>JARWIR010000012.1:14658589-17158589 GCA_029959085.1 Nemophila menziesii
TCATTAGTTGAGGGATCCAAGATTTCATCATCAGCAGGTGCTTGATTGAAAAACATGTTACCTCTAGTTGCACGAAATAACATCCTCTCAAACCTTAAAATTTTGGATTTACAAATGATACCACTGATAAATCTTACACCAGATTGAGATGATGGTTCAGGTTGCATCTCCTGAAGAGTAAACACACTTAAATAAGAAAAAATGATATGGAATAGTTTGAAAAATAACAAGGTGATTACTTGTTCAAGCAATGAAGCTGAATCTGTATAACTCTCATGGTGATTCACATTCTCCTCCAATTCTTGCTCAGTAGCATGACTCTGACTTGACACAAGGAATTCTCCAGCCTGTACTTGCCCATGATAACAAGTCAAACATTAATTGTGATTGAATCATACATCTGGTCCTAACTTTAAAATTTAATTCATCAATGTAAAAAGTTTAAAACAATGCAATCTGTATACCTCCAATAATGTATCAAAATATAAATAGGTAAACAAAAAGAAAGCAAAGGCTAGTATAGGTACACATCTCAAGTTTTAACGAGCTTAATCTTAACTTATTAATAACACTTGTCATATAAGAAATAGGAGGGTCAAACAAATGAAGGTAAAGGGATTAACAAAGAAAGAGCAACTAAATTGCGGCTTAATGGTTCATATTCCAACTATTTTAAAGTCAATGACACATATTTCAATTCCATTACAATAAATATAGTTCATCATGTCATACACATACTCTATATTCCTCGAGCATCAAATTGCCAAGGAAAATCAGAGAGAACCAGTAAAGTACCTTCTGTAATACCATCTTGAACTCTAACAACTCATTATATGTTTGCTGCAATTTTTCACTATTAGTGTTCATTTCAAGTAGCTCATGTTCATGCTCTCCAAGTTGTACCTAAATTAATGTGAGACAAGTATCAGATTCCCCTCAAGAAAAGTCATAAGGGTTTGAAAGTAGGTCATACACACATAGTATAAGTAGATGAAGAGTAATAATGAAAACTTACCTCCAATGCTTCTAACTCAATATCAGGATGAGAAACAGGATGTGGAGATGGCAATAGACCAGCCTTGTGTATTTGATCTTTGAAAAATCTTAGTTTTCTTGACATCTCAGCACATCTTTTTACCTATAGAAAACAAGCCCATAATGAAACTACATAAACAATAAATTCCAGAGATCTTTAAAAAATTCTTCGGTACATATTTGCACGCAAAAAGACCAACTTAGTGATTTCTCAAATATTTAAGCAAAAGGGTCATAAGAGTTTCGACTGTGAAATGTGAATATGATCCAAAACTGTCTTTGATAAAAAAAAAAAGAGGCTTTGAAAAAGTCCAAAAGCTAATGCATTAATGAATCCTTTACTTTCTCGAAATTAACCCAAAAATGAAACCCAACTTACAGACAAAATGCACTTGTATCTCATAATTAACAAGGGTCTCTCCAGTCTATAAAAGAACACAGCTGACATTTCGAGCTATATGCACGAATAAAATAGTTCTGAATGTGTGAGTGAAAGAAGAAAAAGAGAGGCGAAGTTATATCTAGTGTGCAGATATGAATTATTTGAACTGATGAACAAAACAAACTAGTAATGTCTATATGTTTATGTTTGTTTTTTCTAGCCTGATTCAAATTGATGATTTTAGTGTCCAGCAATTGTATCTGACATACAAACACACTTCATTTGACAAATGCAAAAAGTAAATCTTAATGAGTAAATTTGAAAGCCTACCAGTTCCCACTGTAAGTCTAATGTTAGTAGTTATTTTTCCCAGTAAAGTGATTAATATACAAATGTGAAGAACAAAATCCAGTACTCAAAATTAGTAGCATATTTAAAAAGGCTATGGCAGTTGAGCTTTTCATTACCTGATTAACAAATGTTCGCTGGAAAGGACTCTTGTCAGCATTTAACTGCCAATAAAAGATAACATTATGAGTGCATCGATCTCAAAGTACCAAAAAGTAACAAGACAAATAATCAAGAATCTTCCAAAATGCATACTTTGTAAAAAGAAAATCATAGCCAGAGAATCTTTTAGAAGATAACATATACTATAACAGCATCAAAATTCATTGATCACAGTAGGTAACTTTTAAGATCTAAATTTGAAATCAAGTGATAGCAGTAAATGGAAGATTAACACGCCCTACTAATAGCATTCGCAACCCATCCAACTAATTCATTTCATAGAAAATAAGGTTAACTGCACCATTGATCCCTGACATGAAATAACCAAATGTATCTTTGTTTCAACTAGTAAATATACTATCTTATCCCATAAAATAGCATACATTAATAATACACCCCTGTGGAGGGTAGATTGCAAAAGTTAATGTTGAATAAGCGTAAATTTTTTACTGTTCGAGATGCGGTTATATATGGCTATTTTGCATAACACAGGGACGAATGGTGCAATTGATCCTTTTAAATATCCTTTAATGATCCATATAGAGCTAAACAAATGCATTTTACGTTGAAAGCTGAAGATCTTTGTTATATATACTACAATTACTTTCATCACCAACTAATAAAGAATTTTAAGTTTGCAAAATTCGTATCAGTCCTAAAGGATTTTATTTTTTATGTGTTAAGCTCTCCAAAACTTTCTTCTCCAGAATTTTGAAGGCAAACTAGTACATGATATAAACAATGTAAATATCTCTCTTCACTTCACCACAACTGACCGTACTAAACTTGTTGATCTCATCAATACAAATCCACTAATCAACAAATTACATTACTTAACACATCAAATTACACCGTAATTACTTCCTTATTAGATCACCTCAAAAATTCCATAACCAACACAGGATCAATTTAGACCAAAAGTTCTTTCTCGTGAAGTAAATGTGCTACACTTCTGATAAATTGCATTAATTAAGCCAACATTTGGTACTATTAAACATTTAAACCTAAAAAAATACTTCAATTAAGTAATTGTTCAATACTTCTCCATACCAATATGTAAGCAAAAGCTGGATCAAAGTAAATACACCCTCTAATTATAACTAACAACTTGACACTAGGCCAATACTATATCAGATTAACCAATATTCACTGTCTAATTATAATTATAACCTCAAATTACACATAATCATACGAAAAATGATACAGATGAAAGAGAAATTAGTGGCTAAAAATGCATAAGCAAAAAACACACTATAATTGAGTAATTGTTCCATACTTCTCCATATCGTTACGTAATCAAAACCTGGATTAAAGTACATACACGCTCTAATTATAACTAACAATTAGATACTAAGCCGCCCACCATAAAAAACTAGATACTAAGCCAGTGCTAAATCAAATCAACCAAACTCACTGTCTAATTATAATTATAACCGCAAATTACACACAATTAAAAAAAAAAAAAAACATATGAAAAAAATTAAGTGCGAAAATACGTACATCACGGAACTGAAGAAGACCGAGTTGACCGAGGTAAGAGACGGCGCGGTGAGCTGACTCGACGGGCATGATAAGCTGAACAAACGTCATCTTCTCCGAACGCATCAGATCCATTGGCGGCAAGTTGTCTATGTACTCCATTTTCCGTCAACTAACCAAACGCGCGCTAAATGATTTTACATACGAGATCTCTTCAGATCTGATCAAGCTTTTCTATTTATATATATTATGTATGTATATGTGTAGTTGTGTGAAGTGTGAAATGTTGCTGTTGATTTGGAAGGTACATTTTTTCAGTTTCTAATTTATTTTATTTTTATTTTTGATTAATTGAAATAGAAGGAAGAGTTGAAATTTTCATAAAGATTTGCCCTTTGCTTTTAGATTAAGGTTAAAATGCGTTGGACAAAAGAAAAGGTTAAAATGCGCCAGTAATCCTTATTTTTTTATTTTTCTTTTATATCATGTAATCTTTATCTTTTTTTCGGTCGGGCAGTAATCTTTATCTTATACCTTATAAATTATATTAGAGAGTAAAGATAGAAATTACAAATAATGTATAAATAGATTATCAATCATTTAATTTTCAAATAAGTATTTTTTTAAATAAAGTATTTTAGTAATATATATAATTACTCATTTATATATTATAAAAGATTAAGATGTATATTTATTAATGCATACGATTGATAACCAACAATTTACTATCATGTGTTTAACTAATAAATAAACAATATTTATTCTCATAGAGAAATTTCAGAGTCAATTCCTGTATGTATCTCTAATCATTCCACCGAACCTTTCTAAATGACGTCTATTATAATTCATATATCAAATATATCTTCAACTTTTTTAAACTACGAGATTATATTTTAAATTTTTATATAATACAATATTAATGATACATTTTACCTTAAGAGTGCGATTGGTACGCATTAATGGTAATAAGAATGGAATACAAAGCCCCGTTTGGTTCGTGAAAATAATGGATATTTTCTGTTTTTATTTTCTATATTTTCAAAATACTAATAAAAACGTGTTTAGCTAGAGAAAATGAAAATAGTTTTCTGGAAAACTAAAAAAATAAAATCGACGTTTTCTATATTTTCTGAAAATATTGGAAAAGAAAACAAAAATCAATTTCTAAAAATATATTCTGAAAACGAAAATAGAAAATATTTTCACAAACCTTATGGAATTTTGTTCCTATACTTTGAACAAATTAAAAGAGTCATTTTAACTCTAATAAGATTTGATCTCATGATCTCTTGGTCTCTGGACTCTGTGAAATAGACTAACCACTAGACTAACTATCGATTTTAATTAAGATTTTTTATATTTTGTGATTTCTTTTTAATTTTTAGACTATTATTTTTTATAGTTTCTTAACTATATTCTTATGATATATTATGGCTTAATAAAATACTAAGGTAATTTTATTTTTTTACCAGTTACCATATTCCATTCATATTCAAAATCATCACCATGTACTAATCGCACCGTTGGATAATAGTACACGGGTTTGTGATTGAATAAACTATTGTATGTAGGGCTGCAAATGAACGGATACTCTCACCAAGGGCACAAGTTTGAGTTTGCTAAGGGTTTGTTTGAGTTCCGCTCGTTAGTTAAACAAGCAAGCTCAAGCTTTAAATACAGGCTCGTTTACTAACGAGCCAAACTCAAACCTATATAAGTTCGTGAACAGTTTGGTAAGGGTTCTTCAAGATTTCGTTAAAGGCTTGGTAAATTAATTAAAAATTATACATATACATAAAGTCAAAACTACGTAAAAATTTTGTATACGTAATTAATCATAACTAAAGTATTTTATATCTAATAAGTATATTTTTTTATATCTAATAAATATACTACTAGTATCTAGGGCTGCAAATGAACTGATACTCTCACCAAAGGCTCGAGTTTGAGTTCGCTAAGGGTTTGTTTGAGTTCGACTCGTTTGTTAACGAACCAAGCTCAAGAAAGCTAAAGTTTGGTTCGCCTCGTTTCGTTTCAAACTCAAACCAAGCTCACTAAAATATTAGCAAACAAACTCAAGAAAGTTAAAGTTCGGCTCAGTTCGGTTAGTTTGCAGTCCTAATTGTATGTAACAGAAAAAAAGAATAAAATATTGTATAATGTTTTTTTTTTTGGTTGGTAAACAGTTGTATTAAAAGGAAAACTGTACACTATACAAATGAATTACCTACCTAGCCCCGAAAGCTTAAGGTAGCAACAGATAAACAAAATACAACTTAATCATACTAAACTAATACAAGCTAATTTTCCACTCTTATCTGTAAAAAAAAATAACGAAGGAACAAAAAAAGTAATATGAAAAATACACACTATTTGATTTCCTTGGTAAAAAAAAAAAAAGAATTTACTAAAAGAGAAAAGAAAAAGAAAAAAAAGGTCAGGTGATCGGAAATCTTGTTGTACAACTCTAGCGTATGCGAGTTTTTTGTCGCCAATTATTTCCAAAATTAGACAAACAAAAAAAATGTACAATTTCCCCAATTCTGTGTAGCCAATTATCTCCAAAATAAAACAAAAAGAAAATGTCAACCGACAATAAATTGAACAAAAAGTAGTCAACCGACAATAAATTAAACAAAAAGTAGTCAACCTTTTCAGTTTTTACTCTATAAAAAGATGATTAACTATATGCCACCATTTAGAAGAAAAAGAAAATATATGGCAAAACCATTGGAACTAGCTCAATGGCTAGGATGCCTGTCTCTCATCTAGGAGATATAGGGTTCGAATCCCCTTCATATTTCATATGGGAATAGTCGTGGTGCGCGTAAGCTGGGCCGGACACCCATACATCTAAAAAAAATAATATATGCCAACCATTTACTTTCCATCTAGTTTGTGAACAATAAATTTTGTTAAAATCAGTTTTTTTTTTTTTGTCTAATATTCTCATATTAGGAAAATTCCATTACAACTATACTAGTCCAACTAATAAAATAAAAATACACCAAAAATAAAAAATTGAAACCTAACTTCTAACTTATTCCTTTACTAGTAACCAATTCTCACTCTTTTCAATCTACCTTCCAAAATATAGACAATCGCATTAGTATCCCTTATGTTCCAGTTGTCAAGTAAAAGATTATGCCGAACACTATTACATAAAAACATCCGCCAACTTGTTCAACTTACGAGAGATATGAAAAATATTTCACAACCTGACTGAAGGTACAACTAATGTATAATTTTCATAATCAGGCGGATGTTCTATCTAGATGTCAATGGTTCAGAAAAGTCATGTGCAATCTCACGGCAGTCAATGTAAATTCTTGTTATACTTTGTCCAAACATCGTTACTAAAGAACGGGTTTCCTTTACTAACAAAACTTCACTTTCTAGCGGTGAGGCTGCCCAAACTTTCTTCTCTCAATGTCTAAATATCTTGTCATGCACGTTCAGGGCGACATCCGCAAAGCCTGCTTGTTCCCACTGATTCCCAAATGAGGCACCACAAAAAATTCTTGTCTCCGCGTTCTCCATGTCATGTGTTCGGTCTATGGACGCTAGTTCCCCCGTTTCCTCGTGCAAACTTGTTCTTTCCCAGTCCTCCCCAAATAGTTCATTCGTGAGTTAATAAACATTACTTAAGACTGTATTAGTTCTCTATTTGATACCTTCAATTGAAACTTTCATACGCTACTTCCAAATCAACCAGGATGTCATAAGCAAAAAAGCCACCATAGTTTCTCGCTACCACCCTTTTGTGGTATAAGATTTGAGAATCTTAAAGAACCATTCTCTGAAATAAATAGTTTCCAACGTATCAATCATGTGGTGGCAGAACCGATGATGTCTTGTAATGGTGTTGGTGCTCGAAATAGAGATTTATATTGATGTCGCGTGGTAGTGGCGGCCAGAGAGGAGAACGGTGGTGGTGGGATTTCACTGTTGGATGTGATTTCATTGATTTGATTACAATTGAAAAGATAAAAAGAAAACAGAAGCACGTCTTGTTAACAATTTTTATCCTTGATGGCGACGGTGTTGATGGCGGTGGTATTGATGGCGGCTCTTCATAGAGAAGATGAGAAACAGCTTTTTATATTTTTTTTGTTCGATAGATGGATGATAAGAAAATATAACTGTTAGTTATATTGAATTAAAAAAAAGTATATCTGGTATAATAATTTTTTTATGAATTTTATAGACAATGTCAATATAGAAGGGTGTACTTTGGATATGGTAATAATCCTAATTTGAATCATTGGGTACTTTGGATGTCTTTTTCCCAAGAATGAAATAAAGGTGATTGACATATAGGGTATTAGAGACAGACTTTGTGGCATGTAGGAAACATGTTGCTAGATTTTTATTTAAAGAGGCCACACAAATATTATAATACCTTAAAAACATAAATTACAAAAAGACAAAAATAAGTGGCAACAATTACATAAAACAAAAAATAAGTGGACAATCGAGTCACTGAGTATCGAGTCATTGAGTATCACTAACGTTCATCTCTAGCCACCATCACCGCCACTGCAACCTCGGGACGTACTCAGTGATTTTACAAGGTATCTAAAAAATTTCTGAGTATCAGTAAAATTCTTCGAGTATTGCGAAAATATCACTAGGTATCGGAAAAATTCCTTAAGTATCGAAAAAAATTACTGAGTATACTCAGTAAAAAACATTGAGTACTCACTACTCAGCAAAAAAAAAAACAAGTACTCATCAAAAAACACTGAGTAACAAAAAAATGCATAAAAGTTCATTCCTATTATCTGGAAAGAAATAATATAACACTTAATTAAAGGAAAACCACAATGAAAAACAAAAAATCGAATACAAACTTAAAAAAGCTTACCTAAAAAATCATAACACTTACAATAATCCTTCATACATTTTGAGAAAAAAAGTTATGGAATTCTTCACTACAACTTCTCACGAGATATTGGCGAGATAGTCCTTATTCACGAGATGCTCGACAAAACTCGACGAATATGAAACTCTCCTAAGCAACAGTGTTGCTCGACGAATCTCCTATGCTCGATAAAAACTGGAGCAATATCGATTTCGAAGGAGCTTATCACCATGGCTGCTAAAAAATGGAGGAGATAGGGGTGATGCGAAAATTGAAAAGTTAGGGAATAAAGGAGTTGCGCTGGGGTGAGGATAGGATAAAGGGTAAAGTATTTTAAGGTTTATAATTTATAATGATATTTTAGTATATACAATAGGTAAATAACAAATGATGATATAATAGGCAATAAAAATATATTTTATAGTGCTAAATCTTATCAGTGACCTTTAGTAAAAAAAAAAAAAAGATTGTGAGAGTGTTTGTATCTTAAGGAGAAGTTTCAAGACCCCTTAAGTAAAAATCTCATGAAATAACTATTATAAAGAGCCATTTATCATAAAAATTGACACAAATGTAATTATTTAACCAAAAAATATCGGGTGGGTGTTTTACTATGGCAGTATAAATATAGAGTATTGTTATATATCATTTTTATTTGTTTCACCGTTATTTTAATTTTTTTTATGTACTGCTTAAAAAGATAACCAAAACTTTGGTCGGTTGAGTTAACCCTAACCCGTTCTTTTATTTTTATTTTTATTTTATCTCCTATGTGTCACCGTGACATTAAATAAAAAAAAAGAAACAAATATATGAATGAGAAAAACGATTTGATTAGTAATTCAATTTTTCATGTAAAAATGATGGATGAAGCAAATAAGAGTTCGCTCTAAATAACATAAAAGAAAACCAATAAACCCGTTTTTTTTTTCTTTTCCGCCCACCTCTATCGTGAGCTCAAAACTGTGATTCATTTAACGCAGAAAAAGCCCATTCCGAAAATTCCTCAAAGAATCGCTTTAATCAACGGTACTCTTTCTATACCCCTTAACTTCATGTTATTTAACTATATTAAAATTGATACTTCAACGTTAATTTAGTTTAAAGCATGTGTATAATTTATATTAATCGGCCATTTAATTGCTTATACTATGAGTTTGATGTGCACTATTTTCTTCGAAAGCGCAATTGATTATTACTATATAGAATCAGTCAATTCATATTTCAAGGTTATAGTAATTAATGATTAAAGAGTGTTCTGTCTAAATAGCACAACTGCCAATTGACTGTGTTATGCGAAATAATCAAATATACCCTGTATTTTGAAAAATAGCATATGTACACATCACTTTGGAAGAAATATTTCCGATGTTAATGTATCAGACGGCTGTATTTGCTACTCTTTGAAAGAGGTTATATGGACTATTTTGCATGATTAGGGACTAATGCTGCAATTAACCATTTGTTTATATGTGTCTTGAACATTATTTGATATAATAAGCAGATATCTATCTATTCGTTGGTTGCATATTACTCTTACTCAACACGATTATATTTACTACTTTTAAAAACAAACCAGGTACATTTGACTACTTGCATAATACATGGGCCAATGCTATAATTAACTATTTGATTATATGTGTCTTGAACACTATTTGACATAGTACACATATATCTATTCATTGGTTGCATATTATCACACAATTATATTTGCTACTTGTTAAACAACTATTTGCATAATACAGAGACCAATACTGCAATTAACCATTTTATTATATCTGTCTTGAACATTATTTGATAATGTAAGTAGACATCTATTCATTAGTTGCATATTATCCCACATTTGTATCTGCTACTTTTTGAAACAAGGGTATATTTGACTGTATTGCATAATATAGTGACCAAGACGGGTGTATCACAGGTATTTGATATGCTAATGTATCACACGGGTGTATTTGCTACTTTCTAAAAGAAGGGTATATTTGACTATTTTGCATTATTAATATTAGGGACTAATTCTGCAATTAATCATTTGTTTATAAAAACTCAATTACACATCTAGTAGGGCCTATCCGAGTAAAAAATCCTTCTAGGTGTCTTCCAATCACATGTATTTTTCGTAAGCGGAACCCAGATTCCATCCGGAGGATCAGTATAAATAGCATAAATACTTCTTTGTCTCAATCCGAAACGCGCTAACCAGTCTGCGTACACGTTTGCTTCCCTATAAATTCCATTGATCTAGTATGAGACCTTTTCCGCCATTAATTTTACGTATTCTTTCGATCCATACAGCTTTAGGCCCTCTCCCTCTAACGTTTTCATGTATGGCTTGTAAGGCTTCCCGAGAGTCTATCTCCACCACTAGTTCATTCACTCCCATTTCCACCACCATTTCGAGTCCCTCATAAACTGCTATTAATTCTGCCACCACCACAAGTGAACATGTGAACCTCATAGAGAAACCACTTATCCACTTACCCTCTTTGTCTCTAAGCACTCCTCAGCTCCTTTCGTTCCTTGTCTTCTTAAGTAGCTCCCATTTGTATTGCGTTTAAAACCGCGGATAGGTTTTGACCATCCTACCCACTCCACGTGGTCTTATGTTTACCTAGCTGACCTGTTTGTGACCTCCACGCATTAAGGTAGTCTCTTGCACACCATTTCGCTTTCCTTAATAAAATATCCACGCTCGGAATATTCACATTATTGAACACCTCTTCGTTCCTTTCTTTCCATATCTTCAAGCATCGCCCCGAAAAACACGTTCCACCTTACACCATCAAAAAGCCTTTTGTTTTCAAATTGCTGTTCCACCACCGGGCTTCTAGTTGTTGTATTTCAGCCCCACCTTCTTGGAAAGAAACTCCCAAAAACTGCTGTTCCTCCTTCAGCGAGTCATCACTACCCATAAACGAAATAGGCCTGCTAGCTAAACTCAATATGGTGCTGCTGTGATCGGACCTTGCTGCAGCTGAAATACTATTCACAGAACGATGCTGGGAAGTTTCCACAGTTTAAAAATTGCACCATGTAGTCCCTACAGCAGAAGAAGAGGACACAGCTGTTCGCAGGACTGTGCTGGGAGGTCCCTTCATATCTGAAATTGCACCACTAGTCCCTGCAACAGCTCGGCTCCCCTACCTTCTTTATAACGGACCTGCTCAACCTCGCTCTCTCAGTGCTCTTCTGCGATACTTCCACCTCTCGGCCCCCTCCAGACGAGACCAAACTCTACTCAGTTCGAAAAATTCCCAAATCAGTGTGTACTCCAGATTATTATTTCGACTCCACTGGGCTTCATGTTTGAGTCAGTTTCATAAGTCTTTAGCCTTTACACTCTAAACCGGTGGATATGCCTTTTCATCCTTCTCACCACACCACGGACACAGAAGATACGTCTATCCCCCGTCTAATCAAATTCATCCCGGTTGCTAGTCTTTCTTGAATGGCTCTCCACAAAAGGTCCCTAATATATTGAGGACTTGGGCTGTAGACGAGGCGAGGCGAGCCGAATACTAGATGTAGAGGCTTGTTTGTTTAATTTCTTGAGCCGAGCCGAACTCAAATTTAAACGAGTCGGGTCGAGTCGAGCTCAAATTTAAACGAGCCGAGCCCGAGTTTTCATTGATTCAACTAAAAAACGTTAGAACTTGTTTGTTTTAACTGTTTGAACAATATTTTTAAGAGTCGAGCACGAGTTGCTCATGAATAATTTGTTTTTATGGTTGAAATGAGATTTTCATGAACGGTTGTTATTTGATTAAGTGTGTGGTATGAAAATATGTAAAGTAACATTAATGAAAAAATAAATGTCTAAAGAAATTAAAAATATCCAACTTGATATTGAAAGTTTAGTAATATATTTATAAATAGATAATATATTAATTTATAATTCATAATTTTAAACGAGCTCACGAGCCAAGCTCGAGCAGACTCGTTTACTTATCGAGCTTAAAATAGAGTTTGAGCTTGATTATATTCGAGCCGATCTCGAACGAGCTATTCTCCGAGCCGAGCTTGACCTGCTCGTGAGCGGCTTGGTTCGTTTAGAGCCCTATTGAGGACATTTAAGTTTTCAAACTCTTTCCCATTCGATCCTCTCCTCATTCGCACTAATAGGAGGGTCGCTACGGGCCGACTTAACTGAATATACTCTATGGGATTCATTAAGCCATGATAAAATATTTATATCATCTCTATTTAACGAGACCATTTGATTAGAGATTTCCTCAAGCTTATGATTAGAGATTTCCTCAAGCTTATGAGGCGGTAGTAAACCTTAAAGTCGATCCATATCCCAAGTCCCATCCTCCTTTGTATATTTTCTAACCTTTTCTAATTGAATATCACTCCCTATGTTATAAGTGCTCATTCAATTAGCGGTTCATCTCTTACCCAAATATCCAACCAAAACATTATTCGTTCTCCATTTCAAAGCGACCACCGGGATCTTCGTCTAACCACGGCAATGCCCTCCACGATGACCCTATAAACCTGTGAGTCTTGCAGCTTAGAAATGTAGTGTATTGTGCTTTTCTTGAAATATTTTTGACGCAACGCTGTGAACCACAAAGCCGAGTTACTGTGCAGTACTTTCCATCCTAGTTTACCAAGTAAAACTCTATTCATATCCTTTATTCATATCCTCTGCTTTCTGAAATCCCAATCCCCCTTTATTGTTCGAAACACATACCTTATCTTACAAAATCCAGTGAATCTTTCTCTGACGGTCCACGGAGCCTCAAATAAAATCTCGGACAATGCGATCCACCTCGCATACATAACCTGGACACTTCTCAACCTGCATAATATACACCGACATCGCGCTCAGGACTGACTGTGCTAACGTAATTCTACCTGCTAGCTACAGCACTTTCCCCTTCGAAACCTAGTGACAACTTTTTCCCCTTCCAACCCACGAGCTTGCTTCTGAACCCGTTCAACGTATCACCATAAAAACCCTTAGGTCTTCTTTTCAAAAGGATTAGTACCCCTAAATATTTGCCCAAACCTTCACCGCAACAGTAACCACTCCGAACGGTGATGCTATCCGCTAGACCATCAACATTTCTAGAAGAAATAGATGAGCAACTTCTCCCTACTTATCGATTGGCCCGCATCATTACAAAACCTATCTAGTGATTCTTGCACAAGGTTACAACTTTGATTAGATACTTCCAACAAAAGAATTAGATCGTGAGCAAAAAATATATGGGATAAAGAAATTCCCCCTGAATAAATGCGTAGAGGTTTCCAAAGTCCCTCATTCACCAAACGTTGAATGAAAAACGAAAAAACTTCTCCATCCAGAGCACGAATAAATATGGTGATAGTGGGTCTTTTTGCATGATCCCCCACTAAGGCAAAGATTGGTTCAAGCGGAAATTCCTTCCATATGACGCTATACTCGTTATCCTTCAAACCTGAAAGTATAAGAGTCAGCCCGGACCCCAAGCCAAGCGAATCTAGGGACTCCCGAATGAAATCCTATCTGACCCTATTATATGCTTTCGCCAAGTCCATTTTTATTGCCACATTCCTTTTCTTCTCCTTCTCGTGTCTCATGACGTGGCCACTCTCACTAATCAAAACCACGTTATCTATTATGAATCTACCAGGAAGAAAACTACTCTCATACGAGCCGATATAGTCTGATAACATGGGTCTCAATTGGTTCACAAACACCGTCATGCAAATTTTATATCTTATGTTGATAAGACTAATCGGTTTGAACTTCGTGATTTCCTCCGGATTACTCGTTTTAGGGATAAGGTGTATAAGTGTTCCTAAAACCTCCTGTGGGAAAGACCCTGTCTCCAAAGCGGAGCGAATCATAGAACATACTGAACGACCCACGATATTCCAACAACTCTGATAGAAGCTTGTTGTAATCCCGTATGGCCTTGGTGTTTTATGCGGCTGCATCTTGGAAGAGCGCCACTCTGATCTCATCATCTGAAATGTCCTCTTTTAAGAGAGAGATTGAGGCCAAATTGAAGGATCTCAAAACAGGTAGCGAAAATTGAGTTTTCAAGACCTTATCCACTGAATACAACGATTTTAAAAAACCTTTAACCCATGCTCTTTCTTCCATCTCCTAATAAACTCCTGGTCACTGCCCTTAATACGAAAACTTTCCTTCTTTTCTCTCTTGACCATTGCAGCCAACTGATAGAATCTAGTGTTCCGTTCCTCCTCAGTAAATCCAATTTGATCGCAATCTGATTGTGCTCTCTAAAACCATAAAAACTCCTATTCGAGGGGACTTTCATACTCCTTATTTAGTCTTATCTCTAAGTTTACAAGTGAGCCATTATACGAAACTTGAAGTGCTTTCTGTATGCCCTTGATGTGCGTTAGAAGTCTCTTCTTTTTACAAAAAATATCTCCAAAAGTTTCGAACTTCCACCTCTCTAACTCATGTCTCAATGTCGCGCCAGGTTATCTTCCATGCTAACTTCACCACCCTTTCCACTTGTCTCTAACGAAGTCTCTGAAACCCCCATATTTTGTCCACGCACTTTCAAAACGAAAATGACGCTTACTGGAGGTTTGGGAAGTCTGCGAATCTAGCGAAATAAAAAAGGGAACGCGATCTGAATGACCAATTTGATTGAAATCCGCGACTACAATCCATGGTTCATTCACGCTGCATGTTAGCCTTTTCCAACGCATCCCAAAGTTGGTCTCTAATCCACGCCCCTGGTTTGTGTAAACTGCTGACAAGATCCAAGAAGAGCAAGTGTTACTAGAAATACACTACACACGTTAATGACTTGCTTACTTACCGATAAAAGTTGGATCAAAAAATTCTCATTATTCCACATGATTCAAATCCTTCAGAGGGTCCACACACATCAACTCTTATGGAGTTCTTCATGTCAAGAGATTTAATAATTTTTGTAGTTTCTGCTCCCGACGCTTGGTTTCAAAGACCATAGAGAGGAACGGCTTATGAGCTGAAGCTAAAGCATTAAAGGATCTTCTAAATCCATCACTATTAGCACCACGGTAATTCAAAAGCAAAATATTAAGTGGTTGAAGCCCAGTTCTGTATGTGATTGTTTGCAAGACATAACAGAAAATAATAAGTAGAAAAATCTAAATAGAGCAAAATAACTAGGGTACTTTTTAAACAAGGGTATATTAGACTATTCTGCATAATACAGGGTACATTACTGCAATTAATCATTTTATAATATCTGTCTTTTAACACTTAGTGATATTGTGAGCAGACATCTATTCATTGGTTGCACATTATCTAACGCACAATTTTGTTTGGTACTTTTTCAAACTAAGGTATTTCGACTATTCTGCATAATATAGGAACCAGTGCTGCAATTAACCATGTTATTATGTGTCGTGAACATTATAATATGCTGATATCTATTGATTAGTTGCATATTATTACACAGTTATATTCGCTACTTTTGAATCAAAAGTATATTTAACTATTCTGTATAATAAAGGGACCAATGCTGCAATTAACCATTTTATTATATGTTTCATTAACATAATAATACCTAAACATTTATTGATTCATTGCATATTAATGCACGGTTAGATTTGGTACTTTTTAAAACAAGTATATATTCTACTATATTGCGTAATATAGGGACCGAGGCTGCAATTAACCAGTTGATATCTATCCATTGGTTGAATATTATCACACTGTATACTTGCTACTTTTGTAAACAAGGATATATTCAGTTATTCTGCATATGTAGGGACCAATCCTGCAATTAACCATTTGCTTATCAGGTTTACTTCAATACTGCACCATGTCAAGCGCTAGAGCCGATGAAAAAATCCTCAGCTACAATGATGTTGTACTAAGAAGATCCGATCTAGACATTCTAAACGGTCCATATTATCTAAACGATCGAATAATCGAATTTTATTTCAGTTATCTCACTTCATGTTATCCTTCAAACAACCTCTTATTTGTACCACCTTCTATTTCTTTCTGGATTAAAGAATGTCCCGATAAGTCAACCCTAAAAGAGTTCCTCGATCCCCTAAAATTTTCGGAACGGAAATTAATTTTTTTCCCCGTTAACAATAATTCGGATGTTGAAATGGCTGAAGGAGGAAGTCATTGGAGCTTACTTGTTTTTAATCGAGATTTTAATACGTTTGTTCATCATGATAGTAGCTCTTCTAACATGAATAACTTTGATGCAAAAAGGATTTATAAAGCTGTTCTTTCTTATACATCACCAAATGCTGTATTTGTTGAATGTTCGAGTACTCTAAAGCAAACGAACGGTCACGATTGTGGGGTTTATGTTCTGGCAATCACGCGAGCCATTTGTTATTGGCTTGAGAGTTGTGTGTCCGGAGATAATGAGAATTTGTGGTACGATGGTTTAGAGAAAATTACTCCGTGTTTTGTTTCGCAAATGCGTAATGAGATTCTGGAACAAATTACAGCTTTGATGAAGATACAACAAGGAAAATCATAGTTAATATCTTAAAAAGTATTTGCGTTTTGTATGCAAAGATTTGGAATTATGTTTTTAAATTTTTAGATCAATGATTGTTAGTGTTTCCTTCAGTCTTTTTACCAACTCTCTTAATTTTGAGAGTTAGACTATGAGACCTCGGTTGGCCCCTCAAGTTTCGAAAATCATTATTTAAAGGATATGTGTCCACACTCTTGAGAGGATATTGCAATATGTATCTGAAAATATTTGCAGTTTGACACCTTGATTATGTGTATGACTTGCATATTACCTGAAAAACTTAATTAACGTCCCTTACTCCCTTTCACGGTCTCACCTAATGATTTTGACGCACCAGAATTGCAAACCTCTTCTACTTTAATATGTGCCTAATAAGAGGATAAAGATAATAGTGGAGAAATGAACTAATCTAAGCTATAAGAGAGCTAAGGGAACCTGGATACGAACCTAAGTCTGAGAAATAAACTAGGTTTTTGAATAATAGTTTAGATCCTTTGTTTTTTATCTTTCCTATTTAGCAAGGAGTCCTAAGTAGTCACTAGCTTTCAGTATATTTAGAATTAGAGCAGGCGTGTCTGGACTTAATATAATTTGTCATTTATTTAAATTGAGACTTAGGCATGTAGAAAAATTGTATTTATTCATTAAGAAAACTTCAAATTTATGTTATTTGCCATAGAAAAAATACATGTCTATCTGCAAAAAGCATATTAGAGGTACTTGAATAATTTATTTCTATTTTTAAATTTTGTATTTTTTTTAACTTATATTAAAATATTTAAAGTTTGTGATATTGTAAAAAAAAACAACAGAAACAAGAGATCACTGTCATATATTCTTTGTGGAAATTCTCTATAGGGTTGATTTCCTCATTTATTAATACGGAGTAGGTGATTCTATTTACATAATGTATGGTTTTTTTCGCGCTTTTATTAAATCTCATTTTTATCTTGAGTTTTTTCAAAAAATCTCATCTTATGTGTATATAAGTTTTCTGTATGTTGTCTTAATAGCTACATAGAATTTGTTTGTGTTTTTTCCTTTTTTATATATGTTAAAAGTTCAAGTGGATACTATTGCATTTACTTGGGATAAAAGTAGTTTGATTCTCACTTACTATAATTTCACGAGAAGGTACACTATAAATAATCATTCTTACTATGATCTTATAGATAAATTTTGAATAACTTATTACTTTGTATTCTTTAATATTTATAGGTTTATTAGTTTTGGAGATAAAGAAGACTAAGATGTTGTTAATCTCTTTAATGCTACCTCGTTGCACTAATAATTACTATTAACTATTCTTATTATATCTAATTTAATGTATTTTAATATATTTTATAAAATAAACATGTATGGTTTTATTCCCCTTAGTTTCTAAGGTGATTTTTTAATCTTTTTGCTCATTGATTGATCTATTAAGTTGTTCATTCATTTTTACTATAAAAGTTTTGCAGGGTCCATTGTAATCTCTAGGATCTATCGATTAAAAAACATTATTAAATTAATTATTAATTTCATTTTTAATATCTTTTTTATCTTTTTTTTTTTGCATAAATCTGAGGCATAAAGGCGAAGTTGAAAAGAAAAAACTAATCAACTAAACTCTCACATGAGAATAAAAAATTAGTCTAGAAAATACACAACCACTCCTATCTCTAGTTATGCTATCCCAAAATACTCCAGAAGATCATCGAATATGCAAGGACCATCGTTCAACTAAGCATCCTTCTTAGCAGTAAATCTGCATGTTCGCTTCCCGATATATGAAATAGAAATACCAGTGTTCTAAAAGGCGCTAGGCGCTAGGCGGGCGGTCGACCACCTTCGAACGCCCAGGGTACTAGGCAGGCGCCTAGGCGGAGCCTAGGCGTTTTCTTGCTAGGCGGTTTTCATATTTATTCGAATATATTTTTAAATTTATATAATTTTTAAAATAAATTTATGTAATTTTTAGTGTTAAAAAAATGTTTTTTTAATTTTTTTGTATTAAAAAATAGATTTTTTTAAATTTTTTTAGCTTCTGCCCGCCTAGGCGCCGCCTAAACCCGCCTAGGAACTTCTGGGACCGCCTGGAGGCCGCCTGGGCCATTTCTGGAAGTTCAGCTACATTCTAGCGCCTAGGCGGCCGCCTAGGCCGAGTTTTAGAACACTGTGAAATACACCTCGAAACCCGGTTATTCTTAAATATTTCTCTACAATTAAGCCCTATATGACAATTCCAACTCTTTGAGCTACCACCGCCCTTCACTAGCGCATGAAGCTCACTCGATTCGATCTCGACATACAAATCTTTAATTCCCCGGTTTATTGCCCATCTCAATCCATAATGTAGTGCAAGTAATTCCGAATGGAAAGGCGATTCCATTACACAAGGCCCCGAGAACCCCGCGATAAAAGTACCTTCGTCATTCTTCATAATTTCACCTATTCTGGCTCTCGATCTTACTAAGTCAAAGCTTCCATCCACGTTTTACTTAGGTTTTCCACACAGTTTTTTCCATTTTATTAGTTCGCTCTTAGCTGACTTTATTATACCTCCTTCATACTCTTTTCCCCAAGCTGATACAAACGTACTCGCCAATCTAATATTATCTTTTTTTAGACCAACGAGTCGAGGAGTTGCAGTAGCGTTTTCAAAGATCGCCTCATTTCTTCTTGACCAAATGACACCAACCGCAACAATAAATATCAACTTCCAATCAATTCCACCATATGTATTATATGCGCAAATATTAGCATCCAACCACTCTCTTATACTCTGAGTAATAAGAACCTGTTCATCATTACCGAACCCATTAGCAGCCCATGAGGCAAGTTTCTGGTGGGCCACCAATAAGTGTTGAGGGAGTTGTGTTCCATTTTGATCACTGAGGCTGTCATTATCCACATAATCACATTCCAACAATGAATCTGTAGCAAGTCCGTTGTTCCCTAATTCTGCAGTTACTCGCACCTGAGAGGGACCTGTTAACACCGAGTTCAAGTTTGCAACAGGTACTTTACTTATCCCCAGATTTCACCATAGCAGCTGCGGTACTTTGCAGCCAATAAAAATATGGGCCAAGTCTTCTGTAGCATCACCACATACTTTGCACCCTTTTTCTTCAATAACATTTTGCTTATACAAGTTCATAGCAGTTGGTAACCGATCCCACGCCATTCTCCACAATAGCACACGGAGTTTGTTAGAGCACTTCACCCTCCAAATATTCCTCCATTTAAATGTAGAGGCAGGAACCCCTTCCTCAGTGAGTTTAAAAGATGATTTGACTGAAAATAGTCCTGGAGGTTAAGGTGTCCACTTATAGCTCCTATCACTCGATTCACCACTTTCAATAACGCCTTTTTTCAGTAAGTTCGCCCCAACAATGATAGCTTTGCAAATGCCCGAGTCACTTGCCTTACCCTCTTGTTGTAGCAACCCATTCTTAAAATACTTATGTTTAAATACCTCAACCCACGCCACTCTTTGGTTTTGGAGAAGTTACCATCCGAGTTTTGCTAACAGAGCTTGGTTGAAATGTCTAACGCTTCTCAAACCTAATCCCCCATTTGATTTCGATTTACAAATTTGTTCCGAGGATATCCAATGTATTTTCCTCGTCTCATTTGAAGATCCCCATATCAAGTTTTGAGTTATCCGATCTATTTCCTCGCAAACATATATCGGTAATTTCATCACTTGCATCTGATATCTTGGTATTGCACTTAGTACCGATTGGGCAAGGGTGATCCGTCCAGCAAGAGACAGGCTCTTTGCTTTCCACCCAGCTAATTTGCCTCTCATTATTTCCATGATTCTTTTGTTAAACCCTTTGGGAAACCTTCCGGATTGTATAGGGGTCCCAAAGTAATTCCCAAAAGACTCGCTAACGCAAAACTCACTTACCCCAACTAATTCAAGTTGCATCTCTCTTGGCACATTTTTTGAGAAATATATCAAAGATTTTTCCGCGCTAATTGTTTGTCCCGTCTCTTAACTGAATACATTCAGCGTTTCTTGCATTAAATTAACATGTGAAAAAAAAAGCTTCACCAAACAATATTAAATCATCCGCAAAGAAAAGATGAGACAACTTAGGTCCACCCCTTCCTATACTGACAGACTTGCCTAGCCTGATAATCACATAGAGTTAGTGTATATCACCAAGTTTTTGCATAGAATAATATCACCTAAGAACTCTACTAATAGTAAGATAGCCTTCTAAGCTACCCTGACATGAGTTAGAAGGACATTAGAATCACGATTAGTTATAACGACCCGATTCACATTAGCAAACTCGATCTGATTCTTATCTCAGTCTTCGTAATCTATTTACTTTCCTTCTTATTTTAATTAATCTAGTTTAATAGTTGCTTTTTAGTTATTAATCAAAAACCAAACAAAAATCTATGTCTTTTATTTCTGTTGTAGTTATAACATCTAAATCCTCTACACTTTCTAAGAACACAAGTTTAAATTTAACGACTTAAGTCCCTATGGAGACGATACTCTTTACATACTTACTTTATTACTTGCCAACAGTTCATACACTTGTGGTAGTTATCTCTCTAGGTGTGTTTGTTAGCATATTTTTATCACACCTTGGGAGATGACAAGTTTTTAGCGCCGATGTCGGGGACTTTATCGTTTAATATGGTGTTTTTGCTTAAGTGTAGTAGAGTTAGTTATTTTTCTGTTTTACGCTTGTTTTTGTTTTTAATTTTGTCTCTCTTAAGATTCTTAGATTTGGTGTATGCTCTCGGATCCCGAGAAACTACTTCGAGCTCAGAGGGACGAGAAAAAGAGAAAAGGAAGCAAGAAGCGATGGCTAATAATAATGATCCATTGAACGTAAATGATGAGGGGAATATAATCCCCAGAGTCGAGAATGTACCACCTGGAGAAAATCCAATCAATCCGATTACAAATCTCCCAAGACTACAACCACAAGTAGGAGCCGATGGAGGTGCTCCACCTAACAATCCAAATAATTTGCGTAGAGAGCGAGGTCTTCATGGACAAGGAGGTCAATTTCGTGTTCAACCATTAAAGATGCACCCTCCAGTTATTCAAGTTGCACGATTCAAGCCTGGTCCACGTATGTTTAATCAATTCATGAGTTATGGAAACGATAGTGGTGATGCACAACAAGATTAGGTTCATTCGATTCAGAAGTTTATGCTGATTTGTGATGCCTACATTACTCAAGGTGTCACTAGCGAGCAATTGTATTACTTCACGTTTCCCTTTCTCTTGATCAAATGTGCGATTGAATGGTTAGATTGTCAATCATCTAATTCTATTACGTCGTGGGATGAACTACAAGCAAAAAATCTTTGATAACTATTATCCACATAGCAAGATAATGAAGGATCAAACAGAGCTTGCTAATTTCTGCCAAGACGATGAAGAAAGTGTAGGCGAGATATAAACAAGGTTTCAACATAGGATAGTTAGATGTCCACTTCATGGTTATACCCTCGAGAATTGGCGATGATCTATTAAGGAGTTAACCATACTTCACGATTGAGGGTAGATTACCTTAAAAGAGGCGGATTTGTGTCCATGGATACTACTGAGGCATCGATTGGTATGGAAAGAACTGTAGAGACTGGGAGGAGTTGACCACCATCGCAAGCTCTTGTTACTAATACGAGAGATACGTTACGCTTAGATAGTGAAACTACTATAGATGCAAAGTTTTTGTCGTTGGAGAATCAAATGAAACAGTTGACACTGGTTGTGAAAAAATGTATCCAAGGGAGGCAATCCGAGTTGAAGGCATTTCAAGAGGTACAAGGATATCCGCGTTGTGGAGTGAATGATCATATATGGGAAGAGTGTCAAGGTAATCTTGAATTTGTGTTTTTTGTCTCGAATCGAGGGAATTACCAATCACGTAATCAAGGGTATCAACATCAGATTCACAATCATCCGGGCCTTCAATGGTCACATCAGAATGGGACCGTGAATTAAGGTAATTCTTACCAATTACGACCTTAAAATAACAGTTTCCAGCTGAGGTTCCAAAATCCATATTAAGGGGGACAAAGCTACGTTAAGCCAACTATACCACCACATCCCATTTATGATGTTTATGACGACGGTCTTGCTCAAAAAGCATTATCTGCTCATCCATAAGAAGGCTCTAACGAAGAGTTTCAACAAACCTTGCAATATTTCATAGCAATGACTCAATAATACATGAGATCTAACAAGGACAGGTTCACCGAGTATTCTGTTGCGTTGAAAATATTGGGGAATCAAGTCTCCCAAATAGAAAATTATCTTCATGGTCGTCAAGAAACTCCTCCTACGCAAATTGGTCAAGGTACGAACACTGAGGTGAAGATCATTTAGAATAGTGATAGCAATGTTGAGTTTGGGTCGTATAAGGCGATTAGCCTTCAAGCTGAAAAGATAGTGGAATCACCACAAGTTGCATCTATTGTAGTGTAGATTCCAAAGAAAGAAGAACCAACAAGCTAAACTTGTATGATGTAATTGTCGAAGATTGGGAAGATTAAGTTAAGAAAGTGGTAGTTGTTGCACTGAGGGTGCAAGAGAAAAGTAGGGCAGAGTCGCCACAACCACATTTTCTATTATCAGCAACAACCCCGGTCCTGATATTTTGGGGGCCCAAAGCAAACTTTAAAATTTCGGCCCTTAAGAAAATCTTAGGTGTATTACAAATGATTTTTTTACTTAACTTAAATAAATAATTTTTTCAAAATATAAAAAAGACGGACTAGCATTTTTGTTTTAAGTTGGGTAAAAATTGGGTCTTTTTAAATTAAAAAAATTATACATTAGGGGCCCTAAAAATGATAAGTATTGAGAGGGCGCCCAAGACGATGGCCTCCTTGGCCTCCCCTAAAGGCCGGCTCTGATCACCAACCATTTCACTGCGAATAGCATATCCAAAGGATGATACTGCGAACAAGAAATTTGTAGAGATGTTGAGCCAAGGAAAGATCAACTTCCCAATACTCGAATGCGTCAAGAAGGAGCCAAGTCAGCCGAAATTCTTCAAGGATACTCTTTCCAAGAAGAATGAAATTATTGAGATTTTTTTTTTGTTCGAGAAAAATTATTGAGATAGAGATTGTGGCAATTTGTATAATATAAGGTCTTATTTTGTAAAATATATGGTTTTATAGTACAAATAAGTAAAAAAAAAAAAATGGGGACAATACTTCCTAACCCATGATTCCCTAACAAAAATTCCTAACTTCGTCTCTGTTTTTATCCATGTCCAACTCATCAAATATTTAACGTTTAACTTAACTAACTTTGTTTAGTTTGCATAATATAGTTTAATTTGTTTTTTAGGTAGTTTTCCATTGAATTGTTTAATAATTTATTATATTTACTCGTTTGAACATTATTTAAGAACATTATTTAAGATTCTAGAGGGTACCACGGATTGTACGTAGGAGGGATGTTTAAGAAAACACATGGATACTTTACTTGGAGTTTTTTTTATTTCTGACATTTTTTTTAAAAATAATTGCATGATAAACGTAAAAAAAAAAATAATTGCAAAACTATCACATAGGCGCTCTCCCGAGGAGCGCCTTTCCCTTAAATTTTTTAATGACGGATTAAGGAGGCGCTTCCCGAAGGAGCGCCTCTCTTAATAAATTACATGGGTCATGAGGCGCTTCCCCGGAGAGCGCCTCTCCATCAGTATATGTTCCCCCACCCGAAAATTTAACCCAAACCCCTCTTCTCCAAACCCTAACCCCTCTATTCCACCATTTTCTTTCCTATTTTTTCTCCAAAAATCTCAATAATCAAACCAAATAATCAACCAAACCACTACATTCACCTTAATGGTCTAATAAGGTACTAATTTTATCTATTACAACTATTAGTTATTTCAATTCTAATATAAGTTTAATTTTTTTTTATTTCTTTTTTGTTTAAATGTGACATAATTATCAATTGTTGTATATCTAATTCATGTTGGTATAACTAATAAATGTGAGCATTGTGAAGCTTAAATTGTTTGGAATAATAATTTTTTGTTAAATTATGGTTAATTATTGTAGTAAATTTTATATTTTAGGTTGGATAATATGGAATATAATTGGATATATCATTACGGTGGAAGATTTTCGGATGGTAGTAACGGTGCGGGAGATTATATCGGTGGAGAAAGTGGTATGTTTACGACGAAGGAAAATACAACTCTTCGGGAACTTAAACGTAAGATATGCGCAAATTGTAATTGGAATGAAAGAGAGGTTAGTTTTAATATACTTTTTTCGCTCCGGTGCCATCTTTGACGACCAAGGACCTCGGAGGAAAAAGCAACATCGTAGTCTATTTGGCTTAGTCCGGCCATTGATTCGTCCTATAAAAAAATTTGGGGTCAAAAGTTACAATAAGATTGTTTAAGGGACCAATAGTGCAATTTTTTAAAATTCAAATATAAAAGGACTAATAATACAATTTAATTGAATTAAGATACCTAAAGTGCAATTTCCAATATTTTAAAGGACCTTTATTGCAATATAAACTTAATTGTCATAACCCTATAGTGCAATTTTATGAATTTCAAAACTCTATTGCAGGGACCTATAGTGCAATTTGATGAATTTCAAAACCCTAAAGTGCAATTTCAAAATTAATAGCAACTATAATGCAATTGTTTGCAACTATACACAAAAACACCAAAATGACAACTAATTCTACACAATTTTTACATCTAAAGTGGATATATAAACAATTAAACACCTAAAATAATAAGGTTTAATATATATATATATATATGATTATATAAAAATAAATATAGGATAGACATTACCTAGATGATGTGAAGATGATGAATGGATGGAGGAGGGTTGGCGGCGGCAGGTGGACGGCGGCAGGCGGCAGCAACGACGGAGGGGAAGGAGGTTCTCTTTTCTTTTCTGTTCTTTCTTTCTGTCGAGACCGAGAGGGTATGGGGAAATATAGCAGAAGAGAGGCGCTCCTCGGGGGAGCGCCTCAGTATCCATATCCGCGTTTAAGTAAAGGCGCTCCTCGAAGGAGCGCCTATGTCTAATTCTCTCTAATTATTGTTAATCTTTGACCGACAAAATAATAAACTAATAAACTAGGAAAGGCGCTCCTCGGGAGAGCGCCTATGTGATAGTTTTGCAATTTTTTTTTTTTTTACGTTTATCGTGCAATTATTTTTAAAAAAAATGTCAGAAATAAAAAAAACTCCTTTACTTGAGAATGGAGAGAGCTCAGTTGAGACTAGGAAGGGTGGGACCCCCGCACTAAAAATGAATGAAGGATAACACAGTACTCCTCATGTTCTCTCTAGTTCTAGTCCTGGCCTCGTAAACGACGATATTCTTTGCCACATCTTCAGTCACTCAGACAAATGGTATCATATATTTATTTGGTCGATAGACAAATGGTATCATATGAAGGACCCATTCTCCACGAAGCACCAACAACCAACCACTTTTTTTGGACTAAGTAATAAAACAAAACCATTTACTTGTCTATTTTTTTTTTCTTTTTTGAATTAGTTTTTTTTTTTTTAAGCAAATTTTGAGTTAGTTAAAAAAAAAAAATTAGACAAGTAAATGGCTTTGTTTTATGAATTATTTTCCAATCAAATCCTACAACCCAACTATCCACCCCCAACAGGTCTAGCCCATGATTTTTTCTCTAGGAGGTCCAGCGTTTTTTTAAGTTTACCATCGTTACCCCTCAACTAAATAATACAAGATATAATCTTTCCTTGATTCTTGCTCATGACTAATTCAATTATAGTAGCAGATACATTAAATCCCTATAATCATGCACTCATTTTAGTAAACTTGTTATACGTTTGTAATCACATTCATCTATTCACCACCAAACTCCATTCACGCCGCCCCTCTTGATCCAAACTCCGACCATCAGCGCCTGACATCCGACCCACCAACACATCTGAGCAGATACACAACAACGACAAGCAGCACCCAACCTTCAGTTCTTCTCTATCGAATTGAACCTCTACGTCATCGGTCTTTGTCTTCTTCAACAGCGCCGATCACCACCACGCTAATATCAACATCGCCCCAACATCAACACCACCCTCCTTCAGGCCCAACACTACTTTCACCAAACACCATCATCAACGACAAACTTGTTTGGTCCACGTCTCCAACACAGCAACATCACCACCCTCCTTCATTCTCAACAACAGCCTCCATCTCCGAACCCATTTCATTGGTTAGTTAGTTTCTTTATTTGGTAGAATGGCTTTAGTTGAAACACTTTCTCATCAGATTTGTAAACGCATGAAAGTCAAAAGGTGGGGAGCATCGCTGAAATAGGAGCACACTAGGTCGTGGTGCGAGGTGGTCGTGCGATGTGGTGGTGGCGGTTTTTGGGTGGTGGAGAAGTGTTGTTGGTGGGGTTGAAGACACTGCACATTTACTACACCATCGTTTTTTACAGAGAACCCATCAAAACAAAACTAATAACCCACTGGTATCCGAGTCTTAAAACATGTAACCCACCACTTCTATCTGTTACAAAAATGTACCCCATCAATATGCTCATGCACACCATTAAAAATAATATTCATTACCAACCATCTAAAAGTCAAACTTGGTAGCATTCCATGTACCACCATCTTTAACTGACAACCCATTCAAGAAACAAACATTACCCACCCCAATTTCTACTGCCCAACACAGAACATTTATGAAAAAATTCATATACCATCGAGTTTAGTGGACAACCCAAAATTCATTTGTATCGTACCAAGCTCCAACATATCTTTTAATCGTCTACTAACCGGATAGAATTGGTCTAGGAATCTTGCTTGAATCTTATCCCAATCTGGAATGACATGAGGATATTGGGTATCGTACCAATTGATTGCACCTCCGGTCAAAGAGAACTGGAACATCACGTAGTACACCTGCTCCCTAGTAACTCCTCTTACGATATAAGCATCACAGATTTGCATGAATTTCTAAATATATCGGATCGGATCTTGTTGTGCAGCACCGCTAAACAGTCCATGAGTTGCAAATTGTGTTAACATCCCTGGATCTGGCCCAAATTTAGCGGCTTGGATTTCCGGAGTGCGGATTCCGCGTGGTTGCACTCTAAATTCGATGGGTAACTCAAGTCTCCTTGGATTCTCCATCTGTAACTATCTATAAAACAAAAACTAAAAGAAACAAAAAGCGTAAAATAGAACTAACTGAAATAAAATCACAAGATGTATGCATAAGGACTAACGGTGTAGTCCCCGGCAGCGGCGCCAAAAACTTGGTGGATCGTATGCAAGTTTTAATAAATAAGTAAGATTCGTTCCGCAGAGACTACGAAGGTTAGGGGAATCTTATGCAATAATCAAGTGCAAATACTAAAAGCTAGAACAAATAAAACGCAGAAAAAGTAAAGACAAATAGATTTTTATTTGATTTTTAATTAACTAAATTAAACTAACAAAGTAAAGACAGAAAATCAAATGCAAGAGAAGAAGTTAGTATGAGAGTTTAGCTTGAGTAAATAGCGTGTAATCCCCACTAGTTTTGTCGTTCTAAACATGTAAGGGTGAATTATGTAGTATTTCAATAATCGGTTCCAATTGCGCTAGGTAGTTTTAAATAGGGTTTACCTGTGTCAATAAGGAGTCCTAAGCAAACTGTTCCTGCAATTGGTAAAATAGCAATACACTAAACCATGGTGATTATCTAGTTAGGTTGATTTGTCAGATTTAAATCGTACACTAAACGTTATGTGTTAAAGTTGTAATTAAACACCGTTGTCAATGGTGACCTAACTACTAGATGGTAATTTTATATGGTCGTGATCCACAAGAACACAGAATATAAATCCAAACACATAAACAGAGAATAAAAACAATAATTCAATTTAAAACATAGAATTCCCAAATTAGATAGATGTCAATCAAAACTAGGGTTCATACATATATGCTAAAACTCAAGCTAATAGAAATTTAGTTCATACTAATGGAAGAAAATAAAGAAATTACAAATTCAAAGGTTGAAGATGACATTGTTGATGAACAGCTCCTTCCAGACTTTTTTTCTTGTGTTGTAAGCTTCCTCTTGGCTTAAGGTTTCACCAAGGATGATTTTCTAATGTTAAGAGGCTGTATTTATAGTGTATAGGTTGACCTAATTCGTTTTCTTGAAGGAAAAGGTAAATATTGGGCTACTAGCCCAACTTAAATTCGTAGCCCAAAAACATGGAATCAGCCCCGTTTTTGTTTTGGTCCTAGCAGCTTTAATACTCATCCGTGACGCGTATGAGTAGTCGAAATTCATCGTCTCGGAAAGATATTTAACTTTTCTCTTGACCGTTTCTCCAGATTCCTCACCGATTTTAAGATATAAGCTGATTTATGGTCGTAGGTGCAGAAATTCAGGATTAAGGCAGCTTTTTCTTTTCCATGTTTTTAGCTTTTACTTCCTTATCTTCAATTTCCATGTTTATCTTCTTTCCTTTAGCTCTTTGAACCAACTTGGACTCTAATTAATTACCATATATCTCTAAAGCTTCACACTAAATAAATAATTAAACCCAATATGCTCTAAAAATAATAATTAATCAATTCAAGATCCAAAATAGGAAAGTGTACTAAATTATGAGGAAATCAACCTATAAACTAATAAATACACCTCAAATGATGTCTCAGAGATAGATTTTATTATCACAAATGAGGAGACATCGCATGTACATGATTTTAGCAGAGACTGGCAAAGTACCCACTAAATAGGTACAATCCTGAGCTGCAATTAGCAAAGTTCTACCGAGGAATTGATGAGAATTCAAGGCAAATAGTCGTTAATCCTAGTAGTGGTGATTTTGTGCCAATGGATCTAGATAAAGCGATGGGTTATGTGGAGAAGATCGTAGAGAACGAGAGAAGTTGGCCACCGTCACGAGCCCTAATTCCTAATGCTACCAGAGGTACTATACACTTAGATAAAGATACTACAATAGACGCCATATTGACACAGTGGAGAATCAATTGAAACAACTTGCCTTATCTATCAAAGAAGGTCTCCATAGCAAGCAACCTAAGGTAAATGTAGTATAAGAGACATATGTGTGTTAGAGTTGTGGGGCAACAATCATATTTGGGAAGAGTTCCAGAATAATTCAGAGTCTGTCTTTCATGGCACTCGTGGAAATTATCAGGGTGCAACTTATCAATAAGGTAATGTGTACCAACCTTTTCCTCAAGTTAATTCTTGAATGGGGACTCAATGTCATTATCAGAGTGATCAAGCTTATAGGAATCACACTTCTCTGCCACCAGTTTACAATTTATATGTGAATAATCTAGCACGAAAGGTACTTCTAACACATCCACAAGAAAGGGTGAATGAGTTGGAAAAGAACGTTAATAAATTTATAGCATTTGCATCTGACAAGATGATGAAGCGTGAGGAGAAGATCAACTCTACCGACGCATTTCTAAAGAGTTTAGAATATCAAGTAATTCAAATCACTAAAGATATTCAACAACTACAACAATTTCAACTCATATAGATCTCCCAAGGTACGAAAATTAAGGTCAAGTCACTTTAGAATGGTGATGTGAATGTGAACTATGAATCATGTAAGACCATTGGTCTTTGAAGTGGAAAGGTCGTTTACCCACCACCGGTATCTAGTGAAGTAGAAAATACCAAAGAGAAAGTGTTAATCAAAACGAATCTAGATGAGGTAATAGTTGAATACTAGGTTGTATAGGTTGAAGAAGAAGTGATCGAGAAGTCAATCGAAGCACCAAAAGTGCAAGAAAAGTCGTGAGTCGAACCACCGCCACCACAACATAGTCGTCCACCACCACTCTTTCCATCAAGGGTCGCCAAAAAGAACGATGACTCCGAATATAAGAAATTCATCGAGATGTTAAGTCAACTCAAGATCAATATTCCTTTACTTGAAGCTATTACTAAAATGCCAAAGTACTTGAGATTCTTCAAGGATACACTCTCCAAGAAGAGAAAAATTACAGAGTTTGAGACAGTGGCATTGATTGATGAGATATTTTCCAATGTATAAAGAAAGTTGCAACCAAAGCTCAAAGATCCTGGGGGTTTTAACCTTCCAATCAAGACCAGTGGTACATTTGACGGTAAAATTTTATCTGACTTAGGATCGAGTGTAAGTATCATGCCTAAGATTTTGTACGATGAGCTGGGAATTGGAGAAGAACAGACAACCTCTATCATATACCAAATGGAGGATCGGTCATTGAAATGCATGTGAGGAGTGTTCGAAGATGTCTTGGTGCAAGTAGGTAATCTCATTATACTTACCGAATTCATTATACTCGATTATAACACAAATCAAGACGTCCTTCTCATACTGTAGCGTTCATTCTTGGCAATTGGGCGCACAATGTTTAATGTATACGAAGGGTCGGTTACCTTGAGCGTCAAGGACGACTCCCAAACATTTTAAGTTTTAGGAAACATGAACAATAGACATGTAAGGAATGTGTTAGTGATCCAAGGTTTGCTTGAAAGCTATGCAATTAAGACCGCAAAAAAAAAACACGTGAAAGAAAGATGAAGGTGATTTTAAAGTGAGGGATGAAGTTGTCCTGAAAGCTTCAATTTTTATAAGTAAACCTAAAAACTCCAACCAATGTGGCTTGGGCCATTCACTACCACTGGAGGTGTCTCAAACACGGTGATCGAGGTACGAGACAAGAAAACGTGTAATTTTTATAAAGTAATTCAAATCACTAAAGATATTCAACAACTACAACAATTTCAACTCATATAGATCTCCCAAGGTACGAAAATTAAGGTCAAGTCACTTTAGAATGGTGATGTGAATGTGAACTATGAATCATGTAAGACCATTGGTCTTTGAACTATGGGGGATGAAGTTGTCCTGAAAGCTTCAATTTTTATAAGTAAACCTAAAAACTCCAACCAATGTGGCTTGGGCCATTCACTACCCATGAAGCCTCGCACATTATCGAGAAGAAAAATTGAGGTAAAAACGTCTAACTTAACGACGTTAAACAAGAGTGTTAATGGGGGACAACCCACAATTTACTTGTTTACTTGTTTTTCTATTGAGTTAGTGTATGTGTTTAAGTTCTTAGTGTACATTTTAACTGCTTAGTGTATATTACGCGGAATAAGAAGGGTAGTGCAATTTATGTGAAGCGCACGTCAAATTTATTGAAGTTTGGGGTTAAAACAGAGGATAGAATGGGTAGAATTTGGACTTCAAGAAGTTCAGAGCCTCTGTTGGAAAATCCGAGAGCATGGGCGCGTCGAGGCACAATTTCGAGTCCAAGGGAGAAAATTCCGATGAATTTCGATAATTTTTAGGATGCATTCAACATAAAGAAAGAAGAAACAGTGAGTTTGGTAAAGTTCGAACCTTCGTTAGAAAATATGAGAGTACTAGTGCGTCGGTGGCGAGATTTCGAGTCGGGGGAACTTTCGAAATTTTCCCGACATATTTTGGATTGTCGGTTGTATTTCTTTTTAATTTAATAAAATATTAACTCCCCTACAAAATTAATATTTGAAAAAAAAAAAAACATTAGTATAATTCACACAGATTTGTTTTTTACTTTTGGTACGTCTGATGTGTGAAAATTCCTCTGCAGCGCTGATTTTCACATTGTAGTCAGACAACGACTCAATAACTTCACATGCAAGATTGGTCAAAATATGTCACTAAAATGGCCTACAAAGCTTATTTGTATATAGTAAGAGTAGCTAGCTTGAGTCACAATGAAGTTTAGAATGTTTGACAATATGACTCATTCCTATATACATACACATTGTATTTATAAAGTCTTTGATCGAGGCATATTGATTAACACGCGTAAGATACTGGGATATATTCAGGTAAGCTGAAAAAATTCTAATAAAAAAGATGAAGAGGAGAAACATGAAAAAGATTGACATTATTAAAGATTAAAATTCATTTTTAGGCCATTATTTATTTAAGTCAAACATATTTAAAAATATTATTTTTGAACTATTTCAATAATTTCTTACAATAGTTCATAAGTTTTAGTGATAATCTAATTATTTTAAATAAAATACCTAATTTTTTATGTAGGTAAATAAAGATATAATTTATTGAATATGCCAAATTACTTTTTAAACTTTATAAAATATTTTATAAATTTGTGAAATAGTCTAACATAACACTTTTGAATATACTTGGTCTAAGTATGACACTTTTGAAGATATGGTATAAAATTATTTTAAATTATAAGTAATAGCTTAAAAATGATATTTGCTTATTACTAAAAAAAATTTAGATACGTGGGTAATTTAGACCAATTTGTGTTCACCATGACTAATGTCACGACAATATAAAAACCCCTTTATGCATATACCAGGTAAATCAGATTTAGGTTGCCCATATTAAGAGAAGAGTTTGAAATAGTAAGGTTGGCCGATTAAGCTAACCCAACTGGTTGCTGATTAGTCATTACTAATTCTTCCTTCTATTTTACTATTTGTAAGGGGCAACGCCTAGTTAATTATACGGAGAGTGTAAGAATTCCTAATTAATTATAACTTCAACTTAATTCCCACTTAAGAACAAAAAAACTAGAAGATTACAATAATACTCATAGGCCTATTAATTAATTATAATACTATTTATTTATATATTTTAATTTTAATTTTTTAATTTTTAATTTTTTTTGAATTTCTTTTTTTTCGATTTTTATTTTATTTTTTTAATGTGTTCCATGAGTTCTGTGAATACGCAATTATGAGATTTGTGTGTTGCAAGAACACACAGAATTGAAACAACCAAAATCAAGTTTTGTGCATTCCAAGAATACATAAATTCGAGTTTTATGTGTTTCATGAATACACAAATTTGAGTTTAATGTGTTCCATGAATACACAAATATAAGATTTGTGCGTTTCAAGAATACACAATTCTGAGATTTGTATGTTCAGGAACACATAGAATTGGAACAAACAAAATTAAGTTTTATGTATTTCAGAAATACATAAATTCGAGTTTTATGTGTCATGAATACACAAATTTGAGTTTTATGTGTTCCATGAATACATAAATTTGAGTTTTATGTGTTCCATGAATACACAAATTCAAGTTTTATGCGTTCCATGATTACACAAATCCGAGATTTGTGCATTCCAAGAATACCCAAATTTGAGAGTTGTGTGTTCCAGGAATACACAGAATTGGAACAAACAAAATTAAGTTTTGTGTATTCCAGGAATACATATATTCAAGTTTTATGTGTTCCACAAATACACAAAATTGGTACAAACAAAATCAAGTTTTGTGTATTCTTGGAATACATAAATTTGAGTTTTATGTGTTCTATGAATACACAAATTTGAGTTTTGTGTGTTCCACGAATACACAAATTTGATATTTGTGTGTTTTAAGAATACACAATTCTAAGTTTTGTGTGACCTGGAACACACAAAATCCTAAAACATAAACACACAAAAATAACAAAAAAATGTTGGACAAAAAGATAATATATCAAGATAGTTAAAAACGAGTAAAAATTGGGTATACGCGGTTAATAAAGAGAAAAAAACAATTTTGTTAAAGAAGAGAATCTTTTAGATCGATTTTATGACTCTGTGTGTTACAGGAATACATAAATCTATATTTGTGTGTTATAGGAACACATAACCCAGGATTTCGGTTTAAAAAAAAACGGGAAAAAAAGAATTTCGAAAAAAAAAAAATCGGGAATTTTTTTTTGAAATTTAAAATTTAATAAAAAAAAATCAGAAAATATTTTTTTTGAAAAAAAAGATAATTCGGCGAATTTTTTCAACAAAAAGTTAAAAATTATAAAAAAAAAAAAATCATATAAGGCAATAATGGAAGGTAAATATGACAATGTGTTTAATTGGGAATTAAGTTGATAATTTGTGAGTAAGTAAGAAGTAATTTGCTCTTTCCTTTTTTTTGGGAATGAAAATTGTGGAATTGTAATTAATTGGGAATTATCCTTTTGTAAATAAAATAAAATTGAAACAACGATACTATCAGCAAAGTTTTTTTTCTAATTACTTTCATTCATAATAAAATAAAATACACTTAGCCTTTGTATCATGGGAATATATCGTTTACTAATATCTTAGCTAATTGGGGTGTATAAGGATAAGGAAAATCCCCAAGTACGTTGCCTAAAGGGCATTCTTGGCCAACCAATCAGGTGCTAAGTTCGTTTCTCTCTAAACATAGAAGAAAATAGGATTACCATGTTCCGAAATGAATAAATCCTACGCGAAATGTAACAAATAATGGGATTGTTAATGTTTAAATTATTCGCTAGAGGGTATGTTAAAAAAAAACTTGTCCCCATAGCTCTTCGTAATTAGACAAGGCCTCAAGATCCCAAGTGCTTCAAATTCCAATGGACCATCAACTGCCATCTTCCACACTTTGCAATTACGAACACTTCATGTATAATCCCTGTAGATACACGCAGTAGAAGGAATCACAATTTATTTTAATAGCATTAGAAGGGAGGGAGAAACCATTTGACTATTATTAATATTCTTACTTGGTACTCCATTTGTGTTCTGGCTTGGTGTTAACCTTGATGTTTCAAGGCCATTTTTAGAATTTGCGCTTCTAATGAGGGCAATATACTTACCAACATTGATCTTAATTTTATAAATATTTTCTTTCAGAGTAGTAATGTCATTACTAGGATAATTTATATTTTTGTATTCCTTTCATCATTTTAGGGCCTTTTCACAAGTGTTGGGAAGGACTAGGGGTGTGCCCTTAAATATATATTCATTTATGGCCTTCCAAATATGCCAAGCGATAATGCATATATTTTTCACCATCATCTCCTCCTTTTTTATAACTTTTAGTAATAATACTAATGTTATTTGCCATCCAAATACTCATATTAGCTGAATACTGGTTGCAAGTCATTAAGTTAAGGGGGTAAGAGAACCAAACTTCCCTTGCCTAGGGGCAGTTGAAGAGTATATGTTCCACAATCTCATTCTTATTTTAATATATAAGACAAGTTTTACTAGGGATAACCTTTCTAAAAAAAACAAGCTTTCATTTGATGGAAGTAAATTTTTCAAAGTCTTTCGTATGAAATTCCTCACTTTAGGAATTGTTTTCATATTCCAAGTAACTCTCCATATATCAGGGGGTACAGAGTGAGAAGGGTTGCTTTTTTTCTACACTTATTCCTATCCATATTCTCTTGTTCTATTTTTATATAACGATAAACTTTTTTAACTGTGTATATTCCTTCTTTATTAAGGGTCCAAGTAATATTATCCGGGGTAAAACTCATTGGTATAAAGGTGTTAAGATTTTTTCAGCAATTTCACATGGGAAATTCTTCCTTATTAAAGAAATATCCCAATTTCTATCTCCCTAGATAGCAAGATCTGAAGCCTTGGTAAGAGTTAGGTCTATGGGTACACTATCTTCTCAAATTAGTAATCTATCTATATTTTCTTAAGTTGACGGGTTTCCCATCTCCAAACTTCTATTTTGTATGTTTACACACCAAATCCCTCCCAGCTAGGATACTTTTCCAACCCCAAGAGAGAGTTACCTAAAATATATTTAGGGATGGGGCATGATGGGAAATATTTCCCTTTTAGTACCTTAAATAATAAGGATTCATTATTATTCAAAAGATTCCAAGTTTGTTTTCCTGGTAAAGCCAAATTTATCAAGTTTAAATCTCTAAAACCCAATCATCCATTACATTCACTATGTGTTAAAGAGGGCCATTTTCCCCAATGAAGTTTGTTTTGACCCTTACTTTCCCACCAAAAAGTTAATATATGTGCTGAAATAAGGTCACATGTTTTCTTAGGTAGAAGGTATGTAGACATAAAGTAGTTTGGTAAACTTTTTGAACAACTGATTTAATCAGGACTTCTTTACCAGCTTCTGAAAGGCATAAGTTTTTCCAGTTATTTATTCTTTTGAAGTTTCTTTCAACTAGTAAATTCAGGTTTCTTACTTTGGATCTTCCCACTCAGTGGGAATTCCAAGGTAATTACCTCAATTTGTAGTTATTTTTAATCCTGACGTGATATATTGTATATAGTTTATGGTATTAGACCTAAACTTGACCCAGACTAGTTAAGATTAAGGGTTAAACCTATAGAGTACGAAAACTTGTTTATAATATCATCAAAACTATTGATTTTCTCATATGTAACATTTAAAAAGAAAACACTATTATCAACAAATAAGAGTTGAGTTAAACTGGGACAATTTTTGTAATTTTAATACCTCCTAGGAGGCCTATTTCAATTTTATGTAAAATAACCTATATTTACATAAACTATACCATAGCTCCTTTTACTAAGAAAAATAGAAAATGCTCCAAATTATATTTCACTATCATAATTCATCGTTTATATTCACAATCTAAAAAAGGCCACTACGATATTTTTAATATATAAAAATAAAATACAATATATAATATTTTGTTTTTCCAAAACTCGGGAGATGGGTGTATCCAAATTTTTTCTTCGGAAAGGAGGTGGGGGTTGAGAAGTTAAAAAAACCAGTGGGGTGAAGGTATCGTTCTGGGAAAAAAATAGAGACTAATTTATAATTCAAAAAAAGGTAAGAGTTATATTTAAACTTAGAGTCGAATTATTAGATTCGAGTAGGCGAATGTATATATTTACTATAAAAAGAATCGGGCAAAACTCCACTGCGCCGCCCCTGTTTGGGGACCATCTCTTCTTCCCTAATTCATTAGTGACTACGCTTTTGCTCACAGAGGCGAATCTAAATTTAGTAGACTATAGTTAGATTGATCTAAATATTGGGATTTATAATATTAACTTTACTTTTTGTAAAAGTTAATATCTTTTTCTATAAATAAAAACTATTAAAGGCCAAACAATTCTATAATGAGAATATATATATATATATATATATATATTTTTTCTTCGTTTTTTAAAAACAGATGTATAAAGATTCGAACAAATTCACATATTTTTATAAATTAATAAGCTTGAATCACATTATTAATTTTGTCTTTAGTCCCGCTAAAAGAACATGACTAGCCTTACGCTAGCTCATGAATTACCAAGCGATGGTCTGCTTGGACTAGGAGTTTCTAAAGGAGTGAATATGGTGAGCCTGGACCATAATTTTGGGATCCTAAACCCTAATTTTGATTCTTTTGGAGGAGTGATAATTTGGGATAATCAAATGGGACACAAGAGGGACAAAGAATCTAGGAGTCATAACAACATGTCGGGAAGCTCAAGGATTTAAACCGAGGAGCCCTTTCCCTTGGAAGCTTGGCTGAAATTATCCCCTTATTTGGGGAAAAATTCATGCAACTTGGTGGATAAGAATTGTGATGTAGTTGAATATTGTGGAGTTTGTGATATATCTCTTGAGGCTAAAACAAGATTCCTTAAAGCATGTGAAGCATTTGATAAGCAAATGGTGGAAAAAATATAGGATAAATTGTGGCACATCAGGTGTTTGATAAATCTATTAAGTCTAATTATTTGGTGATTGAGGAACCTAAGGAGGATGAAGTTTAAGGAACTTGTGTATCAAAGAAGGTGGTCAATATAGGACGTGAAAGGACCACTAGGGGACCTGATTTTACTAGGAAACTCGTTGTCTATCTGTGCCCCCCTATTTAAAGAGTTCGGGTAAAACCTACTCAACTAAAGAGGAAGCCAAGATATTGGATCACAAGAACATGATTTTAAATAATCAGAAAGCATCGGTTGGTATGTCACTAAAGTATTTTGAACTCGTGAAAGGTGAAATGTTATAACTTTTGGAAAGTAATGTTCTAACTATTGAACAAGCTTTTTGTTTTTCGCTTATTGGGTATGTGTCTGGGAAGAAAATTTCGGACATAGATGGTATTATAAGGATAGTTAGGGAGTGGAAAGTAGCATGCAAAGTGCGAAAACATCCAACTGGGTGACTAATATTTAAATTCAAAAAAGATGAGGATAGAAACAATATCCTTACCAAAAGACATTTCCTTTCTTATGGTAGGCTTCTTGTTTTAACTGAGATCCTAGATTATTTCGACTTTCTTAATCTTGAGATCAATAAGATACACACTTGGATTATATTGAGGAAGTTATCGGAGCAAGCTAGAACTAATTATTAGTTTACAAAAATTGTCTCACAAGTGGGGAAACCTATACGCACGAATGGAATAACATATGAGAGTGAAGATATTAGCTTGCGAGAGTCCTTATTGAGTTGGACTTTAGTAAGGATCGAAAATATGGTGTAGATTTTGGATCACATAAGGGAAAAGCATTGTGTAGTTGTGGAGTATGGAAACTTACCTCCGTGTTGTACGAAATGTAAAGCGTTTATACATGTGGGGAGAAATTGTTTCTATGTTTATGATAAGGATGTTCGTGTTATGAATGGGGAAGAACGTTTGTGCGTTGATAGAGACAAAAGGGTGGTAAAATTTAAGGGATCCGGGAAGCAAATTTTTGGAAATTTAGGAGATGGAAATTTTCGAAATAATATTATGGCAAATCAGTAGCTAGTGAATAAGGCTGTAAGACTGAAATCTATTGCTGAAACAAAGCAAAAAAAGACTGCGCAAAAATCAAATGTCGGGTCTAGTGTTGTGGTAGTTAGTTTGAGAGTAGCTGGTTCCAAACAACACTTGGTTGATGCTGGGCAGTGAAGATGTTCCTCCTGTGCGGTAGTAGAGCTAAATAGTGAAGGTAATCCCCAGCACCTTGCATGTAAAACTACTCCTATTACTTTATCAGCGGCGAAACAACACCTCATAGATGTTACTCCAAAAAAGCAGCATATTATAGACTTAAATGCATCACTAGAAAAAAAAACTTGTTGTGATGTTTTGACAATTCAAGTGGGTTCCGGACAACAAACAACTACAATTGCGGTATTCTCTAAAAGTCAACTATAGCGAGTACATCTAAAAATCAGGAGTTAGTGATTTTTTAGAAGTGTGCGAATCGGCCAGGTGATCTAAATATGAGTTTAGGGGAAGATTTGAGCGTTGGATAAATGGAGGGGATCAAGAAATTTAAGAAGTTACCTTTTGAAATGGTTATTAGTAAAACACCTAGGAAGCGTGAAGCGAACTATAAAGAAACTTGCACTAGTAAGAAGAGAATATGTTTGGCAAAAAGAGGCAATATTGAAAAGCTAAGGGCGCGAGTCTTAGGAGAACAGATAAGGGGAAACTCTATGTGACCATTTAATGATTATTACATCATGGAACACACGGGGTTTTGGCTCTACCAATAAGAGACGAGGTGTGGTATATCTTATAAGAAAAAAAGTATTGATATGTTGTGTGTATTGGAGACAAAAAGTAATAAAATTGTGTGTGATTTTTCTTGAGGACTATGCTAATGCGTTAGAAACATGTTGATAATTTTGATCTTTTTGAGCACGAAAGAATTCTAGTTGTTTGGGACCCGGATAAAGTGGAGTTGGAAATTCTTGATAAAACGCCCAAGTTATCCATTGCAAGGTCATACGTAAGGTATCTTTTATTAGCCGTTATAAAACCTTTATTCATGGTTTTAATGATAAAAATTTGAGAATGGGTTTGTGGAAGGACTTTATTGAACATGCTTCTATTTTAGATGATTCATGGATTCTCTTGGAGGATTTTAATAATATTCTTGAGGAAAATAAGAGGATTAAATGGAAAAATGTTACCTTGGGTGATTTTGAGAAATTTTCTGATCATTGTAATTGTCTTGGACTTGAAGATGTGCAATTCTCAGTGATTTTTTTTTACTTGGGATAATATTAATATCCTTAGTAAAATTGATCGTGTGTTTGGGAATCGGAAACTTGAAGCTTCAGATTATTATATTCATGTTGAGTTCTTACCAAAGTCTTGAGTGTCTGACCACTCCCTTGTGTTATCACGTTATTTCTACAACACGTTCAAGGGATCACTCCTTTTCGGTTTTTTAATATGTGGGTGGAACATGCGAAGTATAATCATATGGTGGAAAATGGATGGAATATGAGTCTTTTTTTTGGAGAAAAAACAATATATCTTCTGCCAAAAGCTAAATAAGGAGCACTTTTCACATATATCTGAAAGAGCAAAGAAGGCAAGGCAAAAGCTTGAGATAGCCGAGATTATTTTTCAACAAAATTTGGTTATTGATTGTAATTTTGATGAGTTAGGCGGGCTTGGAGAAGGCCATGAATCTTGAGAAAGTCGAGATTAGTTTTCTTCAACAAAAATCTAAGTTTGGGTATACCCTCAAGAGTAATAGATGTTCAAAACTATTTCATGGGCTTTTGAAGAACAAACAAAGGAGTCGTTTTATTGCCAATGTCTTAAAACCAAATGGGAATTTTCCTACTTCAAGTGCTCAAGTATATGATGCTTTTATTGACCTTTTAAGGCTTTGTTGGGTACGAAATATGCTACATAAAATGTTGATCAAGATGTTTTTAATTCGGGTAATATTCTTTCGCATGAAAAAGGCGTGGACATGTGTAAAGAGGTCTATGATCTTGAAATTAAAGGGGCTATTTTTCGTATTTCAAATGAAAAAACTCCCAGCCCCGATGGTTATTTTTTACTCTTTTTCAAGCGATCGTGGGACCTTATTGTCGAAGAAGTTGTTCAAGCAGTACGCGAGATATTTGCTTAAACAAACCAACACTACTATTATTGCGTTGATTCCAAAAACTTATGATCTTATTAGTGTTGATGACTATCGTCCTATCTCTTGTTGTAGCATGATTTATAAGGCGATCACTATGATAATCGCGAATCAGATAAAACTAGTACTTGAAGTGGACAAAGCCCAAAATGCTTTTGTTCCTGGGAGATTGATGGTTGAAAATATACATCTTATGCAAGAATTATTGAGAGGTATAATAATAGTATCTCTCGAGATGTACTATTGAGATTGTCTTGCGTAAAGTAAAGCGTATGATTCTATTTCTTTGAAATTTCTTTATGAGGGGATTAAGTGGTTAAATTCCCGAAGAAGGTTGTTGATTGAATTATGGTTTGTGTCAATACCCCTTTATATTCGGTGGCTATTCATGGTTTCTTTAAGGGGGAGAAAGGCCTTAGGCAAGATAATTTTATCTCTCCTTATCTCTTTATTCTCTGACTTGAATATGTTTATTACTAGGCTCTTGAAGAAAAATACGGATCTTGTTTTCAAGTATCATCCGAAATGTGAAAATAAAAAGATTACCCATCTTGCTTTTGCCGACGATTTAATGCTCCTTTCTAAAGAAGATCATATATCCGTTAAAATTCTTATGGATAGCTTGAAAAAGTTTGGTGATTTTCCAGGTCTTAATTTGAATGTGAATACATCTAATATTTATTATGTGGGGATTAATAATGTTGAGCTTGGGAACATGAAAATACACGTTTGGAAAAAAGCAAGATGCTTTTTAGATATTAAGGAGTACCTATTGGTTATTCTATTTTATTTTCGAGTGATTACAAACCTCTTTTTTGATAAATTGGAGGGGTATGTGAAATCTTGAACCACTTATTCCCTTTCTTTCATAGGAAGATTAGAACTTATCCGACCGTTTTTTAAAATGTTATTTGTTTTTGGTTCACTATATTTTTGGTTCTGGTGGGTGTGCGTGATTGTGTTATTAGCATCTACCATAATTTTTATTTGGATAAAGGACTTTTTTTGGATTAAATGGATTCATGAGGAGTATTTTTAAAATTTAAGCATTTGAGAGTGGAATCCAAGGAGGTTAGATCTCCTCTCTTGAAAAATCTTTAGGAGTTTAAAGAGGTGATTTGAGGGTCGATTGGTGTTGATGGTGGAGAGTGTATCTTGGTTAGGTGGTTCTCCTTTGCAAATGAGCATCCAACAAATTATGAGGTATCTTGTGAATATTTTACGCTTTATATAGAAAACCTTATGATTTGTTTAAACGGAAATCTTTTGTGAAACCTTGGGCTAATATTATTTGGGACTCTTGCCATTGTTGTTTGGATAATATTAACAGAGCGAATTAAAACAAAAGATCGTATGACTTATATGAGTTAGATCCACTTTATGATTTATGTGGTGAAAACTTTGAGTCAAATAAGTACCTTTATAACAATTGTACTTATACGAAAGATATATATGACGAGACAAAGAAATAGTTGTGTATTAATAAGGAGATGAACGCTCTTTTAAGTGTTTTAAAGTGGCTAAAAAAATTTAAAACTAAAGAAAATTAGAAAAGAATTGTTATTTTTTTGTTTTCTCATTACTGCTACTTTTAGATTTTGAACTTTTTTTTTTTTAATAGTGTACTTTTTTTTTTTTTAACTTTTAATACATCCGTTTACCTAAAAAGAAAAAAAAAGGAGGTAAAAGACCATTTCTGAATCCGACATTATCTCCCATAGTCTGTGCTTGATCGGATCAGTAGCTTCTTTAGGAGTGCTTGCTGAATGCAGATTCTAGTCCACATGAGGCACGGTTTTCTATTTTACTTTCACTTTAATTGGATTGTGTCAGTGTCTTCATTTTGCTGTGATTGATCATAGTTTGACCAGTCAATTACCTTGAGTACCGATCCCAATAACAATATCATGCACCTTGGTCCCAGACTTGAAATCTGTTAATAATCATGTTGTTTGTTTTATACTAATTAATTAAAAAAATAGGTTTTGCTTTGTATCTGTATTTTCTTAACTATCACGATCTTGTTTTTAAAGAGATTAGAAAGAGTACATAAGTAGATAAGTTTTTTTTTTTGTTAAACATCCCAAAAGATAGAAAGGTAAATTATTTATCAATACATTAGCCACAACTTGATAACCACGAAAACAGAAAAAAAGAATAGAAATTCAAGCTTACAAAAATGAGTATTTCGCATTATAAATTTTGAAGGTCGTGATATATCTATATATGTCTATGTCTAGTTATCTCTACCTGTATATTCTTAATAATTGGTACTAGTGGTTTATAGATTATTGAATTGGTAGTGTTTGTGTTTAGCTTTTCTTATATGTCCAACTTAGTTCACAAGGAGTTGTGTGCAAATAATTTTTTATTCATTTATCAATTACCTTACACATATTTATGTAAATTAATAGGCTTTTTGAGTTGTTTGAGTTGGGTTTTTTGAAGCTTTAGTAATGTTCTTGTGATTTTCTTTAACTATTGTAGTCCTAGTATCATATTGGTTTTTTTGGATTTCAGGTGGACGATAATAAGTATTTTATTTATTAGTAGTTGTTTTTTGTATCTATATCCAAGTTGGCATAGTGGCAGTGGCTCCTATGGTTTCTTGGTTATTTTGTTGTTGTCGTTAATTTTTTTCTCATCCTTGGTTGTGTTCACAACCCCCTTTCAATTGTCTTTGTGGAGTATTAGTCATTTCTCCAGTTACTTAGTATATCTTTCATTGCAGTGGTATTTTAAAAAAATTGGTTGATCACTTAATTTGACTCTTATTAAGGGGGTGTTTGTTTTCACTTAATAAGATCTTAATCTGGTTCATTAAGACACTGGATCAATAAGACTGTTTGATTTTCCTGTCCAATTCAGATCTGAATGACTCTTAACGAGTCTGTTTCATTAAGATTTCAAACTAAGTCTGAATTATTCAGACACTGCCTCTTAACAAAATAAGTCTTATTCAGCTGTTCATTCAGCATTCAACACTTATTATTTAAAAAACAAACGACATCTAAATCTTTAATTTTTGTTTCTTTAGTTTTAGTTTTTTTTTTGGTTTGCTTTCGTTGGTTTTAGCTTTTTTCCACCTGTTGAAGAATTAAATGAGAAAATTATTTGATTTTAGAAGTAGTGATAGGTATAACGAGAATCGAGTTTGGGTTATGTATTGTTGTAATTTTTTATATTTTATTCATGTTTTGTTTATTATTTATGTTTCATTTGTCAACTAAGTTAATATAATCTTTTTAATCTTTATAATACGATATTAACGGGTTTAATAAAAAAATAATGAGAAAATAATAACATGGCTATTAATAGAGATATTCTTGCGTCTCGAGCGGGTTTTGAGTTGATTCACGTGTATCGAGAAACGAATTATTGTGCAGATTATTTGGCTAAGACAGGGGCATACATGGAAGACGACCCGGTCTATCTTGCTGACTCTCCTAAGAGCTTGAAGAAGTTGTTCATGAAAGACATGTGTGGTTTAGCTACTCCTAGAAATATATTGTTTCTTTTTTAAAAAAATTGTTAGTTTATTTACGGTTTACTGGTCGCTTTAGGGCTCAGATGTAATGAAAAAAATGCCTATTTTTACCTCAATATTTTGTATAAAAACATTTTTCTTTTTTAAATACGGTAAACAGAGATTTTAATCAATAACTATGATTTACACCTTACGACTACAAGAGGTTAGAGTTTAAGAATCTCTAGTACTCATATAATTTTACTAAAAGAATGAAAATTCCTTTTCTTTTTAAAATTTGAAGGAGGCAAAAACCGGTACCATTGGATCCAAAAAAATGATAGTGGAGTGATCAAATGATTGATAATTGTTTGTTTATTTATAGTATACTATAGTACTATATGTCATTGTAGACGATGACATGCTAGAATATTTGTTCGGTATTAGAGCATTGATTTTCTTGACAAAAATAATAGAAAAGTAGAGCATAGATTTTGACGCCACCACTTCGACAATATTGCTTTTGGGGGATGCTTTCAGTTTTTGTAAATGTTTTAGACTTATCGTCCAAATAAAAAAAAAAGTTATGAATTAATCAAAAAAAAAAACAAACTGTCTTGTCAATATAGTATCGAATTAGATTAAATTTTTATTAAATGCAAATAAATACTTTATAATAATTAAAAAAAAGTAAATTAATTTAAATAATAGATTTTATTACATAATAATAACTAAAAATTACTAAAATATTTTTATATTTCAAAAAATAATTAAATATTTTTTAATTAATTAAATCAGATAAATTTATGTTACACTTTAAGAGGACATATATATAATTTATATTACTTAGTATTATAATTTATATTCAAAATATTATTTTTGTTATTTAATAAGGATAAGTAATAAAATAGGAAAAAAAATATTTTATATTAAATGCATAATAATTTTGGACATACTTTTTATAAGGGAATTTTAAATTTGAGACGGAGGGAATAATATTGGAAATGAAAAATGAAACATTTATAGCCCATAGGTAGCCTGTGATTATCTTGATTTGATTGGTTACTTATTTTTTATATTTTTTTGTTCTGGGATTTATTATTATGTCCATGTAATGCATCATTTGCATGTGATCTTTCATTTCATTGATTTATTAAAGTAGTAATAATTAAGTTACTCATGCTTTTTCTTTTTGTTCGAAAAATTCACTCATGCATTAGAGTACATAGGTAACTATTTTTTATACGATCTGAAATCTGACTTGTAGATTCTCACACTAACAAAGAACATTCTTTATAGTGGAGAGACATTGATATGCACATGATTGTACAGTTCCAAGCTAGTCTGGATTTTTTTTATGGACGGATAGTCCGGATATTTAAATGAGTGGTGAATGGTAATTGTAATATTTAACCTATTTCCAATAAATGAAGATATAATTTTAGTCTAGTTAATACATTAAACAAGTTCAAAAACTAAAAGTTAATACATATATAGTAGATTATTAGTCGTTAAATGCTATATATTGACAAAAAAAAGTCTTTATTTCTGTATTAGTCCGTTATTTTCTATATACTAGTTCTTAATATATGATTTTAGTTTAAAAATTTGATTCTAATTAGTAGTAGGTATTATATACAATAATAGCACCTAAATATCATTCATGATATTGATTTTAAATAGTCTAATCATGAAAACGAAAGAAATTATTAACAAGAGAAATAAGTGATATGATTTGATTACTTAAAATCCACAATATACTAATATTTAGATGATTATTTTTTAAGTGATAACTATTATTTTTTGTTACGTGGATGGTCCCGGCTAACTTACACGCACCACGACTAATCCTACGGGGATATACACGTCTCCCCATGTAGTTTTTCAGCAGTTATGACACATATGTCCTCCAATTAATTGCATACACCCTATTTTTACTCATTTTAACTATCTTGATATATTGTCTATTTGTGCAATATTTTTTTTGTTATTTTTGTGTGTTTTATGTTTTAGGGTTTTGTGTGTTCAAGGTCACACAAAACTTGATTTTGTTTATTTCATTCTGTGTATTCCAAGAACACACAAATCTCAGAATTGTGTATTCTTTAAACACACAAAACTCATTTTTGTGTATTCATGGAACACATAAAACTTGAATGATGTATTCCTGTAATACACAAAACTTGATTTTGTTTGTTCCAATACCGTGAAACACACAAATCTCCGAATTGTGTATTCTTGGAACACACAAATCTGACGAACCCACAAATCTCAGATTTGTGTGTTCATGGAACACACAAATCTCAAATTTGTGTGTTCCACGGAATTGGAACACATAAAGCTCAGATTTGTGTGTTCATGGAACACATAAAACTCAAAATTGTGTGTTCCACGGAACTGGAACACAAAAAGCTCAAATTTGTGGGTTCATGGAACACATAAACTCAAATTTGTGTGTTCATGGACCACAAAAAACTCAAATTTATGTATTCTTGGAACACATAAAACTCAAATTTGTGTATTCATGGAACACAATAAAACCCAAACACATAATTTTTCAATTTTTTGTAATTAATTAGAAATTAAGTTAAATTATAATTAATTAATAATTCTTACGCTTTTTGTGTAATTAAATTAGTGTTGTTCTTTAATTATATACTAGACTACCATACTTACATTATTTAACAAAAACCCCCTCTCTCTGACCCGATTCCCGAGATGAAACCCTCCTCCACCCAAAAACCCTTTTCCGGACAGATCCACCACCAATCCAACCCTCTCTTCTACACCCGATAGCTTTCTCTAATCCTCCTCCTTTCCTTTTCTCCCCCTCTCATCATTTTCTCTTACCCTTCTTCTCATGAGGTTGAACATATTGTTCATATCCTTTGCGAATATTTGATATTTAAAGATCACGTTTTCGTGTATCTTAGACTTCACATTTACTTTTGTCTTTTAAGGGTTACCTACCCTACTGTAACTGCATTAATGGCTTATATTAATGAGGGTGAGAAGTACAAGTCAGAAGATGAGTTGTATCTTTCACCTGATAGGGATGCGATTTATGCAGCTTTTGAGGAACCAAAATTGTTTGTCCGAGTAATTGCTTCAGGTATCATTAATCTCAAGAAAATTATCATTCAATATTGGGGTATCACTGGTAGAATATCAACTGAAAAAAGAGGTAAAAATCTTTGTGTTATTCAGTTTGAGAAACAATCAGATCTAGATATTGTTTGGAATAATAGACCTTATCATATGTTTGGGTTTCATGTATTAGTTCAGAAATATGATGAATGTTTAAGTAACCCTAATCTTCTAGAAGAAACTTCCTTCTGGGTTTGAATTATAGGAATTCCTCCATTGTTTATTAAGGAGGGAAATGTAGCTAAAATTGAAGCTAAATTGGGAACTATTAGTGAGATTGTGTTGCCTAAACCTGAGAACTATAAACAAAACCCCAATGTAAGGGTAAGAGTTAATTTTAACATTGTTAAACCTCTCTTATCTGGGTTCATGTTTAAGATACTAAAAGAGCAATCAGTTGGGATTTTATTCCAGTATGAGAAGCTGTTTGATTTTCGCTTTCAATGTGGTACTTTATCTCATAAAGAAAGACACTGTGATAATCCTAAAAAATTGACTATTAAGCTGGGAAATTGGATTAGACATTCTGAAGTGGAAAATAAATCAACAGATTTTGTTTTTAAGGCAGATAAGGCTGAGAAATCTACCAAAAGAAAACTAAAGAAACCTTTTAAATCCAAGAAAATTGAGAAAGAGGAAGGTGAAATTATTGGTGAAGCATTTTCTAAAAGTGGACATGTTGTTCAAGATTCTCTTTTACTTCCCTCGGTTAACTTGGGACTACTATTTATAAAGGAGTTGAGACTTCTTCATCTGTTAGGCCTCTTAACTCTGATGAGCTAAAATCTCTTTGTAGCCCAACTAATCAAGGCCCAGGTGGAAAAGATAGCCCCTTATCCCAATCTGAACCTAAGGTCATTATTGACCCCTCTATTACTCATAACTCTAACAAATCGATTTGCTTTGGTTCTCTCGAGAAACACAAGAAAAGAACTAAGCAAGTGAGACAAGATCTAGGGTTGAAAGATGATGAAGATAGTGCAACTGCAACTCTTATTGATCTTGGCATTGACAAGGGAGATGAGATGGTAGAAGCACAAACTTCTGATAAAGATGTCTATGAAGATGGTATTGAGAAGTGGTATGAAGAAGGCTTGATGGATGAATAAGATACTGAAGTGGTTTGCGGGGTTGACCCAAATCAACCCCAAAACTTTCAATGATCCTAGCTTGGAACTGTCAAGGCATTGGCACAGCCTTGACAGAGCTGAGTCTGATAGATATTATCAAGGCTCACCATATTAAGGTACTTTTTCTTTCTGAAACTAAGAATAAATTGGATATTCTCTCTAAACTATGCTCTAAGTTAAACATGAAGCTTGTGGCTCATATTGATCCTGAGGGCTTGTCTGGAGGACTTGCAATTTATGTAAAAGATTCAGAAAAGTTCAATATTATAAGTTCTAACAAGAACTTAATTCAATGTGAGTATGAGGGATGTAATGCTGAAAAATTTGAAATTATTTTTGTATATGGCCCTACTGCTGATGCAGAAAAAGAAATTTTTCTTGTAACACTGGATGTATTAACTCATGTCTCTGACGGCTGGTGTCTAATGGGGGATTTTAACCTCATAAGGTACCCTTCAGAGAAGATGGGAGGTGAAATTGGTAGTGTTCATAGAAAGAACATGTTGTTTTTTAACAATTTTATTGATAAGAATGAATTATTGGAATTACCAGCTAAAGGATGTAATTTTTCTTGGTCTAACAAGAGAAATGACAACCAGCTGATAAAACAAATTCTTGATAGAACACTAGTTAGTAAAAATTGGATGGATTTTTATCCAAATTCATGGAGTGCTTTATTACCTCCAACTGGATCTGACCATTCTCCACTGATCCTTAAATTTGGTATATATAAATCCGCTCATAATAAGAGATTCATTATTGAGAAAGGATGGATTTATGATGAAACATTCTGTAAATTGGTGATAGAACATTGGAAACAGGGCAATTTCAGTGGGCTAAGAGGCATAAAGAGATTTGTATACAAAATCTCTAACCTTAAGAGGTTTATTACAAAGTGGGCTAGAAAAAGGGTTCTAAACAATAGAATTCTGATCAACTCTACTTTAACTCAACTTGAGAAATTGTTCAATGCACCTTATTCCTTAGAAAACAAGGTTAAATTTGAGCAACTGGGTAATAATCTTGAGTTTTACTGGCTTAAAGAAGAATTATATTGGGCACAGAGATCCAAAAATACATGGTTAAAGCTTGGAGATAAGAATAGCAAATATTTCCATGCAATTACTAAAGTCAAAAGGACTAGAAATAGAATCTCAACCTTGAAAAACAAGATGGGAGTTTGGTTAACTGAGAAAGATGATATAGTTCAGGAAATCAAAAATTATTAGAACAATATATTCAAATCTGAGGGTTCAAGAAATTATGAGCCTATTTTGAATAAAGTTGAGGGTGTAGTTACTAAAGAAATAAATGACTCATTGATACACCCTGTGTCTATTGATGAAATTAAGAAGACAGTTTGGTCACTTGGTAGTGACAAATCACCAGGTCCAGATGGTTATGGAGGTTTCTTCTTTAAGAAATTCTGGGAAGAAATCAAGCTTGATTTGGTTAAACTTGTTTCAAATTTTATTATGAATTATTCCTCTCTTGAGGATATTAACTCTACTATAATAGCCCTTATTCCTATAAATTTGAATCCAGACTTGGTTTCATCTTTTAGACCAATAAGTTGTGCTAACGTCATATATAAGATCATTTCTAAAATTCTTGCTAATAGACTACAACAATGGATGGGTAATCTTATATCAGAAACTCATACAGCTTTTATACCAGGTAGATCAATTTTTGAAAACATATTGATTGCGCAAGAAGTTAGCCATTTTCTGATCTAATAAATATTTCTTGGCAATAAAGGCAGATATGAGTAAGGCTTATGAGAATATAGAGTGGAATTTTCTACTTGATCTTCTTAAAAAGATGGGATTCCATGAGAAATGGATTGGATGGATTAAAAACTGTATATCTACCGTCTCTTACAAAGTTCAAATAAATAGACAACTATATGATATAAATAAGCCTAAAAAAGGCTTAAGACAGGGTGACCCTTTATCACCATATCTTTTTTGCTTAGTAACACAAGCATTAACTAGCTTAATTGAGTATTATCTGAAATTGGGGTTATTCAAAGGGATTAAAATTGCGAGATCAGCTCCAATGATCTCACATATTCTATTTGTAGATGACAATTTATTCTTTATGGAAGCTGATGAGTATAATATTGATATCTTCATTACAATTCTAAATTGGTATAGCTATGCCTCAGGGCAGAAAGTGAATCTCAATAAAAGTGGTATTCTTTTTAGTAAGAATACACCTATATCAGTCAAAAACCAAATTTCAGCTCAGTTGAGAATGAATAAACTTGAAGACTTAGGTAAATATCTTGGTATACCATCTGGATGGGGCAAATCAAAGGTAAAATCACTTGAATGGTTAGTGGAAATGATTTTAAAAAGGATGGGGAGTTGGGAAACAAGAATGCTCTCTAAAAGTGGAAAACAAGTGCTAATAAAATCAATAATAGGGGCAATCCCTAACTTCATTATGTCAGTGTTTGTTATACCTAAAATGTTAACATCACATATTACATCCCTTGTCTCTGATTTTTATTGAAATAACAATGGAGAAAAGAGATGCCACTGGATAAAGTGGCAAACACTAATATCTTCAAAAGAAGATGTAGGTCTAGGTTTCAAAGTCTTTCATACTCAAAATCTTGCATTATTGGCTTCAAATACATGGAAATTTATGAATAATAAAGAATCACTTTTATTTAGAGTCTTCAAAGGGAAATCTTTTCCTAATGTAGATTTTATAGATGCTAATCTTTGTTGTAATTGCTCATGAGGTTGGAAAAGCCTCATAGAGGGTATGAAAGTCTTTCAAAAAGATCTTTTCTGGTCAGTTGGGAATGGTAAGGACATTAAAATGTGGGAGTACAATTGGATACCTTCCCAAGGTATTATTGAAAAACCATCAGAAAGTAATTTACTATATGTCTATGAATTTATTTCATCTCAACAAAACTGTTGGAACTCTAATTTGATTAACTCTACTTTCGATTTTGAGTTGGCTGCAACCATATTGGAGATTTATCTGCCCTCTTTTCCTACTGAAGATACTCCATTTTGGTCTTACACCACTAATGGAGAGGTCTCAGTTAAAGAAGCTTATAAATTCCTATGGAGGGCACAACTCAAGAAGGAAGAATCAAAGAATGTTAAGAAATGATCCTCATCCTTTATATTTGACTCTAAAGATTGGAGCCTTATCTGGAAAAGTAAAGTTCAACCAAAAATAAAAAACTTTGTTTGGAAATGCTGTGAAAATAGGCTTCCAACAAATGAAATTAAAAGGAAGAGAAAATCTATTGAATCTGTCTTATGTGAAATTTGTGGGAAATGTGATGAAACAACTAAGCATCTCATATTTCAATGCTCCTGGGCTAGAGCTATTTGGTTGGCAAGTCCCTTGGGCTATTATTCTATCACTGAGCTATCCTTCAATGTTAATAAATGGATCCAATTCATTAGACAACTGTCAGAAATGAATGTTAATAAAGAAAGCTGTATGGTGGAAATGTCATTCTATATAATCTGGTTTATATGGAAAGGAAGGAATGAGTATTTATATAGAGGCACTAAACCTGACCCTATATTTACACTTCAAAGTGCACTCAAAGCCTATGATGAATATAGACTAGCAACCAGTACTAAATCTGAGGCTAAGAAATCAAATAACTCTCTTCTTGGGACTGTTATCTCTGAAATGAATGAAAATCAAAGTGAACCTCAAAACTGTAACAATGGTAATATTATTACAGCTAGAGAGGAACAAATTAACATATTAGGCAGGAGGATTTCAATTTCGAAACCTCCTCCACCTGGTCATTATAAGATTAATAGTGATGCATCATTTAATCCTAATACTACCAAGCTTCTATTGCTTGTATAATAAGGGACTCAACAGGTACAATGCGAGGAGGAGTTGCAAAGAAGACTCAAGCTAACTCAATTCTTGAAGCAGAAGCGAGGGGAGTTTTGGAAGCTTGTGAGTTAGCCAAAGACTTCTCGAGTGAAACTATTGAGGTTGAAAATGACTGTATTAATATAATCAAATAAACTATTCCTTGTAGCAATTTTTTTTTAAAGTTAAGCTAATAGTTAGGAATATTCTTTTGTGTAAAAGGGAAAAGAAACTCAAGATTCAGCCTGGCTATCGGCCGTACCGGTCCGTGTTCGGACCGGTCTTTATCGTGTAACGCCCTTATCGGACCGGACCGGTCTATCGGACACCCACTATCGGTCCCGGTCCGGACCGGTTCTTCGGTCACAAATTATAGAAAACCGACTGATAACAGGGACCGGTTTATCGGTTCCGGTTTCGGTCCCGGACCGGTCCCACTATCGGTTTATCGGTTTTTTAATTATTTTTTTTTAAAGACAAGAACAGTGACAAAACATTTGCATTTATAAATCACTCATAAGATATTATCATTCATTTATCTTATAAATGAGAAAGAAGTTAAAACACCATAAAAATTCATTATCTCTAAAACAAATATTGAGTTAAAGAAAACCTTAAATTATAAACACGTTAAGAAAATGCCTATTAAAGTACATTGAATAGCCTGCAAAATTCAGTTCCTCATTTCATTTATGTAACCATTTCCACCTAGACATTGAATAGCCTGCAAAATTCAATTCCTCATTTCATTATTCTATTAACTCATAAAAAAAAATATATATATATAATATAATATACCTGAAGCGCAACTTGGGTGGCTCGTTCAGCTGCACAAAGTATAACCCCAACACAGTCCTGAAAATATTAGCAAATATGAATGATACAGACTACATGTTTATTTGAAATAGTTCGCATAGGGACTAAATACACAATTTCCAATTTCGCATAACAAATGGAATCAATTTCGCATAAGATAAAGTGTTCAAGTTCTCAAATTCACGTAGTATAGGAAAATGATCTTTCAATTTCTCAAAATCCAAATATTCAAGTCTGAAATTCGCATAACATAAGGACTCAAAGTGTAAATTTTGCATAACAAAAGGTCTAAACGTGTAAAATCAAACAAATCAGAGACATAACAACAATTTCTCGTAAAACAACTTGGAACATCTAGCTAAAACTCTCACAAATCAGTAAAACCAGGGACCAGAAAGATAATTTCGAGCTCAAGGGATCAAAGCTATCAACTTACCCATTTAATAAAGCCTTAAACACTCACCAATATCTCATCTCTTCATCAACTCCACACCAAAATCACATGCAAAGACAAACAATTCATCTTACATTTAGAAATCTTCACAAATTTTAAAAATATGGAATTGACAGTAAAATTAATCAACTTACTTGATTGAAAATAATACTCAATCCATGACAAAGAGAATTAAATTCCTGAAATATCAATTCCTCGCAAAACAGCAACATGGAAACCAATATTTCATGAAATTAGACAAATCAGTATATTCAAGAGCTAATCTTCACATACTCATAGAGATATCATATAACAAACCACCAAAGAGATATGATATTCAAGAGCTAATCCAACTTCAAACTTACAAAATTGTATTTAAACAATTACAGAAGAAATAGACAGAGAATAATATATTACACAACCACCCACCACCACCATAACCAAACTTCAAGGATTCTAGAAGCAATTTTAGGTGTATCGGCGCCATTCACGAATTAGGGTGGGGTGAAGAATGGGATTTGGGAATGCGTCGTTGCCGGTGGGTTGGGGTTACTGGAGCATGGAGAGGGGTTATGGGCTACATAAAAGGTTTGGGCCTATATATAAAAAAAAAAAAAAAATTAGTAACGGACCGTTACCGGTCCGTTTCAGTCACGGACCGGTTCGGTCCAAGTAAAAAAAACATAAAATCAAAACGCCGCACGGTAAGACTTCAGCCGTTCCGTTCCGTTCCGGCCACCCACTCGCCACCGTTCCCGTTCCGTCGCCGGTGCTTATCGGTCCGGGCCGGTCCGGCAGACCGGAAACCGGTGTCCGATAGCCAGGCTGACTCAAGATCTCTTTTGTTAGAAGATCAGGTAATTTGGCAGCGGGTTGGGTGGCTAAACAATAGAATTGTTTTCCACCCTCTCAATTAGCTACTATTATTTTGAATGACTTCCATCCACTAGGGATTGGGTAACTATGTAATGAACACTTGTTTATTTAATGTATTTTACATTCGACTAGAAAAAAAAAAACTACCATAGGAAATAAACGACAAAAAGATGAGGTAGACCAGAAATAGTAACATTCCCACGCGATGAGGACCCACGTTAACAACTACTACTATACTCTAGAATCCGTTCAAGATTTTCCACATTCTTAATATTCTCATGCTATGCCCCAAGTCCAAGAAAATAAATAGACATAATAAAATAAAATATGCACACATCCCAATATATACATACACTATGGCCCTGTAACCATGTGAAACATTCCCTCCACCTCCATGATGTATCTATATATACAAAGGCTGCTTCAGTTGTGCCCCTTCATATACACACTAATTAGTTCTATACACACATTGCTTACATAATTAGTAATATTTACATAACTCTGCATGATCAATGGATTCTTCAAGTGCAGAACATCATCATCAGCAGGTAATTAACATAAATTTATAGCAACTGTACTGTAAAATTGGTTATGATTTCTTTGAGCCTGCTCGCATTTTTAATCATTTTCTTGAGAGAACCCTGATGGGTGCTGGCACGGTAAGCGTACTAGTTTGCCACCACCTAATGAATCGTGTCGTTTTTATCTATCTGTAACAAATCCCATGTTTTGAAGTGTAGTTTAGGTCCTAATTAATAAATGTACGATCCCAGAATCTCTTATCAACCGAGTTAAAAAAAATTTACTATGTTAAACTATAAAATCTTTGTAGCTAGATAGCAATTCTAAACATAATTTATTCAATTTTCATGTCATTGGTAATTAAAAAACAGAAAAGAATAATGTATATGTTTGATTGTGTTCTTGATTTGAGTATAGTATTTGTTAACTTGGATAATTATCCCAACTCTCCATTTGTCTAGATAATTAGTACAAATAATGTTGCTCTTAAACTCATTTAGTCTTATAGTTTTTAACTAATCAACTTATATATGGTGTTCTTCGGTTAATATTTGATATTATTAATTTCCTGCTACATTGATATAATGATCGATCTATTAATTGATTGGTATATGTATTACTCTAAAAACCAAATCTTATACAGGAAAGTATGAAAAATGCATATATATTAATTAATTTGGAGATGATTAATGATTCGTATTAAATTGGTTTTTCTACCAGGAAATGGGTTCTGAAACACTAGAAAGCATATTAGTTTGCACAAAATCACAACAAGAAAAGAAACTAAAACCACCATCAGAACACCCTCAAAAATGCCCAAGATGTGATTCATCTTCAACAAAATTCTGCTACTATAACAACTATAGTCTCTCTCAGCCACGATACTTCTGCAAATCATGTCGGAGATACTGGACAAAAGGAGGCACTCTCCGAAACGTCCCCGTTGGTGGTGGCTGCAGGAAAAATAACAAAAGATCATCTTCTTCATCAAGAAAAACCCAAGAACAGCCCTTAACGATCAATTCAAACCCATTAACGTTCGATAGTCATCATTCACCTAATGATCTTAACCTCGCGTTTGCTATGTTGGGAAACCCTAATCATAACTGTGATGTTCTTGGAAACCATAGTTTTGGCTCATTTGATCATGGGTTTGGAATTCATAATATGTATTATGGGAATGTTAATGGGGGTTTCGAAAATGGTGATCATCAAATGGGACTAGGATATGATCAAGAAGTGATTAGCAATGTTAAGCAAGAGGTGATCAATGGTGGAGATAGGGTTTTGTGGGGGCTTCCATGGCAAATTAATGGTGGAGATTCAAACATGGTTGATCATCTTGGTTTTGGTTCAGCTAATTGGCATGGTCTCATAAACAGTACTTTAATGTAGAAACTAGAACCTTACTTAATTATTATGTATGAGAACTAAACGGGGGTGAAAATCTTTTGTTCTGGGTTATATTAATTTTGTCTTTCATTTTTACTCCTTTTTATAATGTAATCACTTATCCTTTAAACTTAATATATATTAGTTTTTTTTAGCTTTTTCTTTTACTATTACCTTATACTACTAGGAAAGCTATCACCACCACCCCCCCCCCCCCACCACCACCACTTATCCAACAATCCAGATTATGTCGGGAGCTGATCGGTTTTCTCTCTAGGAAAGCTATCACCACCACCCCCCCCCACCACCACCACCACCACTAACAAGACCAACACCACCAGAAAAACCCCACAAAACTACTAAATTTCCAGCCTCAAATTCCTTTATTCTCAGGTTAGTTTCTATTTCCCCTTTACCTCCTTTTGTTCTCTGCTCATTACACCATCTCAGTTTCTTCTTCTCCCCTCCTCCTCTGTGTCACGGTGTTTTTGAGCTTTTGATCTTCATCTTAAATCACAAACCCAAAGCTGAAAAAAAATGGATCCTAAACACAAGCTTAAACCAAATAAAATCATCTTGAAACCCGTCCAAAACTCAATCTACTCGAGTTTTGAAAAACCAAAACTCCTTGCTAAAATAATAAGCAACAAACCAGTTAGCTTCAATTTCTTAAGGAAAACAATGAACAAATCATGGGGTCTTAAAGCTGAAATATCCACTGAGAAATTGGGGTTCAACTCATGCTTAATCAACTGCGAAAATGAGGAAGACTACAATACTATTCTCAACAAACGACCATGGAACCTCGCTGGAAAACACGTCTTGATACAAGAATGGAAAAGTAATGAAGGCTTAGCAATAGAGAATCAAAATAACACTATATTTTGGGTTCAAATCCATGGATTACCAGGAAATTACATATCAACTGATAATGTAGAAATGATTGCTAAAAAGTATGGAAGAGTTTTAGACATTCAACTACCTCCGATAGCAACATTCAAAGAGATCAGTTACTGTAGAGCAAGAATAGAATGGAATGTAAATCAACCACTAATCTCAACATACTCGTTCAACATCTCAGAATTCAGAAGTCTCAATGGTCTACTCAAATTTGAACGATTAGGAGAATTCTGTTTTCAATGTGGACTGATTGATCATACGGAAAATGAATGCAGCAACAAAAACAAGTTAAAAAAAAGAATTGGAAAATGGGTTCACGGAATAGAACGAGATTTCAAAGAGATGGATAAACAATCAACAGGCTTCACATTCAAAGCAATGGAAATTCAAAAAAAAGAAAACTCGGTGAGTCGAGGAGAGACCGAGTCAAAGAATCACCAAAAGGACACCCGATTCCAACTCGGTACAATTCGGAAGGACAGAAGGATAGAAAACAACAAAAATGGAAAAGACAAAAAAGAGGACGAGGTGGTTATGGTTCCTGAAGGACTGATGAAAGAGATGGAGTTCGACAAAATTGCTGTACCAACAAACAACATATTCGGAGCGTTTATGCAGATAAGCCAAATAAAAGAGGTGGACCCACAAACCCCAAACCCAAATCAAAAAGAAGGAAGTGGGCCGATAGAACTAACTTTTGGGTCAATTGAAAAAAAGGAGGTGGCCCAAGCCCTATCAGCAAGCAACAAAGTGGGCTTTAATATACCACAAAATAATTATAACATAGCCAGCCCAATTACACAAAACAAAACCCAAAATGAAAATACCCACAAACTAAACTTATCAGAACCAGAAACAAATATCCCAAATAACAAAATAGAAAACCCTAAATCAATTGAGAAGCCAGAAATAGAGAACGTTATCGCACCATCACTAATCACTGAAGAAGCTGAAGATGAAGATGAAACAATGGAGGAGATACAAGAACAACAAGACATCGGAACTAGGCAGCAGGAAAATAGAAGAAGGAGGATTGAACTTCAACTTCTTCGAGGTGAAAAATCAAGAAATCAAAAAATGTGGAAAGCAAGGTGGAGCCCAGCCATGGGTACAGTCAATATGGAAAATCAATTGATGGAAGAGTCCAATATTGACGAAGACGAACAAGGTAAGGAATTTACTGAAAGGTCTTGCGGGATTGAACCAGATCAATCCCAAAAAGATCAATGACACAGATATGTTGGAACTGTCAAGGTTTGGGCTCAGACTTGACGGTTCTAACACTCAAAGATACTGTTGTTCAGTATCACCCTGAGGTAATCTTCCTATCCGAGACAAAAAATATTTCTTCTTATGTGAAAAAAATAGCCACTGATATGAATTATGAATCTGCTTGCATAATTGACCCTAAGAATATGAGTGGGGGGCTGGCTTTGTTTAAAAAACCAAATATGAATATTGAAATACTTGAAGCTACTGATTACTATATCCACTGTCTAATCAATGATGAAAATAACAAAAAATACTGCACTACTTATGTGTATATACCATCTTATGATAATTTAAAAGATGATGTCTTGAATGCTATATCAGAGTGTAAAAGATTTTTCCCTAATCTAGCCTGGAATATAATTGGAGATTATAATATGTATAGATTTTCGAATGAAAAACTAGGTGGATCAGGCCCTAATAAAAATAATATGGAGAGACTTAACAAGTGGCTAGAAAAACTAAAAATGAATGAATTGGTGACTAAAGGATGTAAATTCACGTGGTCAAACAAAAGAACCAAAGATGAACTTATAAAACAAGTAATAGATAGATGTTGTATGAATTTAGAATGGGAAAACATATTCCCTAATGCTTGGATTGTAGCCCTACCACCTGTAGGATCAGACCATGCATTACTACTCCTAGTTAATGAAGAAAAAAACATACCTTTACTAAAAAGATTTATCTTTTGTAAAACTTGGAATGAAAATGAAGAATGCATAAATATAATATATAAAAGTTGGTTAGAAATGACACTGATAAGAGGAAAAGGAATTAGTAGACTGAATAAAAAGCTGTTCATGCTAGCTAACAAACTTACTGTATGGGCAAAAAAAATGGCTAGAGAAAAGAAAAACACACTGAGAAAAGATAATTTTGAATTAAAAAATATGATAAATTCAAGTGAACCAATTAATTGGGATGTTTATAATTCTATAGTAGCAAGAATGGAAAAAAGATGGAAAGATGAGGAAACCTATTGGAAAATGAAATCTAGAATCAAATGGTTAGCTTTAGGAGATAGAAACACGGCATACTTTCACTCTATAACTAAAAGTAGAAGAAAAAGAAATAAAATCACTAGATTACTTAATGAAGATAATATATGGTTGGAAAGCAAAAATGATATTGAAAATGAGATAAAAAACTATTTCAATACAATTTTCAGTTCCAAAGGGCCTAGGGATTATTCATCAGTGATTCACACAATGGATAAGTGTGTTACTGAAGAGATGAATAAAAACCTCACTAAGCCTGTAAGTATGGAAGAGGTTAAGAAGGCACTTTGGGACATGGGAAATGACAAGGCCCCAGGGCCTGATGGATTCCCAGTTCACTTTTATAAAAAATATTGGGAAATTCTGAAATTTGATATCCTAAGATACATCTCAGATTATCTCTGGAACAATGGAGATTTGTATCAAATAAATAAAACATTAATTACTTTAATTCCTAAAGTAGAAAAACCTGCAAAAATTACTCACTATAGGCCTATAAGCTGTTCCAATGTTATTTACAAGATTTTAGCTAAAATCTTAGTTAAAAGACTACAAAATTACATGTCAAGTATTATAAGTGATACACAATGTGCCTTTATACCAGGAAAAGAAATCACTGAAAATATATTATTAGCGCATGAAGTAAGTCACTTTTTAAAGAAGAAAAGAAAAACTAACAACCATTATATAGCAGTAAAAGCTGATATTGCGAAAGCTTATGAAAATGTGGAATGGGATTTTTTAAAAGATGCTTTAAAAAAAATGGGCTTTTGTGATATTTGGATAAAATGGATTATGGGGTGTGTGACTACAGTATCTTATAATGTGATGCTTAATGGTGATCAAATACAAATTAACAACCCTAATAAGGGTTTGAGGCAAGGGGACCCTTTGTCCCCTTTCCTATTTTGTATAATCACCCAAGCTCTCACATCTTTAATTAATGAAAAAACAAAAAATAATCTGATTAGAGGGTTAAAAATGAACAAGGACTGCCCCACATTAAGTCACATATTGTTTGCAGATGATAGCTTATTCTTTGTTAAAGCTGAAAAAGAAGATATAGAACAATTCAACATTATACTCAATGAATATAGCCATGCAACTGGTCAAACTATAAACTTAAATAAAAGTGGAGTTGTATTTTGCAGAAACACCCCTAATGAAAAGAAAAAAGAAATTATTGACATTCTAAGAATGAACAAACTAAATAATTTGGGGAAGTACCTTGGATTACCCGCGGATTGGGGTAGATCCAAGGTAAAGGCCCTAAATTGGATGATTGATAATATAACAACAAAAATAGAAAAATGGCATACTATCTTTCTATCTGAAGCAGGTAAAGAAACACTAATAAAATCTGTAATCACAGCTATACCTGCTTATACCATGTCGGCTTTCCTACTACCAATAAGTGTTTGTGAAAAAATAGACTCGCTTATAGCTAAATTTTGGTGGAACAACAAAAATATCAAAAAACAACATTGGATTAGATGGGATACAATGACCATTAATAAAGATAGAGGAGGTATGGGGTTTAAAGGTATGAGATTAAAAAACATAGCACTTCTTGCGAGAAATGCTTGGAAAATTTTTAATAACCCCACATCTCTTCTAGCGAGGACCCTAAAAGGTCTATACTTTAAAAAGACCAACTTTATTGATGCAAACTTAGGTTATAATCCATCATGGGGATGGAGAAGCTTAATTGAAGGAAAAAATAGTTTTAAAAACGAGTTAATATGGAAAATTGGTAATGGTAAAGCAATTAACATTTGGAATCATAGCTGGATTCCAGGAATAAAAAAATTAAGATGTCCTGAACATTGCCCCTTAACTAAGGTTTCTGAATTATCACAATGGTTTGATGAAGAAACAAAAAGCAAAAATTTAAATGTAATGACCCCATATCTAATAACAGATGATAATGCCTTCTGGATGAATTCTAGAACTGGTGAAATCTCTGCTAAAGATATGTATGGTCATTTGAAGGAAATTGAAACTATAAAAGAGGAAAAACTAAAAAAGGAGGTACCTTCTAGCTCACATATAACCCCAAATTCGATTTGGAAGGATGTATGGAGCCTAAAGGTACCCCCAAAGATAAGGAATTTCTTATGGAAACTTTGTAAGAGAAAAATTCCTACAGAAGAACTAAAATATGCGAGAAAATGTGCAAAAAACCCCTTATGTAATGTTTGTGGAACAGAGGTGGAATCATTAGAGCATATGGTTTTTAACTGTCCCTGGGTAAGAGCATTATGGCTTATTTCACCCCTACAAATGCTATCAAACACAAATATTACTGCCAGATTTGAAAATTGGTTTATAGAAATAAAGAAGTTGAATACGAAAAGAGATGTAAAAGGAAGAAATCTATATGAATTAAGTATCATTATATTGTGGCAAATTTGGAAAACAAGGAATAAATATATATATGAAGGTTATGCTCCTGATCCAGGGTATGTTTTGCAACAATCACTAAAAACCTATGATGAATTCTTATTTTCAAATAAGAAGAACTCTGAGGTTAAAGAAAATTCACCAAATCAAAATGATATTGAGGTAAATCAAATGAATACTACTCAACAGGTAAAAGATAGAAACTCTAAACTGTTAAATACAAGAGTTATGAAAAACAATTCTGAGAAATGGAATGAAAAGTTAAGTAAAGATTCCTTAATAGTAATATCTGATGCATGCTTTAAAGATAATAAAGCCTCTTCTGCTAGCATTTTATTTGATGAAAATAACAAACTTATACATGGCCATGCTTGGTCCTTCTTATGTAACAGTCCAGATGAAGCGGAGCTGATAGGAGTGCGCAATGGACTTTGCTCAGCAATTAATTTTCAAAGCCGGGATGTTCGAGTACTTTGCGACAACAAAACGGTGGTAGAGTTGCTGAAACTAAACAAAGCTCCTACAAATGCGCGCCTTAAGACTTTTATTAATGATATTCGTAGTTTTTGCTGTAATAGATTAGTGTCTTTCTTCTTTGTTAGTAGATTAGACAATGTTTTTGCGGATTGGGCTGCAAGGCAAAAGCTTATGGGCATTTTACCTTGTAATTGGATAGATAATCCACCCCACCAATTCGCTAAACTCCCAACCAACTCGCTAGTACCAAGTGGGGTTGGTTGAGAGACTATCCTATGTGTAATGACTTTTATTTCGTTTTAATTTAATGCACTTTGACAAAAAAAAAAAAAAACTACATCTGAGTCCATTAGCATAGATAAATTACAATTCTATATTCCTAAAATGGGAAGGAAAGATCATCCTAGGCTATTCCGACCAAAGCGATCTCAAGTCATGAAATTTCATAAACTATCTTTTGCTAACAACCTTCTAAATGTCTTAATTACAAAGAGAGTTTTATGATTCATTCAATTATTCACTGCACGATTTATTTTCAACAAGTAATCGATCGTACACACTAAAATATTGTTCCATTACCCTAATTGTTTTTATTTTTTCTCCTAAATCATACCATATCTCTAGCCCTAGGACGCAATATAAATTCTTTCAATTTTTATAAGAAAAAACATGAGCAAAATGAATATCAGTTTCTACGGACAAATGTTTAACTTCTATAAAGTGAATTTGTGAATTTTATCCTACCGTCTATCTATGGGGTCTTTTGATTTTTAGTCTCTATTGGTAAAATATTACTAGTCACGACTCACGAATAAGTCTAGTCGTTTAGTTGTCGCATTGATGATTTGTTAGTTAATAACGTGGATAGACTAAAAGAATGGAATTTCACATCTGTTCTCTTTATTTTTTGGTCGAAAACATTTGTTGTCTTATCAAGTTTGAAAAAAGCGAGTAGTTTTGTTCAAAATTGTTTGATTATTTTAAGAAAGTGACCGACAGAACTGGCATGGATCGATGTTTCCGTAGTCTTAGGCTAAGTCCAATAGGACCCCAATTGTAGCAAAAAGCTACAATTGGGGGTTGAACAATGCAAAAATCAGCTCCAACAGGTTCCCAATTCTGGCTATAGCCAGAATAGGGAACCCGATTTTTAAGAAATGTTAGCTACATGTGGCTAACCCCAATCTCATCCCTAATTTGATTTTTTAATATTTTATATCATTTTCATTAACCAAAACAACTTATTCCCAACAATCTATTTTTATTAATTTAATACATATTTCCAATAAAATATCGTAATTAATCTACTTATATTATTAATTATTTTATTATTTGAATATTGATGACTTCGACTATATTTTTTGGATAAAATTTGAAAAACTAATACTTTTAAGATTCTCGTATAGAAATAAATAATAGACATATTATTATAAAAAAATATTACGTTAAATAATAACTATGTTTAAATATTTTTAATAATATTTAATAAAAAACTAATATTAAATATATTAATTTGAATTTCAAATATTTGTATATAAATTAAAAATAACCATATACATAAAAACATAAAAATAATTATAAATTATTTAAAATAGAAATATTATTAAAATAAATTTAAAATAAGATCGGAAGGTTAAAATTAAAAACATATAAATAATTATAAATTATCTAAAATAGAAATATTATTGAAATAAATTTAAAATAAGATTGGGAGGTTGAAATTGGGGAGCTGTTGGAGTAAAACTGTTTTTAAAGTTGCTATTTGAAAGAAATACCCTGTTTGACTCCTAATTCTAGCTTTTTAATCGGGTAGCTGTTGGACTTAGCCTTACTATATATTCTGAATTGTCTGAAAAGCTTTATTTAGTGGCGGTTGTTGCAAGAATAGGGATATAGTGATGAGTGGGTTTGTTAAAATATTATTTTCATGATTGTATCTCATTTTCAGGTAGATACTATGATTATTATAATATATGATTTGATTGGAGGTTATAAATAGATAAATATATGATAATGAGGTTTGATTTTTTTCTTATTATAAATATTTATATTAATTAAACTTCAAATACATTTACATTATGAAAAGTAATACTAAATTAGTGAAACCGTCAATAAACATTACAAGACTACCTATCTAAATCAAGAAAACCCTAAGATGAGATATTAGTAAAGGTCTTAAAGATTTATGTATTGAAACAGATCTGAAAGAGCTCCATGCGCTAGTGAAGGGCGATGGGAGCTCAAGGACTCACCATGAAAGAGACTCGGGAAAGCTTCACGCACTAGTGAAGGACGGTGGGAGCTTAGGTAGTCGTCATGTTTCAATCATAAGTGAATGTTTAGTAATGCTAGAAAATTATCCTAATTTTGAAGTGAATCATGTGTTCCGGGAAGCGAATCTTTGCGCGGATATATTGTCAAAAGAAGGAGCAAGGTTGCAAACACAACCAATGGATTTTAACGACCCTCCCGACTTTCTTTGGAAGTTTATAACTAGAGATAGAAGTGAATGTGCAACTGTGAGAGTTGTACTCGAAACTCAATAAGAACGTATGTTCTGTTTGTTATTTCTCTTTCTTAACGGCTTTTAAGCCTCTTATGTATGCAAAAAAAAAAAACTTATTTAATTAGCATTTAAATCCCTAAGCTTTCACCACAAGAAATAGTATCATTAGGGACGAAGTTATTGCGGCAACACTAAAAATAGCCTCTAATGATATTTTTCAATACCAAAATTGCCTCTAATTATATTCTTAGCGGCAATATTTGCCGCTAAAGATAAAATCAATAGAGGCAAAACCAAATAATTTGCTACTAAAGATATCTTTAGAGACGAACTTATATGGACGAACATATAGCGCTATTAGCGGCAAAATTAAGATTTTTAGTGTTAAAATTTTTGCCGCTAAAGATATCTTTTCTTGCAGTGTTTAGAGATCCATAATAAGTTTTCCTCTTCAATAAAAATCTGTCTAAATCAATTTTCGCAACTGCTAATATTTTATCTTCATTAAGATCGATAGTTGATCTAGTGGTTAGACTACTCCGCAGAGACTGAGAGGTCTTGTGATCGAATCTTACTGGAGTCAAAATGATTCCGAGTCCAAAGTGTCTCTCATGTGTATTTCAAAAAAATTATCTTCATTAGTTTTAGATGTATCAAAAACCCGTGAGTCACCATATGTGAGATACAAGATTATTGACAACAATATTAAATACCACAATATGAAGTTCCTTTCCTATTCCATAAGACGAGCTCCATTCAGAATTATTATCCAATCTTATAAATTGTAACTAATATTACATTTCCGAAAAACTTTAGACCATATTCTTTTAGTGAAAGTGAATTGGAAAAGTAGTTATTCCTTGTCTTTCACATAACTTACGCAGAATATACATTGATGATCAACATTCATGCCCCAACCAAGAATTCTGTTCTTAGTATCTAACATGTCTAAACAAATCAACCAAAAGGTAAATTTATGCCTTGGAATGCTTAGACTTCTCTAGACCAAATCATACTAATCAACCTTATTTGTATTCATTTTTATAGCTTCATAACTCTCAGCTGTTGAGAAAACAAATTTAAGTTTTGTCTGCTCCAAGAATACACAAAACTGAGTTTTGTGTATTCCTGTAACATACAAAATCACAGGGAAGGAGTCCATGACTAGTATGACGGAGTCTATCACTTTGTGTGTTAATTTCAGTACTACACAAATCCAACGTTTGTGTATTATTAGAACAAATAAAATCACAAAGACTAATATAATGTGTCGTTTTGTGTGTTACATGAATACACAAAACAAAAATTACTTAGAGTTATAAAAAACATCTGAACTTAAAAGGTGTATAATAACATAGAGAAAATAAAGTAAATGATGTATATGAATATTAACAAAGTGAACAAGTCTTGTTGCACAACCAGAAGGGACAAGTCTAGGTCTGTTTTTTATCCAAATTAATGTGTATTATATCATTACACAAAATAATCGGTTTGTAGGTTCTTGTGATACAAAAAATCACAGACAAGTAGGGCTTGACTGAAAGGAAAAACGTGATTTTGTGTGTTTATGTAATACACAATACTGCATTGTGTGTATTACAGCAACACAAAAAATAACAAAAGATTTTTTACAAAAAGAGAATTTCTCAAGATAGTTAAAAACAAGTAAAAATAAGGTATATGCGATTAATGAAGAGAAAAGAATGATTTTGTTAAAAACTTAATTATTTTAGATTGATTCTATAATTTTGTTTATTATAGGAATACATAAATATATTTTTATTTATCATAAGAACACATAAAACTGAATATTGAAATTTCAAAAAAAAAAAAAATTAAAAAAAATCACAGATATAGATATGAACTTGCCACATCTAAAAATACAATTTTTTTTGAACTTAATTATGAATTTTCAAAAAATTTAAGAAACACGACCGTGTAGTGTAATTGGCAAAACTATTTTTGTATATTATAACAATACATTAAATAGAATATCAGAATTTAAGAAAAAAAATCATAGACATAGATATTAATTTGTATCGTCCAAAAATTTTCTTTAATTTTTCTAGTTTTTTTAGATTAACTATGATTCTTTTTAAATGAACAGACGTGTCCGTGTGGTGGAATTAGTTAGTGGTGATTGGTGGCGACGACGGCGGCGAACTAGTCGGTGGTAGTTTTGGACGAAAGTAGTGCTGGTCGGCGGAGAATTATGAAGGTAGTATTGGTGGTCGATAAAGAATACATGAGTGGATGTGATGGTGGTCGATGGAGAATTCATGAGATGGTGATGGTGGTAGTGACGGTGGTCGGACTTAAAATAAAAAGAAAATTAGTACACAAATTTTTTTATATAGTTAATGGTGAAAGATAAAAGTTAAGTGATATAATTAAAATAATAATTAGTAAATTGATATGTATTTGAGTAATTAGATATAATTTTATTTTGAATAAAATTATTTTTTTTAGTTGAACATTTCAATATTCTACTTTTTTTAATTATAAACTGAATTTTTTCCCATAAATTACAAGTTTGATTGGATTATTACTAAATTATGCTAATAAAGGTTATACACAATACTTTGTTGCTCCTCGGTCATTCGAAGGACAAAATAAAGTATAACTAGCTTTGTCATAAAATTATGTAATTATCTCGAATTCACTTCCAGAAATAATCCACCGATCCTCACATAAAGTTGGAGCGACCAAAATATCCACCGATATTTATCTTTGGGCCTAATAAAATAGTATAGGAGTATGAACCACATTTGAACGTATAAGGGTTGGGGCAGTGTGGTGCTAAGCTTTTTTCACACCATACATGAGAAATTGAGAAGTATATCCTCACTGGTCCAACACACCTTCTTACTAGTAGTGGTGTGCTTTAGTTGATTGAATCATTTATGCTAGCTGCAGGTCCCCAGGTTTGATGCTTATCTGGATGAATATTTTTAGAGGTCGCAATTTCTTTCCCTATCTTTTCAGAAAAGCAGAAAAAAAAACTTGGAGCACATGCGACAGGAATATTGCTTTTGTTCCACATTTATTTTTGTCACGCTCCTAAATTCAGGCTAAGGAGTTTTGAAGCACGATCATAATTTCTCTTATTTTGGATTAATTATATAACAGAGCTTAATATTATGCAAAAGTTATACTATTTATCCCTATATTAAATTATGAAAAAAATTCTTAAAAATACTTTACGTTTATTAAGTTTTCTTTGTTTTTATATTTATCTTGATTTTACATCTTGGTATATATGTTGCCGAGATCTGTGGGATAGTGTTTTATTTCTAATGCTTCTATTAGTAGAAGGATTTCTTCAAAGACCGGATAAAACGCACATGATAAAAAGTCGGGGTTTTTGTGTTTTTCGAGTAGTCCGAGTATTGAGAAAACCAGGCTTGGGATAATTCGGTCGTTCAGGAGGCATTTGAGATTGTGGTGAGTAAAAGAACAAAGAAGTGAATCGAATCGCGGGTGAAAAGAAGAAACTTGTTGAAAAACGAGAAAAATCACGACAAAAGAGAATTTTTGGAGAGCGAAGGGCATCAACATGAAGAGCGCAAATAAGGGGCAACCCTTAAAAACACCTTTATGATTATTACAACTTGGAATATAAGGGATTTCGGCTCTACCCATAAGAGACGAGGTATAGTTAGATTCATTAGGGAGAAAAGTATCGATATTTTGGGGATTTTGAAAACAAAGAGAAACCGAAGAAGTGTAGATAAATTCATGGACACTATGCTACGAGGTTGAAAATATGTGGATAATTTTGATTTGGTGGAACATGGAAGGATTCTAGTAGTGTAGGAACCCAATAAAGTCGAGGTGGAGATACTTGTAAGAACACCACAAGTCGTCCATTGTAAGGTTGTGTGTATGATAACCTCTAGTAGTCTTTACACTTCATATATATGTGGATTTAATGATAAAATTGAGAAAAGGGATTTTGGGAAAGACTTGTTTGATTTCGCTACAAATTTTGATGAACTGGGCTTCTCTTGGGAGACTTTAATAATATTCTAGCTCATGACGAAAAAAATGGTAGGGTTGGAACTGTGGAAGATTATAATGATATTGTGGATTGATGTAATACACTTGGTTTGGAGAAGGTACAATATTCAGGGCAATTTTTTACTTGGGATAACAATCATGTTCTTAGTCGTATTTATTGAGCCTTAGGTAACCGGAGACTCGAAGTTTCGGATCACTATGTTCACGTGGAGTTTTTTCCAGTATCTAGTGTCTTGGATCATTCGCCTTGTAATGTGCCACTTTTTTCAACGAGTAAGTAAGTCGTATAATAATGTGATTGAAAATGGGTGGAATGCGGAAATAAACAGTATAATTTATACCAAATCCTCCAGGCATTGAAAGTGGAGTTGAGCAAGCTAAATAAGGAACATTATTCACATATCTCCGAGAGAGTAAAAACGGCTAGAGAAGCACTTGATATTTCTGAGGTTAGCTTCCAACAGTACTTGGGTGACAATTTTAATTTTGATGAGTTAGTGGAGTTTCGGAATATGGCTAGAACTCTAAATAAGGCCAAGGTTAGTATTCTCCAACAGACAGTTAAACTTGGTTACACTTTAAAGAGTGATAGATGCACAAAACTTTTCCATGGAATCATGAAAAATAAACAAAGGCGAAGATTTATTGCAAATGGAAAATGTCCAAATGGAGAAATTACAACTTTTAGTGGTCAAGTGTATGAAGCGTTCATTGACTACTATAAGAGGTTCTTGGGGTCGAAGAATACTACGAGCAGTGTCGATTCCGAGGTTTTGATTGGGGTAAGATTCTTTCATAAGAACAAGGGTTGGTTATGTGCAAAGATGTTTCCGATGAGGAGATAAAAGAGGCAATTTTCCGTATAGCAAATGATAAAGCTCCCGGACCCAATGGGCACTCCTTGCTTTTTTCAAGAAATCGTGGGATCTCATCGGAGAAGACGTTATTAAAGCGGTAAGTGAATTTTTGAATTCAGGTTTTTACTTAAACAATTAAATGCCACTATTATTGCTCTTATTATGACAAAGGAAGATTTAATTAAAGTAGAAGATTATAGACCTATTTCTTGGTGCAATGTTATTTATAAAGCTATTACCATGATAATTTTGGGTTGGTTGAAGCCAATTTTAGATTAATTGGTGGATAAAGCTCAAAATATGTTTATTTCTGGAAGATCGATGACCGATAATATTTACCTCATGCAAGAGCTATCGAGGGGTTACAATAATAATGATTCACAATTAAAATCGTTTTAGGCAAGGCATATGATTCTCCTTTGTGGGATTTTCTTTAGGATGTGCTTAAAAGACTCAACTTTTTGAAGAGGTACATTTATTGGGTTATGGTTTGTGTTTATACAACTTATTATGTGGTGGGAATAAATGGTGAAGTTCATGTCTTCTTCAAAGGAGAGAAAGGCTTGAGACAAGGTGATCCTCTCTCACCTTACCTCTTTATTATATGTCTTGAATATTTCTCGAGACTCTTGAAGAAAAACACTAATCAAGGATTCAAGTATCATCCTAAATGTAGAAGAAATTACGCACCTCGGTTTTGTCGCTGATTCGATGCTACTTTCTATAGATGATCATGTTTCGATTAAGATACTTATAAATAGCTTGAAGGAGTTTGGGGAGTGTTCGAGGCTTCATTTGAATGTTATAAATTCAAATATTTATTATGTGGGTGTTAAAAATTAAATACTCGAGAATATCGTGGATACAACTCAATTGAAAAAAGGAACCATGCCATTTCGTTACTTAGGTATGCCTCTAGGAACTTCATTTTTTCTTTCGAGGGATTATAAGACTCTCATTGATGAATTGGAAGGGTATATTAGAGTTTGAGATGAAACTTCTCTTTCCTCTGTGGGAAGATTGGAATTCATTAGATCGGTTCTCCAAGGGGTCATATGTTTTTGGTTTTCTATATTTCCGATCCCGGTTTGTGTGAGAAATCGTATTACGAGCATTTGTAGAGATTTTTATTAACATGAAAATCACCATTAATTAAATGGAGTAAAATATGTACTCCAAAAGATGAAGGTGGCTTGGGATTTCTTGGAATAAAGCCTTGCTATTGGAAATATTTTTGAAGATTGCTGACAATTTTTTTTTAGCTTTCGACCAAATGGATTCATAGAAAATATTTCAAAAATGTAAATATTTGGGTATGGAAAGCGAAAAAATTGGATTATCCTCTTTCGGAAAATATGTGAGAGTTAAAATATGAGATTGATGTTTCTCTTGGGAATGAAGGTGGAGAGAATAATTTGACATTGTGGTTCTCCTCGGCAAATGATCTTCCTATAATTAATGATGCTTTTAGTGGTGAATTCTATACCTTATATAAGAAACCATATGATGTACTTTGCCACCGATCTTTTACCAAACCTTGGGAAAATCTTGTATGGGACTCTTGTATAATTCTCAAACATATGTCATTATTGTATGGATGGTGATACGTGATAGGCTCAAGAGAAAGGACGCGATGACCTACATAGAGTTGAATCGTCTTTGTGAATTATGTGGTGAGAATTTTAAATTAAATAAGCATATTTACTTTGATTGTACTTTTGCTTGATGTTTTTGGAGTTTGATTAAAAAATAATTTGGAATTGTTAAGGATATGAGCACCTTGTTTAATGATTTAAAGTGGCTTAAGAAGTTTAAGGAATGTGGAAATTGGAGGAGAAAAGTTTAGAGGATAGGTTGTTGGTGTCTCCTGGTGTGTGATAAAATCACACCCCTAAAGAGAGGGAAACTAATCGCAAGTGTACGGGTCGTCCAAGTAATAAACCAATAATCGGGATTTCGTTCTCAGGGACGGATAGTTACAACTCATGTGTTTATCGAATAAGTAGAGATAATTGTTAAAACAGAAAAAATAATAGATAAAGATATTTGTTTTGATTTTGGAATATAACTAAAGATGCAGTAAAATAAAGAACTAAAATGATTCACTGAAAAGAAATATTAAAAGTAATAGGAGTAGACGCAAGGTGAGAGATGTACTTGAGTCTCGCAAGGATCCACTTAAGTCAATATGATTAACGTTTATGTTTAAGGGTAGAGTTGGTATTAGTATATTAGTCGGGAATCTAATATCCTAATCCCCATGTCGGGTGGACCTAGAAGCTATCCTAAAGTACTATAAACCCCTCCCGGGTGATTATATCCACTCTCGGATGTAAGTTCTTCACCTCTTTGGTTATGTGATTAGTCAAGCCTATCGGTCAATAACGGAAACCCTCCTGTCTGGATGATCACTTTGACACTAAAGTGAATATCCCAATTAATAAAACCTATTTCTGGTTGTACCGAAAAGAAATGGTAAATAAGCTCAAAGTAATAACCAATATAAAATACTCAACTCATATTAAATCGTAAAATCCCAAACTCAAAAAACATTAATTAAATAAACTAGGGCTTCAAACAATTATTGCGATTCTCAAGTACGTAGAAATTCGGGTCATACTAAAACCAAACTCTGAAAATAAATTAAAGTTCATTATTGACAATTACAGAAATAGAATAAAGAACCTAAATTAAGGATTTGATTGGGCTGATGTTGGAAATGAAATTCTCCAGCTCTAACTTTCTTCTCTGCCTTTTTGCTCTGACTCTAACTTTTAAAAATAATGAAGTGTATGTAAAAAGGAGGTCTAAAAGCCTATTTATACTAGTCTAATTCGCAAAAGGCTCTTAAATAATAATAATAATAAGTCAAATATTGAAACCAAGTCCAAATTAGAAATCCCGTAACTATTGTACAACCTGTAGTAAATCGGTCGTAACTATTGTGTTTCATATCCAAATCACCTGATTCCAGTTCTCAAAACTTGCTAATTCAAAGGCGCAACTTTCTATTTTGAATCTCCAGACTTGAATCAGTGCCGATGTGACTCGAAATCAGCAATTAATAACAACTTTCCATATTTTCATCTCTTTTTGTCAACTCTTCGGGTAATCTTTTCTTGCTTTTGACCCCTCCGCTTGATCTAAGACTTTAATTCCCACTCTTCATCCTTGTATTGGTGCTCCATAACATCCATGTACCTAAGAGCATTATTCTAAAAACAAACAAATTAACGCACAAAAGCTGTAAAATGGAAATAACATAATTTCAAGAGGAGAAAGTGAAATATAACTAAATAAGCATAAAGCCTATCAAATAAGTCAATTATTCACCTAAAATGATGTCTCCTAAGGGAATTTATTTAAAATAAAATGGAAGAATCACTTTTGGAGCTACTATGTATTGTATTTGGAGGACGAGATATAATCTTATTATGAGTAGTGGGCTTCTTCCAAGTAAGCAGTTGTCAAGGAGATCAAGTGATGAAATTTTTCAATGTTTTTCTTTGTTTCCTCATCATGCCCTCTTGGGTGATATTGGGATCTTACTTTGTAACCCTATGAGTTAGATTAATGCATATTTAGTTGTTATCTTTTTCGGACCTAGGTAGGTGATACATTGTATAGTTTATAGTTTTTCTTTAGTTTTAATACAACCCTTTACCTAAACAATTTTTTTTTTTGTTGTTTTTGTTGATAGTTGTGTATATTCCAAAGAAGATATATAATATATGTAAAGGGGAATATATATGATATCACATGCACATAGCTTCCTAAACCGATATCGAAAGCACTGGATATTAGAAATGATTAAATTATATTTTAGTTTATTTTTTATAATTTTGGGATGATATTTGAATATATTTTATTGAAAAGTTATTCATGTTTCATTTGTTTAATTAAATTTTTATGTTTTTTTTTTATAGCTAGCTCTTTCATATTGATCTTAGTAAATGGTTCCTACATGTATCAAAATCTATGATTAAAAATGATTTAAAAAGTTGTTTTAATAAATGCAGAATGTTTTTATGTAATATAAGATTATATTATCTAATAATAACTTATAGATTGCAAGAAATATATTAATGTCCATTAACTTTCTTTTAGATCAATTTCAGTGTTGATATGGTATTTATATTTTCTTGAACCGTCGTCAACTTTAGGCGACAGTTTTTTATCTGCCACCAAGTCGAAAAGAAACCATCCCTATTCTTGTTGTTGCCATCTATTGGAGACAATTTGAAAAAATTGTCGCTCAGTATGTAGTGACAACTTTTAAAACACCAACAAACACATTAGGGGCGTTTTTAGAACCAATGCTTAGTATGTTAGAGACACTTAATACATTTGAGACAATTTTTGAATAGTCGTCCAGTACATTGTAGACAAGTTGGAAATCGTCGCCTATCACTTAGAAGACACGATTTTAAGTGTCATCCATCATTTAGGGTCACGATTTTAGGTGTCACCCATCACTTAGTGGCACGATTTTAACTGTCGCTAAACAGTTAAGGGACATGAATTTAACTGTCGCGTATCAGTTAAAGGGCACGATTTTAACTGTTGTTCATCAATTAGGAAACAAGATTTTAACTGTTGTCCATCAGTTAGGAGACAAGATTGTAACTGTCGCCCATTACTTAGGGACAAGATTTTGATTGTCACCCATCAGGTTTATAAAAAAATTAATATATTGTTCATATATTTGCTATATCATAATTCAAATATTAAGAATAAAATTATACACGTAATATAGACGAGCTCAACTCTTATGTCTATCTATTCCATCTTTCTTTTTATTGTATCGATTTGCAATTCAGTCACATATTTCCCAATCTTTTGTAAATTCTCTTTGGCTATCTTCTCTTTCGCCTTAATTTAGCAGGTCAGGGTGATCAAAATAAAATTGTTTTTTGGTTACATAGGAGAGCCACTTTATATTCGGAGTCATTGACTCGGTTCAAACCTACACCACTAGATTAGATGACAAAGACCCTATTCAGTGAGCTAATCTCATCGGGTTATCAAAATAAAATTGTTAAGTCTTAAGCATTTTTTTCAATTTGTTTTTGCATTAATATGTAGATAAGAGAAAAAAGCATCGATGGATCTCACCTGGAGATCAAGAATCTTTATCTTGAGATCAGCTTTATTGGGTGCTTTGTTCAAATAGGTTACATTCCGTCAGAGCCGGCCCTAGGCAGATGCAACCAGGGCGACAACACATGGCCCAAAGTTAATAAGGGCCCATTTTTTTATAAATAATATATTTATATATTTATAATTCAATTTCCCAAACCTAATTAAACCAGTTTATTATTTTTTTCTTAACAGATTCCAATGTCAAACCAAAAACTCTTCAAATTCTTAAAAAATTTGTCCGTTTCTTTATTAATTAAAACAATCAATATCATCATTGTTGTGTATAGAAATCCAGCAATTTTTTTCATATAAACATGATGGTGTGGTACAAATACATTCATCATCCCATTTATATTTTATCACTTACTTCTACTTCTCAGGTAATTCTATTCTATTTCTTAAACCGTATATTTAATTTTGTTGATATTTTTATAATGTTTTATATAAATTCTATAATTTATTAAGTTAACAAGGAATTAAATTATTTTGTATTTTGTTGAAGTTTAAAGATTACTGTACAATTTGTTCCTTATTGAGGCGCAATTTTTTTGTGTGATTGAACTTTCCAGACATATAGTTTTATGATTTATCTATTTTCTTAATAATTTAGTATATATAAATATGCTGAAAGGAATGAAATAATCATATGTTCTTTTTCAAGTTTAAAGACGGCTATTTGCAAACTATTCGCTGTCTGTAGCTTTTTTAAATTGTTCAAATTCATTTATGAATTATGATTTACTTAATTTTTAATAATTTAATATTTATTAAATACTAATATACATATCGGCTATTACCTAATGGTCTAATACATATAAAAAAAAGGATTGAAAACAAGAATTGGAAATTTAACTTGCAGATACTTTTTTTACTGCAAAATGTTAAAATTCTTCATGATGGTTAATTATTTTTTTACGTATATTAGAATTTAGATTATTAAGTAAATTTAATTATTTATATAGATGAAATTAAGTATTAAAGAAATTGGAAGATAAAAAAATTTAAATTTAAATTGATTAAAGGTCTAAAGAAAATAGATGATAGCTTCACAATTTTTCTAAGGTTCAAACTATTTTTGCAATTTTTTGGTAAATGTCTGTTAATTGGTATATGGATTTAGACTTTTAGTAAACTTATCTACTTTACTATTTTAATTTAATATATTAAAAATATTTTATATTTAATTAAATGTTAGAAATATTTTTTATCGAATTTGAAAAGGTCTAATTTAAAATTTTCGCTCAGGGCCTCAAACACGAAAGGACCGGCTCTGCATTCCGTAACTAGGGAAAAAAATAACAAACAAACAATAGATGAAATACATACCTTAATGGTTTAAAAAAGTGTAGTGTATGTACCTGCTCAAGCAAAGCAAGATTCCTTTAAGTTTCATTGCTTCATTTATCTCCCGCGCAATCTTTAATGCTAATTTTTTAGTAGTTACAACAATAATCCTTTATATATAGCTCAACGTAGATTTTATTCCTTTCTTCATTTTCCAAAGTTCCTCAGGCTTCCTTAGGTAGAACAATGGAACCAATCTGGTCAACATGATCTCCTAAAACTTCCTGCACACCATATACCAAGATGCTATATATCAACACGTGCAACTACCATGTTCTTTGATTTAGTTCTACACCCTTCCAGGGCAGTAGTTGCTAGTGCAATAAGCTAGATAGATAAAATATAAAAAAAAAAAAAAAACTTTTGAAAGGCAAAGATAACAAAATAATTTGTATAATAAATAAAGTGTGAGAATATCTTCCAAGACCTCTAGCTTTTACCAACTCAAATAATCATAGCAAAACATATTATAAGCACAATCACATATTTTGGAACATTTGTGTGTGTGTGTGAGAGAGAGAGAGAGAGAGAGAGAGAGAGAGAGAGAGAGAGAGAGAGAGAGAGAGACTAAAAGACCTTACCTTTTCAGCCAATACACGAAGGGCTACTTCAATTGATTTACCGATATTTCATAGACCCTCGTGTCTGGGTTATATTGAATTGAAATAGATATTGAGCTGGAATCTCAAGCTGCCCAAAAATATGACAAAGCTAAGCATATGGATCCTAGATAGGAGAGATTAATTTTATTGATTGAAAAGAAGATTTATAAGCTGTGAACACGATCTTAGGTACAAAAGATGGAAACAATTAAGAGCAGGGATATAGAGCTGGAATCTATATCACACCTATCATCATTTGGTTGAGACCTTAACAGTTAACTGGCATTTAGAACATCTAAAAACTTGGAGGTATAAAACATGTGTTTTTGGGGATTTAGAGAACTCGAGAATTTATTACCATCTAAATGTAAGGTACATAAGTTAAGAAACTCACCTGCATCCCTGAATTGTCAAAGATTAAACCTCCTGGTGCATATGTTGTGCCAGTGACACTATATACCATAAGAACTGGACCATGATTTATGGAACCGAGTACACATATCTAGCCAAATAAACAAGAAAAATGTCATTAAAACTCGATATAATATTTAAAAAGTCTCTACAGATGCATAAGATATATATATATATATAATTGAAAGAAGTGGCAAAATCTTTACATTTGAGATAGACATCATAATTGTAGTGAGAGTGCCAGTCTTGTCACTGCAAAATTCTGTGATGCACCCTAAGGTCTCTACAGATTGCAAGGACCTTACTATGGCATTTAAACGAGCCATTCTTTTCGTTCCCAGAGCCAAACACCTGTCTGAATTTTGAAAAAAGATATGCATAACAAATACTTAGCATAGAACTACACCTATCTTTTACATTTTTACCCTTCAAGGAACAACTTTAGACCTACAAAGATTACTTACGTTATATCAACAGCAGGAAGCCCTTCAGGAATTGCAGCTATTGCAAGAGCAACAGCAATCTAGGCCTAAACAAATAAGGTAAACCATAAATTTAACTAATCACAAATTAGGATAAAAAAGATTGATTATAATTTATACTCCGAACTCTATATTCTGTATGTAGGAATAAGCTATAACAGTAAAAAACAAATAACATGAAGAGACAATAATAAAGCAGGTAACCATTACCTTGAAATAATGTATAGCCCCATGCAAAAGACCACCATGGGCAGATCACTAAAGTGACCAATGTTTACAATCCAAACTAACACAGATATGCCTACAATAACCTCAGAAATAAACTTTTATATATATAACCATTGCAAGCTCTAATGAAGGAGAGTTTAATTATCTAAAACAAAAATCATATGAGGTAAGTATGTGAAATCACCTTGGCTAAGAAAGTACCAAATTCATCCAATTTCTTCTTCAAAGGTGTCGCCTCCTATAGTTAAAAGACGATGTTATAACATGATTAGATAGGAGTAATGACCAGAGGTAAAGTTGAGTTTTTTTTTGGTTGAAAGGTTCAGTTTGAGTAAAAATAGGTTACTACATTTTCGGTATTTAACATGGTACGAAATTTGCTCTAGTTTTTAAACATATGAATTAAACTTAGAAAAAGGATAAATTGACATAAAAGATAAGAAGTACTTTCTGATATTTATAACACAACAAGAAAAATTCTATATGCATAACACTTTTTTCGTGCCCCATGTGAATTAATAGTTAAAAAACATCAATTGTTCCACGCACTAGTGAAGGGCGGCGGAAATTTAGGTAGTCGCAATGTTTCAACACTAAGAGATTGCTGCTCAATATTGAAAGATTACCCCCTTATCGAAGTGAACTTCATCTTCAGGGAAGCGGATTTTTGCGCTGACAAATTAGCTAAAGAAGGTGCTTTTATGAACACACATCCGGTAACGTTTAATGGACCACCAGAGTTTTTATCGAAGTTGATTATGAGAGACAGAAGTGAGCGTGCAACTGTTAGAGTTGTACAAGGACTTTTATTCTTCATGTAATTTTTATTCTTAACGGCTTCTAAAGCCTCTTATGTATGCAAAAAAAACATCAATTTTGTATTTAAATTATCTAAAAAATATTGAAGACACCTTTTAAATTCAAAAACAGTATACTAATATTCTTTTATTTACTAACGGTCACAAACAAAAATTAACACTATAGGCTAAAAATCTAAGTACTTTCTTTTATTTTTTGTCTCCCTATATATACTAATTTGTTCAGAAAAAATATAAATCCTAATCATTTATTTCTCCTTTTTTCTCTTTCCTCTCTACTCTCTTTCTCTTTCATTTTTCACAACATTTTCTCCGCTACAAAACCAAAGAATCTCAAGCAAAGCTTAAAGTCATCACACCATCCCACCATCGCAACTCCGGCAAAACTCCAGCACCTACACAAGAAAACCCTAGATTCGAAACTCCAGCACCTTCGTTCGTGAAGCTCCGAGTGGCGGCGGTTCGAGATTTGAGTTATAGCCGCGAGTTGAAGACGGCCGGAGAGTTGAAGACGGCTCCAATCTACTTGACTGTTCGTGAAGCCATGGAAGGGAGGCTTCATCGGAAGCCACGATGTTTGTTGCTGAGCTCCGTCGAGTAGATCTACTCTGTTCGAGTTCCTCTGAGAAGACGAAGCTCGCTGCAACTCTCTTTCGTCCTCCTTCTTTGGTGGTGGCTTCCCAACGGCGGAGATCTTCTCCGGGTGAGCTAAGCAACATCGTTTTTCTTATGAATGCGAACGGTTTGAGCTCCGGAGATCACAAAGGCGAAACGGAGCTCACTTTTAATGGTGATCTGTGACCTTCACCTTGATAAGATACAACTAACAAACACTCAATCACCGCAAGATGACAGCTCAGCAACTCACAACAACATGCAACCAAGTTAGTTAGATAGCAGAGTTAGTTTGTGTGAGTGTGTGTCTATAGTTTGTTATATATATTATACACATAAGTTGTAAAACACAATCGACCAATAATAAACTCTTCTCTCAAATCTCTCTCTTCTCTATATCTTATTATGGTATCGGGGCTACAAAAGGAACAAGCTCTTCGTCGCCATTAATGGCATAAACATTAGAGCTTTGCTATTCTTCGCTCTAATAGATCTTCCGCGCCTCTTCTAATGGCTGAATCATCTTCTTCAACACCTCATATCTCGTCTAGCTCAGAAATTCCAGCTGGATTATTACTGCTTCGACAAAATTGGGTCTCGCTTGTTCAAATCAAGCTTGATTCCACAAACTATGTCCTGTGGAAAGCTCAACTTGAAGCTGTTTTCGAGGCTTATGGATACCTTGATCATGTTACTCGATCGGGATCTCCACCTTCATCTACTGATCCTACACACTCCACATGGTTGATAGAAGATCATCAATCGAAGGTATCACTCTTATCTTCAATGATGTCCTCTGTTTTCTCTCATGTTGTGAGGTCGCATTCTGCTCATGATGTTTGGAGTAAGCTTGAAGAATTGTTTGTCAATTAATGTCGCACACACATACATCAATTAAAAATAAATCTATATAACATTAAAAAAGGCGATAAAACGATGACTGAATAGCATAATGTCCAAAAGAATCAAACAAAGGAATATTAGACAAAGGATAAATAAATAATTACCTTATATGATTTTTGGACATTATGTTATTTATAGAGTTTTATATGTTTTAAGAAAGTATTAGACAGTGAAAATAGACGAAGTTAGTCTATAAGGAATATCAGACAAAGGATAAATAAATAATTTTTCCGAAATTAGGGGTAAATAGTCAAAATGAAAGTATAAGTGCTTATATCATACTTCCTTCATCTGCCATCTTCGAAAGCAAGTCCACTTTTATTTTGCACAGAAATAATAAATTGGATTAGGAAATCTTGAAGTCATATAAATTGGTCGTGCACACAAATACTAGCTAGCTTTGTGCTATGGACACAATTAACACAAGAGTATAGAGAAAGACAATAATTAGATAATTAGCAGTTGCAAGCATTTCCTAATCAAAGTCATAAGGAAATATAATTCACTCATCATACAAACTTAATAAACGGTAAAAATTAATCTCCATAAGAAATCTACTTCTGTTGCTTCTTCCACAGGACACCAAACTTTTTAAGCATGTTAGCATTCTTTTTCTTCATCACATCATCTTCAACATCTTCATCGTACTTAGGACTATAACGAGTATCCATTGATCCTGTCCTCTCCATTACTTTCCCGTTATTATTAGGTACAGATGATAACATAGAAGCAGCTGCTTCAGCCGCCTTTCTCCACTGATCAGCTTGCACTTTCAGCCTCCTTAATTCACCTTCCAGATCAGAATTCATCACCTGAGCCGCCTCTAATTGCTCAGCCACTCTACTCACTTTCCGGTGACTTTTCTCAGCTTCCTCCTCCATTACCGCTTCTTTCTCTTCTTCCTTTTTCTTTAACATCTCGTTTTCCGCTAATACGTTTCGTAATTTCGTTTCATTTTCGGTTAATTTCACTTTCAAGTTCTCGGTCTCTGTTTTTGATGACTCGAGGTCTTTCTCGAGGGTGTTTGATAAAACACTCCTCATCTTAGTGTTTAAAGATTCGTTCTCCTCGCATATACCTTGTAGTTCAGTTTCTTTATCCATGAGATTAGCTTTTAACTCCTCGAGTTCATTGTTCTTCATTTCTAACTCAGACTCGAGTTGACTCGTTCTCAAGTTAATCTGCTCCACCAACTCCTTAGCATCTCTGATCTCGATCGCACCATGAGTTATCTCTTCATTGTACCGAATCTCCGCTTCTTCTAAAGCAGATCTCAACTGCTCAGCTTCAGACTTTATATCTCGATCTCCAAGCTCTTCTTCTTCTTCATGTCCTTTACTAACAAGCTCTTCAAGTACCTTTACACGTGCCCGTGAAATCTCCAACTCCGAAGCTAAGGAGTTATAAGCCTCGATAGATTTAAACCCGTCGGATTGTAAAATCTCAACTGTTCGTTTCGCTATTTCGAGTTGCTCAAGCGTTTCGGTTACAAGTGCTCGTGCATGAACTTCCGATTCTTTACAATCAGCTAGTTCTACTTTCACTTCCTCCATTAGTACGAGTGTTTCGGCTAAATTTCCCTTAACGGTAATAACTTCAGTTTGTGCTAGCTGAGCATTATTTGTCTGTATTTCGAGTTGAGCCTTGAGTTCATTTATTTCGTTTATAGCAGAAGCTAAAGCAGCTGATTCTATTGAATTCTCGAGCTCGGAAAGGATGATTTGATCAGAGGATTCAATTGAAATCTGTTTCTGTGACTCTTCGAGCTTTATAGATAAGTCTAATAATTGCTTTTTCAATTGCTCTGCATCTTGTTTTGCTTGCTCTTTTCGTGCTTCGGAGGAAATAAGTTGATCTTTCACTTTCTTTAAGTCACTCTCCAGCTGAGAAATCTGAGATTCTAGCTCAGCAACCTTGCTAGGACGCTTTGTCTACGACATTAAAAAGCCGTTAAATCATCTTAAACTATTATTAGCATTTTACCCCACTGAGATTTGGTTTCATGTGCATTCTACCCCCACGTGACTTATGTAAACCTTAGGGTGGAATGCATAAGACCCATAAACCAATGAGCGGTTTACAAAGAAAAGTTTGGAAATTATCTTTAAGGTCGAACCATAGGACACAGGATTTTTTGTTTGGCTTTATTTTTTTACTTAATTGTACTATATGTCCCTATATTATGTGAAAATTGTACTATGGGTCCTTGCATTGTGTTATAATTGTACTATAGGTCCCTGTATTGTGTTATAATTGTACTATAGGTCCCTATATGTATATTGTACTATAAGTCCCCTTATTATGTGAAAACTACACTATATATCTCGGTATTAAATTTTACCTATTAAAAAAATCCCAATATTAACGTTCTTTTAATATTGGAAGAATTTTCCTTTTAAATTCATTACAATTCAAGTCTCCTCCATATTATACAAATAACTATATTTATTAATAAAACAAAATATGCATACAAATAAAATAAAATATAAGTCAAATAAGATACATTTTAAAATTTGGTGGGCCAAGGAAAGATTCTCAAAATTTTGGTAGAGTCCGTAAGCTAATAATAATGTTATTTTATAGGGGTTATTATTTTATTTTATTTTACATAAATCAAGGGGAAGCCCCACCCTAGGGATCCCCTACCCCCTCCACGCCCTTCAGAAGTAGCAAGATATGCCTCAACCAGGTCAAAGAACAATATACGACACTTAAATCATAAATGAACAGTCCCTTAATTCAAAACAAAAAAACGACACAAACTACACAAGGAACAAAGCTATATACCTCAGATGATAAAGTTCTTGGAGACCTTCGCTCACTAACTTTAGGACTTTTATCAGTTTGAGTCCGAATGACTCGGTTTGATGAACCAGTTGACTCGGTATCCAACCCAGTCCTGAGTTGACGCACAACTCGGGCCGGGCCTTCTGAAGAACCAGCTCGTGGTGAGTTCTTCGGTGTCACTTCCAAAGACCTTGTTCGAGGAGAAACTTTTTGCGGCACTTCAATGGAACTTTTTCTGCACTCAATACAAATTTATCACAAACTATTTACAAGAATCAATAAGGAAAGAAATATAAATTCATAAATGGCATTCAATAATTACCTTGTTTTTGGAGTCTGCATATCTTTAACTATCTTTCTTGACCACTGATTGAATTAGGATATATGTTATAGAGAGAGATTGAGAGATTTTTTGCTAATTAAATGCTATTTTACCCCACTGTACCTGCATCAATGCAGAGGATATCACAACTTTCAGACACAACAAAGCAAAAAACATAAATGCTACTTTGGGTTAAAACATTTAACATTCAAATAATAGTAAGATCAAATAACACTGAAACACACTCTGATCAAAAAGATAAAAAAAAATCCCTTCATCTTTGAAACATTAAATGATGAAAGATGTATAAACATGCTAGATAACATTATTAATATTATCACATGCTAGACAATGTTATAATAAGGACATGAGACCCGTTAGCACATTTTTTTCACCTCTCCTGAAGGGAATGGTCCCTTTGTCTGATTATATTGTCTAGATAAGACATAAAAGGTGGACCACTTAAGAGGAAATTGATTTTTCATACAGGGTGTTTTTCGTAATATTAAGACAACCCTCCATTTTTTATGGGATTTTCAACACTATGATTGATTTTTAAAGCTTAAAGTACACTAACTGCATTCTTTAATCATCTTCAGCATCTTCATAAGAAGAATCTAGGAAAATGGTAATTTTTTAACAGAAATCTTGATTATACACAGACAATCAAAATTACAAAACACATAAAAGACAAGATTTGTAGGGATCTAAGAGCAAAGAATACAAACAATCAAAATTACAAAACACATAAAAGACAAATCTACCCACAAACACACGTGTTGACAAGAGATTAGCACCTCAAATATCTAAAGAAGGATCACAATATACACACATACACACACACCACGGCGCACACAGACAATAACAGAAGAAAACATCACCATTTACAAATCCACACACAGATGATTATAAGAAACACCGTATCTCAAAAAGGAGAGAAAGTGATGAAACTAAACACATATGAAGACAAAGAGAAGAATGCGAAAAAGGAATAATTATGAGTGAAAAGTGAAGCAAAAGATTGAAAAAGATTCTATTTTTTGCTTTTCTGAAAAATACCCAGAAAGGAAAAGAGTGATATAGGAGTATTAATCAAGCTCACGAAAAAATGCACAACTAAACACTGTTGTCTTTTGCAGAAAAAGCAAGAGTCTCAATTTTCCACCATTTGACTCTAATAATATTCTTTTTACCAAATTAAAAAAAAAAAAAAACTCTTGGTAATATCCTATCTCAGATTTTAACCACTCGAAAACCGGCTTTAAATCACATTTTCTTTACAGGGCCAAAAAGAAGCAGAGATCATTATCTTAAAAAAAAAAAACTATTTTTATTGTTTCCATACGGGGGTTTCGTTTTGAATGCAAAAATCAAGAAAATAAAAGGGATAATGAATACTCCTATATAAATAAATAGATAAATAATGTGAGATGTTCTTACCAAGAAATTCTTGCAAGTAAAAGGAACCAGTAGTAGAGAATAGTGTGAAAATAGAGGAAGAATTTGAAGAATGAATAGGATAATGTGAAAGAGTTGAATAGTTTGAGAAGCTAATAGCCTAATACTATAGTGAGACTGTGAGAGCACTATTCTCCGGGTGGACCCCTACGTGCTTGGTAGGGGTGGGTAATAAGTGTACGGTTTTGTTCCCTATTGTATTTTTGACTATAAGAGATTCGATAATTTGAACGAAGACAAGAAGAATAATGTTTTTTTTTTTTCAAAAATCTATTTTATATAAGACTATAAGAAATTAAGAATATTGTAAGAATTAATTTAGAAAACGGATACAATCAAATACAATAGACAGGTCCCCATAGGTACATCTTCCATTATGAAATTCTCTCCTCCCTCTCTCCTCATTAAAATTACATAACATTAACATTCTTTCGAAAATATACATCAAATCTTCCCTTTCCCTAACCTATTATCATCCAAAATCTCTAAATTATGGGTGATTCCGATTTTGATCTAGTGTTTTCCCTATCAAGTTCTTCACAAACACTAAATCTTCAACTCTGTTCCTTCTTCTCCACCATCGCAATGGACTTCTATGCTCCATCCCATCCTTTAGCAAAAAATGATGCCCTTATCATCACACCTAATAACAACTCAAAATACAAACAAGCCAAAGAGCTCAAGCTCGTAGTGAGATTACTATCAACTGATAAAGTTAACAACCTCTTTATTAAAAACCACATCAACAAATACTGGGCTTTACAAGAACAAGTAGATGTTGAAAGATATGCTACAAACATTTTCATTATCAAATTCAAAAATGAATGTGATATCAGAAAAGTATGGGAACAAAGACCTTGGACCTTACAAGGTAAGCATCTTGCAATTAAGGAGTATAAAAATGCAGAGGATAATAGAGTTACTCATACAACAGTCTGGCTACAGCTTAGGGGAATCCCAGTTATTCTTCTTACTAAACACTGTATTGAAAAAATGATGAACTACTTTAGAAAAGTTCATGAAATTATCCTACCAGAGGAGATCAACATAGATGAAAATTATGTTACTAAAGTTCAAATAGACTGGAAATTAACAACACCTTTATGCTCGAGTATAAATTATTGGGAAACAGAAACTTCAGCTACATGGATCAAATTTACCTACGAAAATATTGGTCAGGTATGCGATGGCTATGGGCTCTTTGGCCATGAAGAAATTAACAAGAGCTTCAGATGACAAAACCCTAAAGTTACGCCTAAACTAGGTGCGTGGATCAAAACCTCTACTAGAGGCCCAACACCAATCAACCCAGTTAAAATCAACAATTACAAAAGGAAAAGCATCAATCTCAAGTTAGATTCAAAGAAATTACCAGCAAAGGACCAAAATTGTAACAACTCGGTCACACAACAAAGCATCAAACTCAGCAACGAACTCAGTGACGGTAACGGTAACGGCGAGAGTACCACGTGCTCTATTTTCAAATTTGGTACGAATCAAACAAAAGACAAAGGTAAAGGACGCTTAGTGGAGAATGGTATTGAAGGAGCAAAGGACGACAATGGCGAGGTCCTTGTTTTGTCTGATACGGTTATGAAAGAGAAGAAAAATGAACCGAGTATTATATTAGAAAAAGAAAAGAAATTGGCCAAGCTGGCCCATTCCTTTGTTAACAAAATTAACAGCCCACCAGCCCATATGAATAATATTGTATTTGGGTCTTACATTAGCCCTACACAAATTATCAAGAGTCTAAATGTTATTCTACCCAACTCATCAAAACCCAACCTAACCCCACCCTCTAATCCACACTCTAACCCAAATCTTAACAAACCTACCCCTCCATCGTCAGAACAAAACAACCCTAAATCCCCAAAATCGTCTTCTCAATCCGAACCCTCTTCTCCCTCTCCCATAATCTCAGATGCACCACCACACCAAAAATCCCCAACCTCTAATGGTTTCACCACCCCTCAACCTTCTATACCAGTCAATTTCCCCATTTCTTTCTCAACAACAGCTTTATTCAGAGAGAGTGTGAACATTGAAGGCTCACACAGCTACATTATGAAGAAAAAATTCTTTGGAGAGTCAATCAATAGAACATCAATCAAAGCTAAAAGCTCCAATGTTATTAAAAATATCTCAACACAGTCTAATGATAAAAGACAACAAACCCTTAGGGCTGCTAGAAAAGGTGAAGCTAAAGAGATTGAAGTCCTGATTAGTAACAGTCCCACTCCGATGATAAATATGGAGAATATAAGAGATATTGGTATTGATAATGCTAGTAACTCGGGTAAAAGAAGGAACAAGATCAAGCTACAAGGGTTTGCGGGGTTGTCCTTGAACAACCCCAACCCTCTCAATGATACAATTATCCTGGAACTGTCAAGGTATTGGCAACACCTTGACAGTCCAGACCTTGCTGATATGACGGAAAAATATCAGCCTCAGGTACTATATCTCTCTGAAACTAAGAACACTTATTCTACTGTTAAGAAACTTGAGAAAATTATTAACATGACCCTTCTTGATACTGTTGAACTTGTGGGCCTCAGTGGGGGGTTAGCTATTTTTGTTAAAAACAGCTTTGAAGTCTCGATTCTTAATAAGTCTATTAATCATATAAATTGCCTTATTAAAGATGGGGGCATTTTATCTTATACAACTTTTGTTTATGGTGCCCCCTTAGACAAAAATAAGGAAGAATGTTCGAAACTTTATTCTAATTGTAAACCCGCTAATGATTCACCTTGGCTTCTTATGGGCGATTTTAATAACATTGGATACACTTCTGATAAAAAAGGAGGGAATAACAATATTACTAAATACATGAACATGTTTAATGTCTTTCTGAAACATCATAAATTAGATGAAATAATTACTAAAGGTTGTAAATTTTCGTGGACTAATAAGCGTAGTAATCAAGACATGATAAAAAAATTCATTGATAGAGCTTTTTGTAATAAACAATGGGGAGACCTTTACCCTACAGCTTGGGTGGCCTTACTACCTGCCATAGGTTCTGATCACTCCCCTCAAGTGCTTATACTAAATGATAATCATGTTAAAAAAGACAGTCGCTTCTATTTTGAAAACATTTGGCTTGAGGAAACTGAATGCCTGAATATTATTAAAAAAATTTGGGAACTTAAAAAAACACCTCATGGCCTAATTAGAAATGCCCTCACCCATAAGTTAGAAAAATGTAGAACCCTCCTTACCAAATGGAGTAAAGAAAAGTTCAACAATAATAAAAAAATGATTGACAAGCATATTAAAGAATTAGATAAGATTTATAATAACCCCCATACTAAAGAATGGAATGAATACAATAACATTATCAAGAAAGTAGAAGAAATTTGGAAAAAAGAAGAAGACTTTTGGGCTTCTAGGTCTAGAAACCTCTGGCTTAAAAGAGAGGATAAAAATACCTCCTTCTTCCATGCCTCTACTAAGGAAAGAAGGAAAATTAATACTATCAATAGGTTACTCACTGAAAATGATAATTGGGTAGAAAAGTTCACTGATATTAAAATGGAAATTAAAAATTACTTTAATAACATTTTTAAGACAGTTGGAGTAAGAAACTATGAACCCATCCTAGCTTGTGTTCAACCCATTATTACTGAAAATATGAATATAAATCTCAATAAAAAACTGAAAATTAAGGAAATAGAGGATGCTATCAATGACCTTGGAGCTAACAAAGCTCCACGACCTGATGGATATCCTGGTATTTTCTACAAAAAATATTGGAACATTATTAAATTGGATGTTATAAAAGTCATTAACAATTTTTGGTATAATGAAGGATCTCTTGATGATATTAATAACACCTTCATTTCACTTATACCAAAAATCCCCAAGCCTATTAATATTAAACATTACCGCCCTATCAGTTGTTCTAATTTCATTTACAAAATCATTGCAAAAATCCTGGTTAACAGATTGCAACCGGTTTTAACTGTCTTGATTGATGAAAATCAATCGGCATTTATACCAGGAAGGCACATCCAGGAAAACACAATGGTTGCTCATAAAATTATTAATTTTATTAGAAATAAAAGAGACACTAAGAAATATCTCTTATCTATTAAAATCGACATACAAAAAGCTTACGAAAATGTGGAATGGGATTGTCTAAATGATATAATGATTAAGATGGGCTTTAACACCAAGTGGGTAAATAAAATCATGAGGTGTGTTAACTCTGTATCTTACTCTATTATTATAAATGGATCTCCAGTGGATATTGACAAACCTCAAAGAGGTTTGCGCCAAGGAGACCCCCTCTCGCCCCTCTTATTTTGTATTACAACCCAGCTACTCTCTATCCTTAATAAAAACAAGAAAGAAAATGGTACTATGCAAGGTATTAAAATTGCAAAATTAGCCCCATCTGTTACGCATCTACTTTTCGCAGGTGATAGCATATTCTTTATGAATGTTAATAACAGTGAGATTGAAAGCTTTAAGGATGTGATTAATAAATACAGTTTAGCTACTGGTATGAAACTTAACCTTAATAAATGTGGCATCAAATTTAGTCCAACTACACCTGACTTTATTCAAAACCTCTACTCTAAGAAACTTAATATGCCCATTACAAACAATCTTGGTAATTACTTGGGCCTACCCTCAGAATGGAGCAGATCCAAAGTGAAGGATCTTAACTCCCTTGTTGAGAAAACTTTACAAAAAACCGAGAACTGGAAGAATCTCTTTCTATCCTCGGCTGGTAAAGAAATCCTTATAAAATCTGTGTTACAAAGCTTACCAAATTATTATATGTCTTCATATCTTATACCCCAAAAAATTTGTGACCTCATTACCTCACAAATCTCCACCTTTTGGTGGGGTAGTAATGGTAAGAAGAAGGTCCATTGGGAAAAATGGGAAAATTTGACTAAAAGCAAACATTCAGGTGGGCTTGGTTTTAGAGATTTACACCTTATGAATCTAGCCCTTTTAGGGAAACAGGCATGGAATCTTATCAATAAACAAGATTCCCTCCTTTTCAAAGTCCTTAAGGGAAAATATTTCCCTAATAATTCATTTCTTGATGCTCAGATAGGCTACTCACCCTCTTGGGGTTGGAGAAGTATATTGAGTGGAAGAGATATTATTAAAGATAAAATCCATTGGAAAATAGGTGATGGTAGCACCATCAATATACATAAAGATAAATGGATTACCAACACTAATGAAGTTATTAAACCCATACATGATATAGCTATTAGTGTGAAAGACCTAATGAATAGTAATGAAAGAAGATGGAATGAAAATCTTATCAAGGATGAATTTAATTATGAGATTGCTAGTAAAATACTTAAAACTTTCATTCCTTTCTCAGGAGGGAAAGATATACCTTGTTGGACCCTTGATCAGGATGGTATATATACTGTCAAAAAATGCTACCAAATTCTTAAACAAGACCAAGAAAGTAAAAATAGTATTAAAGGTACTAATAAACCTTCAGCTTCACATCATATCCCTACTGACTTGTGGAAAATGATGTGGAATTTAAGAATTGCCCCTAAAGTTAAAAATTTCATGTGGAGGGCCCTTAAGAATCTGTTACCTACCAATGAAAATGTGTATAAAAAAAAGGCTATCAATTCTCCTTTATGTGATATTTGTAACACTGAAATAGATAACACTGAACATTTACTACTGAATTGTGAATGGACAAGAGCTATTTGGCTTGCTTCTGATTTTAACCTTCATACTTGCAACCAGAGTTCGACTAGATTGGACTCTTGGATGGCAATTATTCATGAAGGGTTAAAAAGTCAAAAAACTTATAATCATGGTATGGAAAAGCTTTGTATGTTGCTATGGCACATTTGGAAGGCAAGAAATGATTATAAGTATAAACATATAAAACTTGACCCTTTCAAGGTGCTTAAGAAAGCTAATTGCGAGTGGGCTGAATACAAAAATAATAGTTTTCCTAAGGATGTTATTAATATACTGAAGGAAAATACAAAAGTTACAAAAAATCCTCCTTTGTCCCATTTGGAAGAAAATAACAGTAAAGGGATAAAAAGTGATGAAAGGTGGATACGCCTACCTAAGAATGTTATCAAATTAAATTGTGATGAAAGGTGGATACGCCCACCTAAGAATGTTATCAAATTAAATTGTGATGCTGCCTTTAATAATAACAAAGCTGTAATATCTTGTGTTAGCAGGGATAATCTTGGAAAAGTTTTGGATTGCAATGCTTGGGACGTGAATGCTGATTCTCCGATTGAAGCTGAGGCTCTAGGTATACTTAAAGCTTGCTTAATTGCCCGTGATTTGAAAGATTCAAGGACGATTATTGAAAGTGACTGCCAAAGAGTGATGCTTCCTTTAGAGTTAAACAGTTTTATTCATATTCCCAAAATTTGTAATATTATTAAGAGTATCTACTTTATTTCTGAATTTTGTAACCCTATCTTCAAATGGATTGGTAGAGATAGGAATTTGTTAGCCGATGGAGTAGCCAAGAGTAAGCTTCTTAGCAACACTCTTGGTCCACATTTGTGTGGTAACTCTAGTAGGTTAGGTTTATCTTCCGAAACTGAAGCCTACCCCTCGGGAATAGGCTGATTTGTATTGTGTTTTTATCTTTAATATATTAAGTATTGGAACAAAAAAAATTAGAAAACGGGAAAGAAAAAGAAAATACTACTAGTAATAGGAGACCAAGATTATAAAAACCAAATTTTGTATTTATATATAAAAGTCTAAAATTACGAATTTTAAAATAAAATGGAACCTAAATATATTTGACCCCATCAAATATAACGTGATACTTACTTAAATGTTTAGAGCCTAATATAAACTTTAATATCAAAACAAGAGTAATGATATATATCACCTAAAAATCATACCATTTAAATAGCATCCATGATGTGTCGTACATTGGTTGACAATAAATCTTTAATCAGATCAAAAAATAATTAACGATTTATTGCCAACCAATTCACGCCACATCATTGGGCGATATTTATGTGGTATGATTTTAGGTGGTATATATCATTACTCTTGAGATAATAAGTAAAATCTTGATATCAATGGTGTTGAGGGATACTTATAAAAAAAATCTAAATATGAATGATTTTTTGGTATTTGTGAACTTTATATACAAATATAAAGTTCAAAACTCGAGTTTAAAATTTCGGATGCGCATTCTCCTAAGAGATATAAGTTACATAATCGGATTTTATAATCTATCGTGAGAGGTGATATTATTTGAGATTAGGTTCATCATTATACAAAAAAATTGTATATATTATTTATAATATCTAATATTTTAAATGTTTTGCCTCAAGATAATTAGTATTCGTGATTTTATAATTTTGTGTTTTATATTCATACTACCTCCATTTCACAATAATAATCTTTTTAGAGTTTTTAACACATATTAAAGAACCTAAAAGTATACAAAAATTAGTTTAAAATGACACGTATATTCCTAATATTAAGAGAGAGAGAGAGAGAGAGAGAGAGAGAGAGAGAGAGAGAGAGAGAGAGAGAGAGAGAGAGAGAGAGAGAGAGAGAGAGAGAGAGAGAGAGAGAGAGAGAGAGAGAGAGAGAGAGAGAGAGAGAGAGAGAGAGAGTTGGTAAGAGATTTTAGAAAGGGGGTACAATAGAAAAAAGATAATTTATTTTTTATTGGAACTTTAAAAGTGACATATATTGTGGAATAATTTTTATATATTTTTTTGCTAAAGAGACTATTGTTATGGAATAGGGTATGAATTACCAGTTGGGGTTAGCATAACTGGTCAGAGCCTTGGTTATTCGTCTAGGCGGTACAGGTTCAAACCATGTTAATGGCACCGAGTCCAAAAAGTGGCTCTCCCATATAACAAAAAGAAGGGTATGAATCCTTTACTAGGTCTGAATTTTTACTTGGAAAACATGTAACAATATGATTTTGACATGCAGGAATCTAGAAAAAAGAAAGTGTGACGTTCAAGGCAACTGTAGCTGGTGTGGTGAAGACCAAGAGATGGTGGAACATCTGCTACTCACCTTTGGGAGGAAATAAAAAATGAAGAGTCGACATAATAACACGGATTAGACCCAGATGAGATTATTCAGGTCACAAACAAAAATATTCAGGAGCATTTCTAGAACGATTGGTTTACAAACGACGCTTCCCACCTTGTGAATACCGGAACAACGGTTCTCAGGGACCATGATCTCGACTTTAATACTACATTTGCTTTTACTTGTGACGCCTTATTTACACAGGAACATATCCCAACTGGAATTGGGGTTACTCAAATCAATAAGGAGGATGGCTCTCAGTTTGATTACATGAAGAAAGCTAGTTGTGACAACATCAAAGAGGGGGAAGCACATGCTGTAATCACAGCCCTCGAAATCGGGAGACAATGGCCGAACAAGGAGAATACAGTTTTCTCCGACAACCTTGACCTCATTCAAGGTATCCAGCGAGTGGCGGCAGCTAGGTGGGAGCTCAGACCGTGGATCAAACACATACAAAAACTGGCCAGGGAAGTTGGCTCAGTCTTTTCCAAGCACATTCCACAAAAATTCAACGTAAAAGCTGATAACACGTGACAACAAATGATCTATTACAACAGTTCTCGAGACTTGGTATCGGCTAAGGTCATTATGAACCTTTGTTTATTTTATTTTATTTGTTCTAATTTGTGGCTTTATGTACTCGTCCAACAAAGAAACCGTTAGAAAAAATGAATATAATACGTGTCATCTATTTTTTTGTTTTACTATATTTTTATAAACTTTTTTTTTATCAAACACGTGATATTTTTTTTAAAATTTCTATCATTTGTTTTCTTTTTTTAAAGATAAATTTACAACACCTTTTTTCAACTAGCTTCCCAACTTCTTTTCTTATTGACAAAAAAATTTAACATTCAATTTATTTTAATCAAAACAAGACTGAAAAAAAAAATTAACAAAAATTTAGAAAGCTCGCTCTTTGATAAAATTCAATATTTTAATTAAAAAAAATTGCTTGAATTTACGATTATTTTTGCAAATTTCAAAAGAAATCATTGTGGATTTGTTTCTCTATTCATATCGCACACAATAACATTAATATATTAAGTTCAAGTTATAACAAAAAAATTAATAACAAGATTATATTCTCATATTTGTCATAGTTAGTGTTATTAGTACTAAAAAAATTACAATTATGCACAAAAATTTCCTCTAAAATAGATTTTAACTATTTTTTCTAGTAAAATCATATAGAAAACTCTGTGCATCAATCCTATCAATCATATAGAAAACTTTGTGCATCAGGCCCAACCTCGATTCTTTGACCATAGACAAGTCAAAGGAAAATAGAAAGTTTGACTCTCTTGGTGATCCAGATGACTCAAGAATAGAAGTTGTGTAATTCACTGTTTACAATCCTATATATGTGTATCCATAGATCTATTTCAAAGCCTGAAATTGCTTTATTTAGGTTGTAGATATTAACTGGTTACTTAATTGGAATCGATAATTAACTATTATCAGTTGTAAATTTGTTAAAACTGAAGTTTATACCAATGCTTAGTCTTTCGTGCTTTAGATTCAAGTTACGGTTTAATGTGTAAACTATTGTGTAGTTAATCAATTAACATGATGACTAATTTTACTTTTCTTGAGTACGTTGAAGAGCTCTAACTTTTGGTGCTTTATTTATTAATTAAATGCATTCTAATCTTCGTTGACGTTGAGTGTGTCATGGTGGATTGTTTTTGCGTTTTGATTTGAAGAACCCAGATTCTTCATTTCCCCAATGGGATGAAGATCTGCTATTTTTTATTTTGTTTTAATTATGTTCTAATTTTGGATTAATTTTGTTTTAATTTTATGTATATATGAAGAAGATTTGAAGATCTATTGTGTTCTTCCATGACTGTTGAAGGTTTGAAGATTCAAGTATGGATGTATGAAGAAGAAGACTTTTTTTGATTTTGTTTTAATTTTGTTTTATTTTTGGACTATTTTTGTTTTAATTTGGTGTGTGTGTATATATATATATATATATATATATATATATATATATATATATATATATATATATATATATATATATATATATATATATATATATATATATTAGGGGTTAAGAAATACCAAGAATACCCTTGTTAACAATATGTTTTATTTATTAAATCATAAAAATGATTTTTTAATTTAAAAAAAAAAAAGGAACACCTACACATGATGGCTTAACGAAGATATTAAACGGTTTCCGTCAAAAAAGACTAATGAGTCACGAAAATGGAACACAGAGACATCCCGTACCAAAAAATATAATAGGAAACAACCTTATATACTTGGGCCACCTTATACACACCTTGATTAGTTTTACAAAAATATACTCGTTTTTTTTTTTTTTTTTCAAATGCATAATAATATAGATAGTAAAAAAACGGTTACAAGGTTTAGCCGACCCCTGACGGTTCAGCTTCATTACAAATAATATCGGCTAACTGGGGAGGAATACACCTATTCCAGTTTCCAAACAAATTGCTTAAAAGCTCCTGTTTGGCAACCCAGTCAGCTGCCCCGTTTCTACCCCTAACAACAAAATGAAATGTGGGGGAAGATAGTTCAGCAAAATAATAAATATTACAAATAACGTTTCTAATTGAATGACTCAACACGGGAAACCCTGAAGAGAGAGGCTTCATGATGGTAGCTGAATCATTCTCTATAATAACACTTCCGAAAGGGAATTTTGAAGCCATTTCAGTAGCTTTCAAAATTCCCGTGGCCTCTGCCTCTAACACCGAATCTGCTCCAACCTTCCAACTATTACCTGATACAAATTCACCATTAGAGTTTCTTACTACACAAGCAACTGCAGCTCCTGTATCCGAGAAAGTTGCATCACAATTAATTTTAAATTTATTTGGAGGAGGTTTTTTCCATCTATCCTTAAATTTAGGATTTAGTATACTAATTCCATTATTATTGTGATCTAATGGACTATTATGATTATTTCCATTGTTTAAATCTAGAAAATTTATATCATTCGGGTTTGAGATTTTATAATATTCTTTCCAAGTTTGAGTAGCTCTATTGATTGTGTTTAAAGGGTCACACTTTTTACCATTATAGATAAAATTATTTCTATCTTTCCAAATATGCCACATTATAATACATGTAAGTTCTAATATCCTATCTGTATTTTTAAAAAATTTTGCAATGTTTTGAACTTGGTTTAAAATCCAATGATCTAACTTTACAGTTGATTCATTGTCAGTTTTTAAATTAAGCGGACTAATAAACCATACACTTTTAGCCCAGGGACATCTAAATAGCATATGTTCTACTGTTTCAATGTTATTATCACAAATTTTACAAATATTATTTTTACTACATTTTCGATTAAAAAGGTTTTCTTCAGTGGATAAAAGGTTTTTAACCGCTCTCCACATGAAGTTTCTAATTTTTGTTTGGGTTTCCATTTTCCAAATCAATTTCCAAAGATTTTTATCCCTAGTAATAGAGGATGTAGGTTTGTCCTTATCTTTAATGAATTGAATTTTAGTTTCATCTTCTTTCATTTTATGGTAGGCTTCTTTGACTGTATATGTACCTTTTTTGCAATAATCAATACATATTTGATCTTCACACAATATCTTAGGTATTATCATACTTTCTATTTTTCCACTGATTTCTTTAGGATAGATTTGATTGAGTAAATCAATGTCCCAAGATTTATCATTTTTAATTAATTGGTTAACCCACATAAGGTTAGATCTTTTTGGCATAATTGATTGTTTCTCATTACAAATCCAATTATGTTCATATATATTGATGTCACATCCATTGCCTAGTTTCCATTTTATATTATTTTTAAAAATATCTCTACCTATGAGGATACTTCTCCATCCCCAAGAAGGCGAGCTTCCAATTTTAGCTTCAAGAAAACTACAGTTATTGAAATATTTCCCTTTTAGTAGTCTATAAAGAAGAGATTCTTTTTTATGTATTAAGTTCCAAGCTTGTTTACCCAATAGGGCTTTATTCATTAGGTGTAGGTCCCTAAACCCTAATCCTCCTTCAAATTTAGATATAGTGAGTAGGTCCCATTTGGCCCAATGTATTCTTTTTTTACCTTTATCACCCCACCAAAATTGGGCAATAATAGAATGAATTTTATTAATTATGTTCTTTGGAAAAATAAAGTTTGACATTATATAGTTAGGCAAACTTTGGATGACTGCTTTTATTAGAATTTCTTTACCCCCTTCAGAAAGGAAAAGGGTTTTCCAGTTTTCAAACTTTTATAGTATTCTATCTATTAAAAATTGGAGATCTTTTGATTTATTTCTACTCCATTCAGTTGGAAGTCCTAAGTAGTCACCTAGGTTGTTAGTTCTTCTCATATTCAATCTTTTAGCCATTACATTTTGGATAAAAGTTGGTGTATTAGGGCTAAAAATGACCCCGCACTTATTAAGGTTAAGGCATAATCCAGTAGCATTTTTATATTTGTTCATAATGTCATTGAAAGATTGTAATTCAATGTTATCAGCATTTAGGAAGAAAAGACTATCATCAGCAAAGAGCAAATGAGTGATAGCTGGACAGTTATTTCCTATTTTGACTCCTTTGAGAAGGTAATTCTCTTTTTTTTCTCTAATTAGATCATTTAGAGTTTGAGATATAAGGCAAAAAATTAGGGGTGAAAGTGGGTCCCCTTGTCTTATTCCTCTGGTGGGTTTTTGTACTTGGTGAACTTCACCATTAATTAAAATTGAGTAGGTGACAGAGGTGATACATACCATAAGTTTCCTTACCCAATCTTTATTAAATCCAATCTTAATAAGAAGGTCTTGTAGAAAATCCCATTCTATATACTCATAGGCTTTTTTAATATCTGCTTTAACTGCAACCATATATTTTTTGGTTTTTTTCCTTCTTTTAATATGTGTAATTAATTCATGTGCAATCATAGTATTTTCCTGTATCATTCTATTAGGAATGAATGCACTTTGATTCTCTCCAACTAGGGAATTCATAAAAGGTTGTAATCTATTAACCAAAATTCTTGCTATAACCTTATAAATAAAATTAGAGCAACTAATTGGTCTATAGTGTTTAATATTAGTAGGTTTATTAATTTTTGGAATTAGAGTAATAAGTGTTTGATTTAAATCAGATAAATCACCCTTATTGTTCCAAAAATTATTTATTACTCTCATGATATCAAGTTTAATTATATCCCAGTAAGTTCTGAAGAATATTCCATTATATCTATCAGGACCTGGTGCTTTATTAGGTCCTAATTCCCATGTTGCTTTTTTAACTTCTTCTTCACTAATATATTTATTTAAATTATCTGCTGATCTTTTATCAATTTTACTAGAGAGAAGATTAATAGTACTAGTATAATCTCTTTTTCCTACAGTTGTAAAAATATTATTGAAATAACTAGTAATTTCCAAAATTATTTCATTCTTATTATCAAGCCATGCACCATTTCCATTAGTGATATTAGTTATCTTATTTCTACTTCTTCTTTCTTTGGTACAAGCATGATAATATTTTGTATTTTTTTCACCTTTTTTAAGCCAGATGTTTCTAGATCTTTCTTTCCAGAAACTTTCTTCTCTTTTCCAAGTTTCCTCAAGTTCCTTGGTTATACAATTATATTCATCCCAATTAAAATTGGGGTTATTATTATTAGAAATAATTTCTAATTTTTTTTATAAGTTTTTCTATTTGGATTTTGTTGTTACCAAATTTTTTCCTATTCCAATCTCTTAGTGCTTGACTACATTTTTTAAGTTTGTGATTGATAACTGCATTAGGGTTTCCCCTAAGAGAGCTATAATCATTCCAAACTTTTTTAATAATGTTTAAGCAATCAGTTTCTGTAGTCCAGAAACTTTCAAAATAAAATCTCCTTTTATTTTTGTTATCAATTTTATCATGATGAAGTACCAAAGGGCAATGATCTGACCCAATAGCTGGTAAGATTGCTATCCAAGCATTAGGAAAGAGCTTATCCCATTCAGAGTTATGTAGAGCTCTGTCTAAGATAGCTTTTATAAGCTTTTTATTAGCTCTTTTGTTTGTCCATGTGAATCTACAACCATAAGAGGCTGTTTCCTCCAAATTGTGGAGGTTAACAAACTTATTAAAAAATTTGATGGATTTTTTATGACATACAATACCCCCTAATTTTTCCTTAAGAAATCTAATACAATTGAAGTCACCTATTAGAGTCCAAGGAGAGTTTTGGGGTTTTAAAGCATTTAAGAAATTAAGAGAAATTTCTTTTTCAATATCATAGGGGTTTAAATATATATATGCATAAAATATAGGGGTCATATTATAACCCTCTATTTTAGTGTGTATAAAATTAGCCGAAGCTTTTATAATTTCAATTTTCAATTCTTTCTTCACCATTAATGCGAGACCACCTCTCGCTCCAATGGGTTCAACGGTTTTAATCGAATTCATATCCAAAATATTAGCAATATTATCAAGTTTATTGTAATTATTTTTGGTTTCAGATAAAAATAGTACCTCCGGGCGATGCTTTGCACAGAGGTCTCGAAGTTCCTGGACGGTCAAGGGATTGCCAACACCTTGACAGTTCCAGGCTATGTGAATCATTGAAAAGGATGGGATTGATTAGGAACAACCCCAGAAAACCTTTTTTTCATATTGGAAAATTCCTTAATATACTCATACACAAACTTATGAGTTTTATACATATTTTCATTAACAAATGTAAATACTGGGAAAATAAAAATATTAATCAATTGTTTTCCATCCACCACAGCAATTTTACAAAGCTTTTCAATACCAATAAAGGAAGATAAATTAAAACATAACCTTTCTCCTCCTAAAATTGTTTGTTTTGTTTTAGTAAAAAGTAAAACATTAAAAATAACAATAACGGCTTTTTTTGTTTTAGTAAAAACTAAAACATTAGAATTTATGGATACAGAAGATTCAGAGAATACATGTTGAAGGGAAGCCAAATCTGGACTCGTGAAATCAAGACAAGGGAGCGGGTCCATTATCATTTCTGGGTCTGGATCGGGCCTGCCACGCTGGAGAAGGTGAAAACCGTGGAGGTGTCCACTCACTGCTGTCCAGAAAGCTTGCATCGCGCTCTCCTTTTCGGCAATGCTGGTGGATTCAAAAAAGCAGAAGAGAAAACACCAAGGTTGCCTGCTTCTGAAGTGAATCTGTTCGCACGCCTCATAGCAGATGGATCTGGATCGGAATCGAAGTATACCTCTCATCTAATAGTTTAATTTGATTAAGTCAACTACTAAAATATATTTTAATTTGATTAAGTCAACCCCAATAAATTTATAAAATAAGTGAAGGCAATTTGGAGTATCAGACTAGGTTAATTATTTTAACTTTTTTTTTGTCGAAGAGTAATTATTTTAATCAAAGAACCCAAGACAAATCTCAGCTGGTAAATATTATTGCTAGATGTGATATGTGACCCTACAATATGACCGTTTATCAATATCCTCCAATTTCTTTATTCTTTATCTTTTTCTATTTTGTAACCTCTCTATTGTCTTATTATGTATTCTAATTTCTAGGCGTGGGCCTTAGGATACCTACGATTTACTGTTAGATGGTCTATTTTTAATTAAAATATACATTTAATTTCCGTGTATTAAATTATTTTATTAATATATTTGTTTGTTTTATTATTTTTTTTTATCATAAATAAATTATTCTTAATATATTTAAAAGTAGATTGACAAGAAAAATCTTTATTTAAAAAAATCCAGTATTGATTATTATGGTCGCTCGAACTAGTTTGAATACGTGATTGACTGGGTTATTTCTACAGTGCTCGATAGGTCAGATGGATGGATGTTTCCACAAAACAAAAGGTTAGAGTCAAAGAAAAAGTACATCTAATTTACGCTTTGATGGTCAAGTTGGTATTAAATCAATTATTAATGTGATATTTTTGGCTTTTCATTTTTCCTATAAATAGTAATATAAGTCACTTGTAATTCTAGAGAGTTAGAACTATAATTCTTAAGAAAAGAAAGCTCTCTTCTCCATGATTAGTCAAATTGTTTCTTGACATAGAGATTGGAGTAATATGGTGATGCACTTGTTTGGGAAACCGGTAGTCCCGAAATATATCTTTTAACGTTGCATTTTTCGTGTATTCGTATCTAGCTTTATTTTTCTGGATTTTTTGTGTAAGTTCAATTTTTCATTTTCTTGTAATAGTTATAGTATTACATTTTTGGGATAGCACATAATTAAATCCATTTTTATGCTACTAGTGATATTGTTAGTTTTTATTTTACCAAAAAGAAGTACTAAGTACCCATGGTAGTTTGGGTCTTTAGGGGATAATTGTATCTTTCACAATCTAGTTTGGCATTTTCTATGGAAGTACTAAGGAGTCTACCTGCAATTATTACTTTTTTCTTTGTGGTATCGTGTCATTTTTTGTTCTCCATGTATTTCATATTGTAAAGCTAAAACAAGATATCATAATCTTTTTCTTCATCCTGCTCTTTTCAATGAATGTACAGTTTTTAACATCTATTCAAGAAAATTTGACCCTACGTTGATTCTGTGTGAACTTTTATTTCTGTTGTGCGAATCATTATTTGTGAATTATCTGTCAATTCATTACTCGTCAATTCGTTACTTACCGTCAAGTCATGGTTAGTTCTCAGTGCATGTTTATGAAACAATTCAACTATTTCAGTAGTTATTTACTAATATATTAATATTGAATTCTACTAAGTCAATTATTTTGTCATATAAATATCTAGGTAAATTTATGATCTAAAACTATAAAAGATTTTTCCTTCACACCTAAAACAAAGAGATTATCAATATGATACAAAATGTATCATTTAGCTTTAGTAAAATTATAAAACCAATCTAGTGGTGTAGGTTTGAACTGAGTCAATGACTCCAAGTCCGAAGTGGCTCTCTTATGTAACAAAAATATATAAAACCAAGATAGAATAGCATTTTTAGGTGTGAATTATAAAGTTTGATCAAATTAGTAAAAATACTCTAGCAATGCAAGTTGGGTTTGTCCTTAAAAAAATAAAAAATAGAAGATTGATAGTGGGTTGGTTAAACGGATAAAGTTTTTTTTTTTTAGACAAAGGAATCAAATATATAGATCAACATAGCATCAAGAGTTTAGCCAACTCCTGATGCAGTAAAAGAGTTATCTTTGGATATAGAGAAGTTTGATTTTAGAACAATCGTGATGATAGAACTTTTTAACCGGACATACCTTAGAGTATCTTCAGCGGTTTGGCATAATAGAGAAAGTATTTTGGTAAAATGGCAACTTAAATAATGAAATTTGCAAAAAATATGACTATTCGGAGATAACTATTTTAGTGGTACTTTTTATAATAGAGAAAGCCTTCTTGTAAAATGCTAAAATAGCTCTTTCAAAATACAAAAATGTTCTTTTACAAAGGAAAATTTTTCCATCCAATATTGGATGATCATACACCAATTATATTCATACACATACCTTATGTTTTAAACTTACAAAAATAACTAATTTATTAATTTAATGACATGTGTTTTATTATAATAATCAACGTTTGAGATATAAATATTGGACCATCCAATATGGGATGGAAGTCTTACCCTTTTACAAATTACAAGAATACCTTTTGGCAAATTTGTATATTTTCAAAATTTATTTTTTTATATTTCGTTATATTATTTTATTTTATAAAAATAAATTTACAAATCTATCTTACTTAGATAAATTTTATTTTTAATAATAATATTAAGTTGTTCATTTTCTTTTGATTATCAGCCAAGCCATCGTCCATTTTTTTTTTAATGGTTGGAAAGTTTTTGCCAAATGAATAGTATATCTTTATTTATGGAGAAAAATATATCAATATGGAAACAGTTTTTATTTTACAGGCAAAAATAGAATTTTTTTTATTTGTAACATATTTAAAAAAAATAATTGCAATAAAAACTTATTCGATAAAATAATTACGCAACTAATCTATAGGCGTTCCTCTGAGGAGCGCCTCTTTCATTTAGTCAGCCCATTAACTTAAAGCCCACTAATTAATTTAATACAGAGACACGCTTCTTTGAAAAGCGCCTTTATTTAAAAAAATAGACTTCTTTCGCCAACGATTTGCCTTATGGTACATAAAAGCCTTGTAGCGCATAATGATTTAGATTTGACCACACATTTTTAGCAACCACTTCAATTACGGACATCAGTTTATCTGTTATTATGTTTTCCTGTTTTGATATCTTTACAGAGTTTTATCTTTTTTGGTCTTTCATATCATATCCTTTAATCACAATTTTGTCCATTTAAAACAGTAGTATTGTTCAACTTAGGAGCATTGTGGGTCTGAGTTTTGATCGACAAACAGTTGAGGGGAGAAGACAAGCATCTCATGCATTTATAGTAGCAGCAAGGGCATTTTCATATTTGCGTGATAATGTTCTTGTTCCTGTATATTATTTTAATTCCCAATAAATAATTACATGTGACAAAAGGGGAGCTTTCTTGTAAATGTGATCATCATCTAGAGGCTTAAAACAAAAAAGATTTCGTAATTTCGTTTCTCATAAACAAGGCTTTTATTGTACCATAAGACAGATCGTTGGCCAAAGAAATCTATTTTTTAAGTAAATGCGCTTTTTAAAAAAGCGTCTCTGTATTAAATTAATTAGTGGACTTTAAGTTAATGGACTGACTAAATGAAATGAAAGAGACGCTCTTCAGAGGAGCGCCTATAGGTTAGTTGTGCAATTATTTTATTGAATAAGTTTTTGTTGAAATTATTTTTTAAAAATATGTTACAAATTAAAAAAAAACTCGGCAAAAATATCACGCCACTGAAAGACTCTTTTAGCATAATAACTTTGGAAAATTCTTCCATCCAATATTGGATGATCCTACACCAATAATAATAATACACATAACCCATGTTTTAAACTTACATAAGTAACTAACTTATTAATCTAATGACATGTGTGTTGTTATAATTATTAATGGCCATGATATGAATATTGGACCATCCAATATTGGATGGAAGTCTTACCCAATAACTTTTTCTATAAAACTTTGCAGATGGCGGTTGCTTAACGCAACCGCTTGGAGATGCTGTTAAATGGGAGATATTAAAGATTAATGTAAATATCAAGTTAAATTAAACCATTACCATAATTTGAATCCAGACATTCACTTGGATTGCACGAAGCATGGGAGGGAAGTCTTAAAGGAGACCAGCCCATGCAGATAGAGATATGCACTTTATTACTGATATGGGCTGTCAAATCACATTTGGGCCTCGCCGTGTTGTTCTTTTCAGAAGTAAAACTGTTATTTAATACCAAAAAATCACATACCAGATTGTACATCGAAAGTCGAAACCATAGGAATAAGAAAAAGAGAAGGAAAATTCTTCAAGCCAATATTGGATGATCCTACACCAATAGTATTAATACACATACCCATTGTTTTAAACTTACAAAAGTAACTAACATTTAATCTAGTGACATGTGTTTTGTTAAAATAATCTATGGCTGTGATATGAATATTGGACCATCCAATATTGGATAGAAGTATTACCCAAAAGAGAATTGCTATATATCACCTAGGGATGGCAACGGATCGAATATTACAAAAAAATCCAAAACCATGTCCATATCCATTTAATTTATCAAAAATCAATCCCTAACGGATTTAACCATCGGATTTACTTTTCAAAACTATATCCGAATAATTCGGATTCGGTTTTTTAAACGGTTTTTCGGATTTTAACCATAACCCGGCTCGCGAGGCGTCTCTCTCGCAGTAGGATTTCTAACCTCGCCTCGCTCTTGTGGCATGCCAAACTATAACTCTCTAAATATATTGAAAATATTGAAACAAGTACATGACAAATATCCAATATATAAAATATTATGTTGATTTTTAATTAAATAACGTTTTTGTTACTTCTTTTGTTAATTCTAATATTTAGATTTTAGTTTTGAGATATGAAAATAATTTTTTATCTATAGTACTATAAAATATACAAAAATAGATGGTAGTAAACGGGGTTTTGGTTATTCAGATTTATTTTTATTTTAACCTAAAGGATTTAACCATCGGTTGCATTTTTCAGAACCATAACCTAACGGTTTTATCTATGGTTGCATAATCAATTTTTAATCGGTTCAAATTTTTGTCGATTTTGATTTTAAAGCATAACCATTTCCATCCTTATCTATAGTTGGGTTGAGACTTTTGGCCTTTTGGTAATTAAAAATAAAAAAAATATAAGAAAGATGGACTTCAAAATATAAAAATACATGGATTTTATCCTTTAGTATAGGTAAAATAAAATCAGATTTGTGTATATATATATAAAAAAAACAGATTTCGGTTTTTCGGGTTTTTTTAATCTAAAACCATAACCTAACGGTTTTAACCATCGGTTTCACTTTTTAAAATCAAACCCTAACGGATTTAACCACGGTTACATAATCGGTTTTTATTCGGTTCGGTAATCCGCCGGTTTCGGATTAAAATCGTAACCACTGCCATCCCTAATATCACCCCTATTTGCTTCACCCTTATTTCACCTCCTATATGTCACCCTATGTGGCATTAAACAAAAGAGAGAGAAAATAATTAATTAGGAGAGAGAAACGACCATAAAACGTGGATTTTAAGAAGAAATTATTTGATCAATCTTGAATATTAAACAAAAGAGAGAGAAAATAATTGAATATTCGACCATAAATTCGACCATCAAATAATCAATCTTGTGATCAAATAGTTTAATATTCAATTATTTGAAAAAAAAAAAGTTTAATATTTAATTAAATATAATATATTTCTACTAAATCAGTAGATAAAAATGAATGATTTATTTGTTAAAAATTAAGTAAAAGTAATTGACCAAAGAGTCCTACAATAAATAATTACTCTAACGATTTCTAAAAATAACAATGAATTTAGTTCTAAAAAAACCATTAATGGAATTTTGGAAGGTGTAATAATGGTTTACATTCTACAAGTGCGACTTTTTCATCTGATACACAATTTATGTATAAAATCATACAAATCACTGTCATGTTTTGTAAATTCATTAAAAATGCAATTCATTCGTAAAGTTAAAGAAGTCACAACATATCTATAAAATAGTGTACAAGTTCATTCATATAACCTACATCATGTTCGTATATAACCACTTTTTTCAAGCTTATATCAGATATAATCATCACCAATGAAACACTAATAATACACACACAAATATCCACCCACTCTAAAACACATACACACACAAACGCCTCTCGAAGATAAACAACCCATCGTTGACATAACTCCTTTTTAAACAGAGTCGAAGGTGGCCGTGATAGTGGTGGTGGAAAATTTAATGATCGATATCCTGCAAAACTTGGTGGTTTGATATTTTGTGATGATGGTATCAATTGCAGTTGGAAGCCACTAGAGTTTTATCATGCATGCACTGTGACTCACAATATCTATTAACTGTGGGTGGTGGTTAATTTTTTTATAATTAGGAAATCATTTAATAAGAGTAAAAAAAAGGAGATCATGTCAATGAGATAATACTCATGACTTTTTGGTGAAGAAAAATCAAGTGGATTTTAAGAAGAAATTATTCTTGGGATGTGGACTTTTTGGGTCGTCATTTCTCAATTATAATGTAACAATAACCGACGAGTTCTATTTTCCCAAAGAATATATGATATCTGGTAGTTTATATATATCATGAGATAAAAACAGTATGGGAAAAGAAAAATTACACATATGATACTATACCTAAGACAAGAAATTAAATATATAAGCTCTATCTTCAATAACCATTGCAGCACCATTGTGAATACACTGAAAAACTACACCAAAAGCTATGGGATGACTTTAATAAAACGTGAAGAACTCAACATTTGGAACAACAATGGGATCTAGTATCAACATTTGGAATGACAAGTGGTTGCCCACCACAATTCCAATTATGAAACTTGATAACACTGAGATTTAATGGATTAATCAACTCTTTATCCCTGATGGTCCAAATTGGAACACTCCCTTGATTTATAATATTTCTATCGCGTGGTTGTTGATTACAATAATCGCATTCCATTATACATAATCAATGAAGATGATACACAGTTGGCCCTTAGCTTTCAATGACATCTAGTCCACAGAGACAGGGTATCACGTTATCTCTTCCATCAAATTTGAAAAGAATCTTAAGGCGTCATTGCTAATTAGGGATGGCAGTGGTTACGCTTTTAATCCGAAACCGACGGATTACCGAACCGAATAAAAACCGATTATGTAACCGTGGTTAAATCCGTTAGGGTTTGGTTTTAAAAAGTGAAACCGTTAGGTTATGGTTTTAGATTAAAAAAACCCGAAAAACCGAAATCCGTTTTTTTATATATATATACACAAATCTGATTTTATTTTACCTATACTAAAGGATAAAATCCATGTATTTTTATATTTTGAAGTCCATCTTTCTTATATTTTTTTTATTTTTAATTACCAAAAGGCCAAAAGTCTCAACCCAACTATAGATAAGGATGGAAATGGTTATGCTTTAAAATCAAAATCGACAAAAATTTGAACCGATTAAAAATTGATTATGCAACCATAGATAAAATCGTTAAGTTATGGTTCTGAAAAATGCAACCGATGGTTAAATCCTTTAGGTTAAAATAAAAATAAATCTGAATAACCAAAACCCCGTTTACTACCATCTATTTTTGTATATTTTATAGTACTATAGATAAAAAATTATTTTCATATCTCAAAACTAAAATCTAAATATTAGAATTAACAAAAGAAGTAACAAAAACGTTATTTAATTAAAAATCAACATAATATTTTATATATTGGATATTTGTCATGTACTTGTTTCAATATTTTCAATATATTTAGAGAGTTATAGTTTGGCATGCCACAAGAGCGAGGCGAGGTTAGAAATCCTACTGCGAGAGAGACGCCTCGCGAGCCGGGTTATGGTTAAAATCCGAAAAACCGTTTAAAAAACCGAATCCGAATTATTCGGATATGGTTTTGAAAAGTAAATCCGATGGTTAAATCCGTTAGGGTTTGGTTTTTGATAAATTAAATGGATATGGACATGGTTTTGGATTTTTTTGCAATAATCCGATCCGTTGCCATCCCTATTGCTAATGACCCTTCTCATTGGAAGACTATTTAGAATATGCCTTCTGGAAACGCTTAATACCCTTCTTAAAATTCATGTGTTCCTTTGGAAATATTGTAACGGGGTCATTCCTTATGGAGCCATATTCATTAAGCACAACTGTACTTTATCACCTGTTTGTTGATTCCGTGACGACCCTAATAAACATATTGAGCATATTATCCTCAAGTTCCTCAATAGTATAGTTGTCTGGGCCTCAGCTGCCACTCAAATTCCTTTCAGTCCAAATAATAACTTTTTCTTCAGACTTTGGTTGCTCAAGATTATCACTTCATTTTCAAAAGGTTGTTGGAATAAGAAAGTGATCGCCACTTATATATTTATTATCATTTGTAATATTTAGATTCAAAAATTTGGTGTTATTCGATATGGAAGGTGAAATGGTTGATGTTCTTAATGCTTGTCTTTTAGCGGAAACTTTTTAAGAAAGGTAAGTCATCATTTTACTTGACATACTTAGGGTTTCCAAAGACCTTCAGTTAGCACCTAATGATAGTTGGGGAACTCAACCACCTAAAATACCTAGATATGATACCAACCATTACATTCCTAAATTTAGGAATGTAATGGTTGGTATCATATCTAGGTATTTTAGGTGCAACCTTCTCTCAGTTAACTAGGCATCAGTTCCTATTCCCGCGTTGAGTAGTTCTCTATGAGATTTATATAACATATTCAACAATTGGGAAATTTGTATTTTCTTGTTCTATTTATTTACCCTGTTTTTCATAGTTAAATAAACTGGTATAAGACCATTTTTTTTGCTTCATATCTTGTGCGAATTAAGCTTTGCTATCTTTTTTTCATTGGATAAATAAATATTAGTGTTCTAAAACGAGGCCACCTAGGCGTTCCAAAGTGCGATTCGCCTAGAATTTCTCTCGAAGGTGGCTCGAAGGTTTGTTTACGAATAATCTAATTAATAAACTACCCAACCGGGTTAATGGACCCCTCAAACCGAATACTACCTAGCATGCTAGACAATAAATAACTAATTCAATCTAATCCAACCCAACACATGAGCAAAAAATAAAGAAAGAACTACTTTGCTTAGAGTTTGAACATGAGAGAAAAAGAACAAGGAATGGTTTTTTGAATTTCAAGTCTAGATTTCTCAAATTTGTCATTTGTTAGGCTAATAAAAATGAATTATTATTATATAGTTAAATATATATTATTTATGTTAAATTAATCTACTTTAAGTATATTAGGATATAAATAATAACCAATATAGTAATATATATTTGATGTAAAATAATATAAAAACCATCGAGGTAAAAACCGCCTAAATTCCGATTAATAGGCCGCGCCTAGCCATTTAGGCGCTCGAAGGTGGTTGACCGCACTTGTAGCGCCTAGCGCCTTTTAGAACCATGATAAATATAATTAAAAAAAATGCGAGAATCATAATATTCATATCATTGCCGGTTTGACCTAGCCCAAGTTCACTCTAACTAAATGTTAACAACGAGCTAACATAAAGTTAAAACTACTTCCCACCCTAAAAAAACCTATAAAACGAATCTAGTTGGGATAAAACAGAAGTCCACTATCACCCGAAAAAACGAGATGAGGATACAACGTAAAATAACAATTGTAAATATGAGTCTTAATATCAGGTAATCCATATATCTTTTTGTTGGGATTATCTACCTAAGACAGTGACCTTTCTCTAGCAGATACAAATCAAAGTAGGTAACAAAGTCATTATGTCTAATATCACAACCAATGGTAGTCATAAGCAATATTATAGTATAATATAATTGATGTTTAAAGTGCAAGGACACGCCGAGTTGTCAAGATGTTTTGTCCTTGTTAGTTTATCATGTGTGTTTCTAGCCCAAATTAAGGACTCCTAGGTATTCACCATTTAGAGTCTCCTTTTGCATCAAAATTGACTACTTAGTACTATATGATGAGATTGTCATTCTTAGGTCCATTAAGTCCTCTAGCCCTTCAAAGCTTTTTGTTGTTTTACCCAACCTAGTTGACATTGAAATAGTGGTAGATGGTTTCCTGATTTTTGAAATCCATCATCCCAAAAGTTCGACTGCCCAATGAATTTTGGGTTTCGTCTCAGCTATATCTGTGGCACTTGTAGTTATAGTCTTTGATCCAACCAAATTTTGGCTCCTTGGACTCTCTCAAGGTGAGGTGATGCTAATTTTTTCTTAATGCTTAAGAAGTTCGTCAACAGTGACTACATATCTACTTCGGGTAGGTGTTTTCATGTTATGCTTTTGATGTTCTCGCAGGGTATCCGTCCCTTTGTGTTGTTATTAGATTTCCTTCATTTGGTATTTCCTTGTTTGTTTTATCGTGGACTTAGTATATAAAATCACGTATATTTTTATTGTTTAATTAATGGAATATCATGTCAACTAATAAAATATATTAGTTGATGAACACCTTAAACATATTACAATGTCGTTGACTAACTGCAAAAGGTTATTTAAAAATTTAAGAGACGATTCCCACTCAATAATAAATAGACAAAATTAAAGTCCAATTAGTTAATGTTAACAAAACAATTCCTATATAAAACAAAAACAAGACTAAAATACCTTACCTTAGTACACATATTGATTACTATTTAAATAGAAATATTAAATAAACTTTACTCTTTAATTAATTAGCAAAACTCACCACACTTCTCTCTCTCTCTCTCTCTCTGAAAGCAAATTTTCTTATCGGTGGCGCTCACTCTCAACCTCATAATAAGCCCATCTCCGACTCACATCCCATTCCCCTATTTAGTAACTGATCCCCCTGCATCACCACACCCTGCACCACCACACCGCGCAATTCCCTTCTCTCTCCAGTTTTATTAAACACATGCTATCTCTCACCTGATTCAGCTAGCTAGGATCCAAAATTGAAGCATCCCAACCGAACTTGTACAGATGAACAACAACAAAACATACCCATTTGATGATCATGGTTTCTTATTAGGAGGATAATACATGTTGTAGTACAATCTAGTATTCAAATTACCAATTCTTTGTCCGCTCTCTTATAATCTACAACCTTTTGATATAACATTAGATATAAACTACCGGTAGATAATTTGTTCTCAGAGTTTTTAACAAACATGCTTACACATCTAGTACTCAGATCAGCCCGATTTGTCTACAGTCCTACTTGGACCAAAAGGGAACATATGATTTTGTGTAATTTTGTATGAGTAATTGTATTACATAAAATAGAGTTTTATGTATTACTAAAATACAAACCCTAACAAGAGGAAGGGGCCTTGGGAGTCCTCATGCGGATAACAGGGTAGTTCTTATTCTAAGTCTAGCCTTAAGGGAATATGTTACGGAAACATGGGTAGTATTATAAAGGGCTAATCAGATGTTAAAAGGCTAATCAGATGTTGTTCTTCAATTTCTTTTCTGTCTGTTTTCACGTTGCTCAATCGTTTCCTTCTTTCGTTATTAGTTGATCTAAAGTCTTTTATGGTTATTGATGGCACTAGACTATAACATCAAAGGGCTAAACTGAAAGATAATCTGAGATTTTGTGTATTTTTGTTATACACAAAATTCTACTCAATGTATTACAAAAATACACGAAATCACAGAACTAGGTTGGACTTAATGAGAATATATCAAAATAGTTAAAAACAGATAAAAAGAGTGTATTTGTGATTTATAAAGAGAAAAAGTATTTTTGTTAAAGAAGGGAAAGTCTAAGATTGATTATGTAACTTATATATTACGTGAAGTTCTTAGAACTGCATAACGAATTAAAAAAAAGAAAATCCAAAAAAATTCACAATAAGAGATATACATTTGCTTCGCTACAAATGCATTTTTTTTAGTTAATGGCTTAAAAGGTAAAAAAACATGTCTTCTCCGTCTTAACAAGTTCAATTTTTTTTCTTACCCATAAAGTCTAGTTATCAATGGGTTAAATTTGTTTTTTAATTAGTTACATTTTATCCAATGAGTTACGTATTTTTTAATGGGTCGCATGTGATTTTTTGTAGGTTGCATGCGTTTTTAATTGGTTATTTGTGTGCAACTAGTATAAACCTTATTAGATAACAATTTTTATGCGGGGTCCTTTTGGCTCGATCACCCTTTTCTTATTCTGTTTTTTTTTGGAATTAATTACAATATTTTTTTACATAAAACGGACATGACCGTTACGGCAGAATTGGCGATGGTGATTGGCAATATCAACGGCAACGACAAAACTAGTCGGTGGTGGTGATTGATGGAGAATGACAGACGTGGTCGTGGTCGGTGATAGTGACAAGTTGCGACAAGGCATTTCTAGGGGCATTTTAAGAGGTTAAATTAGTAGTAGTTTGAAAAATTATTTCATGGTTTATCAGTATTAAATCTCCCAATTTAACCTCTCCAAATGCCTTGTCGCAACTATCACCGACCACTACCCATTAAATAAAAATTATTGAACACCCATTGTTTCAAACTACTACCCAACAATTCAAGTGGCGACAAGTCATTTGGAGAGGTTAAATTGGGAGATTTCAGTTGTTAATAACCCTAATGTATTTAATACATATAGTGTGCCTGGTAGGAAGATTTGATTGTTCACTAGGATTCTTAGAATTTGTAATTCGGATTTTAGGTTGTAACTATTATTGGGCATGAGATATATGATGAGATGCCTTATTTGTATTTGTTAATTCTTTATTAAGCTAACAGTATATGTATTAAATATTATTGAGTTACTAAATTATCGTTTGATTGCAATTCTTTGTTCAATTGAAGTTTACCAATGATATCATTCCTTTAATAAAATGCATGATAAATTGCTAAAGTGGGACGTGTGTTGCTTAATAATTACGACCAACATTAATTGGTAAATCATGGTCTACTCTTCTATGATATATGTTGTGTGAGTTAATTATTAAATAAATAAAAATAAAAGGCAAATTTGGTAAAATATAAAAATTCTGAACCTTTTGGGGAAAAAAAATAGACTTCATAGAAGTTGAATTTAAGGTATTTAATTTTTATAACCTAATAACTTAAAATTCAATACAAAAAAAAGGTCAAGATATAACAAAGAGAGTTGATTAACAAATTGTTGACTTAAAGGTGTTTCAAGGACGTTTTATTCAAAAGAATTTTGTTTCTTTTGTTCTCTTTTTCTAAAACCTTTTTCTCTTATCTTTTTCTAATTTATCCTTTTATTTCTATTTTTTTCATTAATTTCTCATTCTAACTTTTATTATATTAAAATTGATGTTAAATTTATAATTTAAATTCTTTTTTATAAAACCTAACTCATTTAGTTATTAATTCTAATATTATTTAACTATAAATACAATGTTTTGTATAGGTTATTTTACTCATTCATTTGGCTGCAATCCATGAAACACTCCTTTGTAAGCAATCCTCTATTATAAAGTCTTGTCCTCTTCCCGATATTTTTCTTGCTTTGGATTTTTCACCTATATCGGTATTCTTTCTGTTTCTTGTTTCTTATTTTTTCTTTTATTCGCGATACTTATTCTAACAAATTGGTAATAACACGCAAGATTAAAAGAGGATGAAAGAAAAAAAAACTAAGGCTTGCTGTAAAGAATAGAAGACTGTGGAGAGCAGGTATTATTGAAAACTAGGTAAAACTCGTGTCTGAAGACACTCAAGATTTTTTTTTAATTTGACGGGAATCGAACCCAGGTTTGATGGGTGAAATTCAAGGTTAAGGTTAAGTTTAAGAATAAGGTTAAGGTTAAGGTTTATTTTAAGGTTAAGGTTATGGTTAGAGTTAAGGTTTAAGATGTAAATTTTAAAGTTCAAGGTTAAGGTTTAATAAGATATAAGATTTAAGGTCGAATATTAACACTATAAATATTTATTTGGTTAAGGTTAAGATAAAGGTTGAGTTTAAGGTTAAAGGTAAAATTTAAGGTAGTGTTTAAGGTTAAATGTTAAGGTTATGGTTATGGTTAAAGTTAAGGTTAAGGTTTAGGTTTAAGGTTTGAGGTTTAAGGTTTAAGGTTCAAGGTAAAAGTTAAGTTATAACATTTAAGATAAGGTTAAGTTTTAACTTTAAAGTTAAGATAGTGGTTATAAAAGTTAAGATGAAGGTGAAGGTTATAGTTATTGTTTAAGGTTAAGGTTAAGGTTAAGGTTTAAGATTTAAGGTTAAGGTTTAAGTTTTAAGATTTAAGGTTTAAGGTTTAAGGTTTAAGGTATAAGGTTTAACGTTAAATATTAAGGTTATGGTTAAAGTTAAGGTTAAGGTTTAAGGTTTAAGCTTTAAGCTTTAAGGTTCATGGTTCAATTTAAAATTAATTTTATAATTAAGGTTAAAGTTAGGTGAAAGTTAAATTTAAGGTTTAAGGTTTAAGGTAAAGGTAAAGGTTAAGGTTTGAGTTTTAAGGTTTAAGGTTAAGGTTAATTTTAAGGTAAATTTCTAAGGTTTAAGTTTAAAGTTAAGGTTGAGGTTAAGGTGAAGGTGAAGGTGAAGATTAAGGTTTATGGTTTAAAGTTTAAGGTGTAATATCTAAGGTTATGGTTAAGTTTAAGGTTAAAGTTGAGGTTAATATTATTGTTAAGGTTAAGGGTAAGGGTGAGGGTAAGGTTAACGTTAACAATAAGGTTAAGTTTAAGTTTATTTTTAAGTTCAAGTTTAAGTGTAAGTTGAAGTTTATGTTTAAGTTTAAGGTTAAGTTTAACGTTAATGTTAGGTTACAGTTAAGGATATGGTTAAGGTTATTAGTTAAAAAGTTGAGGTTGAGGTTAAGGTTAAGGTTAAGGGGTTAAGGGGTTAAGGGGTTAAGGGGTTAAGGGGTTAAGGGGTTAAGGGGTAAAGGGTTAAATTTAAGGTTAATGTTAAGTTTATGGTTATGGTTAAGTCTAAGAATAAGACTAAGGCTACTACTAAGGCTAGGGATAAGTTTAATGCTAAGGCTAAGGCTAAGACTATGGCTAATGCTAAGGATAATGCTAAGCCTATGTCTTACGCTAAGGCTATGGGTAAGGCCAAGGATAAGGCTAAAATTAAGACTAAGGATAACACTAAGGATAAGGCTAGGTCGAGGGCTAGGGCCAGGGCTAGGGTTAGGGTTAAGGAGAAGGTTAAGGCTAAGTTTAAGGTTAACGTAAGGTTAAATTTAAGTTAGAGGTTGATGTTAAGTTTAATTCAAAGGTTTAGGTTGAGGTTGAGTTTGAGGTTAAGGTTAAAGTTAAGGTTTAGGTTATGGTTAAGAACTTGGGTTAAGGTTAGAGGTCAGCGTGGATCAAATACTAAAATTTTAGATGTCTAATGGAGCGGGATAAGGGGCAATTAAAGTTTTATTAGAAAAAAATTGATGCAATTAATGTGAAGAAATAAATTAAGGGACCAAAGACAATCATGCTGGTCTTTTTGTTGAGGGTCCAACACGTTTATAAAAGTATTTTATTATATAGATATAGAGATATAATGAATAATGAATGTTAATGGTCAATTATCAGATAATTTTAATTATTAATTATCATTTAAGTGTTTATTAATTTTAAATTTTTATATGATAGACATATATATATTTATTATTCTATGAATTCCATCTTGACTTTATAATATTCTATAATTTTTATTGGATGAATCAATATATTTCTTGTCTTGAAAAGTTTATTTTTATAAAGTTGAAATGAATTATGTCAAAATTATACATGTTTTGACAATCAAAATAAAAGAAATTAAAAATTATTAATATATTGTAATGTAAAGTGATCTTATATATATATATATACATATATATATATATATATATATATATATATATATATATATATATGTTGTATCTAGTTGAACTTTTCGTATAGTTTATTTTGAAAAAAATCTTAATTTTTTTAGTACTTTGTAAATTTTAATAAAAAGGAATGAACTTTATTTATATGAAAAATAATATGAATTCTTATAATTTTATTTATATGAAGGTTAAGTGGATTATATATTATTTTATTTTTATAAAAAATAATATGAATTCTTATAATATTATTTATAAGAAGGTTAAGTGGATTATATATTATTAATTATTTTCATGCGTATATAATAATGTGTATATATTGAGTCATGTGTATGTGTATATAATAAATGAGAGAATGGGAAGAATGAGAGAATTATGAGACGGATGGGGGAATTATGAGACGAGTAGGGGAATGATTAGACGAATGGGGGAAATTTGAATGTTAATAGGGAGAGTTAGGTGTATCCTGCTTTATTATATAGATTTGTCAAATCATGCCGATTATTTATTTGAAAAATATGTTCGTTTTCTTTGTCAAAAAATAATTTTTTGGTTTTAATATAGCATAATTTCGTTGAGAAATTTAGAGCGAATTTGAAATTAAAAATAATACGAATCTGAAATTCAAATCAAAGATTGTTTTATATTTCCAGAAATTTCTTGAATAAAAGTTGTTCCACTCTTTGCAAGGATCAAAACGGCGTACGATTCATTGAGTTTTGTTATAAATCGACCAATGTAATCAAGGTTTAGGGTTTTGAAATTTCAGAACTAAAATTTGATTTTTTGCTCAAGATTTATACAAGTTCTGGAAAAATTGGTTGTGCAAAGCTGTTCTACTCATTCCAATAATTAAAAAGGGTATTTAATTGTCGATTTTTTTGCTCCACATACGAAGAAACGCTGGGTCTTGTTTTTCATGTTAGGCAGGTCGGGTCACTTTGGTCGGATGAAGAAGAATGATCGCGAGATCCTCTGTGACGCGGTTCACCAGCGCGTCTGTGCACCCATCTGAGGAAAAAAAATTGATTTGTGTTTTTCTATTGTTGTAGAAGACAAAGGGTAGCGATCCGCTACATCACAACAATTCTATTTCGTTTACCTGATTCTAATTGGTCAACCATAAAAAAAAGGAAAACAATTTATGTAAAAAGAACTGGATTATATTATATTACGTATGTATGGTTAGTCATAGCGGCACCGCGGATTGACCAGCCTTTAAAAAATTGAATTATATTATATTTAGGGATGGCAATGGTTACAGTTAAAAACAAAAAACAATGATAACCGAACCGATTAAAAACCAAGTTATACAACCGTGGTCAAAACTATTAGGTTATGATTTTGAAAAGTGTAATTGATGGTTAAAACCGTTGGGTTATGGTTTTAGATAAAAATAAAATCGGATAACAGAAAATAGTTTATTATCATTATATTTTCAAATTCTATAATAATCTAGGTTAAATTAGATATATTGAAATTCTAAAACCAAAATCCAAATACTAGATTTAACAAAGTAAATAGTAAATATGAAAATTAATCAAATACCAACACAATATTTTATATACCTTGAAATTTTTCCTTATATATGTGGTTTTATTTGATGAAAATTATTATATTTATTAAATTATCATTTGGTTATGGTTAAAAACCGCAAGACCGTTTAAAAAACCAAAACCGAATAACGCGGTTATTGTTTTGAAAAGTCTAACAGATAATTAAAACCGTTACGTTATGGTTTTTGGTAAATCAAACAGTCATGGCTATGATTTTTGATTTTTCTGCAAAAAAAGCCGATATTTTATGGTCTTCCAATATTGGATGGAAATATTTTTCAAATACCTTATGGTCTTCCAATAATTTTGTAGCTAATTTTAGAATTTTAAAAACATTTAATAATTTATTTTATATAAATCATTTTAAGCGATTGCGGATGCGGATTAACCGCATCCATCGCGGATGCGAATTTGGTAAATAATTCTAAAATTCGATGGTCAATGGATGCGTATTTGGTTATCGCTTTTTTTAATGGATGTGGATGTAGTGATGCAATTTTTTGAGGATATCCTATCTCTTGTCATCCCTAAGTTGGCATGCCATTTGAAATTCAGCCCTTCGAGTCTTATTCTACCTTTCGAGGCTTTTTCTGCCTTTCGAGGTTTATTCAACCCTTCAAGACTTTTTTTAAAGAGGATGAGAGATATTTGAAGATTGGTGATTTATTTCTTGACTCCCTAACAATTTTTTCGTCAAAGTGGAGATATTTAATCAAAGTGGAGATATTTGTGGTTTTTGGTTCTCGATTACCAAATTTGTGTCAAGCTGGAGATTGTTAGAGTTACGATCCAAATTTTTCTTTGTAAGGCCTGACTTATTTAGTTATTAACCCTAGTATCTCTATTTACCTATAAATACATTGTATTGTATATGTTATTAGTTAACCCGATCAGTTGGCAACAATCCATTAGTCTCCACTTGTAACCAATCCTCTATAATTAAATATTTTTCTCTTCCCGTGGGTTTTCTTGTTTTGAGTTTTTCACGTTTATCGATGTTTTTTTCGTTTCTTATTTCTTCTTTTATCTTTTATGCGCGATCCTAATTCTAACAATCGGTTTTTCAAAATTTTTAATTCTCGATTCAATATTTATAGGTCGTAGATCGATCTTTATTAAGATTTTGTCTTAACTTTTGTTCGACTAGGATTTGGTATGGATTCAGATTTGCGGTCTCTATATTTTTGGAACGTTGTTCTTAGGTTGTTCGAAATTGTCAAGGATGTATTTTATTAAAGTTGGTATTATTTGTGTATATTTCTATTCCTTGAGTTTCTCTGCTGACAGTCATGGTTGTTATCCGTTAATTGTTATTAGGGTCATTCGTTTGTATCTGAAATTTTTAATCTTCGTTGGCTATACAACAATGTCAGATTTAAATGCATGATTATATTATTTAGATAGTTAATAGTTATCAGGGATTAATTATTTATTTTGTTGGTTCTTATGTATGTTGTTACTTTTGGTCTGTCATTTTATATGCTTATTGTGAAATGTGATCTATATTTTAAAAGTAATGGTGTTGTTATGTATAAAATTGCTTTTGAAATATAAAGATTAACGAATTGCTGGTGAAGATTTTGTATAATCATACCCTCACCAAAATTATCGGGACTTTTGATTTATCATTTGTTTTTTAAGAAATGATAACTATTTTAACAGTATAGAAAAATCTATGTGATCTGATATCCAAAAGTTCACATGTATTGTTTTTCCTTATAATATTAGTAAAAGAATTTCGTGGGGGGCATTGAAGGAAAAAGCCCGGTTTCGCTTTTTGAAAGTGAAAATAGAAGCCGAACAGTTTTGAGTGAATGGATACTTTGAGATAGAGCGAGAAAAATTAAAATTTGATTAATTCAACTTATAAAACTTTGGAACAATTAGAAAATTACAAAAATTAAATGATTCAATTTGAACAGCAAAGGGCGATTAATGACATGTGAGACAAAACATCACACTTAGATTCAATAATGATAAACCATGAAATATTTTTTCGAACTACTTTAATAAAAGGACGTAACATATCTTATGTGGCCAGGGTTGGTGCATGGGATAAGCCATCACGACAAATGTTTTAGATTTTATTATATTTTTGATTAAAAAATAATAATAATTGTATATTTTTTTGGTTCCGATCACTGCTTGTAGCCCCACTTATAGTTCCGTTAATGGACTAAGGTTCTTCCTAGGGCGGTAAACGAACTAAACCGCTCGTGAGCCGCTTGAGCTCGCCTCAGGAAAAAGCTCGTTCGAATTCGTTCGTTTATATAAACGAACAAAAAAGTTTGTTCGAACTCGTTCAATAAAAAAACGTGTGTGTTCGAACTCGTTCGTTAACTCGTCGAAAATTTAAAATCTGTAAATTAATGTTTTAGTTATCAATAAAAATATTGTTAGACCTATAAAAAAACAAATTAGTCGTTAATAACTCGAGATCGACTCGAAAAAAGCTCGTTCGATATCTTAACAAGCTAGAAAATTTGAGCTCGGTTCGACTCATTAAAATTTGAGCACGACTCGGTTCGACTCGTAAATCTTATCAAACAAGCTTGCACATCTAGTATTCGGCTCGACTCGATTTGTTTACAGCCTAGTTCTTCCTAAATTAAACTAGCTTGATAATCAATGTTTTTTTTCTTGTTTTCCAACTTGATAATCAATGTTGAGCGCAAGGAAGCATTGTGCATATGGAAAAGGGACAATTCTTTTAAAAGGCCCAACAACATTACACATTCTAAAACAATCTCCACCCTAACTAAATAAACTAAACCACAACTAGAATAAAAAAAGGCTCAAAAAGCCCTCCCCCTTCTTATACACACTGTAACAAAATACACCAAACCCCCCCCCCCTATTAGGTTATGAAATCAAATCCCCAAACCCACACCTCATCTCAACCTCTTTCTGTCTCCCTCTCTCACCAGCCCACTCGGTCCTCTCTGCCTGCACAAAGAAACCACTGCGCCGCCCTCTCAGCCTTTCCACCAGCAACAGCCACGATGACCGGCTTCAACACCGCCGCTCCACCAGCAAAAACCGCCTCACAAATAGCAGCAACAACACTCCAACTCCGTTCTTCTCCATTGATGGCGCAGCAGTACCCCTACTCCGTTCAACTCCAACGAAGAAGACCGCTGCCCAACACAACCCATCAACTCTTCTCTATTAGTAGTGTTAATCCTCCGCCTTGTCCTCTGATCTCGACCTCCAATCTGGTGCGTCGCACGAGGCACAGGTCTGTTAATCCTCCGCCGTTAATGGCCCATTCTGTCGCCGGAAACCGCACCAAACTCTAGATCTGACGAGCCCCGCAGCTCGCCGTTAAGCCACTCATCACACAGCGCCGCCTTCTTTGGCCATCTCCACGAGACCGCTCAGCACAAGCCCGCTCAACAACCTGCCCCTCCACCGCCCCACCAGTGCCGCGCTCAGCCCCTATCCCCGTCGTAGTCTTGCACAGAAACCCACAACCATCCCCATCTTCACCTAATATGATCAGAGTTGATTCCGACCTTTGTTTTGATTACAACCCATCTCCACCCTTCCGATTTGAATAGTCCAACTAGCGCGTGCGAAGAGATAGGGCTTTAATTTTTTTTATTCTGGTTTCTGTTTTTATTTTATTCCAATATTTTTTGTATAAAGAATTCTTTTTGTTTTGTTATAGACCTAGATTTAAATCTCTTTGGAAGGTACCAAAGTGATGTGTTTGGAATGTACCAATTAAAAAAGTTATCGTGAATAGATTTGTGAATTTTTTCCGGTAAAACTTTGTTTGGGGCGTACGAATGGGTGGATCTTGAAACGATATTTTCGATCGAGCTTCAAAATATATCCGGACATTAACTTGGGCATATGACAAAAAATCCTCCTTAAGTCTTAAAAAAACCTAGTGGGACCCTAAAACGTAAAAAAAACGAACGTAAAAGCATTTGGTATGTACCAAAATCAGGGAACCTGGTACGTTCCAAAAAAAAAAAATATGGTATATACCAAACTTAAAATGTTAGTATGTACCAATAACAAACTAAGTAGGGATATAAAGGTAAAAAATCTAACTAAAAAATAAACTTTTGTTAGAATAATTTTTTAATTAAAATTTTGTGATTTTTTTTTCTTTTTTAGCTTCTAAAAATAATTTTCTTTATGAGAAACTGTTATGATGCCATATAATTGTCATGACATAATTGAATCAACCAGTAGTTGCAGCCATGACTTAGCCATGTGCATCTTGAGTAGATGATGAAAATAAATCCTTCGAGAAGTTGGAGGTATCATTTTTTATATATATTCATTTGGCATTTGGGCAGGCAGATCTCTGTGGCCCATCCGATAGTGTCAAAGATATAGCCGACTTTTGCATATCTAAGTTACTCGTTTTCCTCGTCCAAACTCAAGAAATTTGTCCACCTATAACTTACAAATTAGATACATGTTTAGAATGTTAGAGTAAATCACATTTTTAAGGCCATTACCCATTCTTTAAAAATATTTAAAAGAAGCTAAACAAGTTTAAAATAAATTTTTTAAAGAAGCTAAACAAGTTTAAAATAAATTTTTTAAAGAAGCTAAACAAGTTTAAAATAAATTTTTTAAAGAAGCTAAACAAGTTTAAAAATAAATTATGATACAACTTTCTTGAAAAAAAGAGTTGTTATTGAATGTTTAGTAAAAATATTAATGGTAAACTTGTATCAGAAAAAGTTAGAAAATCGAAGCTGAATTAGTTTTGAATGCGGAAGCCACTGGTATTTTAAAAGTTACGGAAACGGCATCAAAGTTTTCCTCCGAAAGTGTGATTATCGAGAATGACGCAAAGAAAATTATGAAACCCATTTCTTCTAATTATAACATTTCTTCTAATCATAACATTTCTTGTAATTCAATTAAAAATATTATTTGTAATATTTATGGTTTTGCTGAATTATCGAACCCTATATTTACTCTTACTCCAAAAAATAGAATTCAAGCAACCAACTGGGTTGCCAGAGAGGAGTTTCTAAGCACATTTGATAATTGGGATACCTATACTCCATCCCAGTTGTCAACTATCTTACGAAGTCATAACGAGTGTAGAGGGGTAAGCTAAATTGTAATATTTTGAATACTCTATCTATATATATTATACCCTGGAACAAATTTTTTTTTGTCCCAAACGTTTTAAAAGTACCATTTTCAGGCCGAACATATTCAAAACGAACATTTTGATGATATTTCACTAATTTCGCAAGGTATCTCATAAATTTTGAAAATAATTTGCACACTTTAAATAGAATTTCTAGGTTATGATGCGGATAAATAAAGATATAGTTTATATATAATACCCAAATATTCTTAAAATTTATAAGATATCTTATAGAATTAGTAAAATGGCCTAAAAATTGGCATTTGAATACCTTTGGCCTAATTTTTTTTTTATACCGTAATGGCCAAAAAATAAAATTTGCTCTACATGTTGTTTAGCTAATTATCTTTTATGGCTCTCTTTATCAAGGGGAGCATACACGGTTGGAGGTCATGAATCCCCTTGAGTTTTTAAAATAAAATAAAAATATAACCCTTAAAAATTAATAAAAAAAGTTTAACGCAATTGTCTTCCATATTTTTACTTACCCCCCTCCCCCAACTCTTACAAAATTGCTTAACCTCCCAACAAAATATCTTACGCACAAAGTATCTCACTTTCCCTCTATAAAATATATGCTAACTACCGTTTATAGGTAAGTCCAATTGTAAAAGTCCGCTCTTGAAAAAAATCGATCATTTAATTACCATGGAATCACTCATTAAACCACTATCGAATTGCGACAACATCTTCTGTAATATCTTTTCGAAGAATATACAAATTGAGGCCCAACTAACTCATAACTTATTTTATAAGACCCTACAGTAAATTTATTCTTTTTAAGGCCTATTTTTAAATTCTGGTTGAATTTTTTCCAACTTTAACCTTCTCTTTTTTTTTTTTTCAGAAATTCGTTTTTTTAATTTTTCTATTATGATACATTTAGCGAATGGGCCCGTACCATTAGGTATGGACCTATATTGGATTTTTGTATTTTTTAAGTTGTGTTAATTTTTTTATAATGTCCAAATACACTAAGGGCTATACCAGAGCCCATTTGTTCAAATTCATATCAAATTAAGTCAAAATTTGTACCCCTAGGTCTGTACCCAAAACCCAATTTATCCACCTTAACTTACAGGCCCAACTACACCCAATCTTCAGTCCAACTACAACCAGACCACTTGGTCTGTACCCAAGAAGAAATTACTTAACATTTAACAAGACTGGTCAACCTTTTTCTACAAGGGCTGGACCCATGGCCCAAAGGGGCTGGACCCATGGCTAAAGGGGCTGGACCCATGGCCTAAACGGGCTGGACCCATGGCCCAAACAGGCTGGACTTGGTTTCCTTGCGCGAGAATAACAGTTGGATATGGAGATGGTAGTGGTTTTCCTGCTGTGATGGAGGAGATGATGGTGGGGTTTTCTTGACCTGGACGAGAGGGTGGTGGGGCGGCGAGCTCTGTGGCGGTAGGAGATGGAGATGGTGGTGGGAGGTTGCAGATCTGTGGCGGTGAGATATGGGTGGTGGTGGGAGGTTGCAGATGTTGGGAGCAGATCTGAAGGGCGTGGTGGTTCACGGCGTGGTGGGTGTGAGCAGATCTGGAGGCCACGGTGGTGTTGCACCTTAGCTTCGGTGGTGTTGTACTTCAGCGGAGGAGATCTCGCTTCTAATGGAGGGCGGAAATGGAGGCTTCGCGGTGCAGCAGATTGGTGGCGGACATGGAGGCTTCGCGGTGCAGCAGCGGATTGGTGGCGGAAATGGAGGCTTCGCGGTACAGATCTGTGGTGCAGCGCCGTTTCTTGTGGTGCATCAGCGTTTCTTGAGGTGCAGCGGCGTGGATCTGAACGCGAGGTGGTGCAGCAGCGTCATGGTGGGGGTCTTCTCAGCGATGGATCTGTTGCAGCAGTGGTGGGAAGGTTAGGTTGACGGTGGAGAGGGAAGAGGAACGGTGCTGCCATGGTGGTTCGGTGACGGTGCAACGCTGGTTGGAAGGCGGTGGTGGGGGGTTTTACAGTAGCAGGGAGAAGGGGAGAAGGTGGGTGGTGGTGGCGGTTTTACAGTAGCAGGGGTGGGGGGAAGGTGGGCATCGGTGGGGTGGGGTGAAGAAGAAAGAGGGAGGGGCGGTATGGGTGCAGAGAGAAAGAGGGTTTCCAAACCCTATATGGGACTTTTGCTTTGGGTCAAATGGTTTTAGTGTATATAAGAGGGGTAGGGGTGGGTATTTGGTCTTTTTGCCCCTCTTTAGTTGGGTTTCAACTAGTGATTTGGAGCTGGGCCTTTGTTTATTAAGAGAAGGTTGTGTAGGCCTTACTTTATAATTCACCCTATCTTCTCGACCAGATATTCATCTTCTCTACAAGATTATTGAATTAGATTATCAAAAAAGTAAATCAACAAACATTATGAAAAAAGGTAAACTAGTTTTAGTTATTCTTACCTTTATTATTAGATTGTAATTATTCACCTTATAATTTCTGAATGGATAAATAAAAATGGATTTCCAAATAAAATCTATTAAAAAACAATGAAATAAGAAAAGGGTAATGGAAATTAAGATAAAAGAGGAACAAATTGATTAAATAAATCAACTAAAACATTGAAGAGGAACGAATATGAATATCAATTGAAGAATAGGAGTACAAGAGGAACGAAGATAAAATAAAGGAAGAACGAAGAATATGAATTAAAGAATAGGAGTTATAAAAGAGTGTGTATATAATTTATATGGACGGATAATTTTTTTTACAAACTGTGTGGATAAGTTAGAATGTATTAATTAATTAATTAATTTTTCTTACAAACCGTGTGTATAAATGTAGTGAGAAACCATCTCCATTCTTAAATCATGTTGGATACACTCCTTATCTAATCACCAAAATGCAGTGAGAAGTGGTATTAGCCCATTGAAACCATAAACTCAAATTGATACAAGGCTAAATAACAAATCTTCCAAGAAATTGCAAAGAATCGACTACGACTTAAGGTAACGATAGATGCAAGTAGATGGTTAGCTTTGCAAGGGTGTGCAATTAGTGGTCATGATTAAAGTGTTAGGTCATCGAATTTTGGAAATTTTCTTGAGCTTGTGAAGCTAATAGCCTTGTATGAGAAAGATGTCGTTGTTGTTGTTGTCTTGAATGCTCCGAAAAATACAGAATATACGTCTCCTGACATTCAAAAAGAAATTCTATGTATTTGGGCAAAAAGGGTACGTAGTATGGTTTGAGAAAATATTGTAAATTCAGAATTTTGCATAATTATGGATAAAGCTAGAGACGAGTCAGATCGAGAGAAAATGGGTTTTGTTATCGAATTTGTTGACCAAGAAGGGTTTGTTATAGAACGTTTCCTTGACCTTGTGCATGTTAACAACACTGCAGTTCTTACTCTAAAAGAAGCAATAAGTAGCGTGTCATCAATAAACTGTCTTCTAATTCAAGATATTCGTGGATAGGAATATGATGGTGGTGCTAGCAATATGCGAGGTGAAAGGAATGGGTTACAAGCTTTGATTCTCAAAGAACGTCCATTTGCATATTACGTCCATTGTATGGCTCATAGATTGCAACTAGCATTGGTAGCGGCTTCAATAGAAGTACATGATGTTTTTCAATTCTTTATAAACTTTAATCTCATCATCAGTACTGTTAATGGTTCTTGCAAATGCAATGATGATATACAAGAAGCTCAAGCCAATGAATTTGCTTGTTTGATTGCAAAGAATGAGATTGAAATCGGAAGAGGGTTGAATATAAACAATAATTGCTCTAAATAAAATTGATACTTAAATGAAAAAGGTACTAGAGTCACGTGACTCTAATGGTATGTTCTTGAATAATTTTGTAGGATATTGTATGATGGAATCATCTCTCGCATTAGAATTATGTACTTTCCACTTTGGTTTTAGTATGGTGGAATAACAAGACTTTGATACTTTATTTGTCGAGGCATATAAGTTTGAAATGCATATCTTAATAAAGGACGATACAATTTATGAAAACTGACATGTTATAGAATAATGTGGATATCTTATGAAAGAACGGGTTCTTTGAAATGTTTCATATTTACCGTTAGAATAATACTTATATAGATTAGCTGAGTACAATAGGAGCAAATTTGTTAAATTGGCCGGCTTCTTGATAGCGGCAGAGGCACGTCTTGGGTTGGGGGTCATGGCTCCCCTGATTTTTTGTTATAAAAAATTACCTTAAAAAAACTATCTTTTAAAAAATAAACAAATTTAATTCACGTTATTAGTCCTCCTGATTTTTCAAATTCTTCATTTTAAGTGAACAATTTGTGATGATTGAATATATAATTGATTTGCAAGTTGTTTGTTAAAAAAGTTAAAGTTCTACGGTATAAAATGAACTTTGAAGTGTTTGATGATTAATATGTTATCTTATATAGTTGTGAGACACGATTGTTAAATTTCTATGACTTCGAAGGCTAACATTGAACATTTAGAGGGAGAGTTTGGTACATAATTTGTTTTTTCCACAAGTTTTATTCAATTACAGTGGCAAGTTTATGATTATAAATGATGGTGGATTTGAAGAATAAAGAAGTTTGAGAACAATGACCTCGATTTTTTTGGTATATAATATAAATAAAGAGTCTGTTTGGGATTGCTTATAAGAAAAATATTTGAAGTGGTTTTAGATTTCTAAAAATATTCTATACCCTTAAAATCACTTTTAGGATAAACACTATATACATGATTCTTAAAAATAATTCAATAAAAATTATTTTAGATGTCAAAATATTTTTTAATATTTTTTTAAAATATTAAAGTTTTAATTGAAAACCACTTTTAACTCTAAAATATTCAATCCCAAACGGGTTTGAAATGAAAAGAATGAATCTATAGATTAAAGATATCATATAAACATAAAATAAATTACAATTGTCTTCTACGAGTGTTCATTTTTAAAAAAATATCTACGGTAACGGTGTTCTCAATTTTCTTACAAACGTCTCGCTGAATAAAGATAAGTACATAGTCATATATTTGATTGCGTAACTTAGTCTTCAATACTCATAGGTAAAAGTATTTGCTCAACAAAAACACTAATAACCGAAAAAGTATATGTTAAAATCAAAAGTAAGTAAATCAATGGATACACAATATTTCTCCTACTTTCAACCTGAAAATGAACATTTCCTTCCAATTTTTTTATTTTCTCTTAAAATATTTATGCACAACTCATTTACAAAATTTAAAATAAATGAGTCACTATTTAGATAGTTGCAATATCTAAACAAATTGTCTAAAACATAATATACTTGTATTTACATATAACTAGAGATAAAATTAAAAAAACTTTAAATCAATTCATGAATCTTGTCTAACCTGGGAACAAAATTCAAGTATAATTCTCTCATAAACAAAATGTATTAATTATTTTGTATAAATAATATAATAAAATTTCTAAAATATTTTCTTAATCATTCAAACCCATAATGTTTTTAAATAATGTCAAAATATAAAACTACCACATTACGAGTAGAGAGAGAAGATGCTCTGAAAAATATATAAATAAACCCTTTGACTGAAATCGTGATACTACTATGTGCATCTATGACAAGGTTTTTCATACAATTTGCAAAAAAGATCGATAGGTTTTTTTTTGATGAAATCATTTGGTTTTTTTCTTTTAGAAGAATGGATGGGGATGCTAATTAAGGCGATAGAAACTCATTTATTGGAGGTGGGGGAGCTTCGAATACTGGTTTCAATGTCAGGTCTATTCACATGTCGGTGCCGATACAAAGCAAAAATGAGGGTGGCGACAACAATAGTAAGGATAGAAGGGAATCATCTAAGAGAAAACGAGAAAACACTGGGTTTCATGGCGAGATTGTTGGATACATGAATAATCCTTTTGATTCAACCGAAATCTTTGTGAGCACACATCCGAGCCTTTATAAAATATTCCAAGACGAAATGGGAGACTTCGGCAAGAGCATCGTCGTAAATAACCAAACTATTACCAAAATTCTCAGCGCACGAGAAGTCGATAACGAGGAAATGTACAAGAAGTTTACATCCGGTGGTAACTACAGTCAACTATAAATCAATGAACCCGTTGCAAGCGAGTTAAGACAGGGAAAAAGTGTTACGGAGGGTGTTGAGGTTAGAAGCACTGGGATTGGAACTCGTGATTTTTTTTTTATGTATAAAGAGGTTAAAATCATCATGAACCAAGGTAATCCGTACGAGGGTAATTCGTATACTTATGATGCGGTTCATTCGAAGTGTACAAATGTTATCGAGTTTGGTAATGAAGAAAACAAATCATACGAATTGGAGGAGGATTCTCTTAATTCTCAATCCATTCACATAAGTCAACATGTCCGACAAGATATAGAATTTATGCAGAAAATATATATTACTTTGAGAATGAGAATTATCAACCCATATCAGAAATTTACTTGGCCTAATAACCTTAAAAGGAAATCAACACCGACTTGGGGTGAAGGCACTTCAAAAACGCAAAATATTCGGTTGGAGGAAGTGAATAATATGGGGCGAAGAATTAACGAAATGCAGCTTTTTATGGATGACTTATACTCGAGTTTCTGTGATGTTAAAACCCAATTCATAGAGGATGGAATGTATGGCTTGAGAAGAGATTTGGATGAGGAGGTGGGACCGGTTGATCAAAGAAAGTTAAATTATTATAGAGGTCTTGAATGTGATGGACATCTACTAGGTGATGAATCTTTAGAAAGCGACACAGAATACGATGCGAGTACTCGGGTTTTGAAAGAAACAATTGATCTCCACTTTTCTAAGGGCGGCGACCAGTCCTCTAAAGTGGCCGGAGTGGATGCATAATATAATGATATGGCTTTGTCAAGGGGATAAAGCACCCTCGATTCGCAAAATGTTCAAGTCCCACTGTTCAAAGTTTAAGTTTTCTATTATATGTATTTTTAAATCTAAAATTAAGAGTACCAACATTAGTACTTGTAGCTTTTCGAATCTTATTCCTAATAAAGATGTGGTGAACCCCCGAGGTAGAGCGTTTAGGTTTTGGGGCATCATTCTTGCTTGGAAGGATCACATCAAGATTAGAATCGTTAGCTCTTGTTCATCTTTTATAATATGTAATATTTCTGAATCAAAATTATTTTCTTGGAATATTATCTTTGTTTATGCTCCGAATAATCATATCGAAAGGGAAAAAATCTTTGAGAGTATCTTGAATTGGAAAACAAATATATCCAAGCCCGTTTGTAATATCAGAGATTTTAACGATATTATTAAATCATCAAAAAAGGCAGAATCCCCTCATAATCTGGATAGAATGTTGTTACGCTTCAATAAATTTATTAATAACCATAACTTAATAGAAATTCCACAAAAGTATGCCACTATACATCGACTAATAAACGGAAAGGAGATGATAATGTTAAAGAAATATTAGATAGACGATTTGCCTTTAATTTTTGGTATAACTGATTTCCTGACGCTATTCTTAAAATTCCTACGACATTGGTTTGGCTCACTCTCCTCTTATAATTCAGAGAGTTACACCAAAGAGTGAAGGCAAAAAATACTTTATGTTTGAATCACGATGGCAAGAGAACAAACATTGCAGAGATATTGAACAAAAAACATTGGATACATGAAGAGGAATCGAAAATATTTAGGATTTTATCATGAAAATAGATTCCACGTGTCTTACGCTTACTGGATGGAGCCATGAATTTCTTTAATAATTGTAAATTGATTAATGAATATCAATTTGTACTCAATAAAAATTAAAATTAGCAACCTAGTCCAGAAATTCACTATATTGAAATTAAAATTAAGGGTGAGACCAAAAACCTATAGAACTAAGAAGAATCCTTCTAGGCAAAACAAGCTAGAAATAATTGGTTAAATAAAGGAGATAAGAATACTAACTATTTATTTGCTACTATTACAACAAGAAGGAATATTATAAACCGTATTTGTGATATAAAAGATGATAATGGGAATTAGGTGTAAAAATCGAAATGTATCAAATGGATCATTCAAAATTAGGCTTTTCATAAATAATCCGACCTCTAATTGAGAGGAAGTCGTAATACACACTCTAAGCAAAAGCAGTGAAGTCATGAATGACAATCTCACCAAAATTCCAAATATGGAAGAAATTAGGAACATTGTGTTTTGTATGTCAGGCTCTAAATCCCCGGGTTTAGACGGTCTACCACGTAATTTTTATCAAGAATTCTGGAATATCCTCAAAGATGATATTTTCAAAATGATCTCGAACTTCTTCATGTATAACACACCTTTCGAAAAAATTAACGATTCTCTTATTACATTAATTCCAAAAGGAGATACGCAAGAATCAGTTTCTAGATTATAGACCGATATCCTAAATCAACTTCAATTACAAAATTATTGCAAATCCTCGCAACCGGACTCCAACCCATTATGGATGAAATTATAGCTCCGACTCAATCCACTTTCATTAAAGTAAGGGCCCGTTTGGAAGTGCTTATTTTAGAGTAAAAAAGCGCTTTTAGAATAAAATTCGAAATTTAAAAAAATTATTAAAAATAATTTTGAAATCTAAAATTATTTTAAGTGCTTATTTTAAGAAGCACCTATTAGGTGCTTCTCAAAAAAGTGCTTTTCAAAGTTAAAAAAACTTTTAAAATGCTAAAAGCACTTTTAAGTGCTTCTCTAAAAAAGCACTTCCAAACGGGCACTAAGATGCGTTCATGATAATATTTAATTGCTTAGTAAAGAACCAGGTGAGCTAGCTCATTTGGCCAGGGCTCTGTCTCTCAAGTGAGAGGTACAGGGTTCGAATCCCGCAGGCGGCAGAAAGTTATTAAAGTTTGGAAAGTTCTCTCAAGTGAGAGGTACATGGTTCGAATCCCGCAGGCAGAAGAAAGTTATCAAAGAAAGTTTCCAAGGTTCGAAATCCTCCCCAGAACATGGGCAACCTAGTTCTGAATTGCCTGGAGGTATGGTTGGGGAGGCAGTCATATCTCCCGGGGGACTAGTCGTCTCCCGGGGGACTAGTCGGGTGTGGGCAACCTAGTTCTGAATTGCCTGGAGGTATGGTTGGGGTGGTTGGGGAGGCAGACATATCTCCCGGGGGACTAGTCGGGTGTAAGCCCGGGAACCCTCGTCATCAAAAAAAAAAAAGTCAAAGAAATCTTTCGCGACAGTTATCAGAAATTTCTTACTGGCGATATTACACAAAATAGGATTCTGCAAAAAATGGAGCGACCTCATTTAAACTGTATTTCATCGGTAACTTACCAAAATCAAAGTCAATGGCGAAAGATAGAAGAAATTCAAACCTGAGCAAAGTATAAGACAGGACGATCCTCTTTCACTGTTGCTTTTTGCAATGTTAACGGAAGGTCTTGTATGTTTGATTAATTTTGAGTGTCGTGAAGGTAATATCAAAGGTATTTCGCTTGCTCAGAACTGTCTAAATCTTACACACCTTTTGTTCGCGAATGATGCTCTCTTTATCTCGAGGTTAACGATAAAGAAGTAGTTGTTTCAAAGTATCATTACAAAATATTGTCAAGTTTCCAGACAAAGAATCAATCTTAATTAATCATCAATCTTACTTAGCAATGGTACTACAGCGGACATGATCAAGGAGGTTACTAAATATCTTAATATTGGAGCTACAAAGTCATCCAGAAAATATATGGTAATTACCCTTTCGCTTAAAAGAGCCAAAAGCGAGAACTTGAATTATAATAAAGATAGATTAATCACAAAATCTTCCAGCTGGGTTGCCAAACTCCTCTCGGATGGGGGAAAAGAGGTATTAGTTAAAGTTGTGATGCAGTCTATCCCAAATTACGCAATGTCAATTTTCGAATTTTCGACAAACTTATGCAAGAGACTCAGTAGTCTCATTGCAAACTTGTGGTGGAACTCAAGTTTTAAGAAAATGATTCACTGGGTTGCATGGAGGAAAATCACCAGAGTCAAATCTATTGGTGGAATCGAATTTAGAAATTTTCAAAAAATGAATTTGGCCTTCCTGGAAAATCAAGATTGGAGAATTCTGAATAATCCGAATTCACTGGTTGCATAAATACTTAAAGGAATTTATTTTCCTAACAATTAATGTGGGATTTTAAAAAGAAATACTCATGGAGATGGGCAGGCATCTTCAAAGGTATTCAATTTCAAAAGAGGGATGCATCAGGCAAATTGGAAATGATCTCACGACTAACATCTGAGAACATTTTTGGACTGAAAAAGGAATCAAATTGGATAAACCAACGAACTGTAAATTAAACAAAGTTGCCAAATGTTTCAATAATAATATGACGCGGCAGGATTTTGACGTTCTAAGAAAACTCTGTGTGTCACTCATAAAAATTCTGATTCTACAACTTAAGAAGGAAGACAAAATCATTTGGCCGTACACAAAAGACGAATATTACTCGACAAAATTAGGGTATCATCGCCTTGTTCAAAGAGAACTCGTAAAAGATTATCAATCATCTGAGACTGGTAAGAACAATGACAACAAAATTTGGAACTCAAATTGGCATTCCAACGTCTCTAAAAAATCAAGAATTTCATTTGGAAATTTTACAACAACGCTAGACCAACAAAGGAAAAGCTGAAAAAGAGGAAATGTGTTACGAATAAAATGTCCTCCTAGTATGGGTGTTTGGTCCAATTCACAACATTAATGTAGAATTGTTCGTGAATTTAATGGGAAAATGGAAGATTGGATAACTAAAAAGGTGGAAAGTTACACGAATAATGGATGAGATGATAAATTAGTTACTGCAATTATTTTTGTGTCTTGTGGAACATATGAAAAGCAAGAATAAAAGGACTTTTCAAAAACAAAGAATGAAATAATTAGAAGATTAATGACAAAACAAAGTCACTTATTAAAGATATTTTTGGTGAAAATCTCGATAGATGAATGGAAGAGGTTATTGAGCACCAACATGCATGTGAAGAGGTAGATGATAATAACAAGATGACGCTAAAATAATTTGGCTTAATGATGTATTTTTCACCAAGAACTGAGAACCAACAAGTGTAGTGCCTATAACAATCAATACACAAATATTCTTTCTGCAACTGTTGCTCATAAGCCTTCCAAACCCTAACCCTAGTTCTCCGCCGCCGTCGCCCCACCTTTCCTTTCATTTTCAGGCGACGGCGGCACCTCCTCTCCGGTCCCTTTCCCTTTTCCTGCTATTTGTATTTCAGTACTGTAAGCTTTTATTTTCTTTTCTCTATTTTTCTTGTTTCTTGTCCTCCCATCCTTATCAACAGCCTCAGTACGGATCTGTGTTCTACATTTCTGGAGGAGTCTGATTCTTCTGTCGTGGTTTTCCGATGTTTTTGTTATCCGCTGTTGCTTGTGGGTTTATGGAGGTGCATTTTACTGTGGTAGGCCGTGGTTTGATTTCGTATGGGATAGGTCCGATCCTTTCGTTTTGGTCACTTCTCTGTGAGGGACGTTTTGATTTTTTTGGGCCGGCGATCGTGGCTAGCCCTTCTTGGGCCGTTTTTGTGGAACGCTTCTAGACTCTTCCCTCTTCTGCAGCTTGGCAGAGCAAAACAGACTCCTTTGGTAAGATTTTCCCTGATTCTTTTTTTATTGGTGAAATGTGCTTGGTGATTCAACACAAATTACAAATGAGAAAGGAGGGGGTTTTCACTACATAGGATTACTCGGCTTTTTTGTAGAGATTTGTCTTTGGTGGGGTGAAACTGAGAAGTGGCTGTGTGAATGGGTTTTGGACTTTATCTGTTGGCCTTTTCGTTTGAGAGTGTTCTGGTGGGGCCCACTTTTGGCTAAATGTAACAGTTCGTTGCTTCCCGGAGTTGATTTGGGGAGACAGAAATTGTTATCGGGTTAGTCGGTACTTCACAGCGATTCAAAATTGGTCACACTTCTTTACGAGTATTTGCCAAGCTTTTTCTGCACATGTTCTCTGTTCTGCCTTGGTAAACTCCTACCCTTGAGTTGTTGGGGCCCTCGAAAGTAGGCTTTACTCCAATTATTTGTCGTGTGTACTTGTGTTGTTTTTGGTTTTTGGGTGGTTCTTAGTTTATGTTTTTCGCCCCCACTAGTCGATGGTTGATCCTCACTTTTGGTCTGCTTTTTATTTGCATTTGATTCGAACGAGATGAGATTTGGGTGTTTGCCGCGCGAGTTTCATTTTGTTTCGTTTTGTTGCGTGTGATTAGCTTGGCCATGTGTGTTAGTTTGGGAATGATGAACGAACTAAGAATTTGCTTGATTACCCCTTTGTGGTGTTACCTTTACAAATCATTTGAGACTTTATCCGCGCTTGTCGTCTTTGTGTCATCTAGAGAGTTACGTCTTTCCTCGACCCTTTTTCTCACCCTTTATTGTGGTGACATTGTTTGGAGGTTTGGATTAGCTCGTAACTTTGTTCTGGTAGATTTTTCCATCCTCGGCTCGGTGGTGGCTGCCACACGGGCATGGTTCTTTGGTTTCGTTTCGATTGTTTTCCGTTTGGTTTGGTTCTTGGGAAAGGATCATAGTAGCTTTCAGGTGGATTTGATGGACGAGCAAGGTGTTTCAAGAATGTGTTATAATTTTCATTTTCTGTAATGTTTTTACTTTTATATGTATGTTTGATATTATCTGCCTCAGATTTGGTTTTCCAGTCTAGTAGGTGCTTATTTAATATATATTTATCTGTTTGAACAAAAAAAACAATCAATAAACAAGGAGAATCAAACATAGGATTACGAAGCATTGCAAAATCAACTGTATTGCAGAAAGTGAAATTTTGACAATTTTTTTCGTCATAAGATCTACAGCAAATCTTAATATTTAGAGTTATTTGTTCTGCTATGATAACTTTGAAATTGTTCAAGCTATTAACCACAAAAATAGAAATAAGTGGAGCGTCTAAGTGATGTATAAGGAATTCCACCAAAAAATTATAGTTATACTAAAAAGCTTTTAACAAGAAAGTTTTATTAAAAAAAACATAATTGATACAATATAATAAGAAACGAAAACTAACTTAATAATATTTTTTTTATCCTTTTGGAACAGTGAAGTAAATTTTCAATTTTGAGATTTAGATGTCTTACAATTTAAAATCCAACTGAAGACTTTAATTAGAGACTTTAATTAGAGACTACGGATTCTGATAGGATAATAAGATATCTTTTATATTCTTACTTTTTTTTTTTTTTTGTTCCAAATAGCTTATATTAATAAAATATTCTTACTTACAATACTATGGAAAATACTTGTGCTCTTATGACAAAATTTATAAGGCATTCACATGATTTATTAAAGTTTCAATCAAACTCGCTAAAATATTCTTTAAGTTCGAAGTTAGATTCAAAAATACTTCTAAAAAGACAAAAGAGGAAGTAACAAGGAAAGCGTCAATTTAAAATAAAATATTCTAACTACTTTTTGTCCTTAATTAGAAAACATAGATTATTTTCACAATGGTCAAAACTTTGAAAAGGATAATATAATTTTTTTTGTTGAGGTGGGAACTCGATTGCCTTAATCATCAAAGACCAATAAAACCCAACGATTTATTGGTAAACTTTGAAATAACAATGTATTATGTATCCCAATGCATATTACTATAGTTCAATTAAGTATATATAATTAACATATTATATGAATTAAATTAAAAACATATTATATATCAAGCACCTTTTTTATTATCAGGCTATTTTTTGAGGATAGAAATAATAATAATTAAATTTAGCATCCCTGGAAAATGATTTCTAATACACTTATTTTCTTGAGAAGTCATGAGCACACAATAGAAAGATATTAAATATGATGCTTACATGAAACTTAGACAGGTAACTGCTTTACGTCCAACTTTCTTTATTTAATAATACCTTCACTCAATCACCATATATTAATATTAATATTCACGAGTCAAGAACATGACACTTATTAGTTAATTCATATTATACCCCTTCACTATACGAGAAGCTAATCAATGAATTTACATAAGTCTAAACTAATACAAATTCTTTGTACAAAAAAAAAAAAAAAACTTTGAACAAAAAAAAACTAATACAAATTTACATGTTACAAAACTATTTTGTATAACGTTGGTGTTGATCGGGTAGTAGAGAGAAAGAACAGTGGCTCACTGCTATGTTTTGCGATTTTAGGGGGTGTATTCAATTGAGACTCTATTGGATTTTTTTGGACTTTAAGAATCCAGGGGTATTCAATTAAGATTTTAAAAAGTCTTTTAAAATCCAGGTGTATTCAATTGAGATTTTGAAAATTCTTTTAAAATCTTGGTGTATTCAATCAAGATTGTTTTAAATTCTTTAAAGTTTTGAGGTATTAAAAAGTTATTGGATTCTCAAACTCATTGAATTTTATAGGAGTTTAGAACATAAATATAACTAAACAAGTCATTTACAAATTTCTCTGTAAAAGCAAAGATTTGATAAAGTTCAAAGAAAAAATAAAAAATTTGAAAGTTAAAAAAAAAATTGAAAGATAAAAAATAAAACCTGCAATATTTTTTCTTTGATAAAATAGATTGCTCATCCTTTTTCCTTTATTCAGCTATATTTCTTTTCAATAGCTGTTACTAGTATGAATCAAATCTTAGAAGTATGTACACTAAAATCATGAAACTTATCTTTAAGCATGATACTGCACACTTTGAAAAAAAAAATGATACTGTACACGTATCAAAAGAAAAACATGATACTGCAATGTAGTAAACGAAAACATAATACTCCTACTTTTTTTTTAGCATTTGGCAATGAAATTGTTGACAAAAAAAAGACAATGAAATAATATAATACTATATCTCCTAAAATTACCTATAGATGTCCTCATTTAACACCTGTAAAGTCTACTGCTCTTTCTTTTGTCAGATAAAGTCTACTGCTATTTTTGAATAATTGTATCTCAATTTTGATTTTAATTTTGATTATCTCAATTTTTAATTAAAGGTTTAGTCAAATTTCGTGTAGTTCTTGTGATTTTTTGCTGAAATCAAATTAATAAATGCTTATTGTATAAACAGACTTTTTTACTGATAAATTTTCAAAATAATAAAATAACAGTATTTTTATCGATTAAATGATAAACAACAAGCTATATATATGTTTTAATTCTTTTAGAATTTAAAACAATCCGTCGAAATCTATTTAGAATTTTAAAAAATCGATCAAACTCTATGTAAGAATAAAAAAGAATCCATCAAACTCTATTAGATTTAAAACAATCCATAGGATTTTCGAAATCTATAGAGTTTTTAAAATCCAAAAAAATTCCATAAACTCCCAATTGAATACACCCCTGTTTAAGTCCAACATCTACCTAATAAGTTGGCCATAACTGAGAGTCAAATACATATTCTCTATTAAATATTTACCCCATAAAACAACTCTACTCCAACAGCTTCTCAATTTTAACCTTCCAATTTCAAAAAACTCTATTTTCATTTTATCTTAAATTTTTTTAAAATAAATTAATTCATAAAATTTTAAAAATCTCACACAATTATTTATTTATTATTTTATTTTTATATTTATTCAAAATATTCAAAACCAAAAAAACATAATATTAATATTTAAATTATAATTCTTAAGGAAATAATCAAACGAGTTTTTTTTTGTTTTTTAATATCTAATTAGATTAAAATGTATTAATACTATTTAATAAATTATGAAGATATGATTTTTTTTTTCAATTAATTTGATTGTTAACTTTTTTAAAATTTCTTAATTAATAACTTTTTTTTTTTTTTTTTTTTTTTTGATCGGCATTCTTAATTAATAACTTTTTAATAATTATAATTTTTTATTAATTTTTTAACTAATAAAAAATATTTACATACATAATATTAATGATTGAATGATTTATTTTTTAAAACTTAATTATATATAATATATATAACATATTTAAATTAAAAGAAAAAATAAAATATATGTAGCAAAGTAGAATTGAGGTTAGCTAGATGTGACTACAAAACACAAAGAATTGGAAACTTTAAAATTGGAAACCCAAGAATAGAAAGCTATTGGAGTGTGGTTTTTTGATATTCAAGCCCCAATTGGGGTTTTATTGGACTTAGTTTAGTAGTTGAATTTTTTATCACCAACAAAAAATGGTCGCTTTAACCTTTTATATATTAAAATTAAGTTTAGAAATGCGTCACGAATCATTATGATAGAGAATTATTAGTTAAAGAAAAAGCAAATCGCATAACAAAAAATAGTTAGAGCCTTATTACAATATTTCTACATTATTCAGTTTTTAGTGTTTGAGAATTAATATTAATTTTTTATCTTAAACATGATTTTAATTTTTTTATTAATTTTTTTATTTCTTTAATTATGAACTAATTGTGATTAAAATAATCACCGGTTTAACACAAGAAATGGTTTTCAAAGAAAAATAAATGAAGTAAAAAACAATTTTAGTGTAAACTAACTATTAAAGGAAAATTGAATTACGATTACAAGAAAACAAAAACATTCACCGACCACTATCTCCACGTTTTTTATATTTTGTAACAGCTGCTGGTTGACTTGACTTTGATATTCCCACGTGTTGACTATCTCCTTGTAACAGCTGCTTGAATATTCTTCTTCTTTAACGCGTGCGTGATTGGTGGAGACTTGTCTCTACGTTTGAGTTTGAATTGTCAACGACCACTATGAGAGCTGGCAGGAAAATCCATTTCATTTTTCATTTTTTGACTCCCCAAACTCCCAAACTCCCCAACGAGCCCACGAGCCCACGGCCCACGCCGTCGCCGGTGCTGGGTCGGGCGGGTGGGTGGTGGTGGTGCGCGCGTGTGGGGGCTTCCTTGTTCCCTTTTAGCTTCCATAGTGACTAGCTCTTGTGATAGGAATACATAGGTGAGTTTATTTATGTAGATAAACTTTTTTACTCACCTCCTATGTGGGACAAAATCCTTCACAAAAGTTGTCTTTTCCACTTCTCAAAGGGAATGGAAAAGTTTTAGTTAATCCTCTATAATAATCTAACTCTCTTCCGCTTCTCCTAAAAGAACATGATCGGATTAACGTTTATACACTTAAATTAACAAATATATAAGCATTAATCCAACACTAATTATTCAAACTTTGAATACGTTATTAATGTTGTTATGTTATTTAAGACATGTTAATTTAATTGAATTAAGATTTTTTTATAATTGCTTAAAAATTGAATGAATTTATACTTTCTATATCATGATCAAATATGGATTAGCCCTAATATCTTAAACTATCACCCTGCAGGGGATATTGGAACAAAACTAGTTCATTTATGTCTGGTGTGCAGTAGTGATCCCGATAGGCTTACCTAGCCGGATAATCACATAGGTTAAGTAATTTGTAGCGCCGATTTTTACGTAGAATAATCTCACGCAAGGACTCTAATAAGATTTAGAAGCCTTCTAAACTACCATGGCGGGAGTTAGAAGAAAATCAGACTCCCGATTAGGATAATGACCCAATTCACTCTTATAGAATCATCATGTTACTAGGATAGGGGAATACTAGCAAATTCGAGTTATACTCTCATATCCTATTCTTCACAGTTTATTTATTTACGTTAATAGTTTAATTAGTTAGTTTATTTTCATTGCATCTTAGTTAAAAATAAAACCAAATAAAAATTTATAATTTTATGTCTATCTTTTAGTTATCACAACTGGATCATCTACACTACTTAGAAACACAAGCTTACAAATTAAGAAACTTAGTCCCTATGGAGAACGATATTATTACTTACTTTATTACTTGAAAATGACTCGTGCACTTGCGGGGAGTGATCTCTTGAGGTGTTAATCAGTTAGCTTATTTTTATTACACCTTGGGAGGCGACACTAACAAAGTCATAAATCACAAGAAATGGAAAATCCGTTATTATCAACTAGTTTGATGGGAAAATTAGAAAACCAGATGTTAGACACAATTCTTGTGATACTTAGCAGTATAGAACCCAAATTATGGTGTTGATCAAAGCAATTTATCCAAATAGTATGCACGCATGTGCGAAGCCACTGTTCCAAGGCTTGGACAATTTAACTTGAGGCTTTGAAATTCTTATTGCCTTTGACTTAGTTTCCTTGAATAGTTTGACTGTTGAGTAAACTCTTCTTGCATCCATGACATATTTGCCTCACACTTCTTAAGACGAGATTTTTCTAAAAGAAGAGTTTTCTCTGTCTTGTCTCGAGCATTTTTATCTAAAATCAACTTAGACCGTACAAGGGCCTTCTCCTCTAGGAAAAAGATATGATGGGTTTCAACCTGGCTCGTAATAATATGTAAAGATAAGTAAAATTCTTTAGCTCCTTGATGTCTCCCCGTTTGTGATGATTTAATATTAAGTGTAGACATAATTTTTAGTGTTTTAGGAAGTCATTCACTCGATTTTCACATGATATAGTGCACTTTCCTATTTCTAGTCTTGATTTAATGAATTGTTATTTTTAGAGCATATTGGGTTTAATTATTTATTTAGCATGAAGCTTTAAAGATATATATGGAGATTAATTATATGACAAGTCAATTTAAGATATAAAGGAAAGAAGATATACATGGAAATTGAAGAAAAGAAAGGAAAAGCTAGGATATGGAAAGATAAAGTTGTCAAATAAATCTGAATTCCAGCACCCACGCCCACAAAAGGGATAATAACTCAAGATTGGATAGGAATTTGGAAGAATGGTCTGAAGCAAAGTTAAAGAGCTTTCCAAGATGACCGGTTTCAACTATTGGAACGCGTCAAACAAATAATTATTGAAAGAGTTATGGCCAAAACAAATCAGCAACTGAATCTTACATTTTCTATATTTTAGGGTTACGAATTTGAGTTGGGCTAGGAGTCCATTACTTGTCTTCCACTCCATGAAAATGAATTAGGGCTTCCAAGACACCTATAAATACACCCTTAAACCATTATAAACATGTCCTTGCTTAGTGCCAAGTATAGGCTTAGTCCTTGCTTGTATTTTCTCAGTTTTAAATAGTCGCTTAGCCCTTTAAATTAATATTCATCCTTAGTATCAAGCTATTCATCCAAGAAGTAAGCTGACCTATAGAGGAAGACAAGAAGAACAAAGTTGGAGAGTGACAAACTCCTCTTCTACATCTCTCCTTCTCTTATTTAGGGTAATTAGCTATAGATTTATGGCTTCACCATATTTTTAAGCTGTTATTCTGTAAGTTTTATTTTAATTGTTGGGTTATCATTTTGTCTACATTCATTAATACTATTTTTTATTTTAATTGATTTGAGCTTGGCGTATATTGTTTTTGTGTGCTTTGACTTATTGTTTTTAGCCCTAAATTTGGCCAATCTTAGGACTATTCTTAGTTATTGACAACACCACATAATCATCTAGTAGTGACCCTACCTAGATAGCCATAAATGTTTGATTTAACCACCAACCGTTACTCAAGGTTTCTTTACCCAAGATCCTAGTAGTGAAGATGTTGCTCCTAAGTCCACCCTGACGGCGGTTAGGTAGAATTTAGAATCTCGGTTAATATATAATGCTCAATTCACCATAAGATTAGAATAACAACTTAGTAATAGACTCATATTAGTGACCCTAATTTATCTGACTTACATTCATATTTATTTATCTGCATTCTTATTTATTATTTCTCATCAGATAATTGTTCATATTATTCTCTTTTTATATAAACATCTAAATTCATCTACGCTTATCTTTTTAGATTAAATCCATGCGAACGAACTTGACTTATCATTAAAACTTGCAAACGATCTGTAATACTTGCAGTGAGTTTCTTGTGGTAGACAAGGTTGTGTGTCCTTTATTATTATCTTATTTATCTGTTTATTTATCACACCTTTTCCACCATCACTCCTTTCGAAGATCTGCCAATGCTTGCTCTAATTATTCATAGGATTTTTGGAGCTCGGAAAGAAGATTCTTCATCTCATCTTGAACGATAGTAAAAGTGTCGCGCGTAAGAAGAAAACTTTTCATCCCTATTAAATCCTACACTTCCTCAGATTTTATTGGGTCTAGCTGGGAAAGGTAATCCGACCATGCCCTAATTTGAAATAAAGGCGATAAAACCTTAAAAAATAATCTAAGGTAATTAATATATGCATATGTTTGAGAAAATACATGTTAAGCAAAAGCTTTAAGAAATAACGAAGCGTCATAGACTTTCTAAGGAGAAATTGGGGACAAAGCTATAAACTAAGAAAAAGAGCGATTAGCTCCCGAGGTAAGATTATTCAAACCACAAGGGTGATTAGCTCCTAAGGTAGGATTTTTCGAAACAGTACGACCCATACTCGAATAAGATTCTTAGGAGGGCTCTTACCTACTTTTTTTTGTAAAGAAATAAGGAGAGGTCTTCTTCTTACTCTTTCTCACTATGAATAATGATCATTGATGACAAAAAATACCCTTGTGAGAGAAGACTGAATATGATTTTTGTTCTTCCTAATAGCCAATGTATCACCTAAACCCCCTAATGAACGAGCATAGAAATCATTAGGGAGAGTGCTCGAACTTCCTTTGTGATTCCCTCTATTTATTTATAACTCTGGTAGATTCTTTTACTCGTATTGATCATCAAACATTTTCCCTAACATTCTCACGACATTACATATGTTCATAAAATAAAAAGACGTGATTTAAAAACAAATTTCTAAATTTATAAAAATTACCTAGTTGACGGAAAAGCTTTTTTCTTGAGGTTTTAGCATAATTATTTTCTTAAGATGCAAAGTATAATCACTTCTATTTTCCATGATTATTTGATAATAAGGGTATAGCTTGGATCTTTTTATAGTCTATTTTCAAACACTTCAAACATTACAGTGTCAACATCACTAGAAAGGTCATTGAGTGTTGGATATTTTTTGTATCGTTATTACAAAAGAAATACATGGATCATGAGGAAATTATCCTCAAACTGTAGACACCAGACAGTTAGGGAGTACTCTGTCAAAAGCAAACATTTTATGCCTCCTAGAATGGTTGAACATAAAATTCTTAAATCATAATTGCGATGATTTTTAGACTTACGAAAATAAGAAGTGTACCATTCTCTTTGAACCTTGATCCTGAAGCATCGAAGGGGTTAGCTATCGAATATCAAGATTTTCCTATTTCGTATAAGGATCTGAAAAGTCTAAAGAAGGAAAACATTGAGATTTTTGTTGAAAATATGTGTTAACACAAAATTTATGCTCCAGGTATCTGGTGATAGTTGGCTAGGACTTAGGGAATAAAATTATAATAAGTCACGAATAAAAGGACCAAAAAGGTATCTCATTCCCATGCTAAAACACTATGTATGAAGTGCAATATCATCCACATCTACGTCGCGGGGTTAATCATAGCCACCCTAGGTATCTAAACCTCTATTCCTCGACCTATATCTCCCGAGATTAGTAAAAGGTCTATGGTTTCTTTGAACCATGAATATTCTACCTGATTGTCCCCAAACACCAAGTTCAAACCTTGATTATTCTTATCTCGTTGTTTTGAAAACAATAAGTATTATTTACTTAAATATGTACATCTACAATTATAAAGAAGGATCATTTCCTAAGTTCTCATATAACAGTTCATCAAAGTTTGGAATAGGGGAATTCACTCCTGAAACTAAATGACCACTCATTAACAAAGACTCTACCCTATTTTTTGAAAGATTTTTAGCCATAGATATAGAGGATCTAGGCATCATGTCGATATGAGCAAAATAGAACAAAAAAAAATCTTGGATATCTACATAATGAAATCAAATTTATGAAGAGATGGGTGAAAATACTTCTAGACGTAATATTTCAAAAAAGCTCCATTATAGATATTTCTGAAATGATGACAAAGTTTTGGTAAGAAGAATCAATGGAGAGAAAGCCAAAAAAATTATAGGTAATAGTGAACATGTGTGTGTATACACACACACACACATATATATATATATATATATATATTTGTGTGTGTGTGTGAATAAACGTTACTAGAGGTGAAACGTCTTGTTAGTCTAAATTTTATATTTTAGTTGATGAATTGGTTAAAAAATAATGCATCTTGAACATGTTTGATATTACGAGAAAGTCGAGATTAGTATTTAACTTGCAGGTTCAAGGAAGCATAAAGATGATGGAGAAGAAGAGCTCAAAAAACAGAGTCAGGGACCTCAAAAGAGCCAAAAGTGTGGACTGCTAAAGTGTACCATCGCAGAAAACAAATAGAAGAAGATGAACGGATCTCCTAAAGAGAAGAAAAGGTAGACTGCCTAAAGCTATTTGAGATGGAAGCTGAGAAGACAAAGACGGACCTCCGCAAAAGAAGATAGTCAGTTTTCATAAAGCCATTCAAGATGAAGGCTAAGATTAGAAGGAAGAGCAGACTTTTAGAATGATACAAAGTCAGAACTCATAAATGAACAAAATGAGAGCCAACAATGAAGAAGACCAGACAACCAAAGTAAAGATGTCAGACATCCATAGATTTGAAGAGACGACTCCAAGCGCATACACATTTACGAAGAAGGTGGTATCCAAGAATGAATAGATCACGACTAGAAAGGACACAAATATAGTCGTTAGTGTACTATTTTGTCAAAGAGTTGTTTGAGCCACGTCACTAGCTATGAAACCCAAAGATACAAGGTGTTCGAAAAGTGAAGGACCATCCATCTGGAAGGCAATATGTGGACAAAGAGTTGTTTGAGCCACGTCACTAGCTATGAAACCCAAAGATACAAGGTGTTCGAAAAGTGAAGGACCATCCATCTGGAAGGCAATACGTGGACAAAGAGTTGTTTGAGCCACGTCACTAGCTATGAAAACCAAAGATACAAGGTGTTCGAAAAGTGAAGGACCATCCATCTGGAAGGCAATACGTGGACAAAGATTTTGGAAGATAATTACCTATTAATAGTGGCCTTGATGGCTTATGAAAGTGATTATGTTCTACAAATTTTTTAAACCTTCTCATATATATCCTTCAAGAGAGTCTCAAACAATATCATAGTAGATATTTACATATTTCTTTGTATTTATTATCCTAAACACTTGTATCTATCAACTCATTAAGGAGTTTAAAGTCTAGGCTAGGTAGATTATGTATAATTACAAATTATAGGATTTTTCTCTTGGTCTGTTGAAGATGTGTGATCTTCTATAGAGTAGACTAGATTGGATTAGAGCTTGTGTGGTGTATATACAGAGCCTGAAGGTTTCACGAAGTGTGAAATGGTAGATAATGATTAGAGATTGTGTACTCATACTTGTGCGTCGATGCACAAGTTGAAGGTTTAACGATTTTCTAGAGTGGTATATCGTTAGTATAGATTGTCCACTTGGTTTTCCAGTGTTGATGATAACACTAGGATTTTCCTTCAATGTTTATTTAAAATATGTTGTAAAGGTTTGTTTTCAAACATTCAGAGACACAAGGAGTTCTTATGGAGGAACTTGAAATCCTAAGGGTGCATAGACATTAGGTGGTGGACTAAGCCTAGCGGAGTCGAACCACTCTAAATTGTTGTTTTTCTTCTCTCCCTTAATTCTTTACTTTTGTACATGCCATATGTGTGATGTATTGCATTTATATTTATTTTATATTTAGGACTAAAATTTTGCATGCTTGGTACTTGTTCAATTGCTTCCTTTGATCCTTGGCTAGTATTCCTCATTGAATATATACTCTAAGAGTTTTATTGAGTGTTTACATTCTTGTATCATATATCTTGTGTTCATCTAGCAATTCTATCTAAATTCCCTAAAGAGTGAATATGTTAGATAAATTCAAAGCATTCGATTTGTGTTAGATTTTTAATTCTGCATTGCCTAATTCACCTCCCATGTGTGATTATCTATTGGATTTCAGTCTCAATTTTCCAACCAGCTAGAATACCAAGAGACAGTAATGATTACCCTATAATCGAAATCTTGAAAACATATAAAGGACGTAAAGATGTGATGGACGTCGCTTGGGTAACCCTGTCTCCCGACAAAAGAGATGATTATTAGTTTACGCGGAGATATTCAAAATTCAAATCATAGTCAGATGAAGACAATATAATTGTAAGAAGCCGCGGAAAATATGATTACTTTCATAAGCCCTAATGTTTCCTAGAGAAGAAAAAATGTACGTTTCAAGGGGTATTTGATAAAAAGAAATGTATCATATTTTCCAAGAACTTGATATGTGAATATATTGAGAGATAAGAATAATGTAAATAAATACCATGTCAAGTGCAAACGAGGTAACATCAAAATGATTCATCGAGGTTACAAATAAACAGGAAACTGTTTGTTCATATTCTTTTATATCATATCTTATATGTGGCATTCTTAACGACATTTTAGGGATCGTGTTAATCTTGAATATTAATTAGAACAAACGTCAATTTTCTCGTAGTTTAAAAAAAAATCAATAACTATAGTAGATTTTTTAAATGGAAGACTCTTGTACAGAAAAGAAAAGAAGGTACATTTTTACAATTGATATTATACATTAAATTCGGTTATTTGATATATATAACCCTATCTAATTTTTTAACTACGTGTGATCACAAATTTGCATGTAAAATTTCATATAATTCATATTTAATATTTAATAAATTATTAAGTAGACTTAAGAGTTGTTTGTTCAACCTTAAAGAGAACAATGTACTTATATGAAATAAAATATTAGTATATAAGACCAATAGGTCATGGTTCCATCACTTTGTCTAAAAAAAAATGGTTCCATCACCAAAAGGTTTTAGATTCAAATTTTATTGAAATTCAAATGGTTACGAAAATGAGTGACTTTATGATGTTTAGAAAAAAGATCAATATATTGAAGTTACACAACACAAATAGATTAAAAAAATTGAATTATCAAAGTAATGAAAATTATATTAATATGGAAACCCACCTTGAGGGTCCTCTACGTTCATCTCTCAATCAGTCCGGGTTCAAGAGATGCCATTACTTATTTTAAGGATTTTGTTTTGCATAAGATTCGAACTCCAATCGTTAGCAAGACATTCATTACAACTATACCCTTGGTCTTTTGTGATTAAGTTATGCCTTAAGGGCAACCAGAAATATACTGGTCCTGTTTGTCAAATGATACAATTCAATATTCAAAGAAATCTATTATTCTACAAGTTATATACGCCTCCTACCTGACGCTTGATATAAATAAAGGATATCATTTTTTGTTTTCAAGAAGAAAACGTGTGATTTATTATCAAAATGTCGTTAGAATTTTGTGATTAAGCTATACACTTGGTCTTTTGCGATTAAGTTATGCCCTAAGGGCAACCGAAATGATATCGAATGTGTTTGTCAAATATAAACATATTGCTTTGTGACTACTTGATCATTCATGTTTCAAAATCTACTTGTTTGAAAATTTGTGACTACTTGATCTCTTATGTATAATAAAAATGTCATTGTCCGTCCTTTTAATTTTTTTGCCTTTTATTAATGGAGTATTTGCTAAAAAATACCTAATAAAAATACCTAATTGCTATAGTCCTTAATAATTTTATTTAATAAAAAAATACCTAATAAAATAATTAATTATAAAAAACATCACATCTATCTTTTTATACTTTTACTACCCATATCATTAAATATATTATTTTATTTTTAATACAATGTTTATTTTTTTAATATTAAACAAATAATAGGGCACTTCCACCACCACCGCCACCACAACCACCATATATGTAACCACTGCTACAGCCACCACAACCACCACCACCTACTACTAATTCCATCACATACGCGCGCGTCTGTGATTTTCTTTTTTAAATCGTCATGACTAATTCTAACAAGCCTAGAGAAACAAAAAAAATTGTATTTTTAGATAAGGCTAAGTCCAACAACTCCCAATTTTTTAGCTAGAATCGGGAGTCAAACAACTACTTTTGTACAAATATTAACTCCTTATTACAGTTTTGCTCCGGCAGCTTTCCAATTTCAATTTCCCAATTTTAAATTTTTTTATTCAAGCTTTATTTTAATAAAAAAATTTATATATTTTTTATTACAACTGAGGTCTAAAATAGACCGGTAAGTACAAATCGACTTACTAAGCTCACGAAGGAGTGCATATTAAAATTCGTGGTGTAGCCCATCCGCTTCTATCATGTGTAAGAATCTTCCAAAGCCCCTCCGGTGGTACACTACAAGTTGTCGGACCATCCATAGGAAAAAAAATTCATTACTTATATATCTTAAAAAAATTATAATGTGTTTTTAATATTTAAATTATAACTATAATTAATTTTTCTAAACATTTGTAATTTTCAAGAAAATATATTATTTGTTTCTTAATGAAAATATTAAAATGTAATACTTTAATTTTTAAAATAGTAAAAACTTATTAAATATGGATTGTCGGATTATTATTATTTTCATATGATTTGTTGAAATCTAAAGAAAATGAATAGAAAAATTGAAGTTGAAAGCGTTTAAAAAAAAAATAGCAAAGTGAAGTTACAGAACGATTGAACAACGAAAATGAATTTTAAAAAAAAGAAATGTAGCTAACAAAATGTTAGCCAAACGTAGCGAAGGAAAAGGTAGAGAGCCTGGCTCTCTCATGTATTCAAAAAAGAAAAGATAGAACCAATATTGGATTTTCTCATTTCATGCATGATGTTGGAGTTCACCTATTCAATTCTAACTCTTAATTTTAGTTTTTAGTTAAAATTAGGATTCTATTAAAATTAACCTAAAGTAAATTAATATTTGTGTATGATTTTTTTTATTTTATATTTTTCAAACATAAAATTCAGATATTCATTGTTTGAAACAGTGATATTTTCGCAAACATGAAATTTTCTGTTCAAAATATGAAAATCATTGTTTGAAACAATGAATTTCGTGTCTGCGACAAAAAAAAATCACAAAATTATAAAAAAAAATTATACACGTAAATATTAATTTGTCTCGTTTAATTTTTTTAATTTTTTTTTTAGAATTAGTTATGACGATTTAAAAAAAAATCATGGACGCGTGATGAAATTAGTAGTAGGCTGTGGTGGTGGTGGTGGTGGTGGTGGTGGTGGTGATTGTGGTTGTGGTGGTGGTGGTGGTTGTGGTTGTTGTGGTGGTGGTGGTGGTGGTTGTTGTGGTAGTGGTAGTTATAGGGTGGTGGTGGTGGTTGTGTGGATGGTGAGTAAGTAGTGTTGATAGCAAGTTGTAATAGGGTGGTTAAATTTTAATGATAAATAATAGAGTAATTAAAAAAATTATATAAAGGTATTTTTGTCAAGTTTTTAATAAATAATTTTATTAAAAAATGTCTTTAGCAAATAATTTTTAAATAGACATTTATAAAAATAGTGGCTCATTATTAATTTTGTAAGTGAAAAAATTATAAAAACCAACTGTGATATATTTTACAAATATAGATTAAGTAGTCATTTTGTAACATGAGTAATTATATAAAGTATATATCATCCAAATACTATCAAATGACGTGGCGTGAATTTGTTGGTTACAAATCTATGAATTGGTTTGTTACAAATCTATAATCTATTTAGATTTGTAACCAACAAATTCACGCTACATTATTGGGTAGTATTTGAATGGTATGATTTTGAAGGTATATATCATTACTCTTGTAACATAAATAACCAAGTAGTTACAACATGATAAACTTATAAATGATAAAGACGCACTTTAGAATATAAATGATCAAATACTTATAAAACCTCAAAATAAATAATATTTGAGTAAATTACCCTTATCCTCACTGAGTAACATATAAATGAAATCAAAAGAAAAACCAAAAACTCACTGAACACAAATTATATATTAGTTAACCTACCACAACTTTCTAAATTTAATTCCTATGACCATAAATTCTCGAATTTACCCCTAAACTTTTGGGTAAGAAGTTGGAAGCGTTGGAAACAGTTAAAGTGGGTGAGTTAAACTGAGACAGTTTTTTCTAGGGATGGCAATGGTTATGGTATAAAACTAAAACCGATAAAAACCCGAACCGATTAAAAAACCCGATTATGCAACCATGGATAAAACCGTTAGGTTATGGTTTTGAAAAGTTTAACCGATGGTTACATCCGTTAGATTATGGCTTTAGACAAAAATAAAACCGAAAAACCGAAGATCCGTATATTATCATCTATTTTTGTATATTTTATAATAATATAGATAAAAAAGTATTTTCATATCTCAAAACTAAAATCTAAATATTAAATTTGACAAAAAAATAAATAAATATGTTATTTAATTAAGGATCACATAATATTTTATATACTGTGAAGATTTTTTTTTTGTATTTGTGATTTTGTTTTAAGAATTTTCAATATATTAATAGAGTTATAGTTTAGTTATGGTTAAAATCGGAAAACCCGCTTAAATAACCGAATCCGGATTATTCGGTTATGGTTTTGAAATGTAAGTCTGATGGTTAAATCTGTTAGGATTTGGTTTTTGATAAATTAAATGGTTATGGATATGGTTTTGGATTTTTTTTACAATAATTCGATCCGTTGTTATCCCTAGTTTTTTTCTAACATTTCTGTAAGAAAAGATGGGTTCTAAATAGTAAAAAAAGATGGGTTCTAAGGCGTCGTTTGATTTTTTTAAGTGATAAGTACTGAATGTTGAATAATAGTTGAATAGAACTTATTATGTTGGAGGGATATGAATGAATCAGACTTAGTTTTAAATCTTAATGAAACAGATCAGTTAAAAGCTATTCAGATCTGAATTAGTCTGGAAAAACACACAATCTTATTGATCCAATCTCTTAATAAACCAAATTAATATCTTATTACATGCAAACAAACATCCCTAAATATGGTTATATTACTTTGGATACCGGTAGTCCAGCTCCATAACTTATCAGGTGAAATTTTATATTGAATTGAACCTATCCCTTCTGTATTTGAATTTAATTCTCGAAAAACCCGATCTATATAAAAATCCATATTTATGTTAATATGACCACCCATCCCGCACATGAATCCAGTTATCGAAAAACCGATCCACATCGTATACCATGTATATCCGTATGAGGAAATTACAAATAGAATCCTAAATCAGCCAAAACTTATTTTTTAAGTCCTACCTAGTTAGATCTTCTTATTAAGTCCTTAGTTGGTTTTTTAGTTACTCAACATTACCTTATTACCCCTGAGAATAGTTACCTTCGTCATGGGTACGCGCACAACAATTTTTTACCTTATTAAATTTTATAGTTACCTTCGTCATGGGTACGCGCATAACAGGTTTTTACCTTATTAAATTTTATTAAGTCCATATTTTATTAAGTCCTTCAATGGCCTGTCCAATAGATGGGAACGTGTACAATAGGAAATACGTTATCATGGGAACGTGTACAATAGGAAACTAGCTATCATGGGAACGTGTACAATAGGAAACTAGGTATCATGGGAACGTGTACAATAGGAAATAAAGTCTCATGGGAACGTGCACAATAGGAAATAAGGTCTCATGGGAGCGTGCACATTGCGATATACAGTGGACCAGGTACGTGCACAGAAGCAATAGCAGAGGATTTCTAAGTCATTGACAAAATACAGGCTCATGGGAACGTGGACATTGCCCGATCTAGATGGGGCTGTACACAGATGCGTTTGACTTTGACTGAATTGCAACCAGGTTCACCACCACCATCAGGGAACCGTAACTGCAAATAAACAAAAATAGATTAAATAATCAAAAATAAAAAATAAAAAATAAAACAAAACCTAATAAAATCATCTAACAGATCTGGATCTGGATCCAGATTTGCTGCAGCAGTCAAGGGGCTGTACCCATCTACCTGCAAAAGAAAACAAATGACAGATAAAAGGCACGAAAGGCAGCAATGCTGGCGGAACTGAGACTCACCCACCCGGATCTGTACCCATCTGCAGTGTGAATCTGGTCCAGATCGATGGCCATGAAGATGAAGAGATGGTGTAGATGGCAGTGGATCTGTTGGTGGTGCAGCAGTTGTGCTGGCGAGATTAACAACAGCGACGACGGTCCAGTGGTGGCGGATCTGCGGTAGTGTTGAAGATGTACCCACTGGGGCTGTACCCAGTTTGTATGGTCAGAAGGATTTACTTGATAGTGATGTTGTAGATCTGAGACTCCTGAAGATGGTAATGTTGAGGGGTATTGTTGCAGACCTGAGAATCGTGAAGATGGTGTTGTTGAGGGGTGTTTTTGCAGATGTAGAGTGGCGCCAGATCTGGGAGGTTGCTGTTGCTCCGATTGCTGCTGCTGCTGCTCCGGTTTGCTGCATCGATGGTTGCTGCTGCGCAGAAGAAGGATGGTGGTGCTATGGTGAGCGTGAGGTATGGTGGGGAAGGTGTGCTGCTGGGGGCGGGTTTAGGAGAGAGAAGAGGGAGAGTATATGGTTTTACAGGAGAGAGAAGAGAGGGGGGTGGGGGTGGGTTTCAGATTCGAAACCTAATAGGAACGGGAAATGGGTTTCTTGGGTTCACTGTGATACAGGTATAGATATAGAGGGAGGGGTATTATTGGGTTTTCTGGTATTTAGTTAGATAGAAAAGAGTTAGTTAGAGGTGGGACTTTTTTTATAAACCTTATGTTGTAGTGGGCTCTTATTTATAATTGCCCCTATCCGTATTAAGCATGTCCACACCATTCCGCAACCAACGAGTTAACTTTATTCGATACACCAATAAATTGTAAAAAGAAAAGAGGTGTGCTCGGAACAAATAAAAAGAAGAGGGGTTCTTTTGTCAATTTCCAAATGCCATACTTTCCCATAAATTAAGGCGACTTCCCTTTCATCGTTACTCTTATAACACTCTCCACACCACCCCCTTTCACACCATCTTTGCTCTAAAACAAAGCCTCCATAAATAGAAACAAAAATCTCCAAATTTCATCAAAAAACAAACAAACATGAGAAGCAGTAACCATTTGATAGGTTTATTAAACTTCCTAACATTCCTCCTCTCAATCCCTATCTTAGGCGGTGGAATATGGCTATCAACAAGAGCAAACAACACAGACTGTTTAAAGTTCCTTCAATGGCCATTAATAGTCATAGGAGTTTCCATCATGGTCGTTTCTTTAGCAGGTTTCGCAGGTGCATGTTATAGAAACACTTTCCTCATGTATCTATATCTATGGGCTATGTTTATCATCATAGCAACTCTTATCGGGTTCGTGATCTTTGCTTATGCTGTTACTGATAAAGGCTCGGGTCGGGTTGTTGTGAATCGGGCTTATCTTGAATACTATTTGCAAGACTATTCGGGTTGGTTAGAGGAAAGGGTGACGGATCAAAGCTATTGGGGGAAGATTAGTTCTTGTATCAGAGATTCACATGCATGTGGGAAGATGAGAAGGACTTATAATGGTGTTCCTGAATCTCCTGATGATTTTTACATCAGAAAGCTTAATCCTATTGAGGTAACACTAGATAATTCTTGTTTTACTTAAAGTGAAGTACTTATACGGGATATTAATTTTAATTTGGAAAATAAATAAATTTTATGTAATAAATAATAATTAAGTATAAATTTTCTGAAATTTTATTACCGAAAATAATTGTGGATCTGTCCTAGAGAAGAATCAAATTTTTAAAATACCAACTTAGTATTACTTTTTATTTTAGTTTCTCTTTTTAATCATGGCATGAGAAAGCTTATCATGGTCTTGGTCATGCTATAAAGTGATTGACCTTCTGAAAATGGTTAGGATAAACTTTACCCTCCTCAATCTTCTTATCATAAAATAGATAAAGGTGTCACATGTCAAGGGTATGGGATTTGGTTGATCTTTGTCTTACATAAAATCAAAATAACATATATATTTGAAATACATGCATCCTTTTAAAATATAATCTAGATCTTAGATAAAGGTTGACTAAAAAAACTAAGTTTTAGATATTTTGAAAAGTTTAGAAGGTAACTGAGGAAGTATACAGCTATTTTTAAAAAGAGTAAATAGGATAAAAAAATCATTTTTCAAAACTTAGGGGAAATCATTCAGCAGCTTCAATCTCCCTTCACACTAGTTGGGGTGAAGCTCCGCCAGCTTGATACCCGAGAGGAAACGAATGTCGAAAGGATAAGCTAGAGGTGGGACCGCGTGATACTTGGTCGGTTACCTATAGTATGAAAAATCAAAATAAGCATGTTTTGTCGTTTATTAATTTTAAACATAGAGTAATTATAATTGTGATTGATAGATACATCTATGTATGTAGATGTGGTTCAATATTCTCTAGGTTCATTAATTAAAGAGGTGCTTTCTCACAATCTTTATTTGACTAGGGACCTTTTAGCTAACTAGTATTGAATTGTCATTCAATTTTGCATAATCCGTTATCACAATAAAGTGGTTGGTTTGAAACTAAATGATTCCTGAAAAGAATATTTATTAAAGCGGTGCCTACAGTTTGCAAAAGCTAACTTTTTGAACAGCATAACTTTTTGTTTTGATTCACTTTTTTTCACAACTTTAGCTTTTCCCCTGAAATATCCTACTTCCTTTAGGTGTTTTTGTTTTGTTACTTTGCTTAGAGATGCAGGAAATGCTTTAAGAATCTTGGGCACGAGGTTTATGCACTTCCTTTTTCCTAGTTATTCGAGCCTTTTCATTTGGTTAAATGATAAATCACGTTATAAAACACTGTGTAAAATATTTCAAATTGAGACTAATTTTACTTATAACATCGCCCCTGGTAGACTACATCCCCACTTGTCTGTATTTGGGTAGATATCAATTTTGACAAAAAAAGTAGATACCAATAGGTTTTAAACACACTTTTATATTTCTCCTACAAGATAAAATAACATCATTACATTTTGGATGAGGTGTTGAAAGCCTATTATCAACAACCACAAGTAGGACATGGTCATTTACAAAAATTCCAACATCACCTAGATCGAAAATGACCTAAAAAAATCCTAGATGTTTGTATCCCATGACCCAAATGATTCAACTACTTTTTTTTTCAAAAATCCCCACTTTAAGTGAGATGATCTTCCAAATTTATCCCCACTTATTAAAAACGAAATACAACTTATTCGTAATTTTGAAATAACCCAATAACTCATTCTTTGTAATGTATTCATAATTACCTTACGAGTAATGATATATACCACCCAAATACCATCCAATGACGTGGCGTGAATTGATTGATTACAAATCGTAATGTATTTATTTTCTTGATTTGATTAAAGATTTGTAACCAACCAATTCACGCCACGTCATTGTTGGTATTTGGGTGGTATATATCGTTACTTTTAGCTTACAATAAACTCATAACCCACCCACAAGTAACAACAACAAGGCGTTTTGTATTTGTCTCAAATAAGAGTATTTGGTTCACAATTTTTTTCCTTGGCCATATAGCTTGGGGTCCTCGTTCTCTCGCCTCCCATAGGTTTTCAATTTTTTTTGTTTTGCATAATATAATAAAAATTTCATTTGGGAGCTAAAATTCATCAAAAAAAAAACATCAATTTTTCTACTCAAATCTTTTCCCAGAAAATCGGATAAATTTGCAGATTATCATTTGGTGGGGTGACCCCGCCCCATCCACCAAAACCCCCCTTATAGGGGCCCTGTAGTGCAATTTTGGCATAATATAGGGAACTATAGTGTAAATTTCGGGATATGCATGACCCCGTTGTGCAACATGAAATCATATTAGGATCTTGCTCTAACTTTTGATAAAAAAGAGAAAAACTTAAGCATATAGGATACTATTGTGTGACTATACAGAGGAAGAAATGATATGCTTTCATCACCTACTTGCTTCTTTTGGGTTCAAGAAGATCCTTTCTTCTGCATGTTAAATATAGCTTTCTAGTTCTTTGTGAAGATCATGGATATTCCCATACTTCATGCTTCAGTCTTCACATAGTCAGGAAATCTTTCTGTAATGGAAGAGGATCCAAAAAATTCTTAAATGCACTTTAGGTCCTTATAATAATGCTAGTTAATTAATGTCTAATGTTGTTTTTATTTTAAATTGATGTAGTCGGGGTGTTGCAAACCCCCAACAGCTTGTGGATACAGTTACGGAAACGAGACATTCTGGATCTCGGGAGGTGGGTTAGTGGGTAGTGACCCGGATTGTTATACATGGAGCAACGATCAAGCCCAACTCTGCTACAACTGCAACTCGTGCAAAGCCGGTGTACTAGCAAGCCTAAAGAAGAGCTGGAGGAAAGTTTCAGTAATCAATATTGTCATATTAATCCTTCTCGTAATACTTTATGTAGTCGCTTGTGCGGCCTTTCGGCACAACAAGAAGAATGATAACGATGAAGCCTATGGCAATACTCGAATGGAAAAGTCCCGACCAAGCAGGATCCAGTTTTAAATCTTTTTTCTTTGGTTAGTAATAATTTTTTATTTGTGGAAATACTTTTAGTTTCTTTTGATTGTATAGTTTGTGTTAAACCCTTTTCTTATCTTATGAAGTATTTGCTGGTTTTTATACTTTCTTTAAATTGGTTAGCGCGTAAAACTTTCATGTTGCACTTCAAATTGAACTTTTTTTTTGTTCAAACACTTCAAATAAAACAGAGCTGTGCATTATTCTGGTACTACTGAAGGATAGGGTGCACTTTTGAAATGACGAGGAGGTAACACGCACTTATTACACTTACAATTAAAAGGGGTAAATTACAAATAAAATAATTTAGAAGGCACCAGGTTGTGTACAAAAGCTGTTCCAGAAGTGTTTTAGTTTACTATAAATGCTCGATTTTCTCACATGGCATGCTGGACAATGTTCCTCATGAGGCTACAACCCCAATGTAGTTCATGTTCGTTTTAGATAAATATTGCTTCCAATCTAAGTCATGATTAAACATTAGATAAATTTTAAGATGGGGAAATCGAGATCTTACATTTTACAATTTCATTTTTGAATTATTGTTATATTATCCCAATAACTATTGAAATTTTATTGAAATGAACACGTATATATATCAACTATTTCATAACACCGGAACCAATAAAAAGAAAAGGAGAAACCTTTTTCTCTCCTTTATGTGGTATTTCTTTGCCCAACGCAGCAGACCGGGCAGTTAAAAGAAACTCATTCTACGACGGACAAGTGTGATCACTGATCATAAATCATCGTTTTACTTAGTCTAACGTCAATTATACTTGATCCACGAGTGGCAAGGGAGCATTAACTTTTGTGACTACTTGTACTCTTGTAATCATAAAATGCTAGTTCATGAATCTTTTGTTAGCATTTGGTTTTAAGAACGGAGTTAAAGGCTCTTATTAGTTCAAAATATAATTGAAGGCCGCACTTACACTACCATGTTGTAATTTATGTAATTGTGTCCATCTTATGGGAGAGATTACTATAATACTCTAAGTTGTTCTAAATTTAGTATAATACTGTAAATGATTGAGATCAATGATGACAAGTTTGAATAACAGAAATTACACAATTGTAATACAAAAGTCTTTGGACGAATTAAGGAAAATTTGTGAGTTATTATAAGACTAGTTTGGTCTAATTCATTTGAAAGGCATGTGGCCAATATTTACTGTTTATGTGTACCTATCTCTAAGCAATCCCCTTAGGCTAACTCCAATGGGAGCCCAATTCTAGCTAAAAGCTAGAATTGGGAGTTGAATCTTTGCAAAATAAGCTCCAAGAGCTTCCCAATAATTGGATTCCTAATAATAGGGTACCCAATTTTGTGTATTTTCAAACCACATGTGGCTAGCTTTTTGGCTAGCTACCCAATTGATAAAAATATTTTTTTAATTACTCATAATCTATAAATATATTTATTTTTAAAATTTTATAGTAAAAAATAATATATCAAATTTTAGTAAAAATAATTAAGTTCTAAAAAATAAATATTTCAATTATTAATATTATATATGTAAACATTTTTATTATTAGTTAAACAAAATCAAAAAAAAAAAATTATTAATTAAACGATTTATTTAACAAATAAGTTAATAATTAAATTAATTAAAATAAATAATATCCAATAAATAGACAAAGGATTGTTATTATTAATTAATGATTTTTTTTAATTAAGTAAAAACTAATAATTAAATTAATAGACAAAAATGATACCATCATAATTTATAAATAGTTTTTATATATTTTATATTTTAATCAGTAATTTTTTAAAGATTATAATTTAAATATTAATATTTATTTTTTGTTTCGCATATTTACAAAACAATTAAAAAACAAAATAAAAAATTTGTGAGAATTTAAAAAATTAACTAATTAATTAAAATATAATATTTTTTGAAATTGAGAAGTTGAAATTGGGAAGCTGTTGGAGCAAAACAGTTTTAAGGAGTTAATATTTGATAAAGAATAAGTGTTTGACTCCCAATTGTGGCAATACAATTAGGAGGCTGTTGGACTTAGCCTTATAATTTTGTTTCCAAAAATAATTAATTACTTACTTTTTATTTTTAATCTTTTTTCTTTTTAATACACACTCCTGTCCATCAACGTCCATCCTTAAAATTTGAATACCCTATGCAAAACTCTAAATTAGATTAGACTATATACAAATAAATCTAATTTACAAAAAGAAAAAACACTTGAATCACAAGAAATGAAATGAATAATAGGACTAGAAAATTTAATTAACGAATCTTGATGATATCATATGTCCATAATATTTTATATAGTGTGTGGATTTTATTTATTTATAAGATAATGTAAGTTTTTTGAGTTGTTCATTAATCTGCCACTTTATCTTTATATAAAAAATAAGAGATTATTACCCAAGGGGTCTTGATCACACCACCCCGGGACCTAACAAGACCGGTTAGATTAACTCTTCTGACTAAAGGCCTCAACCATAAATTAACACTATAAGCCTAATTTTCCAATTACCTTCTTACCCCTTTTCCTATTTATTTTATATATATATACTATTTTTTTCCAGAAATATTTCAAAACCTAAATATTATTCTCTTTCCTCTCTTTCCTGCTTTCTCTCTCATCGTGTGAAAAAATCAACGCTCTCCATGGTTCGAAGCCAACCGTTCCTTGCCGGAGAAGAGGATGTTGGGGTGGTTCGAGATTTGCCGGAGAAGAGGATGCTGCTGCTGCTCAGGGAAGCTCGCTCCTTGCCGGAGACCAAAGTTCCTGCAGATCGACGGTTTCGGAGAAAGCTTCTTCACCGGAGATCTGGAAGGTGGGGGTGGTTCGAGATTTGTCGGAGAAGAGGACGCTGCTTCCGCTTAGGGAAGCTCGGCCGTTTGTGACCTCGCCGAAGAAGCAATCCTGTTGCTGCTGGAGGTGGTGCGATGTGGTGGCGGTGGTTTTTGGGTGGTGAAGGAGTGTCGTTGGTGGGGGTAGCTGTGGCCATTCGTGCTGCCGTAGATATTTAATCGTGTTGCACTGTCCAGGTTTGTGTTTTCATTATTGAGCAGAGATGATTCATTGAGTAAAGATGATTCAGATGCGGTTCTCTAGATGGACCAAAATATCGATTGTTCGTTACTTTCTGAAAATATTGGTGGAGCAAATTTGTTCTTCTAGAAGCATCAATCAAAATTCGTGATACCAAAATTATCAGCATTTCTTTAGTAGTGTCTTGTCTTCTAATAATAAAGTATCATGGATGGTCAAGTTATATCTTTTTTATTGTATAAATGTTCCAGTTATATTGGTCCTTCTATTATTTCTATTTACTCTTTTATATATTTGGACTACACAGATACTTCGCTATGTATGAAATTAATTCGATACTTAAACTACATGCGATCAAATATCTACATCTATATCTAGAATGGCGTTGCTTTCATCTTTTATATTTTCCTATTAGTCAAACTTGGTATAATATGCTGAATGTTTAATTAATTCGATATGTATTTGTTTTAATGGTTTACTTTTTTATCTTCATTATTAGCTAAAATTAAAGTAAATTGGACATTTATAACTGTAAATGTTAGGTTGAATTGCACCATTAATTATCTTTAGCTATGAAACACATACATTTAGCTTTATAGACCCCATATAATAGTATTGAAAGAATTTAAGAAGTATTTGAATCAAAGAAATTATTTAAATTCGAAAATTTTGTCTAAATGCTCAGCACTTTATTGATTATATGAAAAATGCTCAGTAAATTTACTGATTATACGAAAAACGCTCAGCAAATTACTGAGCGTGCTCAGTAAAGATACTGAGCAAACGAGCATGCTCAGTAAAGTCATTCAACAAAAAAATTTAAATACTCAGCACTTTTATTCGAGACTCGGAACTTTTTTTCGATACTGAGCAACTTTTTTCATACCCAGTAGCCCATGCTCAATACTTTTTTTATGCTCAGTACCCCAGGCTCAGAACTTTTTTCCACGCTCAAGACTTTTTTTCATGCTCAGAATTTTTTTCCACGCTCAGAACTTTTTCCATGCTCAGTACTTTTCCATGCTCAGTACTTTTTCCATGCTCAGTACTTTTTTCACGCTCAGTACTTTATGCTCATTACTTTTCCATGCTCGGTACTTTATGCTCAGTACTTTTCCATGCTCAGTACTTTTTCCATGCTCAGTACTTTTTCCGGCGGTGGTCGGTGGTGGTCGGTGGCCGGAGGTCGGAGCTGGAATTATTTAATAGTTAATGACAGAGGAGAGAGAAAAATTAATAAAGGAGGAGAGAGATTAATGGTAATGGAGGAGAGAGAGTAATGGTAATGGAGGAGAGAGAAGAATCTATTTTTTTTTTGTCTTATATACACTATAAGGGTAGTAAAGGTATTTGTCAATTTTGAGGCCTCTAAGTAGAACAGAGAATCCACTTGGTTCCTATATGGCTCTAAGATGGTCCCCAAGACCCCTTGGGTAATTCACCCATAAAATAAAAATTAGATTTATTTTAAACTAACTCCTCACTATAATTTTGTAAAATATTATATTATATATAATATGGAAAAAAAGCCCTCAACTCAAATATTTTTTAGTTTTTAAATCAAATTTTTACTATTTTTAACTATTAGACAACATTCACATATAACAACTACAATTTTAAAATTAATTTTTTCTCCATTTTTTAAAATTAAACAACATTCACACATAACAACTACAATTTCGTTTGGAAAATTAGAAAATTCAATTAAGTCAAACTAACAAAATCAACTTCATTTCGGAATTAAGTCAAAATACATATTACCAACAAACAATCGAAATTACACACAACTTCTTTACATTTGTTATGCAAAAATAACTACTACTTTACACTTGTTAAGGAAAAAAAAAAAACTACTACTTTATAACACTAAAACACTAAAAATTCATTTAATTTACCTATGAAATGGAGAAGAGGAAAAAACCGGAGGAAGAGTAAGAACTTGATTTCTTGTCTTTGGTTATGTACATCTTTTCACCGGCACCTAAACTTGAGCAAGTTGCTTGTTTTTTTAGGTATGGTGTTTTTCTTGGCTAGGGTTGGTTTTTTCGGTATGGTGTTTTTCTTGGCTAGGGTATATATCGTTACTCGGTATATATATAGATGGAGAGAAGAAGACGTTTTTATTTTTTAAACAAATCTTTTTTTTGTAAATAAAACTAACATGGTATTTTGAAGACTCAGCCGTTAGGTTTTGAACATTTTCCGTCAAGGATGGAATGAAAGAGTTTAATAGTAAAACAAGGGATGTATTATTTTATGAAAAAATAGGGTGTTTCAATGATTTACGAATAGCAAGTGGGTGTAACGGTTTAAACTTTAAAGCCCAATTTTAGTTAAAAATGTACACCATATGATATTTCCGTAATACTTTACTGATGCTTCCCTCTTCCCTCCAATTATCAGTTAAGCCATCAATTTAATATTACTTTAATACAAGGACTTATCAAATGTATCTTCTAAGTTCTATCTTCACTATAATAGATAGTCTTCTTTAGTCCCTCAAAAGTCTGCATATGCTAACTACATTAGGTTCGACTTGACTAGTATACAGTGAGAAAAAAATGTAGTTTATGTGGTTACTCAATCAACACTCATCTTCTACAAGGAAAAACGAATACTCCAAAACTAACATTTTTCGCATAAGCAATTAGTAATACCTTAACCCCACTTAAAGCAAGGGAGAATCAAAAAGTTATTTCACCACTGAGAGCTTAACAATACAGAATGGATTTAATATGGACCCAACCCTTAGTTTTGCAACATGAAAAATTTACCCAAGTATAATGTTTAACATAATCAAGAAGTCAACTCTGCCACTTAGTTGGATTCTCAACTTTTGATTGACTCTCCCGAGAATGTTCCGGAATCCATCTACAAATCGTTCTTTCTTCAACTCCACCACTCTCCAAACACAACGGAAAAACATCACCATCACCATCACCATCACCATTTTTACGAACCTCAAGAACAAGTAATGTCTTTGCAACACTACCACAAAGTCTAAGTGTGCAATGAAAATCAGACCAAACTCTTAATCTACCATCTTCTTCATTACCAGATAAAACAAGCACAGCATATTCAGAATGCACCAATTTTGGATGATGTCTATACGCAACATAATCAACACCATATTGAGAACCTGATTTCACTACCCAATTCTTCATTCGAAGATGAGCATATCCTTTGAATAGATTCGAAAAATTACGCCTTTTCGATACCATATACTTCCATAGCTCTTCGTCGCTTTTAGCTACATTATCTTCCCCCGTGATTCGTATACATCTTAGGGTGTAACAGAGATAAAAAGCTTCTTCTAGACTTAATTGAAACCATTGTTTATCTGTTTGGGTTGTAATTACTGGACGGCCAAAACAAGCACGCTTGAAAATGTCGGTTTGTTCTGGATCGGTTTCGAGAAGTACGCTACTACCTGAGAGTAAACCGTGAGAATTTGATTGGATTAGAGAAGTTTGGAGGTGAGAAACTATCTTTGACATGGGATTTGCAAGGGCTTTTGTTTCAGATTCCTTTCCTTTCCACCTTGTACCCATTTGTAGCATCTACAAAGATTTGAATAATTTTTAGTATCTCACTAAAACTCGAAAAAAAGACCAAAACAAGGAACAATGCACAGCACAAAGCACACTTTAGTAAATCCAATAATTATTCAGAGGGACTAAAAGTATTACCATATACTTACTTTAAACTTAAACCAGTTTAAATTTTTCAAACTAAAATTAAATGTAAATTTCAAAAGAATTTCGCTGGCATGACAACTAGCTAAATCCCCCTGCATATACAAGTATGCAATTTCTGATAATTCGTTAGAGTATAACAGAATGCTGACGAGCTAGTAGGTAAAACGTTTTACCAAACAGGTTATGCACGTAAAAAATATTAAAGTAAAAACTTGAAAACAAAAAAAAATGATTCTGCATTATATAACTTCAACTGAAAAAAACTTAATTTCACTTAAGGTATGGTTGTTGGAGAATATGGTATATTTAAGTAGGTGGTTATGGATACGTCGGGCAGGCGGTAGGTGAGAGTGTAGAGGTGAGTTTGAGCTTTTATGATTTTTCTAAACAGTTATCAAAGACCATCTCCAACAATTGCGCCAAATGGATGTATACTGCAAAACAATTCAAAAAATGCAGTATAACACCAATTTGCTCACTCCAACAGTCACGGCAAATCATGGGACTCACAAAACTCACACGGCAAATCAAGGCTTCCAACGGTCATAAAATGGCCATGGTAGGATTTGTATAAAGATATAATAAACAATTATACTTAAATCAGATAATTTGAAAAATTTAAAAGTTTAAATCAATCTTTAAGAGTTTCAATGGTAAAAAATTAATTGTTTACCTTAATTTAGTTCTTCGCCAATCCGGGTTGATGATGGTGGAGGATGGTCCGCGAGTGGCGGTAGTTTTCTTGTTCAGGAGAGCGGCTTGGTGGAAGGTATGAAGAGATTTCTTTTTTGTTTTTGTTCCAGTTCAAGTGTGAAGAGATGAGTTCTAGGTTTTTTTTTTTTGGGACTTGAAAGGTCGATAACTGTGACCAAGAGAAAACGTAGAACAGAAGAAGAAAACAAAAAAAAGCCCTTATCGTATACCTAATCTACCAAAGGTAATACCAGTGATAATGCTTAATAGACACATGTCATTTTATACACTTGTCTATAAAAAGTACCGTCTAATTTAAAGAACAACAAGTAATGAGAAGTTTTCCATTATTTAAAGTTTGAGTAATGGGAAGTTTTCTATTACTCAAAGTTTGAGTTATGGAAAGTTTCTTATAACTCAAACGATTATTTTTATAGAAAAGAAAAGGAAAAAACAAAATATATGTGGCCTTTTATGGGCAAAAAAATGATAATTAAGGTGAGAGGGAACTAATTCTAGCTTGAGGTGTTTCTTGGGCAATAATCCATACCAAAATCAGAAAGTAACATTTACTTGTGTTATACGTGGTCCCGTGCCTAGCATTTTTGCGAGCTTATATGCTTCCTTGTTGAACTGTCTTTTGATATGCTAAAAGGAGATAGGACCAAATTCAACAACTTTTTCCCTGATCCTTGTGATGATCAGTTGGATTCTCCAGCTCGCTACTGACACATGCTTGATACCTTGAATAACAACAAGGTTGTCTGATAAAACAAGCTTCTTCTCACGAGGAAAGGCTTCACATTTTTCCACATCTTTTAAGCCTGCTAATGCTTCACCTTCTTCGACTGAATCGCATTCAATGCTGGTCATTGAGTCTTTCAGTCTTCCTAGTCTTCTATGTTCAATTGCAACACCAATTCCAGTGGGTTCATATTTCTGACTGAATGAGGCATCACATTTTAAAGTAATATCATACTCTTCTTTCGGAGGATTTCTGTTTCATATTGTTTTGTATTGTGGGTATTATTGTTGTTATTGTTCATTTTCTTCCAATCAATACCATATAACTCTTTCATAAGTTTATTAGTATTGTATATAATATTATCTCCATCAATATTAGTGTTTTCGTGAAGTGCTTTCATTTTTGTCTTCTTGATACTCCACATGTTTATCATAATATAATCGATTATACTCTTTCTATCCTTGCCTCCTTCTTCATATGTATCACATAATTTTAAAAGCCAATTTGATAGCTTCATCATGTTCTGTTCTGGTATCTTAATTTGAATAGACGTACCTGCCCAAATATCTCTACAGATCAACTGTATCTTTATAATTATGACACCAAATGCATTCTCTAGTATCTGAGAACTTCATATTATAAAGATTATTCTTAGTAGGTATAGCATTATTACACGTTTTTCATACAAAATTTTTAATCTTTTTTGGAATGTTAGAGTGCCAGACTAGATTCCATATCTTAGATTTGAATGTCTCAGGATCTTCGACCGATTGTGGTTTATTAACGATTTGTTCATCAATGATTATTTTATAACCCGTTTTTGTGTTATAATTCCCATCTTTAGAAAAAGGCCAGATAAATTTATCTTTTCGGTCCATATCAACAATATGTAACCTAGTAATCATAGGGATGATGGGTTTTGGGAAATAATTATCCATAATTTCTTTATTCCAAACCCTAGTGTTAGGGTAAAAGAGTTAACATACCTTGTTAATATTGCACATGTCCGGCTTCTCTGATTTCCACTCTGCTTCCAGCCACCAATCATTCCAAATATTAATATTTTCTCCATCCCCTACCTAAAAAACTCCATGCTTTCTTATAATATCCCGACCCTCTATGATACTTGCCCAGCTCCACGTTCTACTTTGTCGCAATTTAACCTTCGTTAATTCGCTATTATGATAATAAATGCCTTTTAGTAATCTGGCCGCTAAATTGTCCGGATCATGTATCAATCTCCAAGCTTGTGAGGCTAGGAGTGTCATATTCATTCTTATAAAATCTTTGAATCCAAGACCACCTACAATTTTCCCTACTGTTAGTTTTTCCCATGCCATCCAATGGATTCTATTTCTTTCAGTTAAGTTCCACCAGAAATTATTAGTATCTGAAATTAATTTGTTACAAAAACTAACAGGGAAAGAGAAAATCGACATATAATAATTGGGAATTGTTTGTAGAATAGCTTTAATCAAATCTTCTTTTCCTCCTTCCGAAAGTAACTTAGCTTTCCATCCTTCAGTGTTTTTAAATAATTTTTTGCGATCCATTCTAAAGACTCCACTTTAGATCTTTTATGGCAAAGTGGGATCCAAAGATAGTTTCCTAGATCGTCAGTTTCTAAGATATTGAGTTCTTGACATAGATTTTGTCTCTACTCGTTAGGAGTTTCTTTGCTGGAGAAAATTGTTGAATTATGAAAATTAATTCTCTAACCTGAACCCAAACAGAAGATATTAAGGTAGTCACTGAAAGCCCCAATATCTGTTTCATCAATCGTTAAAAAAACAGCGAATCATCTGCAAATAGAAGGTGAGAAATCTCTGGACAGTTTTTATTAATACGAATTCCTTTAACTAAACCTTGTTGAGATAACATCTGAACAAGGCTAATTAAAGATTCAGTCATTAAAGTAAATAAAAAGAGGAATATAGGGTCTCCTTGTCTAATCCCTCTACTTGGGTGAAAATTCTCCAATCTTTCCCCATTAAGATTGAGTTTAAAAGAGACTGACGATATACAATTCTTGATCCAAGAAATCTATTCTTCAAAAAAACCCAATCTTTCCATAACTAAAATAAGAAAGCCCCATCTTACCTGATTGTATGCTTTTTCCATGTCTATCTTAATAACTGCCATATGCTTCTTATTTTTCCTTTTCCTACTCATAAAGAATGAGATTTCTTGAGGTATTATAATGTTATCATGTATTGCTCGCCCTTTAACAAAAGCTGACTGGGTAGGATATACTATAGTGATCATGAAAACCTGTAGTCTTAACGCAAGCATTTTTGTTATAATTTTGTATATGAAATTAACATAGGCAATGGGTCTAAAGTCTCCTAATTTTTTATGAATATCCCCTGTAAGGATAAGAGTAATAAGGGTATCATTAACGTTTACTTTTGTTTTTGATTTTTTTTCTGAATTTTTCAATCCGGTTGTATACTATTCTTTTTTATTTTATTTTGTGTAATTTTAATTGAAAAAAATTATAAAATTTTGATATTTTTATAAAGAGTAATAGATAAAAAGATTAATGCCCAAAAAACCTCTCAAGTTAGAATTAATACCCGCTCACCACAACCATCATTTTTCCCATTAAAGGCACCATACATTTTGCTTTTTTTTGCCCATAAAAAGAGTCGTTTGAGTTATATGAAGCTTCCCAAAACTTGAATTTTGAGTTATGGGAAGCTTCCCAAAACTCAGATTTTGAGTTTTGGGAAGCTTCCTATGACTCACTGTTTTAAAAAAAAAGATAATGCCTTTTACGGGATAGTGAACAAGGCTGCAGGGGTTTATTGAAGATTAACCCTAAATAAAAGTCAGATTTTATTCATTTTCTAAAATAATATATAATTAAATATATTGACATATTAAACATATTATATTTATAATTGAATATATATTATTTTATTGAATTTAATAAATCAAAAAATAACTATGGATATTAAATAAAATAATTTATGTGCATAACTATATATCATAAATAAAAAGTAAATATTTAAGTTAAATAAGAATAAAAAATAAAATTAATATATTATTATATTAATATATTAGTTATGTTATTATAAAAATATAACTGAAAGACCAACATTATAGATGAAAAGTAGATATGAGGTTAAAATATGGAGTAACTAAAATAAAAAAATAAAAGTATATTTATAAAGTAATTGTTTTTCGATACCGAGTATAGAAATAGATTAATGGTTAGAGATGGTCCTAGGTCCTTAAATTTGATATTTTATTAATATTTTAGGTCCTTGATTTTACATATTATTTTATATATTTTTGTTTTTAATTTTATTTAATTTTACCCCTACATATTCATTTTTTTTATATTTTAATCTCACATGAAATAACATGGAAACCAATTTAAATATAAAGTCATATTCAAGCTTTTTATGGAAAAGCACAATAGAAGGAGCTCAAGGAGAAAAATATTGCACAAAAAAATATGGTGGTTTGAATATTACTAATATTGAGGAGATTAATAAAGTCTATCTTTTGTTTATGTTTTGGAGAATGTATTCCAGAGACAACATTGTATGGAGTTACTGGGTTGGTTCATCTTCATATTATCAAGGACAAATGTATTTGGGGTCTTGATGTAAAACAAAGCTATACTTGGGTCTGGAAACAAATATTCAAGATTAGAGATGTTGCTTATGACCTTATTCATCATGAAGTGAGAAATGGGCAACACACTTACATATTATGGGACAAATGGATTCAAGCTAAAAGTGCAGCTGAAATTCTTAACATTTAGGTTATATTTTCAACTCTAACGACAACAAAATTGTCTCTACTTGTTATGGAAAAAACATATGGAGATTGCCTCCCATTTTTGGAGGTAAGAGTGAGCACGGTCCGGTTCGGCTCGGTTTTTGGCCGAAACCGAAATCGTATAATTTGATTTTTAAGGGGGTTGATACCGAACCGAACGTTTTTTATCGGTTCCGTTTTGTCGGTGTTTGGTTCAGTATATGTTCGGTTCAGTATATTTTTTTGGTTTTCGTATGAAATCCGGCCTATCCGTTTTGCCTTGAAAAAACCTTTAAGCGCCAACGGCTGATTCCTATATTTGGGTTCTTGAATAAACATATTACTAAATCCATTATAATAGGGAGAGAACATAATATGTTGGAATCTGTAGGGTTAGTTGTAGTTAGAACTCTTGAAATACCTCCACAGACAACAATGTATCGCTAATTACATCACCTGGATCCCTCTAGAACTAACCCCACTAGACCTTGTACATTGTTGCCTTAGAACCCAATAAAGAATGACCTTGCTCCCTTTTAGTTTACCCACTTCTAGCTCTTTTTATTACACCTTGGTCCTGTATAATTTGCTATTAATCTTAGTTTGAGTTATGAGTAATACATACTCCAACAATTGTTTTTTTATAAGATTCAAATACAATGGCCTCAAAATTATTGTTGCATAAGTTCTAATCGTTGTAAGGGGATGCAAGGTTATAAACTAGAGGTTTGCCATAGTTTCTAAGATATTGTCATAGACTATTTATTCTTTAAAAGATATGGAACTAAATTGTCAAAAAAGTCATCTGCATGTTTGCCGTCATCACTAAGATTTTATCGCCACAATCACTCATTACAAGATATAGATATTAACACCATGATAAAATTTATTCATTAATCTATAAACAAAAAGTATATATCATAATTTAAAAAAGTAACAATTATAAAAAAAATATTATTTTAATAAACGTGGTTTGGTTCGGTTAACAAAAGTCGATTTAGTTAAAATCATTTACGGTTTTTCGGCTTGGTTTGGTATAGAAAAACCAAACCGAACAAAATTTTTTTGGTTTTTAAAAAATTCTTATACCGAAGCGAGAGGTTTTCTCGGTTCAGTTTTTTCAATTCGGTTTTTTCGGTTGTTTTTGGTCTTTAGGATCGGTTCGGTTTTGTTTTGATCATCCTTAGTTGGAGGACTTATTCCACACTTACAAGATATTGTTTTAACTGATGGTAAAGACAAAATCATTTCGAAAGCAAACACTAAAGGTAAATTTCCATTCAGAAAAACTTTACCATGTATTGCTTCAGATAGAGTTATTGAGTTGGTATAAATTTGTGTGGGCTAACTCAGTATATCCAGATTCTCTTTCATCTCTTGGCTTGCATGTTAGAATCATCTAGCTACAAAAGCAGGATGATTGAATGGGGGATTAGCGTAACCCTCTTTGTGAGTTCTGCAAACTGTGTAGTAAAGATATCGATCACTTGTTGCTGAAATGCTCGTTCTCCAATCGGATTCTGAAAAGATTGATGAGAATTTGTTGGATTATCCATAACCCAGTTGATTTGAATGATTTTACACAGAAAATCTGCGATGAGAACAATGGTCTGAAGCGAATACTCATTCTAAGCTTATGTTTCACATCTTATATTTACTGTATATTGAATGAGAGAAATTGTAGGATTCAAGCTCTTTTTGTGATGAATAAAAAATTCATAACAAGATCATCTCTTTCATCTCTATCAAAGTTGCTAGAAGAATGTTCTAAAAAAAAAAATAGGCGACATTATGTTGGAGAAGTTATGTAATAGCTAGTTTTAGTAAATTGCTAGTTAGACCCTAATTTTACTTTTCTGCATTTTACTTTGCGTTCTTAGTGGTCTTAGTTTTCTGGAAACTTAACCATTTGAATATTTGGTAAAAAATTAAAACTGTGATATCATAACTTGTTTTTTATTTACAAATTTGTGATTTAATCTTATGGGCTTTCTTTCAAACTGTATATATCTTCAAAATTCTTGGGAAACACAATATTATTATTTTTTGGTAAATTTTTACATCTTTCAAAAATTAGGGTTTTTTGAAGACATGTTTACTTCTAATATATTTCTTACAACTTGTGATTAGAAAGTACTCTAACAGATTTGAAGTTCTTATATTACTTTTTATTTACTATAAATTTATATTGCGTGTACTAGTTTGATGACAACAAATCATATTGAGGTGTTTGTCTATGATGTAAAAGATTGACTTTATTCTTTAACATAAAAAGATGAAAGTGTTGACTTCACATCACAAAGTTGGCTATGCATTGATTATGGATAAAATGATAACCTACAGAATTGTTAGACAAATCAGATAAAATAAATGAGGTGGCTTACAATAGTAACTTTTGAAACTTGTATGATTTTGTAATCTGATCTTTGGGGTGAGCTTGAATCCTTCTATGCTACTCAATCTGCTTTTAATGTAGCATTCTTGAAAAAAATATCTGTTTAATTATAAAATAGATTTTGCGTCTATTGATGAGAATCTAGATGAATTCTAAAAATTAATTCTTGTTTTGAAAGGTACCATGCATGCCTTAGACAAGACTAAGAAATGGATGATCCTTTTGAATTCTATTACTGAATCATACAAATTGTGAAAGATGTTATATATTATTGTGCCTAGTTTGGACAAGTTGGAAATGTTTTAATAACTATAATGAATAAATTAAGTATGAGTAAAATAACTGGTACTATCTTGTTTATGTAGCCAAGAACCGATACTACCTTGATCATTGACAATGTTAGGACTAAGAAGAAATTCAAGAATAATAACTTGATCGGGCATTTTCATGTACTAATTGGTTAGAAAGGTTTCCCAATGCTATGATCTATGTTTCACCGGCCATTGGCTCAGATTATTCACCGCTCATCTTGCAAATAGATAGTTGAACTAGGCCAGCAGAGATTTTTTTTTAAATTTGAATCTTTCGGGATTAATTACCAGGAGTGTCGAGAAGTGGTAAAATAAGCTTGAGGGGCCAAGGTAATGAAGGATCATTGGAACGTTTTTTAGTTAAACGTAGGGACGACAATGCTTAAAATATTATCCGTGGCCGATGGATATCCGATCTAATAAAAAATCCGTGAGTGGAATGTTCTAAATTGCCAACATGTTAATTTTAATAAATCATCAATTTGTTTTATTAAGGACACTCCAGATATTATTAGAACATATACTACAGACTTTCTGCATATCTGGGAGACTCAAGACCTTGGAAAACATTTGAGAATACCTTTGTTTTACAATATACAAAAAATTAACCAGTTGGGGTTAGCTCAACTGGCCAGAGCCTTGGTTCTCCTTTTAAGAGGTACAGTTTCGAACCGAGAAAAAAGACTCCAAGCAAAAAATGGCTCTCCAATGTATTATAAAATTGAAACGTGGACATGGAATGATGACACAGTGTTCTCAAAAGCTCAAGGCTGAAAAGCCAAATTACTATCGGAAGTTGGTAAAGACGTCCTAATTAAAGCAGCGATGCAAGCTATTCAGAATAATTATGTCTATTTTTTATTTCCCAAGATGTTTATTTTTCGAAATATGATTTTCTCAAAATAAAATTACTTTAGAATAAGACTTGGTCATGGGCAAGTATTTTGGAAAGCCAGGAATTGATGAAATAGGAAGGTAAGCTGCAAATTGGAGACAATACTTCAACAAATATTTGGAGCCACAACTGGATTATGTCGGATTGGGCAGTGGAAGATCCAAAGAACCCAGACATTAAAATTGTATCACAATTGATGAGGGTGAATGAAGATGCTTGAGATTCATAAATCCTTGATGATGTATTCCTAAGACCAGTGGTTATAAAAATTTCTCAAATTCCAAGTTTTCAACATTTGGAACCGTGCTGGTTTATCTAGCCCCATTCTAAATCTGCAGAATACACGACTAATGGGATATTAGGTTCTTACGAACAAGGTTATTTGGTTGACTCCTCAATCATTACATATAGCGAAAGTGCGCAACCCAAATGTCTGGTCAAAAGTGTGGAAGTCAAATGTTCCAACAAAGATTTAGATATTTGCATGGTATGGTTGTAGGAACGCAATACACACCAGAGAGAACCTTAAATAAGGAGATATGCGAAGGACGACAATTGCTATTGGTTCTAAGATACTCTGGAATTTGTTATTCACTTGCTGCTTACCTGTACGGTATGTTTGCAAATTTGGGCATCATCTTCTTTCTGAATCCAGATTGACTCTGGATTCACAGGGAACTTAGTGGATTGAATTGTTAACATTACATAAGCATACAGGATAAGGGGATGACCTACAAAAACTGTTATAGCTTATGTGATGATCATACTATGGAACATATGGATGGAAAAAATGAAGACGTTATATGAGCACGAGAATATCGAGATAAATGGTGTAATATGGGAAACGGGGAAAGTTATGACTGAAATGTTTGGAACAAAGTGGGCTGAGCTGCCGAGGTTAACATAAAATAATTTGGGAGATGAACCCATGTGTTTTCAGGATATGATGGAAGACCAAGATTGTGATTTCCTATATCGTGTGATGCGTCGTTTACAAATAAGTGGTATCCGACATATGAGGATTGTTAAGTATGATAATAGAACTGTAGACAAAAGGGTTTATTCTCGATCATTTTTTTGTTCTTTTTCTATAGAGGGTGAAACACAGGCAATTTTTGAATATGTGATGTAAGGATCTACTTGATACGGAGAAGGTTGTTTTCTTTGATAACCTTGAATTAATTTAGGGTATTAAGTCACCGTCAATAACAAAGGGGTCGGTGAAGCCGATTGTGAAAAGGATAGTGAACTTGGCGTAACAGATGAGATCGGTTTTGTTTCATCATTTATGTAGATGTTTCAACGAGCAAGGATACAGTAATGTAAAAAATGTTAGAAGAATGACCGATGATGGATTGATACAGATGAAAATGGATGCGATATTCTCAAAATTAGGGTAAATTGATTTAAGTAGGAACAGTTAGTTGATTGTTTTGTCCTAAAAAAAGATATTCATTTATGTATTTCGAAAAAAAACAACAACTCCACTAACTATATCGTGGAGCGTTACACTTTGTAAACATAAATATAGAATATTACACTGATTTTTCTTCCGACCAAGACAAAGAAAAAAAAAAAGATTTTTCACTATTTTCATGACATAATGTCGCTTGTAAAAAAAATCATGAAATAATGTCTAATTATTACAATTTTCTTTTATAACGCCTATTTTTTTTCGTACGTTTTATAACGCCTACTTGTATGTGGATTTAGACAAAAAGAAAAAAATGTGTGGATTATAGCGGAGCCACAAATTGGTATGTAACCTTTCCAATATACTACTTCGAACAAAAAAATAAAAATACTACTACTATTTTAGTAAATGTTCTTAGTTGCCACTCCATTTGTATTCCGCCATCACTGAAATTGTTTTAAGTTATGTGTTACATTTAGAAATACATAACTTGAGATAATTTTGCACAAAAAAAAATCAAGAAACCATTCAATTTTTATTAAATATAAATTAAAGAATTTAGAATATCTATATAATAAGAGAAAAAATATCATAAAAACCAATCCACACTAGAGCAAAATATTTTAATAGTTCGAGAGATTGAGATTTTATTATTTGTTCAATTATTCATACATATCTATTTATTATCTTTCAATTTTTTCATAACTTCTTCATCAAAATATTTCTCAACTGTTCCATAAATCTAATATTTTCTAATTATATGTATTTTAATCAATGAAAATATTTTATTCTTATGTATTTTAATATCTTTTTTGTTATATTTTTTTTTCGTATTATCCACGACTACGTGCCGTATGTTGTTTATATTAAATGAAGGCGATAGGATAAAAGGCATCCAAATTGCTCTCCAATAAAATTACTTGGCATACTCACAACCAACGACTTGATCGAGGAAATTAAAATCCAAAAAGTGGTAGCAGTCGAAATATGTCATTCATGCACACACATGAACACGTTTGTTTCAAACAAGTTACACAATGCATGATTTCAACATGGTTCGTGTGATAGTAATGAATTCAGCTTGTGACTTCGACTATGCGTTAAAACTGTGAAGGGATGGAGACCAAGCTGTATAAGCGATAAAATTGAATGTTTATGGATGTCATAGTGTAAATTCATGCCTTTTGTGACATAAATGAATCATTTGTTAGTGGGTTTGTAGGGACATGTGAAATGGTTTTGACACTTCATTCAAATCTATATGCTTTACCCTATGTACTTCTTATGGGAGTTGAGTAAGTGTAGGAGACTGTGTTGATTAAGACAAACTCGTTGTCATTACATGTAACAGAGAGAATGGTAATTAAAATTTTGTATATATTAGATGAGACTCTCATGTCGTATAGGCTATGCTGTATATCTTGGTTTTGGGCGCTAGGCGGTCGACCAGGGCCTAGCGCCTAGACGGGATTACACGGGGCCTAGGCGGAATTATACGGTTTTGAATCCTGATGTGTAATTTTGTATATTTAGTAATATATGTAGTAATTATAGCGATTTTAACTATTTAAGTTGAAAAATTCATCTAACAACACTATAATAAATATAAAAATACTAAAATTGAGTTATAATATTAACTAAAGAATTCTCGAGAATAACAAAAATAACAAAAAGGTCTATGCGGGCATGTTTTTCCATTAATCGGCGCCTAGGCGGTCATTTTTTGTCATTAATTGGCGCCTAGACAGGCTAGGCGCCTATTCCACAACGACTAAGGCGTTAGGTAAAAACACCTAGAATTTTCACTAGGCGTAAGTGGTTGAGGGGGAAGTTGACGCCTAGGCGGCGCCTAGTCGCGCCTGGGCGGGGAGATCTACAGCATAGCTTATAGGAAAATTATAAACATTCATGGATTGTTTGAAATGAAACTCCTTTACTACGAGTGTAAATTAGATGTAAATATGGACATGTTATTATCAGGGGCGGAGCTAGCCTTACCCAGGGGGGTCTATGGCCCCCCCGACTTTTCAAAAAAAAAAAAAAATATACTACTTATAAAAAAAAAAAAATTATAGTAATTTTTCACCCCAAAATTTTTTAAAATCATCTTTTGGTCCCCCCTAAATTTTAAAATTTATTTTATTAACCTTATAATTATTTTATTTATAGAATAATTAATTTAAAAAAATAAATATTAAGACTTTAGAGTGCAATCTTTACTTAATATAGGACTTATAATGCAATTTTATAAAATATAAGGACTAATTTTACCGTTTTACATAATATAAGGACTTATATTACAATTTTTGCATAACATATGGACTTATATCGCAAATACCTTGAAAAAAAAAAAATTCGGGGGCAACCCCTTGACCCCCCCTAATAATTAATCCTGGCTCCGCCCCTGGTTATTATGATAAGACGTATATAGTTGATGATGTATTGGAGTCCGTTTGGGATTGATTATTTTAGAGTCAAAAGCGCTTTTCAGTTAAAATTTAAATATTTGTAAAAATTATTAAAAAATATCTTGATATCTAAAATCACTTAAAGGGATTATTTTAACAATCGGTTATCTAGTGTTTTTTCTTTAAATGATGTTAAGAGTCTCAAATATTTGTATGGATCTAAAATCATTTCAAAGTGATTATTTTAAAAAGCAATTTAAAAAACGAGCACTTAAATAATTTATGAAAATATGTTATTAGAGATAAAAAAGGATAGTCCAAACATAAGATTAGTAAGAGTATTTTTTTTGAATTTGGGGAATGTATTTTTACAACGGTTTGACGTGAACTTTTTTTTTTTAAAAAACAACATGAAATAGTTTTAACCAAGCTATAAGTATATTGCAATCAATATACCATATTAACAAACTTCAGGGGTCGAAAATGAAAATTAAAAGAACATCAATTATTTTTGCACAGTCCCTAAAAAGCGGGGGAGTTAACGTTTAATTGGCATCGCACTCAAAACCCTCCATTCCATTTCCTGAAACGCCGACACCATACAACACCATATACACACTTCGAACACCCACCCACCACAAACATTCGAAATCAACACAAACCCTAACACCATATATACATACATAATCAATCTTGATTACACCGTGGTTTAATTTTTCAATTTTGCAGCATTTTTCGAAGATGGCGCATTGTCTGTATCACTGCGATACTCTTTCATCAGCCAATCAACTCATTTCATCGCCACAGTATGTTTTCGCCTCTCCAAAATCGAAAGGAAATCGATTCCAGCTGTTTTTTCACTCTACAAAGGCGAGAACTAGTAAGAATTCTCCGAAATTCAGTATTCAATCTCGACCCTCGATTTTCTCTTCGATTAAATTCCATCAGGGTGTTGTTAATGCTAATAAGAGTGATAATATTGTTGTTAGTGCTAAAAATGAGTCGAAAAGTGAAAGCTATAGGGCTGTTTCAGTTGGTAAAAGGACCGATATTAAGAAGATATTGATATTAGGAGCAGGTCCTATTGTGATAGGTCAAGCATGTGAGTTTGATTATTCAGGTACACAAGCTTGTAAGGCACTTAGAGAAGAAGGGTACGAGGTCATTCTCATCAATTCAAACCCCGCTACTATAATGACCGACCCTGAAACCGCTAATAGAACTTACATAGAACCAATGACCCCTGAATTAGTCGAACAAGTCCTCGAAAAGGAAAGACCCGATGCATTGCTGCCCACAATGGGCGGGCAGACTGCCCTAAACCTTGCTGTTGCACTAGCCGAGAATGGGGCATTAGAGAGATATGGTGTTGAATTGATAGGAGCAAAGCTTCACGCCATCAAAAAAGCAGAGGATCGAGAGCTTTTCAAGCAGGCGATGAAGAATATCGGGCTCAAAACTCCACCTTCGGGAATCGCAAACACCCTCGAGGAGTGTTTCAAGATCGCCGGAGAGATCGGAGCTTTTCCGTTGATTATCCGGCCAGCTTTTACTCTAGGTGGAAGTGGAGGTGGGATTGCGTATAACAAGGAAGAATTCGAAACAATTTGCAAATCGGGAATTTCCGCAAGTTTAACATCTCAGGTTTTAGTCGAGAAATCTTTGTTAGGGTGGAAAGAGTATGAACTCGAGGTTATGAGGGACTTAGCTGATAATGTGGTGATCATTTGTTCGATCGAGAATATCGATCCTATGGGTGTTCATACTGGTGATTCAATCACTGTAGCGCCAGCTCAGACTTTAACTGATAAAGAGTATCAGAGGCTGAGAGATTATTCGATCGCGATTATTAGGGAGATTGGAGTAGAATGTGGTGGATCAAATGTTCAATTTGCGGTTAATCCTGTTGATGGTGAAGTAATGATTATTGAGATGAATCCTAGAGTTTCGAGATCTTCAGCTTTGGCTTCGAAAGCTACTGGTTTTCCTATAGCTAAAATGGCTGCTAAATTATCAGTTGGTTACTCGTTGGATCAGATTCCTAATGATATCACAAAGAAAACTCCTGCTAGTTTTGAACCTTCAATCGATTATGTAGTCACAAAGGCAAGTATCTCTATCTTTTAGTTCTTTTTAGAACAATGTGCTTGAGTTTATTGCTTTTATTAACTAAAGAATTTAAATTATGCAGATACCTAGATTCGCTTTCGAGAAATTTCCCGGATCAGAGCCAATATTAACAACACAAATGAAATCTGTTGGTGAATCAATGGCAGTAGGAAGAACATTCCAAGAATCCTTTCAAAAAGCAGTTCGATCACTCGAAACAGGTTATTCAGGATGGGGCTGTGCTAAGATCAAAGAACTTGATTGGGACCTTGAAAAACTTAAATACAGCCTTCGAGTCCCAAATCCTGATCGAATCCATTCTGTATACGCAGCAATGAAGAGGGGTATGACCGTCAATGACATCCACGAGTTGACTTTTATCGACAAATGGTTCCTCACTCAGTTCCACGAGCTTTTTATGGTGGAAAATTACCTTTTGGGTAATAAATTATCTGATTTGACCAAGGAAGATTTTTTCGAAGTGAAGAAACGAGGTTTTAGCGATAAACAGATTGCTTTTGCGACGAAATGTAGTGAGAGAGAGGTTCGTTTGAAGCGATTAGGTTTAGGTGTTAAGCCTTCGTATAAAAGAGTTGATACTTGTGCTGCTGAATTTGAAGCGGATACTCCGTATATGTATTCTTCGTATGATATGGAGTGTGAATCTGCTCCTACTGGGAGGAAAAAAGTGTTGATTTTAGGTGGTGGGCCCAACCGGATTGGACAAGGGATCGAGTTTGATTATTGTTGTTGTCACACTTCCTTTGCTCTTCAGGTTTTTCGTTTAACCTATCCTTTTTGTTTTTGTTTTTCGAGATTTAAAAACTTGGGTTATTTGCATTTCACCTCATTGTTTACAAAAAGTGTGCACTACCTTCTTGTAGTTTCAACTTTCTATAGGGCACCCAATACCCCCTGTGGTATTAAAATAGTGCAAACAACCCCTTGTGGTTTCAAAAGTTCACTCTAGCACCTATGTTATTTTAAAATTATGTACCAAACTCTATTTCATTTAGAATCTGTCAAAACTAACAGAGATCGGGATACACACTATAACACTACCGTGTATGTGTTCATTATTGTCAAATTATATAATAAACACATAGCTGGAAAAAGGGGTAGGGCTCACTTATTTTAAACCACAAGGAGGTGAAATGCAAAAACTCTAAAAACTTATACTTCCAGATAAAGTTTGACATATAGAAGCTAACTGGATCACTTATCTTCTTTAAGGTGTCTTTACATACTACTTTAAGAAACCATGTATCATGTATATAAGTATATTACAAGCTAGTAAAATTTTAACAAAATATGAATAATTTCTTGGTTTATTATATGAATTTTGCACATAAATGTTGACCTATGTTTATTTTTTTATAGGATGCGGGTTACGAGACAATCATGATGAACTCAAACCCGGAAACAGTCTCAACAGATTACGATACAAGTGATCGTCTCTACTTCGAGCCTTTAACAGTCGAAGATGTACTCAACATTATCGATCTTGAAAAACCCGATGGTATAATCGTACAATTTGGAGGTCAAACACCATTAAAACTAGCTCTCCCAATTCAACAATATCTCGACCAATACAAACCCAAATCCAGCAGTGGGTCCGGGTATGTTCGTATATGGGGTACCTCACCAGATAACATAGACGCAGCCGAAGATCGAGAACGATTCAACGCTATTATCAAAGAACTTGAAATCGAACAACCTAAAGGAGGTATCGCCAAAAGTGATGCTGACGCGTTATCTATAGCGGCTAATATCGGTTACCCTGTTGTTGTTCGACCTTCGTACGTGTTAGGTGGACGAGCTATGGAGATTGTTTATAGCGACGAAAAACTTGTCGCTTACTTAGAAACTGCCGTTGAAGTTGACCCTGAACGACCTGTTTTAATCGATCGATATTTATCTGACGCGATAGAGATAGATATAGACGCATTAGCTGATTCACAAGGAAACGTAGTGATAGGTGGGATAATGGAACATATCGAACAAGCGGGTGTACATTCCGGTGACTCAGCGTGTATGATTCCGACTAAAACCGTTTCGAAAGCGTGTTTAGAAACGATCCGTTCATGGACTGTTAAACTTGCGAAGAGATTAAACGTATGTGGACTCATGAACTGTCAATACGCTATTACTTCTTCAGGTGAAGTTTACTTACTAGAAGCGAATCCTCGCGCTTCACGAACCGTTCCGTTCGTATCAAAAGCGATCGGTCACCCGTTAGCGAAATACGCTTCGCTTGTAATGTCGGGAAAAACTTTATACGATTTAAATTTCACTAAAGAAGTTATCCCAAGGCATGTTTCGGTTAAGGAAGCGGTACTTCCGTTCGATAAATTCCCGGGATGTGATGTTTTATTAGGTCCCGAAATGCGTAGTACCGGGGAAGTAATGGGTATACATAAGGATTATTCGATTGCTTTCGCGAAAGCACAAATAGCTGCAGGGCAAAAACTACCTTTATCGGGTACTTTATTTCTTAGTTTCAATGATTTGACAAAATCGAGCCTTGCGAACCTTGCGCGCGCTTTTCTAGGGCTTGGGTTTAGTATAGTTGCTACTTCGGGAACTGCGCGTGTACTTGAGATGGAAAAGATACCGGTTGTGCAGGTATTGAAATTACATGAAGGTAGGCCCCACGCAGGAGATATGGTGGCGAATGGAGAGATTCAGATAATGGTGGTGACTAGTTCAGGTGATGATATTGATCAAATTGATGGAAGGAAATTGAGAAGAATGGCTCTTGCTTATAAGGTTCCGGTTATAACTACTATTGCTGGGGCTTTAGCTACTGCTGAAGCTATTAAAAGTTTGCAGAGTAATAAGATTGATATGACGGCTCTTCAGGATTATTTTACTGTTGAGGAAGCGCAAGAGAGTGCTAACAATTTGCGTTCTGCTTCCGTTTCGGTTGCGGCTATATAATAAGCCGTTCTTTGTTTTTTTTTAACAGTTTTTGATTTTAAACAATTTTCTTGTGTTAGATTTTTGAGTGAATGTGTGCGCGTGTTAAACCTTGAGATTATGTTTGATTGCGATTTCCTAATGAGTTGATTTTGATAAGTACGATATTACACGCTCTTACAGGTGAATTGAGTTTTGTTTTGTTTGCTAGTGTGAACCCTGATATTTGGGGTTTTTTTACTTGTTGGTTTAAAGTGTCAAGAGGGGTTAAAGGTAGCTTCGGAGATGGATGTTTAGTTTTAGTGGGTTTTTTCTTTCTTGTAGAAAATGAGTGTTGATTGACTAAACAAGATAAACTAGGTTTTTTTTCCAAGTGTATGTTAGTCAAGTCGAACCTAATTTAGTTAGCTTGTGTAGACTTTTCAGGGACTAAAAAGAAGACTATTAGTCATTAGTCATCTATTATAGTGAAGATATAGACTTCTTTTTGAATTTAGAAAGTCGAAGTATATTTGATAACTCCTAGTATTAAAGTTATATTTAGTGGGAGGCTTGAAAGTGATCAATTTTGCTTTGATATTAGTTGGTTATTGAGTGTGAGGTGTAAATTTTTTTTTTTTTTTTGGGAAGCAAGCCATTTTATGTCATTTTCAAGTCAAACAAATTCGATTACAAATAAAAGCGGGTCTAATAAGCCCACTAATAACAACACACGCAACTAAACCATATGACACTGTTTGGTAACCACATAAAACACCTTAAAATACTCTAAATGTCACATTTTTAGGAACAAGGAATTGATTATTAAATACTCTGTTGTTTCTCTCAACCCAGATCGTGAATGTTGCAATCGATAAAACTAATCTGGTAACCTCCCTTTTTATACCTTTAACTATTTATATACCAGTTGATTATATCAATCCAAATTACAGATTTAATTGGAATTTTAGTTTTGATACAACATTTGTCCTAAATGTGTTTAGTAAAAGAGTAGCTCTAAAAGAGATGATTTTTATCCTCAGATGAGCTCTTGCAGAAATCGCGGATAGAATTTGAAATAATGCCCAAACTCATCAATCTCTACTTTGTTAGTAGGCGATAGCCTATCTAACTGTGTTACCCGAAGTATAAATTTGTATTTTAGGAGGCTTTTAGATTTCTAAATAATTTTATGTCATGTGACAATAACTGATATGTTTTAAGTTTCTCATATACTTCTGTTGTGTTAAAAAATTCTTTCTTTGTGCATTTACATCTGACTGAATCATATTTATCTGTGATACATATATCTTTACTTAACTTATACATGAATATGAGTATGTTAGGCCATTTCCATTTCCCATCATGTACAAATTGAATAAGTTTGCTATCTGTAAAATATCAAGAAGTTATTTTCAACATTTTAGGCATCCAGAAATCTTGGGGAAATATATTATCCATTTCTCACTTGATACCTGATTAACTTTTTGGCTAAACATCTTGTTTTTAATTTTTTCCTCCATCCCTTATGAGCAATCTTGGGGAATGTGGATTTTCCAGATAGATTTCCCTTTGAGGAGATTCTTCTATACCCATTGAGACCACAAAGTTTCTTTTGGAAGACAACTATTCCACAATAGTCTGAAAGTTGAAACCTTGTTTTAAATGTACTATTTTTATTCCCAAACCACCTTCCTTGGTTGGCATACAAATAGTTTCCCATGACACTTTTGCACCCTTTATATATTTTCTCTTACCACTCCAAAGAAAAGTCATTGTCTTGCTTTGAATTAGATTAATGATCTTCTTTAGGATGACAAAAACATTACACTAGTGGCTAGCAACCCCACGAAGTACTGATTTAATTAGTTGTACTCTTCTTGCATAAGACAACTGTTTTGAAACCCATGATTATTTCTCTTTGTCATATTATCAACTGGGGTTCGCAGTCATTTACACTTAACCTTCATATGATCAAGAGGATAACCAAATACTTCATGGGAAGATTACCCTCTGGTATGTTAAGTATATTATAAAATTTATTTTTTACTCCAATTGAGCAGCCCCCATAGAAGATGTTGCTCTGCTGTCACTAACTCGAAGTCCACACATATTTTTGAATAAATTGAGTCCCTACTTTATCAAATTGGCTGCATCTTTTATGGGTTTAAAGTAAACCAGTAAGACATTAGCAATCATTAAGTTGTTGACTTTTAGTTTTCTACATTTTGGTGCCACTTAAAACCATTCTTGCTGCCAATTATTTGTAAGATCTGTCTTAGCACCTTCATGCATATCACAAAGAGATAAGGTGACAGGGGATCCCCTTATCTAAGACCTTTCTCTCTTTTAAAAAATCCTTGAGAGGCTCCATTTATCATTATAGAGTATGAAGTGTTTGTAAGGCACATACAAACTCAACACATGCAAGTCAGATGCTTAAAAATCTAACACTAATCTTTATCCTTTATAATATAGGATGAGATGTACATAAACCTTTAGGTTTCTAAACATGAGAGAATTCGAGATAGAGGAAGAGTCAAAGACAGAAAGACAAAGTCTGACCAAATGCAAAGAAGTAGGATATATATATATATATATATATATATATATATATATATATATATATATATATATGGCCGTCTTAGGTTTTCTAATCTCGCCTGTCCAAAGTGGAATAAAATCAACGCATGGATGTGCCACGTTTTAAGTCGGACGACCGTTTTACTCAATGATCCAGACTTATAATAATGAAGCCTCGTCCATAATTAATTTCCTTAGCCAAAATTAGAATATGACCCAAACAAATTAAAATACTTAAGATAGAAATTACATCAGCCCATACAATAAGTTCATTGGACTTTATATTCAACAATTAGGTACTTTGATGTGCGGTGATGGTAAGCCTACGGACATTGGGTAATCTTTACTCCATTTTGGTTTTAATGGTAACTTAATGCTTAATTTCAAAATAAAGAATAATGTGTATTTATTAAAAATGGTGTTCCAAAAATATGGGAAATAGTTTATCTAAAACTATTAGTCATGATATCAGTTTTAGTATTTTTATTTCTAAAAATATGTCTAATTAAGATATGAATAATAATATATACCACTTAAATTTATACCATTCAACATTTACATACCACCCATGACATGACGTAATTCGAGTGGAAGTAAATAGTTAATTAATTTATTTATTTTATTTGATTAACGATTTACTTTCAACTAAATTACGTCACGTTATGGATGGCATGTTGGGGATATATATGATTACTCTAAAGATAAATGACATATTACGCCCCCTTTAACCTACGCAATCGATTTATTGAACAATGCGTGCTGGTCACATATATTACTCCATCTATTGGATATTTTAATTCGCGATTTTCTGATTATAGTCGGCTATCTAACTTTCTAAAGACTTGTACAATGATAGAAACATGATAGACATTTTTACTAATATAAGTATCAAACATGTAGCTTTATTGGTCAGACAACTGTTGATGTACATTTATTAGGCGTACAACTTAGGTTTAGACCACTGCTGATGTATAAAATTGTACTAATAATAATCTCTAGCCATGCACTTGTCATACTTAAACTCAATGAGCACTTCTGCATTGAAGGAGAGTCGGTTGGTTGAAGACCGAAGACAAACTCAATGAGCACTTCTGCATTGAAGGAGAGTCGGTTGGTCGAAGACCGAAGACTCTTTTTTTTTTTCGAAAGATATAATATCATTGAAAATTAAATCAGATACAAGATGATTGCGTGTTTGATCCTAATATAATTAGGACCAACTCATTTTAACAGACACCGGTACACCATATAATAAAACAACACAAACTGATAAAAACAAAACATAACGTGTTTCAAACAGCAACACCCTTTCAGAAGATACGAGTAACGTTAATGTCATTGACAAAAAAAAAGTAACGTTAATGACACAAAGTTAACTGGTTGAGATCGCATGGTTAGGATTTAAAACCAATTATTTAGATTAATTGTTATTATAATCTGATCATGCTCTTTTGGAGAAGTAAAAAAGAAAATGTATCTATCTTTTCCTATTCTTTTAGAAAAGTGGAAAATGTGCATAAAATATCCCACATAGGAGGAGAGATGGGAAAAATACTAGTATAAATTATCTTACCCATCTATTATTTCCAAAAGGCCTAAAGGCTATGAAAGCCAAAAAGGAATAGGCAAAGCCCTATGCGCACACCACCGCCCGGCCCGACATGGGCGATAGATCCTTCTCCACTTGCAAAAGACTACGAACACAAAGCAGAAAAAGAACAAAGAAATACTTTACTCTCTAAAACCTTGTTGTAGTAATAGTTAATCGAAATTGTTTTTGACTTCCATTTTTACTCACACGCAATAGATCAAAGAAACATGATCTCTAAAAGAAACAACTTAAGTCTCATACTAAGAAAAAGATAGTCGACTACCATTTAATGTGCACCAAAGTTATTAACTCTAAACTATATTAATGTGACAATTATAATACTGAAGATCTTGCTAGCCTTCAAACCAAGAAAAATATCACTATACCAAGCAATAATAACATAAAAGGAGCTTGGCTGTAAAAAAAAGTGAATTTGTATATTATATCATTGCATAAAATAGTCGATTTGTGTGTTCATGTGATACACAAAATCGCAGAATAGGTAGGGGTTTGACTGGATGTTGCTATAATACACAAATGATTATTTTGTGTGTTACATCAACTTATAAAATAACAAAAGAAAAGGTTGGATAAAAAGATAATATATCAACATAGTTAAAAACGAGGTAAAAATAGCATATATGCGATTAATAAAGGAAAAAAGTGATTTTGTTAAAGAAGTAAATGTTTTAGATTGATTTTATGATTTGTGTGTCACATGATTACATAAATATATTTTTGTGTATTGTAGGAACACATAAAACTGAATATCAAAATTTTAAAAAAAATCGAAGAAAAAGTCAAAACAATTCACATCTGTATATATGAATTTCCCCTGTCCAAAAACGTAATTTTTTATATATTCTATTTTTTTGTAATTAATTATGGTTTTTTTAAAATTCACGTACGCGCGCATTTCTTGGAATTGAAAAATATATTTTTGTGTGTAATACCAACACATAAAGCGGAATATCGAAATAAAAAAAATCAAAAAAAAAATTAAAAAATATTCATAGACTTAAATATTAATTTGCATCGTCCAAAAAAACAAGTTTTGATTCTTTTGATATGAATTAATTATAATTTTTTTTAAATATCTAGACGCGCGCGTGTAATGAAATTAGTTTGTGGTGGTAGTAGTGGTGGTAGTAGTGGTTGTACTGTGATGGTGGTGGCAGCACGGTGGTGGCGGCGGCGATGGTAGTGGTGATGGTTATGGTAGGGTGGGGATGGTGGTGGTGGTGGAGTTGAAGAAAATAAATAAATAAATAAATATTATATATATAATTAAAGTAATAATTAATAATTTTTTTGGTATTTTCTAAATCTTCCAATTTTTTATTAATATTAAAAATTAATATTGTAATTGTAGTTATATATAACTATTATTTAAATGCATGTTATTAATAAAAAAAAATTTTAATCAATTATAAAGCTAGTATTTTTTGTACTCCGTGTTCAGTTATTTACACGATAACAAAAATTGTGGGATAATTCCATCAAAACAACATCAAGCTCAACAAGTAAGGTCTCGAAAAGGCTGAGTTTAGTTTTATTCAACAAAAAAGTAGTCTTGGTTACACTTTAAAGGGTGATATATGCACCATGCGTTTTCATAAATTATAAAAAGTAAACACATGTGAAGATTTATTGGAAATATACAATGTCCGAATGGAGAAGTTACCACTTTGGCGCACAAGTGTATGAAGCGTTCATTGACTATTGTAAGAGTTTGTTAGGGTCCAAGAGTACTACGGGTAGTGTTGATTTTGAGGTATTCGACTGGGGAAAGATTCTTTCGCAAGAAAAAAGTTTGGACATGTTCAAAGAAGTTTCTGATGAAGAGATAAAAGAGGCGATTTTCCGTATACCAAATGATAAAACTCCCGGACCCGATAGGTATTCCTCATTTTTCTTCAAAAAGTCTCGTGATATCATTGGAGAAGACTTTATACAAGCGGTACATGAATTTTTTTAAATTCGGGTTCTTAATTAAACAATTAAATGCCACTATTTTTGCTCATATTTCGGAAAAGGATTACCTAATTAAGGTTAGAGATTATAGGCATGTTTCTTGTTGAAACGTTATTTATAAAGATATAGCCATGATTGTCGTGGACAGTTTGAAGTTGGTTTTGGATGGATTTGTGGATAAAGCTCAACGTACGTTTATCTCCAAAAGATCGATGACAAAAAATATTCACCTTATGCAAAAGTTATTGAAATGTTATAACAGTAATAGTATCTCTTCTAGATGCTCAATTAAAATTGTCTTGTGTAAGGCCTATGACTCTATTTTGTGGGATTTTATTCATGAGGTACTTAAAGGACTCAACTTTCCAAAGAAGTACATTGATTGGATTATGGTTTGTGTTTCCACTACTCATTAGTTGGTGAGAATACATAGTGAAGTGCATGGATTTTTCAAAGGAGAAAAATGATTGAGACAAGGTGATCCCCTCTCATCTTAACTTTAATTTTGTCTTGAATGTTTCTTGAGACTCTTGAAGAAGAAAACGAATCAAGGGTTCAAGTATTATCCCTAATGTGGAAAAGTAAAAATTTCTTATCTTGCATTTGCCGATAATTCAATGCTTCTTTCTAAAGGTGATCATGACTCAGTTAAGATTCTTATGAATAACTTGAAGGCTTTCGGGGAGTGCTTGGGACTTTATTTGAATATGAGAAAGTCGAATATTTATTATTTTGGTGTAAAAAGTGAAGTGCTTGAGAATATCTTGGAAACAACGCAATTAGAAAAATGGTCCACGCCGTTCCATTATTTGGGTAGGACTCTTAGTGTTTTGGATTTACTTTCGAGGGATTATAAACCTCTCATTAATAAATTGGAAGGCTATATAAGAGCATGGAATGCAAATTCTTTTTCATTTGCGAAAAGATTGAAACTAATTAGATCGGTTCTTCAAGGGGCAATATGTTTTTGGTTTTCTATCTTTCAAGTTCCGGTTTGTGTATTAGATCGTATTACAAATATTTGTAGGAATTCTTATCGGGATGGAAAATCGCCACACATTAAATAAAAGAAATATGTACTCCAAAAGATGAAGGTGGACCCGAGTTTAAAGATTTAGGAGTTTGGAACAAAGCTTTACTTATGAAAATACTTTGGAAGATAGTTGATAAGAATGACTCACTCTAGATCAAGTGAATTCATAAGAAATATCTTAATAAATGTTAATATTTGGGTATGGAAAGTAAGAAATTGGATTCTCCTTTTTTGAAACATATTCGAAACTGAAGGATGAGACTGAGGTTTTGCTTGAGAGCGAGGGAGGAAAGAATATTTTTTTTCTCGGTGGTTCACCTCATCAGCAATCTTCCTATTTTTAACGAGTTCCAAATGATGATTTTGTGAATTATATAAGAAACCATATGATGTTTTTCATCATCAATCTTATATTAAACCTTAGGAAAATCTTGTGTGAGACACTTGTTTTATTTCTAAGCATGTCATTATTGTATGGTTGTCGATACATGAGAGACTTAAGACAAATGAAAAGATGACTTAGATGGAGTTGGATCCACTTTGTGAACTGTGCGGTGAGAATTTTAAATCCAATTTGTATTTTTATTTTGAATGTTCTTGTGCTAAATATATTTAGGATGAGATTAAAAAGTGGTTGGGGATCGTTAAGGATATGAGTACATTGTTGAGTGTTTTGAAGTGACTCAAGAAGTTTAATACTCGTGAAAATTGAAGGAGAAAAGTTTGGAGGATAACTTTTAGATCTACTATTTATTGTAGACGAGAGATAATCTTGACATGAGAGGTGAACCTTCAATAAATGAAGTGGTTGTTCTCTCATCATACCTTTTTGGATGATAATGAGAGTTTACTTTATAACTCTTTGAGATAAATATTAGTGCATATATAGTTGTTATTTAAACATTCGAATCTAGGTAAATGATACTTTGTATAGTGTACAACTTTTTTTTTATACAACCGTTTAACTAAAAAAAATCTCTAAGGGAGAGTCTAATAATAAAATGGCACTTGCAAGTTGTAATGTAGGGGTGAGCATGGTTTTGTTCGTCTCAGTTTTTGGGTAAAACCGGAACCAAACAGAATGATTCGCTTTTTATAATTTAATAACCGAACCGGACGGTTCACATTTGGTTACACATTCGGTTTTTGGTTCTGGATTGGCTCGGTTCGGTTCGGAATATGGTTCACTTTGAATTTGAACACTTGGCCAATAATATTGGTCAACCTATTTCATGAAATACATTGTCTAATAGCGAATAATATTCCAATACAATTATAATAATATTATAAAATTGGGGTATAAATATATCAATTAAATAAAAACTTATAATCTAACAACTATTATTTTAATTTAGAACACTATATATATATATATATAATTAAAAATATTACTTTCAAATTCACACAATAATGATTTATAAAATCAATCAAGTAATTGATACTTACTTATATAATCTTACGTAATATATAAAAAATTCTCTAATAACACCATCGAATAGTAAAACATAAATTTCACGTAGATGATAAATTCTCACAAAAAATTTTCCTACAAAATTGTTATAAAAAAAGTTCTCACATTTCTTATTTCTTTTCCTTCCTCGGTTCGGGCTTTTTGGTTGGGTTTTTGCGTAGTAAACCGAACCGGACCAAAAATACCGGGTTTTTAAAAATTGAAATCCAAACCTTTTGGTTTTTCGGTTTTATTGGTTCGGTTTTTTCTGATTTTTTGGTTCGTTTTGAGTTTTTGATTCGATTTAGTTTTTTGGTTTGCATTTACTCAGCCCTATTGCAATGTGTATTTTTCACACTTATATTTACTTCTGACTGTTTCACTAGTCGTAGAATGTTTGTCCAAAAAAATAAAAAAAAAGACATTCAAAATTTACTATATCGACAATTTCTTTTGTTCACTAAATCGACATTCCAAATTCACGTCGTGTTGTATTTTAATTTGTTGTACCTTATATATTCAACTTGTTAGGTCAAATGATCTTCCATCTTTATTAGGCATGCAACGATGAACTAACTTCTAAGTCAAACATTCCATGCGATGAATATAGTTCATAAAGATAAGTGAACGTATTTATTAGAAAGACCATGCATCATGCATGGTATTATATTCTATCGTGATATCTCGCAAATGCAGAAAATAGAGAAACCAATAAATATTTATAAATGAACAAAAGGACCTATATTTAATTCAAAATAGAAGAAGAATAAAATGGGATAATATAGTTCACTAAAGTGTCAATCGTCAATTATGTGAGGGAGTGGGATAAAGAAGTAGATGTAAAGAATAAAAGAACCTACAAACAGAAATCGTATAGCATGCTTTCAGTCTTTGAGTTCATTGTATTAGAATTGGCTAGACAAGAAGTTGAGTAGTTGAAAAATCTAATAGCACATATATCACCATAGGAAGAAAATGCCACACCGGTATATATTCATTGTGATTTGCAAGAAGGGTCTGGAGTTACTCATAATTGCGTCTACAATGAAAAAATGAGACATATTCGCATCAGTGGTTCTGTAAAAAGGTCACTGATAAATGGTGTGATAACCTTGGAATATGTACGATCAGAGTAGAATTTGGCTGCTTCATCTACTAAAGGCTTAACCAGTAAATTAGTTCTAGAAACATCGAGGGGGATGGGGCTAAATCTCATTAATGAAGACCATATGGCTGATGAGTCTATATGATGAACTATCTTCCCATTCTTATGGGGTGAATTGTGAAAACATGAGCTTATAATCTCGTAGCGAATTCATAGCCATTAGTGGTAGTCCTATTGAGAATGACTTGATGAATTCACCGTCGAAGTTGAGGCATATTGCTCTGTAAACATCTTACTGCCGAGGATATAAACGCTTGATGAACTCATAACCAGTAGTGGTAGTCCTAATAGGAAGGACTTGATAAATTCACCGATGAGGTTGAGGTACATTGCCCTTAACATGATCTCAAAGCCCTAGAGGGGTAGTCTACATTGGATAGACATTCTTAAAGATTTTAAAGAGGATATTATAATTCACAATGAATTCATGCGCGTAGTAGTGGATTTTTTATCCTTTAACACATTGAATTGGGATTGTACTTCCTTTATCAACTTCCTATCCTTGTGTTGGGATCTTGTATAATCCAAGTATCTAAGAGCTGCACACTTAACACACAAATAGATCTAAAAGTAACAAATATCTAAAACTAGACAAGAAATGAGAATATGTCTAAATATAAGGAATAATATTTCAATAAGTCCTAAATACCCCTAAAAAGATGTCTCACTACTATATTAATCTTCCAGGTAAAAGGAGACTCCAAAACCCCCAACTCAAAGTTTTGTTGTCCCGACAAAATAAGAACTAAAATAGGGAATCTAAATCAAATTATGGGAGAGACGAATGTAAATAATGATCCCAAAGAAATTACCTAACAAGTGTCATGTAATAATATCTACAAATTAAATCACGCATACACTTATCATATAAACAATCAACACGTCATAATATCAATATTAGATTAGTTTCGCAATGCAATAAGGATAGGTATTTCATTTAGTTCAATATGGTGGCATAGGTTGTTCCTCGATCCTAAAATGATATCCATTGGTCCACTCAACTATTCCCTATTAGCTCAATTATTTCAAACTCACGTAACTAAGAATCATAAAGTCTTAAGGTTATCACATAGGCTTAGGGACGGTATGATAAGTATTTGGATAGTTTGAAGTGAGCTTTTGTCTCTCTCCTCACTAGCGATCAACAAATTGTCTTAGAGATTGAGTTTACACTCAAAGATGTACTCACTCAACCCACTTGATGCGCATGACAAGGATCCTTAATAATTCCATAACAATTTACGATGATTACATAACATTTTTACTTCACCGAATCTTTCAATTCAATTCCTTTTCATTCATTTTTTGTAAGTTAGACATGACACTCTTTTTTATGTGAGATGTCATGCTACTTAATTTTCTTGTTTTTCTTTTATTTTTCTCAATATTTTTTTAATAGACCCTGTCAAAAGGTTATAATAAACTGATGTGAGATGTCATGCTACTTAATTTTCTTGTTTTTCTTTTCTTTTTCTCAATATTTTTTAATAGACCCCGTCAAAAGGTTATAATAAAGTGCATCATCAACATAGCGCATACATACAATAATGACATTATGTGTTAGGTTAGACTTGTGGAGAATCCTTTTGCTCATGGAAATTTAAATGAATATGAGTCAAAATTGCGTCGGGATGAAACCCACTATTTTTGTTAATTTCTTTACCGTAAGGGTCGTTTTTGTAGACATCGTCTTTTTTTTTTGGTTAGGTAAACAATTATATTAAAATAAAGGAGTAACTATAAAATATACAATATAACCACCTATCTAGGACCGAAGGCTTAAGGTAGCAACTATCCTATGCACTATATTTACCTCAAAGAGTTACAAAGCAGACTCCCGCTATCATCCAAGAAGGCATGATGAGGGATCAAGAAAAAAAAATATGGAATAAGTGCACCACTTTATCTCCTTGATAATGGTTCCTTCGTCAAAAGATCGCCTCTCATGGCAAGATTATTTCTTGTTCTCCAAATACAATAAATAGTAGCTCCAAAAGCTATCCTCTAAACTTTTCTCTTCCAATAATCACGGGCCTTTAGAATGTTAATCCAATTTAAAGCACTCAACAAAGTATTCATCTCCTTAACAATTCCCAACCACTAATTAACCTCGCCCCAAATATATCTAGAAAACGTGCATTCAAAATAGAGGCGCTTATTTGATTCCAAATTCTCACTGCACAATTCACAAAGTGGATCCAATTCCAAGTAGGTCATCCTATTTGTTGTCTTAGGCCTCTCGTGTATCACCATCCAAACAATAATGACATATTTTGGAATAACACAAAAGTCCCATATGAGGTTTGCGCAATATTTAACAGTAGATCGATCATATGACTTCTTATACAAGGCATAAAATTCACCACTAGTTACCTCATTTGTAATAGGAAGACCTTTTGGCAAGAAAAACCACCAAGCCAAAATATTCTTTCTTCTCCCGCTCCCGAGCAAAACCTCTATCTAATCTTTCAACTCCTAAACATTTTTCATAAGAGGAGAATTCAATTTCTTAACTTTCGACACCAAACATTTACATTTTTGAGACATTCCCCATAAATCCATTTGATCCAAAGAGAATCCTTTTTATCAACAATCTTTCAAAATATTTTCATAAGCAATATTTTATTCCAAACTCCTAAGTCTGTAAACCCAAACCAACCTTCATCTTTTGGAGTACAAATCATGATTTGCGTCACATTACCATACCAATAAAAGTTCATACATATACTCGTAATACGTTCTCTCACGCAAATCGGAATTAAAAAGATAGAGAACCAAAAACAAATTACCCATCGAACAACCGATGTAATTAGTTCCAATCTTTCCAAAAATAAAAGAGAAATAGCTTTTCATGATCTTATATAGTCTAATTTATCAATGAGAGGTCTAAAAATAAAACCGAAGCACCAAGAGGTACACCCAAATAACAGAATGACATGAACCCCCTTTCTAAATGAGTTGTTTCCAATATATTCTCGAACACTTCATTATTAACAGCCACATAATAAATATTCGACTTTGTCACATTCAAATGAAGTCCCGAACATTCCCCAAAAGTTTTCAAACTATCCAATCAAGTCAGGATCGCCTTTGGAGGAAAACATTAGATCATCGTCAGTCGCTTAAAAGGAGAACAAGGCTCTGGCCAATTAAACTAACCCTTACTTGTTTCTATTTCTTAGAGTCTGTTTGGATTAAGGAGGGATTCTTTAGTAAAAGATAGGAAGAGAGAGTATAATAAATGAATGGAAATGAGAGTATTAAATCTTGTTTGGATTGAATAAAAAAAGAAGGGGAATATTATTAAAGGATTATAGGTATCCGGTGTTTGAATTAGAGAAATAATGGGTAGAAAAGATTCTTTTTATAACTAAATGACTTATATACCGCTATTAAAATAATTATAAAAAAATAATAAAGGTAATTTAGACATTACAATATAATAAAAGGATCCTTCCCTTCTAATCCCATCGAATTGGAAGGACAGAATATATAAGGACATAAGGTATTATAAGAATCTTTTACTAAAATTTTCCTAATCCCATATAATAAAAAAAAAAAAAGATTATTAAAATCTTTTAATATAATTCCTTTTCTCCATGTCCCTTAAGTTTGACATGACTTTTTCCAACTATTTGAGTGTAAACAAGAATGCAATTTGCAGCACAACATTCTTTTGCCATCCATTTCTACAACAGGTTTAATTACTCATAAACGTCCACGCATAAATAAAAATTGTCCTATGGCTTCAAAATTTTTTTAAACAGAATTGGAGAGCTTGAATATAAATATATATATATATATATATATATATATATTGACTAGTCTAAAGTATTATCTTATATATATGCAATGATTTTTTATAATAGAGCCTGATTGTATTACTTGGATGCTTGGATATATATGTTTAACTAAAACCAGATCTCCGTTTGAAGAAGTTTCTTGATTCTTAGTAAATCCGCGGCCACCGCATATCGACATGGATATATTCCACCATATGTAAGCTTATTCATAATCTTTAGAGTTAATAATGATGACTATCCCACTCAATAAAGTAACCCACCTTATTGTTCCAGTTTTATCAGATATCCCCGAAGGACAGTTCATTTATTTAATTAAACAAACAAAAGTAAATAAACTTTATTAAATACTTTAAAAGTTCTCTAATAAAATGAGTTCTTTCTTTATACCGTCAAAAAAAAAAACGTTTATGTTTTTTTTTGGTTAGGAATGTCTTTAGAACATGTTACATGAACAATTTGTTCCTCTTCAAAAATTATAAATTAGTATTTATTTATTTAGTAATATCTTATTAAAATATAAATATCAACTATTAATTAGGATATTATATATTTTATTACTTTTTTTTTGGTATAACTTATTTTGTACTTCACACTACATAAATCGTTTATCAAACTTTCTCTTTAGTTATTAAGAAAACAAGTTATTTATATATAATTTAAACTCAGATTCGAATTTGTTCAAAAGAATTAAATAAACAAACTTGAAATCTTAGTATGCAAGTGGTTCAAATTTCAAATTTGAGCTCGAACTTTTAAAAATATTAATCAAATTTGTAATCAGTCCAGTTTATCATCTTGCTATCCCACTAATCCATCATGATTTTTCTTTTTCTTTCTTAAATATTTACTGTTGTATGGTTTAAACAAGTCCACACGTAGAAGACCCGTGAAAGCAGTCCAACTACTTCCGCCACCAAGTTAAAAGCCAGCATTACATATTGTGTTGTGACTTGGAAGATTTCATAAACTTTGTTTTATAAAATATTGGAAATTAGGAGCATCTATTTGACCTATTTGGGAAATATATAGAATAAAAATGTAGGAGAAAAAACTTATAATACGCGAAAAACACATGAACTGTACGTCATTATAATTCATCCAGATTTGATATTTATCTTAAAGTCACCATGGATGGACTTCCATGGTTCATACTTCATATATATATATTTCTTGGGTACATACTACAAAGTCCAAGAAGTATCGATCATATAAAGAATAAATGTTTCAAAAAGGGAGAACTATTATTATTAATGGTTATGAGTATTATTTATAATTTATTTTTGGAATGTTAAGCATAGTTTAAAGAGTAATGATATATATAGGAGTGTGTTTTTTTTTCTTTACCTGGTGTTCCGGGCCAGCTTCTGCGCACCACAACTAATCTTACGGGAATATGCAAGCTTCCAAATGTATTTGAATTTTGTACCTTCACCTTACACCCATTAGAGAGAAAATTCGAACTTTGTATCCATCCTTTTAAGTGATGAACAAATTGAAAGACTCTTATCATTTGAGCTAACTCAATTGATTATATAGGAGTATTGTATGAGTAAATGATACTTTGATTTTCTAAAATTACATTGAAAAATTATTTGATATAGACAAAAATTTGATTTCATAATTTTAAAATAAGGATAAAATATCATTAATTATAATATTAATGACATTACTAGATCCTTGTTGGGATACTTAATTTGATTTATATATATATATTGACTTTATCTCGTAAACTGTCAAGATAGTCGGTATAATGTATTGATTCAATAATCAACATATCTTTTCTTTACCAATCATTAGGCTTACGATACATATGGAATACCTCAATTTTTTGAGGGAATGAGTTTTTAAGGCCAATTGACATTGGTTTTTTTATTATAGAGCCAAGGTGTAACTAGTCCTAACTAGTTGGTTAGAATGCACCAAAATACCAAAAATACCTTCCCCTTCTCTTTAAACACAATGAACAAACTACCCAAAACATCAAACCCATTAGGGTCTGGAAAATCAGAAACCACCCCCTCTCTTTTATCTCTTACGAACGAAACAACCTCTTTATCATCACCCATCCCACCCACCCACCCTCCTGTCGTGGACCATTAACCACCATCATCACCCCCTTTTCCCTCTCACTTTCTACACCATCCACACCATCATTACCATCATACCTACCCCTCAGGGCCGGCCCTTGGGTAAGGCCACCAAGGCGGCCGCCTTAGGCCTTATTTTTTTTATATAAAAAAGGGCCCCAATTTTATCAAAATAAATTTTTTATAGTTACAAAAGGCCCTGAAAAATAAATCTTGCTTTAGGTAACTAAGCATATTTTAGTTTCTCGGGCCAGGCCTGCCACCCCTCCTGTCTCCTGCCGTGGACCATTAATCACCACCATCATTACCATACCCCTCTCATTGCCTACACCATCCCCACCATCATCGCACCATCATCACCATCAAACCCACCCCACCCACCCCTCATGCTTCCTGCCGTGGACCATCAACCACCATCATTACCACCCTCTCCCTCTCACTGCCTACACCATTAACCACAATCTCAAATCTCACCTTCCCATCGTTCTACTGCTCACTACAATCGACGGCGCCGGAACTCAACCACCACCATATAAACCTATCCTCTCCACTGCTCACCGTATCTTCACCACCATCTTCCCCGATCTCACCATCAAAACCCATCTCTTCACCACTATCTTCCACTACTCCACGATGAACAAAGGCGAACGAAGCCCAATACCACTGCTGACGCTCGTGGACCATTCACCACGCTGAAGATCAAGACCACCAATACACCGCCACCGCCTTTCGTGCCTATTATCCACCATTCAGATCTCACCGGTGCACCTCCGGTGAGTGTGAGATCATAGAGCCATAGGTATAGCCGGTCAAAGTCAATCTGAATCATGGGCCCAGCCCGTCGAAGGAAATTTGAATCATGGGCCCACCCCCATCCTGAGTCAGACAAAGCTGTATATGGTTTTCTTTTCTTTTTTGTTTTGTTTTTTGTTTCTTATTTTGCGAGTAAAATCCTGATCCGTGTGAACTCATATGAGTTTGCAGAGATTTCTTTTTGTTTTTAGGTCGTATATAAAAAAGTTTACAGAGATTTGTTTTTGTTTTAGTTCATACGAACCATAAGTTGGTTTTTTGTTTTGTTTCCAGATGATTCGAGTGTGAAGAGAGTGGATTTAGTTTTTTTATCCTGGGCGGTACAACCCCAATACGGGTGTGAAGAAGTTTTTTTTTTTTGTTCGTGAAGGGGCCAGCTCAATAACAATATTGGATTGTGAAGAATATAATGTGTTTGGATTTTGGTTTGTGAAGAGGGATGTGTTTTTTTTTTGGGACATAATGGGTGCAGACCAATAGTAATTTTGACCAGTGATGTTATTGTACCATGGGTACAGCCCACTAAATTATGACCGAGATAGGCTTGTATCCATCGAGCTAATAGTCGATATGGGTCTGTACCCCTATGAGCTTTTAAATGGACAAAAATGGATAACGACTTAATAAAAAAAAGTAATAACGGATTAATAAAAAATGTAAAAAACCGACATGGGTCTCTACCCATCGAGAAAATGGAAAGGATAAGTTTTTCAGCCGAAAGCTAAGGGTATAAATGTAAAAAAATGAAACTATAACATTACAAATAGGCTTATAGTGAAGGTTTTTTTAGTTAGGCTTTAAATTATAAAGATGCTAAAAATTTGGCCTCGTTTTGTATTTTCCTCCAAAATTTTTTACTATATTGTTGAACCACTTTATATTTAGAGTCATTCAGAGTCATTGGCTTGGTTTGAACTTGTACCATTTAAAAAAACAAAACTTTGACCAGTTAAACTAACCCTAACGGGTTAATACCTCAATTTTTTTTGTTTATGCGTTATATATTTACACAATGATGAAGCCCCCGTATGATCGTTCATCTATAGGCAAAATGCGATAGGGGTATTTAAACTATAAATTGTAACGAGATGGCCATCCATGTTTCATTTCGTGATGATGGTGGCCCTTTTTTAACAGAATCGTCAGTTGACCCTTAGTTAGCGCCACGTCACGCCATGTTATTGCCACGTCATCATCGTCTTTATCATTTACTTTGATTTAAAAAAAACCTTTAAATGTTGAACATGTATCATTTAAATGATTTTCGTTCTCTTTCTGAAGATTGAAAAAGCTAGCTCTGATGATTTATGGGCCTCTTTGAGTATTGAAAGATCCTTGTTCACGTCATCTTGAGAGACTGAGGAAGATATATGCTCTTGGGAAAAGCTTTTTCTCCTTCCAATACTTTATCGTCTTCAAAAAAGTATTGGGTCCAAGTTGGAAAGATAACGCGATGTCAAAATTTCATCTACAACGAAGGTAAATAGTTGATGTCTCCTCTTTTGTTCTATTTATATGCCCTTATGAGACATCAAATTAGGTGATTATTTTACTAATCTGATAGACTTTTTGTAATAATATGCGATATTTTATTTTCTCTCCTTAGATTTTAGTATTTATTAATTTATTAGGCTTTTGCGCGTAATATGGTTTGTTTTAGTGAAAACTTTGTAGGTTTCTAATACTAGCAAGGAGAAGAATCAAGAATAGAAGTCTTAGATCGTGTAAAGAGGTCAAAAGCTAAAAGAAATATCTCGAGGAGTTGACAAATTTTAGTTGAAAATATGGAAGGCTGATGGTAATTGCTGATTTCGAGCCACTTAAAGATGGATTCAGCCTCTGAGTTGTGAATAAGATTCGTACCTTATCGAGTTACGAAGAATTAGCCAGTTGAATGAGTCAATTCGGAGTTATATTGAGAAAGTTACAACCGTTTTCGTGAAGGGTGTACAACCGTTACGAGATTTGGACTAAGATAATGGACTTGGGCTTTTTAATATTTCACTAATCAACCTAAGTAAAAGCCCTAGTCCGATTTTAGCACTATAAATAGGCCTTTAGACCTTATTATTCAGGACTCCTCATTTTATTCTTTAAATTAAACCATCATCAGAATTGAGTGTTTAGAGAAAAAGTCAGAAGCAAGGAAAATGAGAAAGCTAAGAGTTGGAGAAAGTCTTTTTCTCCAAATCACAGCCAAACCAAATTCCTAATTAGGATCTATCTTTTATTATTGTAATTTGTAAACATGAATTCTTTTTATTTTTCTTAGTTTTTCCAATTATGAGCTAAATTTAATTAGTACTTGATAATGCATTAATGGGTTAAGCCCCAATTTATTCTATTTTAAGTTTTTGCTTTTGGGATTATTTTAATTGAAATCGAATTGGGTAATTGGTAATTTTTATTACTTTGCATTTATTTACTGTTATTGACCTGATCAATTGATAATAGGAATTAGTAACTAGGCTATTTCATAAAGTGGCATATGAATCACCTTGACGGGGGGTTTAGTTACGGAACTAGGTAATAAATGTAGGATAGAAATTATTGACCTTGACATGCTTAATTAATCCTATAGCCAATTGGGTAAATAAAACTTAATCATTCGAAGGTGGACTATAATCACCCTGACGGGGTTTGTAGCACCTAAGAATAGCTTCTTAGTCCATCCTAACGGGGGTGAGGAGAATCCCGAATCCCGACTATTAGTAATTACCGATTCGACCCTTGCACAAGACATTGGATGAATATATTTAGGTGAAATCCTAGTGTTACTCAAGTGCTACTCCTCTTTATTGCGTTTACACATTTTACTTTTCTTGCGTCTAGCTTAGTATTTGCATTTTACTCGAATCTCTTTAATATTTTACTTATTTGCATTAGTAATAGAAAACCAAACAAACAACTACAAAATCATTTACTTGCTTTTACTTGCTATAATCCACTATTTGATAAGCATTAGAGTCAAACCAATCCGTCCCTGCGAACAAATCTGTTATCACATATATTACTTAGGACAACTGTACACTTGCAGTTGTGGTTTCTCTTTTCCTTATTGCATTATTTTTAGAACACACAAGGAACCACCAATAGTCAATAAGGAGATATGCCTGTTTACAACAAGCCTTGATAAATAATACGAAGTGTCAAAAGCTTTCTCCAGCGAGATATGAGGTAAAGCTATAAATTGGTCAAGCGAGGGGTCGAGTATTGAGATGGAGTTTGGTAGAACATGATATTACTTCGAGACTACATAAGAACTCTTACAAATCATTTTAGGCTCCCTCTCTCTATGAAGAAATAATGAAGTGTCTTTTCCGTCCTCTTCTTCGTCATAATTTTCAATTAAAAGAGTGGAAGATGCCCTCTTAAGGAGAGGTCGATATGGATTCTTGTTTTCTTTTATGGCCAAGGTACCGTATGACTCACCTGGTAAATAATTGTTAAGGCACTATGAGGATATAATCAAACTCCCTACATGACCCCCTCTCTATTTCCTTGGTTTGGAAGCCCATCCTTATTTATTGCTACCTCTGAGCATCTCCTCCCGGACTCCTAATACATCCATATATATTCAATTCATGAAGAATATAAGGATTAAAAACGTGGTCGAGAAATCTTAAAAGGGTTAGCTGATATAAAAAAGAGTTTTCTTCCATCAAGTTTTGGGAATAACTTCCTTTTTAAAATGGGAAGTATAATTAATCCTCCTCCCCTAGCAATATCATAATGATGATAAAGTTTGGAATCTTATATGGTAGAGTTTTTGAATTTTTTTATCGATATCTCAACATGGGTGTTAAGAAACTCTAAGTGTTTAATCTTTTTCATTCTCACTAAGAACTTAGAGTTTCTTGATCTAAAGAAAATTCCCCCAAACCGTAGAAACGGGATAACTAGGGAGTTTTCTAAAGAAAACAAACATCATATTCCACCCTAAATGGCTACTTACAACACTCTCGACGAGAAAGGTGGGATTTCGTTTAGATTTGAGGGAAAAGAAAATGTACCATCCACCTTGAAATTTGATTTTCTCCAAGGTATTAGAGTGATCTAACAGTGAGACAACATGGTTCTTCCATATCTGATAAAAGGTTCAAAAGATACTCACTTAAGGGACGAACTTGAGATTCAATTGATAGTAGGAATACAAAATAGAAATCTTAAGTGTTTGGAAATAGTTGATTCGGGATCAGGGAGTAGAATTTTAACATGTTATGGATAAAAGGCCAAAGGGGTATCTCATGCCCATATCAAAATATCGAAGATCAAGCACAAATTCGTCATCATAATTGTTGGAAAATGACCTTCTCATACTTTTTAAATATGCTTTAATGTGACAAATTATTTTTATTTTACAAACCCTTCTTAATAAATTTTTTTAACACATCTCTTTTAATAAGCACACTTACTTAAACTCAAAATCTTAGTACAACTTTTACTCAAAATGGTTTATGTCATATCTTCTCATATATTTTTATTTAGCTTTCGAGTTAAACTACAATTTTTCTTAAAAGATCATTTATAAGAACTTTAGTATATAAAAAAAATTCATTTGAACGTCACTGAAAAGTTTGGTGTGCAAAAATTAGAAGTTGTTTCGCCATACTGGACATACGCAACCAGGCACCTGATTTATAAAATCGTCATACCGACCTACAAAGGAAACCAGATATGAAGGAAAAAATTAATGTCCAAGAAACATAAGCTATGTTGTCATACCGATGAGATAAAAGCAGACACCCAGCTTTGATTCTTGCTTTCTCCTAATACCTTGCTTTAATTCTTCTCCATCTCTCTAATGTAATCTTATATGTTGCGCATCGTAATAACTACAAACTTTATATGGGTATGATGGAATCTTGCATGGTTGAGAAAGGTTTAAGAAATTTTGGAAAACGTTTTTGAAATTTTTGATTTTGATTCTTGGATTCTAGGTGGTTTGGAATGATGTGGGTGGATGAATCTTGTTTATATGAATGTAGGGAAGGATTTGGATATGAATTAATGGTGATTTGGTGGTGTTTTGATGTGTGGTAGAGGTCTGGTGAAGCTTTCATGGAGTTTGGGTGCTTTGGGAAGAAGGAGGCTTAAGGTTTGTGAGATATAAAGTGAAATATGAACAAACCTCCTCTTCAAGAAAACCCGTTGCGGCGCGCACCGGTAGGCCGGCTATTGGACCGGTATTGACGGTCAATTTTTTTTAATAATTCTGCCTCGAACCGTCGTGACCCTTTATCGCGAATGATGACAGTGTTGGCGGCCGGTAGGCCGGTCATGGGACCGTATGTCGGTCTTATTCTGTAATAATTTTGTTGTGAACCATAGACAAACCGTCACGACCCTTCTTCAGGGACCACTATGCCGGTCGTGGGACCAGTATACTGGTCAAAATCTTCGAACTCTTTGACCTTGAACCGTGGCGTGTAACATCGTAACCCTTCTAACTTTCTGACCTCGAACCATGGCGCGTACCTTCGTGACCCTTCGCGAATTGGTGAATTTTCCATTTTTTCTTTGCATGCCTCCGTTCTAGGTTAATTTCAGCTTGACTCGTACATTATTAGGAAACATGCCCTGAACAAAAGTTAGAGACAATTTCCTAAATGTTTCGAGTTCGAATGCAAAAGTTATGGCCATTTGAAAACAATTGTTATGATGTTCGCGAGTTGCTGGTGCTAGCCGCTCCTGTCTCGGCCAAAACCTTATGTAATCATATATTCATGGTTTTTTTGTTTAATCAAACGTCATCCATAAAATATCTTGAAATTTTAGGAATATAAATAACAATATTTAAATAAGTAATATTATATATTCTCATTTTTTATATAAACTAAGAAAAGTAATTATTACATTCTATGTTAATTAGACGTTGTTTATAAAATATTTTGAAATCTTAAATAATTATTGAGAATGTAAATAATAATATTTAAATGAGTAATGTTATATATCCTTAATTTTTGTATTACTCTCATATCGTCGGACTATGTGGTGTGATTTAATTGGAAATGAATTATTCATTACTTTACTTTTCTCAATTTAATTTAATTTTATTTCTAATCAAATTAACAAATAAAATGAAATTTGATTGTCATGTTTTCTTTCCTACACAAACTAAGAAATGTAATTATTTAATCAACCACCATCCATAAAATATCTTATAATTTTGAATACTTATTATAAACTATAAATAATAATTTTTTTTTTGTTACATCTGAGGTCGAAGTGACTAGCTAGCTAATAAACTAACTTACAAAGCTCCTACCGAAGAACACATTATCGCTCTAGAAGTAGCTATGCCACACCTGTCCTTCATAAGCAACTTCTTCAAACCAACCGGAGGATCATCATAATACACCGGTTCCCCATTCCTATGTGTTCCCAACTTAGCCATGAAATCCGCACAATAATTCGCCTCTCTATACGCGTGAACAAACTCATACCCCGTGTGGGACGCGAAAATATCTCTGCATTCATTTAGTAATGTGTCTAACTGATTCCCAATGTTCTCACCGCCCTTCACTAGCGCGTGCAACACCAGCGAGTCAGTTTCGACCATTAATATCTCATTAGGCCTTTGAATTGCCAAGGATAAGCCACAGTGTAATGCGAAAAGCTCGGAATGAAAGGCCGATGAAGCCGTAAAACCACCTGCAAAACCACCCATAAATGACCCCTCCATATCTCGAAAAACACCCCAACTCCGGCCTCTAGAGTCCTCGGATTAAAGCTTCCATCGATATTTAGCTTGACCCCTATTGTTGGTTTACATCATTTAACCAGTGTGTTTTTTGCTGTTATAATTAAACCACCGTCTATTTCTTTTCCCCAAGCTCTAATAAAGTTAGTCGCATTAAAAAGTTATTTCTTTTCACACTATATCCCAAATCTTGAATCGATTTACCTCGTTTTCCCGCGTTAAAAAGCCGATCATTTCGGTCTAGCCAAATAACCCAGATGGTAGCAAGTGCAATTAATTTTAGCTCCATACCCATTAGTGTACCTGTACATTCTAAGATAGCCTTCCACCATTCTTTGTTCTCGCTGGAAGTGAGTTGTCCAGGCTGGTTCTGATTCGCTGGAACACTGCCTCTCAGCTGCTGATCTGCTGCAGAAAAGTTTCCCACTCCAGGCGCTGTTGTACCAAAGAGTCCATCCTCATTAATATCTTCAAGCCCCGGACTGGTGTTATATCTTATAATTTATAAAATTATATCAAATTTGAGCAATTTTATATATCACACATTATAATTTTACTTTTGTATCACCTCTTATGTGGCACTAAACGAGAGAGAGAGAGAGAGAGAGAGAGAGAGAGAGAGAGAGAGAGAGAGAGAGAGAGAGAGAGAGAGAGAGAGAGAGAGAGAGAGATTAATAATTAGGAAAGAGAAATGATTGTATTGTTGTTTAAAACTTGTACATAAGAAGTGATATAAAGGTGAAGTGAAAAGAGATGATATATATAATTACTTTATAAAACATACCAAAAATTTGGAAACATGTGGAATATAATGTCCCAACAAAGGTCCGATTATTTATTTGGAAGCTCCGTAATACTTTGATTCCAACTAATACAAACATGAAGAAAAGGAAACGTGTAGATTCAAGCGACTGTAAATGGTGTATTAATCAAGGTGAGACAATCAAACATTTATTTTTAACATGTGCGGATAATCGTGGGCTGGATTTGCCCTCCAAATCAGAATACAAGATCAGCAAGTTAATAACATAGTGATGTCTCCTCATTTGTGATGATTTAATATATTTCTGAGACATCATTTTAGGCGTATTTATTAGAGTATAGGTCAATTTTCTCATGATTTAGTACACTTTCCTATTTTGTGTCTTGAATTGATTATTTATTATTTTTAGAGCATATTGGGTTTGATTATTTATTTAGTGTGAAGCGTTAAAGATATATGATAATTAATTAGAGTCCAAGTCAAAGTCTAAGAGCTAAAGGAAAGAGGATAAACATGGAAATTGAAGATAAGGAAGTAAAAGCAAAAAACATGGAAAAGGAAAAGCTGCCTTAAATCTGAATTCCTGCACCTACGACCACAAATCAGCTTATATCTCAAAATCGGTGAGGAATCTGGAGAAATGTTCAAGAGCAAAGTTAAAAATCTTTCCGAGACGATGAATTTCGACTCTTCATACGCGTCAAACGGTTGAGTATTGAAGCTGCTAGGACCAAAACAAAAACGGGGCTGATTCCATGTTTTTGGGCTACGAATTTGAGTTGGGTTAGGAGTCCAATATTTACCTTTTCCTTCAAGAAAACGAATTAGGTCAACCTATACACTATAAATACAACCTCTTAACATTAGAAAATCATCCTTGACCAAACCTTAAGGTCAGGAAGAAGCTACAACACAAGAAGAGAAGTCTGGAAGGAGCTGTGCATCAATCATGTCTCCTTCAACCTTCAATTCTGTAATTCTTTTCTTTCTTTAGTATGAACTAGATTCTATTTAGCTTGAGTTTTAGCATATATGTATGAACCCTATTTTTGGTTGACATCTATCTAATTTGATTGAATTTATGTTTTGATTTCTCTGTTTATGTGTTGGATTTATATTATGTGTTCTTTACGGTGTACAACGTATAGGATTACCATCATAGTAGTTAGATAGCCAGTATATTTGACTATAGAAGTAGCACATAACGTCTAGAATAATGTTTGATCTGACAACCCAGCCTAACTAGATAGTCAATGGTTTAGTGTATTGCTATTTAATCAATTGCAGGAACAGTTTGCTTAGGTTCTTATTGACACAGGTAAACCCTATATGAAACTACCTAGCGCAATTGAAACCAAACTATTGAAATACTATATGATTCATACCTTACATGTTTAGAATGGCAAAACTAGTGGGGATTACTTGCTAATTACTTAGGCTAAACTATCATACTATCTTTTCTTCTCTTTTATTTACTTTTATGTCTTTTAATTTAGTAGTTTAGTTTTCTTTTTAAAAACCAAATAAATATTTATCTATCTTTTCTTTCTACTTGCGTATTATCTGTTCTAACTTCTAATATCTGCACTTGAATACTTGCAAAATTCTTTCTTAACCTTCGTAGTCTCTGAGGAACGAATTCTACTTATTCATTAAAACTTGCATATGATCTGTATACTTGCAGAACCGTGCTCAGCCTGGGGTGTTTATATGTACTTATTTATTACATTATTTTATCACACCTTAGGCGACACCACATAGCGTGTTGAATTTAAAATATCATCGACACTTATTCAAAAAGAAGTTGGGATGGAAGAATTATTATTGCTTATGTTTTCTTGTTAATCTGGCAAATTTGGAAAAAAAAAATGAGATGTATACATGATAATATACCAATAGATACTGATACTATTGTTACTATTACTAACAAGTCAGAGCGAGAATTATTTGAAAATGAATGGTGAATAGTACAACCATCATCAAAACTTACTAGTACAAAGAACGATGCCTAATAGTCATTTCATGGAAGATGTTAATTTTTTATGTGATGTGTCGTTCAAGAAGTCATACGAATTAACAAGATTAGGTATAGTGCAATATCATTTACAATAAAAAATTACGATAGAGCACTCCATAACTACTTTAAGTAATTCAACACGAAGCCCAAGCAGGTCTGCCAACTACACAACTATGTAAACAGTTCGAAAATGAGAGGAAGACGATCCTCTCAAATAACTTTGAACTGGTTCAAGGTATCAAACACAAGTCAGCAGTAAGATGGACTACCCACCTAACAATCTTGGAAATACGAAAGATAGCGGCAATACATGGTCCAATCAGATTTAAACATATTCCAAAGCAGTTCAACGGGCAAGCAGACCGACTTGCTAAACAAGTTAGACATAAGACAAATAACGTACCAATAATGATTCACATCAACTTTGTGACGCGTCTCGGAAATTCTTCATCAATCAAAAAAAATTTATCAATCTCAAATGATCAAAATTCTTCATCAATTAAATTTTCTAGTAAAGTGTACATGTGCCAAACGAGCTGACCATCTCTCCGCAGTTCGCCCAACTTTTGGCCCACTATAATTTTGTTAGCCATGGTGTCATTGTCCATTAATGACTAATGAGTATTATAGATGTTACTTAGGAGTTTAGGAAGACCGTATTTGTCTCAGTAGTGGTAGCAACTTAGCAACCCACCGATCACTTATGATAGTAATCTTTTTCACCTAAGTAAAAGGTTGTTTTTTAAAAGGTTGTTTTTTAACAGAGTTGATTATCGTTAAGTACTATATACTATATTACTATATACTATTAGGTATTATAAATTTCATAATATTCTGTTTAGTATATTTTAATTCTAAAAGACCTAAATACTCTATTATATCATATAATCTTTAAAAAAACTCTAATTTCTTTCGAAAGTCTCTCCAAATTGTCTCGACAGATTTCTTTTGTTGCCACTTTTACCCGAAATCTTCAAAACCTTGCATCTCTTGCTTACTTTGTTGCTATCAATATTTTAAGTCAAACAATATACTCCCTCCGTCCACTTTTATTTGTCTTTCTTTCTAAAAAGAGGTGTCTAACAATATTTGTCCATTTACATTATCAAAACATCTTTTCTCCAATTTTTCCAATGTTACCCTTAATTAATTAACTTAAAGCAATGGTGCAATAAATGATCTTATACTTGATAAAGGGTAATATAGTAAAAATACGGTGTATTTAATATATTTTTTAATTTTTGTGCCACAAAAAATAGGACAAACAAAAGTGGACGGAGGGAGTATCTTCATCTGTTTCATTGCGTCTTCGAGGAGGCGTGTGTGGAGACATTTATCTTGTCTCCTCCTTGTGCGTGTTTCTCCGCCATCTTCAAGAAGGCGCGAGTACCGGAGGCATGAGTATCGACACTTTTCTCTTTTCATCCTTGTTTGTGTTTCTCTGATGTTCGCTTTTGTTTTTTCCATTTTAATCTCTATCCTGGTATTGTTTGCATTTTATTATCTGATCAGTGACTTTGTGAAGAAGACGACATCTCTTAGACAGAAAATGAAAGAGATGTCGTCTTCTTCACAAATGAAAGAGATGCTGTCTCTTAGACAGAAAATGAGTCGATCCCAAGTTATTGTCATGACGAGTAGTAATGGTTGGTAGTAAAGTTAGTCCTACTCAAGGTTTGTTTACAACAGTTGTAAATAAGCTTCGAGTTAGGTTGAGAAGCCTCCTTGTGAATTATTTTCTCTTTGACCTTCTACTTATTCAGCTTCTCTGGATAAATGAACAAACCATTCACAAAACTATCGGCATTGTCACTAGCCTCTTTATCCATATTTCTAGGAGAAGAAACTCAAACAATTTCTCCATGAGTTGTTGGTAGTTGATACTTATTTTGCTCCCTAGACAAGGTGATTTGGTGTTAAGACCTCTTTCTCAAATAGCAATTACATAGCCTCTATTAGGAGCGTTATTATCAGATAGAGGAAGATTAGGAGCTTCACTGGGTTTGAAGTATTACAGTTAATATAAAAATGTGATTAATAATATAACTAAAGAGTTGCATTGCAATATTACAAAGAATATGAGATGGGAATATAGTTTGAAAACACGCAAGTAATTCCCACTAGTTTCAGATTTTAAACTTTGTTGTTTTGAGGAAGAATTTAAGTCTATGAGATAGTTGGGATTCAGTGCTCTCCCTAAATAGATAGGAAGCTACCTAACACCACTAGTGACCTGCTCAGAGAGTACCCTATAAATGGTCATCGGATCCTAAGTTTCTTACCATAACGACTATCCGTTTAGTTAAGACCTCTTGGTTCACTAACGAACATCAGACGCTTATGTGTTGTTTTTCGTAATCAACCCCTCATTTTCAAACAAAATTCCTAATTAGTAAGGGAAATTTTCTACTTGGCCAAGTTAGGGATTAATTTGAATGCTCAAACACATAATAAAAGCATAAAAACTCGATCTATATCAATATATTAATCCTAAAAAACAATAAATTGTCATATACGAAAGTTAGGTGTTCTCCTGGCGGGTGTGATATGATAAATCAACACCAGAGAGGGTGACTTTTTGCAAGTGTCGGGTCATTGACAAGTAATAATTTGGTAAATGAATATTTATGTATCCACATGGATTATCAATGTAGATAATTGTGCTTTAAGTAGTGTAAATATGTGGAGTTTACAATAGAAATAAGTAAATGGAAAAAGCTTAAACAATAAAATGTTTATTTGGTTTTAATGATTAAAGACTAAAATCATTAACGAGACAAGGGTAAAACTAATAATTAAAGTAAAGTAAACAACTAATTAGAAGATGAACTAAAGCATGAGAAAGTTGCTTGATGAATTGCTAATAGTCCCCTATGCCGCTAGTTTAATAGTTTTTATTGATAAGGGTGAGTTGGTGAATTTGCATAAGTCGGGATTCCATTATCTCTCTAACTCCCATCAGGGTAGCTTAGAGAGAAACCTTAACACAACTAGGGAATTTTTTAAGGACACCCTAGGCAATGTCTCCATATACTAATTCTAACCCTATTGACTATCTAGCTAAGCAAGCCTGTCAGAATCACTACATCACACTAGATGTCTATATACTATTTCGACAATCAAACCCCCTTACTTCGGGTGTTAGCTCGGTTACTAGGTCTAATCACTATTTTTCCAAAACACAAGTAGTATTAAAAACAATATACAGTCAATGGAATAAAATCAAACCATTCTCAATTAAACATTTGTCTCAAATTCAATAAAACAATTAACCGGCTAAACATAAGTTCTTACATAAGCAACCTCAAGAAATAAGGGTTTAGTTCATACTAAAATAAATAAAACTAATAAAAACTAAAAGAAAAATCATAATCAAAAGCAAAAACAAATGATAGTTACTCTTAATGGTGAAGAGAAATGGTAGATAGTTGAGAAAGAATAGTTAGGTTTATGGACAAACCCTTTTTTCTTCTCTCATGTTCTTCTGCCCTTGCTCCTTTTTAAAATATGAAATGTAAAGTGGTAGATAATGATATAGGAGATGCTAAATGACTTATATATTAGTTAAAAAACGTTTGTTCCCCTTTTGGCTCACCTAATTAGGTTTGGAAGGGCCCAACCCGTTTTTAGCTAAAGCTGGAGTAGACTGAATCACGTTGAAAGCAAATTTCATAACTTCTTCAACTTAACTTCGAATAGACTTATGTCACTTCCCACACAACATTGACTTCAAGCTCTTTCAGAATCAAAATAAATCAGGTTGAAAGCTCTTACCAGTATTCGTGGTGACGGAAACAACATAACATTAAGATTTCTTCTGTAATCGATCCAACTTCCCAAAGTCATTCTAGGCTCGATTTCTGCCTTAGATTGGGGTTTATCTTGACTTTTTGACTTCTTCTATTTATTTTGGCACCTTGTATCAACCATGTACCTAAATTATACACATTTAACACATAATTGAGGCACAAAGGCTCTATCAATTACACTATGACCAAAACAAGAGGCAAAAGTACAGCATAAATATTACGACAAAATCACTCACTTAGTCCCAATAAACTCCCATAATAATGTCTCGTGAGTAGATTAATCCATCACAAAAAGAGAGACATCATCAGGTTTATACATAATGCGATTGTCAAGCTATGAGAAGAATTCGTTCATGAATACAAACTGAAATACAACGAATAGAAGTGTAATAAGCATATTTAGATTGAGAAAATATGAAAGATTACACTAATACTTGATGGAATGGAGTGATGGATTGAGGTGAAATGGTGAAAACCCTTGTTCTTCTTATTCTTCCTCGAGCTACAGACGTGGGAATGAGTTTCCAAATTGTGTAAACCCTGTTTCGATCCCAAAATCTAATATATTATTGGATTACATTTTTGGAAAGTGTTTTGGGTGGTCAAAGTTGACGCAAAAAACGTTTTTAAGGAATCTGGACAGGTTCGAGCCACGATGGCAATATTAGATAACTTTGTCATCTTAACTTCAAATTTCAATTTTTCACCTGTACACGATCCTGACTTCAAGTTCTATCTTAAAAACAAAGAGTTGCGTGTGGTGACTTACTTAAGTTGACTTCAAAGTTCTACCTATGAACGTCCTTGATTTTTCAAAGTGGGATTTTTGTCCTTTTAGGTCGTGACTTGGGGTTAGCTTTGACTTCTTCTCTTCATCTCGGGGTCTCATATAACCTTGTACATAAGAGTTTCAAACTAAACACACAATTAACGCACAAACCATCAAAAAGTAACACTAGATAAGAAAACACAATATGTCAAATAATGGGGAATGATCCCTAATTAAGTCCAATAAACCCCAAAATGATGTCTCGTGGTACGATTAATCTATCACAAAACACGGAATATCAATACTACTAATAAAATAACATCCCACAATATTTATTTGACTTGCAGATATTTTTTAATGAAATGGTGCCTTTGTAACTATGTATCTAGATCCCGAGTTTTTTTTTGTTATTTAATTTGATGAAAATTAAGTTTTAATATGACAAATTTTTACATTTAAGTGTTATATTTTATATATTAATTGTTTTATTAGACATTTAATTGTTTAAATAATCATAAGGTCTAATATAATTTTTTAAAAGTGACCCTAAAATTAACAGGATTCTAATGGTTGATCCTCTTGTTAACCTCTCCTCCGGCAGCAATTACCTCATTTCTCATCAGCGTAAAATTCTTCCAACTCACACATGCTGTTTCTAATTATATACAGATTGAATATGTGCATGGCACCCAATAAGATCCCTAATAATTTCAACTTGGTTTTTTTTTTTTTTTGTCAATATTTCAACTTGGTTAAAACAAAACAAAAGGAATAGAAATAATCACATAGGTTTTTTATTTTCTTTTGGACAGTATACAGACAGATTATATGAACCATTTGTCCAAAAAAAATAAAAAAATATGAAACATTTATGAAATTTACCCGCACACCAACGTATTCAAAGGTTTGACGTCCCCACTATAATAAATGACATCATCCCCGTTCTCACACCACTATTTTTCTCACCTTCCGTTATAAATACAAACATTTTCTGCAACTACTAAACCATCTCACTTATTATATCATTCTCCATTTTTTTATTCCTTCTTCAATTATGCAGATGATGAATTATTCAAATCTTCCGACAGTAGCAACCTCCACTTCACCATCTTCTCGCTCAATTTCACCTTCTTCTTCATCTCCGTCGTCATCTCCGCCAGTTGTTATCAGCCCTTGTGCCGCTTGTAAGATTTTACGGCGGAGATGTGCTGACAAATGTGTATTGGCACCATATTTTCCTCCAAATGATCCACTTAAATTCACTACTGCTCATCGAGTGTTTGGTGCGAGCAATATAATCAAGTTCTTGCAGGTATTATAAGTCAGTTGTGACTCGTTTAAAAATTTCCACCTAGATGAATTAAATCTCAATACCTCAAAAGTACTTACATTTTCTTTTTATTGCTGCTTTGTTTTCATTTTTGGTATTAATGTCATCTAAATTATAAAATATATTCAGGAACAATTGGTATAAGCCATGTGCTTGATGATTTTGTTTAAATGAGGCTAAATGTTAGACGATTCAGTGGAGTTAGGGGTTAAAACATTTAAACTGAATATTTATATATAGTGGTTCTAGGTTTCTTTATATCTATGTCCAAAAAAAAAAAAAAGGTTTCTTTATATCGTTTTAAAAAAAATACAAAGATGGGAAATTTGAATTCCGGCTTATATCATCCCCCTCACTTGACCCATCCGTGTAAATAAGTCTGAATTTTCATCTTGAAATCAAGTAGAAATACAAGGAGTAACCTAATGTATTATAAATAATCAAATAATTGCAAAAAGCTTTGGATGTGGGAGATTTTTGCTTCTAATTACCCCTCACACATGTGATCAAGAGAGCGTTAAAAACGATAGATGATCAGCAAGAAAGAAAGAGACGTGACAAATCAAAAATAGAGTTATATTCTTGGGCAATTCCCAATTTCTGGATATCATTTCAAACAAGTTTGAGATAATGACAGTTTGGTACTATCATAATGTCAGAACTTTTTAATCACCGAAAATTGATGTAACTATAGGTATATCCAAATGTGTCTACTAATCGGATACTTTAACCATAAAGCTACTTATCTCTTTACTAGTTTATATTCCAATGGAGCCAGTGTAAATGCAGAAATCCCTGTCTTTAATAAAGATAATAACATTAGATAGTCAACCAATTTGGTAGGAAAATTGGTTTGAATTCACACAATTTTTAAGTCTTAAATTCCAAATTGACCTCTCTACTTTCTAAATCACTTTATTTATCTCTACAAGTTGCAATTTCTTTTTAGTTTTCCACATAACTTTCCTACTTCGTTAGGCAATTATGAACTAATTATATCTAAATTTAATTTTAATCTTTAAAGATTATGCTAGAACTTAATGTGACAAACTTACTGTATTCAGGAACTCCCAGAGACTCAACGAGCCGATGCAGTGAGTAGCATGGTTTATGAGGCCAATGCAAGACTAAGAGACCCAGTTTATGGTTGCGCTGGAGCAATATGCCAACTACAAAATCAAGTTAATGATCTCCAAGCACAATTAGCTCAATCTCAAGCAGAGATTATCAACATGAAATGCCAACAAACAAATCTCATGTCATTAATTTGCATGGAAATGACAAAATCTCCACAACATTCAACAGAAAGCCTAATGATTCATAGTCCCCCTGGTTCCCAAAACGATCTAAGTTTCTTAGACGAAAATTACCCGGGATTAACTTGCGAGCCTCTTTTCGACATAATCAATTATACTTGAACCTATTCAAATTTTACTCATAACTTGAGTTTCGTACATTGACATGTGGTTTAGTCAGATTTTATTATTAGTTCATCAAATATTTAAGCTATATATATTTTACTATAGAGAAGGAGAAATTTAGAAAAGTATACCTAATTAAGTAGTGATCGTGAGAAAGCAAATGAAGTTGACGGGTCTTCTAACACCATGTTATGTGTTGAATAATCAATTTTATAGATAGTCATGATTGTCATATATATCAATTTGCATATTGTTGAATTTATAAATCCACTTTTATGATTTATGTGAAACGATATTTTGACATTTTATGTAAATTCTTTTTCGATTGCAACCACATGCATCATGAATAAAAAAAAAAAGGGAGGGGGACTAGGGTTATCGATACTAAAAAGGATCAAGGTTGTTGGCGTCTTTTAAATTCAAGATCATGTAAGTGATAAGTGATTCATACTAAATAATGTTATTTTTAAGAATAAAATGTCATTTTAACGTTTATATTTTAATAATTAAATTTGAAAAACAAGAATTATTTTTCCAATTTTCTCATGAATCTTTAATAACCATCATATCTATCTTAAAATCTTTTTTTTTTTTTTTTAAAATCTTCATCTTGATCTTCAAAAATTTATACATTTTCATTAAAATATCATATGAGAAAATCAGAAAACTCATTTGTAAAATACTATTTTCTATGCATCATATATAAAGATCGAAGTTAAATAATGTCTAAATAAACAAAATCAAAATCAAATAAACGGACTAAGAAATTAAATTCTTTAAAATTATTCTATAATCACATATTTCAATAATTTATAATCTTAAAAAATCTTTTAAAAATATCCAATTTTTCCTTGTTCTTGAAGTTCAAGCAGTTACTTTTACAACATGTTAAAATTTTGGAGTGCTACCAAAGCAACAAGCAAATTAGACTCCAGATTACCAAGATTGAGGCCCCTAATTTTAGAAATTTGATGGAAATGGAGATATCTGCCTATTCATTTCTTTAACTTCTGTGTATGTGCAAACAACCCCTTGATGACTATACCAATATCATTTTTCCCAATTGTATGTTATACTTGACTTACTATTACTTAAGACTGGTTTGACAATCCATAAATACCAAGATTTTGTTTTCCTTATGCTAACTCCTTCTACTTCCATCGAAGACATTGATGGAAAATTTGTAGACCATGTTTAACAATTTGTTATAAGATATATTGAAAAACATTTTGTAAAGTCCTAGGGGGTTAATATGACTATAATCTAAATTATGTCTAAATAAATATTAAAGACTCCTAAATTTAGGAATGTGGAGGTTAAACTAACCTACAAGACTAGAATCTTGATCAAAGATATATACAACTGGTGATTCAAAGAGTTAGCTAAGTGTGGAAGTTATGGGCCACGGTGATAAGAGTAAGAAAAAGAGAAGGATACTACGATCAATTAATCTAAGCTAATAAAAAGTGATGATTGATTTAAGGTTATGGTCCTTAAGACAAATAAAAGTAATCAACCAATAGAACTAATAAGGGGACTTATATACACACCAAGTTAAAATAACTAATAGGATTTCTAAAGTCAAGGACAAAGAACCCTAAGGATAATAAAACTCTGCAAAGGAAAACTAGCACAAGCTAAGGTATATAAGAAAGTAAGTAAATAAAATGCAAACGATAAATAAAAGATACAAGAAAGAGATTATGCAAGACATTTAAAGTGGTTTGGTTTCTCTACAACCACTACCTAGGATCATACACATAGGATTTTAAAGTTTCTCTACTTTACTCTTTGATATCTTTTACGAGTGAGATATAAAACTTTACACTTGAGGTTTTTCCGGGTAAACCACAACCTAAAAACTCTCACTTTTAGCGATTAAGTCACATTCTGTTAGACTTTTACAAGGTTCAGTCGTAACCTATGAAACTCCTTCCTCTCTAATGTAGATGAAGAGTAATACCCTAAATGGTTAAATGGATAATATTACAACCAATTTGAATGTGCTCCTTAATAAGCTAATCTAACAAGATTGAATGTGGACTCCTTAAAGAGTTGATATAAGAGGAAACTTGAAAATTATCTCCTTTTTTGAGTAGATTTGAAGATGATGATTTGACTATGATATGATCCTTAGGCGATTTGAATATCATAAGTAATTTCTCCAAGCATGATTTGATGATGTGAAAATGATAAAAACAAGTTTGTGAATACTTTTTTGAAATGTAGGATAGTAATGTATATGATAAACTGAGACTTCAAGAGCTGAGATGTGTGATGCAAGAGAGGAATCTATACATGGTGTATCCAGTTCTAACAACTTTATAATAAGGATCACATAATCCCTAAAAATATTATACCGTTATGTAGAACACGTGTAACTGTTTTTGTTCCCATCGACTATTTCCAAGTGGCGTCCTTTGTTCAAAAGTTATGATAACCATATTCTCTTGAAACGACATCGTTGATGTAGCAACATTATACTGCCTTTCTTCAAAAAAACGTCCTCCAGTTTTGGGTAGGGATGCCGGCCTAATATGGTTGCAAGGTTGCCGATTTTCTTTTCTTTTTTCGGTTACCAACTGAGAACGTTATGCTGGTTTCTGGCATATTACGTTATACCGATATGGATCTGTGTGTTGTTTTTTTGGTATGCCATTTTTGGACAAAAAATTGGCGTTCAACCTATTTACCCTTTGATGGATTGAATAAATAATATTCCTTCATAAGATTTGTACGATATGAAATCCTATAATAAATGTTAGCACAACTTTAGAGATACAAGGCAACACACACAAAGGTATGTCAAGAAAGGTGTGTAGAAAAAAACATGTGAAAGATAGAATAAATAAGACCGTGGTGTTACTTCTAAGTGATAAGCTACTAAGAAAATGAGAGATGAACTAGTGGCAAGTATAGAAATATTGTAATTCATCTTATGCACCAAAAAATACCCTTTAGAGAGTTGTGATTATAAAAGGTTTTCAAGTAATGAAGGTGCACTAAAAAGCATGTGACGTGTATGTGTTATCGGAAAAGTATAAATGTAGTTAAAGAACAAGTAATTACATAGGAACAAAAGATTTCACATAAGATAAACGATGCCAGCATACAAGTCATGAGAATGAGATAGAAAGGGGCTTTACCAAAGGTTCCTTTTATAAAGATATGCAAATTTAAAAGGAAATATGGTTACCTAGTAATAAGAGGTATAAGTACTTAATTAAATAGGGATGTGTCACATAAAAATAACCTATAAGAGAAACTATATGCAAACACATTTATATTAGTCATAAAAAATCTAATCTGAAATAAAGAAAGCCAAACTTAATTATTATATGTTTTTTTCGATTTGCTCTTTAACCTAAACCCCAAAAAACAATTTTCTAATCAAACTCCTAAAAAATTTCTATTTTGTTTACTAACCTAATTAAGTAATTAATTAAGAATATTTAAATGGTGTCTCTGATTTGTAATTAGCCTTGCAACATATACTCCTACATCGGCATCCATTCTTTTTACTTGATGTCTTACGTGTGGTCATCAATTTCTTAAAAAATCACTATCAATTAGGTTTAGTTTACGAGATATTATCAATCATAATATTTATTTATTTTTCCCACTAACGTGGTGCCAAGGGGTACTTTCTATAAGTTGTATAATCTAAATTTGCTAACTGGGGATTTTATAAGCCAGGTTTTAAACTAAAGTTTACGAATAAGATGAGATAAATAATTAGAAAATGTCCTAAGATGTTAAATGGATAGCAATTCTAACCCGAGATATGATTAATTACGGATTTCTATGTTCAATCACAATATGACAGTATTAATTATTGGCATTGGCTTGTCACATACTTCTGTCACCCGTTTAGAGAAACAATAAAATTTGAGTCTTAAGTAGATGGATTATAACAACACAACTAGATATTACAATTTGATCATGATTCCCAATGATTTTCGTTTATCATTAATTAACCTCGCAATTTATCCTACATGTGTGTGACTTATGGAAGTACTATTGGTGAGGGACTAGTTGCTACTCTTGGTTAAGAAATGATTCTTTTCTTACAATTATATGTTTTCAAGGGCTCATATATAGAACCTAAACATACGTTCAGTGTGACTACTTAACATTATACTAAAGATACAATAATTATTATAAATGAAGCAGTAAAACCATAATTAATAAATAAAACTTAACATATAATAATTTGTAGACATCCTTTAAAAAACCAGTCAAGAATCTTACAGAATTGTATCCATTGAGAACTTCTATAGTTGGGAAACGTTTAGCTACTCATGAAGATGTAGAGAGACTAAATAGAAATTTAGGAACTATCCACTTAGTACGAGTATTTTATTTCCCTTCTCTTGCTTCTTTTATTTCTTTTGTCTTCATAAAATGTCTTCTTATTTTCAGGGGTGGAGCCATGAATTTTGTTCCCGTGGTGGAGGGGGCAAGGGTGTTACTCAATTTTTTGTGTTTCGGATTAGTTACACTATAAGTTATTAAATTATACAATATAATCTATATTATATCATACAAAAAAAATATATAGAGATAAAAATAATAGAAGCCTAGTAAAATAAATTTTAAAAAATCGGGTAGAATATAGGTCGGAAGCAAAGATTTTGAAAATTCCAGGAAGGCAAAAGCTATTAATATAATTATTGTTTTACATATAAAAATACTAGGGGACAATGACCCCTCCTAGTGTGGATGTAACTCTGCCCCTGGTTCTATCACCTCTAATTAAATTAAAATCTAGATATCTAAAATAATTAATTAGGATAAGTACTAAATTCAAAAGTTCATATGATGTATAAGATAATACAGTTGTCTTCAAATCCACTTTGTTTCATCCTTCTTTTCTTTTTCTTCTATTATTTATTTGCTTTGACTTGTGCGAGGTTCCATTGGATCTTACAAGGGGGTCGAACTTCAAGTTTCCGACTCCCCACGTGCTCGAGATAAATGGTACTTCTTATGCACTAGTTTAGGATCCAAAATCCAATTTTTCTTTTGACAACTGCTAAAAATATAATTTTTAAATTTAGCTGCATATATCCATTTTAGTCATGTTTTCTTAACCGTGCTGAATCTGTTCATTTACCTATATATCATGTAAAACTATAGAGTAGAGCAGTAAAATAGGCCTATATATCCTAGATAATAGGCAATTATACCCTATTAATAGGACACGTCACTAGTACTCTATTTTTAATAAATCACAAAATGGCCAAGTTATTTAGACAATTGATATCTCTCTCTAAAATTGATCATCTTTATAGGGTCATGGTGATATGATATGGGTATGGATATGATGGCTTGAAGATAAAAAATAGGTTATGAAGAAAATGGAGATGAGTTGATGACTTTTTGCCTCTTTGTTTGAATTATCTTTGATAATGATAGCAATGATTGTGTGGTATGCGATGAGGTTGTTGGAAATGGAGAAGAGGTGGAGAATGGAGTGGATAAGAGGCGGTGGTTAGGTTATAATAAAGAGGAGGCGACGGAGAATGTGATAGCAATGCAGATGATAAAAATAAGAAAGAGTTAATTTTTTGTAAAGGTCGAACCCCACCTTACGGGTCCCCCATGCCCATGGACTTGGGATTATTTGAGATACAAATCGTAGGATGTGACTCAATCAACCAGGGTGTGAGAGTTGCAACCAATGATCCAAAGGATTCATGTCCTGCAAGATTCGAACCCCAACTGTCAGTAAAAGACAGTCACTACCATTATTCCCTTATTATTTGCTAATTGAGTTATGCCCTGGGGGCAATTATTTTTTTACATTAAAATCAAAGGGATATTTAGTATTTTAGTAAATTTTGAAAAGAAGAATACTCACAAATGACATGTGTGGTGTCGGTGTGATGAAATAATGATAAATAAAGAAGCAACCAACACCCTAACCAGAACACGTTACTCACTACAAGTATCACATATCATACACAAGTTTTAATGATAAGTAGAATCCGTTCCTCAGAGACTATTAAATATAGGAAGAACTTATGCAATATAAAGTGCAAATATGAAAGCTACAAGAATAATACGCTGAAAATAATAGACTCTAAAATATTTGTTGAGTTTTTGAGACTCTAACAATGAACTAAATTAAATAAAGACAAGAAAATAAATAAAGAGTAAGATTGTAGTATGAGAGTTTAGCTCGAGATCTAGCGAGTAATCTCCACTAGCCTTGTGTTATAACCTATTTATGTAAGAGAGAATTGTGTGATATGCAATAGCCAGGATTCTATATTCCTCCTAACCCCCTTCCAGATGGAATTAGGTGGTGACCTAACAATTACCAGGGGACCATGCGCAATGATCGGTGGTTAATCTCAAACTCTAATGACTATCTAGTTAGGCAAGCCCTTCCGGATCACTACCGCACACTAGACGTTTATGTGATGTTTCAATAATTAGACACCCTTTTTGGGTGACCATCTAACTACTATCAAGGTAATCTTATACGTTTTGTACTCCGCAAGAACTACATACAATAAGTCAAAGCACAAAAAAACAGAGATATCGACACTAATTTTAATTAAATGTAAAAGACATCCCAAATTAAAATAGATATAACACAAGTTTAGGGTTCAAACCCTTATGCTAATCTCAAGTTAAAATAGAATTAGTTCATACTAGAGAAAGAAAGAAAATAAATTACAAATTTGAAGGATTGGAAAGGCATGAATGGTTGTCCAACACCTTCGGTCTTCTCTTCTCTTGATGTAAGCTTCCTCTTGGTCTTTTGATGATTAAGGACTGACCAAGGATGCTTTCTCTAAGGTAGGAATGGATATATATAGGCTCTTGGTCGAAATTAGGAGTAATCCCCAAGTTAAGGAGTCCTGATCTTACCAAAATTCGTTTTTCTAACTTGTAGGAAGGGATAAACCTTAGCAGATATTGATTTGGTCATATCTTCTTCGTTACTTATTGGATTTTGACGTTCTTTATATGGAAACGACCGTGTTTAAAAGATCTATCTGCTCATATAAAAATATCCTCCTAATTATAGACCGTTTTCTACAGTAAATTAATTAGTGGACGTGTGTGCAGTTCTGACAGCTTCTTTACTTTCCAAATATATCAAAACTTATCCTTTTTTACTTTGACTAAGGGATTTCCTTTACTTTTCCACATAAAATCAGTTTCAATAGGTGCAATAGCTCCATATACCTAAGTTCTACACAAATTACGCGTAAAAGCCACAAAATAACAAAACACCTAAAACTAGACAAGAAAGTGAAAAGTATAAATAAGTGGGGGAAAATCTTGAAATTAATAACTAAATAACCCTAAAATGATGTCTTAAGTACAGATTAATATATCACAAATAGGGAGATATCGATGTGTCACCCCTTATAAGGTCATAATGTGCAAAATATGCACAAATCATTAGTAGATATATTTAAAGAGATCATTCATTTATTGATTTTTTAAAACTAAAAGATACACATTAAATTATGAGAAAATGACACTTAGGGTCTTGAACACACCCCCCTCTTCAAGATACCACCCCCTACTAGAGCCTCTTCTTACTAAAGACCTCAAAAACTTTTTAACACATGAAACCCAAAACCCCTGTTACCTTTCTACCCTCAAATGTTTTTTAGACTCATATATATACTCTTTTGCATTTTCTCTCTCTTTTAAATTACATGAGCTTCTTTTACTCCTCTCTCTCTCCATTTTCGTGAGCTCTATTTTTGAGCTTTCCATATTTATTTCAAATCTTCCCCTCCGATTTCAACCTTCCTCCCTTGTGTTCATAGGTTCATCACGTCTCAATCTTCTGCATTTCTCATAAAATTTCAACTGTTACCTTCGTTCTAAGGTTGGTTTCGAATCTCTTTACTGTTTTTTTTCAGCAATTCATACGTTTGTATGTGTTACATGTGTTTTCTGTATGTAATAGCGTTGTTTAATCCCAATATCCAGTATATATCGTCTTATATGTTTATTTTTTCCATTCAACCCATGATTACGTGCCTATATCATGCTTGTTTTAGAGGTTTTTGATATGTTTTCATGTGTTTCATGGTAGATTTGTTCATGATATGGTTGTTATTGCATATATTCGTCTCAGTTTTCGTGTTTCTTTCATTGTTTTTCACTTTGAACGTTATTGTTTTCTGATCTGCCATTTTTAGGGTTTATCATAGCCGCTGCATGCATGATAGTACAGTACAGTACTATACTCACTGTTTTTAAATTTCTGAGAGTACTCTATGTTTTTCAAATATACAGAGTACTCAGACTTTTACGATATCTAGCGAATACACTATGCGTTTATATTGGTGGAGTACTCACTGCTTTTATAGTACTATGAGTTTTGTAGAGTACTATGAGTTTTATATAGTACTCTGACTGTTATAGAGTACTCTCAGTTCTATAGAGTACTCTGAGTATTATAGAGTACTCTCAGTTTTATAGAGTACTCTCAGTTCTATAGAGTACTCTGAGTTTTATAGAGTACTCTCAGTTTTATAAAGTACTCTTAGTTTTATAGAGTACTCTCAGTTTTATAGAGTACTCTGAGTTTTATAAATAGTGAGTGCTTATCAATCTGATACTCTTCCATAGAGTACTCTGAGTTTTAGTTGCCTTGTGTTTACTCACTTTTTCCCATTACTGCTGACAGATATAATGATCCAAGATGTGCTTGTTGTGTTCAAGATGGGAACTGATCAAATTTTCCTCCCCTTTCATCAGCTGAATGGCATTAACTCAGTAAAGAATTTTGTTCAGTCTAGGTGGCCTCAACTATCTAAATCTGTTGTTATATCTTATACTATAGGGGAGTATAAAGACTCTCTTCTTGAAACTGAAACAGATTTATGCACAATTAAGTGGATTCTTGGACGTGGTGTGTTTGACTGAGTACTCTTTTAGTTTGTTTTATTACTCATTATTTTCTATTAAGTACTCTTTATTTTTAACTGAGTACTCACATATTTGTCTGAGTACTCTAGCATTTCTTTTGAGTACTAGGTACTTTTATTGTTTATCCTGTTCTACATAATGTTTAACTTTAAATCTACACTATCATTTTCATGCTATATTATCTGTTCAACAATCAATTAATCAAACAATATCAAAACCACGTTTCATTCATAATTCAGATATAAAGTTTAAAAAACATCCAAAAACATCCAAAAACACCCACAAGTTCCAAAAGACCACAATAATTCAGTTACATAACAAAAACCAACAAAAAGTTCAAATCAAACTTAGTTCAAAAACCATCAAAAAGTTATATTAATTTCTTTTCCACCGATGACAAAACTACCACTTACTGATGAATAGCTATCTATAATTTGTTTAATTAACACATTTGATTTCTTCATAGACTTATATTTATTCTTTCTGTCATACAACCCTTTATAGAGCCTGTAAAATGGTGTCCTTTTGCACTCTGATAAGTGATCCTCAGTCATGCCCTTCATCTTCATGATTTTTAGTAACCCGTCGATGTTTGATCGATACTGTATAGCCTTCTTTTTACTCTGCAGATAGTTTAACAACAACAAGATCAAATCAAGAATACTCGGAGTTTTGTTTAATAAAATTGAGAGTACTCTCAGTTTTGTATTGTAAAACTGAGAGTACTCATAGTTTTTATATAACAAAACTAAGAGTATTCATAACACAAAAAAACTCAGAGTACTCCATAACAAACAGAGAGTATTCCAGAGAATCATGAAAGTACAAAGCACAAAACTAAGAGTACACATGCAATTGTACAAACCCAGAAAACGACGCTTCATATTCATAACAAAACATAGAGTATTTCACCAAATCTGTAGAGTATTGAGCAAATAACAGAGAGTATCGAGCCAAAAACTAAGAGTACACATGCAAAAGTACAAACCCAGAATACGACGCTTCATATTCATAACAAAACATAGAGTATTTCACCAAATCTGTAGAGTATTGAGCAAATAACAGAGAGTATCGAGCCAAAAACTAAGAGTATTTCATGCAAAACTACAAACCCCAGAAAGGACGATTCATATTCGTATCAAAACAGAGAGTATTTCGACAAATCGATAGAGTACTGAGCAAATAACAAAGAGTATCGAGCGAAAAACTAAGAGTATTTCATGCAAAACTACAAAACCCAGAAAGGACGATTCATATTCATATCAAAACAGAGAGTATTTCACCAAATCGATAGAGTACTGAGCAAATAACAGAGAGTATCGAGCGAAAAACTAAGAGTATTTCATGCAAAACTACAAAACCCGGAAAGGACGATTCATATTCATATCAAAACAGAGAGTATTTCACAAAATCGATAGAGTACTGAGCAAATAACAAAGAGTATCGAGCGAAAAACTAAGAGTACACATGCAAAACTACAAAACCCAGAAAGGACGATTCATATTCATATCAAAACAGAGAGTAATCCACCAAATCGATAGAGTATTGAGCAAATAACAGAGAGTATCGAGCTTAAACCTAAGAGTACACATGCAAAACTACAAAACCCAGAAAAATAAGAAAAAATAAAACCCAGAAAAATCTCAGAGTACTCATAAATCGATACTAACCGTTTCTTCTTCTCCAGAATCGCTATCGAAATCATCGTTGTTCGCCATTTCCGTTCGATATCTCGGAGTATTTGGATCGGCGTTTCGAAATCAGGAGAGAGAAATGATATCAGGGTTTGAGAGCGTTTTTGGGATAGAGAGAGAAAATCGGATCCGCGTGTGAAGATAATGGAAAGAGAAAGCCAATGTTAAGAGTATTTATACTCCAAGGGTAGGAAAGACAATTGTAAAAAATGAGGTCTCTAAGAAGAACAACTTTCAAGACACTACTCTATAGAGAAAAAAAAGTGTCTCTAAGACCCTATATATAATTCACCCTTAAATTATAAAAACATTCCTCTATAATTAGTTGATTACAGTTTTATGCATAGTATTTTAATTCCAAAAATGTAATTTTCATACATCGGCCAACAACATGAAATCGGACACTTCGTATATTGGTTTATCAGAAAATAAAATGTTTCAAGTAAACGTACTGGAGGACTATCCAGTTTCCAAACCAAACACATATAAAAACCAAGAATTAAACCAAACCTAACAATATACTAAATTGAAAACGGATGAAACCGAACCAACAAAATCTGTTTGGTTCGATAACAACACCTTTAAAAACCTAATCATTTGGTTTTGGTTTTGGCTAAAACCCGAGCTGGACCGGACCGTGTTCAACGTTAACGTAAAGGTTACATGTAGATCTCGCATAATGAGCTAGATACCGAATATTCTGGTTATTTATATTGTAGAAATCGCCTGTGAGTTAGTTAATAAGAATATCTTGGAGTATATGGTTGCAACTATTATGGAACATTTAGAATAGGAAGTCATGTAAATGGAAGAACCGATTAAAAATGCATATCTCTTTAAGGAAAACTATTACTAATTATAAAGTTGTTGGATCATACCAAGATTATAATATGTACTTAAGACAATAATACAATAATGAATACCCTATAAGGAATGTTAAATTTGTATAACTCAATTGTTTTAAGCGAATGAACACATCATTACTAGCAGCACAAGCCTGGCGAATCCTTAATAACCCGAATACGTTAGCAGTCAGACTTCTAAAAGGTATATACTTCACGAATACTACTTTTCTCGATGTTAAATTAAGACAATCTCGAACATGGTCATGGGAAAGTCTATTAGAATGACGAAATATGTTTAAAAAAATATGGTAGATATCAAATAGGCAATGACGAAACTATAAACATTTGGACAGACAAATGGTTGGATACTCAGTGGAAATTGGAAAAACCTGAGGGTTGTACGATACATAAAGTTAAAGATTTATGGGTGGACGGTTCAACGATTTGGAATCAAGAGTTATTAAATGAAGTATTCCCGGAACCGATAATCCCTGTCATATTAAGGGAGAGAGTTTTTTCAACAGAGACCCCGGACAAATTCATTTGGCCATACGCCAACAGTGGCGAATATGTTACGAAGACAGGGTACAAAGTCCGTACAGACAGTGAGATCTTTGAAGAGCCGCATCAATCAAATTCCACCCCATCAGACGGCATGCTATGGAGAACCATATGGAAATCAAATGTCCCCAATAAGGTTAGAATCTTTACCTGGAAAACTTGTAATAATGCGATTCCAACAGGTACAAATTTAGTGTCACGTCACTGTGATGTGGATATGACTTGTCAATGGTGTAACATGGATCAAGAGATAGTGGAACATTTATTACTACATGTGGGGTAGCTAAATTAGTTTGGGCAGGATTAGCACTTCAAATTAATACACAGCAGGGGGAGGAAAATTTGGGACAGTGGTTTCTTAAGATAATTGAGACATTTGTTAACGGTGGTTGGAGGAGAGAAGTTGTCATTGCATATGTATAACTGCTCATATGGAATTTATGGAAATCTAAAACGAAAAGTAGGCATAATGGGTATAACATACTGCCAGATGAGATCATCCGGGTTACCAACAAGAATATGGATAAACATTTTGGCAGATACTGGGTTACAGGGAACAACAACAGAATACAATCTCGGAGAATGACAATAACATGAATGGAGATCTCGATTTTCAAACCAATATTGCGTTCACATGTGATGCGTCATATGATCAACCAGACAATCCAGCAGGAATTGGAGTGGTGCGGATTAACAAGAACAATGGAGACCAAACTGAATTCTCGACGACTACTTTCTGCAATCCTTCTACAGAAGGAGAAGCACAAGCGATTATACACGCCTTGGAAATTACCAGACAAGAAACACATGAAGGGATAACTATCTTTTCTAACAACCTTGAAATAATTCAGCGTATCAAGCAAGTGTCAGCGGCTAGATGGAGGCAGATCAGGAACCTGGCCACAGGCGATGGGCAGGTTATCTTTAAACACATTCCACAACGGTTCAATGCTCGAGCAGACGCTCTAGCAAAACAAGCCAGGCACAGGAAACTCGGGGAAGATGAATTACTTACAACGATAATTTGTCAATTCTCCAAACTAAGAATAAGATAAGTCTCGATGTAAACTTTGTATTTTCTTCTGCGTCCAAATAAAATATCTATTCTTTAACGTCTAAGATGTATGGACAAAAACATAGATAATTAATAATTTTAATATTTTATTATACATTGAATATCAAATGGTTAGTTAGAATTAAAAGATGTCAATTTTTTTTTTTTTTTTTTTTTTTTGAGTACATGAGAGAGCCACTTTAGACTCGGAGTCATTTTGATTCCAATGAGATTCGATCCCAGGACCTCAATTTTTTTTTTGGTTACAAAGGAAATCTGGAAAGATGTCAATTATTGATCTCAAATAATTTGTTCTTTCACAAAATTTGATTCTCAAAGCGTCTACAAAAGTGTCACTATAATTTATACCGTTAAATCTCAAAATAAATATTTTATCAAACCTATGTCGAGATGATCAACACAAGATTCGGAGTAGACATGACTTGGTTTCACCGACAACAAAATTCTTATTCTTTCAAACATCAAATATGACAAAAAATGTTCCACGTTGGCTCATAATCTCAAAAAAGACCAACCATTGTGAAGAATTGATGCTACGATATTATTTTTCCTGTTGACTCGTTCTCTCCATGGGGATATCTATATTTCAGCAAATATGGGTTTGTGACTTTTGTCCAACATATGCACCTTGACTTATATCGTTGAATGCATATATATTATCAACAATTAATTGAGATTACAAACATTACATTTATTGTGAAATCAAGAAAGTTTAACCAATTAGGTTTAGTTTAAATGACCAGAGTCTTAACTATCCATCTAAGCAATACAAATTGATATTAATGACACCAAATTTAAGAAATAGCTCTCCCATATAAAACTAAAAATAAAAGAATAAGAGGGTACACATAAAAACCAGTAATATAGTTAATTTACAACACGGTAATTAGTTGGAAAAGAACTGTAATTTTTATTTTAGTTTCTCAATTTTTTACCACAAGTGTAATAAGATATCTTTCAATATTTGACATCAATCTCTCCAAACATTTTTTCTAATTCACCAATCTTTTATTTTCTAAAAGCCATTCAGAGAATAAATGTTCCATCAATGACAAATCTTTTACACACTTGCGAGTACTCAAGAATTTGGTTCACGTTTGAAAAAAATAAAATTGATTCACGCAATTGGATATATCCCAAACTAAAGAAAATGACAATAACTTTCTTAAGCCTACAAATTGATCTACCAATATATATCTGTTGTCAATTCAGTCTTTAAATTAAGAAAGGTAAAGAATTGAATATTTTCAGAAAAATAATAACATCTACATTCATATTGAAAGAGTAAAGTAAGAACTATAGGGTTCAAATACCTTCTCTCAACATTAGTTTTGATTAAGTGAAAATATGCATAAAAAACCGTGTATATTTCTTATGAGAATGGTCGTGGTGCGCACCCATATATCAAAACAAAGAAAAACCATAATCAAATCTACATCATTAATCATCGAATCTTAAAATCATTTACCAAATCCTAATTCGCGACATCTTATTCGTGTTAGTCCGCATCCGCAATACTTTTTGTTTAATTAGTGGGAGAGCTACTTTGGACTCGGAGTCATTTTGACTCCAATGAGATTGGATCCCAAGACCTCTTGCTCTCTGCGAAGTAGCATAACCACTAGGTCAACTATCGATCTCACATCCGCAATACTTTAATAAACTTTAAATAAAATAATCTAATAAAATATTTTTTAAATTATAAATTAATTACAGAAATGTTAGAGAGACCTATGCTATATAATAGTAATAAATTAAATAATAATTGGTTATATACTTTATATATAAAATAGTTTTATTTGATTTATATTATATATGTATGAAATTTTATAAATATAGTATAACTTTATATATAATATATATTTTTATATTTTATTTAGATTTTGGATTATACGTCAGATTATTGTAAAAAACCTAATTCCAACGGATAATCCATCCGTTAACTTTTGTGAGATTCAAACCCTCGTAGATGCACCATCAGTTCTACTAATGAATTTTTAATCAAATGAATATCCACCTACTACGACTAATATATCTACTATCGTCATCCCTACTTTAGATATCTATAAGAATAAAATCAATATTTTACAAATCAAGAAAACTAGTTAAGAAAAAAAAAATTGTAAAGATGTTGCATCTTATAAAGAAATAAGACCATATTTATTGAGTTCAAAACCAAAACAGTAAAAGCCCAAAGCTTTCGATTACAAAATATCATATCAATTACATACAAAAGCTACCAAAATCATAACCCAACACCCTGTTAAACTGCGAATCCAACCCTATCTTCTAACATTTAATCCCCTTGAAATGCTGATAGAAGAATCCTGGAATGGAAAAAATCCCGATGGATAAATGATAAATCTGAAGAAAGATAAAGAGTAAACCAAAATGTGTTATTCACATTACAGAATATAATGTCAATTATATTACTACAGCACCTCATCTGCACAAAAAAATTAAAACCAACCATTACTTAATATCTATATTGCATTATAAGTTTATAACTCGAACCACCCTATACTTTGCTAACATAATTAAAATCTTAAAAGAAGTAATTCTTACCTATAAATTTGTTGTTGGTTTGTCATTAATCACTTGGTGTTCAAGCTCGATAACAATACCATCAAGTCCTCGAGATGATTTATCAGCATTCTCTTTGTTCTTCACTATCAACATAAGATATAAAAAAAATTAAATAGATCAAATAAATATTTCTCATAATTTAAAATAGATCCTAACCTGTGTTATCTTTCATATTTGTCACTTTTTTCCTCATTTCCTGGTTTTTTTCAGTTTCATCAGATTTCCTCTTAGACCCCACAGATAAAGGAGGGTTAAGAACCTGAATTGCACCATTAATATCAATATCAAGAATTTCATTATCTTTAACAGATTGAGCATTCCCACTAAGAAATTCAGATAATTTAGCAGCTCCAGATTTCAACACATCATATACAATTAACCTTGCTCCTTCATATGATTTACTTTGCATCACAAGATCATGAACCATTCCCATAACAGAATTCGAATACACAATTTCCGATTCTTTCCCAAAATCACGAGCTTCAATCTCATTAAACCTATCTCTAGCATGTTTACTCCATCTTTTCATCACATAATTTCTCGGAATCTCGTGTATATCTTTAACAACAAAAGCTTTTAAAGCATGTGAACATAACATCCCCATAGTTTCAAACATTTTACAACTACACCACACTTGTTTTTTCTCTAAATCCACCTCAACAATTCTAACCCTATTCATATCTCTCCCATGCATACTCACTTCAAATTTATTACTCAAAATTTCTTTAAATGAAGTACCTCCAAGACCATCCAAAAACTCTTCCTCAAATATTTTATACATTTTATGAGTATAAAAATTAGCTGCTTGATTTAATATCGGACTGTATTTAATACTACACGAAGGCATACCTTGGCGACAACGAAAGTTTTCAATTTTTTCATTTTCTCGCCATTTTAAAATCATTTCTTCAAATCCAACAACAAATTCAATTAAACGAGAATATTTATTCCCAAGACTATTTAAAATATTATTAATAGTTTCGCATCTGGATGTTGATTTAATTCCACCATCAAATACATTCGTATTATAAGCACTGGACCATTTATTTCGAATCGTGTAAAAGTTTTGAAACCACGGATTATCCTTAACATCATCATATTCATTCATCATTCTTAACCAAGTCTGTTCAAATTCATCCTCGGATTCACAATCGGATAAACATTTAACAAACAAATCGTTGAAATTTTTATCGGATTTAAGATGTGAAGGAGCGTTTTTCAATATATTCCATTGACATAAACGATGACTCGTTTGAGTAAATACCTTCTCAACTGAATATTCAATGGCTTGATCTTGATCACTGAAAAAAGTTACGGGAGATTTGTTACACATTGACTCCAAAAATGTAGTGAATAGCCACTCAAATGTTTCTTTCTTTTGATCAGATAAAAGACCACACCCAAACATAATATTTTGTGAATGATGATTAATTCCAATAAATGGAGCACATATAACACCATTTGTGTTCATTCTAAATTTAGTATCAAAAGATAAAACATCTCCAAAACAATCATAATCGCTTCTCGATTGACCATCTCTCCAAAATATATTACAAATTCTTCCTTCTTGATCAAATTGAACATCCCAGTAAAACATTCTATCTTCATTAGCTTTCTTCTTAAAATGATTTAAAAGGCTTTGAGCATCTCCACCGTCAATTAAAGAAGTCACAGTGTCCATGTCCTTTTTCGTAAATTCAACCAAAAACGGAAAACCATTGATCCTTGGATCCAACACAACATTATGTGAGTTTAAAATAGTTCTAGCGGATCTTAATAAATGTTGTTCATGAGGTTGTGCCATTTCATGATTATGCTCTTTAACAAACTTTACAACTTTCCATTTTCCAGATTCGAGAACTGAAAATAAAACAGTGGCTTTACATCCTGTTCTAATGAGTAACCTATGATATGGATATCCAGAATTACTAGCGTTTTTTTCATCTTTCACACCTTCTTTAGAGCAATGAAACATTTTTCCTTTCACGATTTTTGTTCCGTAATTGTAAAGATTTTTTCCTTTTCTAACACTGAATCCCAATGCATGTGCGTATGCACAATACAATTTATAAGCTTCTTCTTCATTATCTACTTCTTGTTCTAACAATCTTTTCTCCAATATCTCAATAAATGCGACTGAATTCATCTCTTCTCCAAATGTAGGCGCATTTACACTGTTATAATCAATTAATATTAGGGTTCATAAAATTCACAAACAATTGGTATAAACTGAAGAAAGTGTAATAGAAATTGATTATTTTAACTCATCGATAATACACCAAGAACATATTAAGAATCAAACTATAAAACATAAAAGCCTACTTCATATAATCTAAGAAATAGAGTTAAGGGTATTCTTTTTTTCTGCTAAGAGAGTTTATGATTCTGCATAAATAATATTATTAGTGAATAAATAAACGTAACACTAAATCAATAAAAATGAAAGGACGAATAATCGATTGTACTAAACTTACAGCTGAATTCTTGAAAAGTGAAATTTTTTGGAGAAGTATGAAAATGGGTTTCTTAGAAAGTCTCTATACAAGAACGATGATGGTTAAAATGGTTGGAAATCCATACATCATGATGAATTGGTAAATGGGATTTTGAAGAATTGCTAACGAGTGAGTTTTGCGAGGAAAAAGAAAGAAAAAGAAAAGGAGATAGAAGGCCTTTACCAACAATTCTAAAAAAACCGAGCACATTTAAAAAAAAAAAAAAAAAGTTATTACTCATGGGATAAAGTTAGATCAATCTTGGTGCATTTGATCCTAGGGACAATATCGATAAAAACAAAACAAAAAAACAAAAATCCTAGGGACAAATCCGCCGGTATTGGTGGGGTGTTTCGTAATAGTGCCGAAGAATATCTAGATGGTTTTGCGGGTAATCGTGTTGTAGGTACACCACTTGAGGCGGAGAGTTTAGTGCTTCATTTTGGGTTACGCCTGGCAGTGTCACGAGGAGATAACAATCGTATCATCGAAACGGACTTGAGTGAGTTGTATGCGCTAGTGAATGGCGGTGCGAACTCAAGGGGAAGTTTAAATGATATCCTTCGTGAGTGTAAGAGTATATTACATAATAATGCGCGCTTTGAGCTAGTTTGGAACTTCCGTGAAGCAAATAGTTGTGCAGATTGGTTAACTAAGTTTGGATTGCGAAATAAGGATAGAGCGATTGTATATGCGTGCCCTCCAGATGGTTTATGGCGAGCTCTAGCACGCGACCACTGTGGTTGGGCAGTGCCTAGAGTTGTTATAGACAGCTAGTTTTTTAATAATTGTAGAAGATTTATTCTTCATGGTCTTTGACCTCTTATGTAGCAAAAAAAAGTTAGATCAATCTTTAATTATTCATGTAAAAAAGTCATATTTAGATCACATTTTTTTTAAATTTCATTTTTACATCTTATAATTTATATCCTATTATGAATAAATATTTTATTAATGGTGGATGTTTAAAGATTAAAGTTTTTTTTTATTCCTTGTAAATATGGCAAGTGAAAGATCTTTGATTACCCTATAAATATAAGACTTGTTTAATTGTAATATAACTAATTATGTCGGGATACATGAAAAAAATTCTCTCTTTATCTTCATCTCTTTTAGTTTAAAACACGTTATTAGCACGAATAAGTGCCCGTTTGGAAGTGCTTTTTTAGAGAAGCACTTAAAAGTGCTTTTAGGATTTTAAAAGGTTTTTTGACTTTGAAAAGCACTTTTTTGAGAAGCACCAAATAGGTGCTTCTTAAAAAAAACACTTAAAAATAATTTTAGACTTCAAAATTATTTTTAATAATTTTTTTAAATATTGAATTTTAATCTAAAAGTGCTCTTTTACTCTAAAATAAGCACTTCCAAACGGGCCATAAGTCTCTTTCTCTATATTGTAGTAGGATAGTCTAGAAGGTAAAATTATCCGCCAACAAAATAGATTGTCTGTCTTCGAATCACGAATTGATTATTTTAATTTTATTTCTAATGTTTTTAAGTTAGTTAATAGTTTATAATTTTCACTTTATGCTTATTGTATAAATTTGGTGTTTGTGATTTTTTTGTTGAGTTTTAAGTACTTCAATAGCCAGAAGCCTATATGTAATTTTTTTTAAATCTAAATATTTAATTTTAAAAAAGGTCAAACCATTTGATAAATTTAATAGTTCGAAACAAAAATTAAAGTTGTAGACTCGAAGTCTCAATTTGAATTAAAAATCCAAACCTAAAATAATGTTGTAGACATTTGCTTGCTTGGGTACCAGTGGCGGAGCCACGTTGTAGGTTCTCCCCTGGTTTTTAAAAAAAAAATTACTTAAAAAAAGAACCATATCTTTTATAAACAAAATATATATATATAATATTATATATTTGAACCTCCTGAACTTTTAAAATATTCATTTTAGTCCACCAAATTTTTAAAATTTATTTATTAGACTTAAAATTATTAAACAGATATAGATATTTTAATTTTTTAATAGTAAAATAAATTTTATTTTGTATATTATAGGATAAATAATTTAAACAAATTTATATGAAGGCTTATAGTGCAATTTTTACATAATATAAGGATCTATAGTATAATTTTTTACAAGATAAGGGCTTCTTTTTCAATTTTTGTATAATATATGGACCTACCGTGCAAAAAAAAATTAAAAAAAATTGGGGGCGCTGCCACCGAACCCACTTGGCCCCCCAACAACAAATCCTGGCTCCGTCCCTGTGAAGTACTCTCGTTATATCATAACATATGCCCGTTTTCTATAGATTTTGCAAACTTTGCTTCTTCCTTTCTTACTTCAAGTTTTGCACTTTCTTCTTTTCTTGTCATGAATTCCTATGTCTAGCAGGATGATCTTATTCTATTTTTATAGCTAATTCCAAATGCATATTTTCATGCTTTTCGTGTACCTACACATGTAAAACATATGCAAATCCAATATGTCAATCACATTTAGTTAATCATCATTGCGGCTTGAGGAGAACAACGGTATGAAACTATCTATGTCTCGTACTTGGGCGGCTCGGGGAGAACGGAGGCCAGATCGAGCGGGCTCTGCTGGTGGAGAATGACCACGAATGGAGACGGGATTCTTGTACACGCCGGTTTTCTGGTGAGCAGAGGAGATGGTCACGAACGGCGGTGTGCAGTAATGCGGCGGACGGCGTGAAGTTGGATCTGCATCTGGAAGGATTGTGCGGGTTTTATTGTGCAGCAGAATGGATCCACGACGACGAGCTCCGGTTGTGGTTGTGCAGGAGAGCTCCGGTCGTGATTGTACATGAGAGCTTTGGAGGGTCATGGAGGGGGTCGTGGCTGCGAGGGGCAGCCATGGTGGTGGGGAAAGAGAGAAGGACATCATGGTGTAGGATTGGTGGTGCTGCGACAGTGAGAGGGTGGGGGAAAGAAAGAGGGGTAGTCATGGTGTCACAGAGAAGAGAGGATGAAGGATTTGGAAAAAAACCTAATAAGGGTTTTGATTTTTAGTTTCGAGTTTTTTAGTGTATAAGAAGTAATAGGAAGTAGTATTTTGGGCTTCTACTCTTGGCTAGTTGAGATTTAGTTTTTTTTTTATTCAACTTTCAACCGCATAGTATACCAAAACTACGGGTTAAGAAGCTCAGCTTACAAAACTTGTTCAAGTTCCGGCCATTAATTGTCTATATAAACGATGAAAGCAACAATATCTCGATTTCTTCTTTTTCTTCTTAATCTTCATATTCGGCGTTACTTCATTAACACCAATTGGGTTAACATTAACTATTTCACTCCTTAATGTTGTCTCATGAAGATGATCTTGTACAAATACACCTGGCGATCCCGGGGTTACCTTGCTTTTATTGGCTTCCCTATGCCTGGAACCATGACTACCGGAGCTGTTCCTAGGTTCATAAGACATTGTTTCCGTGGATTTCTTTTTGAACAAGGCTTGATCAGATTTTAAGGATGTTTCTTCATTTGTAACATTTGGTTTCTCAATTACATTTTCAAGGTCAGATTTATGTTCTCGTACCATAGTAATAGCTTTCTCCAATGTACCCAAAGCTTTTTTTACTTCGGGGCGAATTTCAACTTTCTTGTTATTATCAATAATCAATGACTTCTTTTCCTTAATCTCTTCAATTTCACACCGACTTTCCAAATTTACTATTTCGCCCTTTATTTCAGTAATTTCTGTAATTTCACTATTCGTGACTTGATTATTACTCAAATTAGACATATTTGCTTCTGTATCATCACTTTGATCATGCTTTATATTTTCTGAATAAAGAGCTTTGCGTACTCCTTCATATAATGGATCTTTTAAAGCCTTTCCAAAATCTTCATCCCCTTGAGTAACAGATGCAACTTCCTTTTTATAGAGCTTAAAACCAGTTCCTATAAGCTGTCTCGAGATAAAATTGAGAAATGCTGGAGGAATTAACTCTAGTTTTAAGTCAATATTCGCTATAGTCCTGAAGTAACTTCTAGTTGGAGAAACTTTCTGTATAGCAAAACCACCTACCAAGTCAATTCTCACTACATCATTAGGGTCAGGAATATTATCTCTGGTGAAACCATGTGTACTTTTATCAATGCTCTCTAAATCACTGATTGAATTTAAAAGCACAACTACTAAACCATCTTGAAAGTAATCAAACTCGAAATAATGTATAAGAGCTTCTCTAGCTGACATTGGCCATGAAACCTTCATTCTCACTAAAGATATCTGTTCCCCAATTCTAATTTTCTGCAAACAATCCGATGAAGTAACTCTAAAATTCGGAATCGAACTCTGAGGCCACCATTTCTTATACAGAGCGGTCTCCAATGAAATGCATAAACAAACATCAACGGGTCCATCTACAAATCCTTCAACGAGTAAAGTATGAATAGGAGAGTTTTCAATTCCTTCTCTATACATTACACGAAACTCTTCTGTATCGTGTTTTATTTTCCACGCGCCAAATGAATCCTCGTTTACTTTTAATTCTTCAGTATTATTAATCGAGGTACTTCGTAACATTCCGAGAAAGTTCGAAACTTCTTTAGTTCTTTTTGTCACTACATTTTCGATATATTCTTTATTTTCGAGTTCTGATGACTTTAGAATCTGATTTTTTACAAGGGTCTTGAGTGTTTCCTCATTTTTTAGCTCTGAAGATGATAAAGTTTTATCGAGCATATTCCTGTAGCAAGAGATGTTTTCTTTTTCCACCATTTTTGCATATCACACCCCTCTCAAATTATGCAATAGCAGAAGCAGAAGTGGAAGATCTTAACTCGATTGTTTATAATTTTGAATTTATGAGAGAATTAGGTGTTCGAAGATCTCAATATTGTAAGAATCGAAACAAGATCAGCTAGTTGAGATTTAGTTGGTTTAGTTGGAGTGAGGATTTTATTAAAATGTTGAATGTTGTTAGGGCCTTTTAAAAAAATTGCCCCAATGTACAACAACATAAAGTTTAATGTACATGTACATATGTACAACGGTAAATCAATTTTAATTCCTAGGATACTAGTTTTCGAACTGTGGTAATCTTAAAGTCCAATCGTGTATTAATCGGGTACCCTAGACATTTTTTACCATTTTATATCCTACTTTGATTGGTACTGATTGAAAATTCAAGAGTGTACATAAAAGAAAATTCTGAAACATTATCATTACATCTTTGGAGAGATAGGTATGATTAGTTTAACCTGTATAAATACCACTATAGATATTCATAGCTACCGTGAACAGTATTAGAATATCCATTACATTAATACGTTTTGTATTTGACACTTAAGTGACACGCAGTTGAAGGCGAATCGGAAGTCCTTTTACAGGTGTAGGCATGGGATCATAAATGATTTTCTCATCAGGAATCTCCAAATTCCACCTAAACCTTTTCACCACATTGTGTAGAAATACGAGTATCTCCAACCGAGCAAACTCTTTACCCAAGCACATACGAGGACCACCTCCGAATGGAACATACGAATAAGGAGCAGGTCCTGATCCATTAAATCTTGATGGATCAAAGCTTCTATTATTTGAGAATAGACTTTCATCCATATGTGTATAACCAATGCTCAAATATATCTGTTGCAAAATCATGTTATATAATTAACTTAACGGAATAAGTTAGTAGAGTAATTTAAAGGAAACTACTCGCCTTCCACCCTTTAGGAATGTCATAACCTGCATAACTGAAGTCTACCAGTGCTTCTCTGAAAGTCCCGTACAAAGGTGGCTTTAGTCTCATAACTTCAGAAACTACATTCCATGAATACGTCATTTTCTGTATGTCCTCCCACTGCAATAATTCTCCTTCCGCTTTGGTTGATGCAATTTCCATTTGCTCTGATACTCAAATCCACTATATTTAGATAATTGTATATATATGATGCAATAATTATTAGACAAGACAGACCTTGTAAAACCTTTTCATAAACTTGAGGCATTTCTGCAAGATTCTTCATCATTATCGTTATAGCTGAACTAGTAGTGTCATGACTAGCAAAGAGTAGAGTGAGTATGTTATTTACTATCTCTAATTCAGGCATGAACTTTCCATTATCATCCGGGTTCGCAATCAGATGCGATAAAAGATCTTGGGAAGGTGAAACTGTTTTGTCTTCCAATGCCACTCTTCTCTGTTTAATTATCTTAACAAGTTCTATTTTAATAGCAGTTGTAGCTTTCATAGCAGAATAAAATCTGGTCCCAGGAATGTTGAAATGGAGAGATATAACTCCCTTCAAGAAAACATTGAATAGTACAAAAAGTTTTTCAATTTGTTGATGGTCTTCAATGCTCATAAATAGGTGACAAGCCAGTTCAAAGGTATGTAGCTTAATGCTTGGGAAGACCTTCACTTGCTCCTGACCTTCAAGAAAAAACTATAAGTTACTCTACTCATATAAGGTAACTAACTAGAAACACTCCATCTAATTAAGGATGCTTACAAGATTCTCCTATTAGGTAAAACTAGACAATCTTTTTTACTCTTTAATGTATAATATCAATCAAAAACATCTAAAATTTTGGAAATAAACATAATCTAATTCAACTAACAATTAAACTATATATATCGGAATATACGATTAACTAACATTAATACCTTGCCAATGAGTGTTGAGGTGGTGATGAGTAACCAAATCCATAGTCCGAATATAAATCCGTGCTAATGCATCAGGACCAACATAATAAGACATCATCTTCCTCATAATTTTTGCTTCATCTCCAAGTTTTGAAAGCACACTAGGTCCAAGCAATTTCAACGCAGAAGCAGGCCACCACTGAGTTACAAGCTTGCTTTCATTGCTAAACAAGAACTTATTTGCAAGAGCCCCGGATAAAACCACCATTGGCTCACCCATTAATGAAGTCTTGATAACCTGAGAATTGTATTTCTCAATTCTTTCTTTGATAAATCTGTCAGGTTTTCCATCCATGCTTGCCCAGAGAAACTCCAGGGTTTCGCCAAGTAACGGCCATCCATAGCTGCCTGGAGGAAGATTAAGTGAAGATTTCGAGGTGGTGAAGAAATGGACAAGAACAAGGAGCAAGAAAAGAACTGCAGAAATGAATATGGTGATCCAAAGTATAGCTATTGCCATGATGATGATTACTGAGTCCGGCTTATCAGTAGAGATGTGGAACTATTAATTAATAGTAACCTTTACCTATGATGTAGAACTATCATTAATGATGATTAATGAGTGCAGCTTATCCAAAGCATAGAAATGTTGTTGGTTAGTAAATTAAGGGTAAAGATACTATACTACTCCAAGAGTAATCTAAAATAATTGAGTCTGTTATTGAAAACGCAATCATTTAGATTTCCTTGACTACCAATAATTCTTGGCGTTGAAATTTATAAACTTCTTTCACATGTTGTACACGATGAAAATCTTTAATATTGATCAAATACAGCCGAGGGACCCGGGGTCTGAATCAGAATTATTTATGTTAATTATTATATTCATCCACTTATTTCCAGAAAAAGAAGGTTAATCAAATTTGTATTGTACACTGTCAAAAAAAAAAAAAAAAAAAAAAAAAAATTTGTATTGTACATCCCTATATGGCTGTATCCGTCCTATTCCTTCCATCTCCATCTCCGCATTAAATAGACAATCCAACAAGAATTATAGATAATAACAAGAAATGGCAAGACCAAGCTGCATTTGCTTGTATTGTTAGGAATTCAACAGGTAGTATGGTATTGTTAGGAATTCAACAGGTAGTATGGTGGATGATTTTGTGAAAAACATGATGGTCAACTCTACTATTAAAACTGAAGCTAGAAGTTTACTTAAAGCTTGTGACTTAGCATCTAAGTACCCAAATAGCAAAGTAGAAATAGAAAATGATTGTCTCAATTTTATTAATCAAACTCGAAAAAGAGTGAAGATTTTTTGTAATATTAAGCTCTTGGTTAAAAATATTATAAGATGTAAATTTTTGTACTATAATTTGAAAATCTCTTTTACAAGAAGATCTAACAACGTGAGTGCCGATTGGTGGCTAAACATAAGCTTAAAGACTCTTTGTTTAGCGTTTGGAGTTATCATCCTTCTCCTCAATTAGCAAACTTACTTGCTAGAGATTTCAATCCTATAGGAATTGGCTAATTTGTATGCTTGAAATTTTTAATGCATACTTCTTTCGACTAAATAAAAAACAAGAACTATAAATAATAGTTAAAAATTCTAGAGTAAAGTACTAGACCATATATTATATCACCCCATAAACAATTGAAAAAGACAAATAATTATTATAACTATGGCGTGTTTTGTAAAAACTTTTCATCTTTCTTTATCTTCTACCTTTGCGAAAATCTTAATGATCACCCTTCCTCCTCTTATTCAATTTAATCTTGGGTTCCTCTTAATCGTAGGAAAAGAAAATCTTGTTTTCGTAGTTTTCATTCGAAAGAGGTGTGTTCATTCTTTAGGGAGAGTGGTTTTTTCAAGTGACTACCGGGAAGAGCTAATGCCTTTTGACCCTTTTGAGATCGCTAAAGGTTTATTAACTGGTTTGAAAAAAAAAAATTGGAAAAATGATTTTTTTAAGTATATTTATTTACAATTTTTCGTTAATAAACCTATTAAACCAAAATTATTTATACCAAAAACATAACAATTCTATAATTATCAACAATAACCTCCAAAAGCTAGGAAGTAACACATATAAGCTATTTTGTTATAAAAATTGAAATCAATAAACTAATACCACTAGTTTGTCTCGTATATGTTCTTTTTGTTTGCAATAATTTCAGCATCATTATCTATATACATTGCCTGGTAGATATCAACCTCATATGCGTACTCGTCCCAAGTATCGTCTACCTTTTCCTCATCATCTACAATAGTTGGCACATACTCTAATATCACTAAGTCGACTTCGGTCTATTCTATGTTATTCATGTGTAATTCATCTATCGTTGTGGTATTATTCACAATAGGTATCAACTCAGATGTGCGACACGATAACCCCAACATCTACACTCCTACCATGATGATTACTCACTTCCCAAACCACTTTCACACACCGTGTCATGATCCCTTAGTGTGTACTATATTATCAATGTAGAACGTCTTCTTTGCTTAATGTGCTAAAATGTACAACTCATCTTAGTTCCAATATGAAGTAGTGTCGATCTTGTTCACACCGTGCTCGTTCTATATTCTTACTTTCCCGGTGTTATACAGTTTCACTTGAAGACCATTACCGAATAATCATTTGAGAAATCCACCTTGAAAACGTTAATCAATTCACCGTACCAACAAATCCATTTGGTAAACCGACAAACCCCGTAATTCGTAGTGGCATGTTGCTCACTTTTCTCAAGTGATACCCACTTCACCCCATTAATGTCACATGAATCATATTTCTAAACTATACGATTGACACTGTTAGCCATATAATGGAATTATTGGTTACTATTAGATCGCATGCTACCTTTAGGTTATATACCTAATAATGGAAAATCTAGTGAGTTACACTTTCTTGATTAATATTTTAATTTTGAATTATAGTATACATTTGTAAGGAACCAATCGTAAAATCTACTTTGATGAATTTTTTCCACGTCAATATGATCATCTGCAAACAAAATCGACTTGTGTTTTCTGGAACACAAAAAAATTTCTTTATAAGACTAAGTAGAATTAGAAAGTAACAAATAATATGAAAAAGAAAGATCGTGCTCTATATAAAATCGAATCTCATCGAGAGATCGTAAAATGTACCAAACAAGCATGTCATGATCAGTTTGAGAAAGATAAACGAAACTCTGTTTTCCGATCTGGTGAGATTGATTTTTGAAAATTGATATCTCTCTTGGTATCAGCACTAGATCACATATCTATCAGGATCATTAAACTTGGTTCTTTCCTCATTTAGATAACGGGATATGAAATTCAAAGTCTTTTCCATAACATAACCCTTGGCTATCGAACTTTCTGGCATTTACACATAATGTATATATGCCTTTAACTTCTTCAAATAACGCTCGAACAGGTGCACACAATGTGGTTGGATTGTTCCACCAAGAAGTGCTTCGTCGTATAAGTGCACTACTAGATGAATCATGATATCAAAAAAGATGGTGGAAATATCATCGTCTGTGGATTCCCCACTCTTATGCCAAATCATTTTCTTTATAATATGTCCCGGTGCATACAATCGTTGTAATCTTGGGTTGATAGAAAAATTATGTATTTTTATATGCGACACACTCTTCCCCTTCTATAGGTCCCACCTAGATAACTTACAAACTGGTCATGCCTCTGATGATTTATAATCACTTCGATACAAGACACAGTCGTTCAATCATACATCAAGTGGTTCATTACCTAACCCCAAACCCTGTAACTTGTTGTTCGAGTCCTCATACGATGAGGGTGGAAAATCCCGACTCAACAGTCGTAGAATCTCAGTGAACAAAGTATTTTTCCACTTATTTTTCACCTTTATATGCATATATGTCGCTATAAAGTTCAACATCCAAATTTTAGTAAAATCAGGATATAACTCGATATTCATTTTCCAACCAAAGTATCAAAAGAAACGTTTACGTTGCTTGGTGGAATAGTCCATCTACCATTTCCGCATCCATTTCATTAACAATACCCCTTAAATCATCTATCACATTCATCATTTTCTCATCTACATTACTAGGAATAGCATTCGGGCAAACATGGTCTACTTTACCATGTAAATTCCAAATTTCATATGTTGATGAAAACCCATTTCTCAAAATATCTGCCTTAGCCTCTAGAATATTTTTATTTTACGTCTATTCAGGCACCAATTAGACGGACATTGAATAACATTAGAACTATCCGTCTGTGATGATGCAAATTAAGTGAAACTCTTGACACCCTTCACAAAAGCTAGAGGAACTTTGTTTTTTGACTTAATCCTTTCTTTAACCTTAAGCACGTCCATTTGGACTTAATTACATCGTAAACAAAATATTCTGGAAAAATATAACAATTTTATGAATAAGTTGTGTAAATTATATTGACATTCAATCCCATATATACATGAATTAAACAATAAAATTATATTGACATTCTATCTAATGTATACATTAATTAAACAAAAAAATTTATAATCATATTCTATCTATATACATGAATTATGCAGTAATATAATCATAAGTCTCACTCCCATATCAATTCCCTATTTCTAAACCTTAATTTTTTTCTCATAATCCATAAAAATCTCTTATATAATAGCAAAATATCACATATATATATATATATATATATATATAATATATAATATATATATATGTGTGTGTGTGTGTGTACATATATTGTGCAACTATATAATTTAACGACCTACACAACATAATATAAAGCATAATTGAATAAAAATACAAGCATTTATGAATAAAAAATGTTAGAAATACCTTAAAATTTTGGAAGATTTGATGGTAGAAATGGGTGTCGATAAGTGTAGTTAGCTAGGTGAAGCTCGGTATCGGTGGTGGAGGCAAATGGGGTCTCTGTTGTGAGAATTTTTGGAGAGCAATTTTGTGTTTTTGGGGAGAGATTTTTAATAAAAAGAGTGGAAATGGGGATTGGGTAGATTCTACCCAATCCTCTTATATTTATTACACAAAAATTTAGTGACCGCGACTAACGGTCACTAGAGGTTTAATTAAACCTAGCAAAAAGTCAAAAAACCAACCACTATAGTGTTAGCTGGTGTAACTTTAGTCTTTAGAGACCAAAGCTGTGGTCGGTAAAGGTTTTTTAATTTTTTAAATAAGTTTCACAATGAGACCTTCACCGACTATAATGTTGTGCATAGATCATGTCAGATCTACGTGATTAAGCAAGATATAATGTATGCATATTGCAAGTTTATGTGCATTCATGTATAATTTCATTAGTACGTTCATTTAATTATTTGTTTTTAATAATATAATGTTTGATATATATATATTATGATGCGTGTGATTTAAATTATGTATGTTAGATAATATAAGTTCGCCTCTATCAAACGGGCAATCGTCTTTGGTACAAGAAGTGTGAAAAGATGAAACTAACTCATAGTATAGAAGAACCCTTCTAAACTCTGCTCTAGAGATCCATGCTTTTAAAGAAGTTTTATATAATTTTGCTTTGCGCCTGGCTTATCCCTCAACCTTAATAAGTCATCTATTTTCCTTAATCCTAATACTACCATACTGATGAAATATCATATTGAATAAGCATTTAGAATGCCCATCATAGAAGACCTTGGCCTCTATCTTGGAATTCCTACTGAGTGGGGTAACTCAAAGACTAAAGCAATGTATGGACTTATTTTGAAAGTGGAAAATAGACTTGTGGGCTAGAAGAAATCCCTTATTTCGATGGCTAGGAAAGCTACTCTTATATCCTTCACCATTCATGCTTTCCCAACATACTTTATGTCCCTTCTAGCAATTCCCAAATGAGTCATCATAAAGATTAACTCCTTTCGATGGCTGGGAAAGCTACTCTTATATCCTCCATCATTCATGCTTTCCCAGCCTACTTTATGTCCCTTCTAGCAATCCCCAAATGAGTTATAAAAAATATTAACTCCCTCACTAGACATTTCCTTTGGGGAAATGAAAAAGATGCAGGTATCCACTAGATTAATTGGAATAAGGTGGCTTCCCCTAAATACAGTGGAGGCTTGTATCAAAAACCTTAAGGCTTTTAATGTTGCATTATTAGCTAAACAAGCGTGGTCTATCCTCAACAACCCCGAATTACTTGTTCACCAAGTACTAAAATAGTTATATTTTCAAAGCATTATTTCACTCTCATGTTGTTAGGGGCGCCTTTTGGGTTTGGAATAGTATCGTGGAGGGATGTAAGTTCTCAAGAAATATGTGATTAAAACTATAGGAGATGGTCACCATACCCTAATTTGGGAGGATAACTGGACATGTAATACCTGACCAAACCTCCCCAATATAGTGATAACTCTACTTTCCTAAAATTTGTAGTTGATTTTATTTATACACCTACCAAATCTTGGAATGTTGAGTTAATGCAATTACTGATGCCCCCTAATATTGTATCTACTCAAACTAAATATCCCCTGGAATGAAGGAACAACTGATTATGTGTGGCCTCACCCAAAAAAATGGGGTTTATATATGTAAGTCATGTTACTCTTTTGGTGCGGAATCTTTTTATACTCCATTCGAATAATCCTACTCCTTTGTCTTCCCCTTACTAGGATATCCTTGCTCTATGTTGGTCCTCGAATGCCCCTCCAAAATTCAAATTCTTTCTTTGGCTAGTTATTATAATTTCCTTTTCTACTGAAAGAAACAGATTCATCAGGAGGTGCTCTGGATCTGACTTATGTAATCTGTGCTTAAAGAAAGAGGAAAATATAAAACATATATTTCTTAAATGTGAATGGACTAGGAAGTTGTGGTTTATTTCCCCCTTCATTATTATATTAACCCATTTTTTAATTCAGGCATAATTAGTTGGACAGGAATGATGCTTGATAAAGTCCAAACCAAAAATGAAAAAAACTAAAATGTTACTTATTATTACTTCTTGTTTTTGGACAATATGGATTATGCGTAATAAAAAAGTCTTTGATGACATCCCTATCAACCTTGATAATGTTTGATCCTTATGAATTCTACTTGCACGAACATTTTTGGATTAGATGGAGTTGCGATTGAGAGTCCCTCACATACCCCTATTATTGACATCCATGTTTAAAAGTCTACATCTATCACCTGGAATCTCCCTCCCCATCACGAATCCAAAATTAACGTTGACGTATCCTTTAAGTTAGGAAAGGCCTTTTCAGCTGTCGTAACCCGTAACTGGAAAGGAGAGGTAGTCTCTGGTTTGCCATGAACTCCTCTGCTTTCTCAAGTTTTGAGGCGAAAGCAAAGGCATTACGTAGCGCACTACGTTTTACCATTAACAATGTCTTGTCATACACCAGTGTTGAATCTGATGCAAAAGCGGTTGCTCGTGTCATGCATTCTCCTGACGTGTAATGTTCTTGGAAGAACATGTATATCCTAGCAGACATTAGAAGCATGTCTAAAGCACATCCTCATTTTCAAATTCATGGGATTAGAAAAACTGCAAATTTGGTTGCAAATTGGATTGTTAAGGCCTTTTCTATTTATTCTCTTTCCGTTAATTGCATTTGTAATTTACCAGTTGATCTAAAAACTATTTTGTGTAATGACTTAAACTCCTCTGCTTCTTCAGGCGTGTGTTAGTTCACGCAAGTAGACATATTTTAAATACGAGCCTTGTTTTGCTTAAAAATTAAAAAGTCTAGAAAATTGAATCCCAGTATCAAAATGAGTAAATGACACCAATCACCGATGCTCTCCATGTATTTATTTAGTAAAGATTTTGCTTTGTCGTCGGTTTAAATATGTATATACACAATATTTTTTTTTTTTTTGGATGAATTAAAAGTTCGATTGTGATGATTAATTTTATTTATAAAAGATATTTGAAGAAAAGGCCATATTTGTCAAAAATTAAAAGACAAAAACACCCTCCTCCATTCATCTCAACTCAAACCCAAAAAACACATCTTTATTTTCCCTTCCGTCACCAAGCTTTGAGCTAATTGCTGTATTGTAGAAAGAGAAAAAACAAAATGAGCGGAGTGAAGAAGATAACTGACGTAGCATTCAAGGCCGGAAAATCCATCGATTGGGATGGAATGGCAAAACTCATCGTCTCCGCTGAGGCTCACAAAGAGTTTTCTAATCTCCGCCGTGCCTTTGAAGAAGTCAATACCCAACTTCAGACCAAATTCAGCCAGGTCTCTCTCTTTTCGTACATATATATTACTTATACTGTGAATCGATTATGGATCTATTAGTTTGTAATATACTGTGAAATGTTTGAACCAATTTGGAATCTGATTGTTATTGTGAAGTGGGTAGTGAAAGATCGATGATGCTGCTTGTTTATTGATTAATAATTGATTTTGGGTAATTTTAAAAAGGGCCCTAATAAATTTCTGAATTCAAGTGCAACTATTGTGTATTTTTTATTTAATTCAAGAATTTGAATTGGGTAAAGCTGCAAAAATACTCGTGATTTGTGGGAAATTGTTCTGTGTTTGCTACATTCCGTAAAAAGATAATGTTTTTTCAGCTTTTTGATGACTATAGGGGCTTATTAGAAGATTAACATCAAGTGCAACTATTGTGTATTTTTTATTTAATTCAAGAATTTGAATTGGGTAAAGCTGCAAAAATACTCGTGATTTGTGGGAAATTGTTCTGTGTTTGCTACATTCCGTAAAAAGATAATGTTTTTTCAGCTTTTTGATGACTATAGGGGCTTATTAGAAGATTAACATGATCAGGGTGAACTTAAGATATTAGAAATGCACTTAGATTGATAATTAGCTTGTTTATCAAATGATTTTCTAAATTTTGTGTAAAATGCAAAAACGACCTTTGCGGATTTCTGAGTTTGAGTGCAATTATTTCAGTCAATTGAATCCAATAAAGTTGCAAAAATACTCATGATATTATATTTTTTATTTTGGGTAAATTACAAAAAGGTCCCTTGTGGATTCCTGGATTTGAGTGCAATTTTCCTTCGTGTAATTTTTATTTAGTTCAAGAAATTGAAAAAATACTCATGATTAATGGAAAATTTACTCAGTCTTCTTTGTGTTATCATGCAGGAACCCGAACCCATTGACTGGGAATATTACAGAAAAGGCATTGGGTCCCGCTTAGTTGACATGTATAAGGAGGCATACGATAGTAAGTTAATTGATTTTTTATAGGTCCCTAAATTATACAAAATTGCACTATAGATCCCTTTATAATGCAATTATGTTCCACAGGCGTTGAAATCCCAAAGTATGTGGACAAAGTTACTCCTGAGTACAAACCCAAGTTTGACGCATTGGTAAGAACAAGAATACATTTTTCTTGTCTTAAGGATTTTAGTTTAAATATAAGGGACCAAGTAATTACAAATCTCAGTATATAAGGATAATTTGGGTAACTTTAGTACATTGTCTTTTATTACAGTTGGTTGAGCTGAAAGAAGCTGAGCAGCTATCACTTAAGGAGTCTGCAAGATTAGAAAAAGAAGTTGCAGAAGTTCAAGAACTCAAGGTAAATGCTATAACTCATCCATGGCTTTAATAATCTTCTATCTCTCATGTTTGATTTGATTTAACAGAAAAAGCTAAGTACAATGACAGCAGATGAATACTTTGCTAAGCATCCAGAGTTGAAGAAGAAGTTTGATGATGAGATTCGAAATGATTATTGGGGATATTAGTCAGTTGATAATCCATGATTTAGTATTTGAACCCTTCTTGCTTTACTAATAATAAACGATGAAACAGTTTTATTTTTTTCTTTTCTATTTTATCTCTTGGGTATTTGTGAAAGAGAATCGCAATATACTCTGTTTGTATGATGGAAGTGGAAATTGTGGTTAATTACAATTTTAATTCCGTCTTCGAATAATACTTTTGTGAAGTTTTTTTCTGGTGCAAATTTGTTTATGTGATATCTTGTATGTGTTCTTATAAGTTTCTTTTAGGTTTTTGTTTGTTTGTTGTGTTCCGTTGACGAGTTTCCAGCAAATCACTTTCCAACTTGACTTGTGATTCTTCGAATCACAATTATTGGTGGTCTAGTTTGAAATATCTTGGTGATTAACCCTACCCCAGTTCACCATTGGTACACAATGTCGTTTATTTTATCTTTGTAGTACACAAATTCTCATTTAGGTATATCATGGTCATACATCTCTTTACACCGTATAAGAATTCACCATGTCATGCACATGACATTGTTTTTATTCATTTTTTGATGTGGAGATCTCTATGATACAAAAGAATAGTCTGAGTTTTGTTTTTTTTGGAAAAAATACAAGTAAAACAATATATTCATTTTTCAAAAAAAATTGATTTATCCTTGTATGTTTTTGTTTTATTTATTTCATCTCATTTGGTGTCATTCAAGGTTTGGATTCAACGTCTTACACTAACTAAAAAGCTAAACATCTCATGAAAAAAATTAGAAGTTTTATCAACGGTATTCCGAAAATAGGATGGAGAGTTGTACTCTTTATATAGGAGTTTCAAATGTAAAGAATATAAATACGTTGAATTTTTGTAATATTAATTTCTAGAAAAATTCTTTCATCCAATATTAGATGATCATATACCAATTATATTCATACACATACCCTATTTTTTAAACTTACAAAAGTAACAAACTTATTTATCTAATAACCTGTGTTTCGTTTTAATGATCAATGGCTGTGATGTAAATGTTGGACCATCTAATATTAGATGAAAGTCTTACCCTTCTATTAACCAAAAAAATAAGGAAAAAAGTAAAGTACAGATAAAATTATCAATTTTTATGATATTATACCCCAAACCTCATCTGCCGAGCAAATTTACTGCTAAATAATAATATATGATTGCCTCCTATCGGTCCTGGTCCTGGAATATTTAGTGGGTAGGATATTCTTTTGAGCTGATATTTGGACTACTTTTTTTAGTTCTTGTGACTTACTATTATTAAATGGGCTTGTTACGAGTAAATAATAAAAGAGTAATGCTGGGTATCACCTAAAAAGGTATCACCTAAACATCATCCATGATGTGGCGGTTAGGTGGACCAATTATGGAGGAGATTTATTTTTTTCTCTCTCCTCCATGATTGGTCCACCTAACCGCCACATCATAGGTAATGTTTAGATGATACCTTTTTGGGTGATATCCAGCATTACTCATAATAAAATCACCATTATGGAAAATAAACTGAAAAATCGGTTTTGGGAGTCTTGGAGCGATTATTAGAAGGTTACAACTTTTGTAAGATTCGACGATGTTTATAAACTTTAGGTAATATCGCTTCCAGACTGTGCTTTGCACCATGATAGATATGGGCCCCCATTTTGCTGTGGCCTACTTGTTAGTTGTTCTTAGACTTTGTTATGGGGCAATAATTGCAAATCCACATGCTTTATCTTGGTTCTCTTGTTTATTTGTTCCAAACAAGTATTATTTAAATTTCCTCCTGATTTTTGTTTAATATATACACTTACTTTTTCTTTTTGGGATTGGGAGAGAGGGTTTTCCGGGCGTGTGATTTGTGATGAGTGAATGGGAAGCATTTCAACTTATATTAATAAATAAATTCAAAAGAAAATTTTAAGGAAAAATATTGCTATTTCAATATGCATAGTAATAGCTATTATCTAAACATCACACCTATAATTTGGTATTTAAATGCTTCAGTAATAAAAATGAGAAACAAATAAGGGTCAATGACCCAAAAAATCAAATTAATATTATACTTGCCCCAAAGAATCATCCATTAACTTACTATTATAAGATTACATGTTTACCCGTCAAGGACGATTCCCGTCAAGGACGATTCCCATCAAGGACGATTCCCGTCAAGGACGATTCCCATCAAGGACGATTCCCGTCAAGGACGATTCCCGTCAAGGACGATTCCCGTCAAGGACGATTCCCATCAAGGACAAAATTTAGTTAATGATGTTATTGGGAAGAAATTTTGTCATTGATGTTATTGGGCTGAAAATAATATTATTTTGATTTTTTGGGTCATTTTCCCAACAAATAAACTTGAAAAAAGAAAATGTTAAATATCACATTATAGGTGATGTTTGGTAATCCTTTTTTTTAAGTGATATCCACCATTATCATTCTTTATTTAATTTGGATGGTGGTTATATGGTAGATTTGACTATTCTTGCAAAAATAAAGACATTTAGTAATAATTTTGCAAGATATATCTATACTAAGATAGATTTAATGAGGATAAAGATCTGGTAATGTAGAATTTTGATGCGAGAAGATGTATCTGTAACTCGTTAGATAATGTGTGGATATTATCATGTGCGGTCCTCATAAGAGTCGGTCTGATACGGGCTAAAAGAAAATTTACAAAATGAGACCCTTCTATATAAAATAGTTTATAAATTGGGGTCTGCTAAAATTCTCAAAAATTCAAGAATCCAAAACGATCATTTCTACGTCCTACTCTTAGGGCCGATCCTGGATATTATGGATATTATTGAGGTTGAAATATATATATTGAGAAGTGGATATGTGTGCAAACTCAATGGTCAAATCGGAAGTTGATATGGATGTTGAACCGATACATTACCAGTTTTGACAAATACTAAACTACAATGTTGGTTTACCAGAGATCACGGTTATTGTGTTATTCTTTAAATGCATTGATTTTTTTGGGCGTTCAAACTCGACAAACATGAAATTATAACAAATATACTTTAACGACAGAGCCGGCCCGGGCCCAAAGCAGCCAAGGCGGTCGCTTTGGGCCCCACAATTTTGAGGGCCCCAAAAAATATTTTATTGTTTTAATATGTATGTTTAGATGTTATGGTTAACGTAAAACACAGAGTTAGCCTAATGGAAATGTGGTTGGCATTTGTGCAGCAGGTCGCGTGTTCAAAACAGGCCAGTCCCATGTCTTTTTTTAGTAAAGTAACTCTACATCTAAAAGAAAAAAAAACAGCAATAAAAGGCCCCATTTTTTTTCTCGCCTTAGGTACTCGAGAAGCTCGGGCCGGCCCTGTTTAACGATGCATATTAATATATTCCTGCATGCGCAATTCTAGTTCAAGAAGTTGAAGTATATCATGTCAGTGGATAATGAACCAACTATTCAATAGATTATTCCATCCAAAACACTTAATTAGGACATCAGGACATCATGAACTTTATTAAATAGATAATTAAGACATTTTATGATAAAAAATCAAAAGAGGTAAAACTTTTAGCTTTGAATATAAATAGTTGGATACCTTATTTAATCTTCGACAGACGAAAAATACCTTAAACAACATCAAGACAATTCGATTGTACGAGATTAGTTGAGATTAAGATACGAGATAACCACTCTAAAAATCATGGCTTCACGTAATAATGTTGATCGATATTTGGCAATAAACTAATTTTTTAAAATTTAATTAATTAAAATATGTTTTCTTTTGTTCTTGATATATTTACCATCTCATAGGAGAAGAATAATAAAATATATAATCATATAAAAATATTTTATTTCCCTTCCTCATGGTATGCAATATGCATAGCTCAACATTGGGCATCATTATGAGCTCGTGTTCAAGTAAGCACGCACCACTCACTACGCAAGCTTCAAGATATTTAATGGGATATCACGGTTATGCACTTTTGGGGATGGTGATAGTCAACCTCAACTCTTTTTTTTTTTTTGATACATATGAGAGCCACTTTGGACTCGGGAATCATTTTGACTCCGATAAGATTCGATCCCAGGACCTCTCGGTCTCTGCAGAGTAGCCTAACCGCTAGGCCAACTATCAATCTTATCAACCTCAACTCTTCACTAACCCATTAAAATACACTAACAACTCATAACTAAACAAAATTTAAAAACTCTATACTTTCTAATACTAATACTAGTTTGTATGTGACATGTGTATTGAACCGGAAAAAGAAAACATCCAAACATGCACTTATCTGTGTCCAAAAAAAAAAACATGCACGTATCAAGTTAAGGATAATTTAGTCTTATTTTAATTAAATAAATAAAATAATAAAATATTATATAGACAAGTAAATTTTTAAATAAGCCATCCTTCCTAGTATGACTAATTAAGTGGAGTAATAGTTAACATAATCGTAACAAAAAAACGCTCGTCCAAAAAAAAAAAAAAAATCGTAACAAAAAAACAATTAATGTCATGTAGAATATGTAGCTTTCTTTGGTAGTGTAGAGGGGAAGATCACTCTCTGCCACAAATTTGCTTAAGAGACGATTGTCAAAGAAAAGAAAGAGATGTTTCACCCGCCTCAACTTTAGCACTTGACCCTATAGGCTATACTGAGTAATAAAAAAAAAAAAACCCTATTAGACTATGGGACCATAACCTCGTTATTTAAAATAAAATTTGTATTTAAATTGCTTTTATTTAACTAGAGTAAGATTCAATCTCGAACCAAGATATAAATATATGTATGAATACAAGCCGTGGCGGATCTAAGATATGAAGAGAGTAGAGAGAGATATGAAGAAGATTTTATTAGAATGAATTGTGTTTACATCTCGAGTATATGATGTATATATAACAAACAATACATACACAATCATACTAACTAATTCTACTAACTAACTATCTTGAGCTGGGCCGTCATTCAGTTGTAGTTAGTTGTATCTTATTACCCCCATTCCTTCGCCCTTTTTCATTTTTTCAAGTTAAAAACTTTACTAACAAAATTACAGTTTACAAAGTTATTACGACAAATTGAAAGGAAAAATACTATATATTATAAACGTCGCTAATTCCGTCCTGGTTTTAGCCAACTCATACTGTCTCAATCAACCTGAGAAGAAGTAGATTATAGATTGCACACTTTTCGAATTCCATCCATCAAGCAAGATATCCTGTCTAACACGTTTACATAAAATATCATATAACTCATTATATTTTCTTGAAATATGAAAAATATCCAAATCTTCCTACCGAAATAGACAGACGCTGTATCCTCTTAAGTATAGACGGTATATTCCATCTAACTGTTGGTAGATTTTAACACCTTGAAATGAATCAAGACAGTCAGTGTAAATTGAAAATGTAAGATTCTGATCTTCTATTAAAATATTACAAGCTCCTTAGAGGGCACGAGCTTCCCCTTTGAGACTCGACTTGGCTCACACCTTCTTAACTAAATGATTAATAATGTGGTCATCTTGTCAATAACCTCTGAAACAATACCAGTCTATTCTAATTCCTTAGAAAAAGGCACTTCATCAAAAATATGCCTATCTATATTATCAAAAATGAATTCCTGAACAAGAAAAGTTGATCCCGCGAGAGTCCCATTCTCTATCCATGTTAGGGCATCAATTTTTACCAAAAGTTCTTTCCATAAGGTCATGTGTAGGAAACAAAATTGCTCTAAAGTCACATTGTGTCCATTCAAATAACCATCCGAGCTTTCCAAATTTGCCATAGGTAAATAAGGAAGATTGCAATAATAACCGATTTTTTCAACCATCTTCTTTGAGAACTAATAAACACAGTAATTTTGGTTCATGTTACTAAGTAATTTTGAAAGCACATTCTTGTTCTCATAATTGCGAAGCTGTTGAAACTAACGAATTTGATGCGATACTTAACATGTAGTTATGTAGAATATCCCTATCCAAAAATTTAGAAACTAATGTTGAATAGGGTTCGAATTTCGAATCTCGTCTAGGATAAAAATTTGTATAGACAGCCCTAGTAATAAGCAACATCATCATTTCTTTACAACAAGATTGACATACTAGATTTTTTTATCCGTTAATGTTGAATAGACATGATTACTGTTGAAGAATTATAGACTAATACAAAGTGAATATACGTAGAAATAATACTAGGACTATGATCCAATTAAGTCAAATCAAATATTAAATATATACATTTATTTGAAAATTTAAATAAGCATAGTTCAAATTTCAACTAGATGAACACTTGGTGTTCAAGCTTGTTTATTTATTTTTTTCAAATGAATTCGAATGATTTTTTTAGTCAAGTTTGAATTGTTCAATAAGGACTTATTTACATTAGATTAGGCTGATGCAGGTTTCATGATTGCCGTTCCTTGGGTGTGTTTGTATTCAGGAAGGAAAATAATAATAAAATAAAGGAAATAAAAAATTATAAAAGAGAAGAAAGGAAGAGAAAAATGTTGTTTGAATTTGATAATTTAAACAAAGAAATATTCATTATGAATTTTGAGTATTTTTTTGGTTAAATTGAAAAAAATAAGAAAGAAAAAATATATATTAACATATTTCTATTTTTATTTGTGTGTGTAAGATATTAAGGTTATTTTTTTTCTCAAATTCTTTCCTTCCATTTCACCCCGATTTGGAATGATTATGAGTCCGTTTGGGATTGATTATTTTGGAGTTAAAAGCGCTTTTTGATTAAAATTAAAATATTTGTAAAAGTATTAAAAAAATATTTTGACATCCAAAATCACTTTAAGTGATTATTTTAATAATCACTAATCTAATGCTTTTCCAAAAAGTGATTTTAAGAGTCTAAAATATTGTTATGGATCTAAAATCACTTTAAGTGATTATTTTGAAAAGTAATCCCAAACGGGCACTATATAATGGGGTTTATAGGTGATTTTCATAATCAGTCAAATTACTTTCCTTTAAAAAAATTCCAATCCAAACGTTATAATATATCGAAAATCATTTATTTTTCTTTCTTTTCTTCTCAATACACCAATTCAAACATACAAATTTGCCTTTTTACAAGGTGAAACACAATTTTGCGTTTTTTTTTTGTTACAAATGAGGCCAAAATGACCAGGAAGCAAACACACTTCCTACAATTTATTATCTAATCTAAAATTACTCTTGGTACGGCCCATCCACACCTATCCTTCGTGAGTAGTCGCCAGAGACCATCCGGAGGAAAAAGACACGAACTTGGACATTCTGAACTTAAAGCTCCAGCCTTAGCCAGCCAATCGGCACATTTATTCGCCTCTCGATAACACCATTCTAGCTCGAAATGCTCTTTTGTTGCTAATATCTCACGGCACGTATTTATTATATCACTTGAAAATCCTCTTGAGTTCACACCGCCCTTCACTAGCGCGTGCAACTCACAAGAGTCAGTTTCAATGATAAGTGAAGAAAAACCTCTACATACCGCCATGTTTAGTCCAAAGTGTAAAGCAAGAACCTCCGCTTCAAAAGGAGATCTTGCCACACATTTACCGAAAAAGCCACCAAGATAATCACCTACACTATTCCTGAAGAGACCTCCTACTCCCGCCACGTTTCTCTCTGAATTAAATGACCCATCAACGTTTTAACTTAATGCCGTTCAAGGGTTTATTCCGTTTTATTAGTACGCTCTTTGCCGACGTAATTAAACCGCCATCACGCTCTTTGCCCCAAGCTCGGATATAATCACTTGAGACATTAATGATAATTGCTCTAAGTTCACTATTAGACTTGAGTCTTGCATTTGGTTCGAATATCCTGTTGTTTCTATCTGTCCATACTTGCCACACATAAGCCGCAAACATTATACGCCTCTCAATTCCATTAATACACGCTTTATTAGTCAACATATTCGTCCACCAAACTAGATCCTCCAGAGGCACGCTTAAACCTGCTGCAGAATTTACATCAATTCCAGGGGGTTCACTTTGCTGTTGTTGCAGATTTCGTCCTTCTTCTGGTGCCACTGAGCTGCGCTGCTGCTGTCCATATCTCACACCAGGCTCGGCTGTCCTCTCCAAGTCCAACGCCTGGCTTCCCGCGCTCCACCTTCCAGCATATTCCCTCCTTCTCTGCTGAGCTGGAATGCCTTCTGTCATCTGCAACTCTCGATCAGCTGCTGTCCCATGGATTGCCGAGCTGCTACCACTTTCCAAAACTCCCTGTCCGCCAGTCCTGGACCTCACAACAGCGCTGTTAAAACATAATTTAAATAAATCCACATACCTGGTGCAGCGCCTAAACACGTGGGAGGTTGTTTCCTCTTCTCTACCGCAGTTTCCACACATGGAAACTTCTATGATATTACGCCTTTTCAGGTTTTTACTCGTTGGCAATCTATCCCACACCGCACGCCATAACAGTACTTTTATCTTTTGCGAGCATTTCAGGGACCAAATCAGCTCCCACTTAAAATTCAAAGTAGCCTCCTCTTGCGTTAGACTTTGATATGCAGACTTCACCGAGAAGATGCCTGAATGCTCGCGATTCCACTTAAACCCAATCTCATCTCCAGTGGTCATAGTACTAACATTTCCCTCTAGCACCTCTCTTCCCGCAATTATACTTTTACACATTCAAGAATCTGAGCTTTTCATTTCCCGCTCCATAAAACCCATCCAAAAATACTTTTGCTTAACCGCCACAACCCATAGAGCTGGATCATTCCGAAGAACCTTCCAACCCAATTTGGCCAACAGTGATCGATTATAATTCCTTGCACTTCGTAACCCCAAACCACCGGACTTTTTCGACTTACATAACGTTTTCCAAGCTATCCAATGTACCTTTCTTTCATCATCCGAGGAACCCCAAACAAAGTCACGAATTATATTATCTATTTCATCGCACATGTGAACCGGGAATCTCATTGTTTGCATATTATACGTTGGAATGGCAGATAACACCGATTGGGCTAAGAGTAATCCTGCCCGCCATGGATAAATTCTGATTTTTCCAATTCGGAAGTTTGCTTTTCATCTTTGATATAACTTCCCTAAAGAAACCTCACGGTAATCTTTGCGACCTTATAGGTGTTCCCAAATAGACCCCTAGTGAATCACTTAGTTTAAATCCACTCTGATTTTCTAGCTCCACCCTCCTTTCATCCGCTACATTTACCAAGAAATAGATAAGTGGTCTTTCCTCACTCACTGTTTGACCCGCCTCATTGCAGAAGACCCTCAACACTTCCTTAAGAAGGGTTATTTGCGACTCCTTTGCTTCCGCGAAAAGAATAAGATCATCTGCAAAACATATATGTGAGATCGGGGGTCCCTGTCTGTGTAACCGAACGGGACACCATTCATTACTTGCACAGAGACCCTGTATAAGAATAGATAAGCGTTCCATACATAATACAAAAAGGTAAGGGGAAAGAGGGTCTCCCTGTCTAATTCCCCGTTGAGGGGTGAAGGGTTCCAGCTACTCTTCGTTCCAAAGAATGCTCATCGTATTAGTGTCCATTGCTGACATAATAAGATTAATCCAAGACTCTGGAAACCCGAAGTACGATATCGTATCCTTGATGAATCTCCAACTCAATTTATCGTAAGCCTTAGCTAAGTCACTTTTCACGGCCATATACTCGACTTTCCCCCTTATTTTTTGCATCCGATGATCAATTTTTTGTACCAAGACCACATTATCTACAGTTGACCTTCCCGGAAGGAAACTACTTTGATTTGGACCTATCCGTTCAGCTAGCAGTGGTCGTACTCTATTAACCATTGCTTTCATGATAAACTTAACTGGGACATTAATTAGACTAATAGGTCTAAGCTGTCCTACCCTTTCCGGATCCGGGACCTTGGGGATCAAATGTACCAACGTTTCATTTAAAGTAGGTGACACCCTCCCTACAGATATTGAGCCTCTAACCATACTACAAATGTCAGGTCCAACTACATCCCAGCACTTCTGATAGAACGAAGCCACTATACCATCACTTCCCGGAGCTTTATTCGGGCTTGACTGAAAGACCGCTACCCGAATTTCTTCATCTGTGAATTCTTCAGCTAACATTTCCCTTTCTGCTACCCCCAAATTGGCCCCATGAGGTAATGCAAAGGGGCCTATAAATTTCACTGGTTCAGAATAAATCTCTACGAAAAAATCACGTACCAAGCCACTAAGAGCCTCTCGATCCTCAACCCATACCCCGTTACCATCCTTGAGCCGGAGAATCTGCGATGCTTTCCTTTTCTTCATAGTTTCTAAATGATAATACCGTGTATTCCTATCATTCGAACGGATCCACTCCTCTTTCGGACGTTGGAACCAAAAATGTTCCTCCTCCTCAAGGACACTCAAATACTCCGCACGAAGCTTCTTTCCCAAATCCACAAGAGACGAGTTATAAGAGTTCTGTAGTGAAAATTGAATACCTTTCAGTCTCGCCAAGAGAACCCTTTTTTTCCTTAAGTCTCCGAAAACATTATCCTTCCAATCCGTCATGTGTTTAGTAATATCTTTAAGGCTATCCCCAATATCTTCATTAACAACCCTCCATTTGTTCCGAATAAATTCCTTGAAGTCCTTGTGTATGTATCAAGCCGTTTCGAACCGAAACCTATTTGGTGGACCCACCTGACCTCTCGGAACTAGCTGAATTAGAATCGGCGCGTGATCAGAATGTCTTTTATCAAGATGTCTAACTTTCGCAAACGGAAACAACTCCAAAAAATATGTTTTTCCATATGCTCGGTCTAGCCTTCTGAAAATCCGTTGGCCTATATTCCACGAGTCACACAACATAAACCTCGGACCCTCGAAACCCAAATCAGTCAAACCACAGCTGTGTCTCCATTCCTCAAACTTAACCATACGGCGAGTTACTCCTGGTTCCCCTCCCTTTTTATCAGCTTCTTCTCCTACTTGATTGAAGTCCCTGATGATTAACCATGGGCTTTTAATATTACTGAAAGCATGTTTTAACGCATCCCATAACGGTTCCCTACCCTGATACCTGGGTCGCGCATAAACTGCCGAAAAAAACCACATTCTCCCATTGTCTTTCGAAACTTCTATGTTAATAACCTGACTCCCAGCGGATAAAACCCGAATTCCAATTTCTGAATCATCCCAAACGAGCTAAATACCTCCTTTAAAATTCTCCGCTTCCACTCTAGCTGAATTTGTCTTCCCTAAACCACGTATTATCTCATTTGCTCTCTCTCCACTAACCCGAGGTTCTATAATCACGGTTAGCCAAACACCATGTAAACGTACCATTTCTCTCACAACTCTTTGGAAATTATCCGCTGCAGCTACGTGGCAATTCCAAACAAGAATATTCGGTTTTTGAGGATCTAATCCCCAACTACCATTGTTATCTACCTGTGTACACATAAAAGAAACAATTAAATAGAACGGAAAAGAGGTTTAGGAATGTACCTGCCTCGCTCCGTTGTCCTCTCCTTGCGATGATTCATGCTCCATATCTTCCACCGGTGTTTCTGGGACTGAAGTTAATTCGTCTTCACCCGGGTCAGGAGGGAAAACCTGTACTGTTGATGGCTCGGCATCTCCACTTCCCATGTCAAAATCTCGAGACTTTCCAGAAGCGAAAACCTGAGGAAACTCTTAGCTGTTCACCGCTATATCATCTCGGACTTCTCCACGTGAAGTGTTAACACAAACTGAACGGGCCTGCTGCTGTAAATTTTCGGAAATTGCAGGGTTGGTCCCTGCGGTTTTTGTCTCCCTCGCGCCAGCAGTCTCACTGCATTTTCCCACCGCCGCACTATTGTTACCTTGCACAACCTCGCCCAGTCTATTGTTCTCGCCCAAATCAATCCCAGCCGTCTCTTTCTCAGCAGCCTGAACAATAAGGCTGTCATGCTTCTCAGCCCCACTAAGTCCCTCAGCTCCTGTTTGATTACTTCCAGTATTCCCATCATTTTGCTCAAGTTCTATTACTTTTCCACCTACTGACTATTTTCCTTTGGCCATAGTACCATTGCTCTTACTTCCCTCTCCAATCTCTAGATTATTTTTTTGACCCCCACGTGTCTGTACATTAACAATTTCAACCTCCGGAATGGAAGTCAGTTGCATTTTCGCCTCGAAGTCCGGAGTTAAGATAATTTTGTGCCCGCCTCCTGGACGTACTATAGCATTAGAAATCGATCCCTTATTACTTGCACTCCTAATCTTACCACCCCTGTTAGTGTTTTCCTTGTCCGAATCATTAGCCTTTGTACTCACCCCAGTTGTAAAGCCCTTACTTTCATCAACATAAAGTGCTCCGTAACGCGATCCTAAGTCCTTACCACCTCCATCGTGACTAGAATTCGAACCATACGAGTTATTGTAGCTACTCTTGTTCCCCTTGTTGTTTGTTCTACCACCCCTTCTTACAGTCATCCATTCCCCATAAGTCGCTTCGTTAATGGTAATATCACTTGGAATAATCGAATTAACGTCCCTGGAATCTGAATTACCCTGAATCTGTTGTGGTATTTCTCCTCCGCATTTATCCTTTTGATGCCCAAATTTCCCACATTCAAAGCAAATCATATGAAGCCCTTCGTACTCAACCAAACAAACTTCTCCTCCTATATGAATTTTAGGTGTAAGAGTCTGTTTTAAATCAAGTTCTACTGCCAACCTTGCTTAATTCCCTTTTTTCCGAGCTTTTGTTAGCGGATCGACACGAACTGTTCTCCCTATCTGGTTACCCATTTTCCTAAGAATCCGAGCAGTGTAGTTATGCATTCCCACGTTCGTAATTCGAACCCAGGCCGTAGTGGTTGTAATCGAGTCTTGATGAGGCTTAAAATTCGGTGTCCATTCCCTCACAATTAGATAATGGTAAAATATCATCCATGGGCCACCATTCAGCGCAAACTCACAGTCCTCTTTAAAAGCAAATTTCACCATAAAGTAGCCATAACCCACTTCAACAAGCTCTATCATACCTTTGGGACTCCATATCTGTTGCAATTTAGTTGCTAAATAATTGAAACCCACTTCATATCCCAACAATCTCACAACTACTGTATTGTTCCATAACTGAATGCCTTCAATAATTTCCTCTCTGGACCTTATTACTTGCGGAAACTCACAGTTCTCAATTGGTACATCATCAGTAATAGACGCAATAAAATCCGTATCTAAACCGTTCATCCTATTTAATTTAACCTCTTCGCAATCAATTTTAGGGGGAATCACAATGTTCTTACCCGCGAGTGCAGTACGCCAACCCGAATATTTCATTGGTGGATTCGCCGGCGTTGCTTCACCTGTTGCTTGCGCCTTAGAATAGGGTTTTTGCCCAGCTTTTTCGGTTGGTTCTGATACAGCCATACAGGTCTTGCGCGTTTCAGTGGCTTGCCGCCGTGGTCTAGAGGTGGAAAATCAGACCTCTCTTCTTGTTCATTCGTTGAGTCTGTAATCATGATATCCACCTGTCCTTCCTCTTCATTGGGAAAGGATTGTGTCTTACCCATTCTCTCCGGCGGGGCGGCCGGTGTTGGATCGAAGGGAGCCGCCATGTTAACGGCTAGTTTTTGTGTAGAAAGCGTTATTTCTGAGAGAGTTTAATTTTTGCGTTATTAATTTTTGGGAGTAAATGAAAAAAAAAATTAGCATCTTTTTTTGAATGGACAATTCCTAAATAAAAATAATTAAGTGTATATTATTTTTCCCATTATTTTTCTTCGGCCACTTCCAAAGATAAATTGTATTGTACAGTTCGAAGAAGTAAATGTGCAGATTAGATGACTAAATTTGGTGCGAATAGCAAGGAGAGGTCGATCTCATATAGAGACCCACCAGATAACTTATGGCGGCTACTAGCTTGTGATTGCTATGGTTGGGATGTACCTAGAACAACTATTGATAGTCAATAATTTGTATGGAGTTTTACCTTCCTGTCGATTTAGACCTCATTTGTAAACAAAAAAAAATTCTAAAGAAAGGATATCTTATTTAACATTAGTACATAAATAAATATTACATTATACTTCACAAAAACTTTGAACAAACGAGTTATATATTTTTTTTTCAATAAACGAGTTATTATTGGGATTTCATTAGTGTTTTTTTACCCGAATAGTTCACAAACGTTAAAGCAAAAAGAATTTACGGTAAGTTAAAGAAAGATACCATGAGATAGATAGTTAGCCTAGTGGTTAGGTTACTCCGCAGAGACCAAGAGGTCCTGGGATCGAATCTCATTGGAGTCATTTACTCCGAGTCCAAAAGTGGCTCTCTCATGTATTAAAAAAAAAAGAAAGATACCATATCTTTTACCCCATTTACTCAACTTAGGTTAACCGGTAAAAACCGTTATTTCGCGCACCACGCCGAATGGTAGGGGCCCACCACTACGCAACCACCATCACTTTTCAAGACTCATCTTCTTCTTCTGATTACGTGGCAAGATCATGACCCTTTGTATCTTCTCTCAACTAAATCCTTTTTTTTACCTACGCCGATCCTTATACTTCAAAATTACACCTTCACCCCCCATTTTCTCTACCAAAAAGCTCAAAACTACCATACTCATCCATGACATATACCCATATAAAAACACACACATATACCTATATATAGTCTGTCGTTATCTTCTTTTATCGCATTTCAACACTAAAATACACATATATGTACGTGTATATACACAGAATAAGCTTCAAGCTTACGCCATTAAAGAGCTGTGTTGGCTGCAATGTCGGTGGTCAACGAGTCAACGACATGGAGAGGACCTTATACTGGCAACACTGGAGTAAGTCACTACGCTAAAAGTAGTGGTGGTGGTGGAATCGGACCAGAGGAGGAGGTGGTTGTTGGCAAAGATAGTTATGATTGGAGGTTCCACGCGGTGGAGTTCGGGAAGGGAGTGGCGGAGATGAGTGTGGCGTTCGGGAAAGGAGTGAGAGACGTGGTGAAGCAGACTGTTATGAGAGATGATTCACTGATTGTGCGGAAGTTGAGAGGTCCGTGCAGGCGCGTTGCTTCGAAATTGAAGTTCTTAAACGAGTTTTTACCTGAAGATCGTGATCCGATTCACTCTTGGAGTGTGATTCTCTTCATTTCGCTTATAGCTTTCACAGGTAATACGTACATATAGTATATATTACGTGTATATACATCAATTGTGTTTATCAGTTATACAAATTTCGATTAATTACATCTTACTTTTTGTTATTGAATTTCGTAATCTCCTTTATAATTTAATTGGAGAGTACAACTCAGGTGCTGAGCCAGAACTTTTTATTGGGGAGGGGTTTGTGCCGTTTTTTGAGTTAATTGCAGTATAGATCACTGTATTATGGAAAAATGCACCATATTGTGCAAAAATGGCATATATCCCAATGTTATGCGAAATAACATATATTATTGACTTTGCTGCAGTATTGATTCTTATATTTATGCAAAAATTGCACTAAAGGAATAACCTAATTATGGAATTATTTCCACTATATGTCAATCTTCTTACAAAGTATTAAGTCCAAGTAATATATCCTAAATTCCAGGGACCGTAAGATATTTCGAATTTTTCTTTTAAAATTCGAAGGTGATTTTTATTTTTTTTCAAAACTCAGGGGGGTCTTGGTTTCTGTTAAGCTATTCCCCTGACTCTGAGGATAATAATGTTGTTTTATCCTTTTATCAAATTTTCACTTTAACTATTCAATAACTTTCTTCTATATCTGTCATAACATTTGACATTCAGTTGGTCTATTGTATTATCACTAGTACTCTAAACAATTCTCATATAGCTATTTGAATTATTGTTAGTGATAACTATATCTGTAAAGATATTATTTCCATGCTTATGGTGACTAGAATTTAATTGACTGACAGAGAATTACTAATTACTATGCAGTACTTATTATAAATACTGATCATGATACATCACCATCGGTAAAGAAGATGTATATACATCCTCCCAGTGCAAAACTCATACTTCTTCCAGATGGTCGACACCTGGCATATGAAGAACAAGGAGTTTCCGTTAACCAAGCTCGATTTTCCATAATACTTCCACATTCATTTCTTTCATCTCGTCTTGCAGGTATGCCATCATATAATCATTAATCAACTACTTGTTATTTTTTGTGTTTGACCATTTTACCCTTTTAAAAAGGTATACCTGGGGTTAAAGCGTCTTTACTAGAAGAATTTGGGATCCACTTGGTGTCATACGATCTTCCGGGTTTTGGGGAAAGTGATCCTCATCCAGGGAGGAATCTTCAATCATCGGCTATGGATATGTTGCATTTATCGTATTCTGTGAATGTTACGGATAAATTCTGGGTGATGGGACATTCTCTTGGAACTATGCATGTTTGGGGAGCTCTTCGTTATATACCTGATAGAATATCAGGTAATATTCTAGTCATTCACTAATATAATTACTTGTATATTTAGGGGTAAAATCAGGGGGTCCTATATTCCTTCAGACTTGATTCTAATGTGTTGTTAATTAACAAACAGGGGCGATTATGATAGCACCATTAATCAATCCATATGAACCAAGAATGAGTAAGCAAGAAAGAAGAAGAATATGGGAAAGATGGACAACAAGCACAAAACTCATGTACTTTGTTGCTAGAAAATTTCCCAGATTTCTTCCTTATATCTATCGTAGAACCTTCCTCTCCGGAAACCATGGACATATAGACAAGTACCTCTCATTGTCTCTTGGAAAACGTGTAAGTCTCTTTATATCTGTTGCATGTTTTTGAGATTAATTGCATTATAGGTCTCTAAAATTTATGAAAATGGCTATTATTATTGTTATTATCTAGGATAGGGATTTAGTAGAGCATCATATGTTTGAACAACTATGGCAAAGAGATGTAGAAGAATCTGTTCGACAGAGAAATGTGAGACCATTTGTGGAGGAAGCTACTTTACAGCTCTCAAATTGGGGGTTCAGTTTTGCAGATCTTAAAATTCGAAAGGACCATCAAGCAAAAAGTATATTACTTTGGTTTAAATCTATATATGGTCAAAAGGAACTAAGCTTGAAAGGTTTTCTTGGCCCAATACATGTGTGGCAGGTTAGTATGTTATTTAAAGTTATGAGTCAGAAAGGGCCTGATATTTGAAAAAATGCTGATTTTACCCCTAAAGTTTCAACTTGTCACAAAAAACTGTAAAAAAGTCTGAGTTCTTTTGTTCTTTAATTACAAATAACTCTGGTTTGTTGAATATAGTAGGGACCTATAGTGCAATTAACTAGAAATTTGAATTTTTCAATAGGGAATGGAGGATATGGTGGTGCCACCAGCGATGAGCGATTTTGTGCAGCGAGTTTTACCAGATGTGATGGTCCACAAGCTACTATACGAGGGCCATTTTACGTATTTGTATTTCTGTGATGAATGTCATAGACAGATATTCAATACAGTTTTTGGAAATCCTCAAGGTCCTCTTGTCTCAAAAACCGACGAGACTTTAATTATGCAAGAGAAATACATTGAAGATATTGAAGAATTAGAGGTTGGTTATATGGGTGTAGATACGGAGAATGCTTCTAGCTTATCTGATACTTCTTAACATGAAGAGAATGTGCGAGATTCAAAGCTTTTTGATGATTAAAGAGACCTAGTAAATACATAGAATAACGTTACAGATTAGAAACTACAGGTGCTTCTTGTTATATGTTTAGCAAACATAATTTTCCTATATATCATTGTCTATCTTTCTCTAGATATGGTATGGTAATATGGTGGTATACACTAGCAATAAGATTGCAGCAAGGTATATGAATATGATATGAGTTACACAATCTCTAGATTCGTAATACCTGATCTTATTTTGAGTTTGTCCTAAAGAGCACAGGAAAAAGACATAATCTCCTTGTGGTTCACCCCACTAGACCAACTATTGATCTTTATCAAAGAGGTTGACAAAATTAAAGACTTATAAAATGGAAAAGATGCACATTATGATTTCATTTTTCTATCTTCATATTATTTTCTTTCTTTTCCATTTACTGGTATGTAAGTATAAATATTAGGTATGATAGAAAAGTTTAGCCCTTTCTAATGGTGACAAAAGTGATACGAATATGCATCAACCTGGTGGTATATATAAAAAAGGGTGAATTACTAGTTAAAACCATGTGGTAAGGTTGGTGGGTGATTATTTTGGAATGGTTAGAATACTTTTAAATACTTGTAATCAATATTCTAAAAAACGCTAGACGTGTAAGATTGATAGTTGTTCTAAAAAACTTACTTGCATCAAATAGATGTACTAAAGAAGACGCTATACGTTGAGTGATCAGATACCTTTAGACGTTATGGAGTCTGGATACGTTGAGTGGTGATCAGATACCTTTAGAAGTTATGGAGTCTAGATGTTTTTTCAGGCGGTTTTAATTTTGTTTAATGTGGAATAGGAAAGTGATAATGTATCGTAATTTTATTAATAACTCATTTATCCATACACATACATAAGAACTATCCTTTTCTAGAGTAAAATGCACAAGGGCTTGAGCTCTCATACACATGATCCTTAACAAGCAACTTTTCAACTTAATGACACAATTTTTCATACTTTTTAAGACTCATCCAATAGTGTGCGATTAGGCAAAGAAGCCTTTGGAACCAAGTCAAGTTGATGATGAATATCACGTAATAAGGGTAGATCTTCAGGTAATTTTTTTAAAAATACATCCGTAAATTCAGATAGGAAAAGTTGAGTGATAGCTGAAACTTTAGAATTCTGGAAATTGAATTTTTCGATCAACAAAATACAACACATGTATCCTTCCTAACAACCTCAAAACAAGCACGAGATAATAGATAGTACTACTATCCCCAACGATCTGTGCGCGATCTTTATTTGTACTAGGTAAAAACATAATCTTCCGACCTTTAAATACAAAATTATATGTATTCATCTGCCATCATGTATTACCTCCTGATCAAATTGTCAAGGACAACCCAACAACACGTGGCATGCTGACATGGTCGCAACATCACACAAAACCTCTTCTTTATGTGTATGGCCGAATCAAAATACTAACAACAATGCGACTAGAAATCATGGCATCGTTATCCTTAGTTAGTCATGCCAATTTATAGGATTTTGGGTGTTTCTCAATAGTCAAACCAATTTCGTCACAACGATTTTAAATATTAAATTTCCACAACAACCTGGATCAACAATAAAAGGACATGTCTTTCCACTAAATGTGCAAGTGATCTTGAAAAAAGAACGTGACACCAATCTTCGTCCTGGTTGTGTGGGAATAAGAAGGTCTTACACAACATCAAAGACGCCTTCCATAAATTCATCCTCAATGTCTTGCACACAGATGTCTTCATCATAAACATGGTAAAGATTTGTAATCGAGTTTGTTTACAACCAAAGTACGAGACTTAGGGGTTTTACACTCTAATTTTCGATATCCTGGTTCACCACAATTAAAGCACTTTGGTACTTTCCTTGGAAAATATTAAGGTCGTGGCAACTATTGGACATGATTGGCTTATACGACATGTTGTACGTGAGATGCGACAATCTCCCTACGAGTCAACTGTTGTGCTTCAAACACACTCAATAGATCAACCATGTTTAACACATCGTGCAATTGGACCTACTGCCCCCCAATATACGGAGAAACAAGTTGATTTGCATTCTCATGAATGTCGGTACGTGGGAGAAGGTTATAGATATTAGTGGTATAATCATCCACATATCTTCGTCTTTGGTGTAAATTCTGGAAATGTTGATAAATCTCACATTCGAAGTTGTAAGGTAAGAATTAAACTTCATATGTTTCTTCAAATTCTCCCACAAATTCATCTTATCCATACCAGAAGGAGCCCTATTTTTCTTCAATGTTTGATACCATGCTTATGCTCTTCCATGAAGTCTATTCACCACCAGTGGAACACGACGTTTATCAGGGGCCTTTTTGAAGTCAAGGACTCCTCCACATAATAAGTACACCGCAGAAGCCCATCAACCTGCAATCTACCAACAATTTCAGGAACATCAACCTTACAACCACCTTCCCATTTGTTTTCATCTTAACTAACTTGACCACGAGCGAACGGGTCATGACCATAACCTTCATCCGCAAAATCAGTGATCATAACTTTGTTGTATTTGTTACTTCAAATCCGCCACATGAAGCATCAAGTCCTCAACCAGTTGATGCAAGATTATGCTTTTGTCTTGTTGCATTTCTTCTGCCATAGTAGGAGGATCATTAGGTCGTCTTCTTGGAAGCATCGTTCCCAAGACACCAGGTACTATACCATTTAATGTAGAAACAATATGTGTAACAAGAGAAAGACCGAATAATGAAAGAGAGATCGCTGAAGTTGTATTTCTAATAAATCAAAATTTACATTCAATGAAAAATTATGGCTTTTAAATAGCGCATAAAATAAGAACCTAATAGGACTAAAATATGAAATCGTAAAATAAAATATTAAAATGGATGAAAAGGTCAGTAAGAAAACTCAAAACTTAAAGCTAATAATTTGGGATGACTAGCCATCTGTTGTGCTCGTAAGGCGCAACACACTCAACAAACTTATATTATCTCCCTAATTCTGACAATGTTTGCAAATTTTAGCGAAAGATCTCCCATGAAATCCTAAAACCCCTTCAAACGAATTTCTAGGTTTTTGGATGTTCCAAACGAGTTTAAATTTTCACTTCATCATAGACACGGTTGGTTTGTGGAAATTAGAGTTAGAGTTCGACGTGGCCATGGCTGGTTCGTGATGGCTGGTGAGTTTTAACCTCATTGTGGTACGTGGCTAGAGGCGGATCTTCAAAAGGAAGAAATGGATGCTCCGATCTGGTTTTAGTTTGAAGCTTGGCGAGGAAGACAAAATTGATGTCAATGTACTGTTTTCCCCCCTCCAATCTATACAAGCAATTGTTTAGTGTAGTAGTTTTAATTTTTGTAATAACTAACTGAGTTACTCTTTTTGTAATGTAATAATGGTAAGATAGTATGATTAATTAGTTTATCTCTATGATATTTTTGTGTCGCTCAATTTTTGAAATAAGACACTAAATGCTGAACGCTGAACAGTGGTAGTGATAAAATTAGGCCCAACCTCGAACACTAAGCATGCTTAGCATAAATAATACACACAGTTAAAAAATTATGCTAAAAGTCGCACACCGAGCATGTTTATTTTTAAAATTATGCGCATTGTTAAAGTCACGTGCAATATCAAAATCACTAAACATGCTCAGTGTCGCTCCTGAAAATACTCAGTGTCACCATTAACATAGGCGAAATCGTGGTGCTTAGGGTCACCAGGAATGCTTAGTGTTGACACTGAGCATACTTAGTGTCGCGGCCGGAGACGCTCAGTGTCACTATGGATGGTGGTGCATCAACGGGTTGGTGTCATTATCAGTGTATGTAAAAACTACCCAGTGTTTATTTTGTCACTTGTTCTTTGTCTTTATTTAAATCTTGTCTTATTTGAGATTGTTTTAAAACTTTACCAAATCAGTGGTCTTAAGGGATGTCAATGGAGAGGGTTTTGGACGAGTTAACAATCCCCGCACCTCGACGCACAAAAGAAATAAAACCCCCAAAACCCACCCACCCTTGTTTCGTTCTTCCCCGCGCCCATCTCGCACCGTTCTTTAAGTTTCCTTGGGGGTTGGGTTCTATCCGCGATTATAAGACAAACCAAAACAAGGTTATACTAAAAAAAGGTTACGAGTTAAACATAATACAAAGCGAGTCTAACCAATTATTGGCCTATGTGTTATAAGATGAACATAATGCGGGTACTTTACATAACCATTATAGAAAAGACATTTATCACAAGGGAGCAACATTCAAATACCAATATTAAAACTTTTTAAGTTTTTATTGATGATTTTGATTCAAAGGTGCAAAATAAAAACACCACAAAACCTAAGAAAATACTATTTACTTTGCTTATAAACTCATCCTTGTACTCCATATTTGGAGTTTATACTTGTATTAAAATTTTAGAACTAACATATATTTAAAATATTAAAACTAAAATATAATTACTATTATTATATTTTATACATGCATAGAGAGTTGCAAGATGAAGATTGCTAATTCTACAATCTGTCTCGTTTTTGTGTTGGTTTTGAAAATCATTCCCCACAACTCACCCCAGCTCCTGTTTAGTACTTAAAGTTCACCCCGTTTAGAATGTAATAGGGTAAATACATGTTACCCGTGCCACGTTGATATACTAAGTGGTCTCTAAAATAACACAATTCATGTTCCTTCTTAATTGATAAATAAATTCTTCCGCGCAACCTTCTCTTTTCATTGTTTTGAATAATAAACAAATAATTATTTTAAATGAACTAGAAAATATAAGCTAAATAATATTTGGTTGAAGAATCAATTATTTAAAATTTAACACTCAAAATTATATACAAGTTATTTTGATTTTTTTATCAACCTTCTATTATAATTTACTCAGATCACTATTTTATTTTCACTTTGTTAAATTAGCTTACTTTTTATATTAATTTATTATGAGTTGAATGTGTAAGAAAACATTGATATTAAAGAAAGATATATATCACCCTTTTTTGATTCATTTATGTATCACCTTCTATGTAAAGGTTTTAAAAACCAATAAAAACGTTTCTCTCTTTTAAATGATTATTTTCTCTTCCTTTTATTTAATGCCACATTAGATAACACGTAGAAGGTGGTAAATGAGTGAAACAAAAAGGAGTGATATATAGCAATGCTCTTCAGGGCCGATCCTGACATTTAAGAGGCCCAAGACGAATTTTAAAAAAAGGGCACCTCAAACAATCGTATGTGTTTATAGATGATTGTTTTTTTTACTCAAGTTAGTTAAACATTTTTTTTTAAAACAAAAAAGATGGACTAATATATATATTTTGAATTGGGCTAAAATTAGGCCTTTTTATATATGTAAAAAAAGTTATACTATATATTAAAAAAACTGGGAACCTAAAAGTTATAAGAATTGAGGGGGGACTAAGGCCATGACCTCCCCTCAGGACCGGCCCTGATGCTCTTGATATTAATATTTACAAATGAAAAGTGGATCACGATCGTCCAAATTATCTAAGAAGCCGCCCAGTGCCTTTGGGGTATTCACCCCAGATATTTACTTAATTTATAATAAATGTCATTACAAAATTTATCTAATTCCAAAAAGAACAAATTCTTCATATAGTAAAGATAACTGATTTTTAGGAGTGTGTCAAAATTCATACCAATCATTTTACCGTCTAACTTATGTTTAGTGACCCAATGTCTTAGCCATTCTTAAGGCCTCAACCACATTTTATAAGACCCTAGACTTAGAGTTGCAGAACACTAATCGTACCAAATTATTTCAAACATTTTGAATTATAATTATAATCAAGATCAATCTAAAATTATATTCATGTGAATGATAAAAAAAGAATCCTAAATTACCCTTTGCTATTCAACTTGATTCCAACAATTGGGTTTAACTATTTGAAAAAATTATCTCGCTCATAAAACTAATTCACTATTGATATATAAATAACCTTGTGCTAAAATTAGGATCTTCCCATTACTCACTCTTAACTTAATTAAATGGTGAAACCTTCACTTTGAGAGGTTTTCTATGTCCACGTTATTGAGAATGTAAGAGAGGTAAATCACATGATATGCTTTAATTAAACAGGGTCCAAGAACAACCACCACTACTCTAGAGCAATTTACTTCTCGCAAGATTCGAACTCCCTGTTAACAAGGCAGTCACTACAACTATATTCTTAATCTTTACCAATTAAGTTATGCTGTGAGAACTTACTCTTAGCCCATTTGTTCATATGTTACGTTAATAATATACACATTCTGGCCTAAACAAAGCATCCAATGGAACATTTCATGATATCAATGAAATACTTTTGAGTGAATCTGTAGGGACTTGCACAACATAATCGACTATCATTTATGAATTATATGTTTTTCATCTTGATTCATTATAATAGAAGACTGAAGTATAATACTATTGAAATTTACTAGAGTTGCATACATTGATGAAGAATACTGTAAATATAAGAATCGATATACTAAGTTATTAAAGGATTGTGTATATGTCCATAGATTCATGTATTGAACGAGAGAAAATAATAAAATTGTATATTGTATTTCACTTAATGAATTGCATTTACAAGAGTCTCTCATATATAGTACTATCACTACACTAATGGAGAGAATAAAGATGCTAACAGAATTTGTTTGTATATGTGAGTCACTAAGTTTTGTCTTATATGTGAGTCACTAATTCTTATCTTTATATACATTATCATCCCCCCTCAAGCTGAGTATTCGAAGAAGAGGAAGCTTGGACAATAAGGCATTGAATTGAGTAGCAGATAAACCTTTAGTTAGGATATCTGCTAGTTGATCATGAGTAGACACATGATAAAGTGACAGTAGCTTTGCTTTTACCTGTTCACGTACGAAATGGAAATCTACATCGATGTGTCTTGTTCTAGTGTGAAATACTGGGTTTGTGGCAAGAGCAATTGCTGATTGATTATCACAAAATATCTTTGGAGAAGAGATTGAAAAATGTAGACTCCGTAATAAATAAGATATCCATTTTAGTTCAGCAGATACATATGCCATAGCTCTGTATTCTGCTTCGGTAGATGATCTAGATACCGTACTTTGTTTCTTAGAGCCCCATGAAATTAAATTTGAGCCAAGAAATATGCAATACCCAGTAGTTGAACGTCGATCAATAACATTGCTTGCCCAATCGGAGTCAGAGTAAGCACGAAGATCAGGTAATGAGGGAGTAAAACGTAAGCCATAATGCTTTGTACCTTTAAGATAACGAAGCAATTTCTTAAGAGCATCAAAGTCACCATTAGTTGGTTTATGCATTGTCTGGCATATTTGATTTACTGCAAAGGCAATGTCTGGTCTAGTGATTGTCAGATATTGAAGAGCACCTGTTAAGCTTCGAAATAAAAACGGATCTTCAAACGGTTGTAAAGAGAAATCAGACTTCAGCGAATACTTATTTAAAGTAGGAGTTGTTGCAGATTTGCATTCACTCATACCAGCACGAGCAAGAATAGTAGATACATAATGCTCTTGAGATACAATAATAGAGTCTGAAGTTGATGTTATTTGAAGTCCAAGAAAATGTGATAAAGGACCAAGTTCTTTCATATCAAAACGAGACTTTAAGGATAAAATTAGCGCAGATATTGCACTTGTAGCTGATCCTGTGATTAGTATATCATCTACATAGACCAGAACTATGGTAAGATCATCAGCTTTACCTCTTGTGAACATAGAATTATCAGCTGGACAAAGAATAAAACCAAGTGACTCAAGAAAAGACGTTAAAAGCTTATTCCAAGCACGAGGAGCTTGTTTGAGTCCATATAAAGACCTGTTGAGTTTGCAAACATAGTTAGGATATTTAGGATCAATGTAACCTTGTGGTTGCACCATATAAACTTCTTCCTCGAGCCTGCCATGTAAGAAAGCATTAGAAACATCAAGTTGATGAATAACCCATTGATTTGAAATGGCAAGTGAAATAATAATGCGAACGGTTTGATGTTTTACAACAGGACTGAAAGTCTCTGTGTAATCCAAGCCATATTCTTGCAAGAAACCACGCGCAACTAGACGCGCTTTATAACGTGCCACTGAACCATCAGCATTCTTCTTTATTTTAAATATCCATTTACAAGTGATGGGGGTCCTGCCATGAGGTGGAGGAACAAGGTCCCATGTTTGTTGTTTTTGTAGAGCTGTAAATTCGTCATTCATAGCCAATTGCCAACATTGGTATTGAGCTGCTTCTTTGTAAGAGTTTGGTTCAATAAGAGAAGGAATTGTAGTTAATGACTGACACTTGTAAGATGGTTTTAAAGACCCGGTTTGCCTTCTTGTTACCATAGGATGTCTAGGTTTTGGAGGAGGCAAATTTTGAGATATAGAAGGTGAAGCTGAAGAAGAAGGTTCAGGAGGAGTTTGATCATTTTGTGGTGGAATATTTGAGGTTGAAGTTGACTCAGACAATGGTACTATGGAGGACTCAAATGGATTAGAAATAGCCTGAGGATTAATTGAAGTATTAAATAAATCAATGAATGGTGTATACGTATGATCAGTTTTAGGTAGAGTAGATGGTTGTAATTTCTGGAAAGGAAAGACATTTTCATTAAACACCACATGCCTAGAGATAAACACCTTTTTAGAGGATAAGGAGAAACATTTGTATCCTTTTGAATGATTACAATATCCCAGAAAAACACAAGGTTCAGATTTTGGAGCAAGTTTGTGAGGACTATATGGTTTAAGCCATGGATAGCATAAACACCCAAACACTTTTAAGTGAGAATAGGTGGGAGATTTATTGTATAATAGTTGGAATGGAGATATGAAACCTAAGACTGAACTAGGTAGTATGTTGATCAAATAGACACTTAAGGAAAGAGCTTCAAGCCAGAATTTGTAAGGAAGAAAACTATGAACAAGTAAAGACCTTGTAGTTTCAATTAAATGGCGATGTTTTCTTTCAGAAATCCCATTTTGTTCTGGGGTATGGGGACATGATGTTTGATGTATTATTCCTTGTGATTGAAGAAAATGTTTAAAAGATGAACCAATGAATTCCCCTCCATTATCAGACCTTAACATTTGAATTTTTGTATGAAACTGAGTAAGAATCATATTGTAAAAGATTTTGAATGTATGACAGACATCTGATTTCAAGGCTAATGGATACACCCAAGTAAATCTACTGAAATCATCTATAAAAACAACATAATATTTGAATGATGAACAAGATGAAATGGGTGAAGGTCCCCAAACATCAGTGTGAATCAAAGCAAAAGGAACATCACATTTATTAATGGATAAGGGAAAAGTAAGTTTATGAGATTTAGAAGTAGCACATGGATTACATAGTACACCATGAAAGTTTAACTTAGTATGTAATAAAGAGGACAAACAAGATGAGATATTAGATGAGGGGTGACCAAGCCTGTAATGCCATAATTGAGCTTGATTAGACATAGTTGAAGAAAGACAGCATGGCTTTGAAGACTGTGGATTGGAAGAAGGAATATGACCACCAAACTTTAATGGATATAAGCCACTTTCACAAGGGCCCTGAAACAATAATTTGTGTGAAATAGAGTCATGTATAGACACAGAGTTAGAGGAGAAAATAACATAACAGTTATTATCTGAGGTAAATTTAGAGATGGATAATAAATTAGAGGCTATCTTAGGCACATGAAGAATAGAAGATAAATTAAAAGAGTGAGTGTTGAGTAGAAGCTTACTGTTCCCAATATTGGCAATATCTAGTGAATGACCATTACCCACAGCTACTGAGTTACCACCATGATAAGAGGATGATTGTTGAAGAACTGAGGAGTCTGGTGTTACATGGCTGTTAGCCCCTGAGTCTAGATACCATAGCTCAGGATTATAAGAAGAAGATGAAGCAGTATATCCAGCTGAAGAAGAGTTATAAGTAGGATTCAATTGTGCACTGGTATTGTTATTATTATTATTATTAGTATTATAGCTCGAGTGAGGACCATTAGTAGCAGCATAAATCATTCTTTGCTGAGCCTTAGGTGATGGATAAGTAACAAAATCAGCTCGAGAATAGCAATCAATAGCTGAGTGTCCAAAACGAGTGCAAATTTGACAGGTTGGAACATGAGATTGAGAAGAATTAGATGTAAAACCTGTATTATTTGAAGGCTGATTTGAGTTGAATGGACTATTAGAGTAACCACCACGATTTCGACCTCGACCACGTCCACCTCGAGGTGAAAAACCACGACCTCGAGACGCCATAGGGGCTGGTTGAGAAGGAGTAAATAGAGCAGTGTGTGGAGCTCCAGATTGATCCGAGATATCAGCCATAGACATATGAAGCTCTTCAGAAATCAATAGACTCCCCAATGAGTGAAAACTAAGCGTTGAGGTATGAGCGTTAGTGATTCGAATACTTGATTTGAACTGGTTGTATTCTTGAGGCAAACCTTTCAATGTATACATGATTATATCCTCAAGGGGTAGAGCTGATGATGCAGTTTCTAAGCCATCACATAGATCTTGTATTTCAGCTAAATAATCGGACATTTTCCTATCGCCCTTCTTAACATTACATAGTTTCATCTTTAATTGATGAATGTGAGTGCGACATTGGGAAATAAAGATTTCTTCTAGTTTCTCCCAAACCTCAGTAGCACGAGACAGTTTAACAACTTGTGTTAAAACAGAAGGAACCATAGATGAAAGCAAAGAGACTTTCAATTGTTGATCTTCGAGAAACCATGTCGAAAAAGTTGTATCAGTTGTAGTAGGTGGTCGATCTACACCTGTAACATGATTCAAGTAACCATGAGCTTCTAATACAGCCTCGAGCTGAGATCTCCACAACACGTAGTTGGAAGAATCTAGCTTAATCTGAACAAGACTGCTCCAGTTTTGACGAAGGAGCAGCAAGCCAGGAGGTATAGAGGCACTAGAAGTAATCAACGGAGCAGTTGTAGTTGATGATGTAGCCATTAAAACAATATAGAAATTGAGATATATATATATATAGATATATGTAGCGGAAGTGAAGGTAAATAAGGATCGAAATGAGCGGAGATGAAAGCTTCAAAACACCATTAATGGTGGAAAAAAAAAACGAAGCTTTGCTGAAAATTTCTCCTTGGCTCTATGATACCATATTGAACGAGAGAAAATAATAAAATTGTATATTGTATTTCACTTAATGAATTGCATTTACAAGAGTCTCTCATATATAGTACTATCACTACACTAATGGAGAGAATAAAGATGCTAACAGAATTTGTTTGTATATGTGAGTCACTAAGTTTTGTCTTATATGTGAGTCACTAATTCTTATCTTTATATACATTATCATCATGCTGAGTGCATATTGGTTGATCAACGACTAACTCAATGCAATAATCTTTCATTTGTTTCATGGATATCATTCATAAAAATACTCGACTTGGATATTCAATTGTTAAGCTTAAGATTGTTTTTCACTTTTCATATTGGTTTAGTAGGATTTTTTTTACAAATAGCCTTCGGTTGTTCTATGTAGAAATATTGGAACAAAAAAGAAAAAGTTGTATGAAGAAATAGTTATATTCACGGACGTCATTATAAGTAAGTGTAATGACACGTGTTTACTATTTACTCGATATCACAAAATCCAACTACAAACTTGTAACATACGATTCCTAGGCGAATTACAACATACACGATTTGACCTCCATATCCCTCCCAACGGTCGTATTTTCACCACAAAACTCGGGGCCTAACTCGACTCTCATACTCAAAAGAAACATGTCCGAGTCACCAACTCACTCTCCTCAAACCCAAATCACATCCCAATCGACACCACCTGAGATCCCAACGGAGATCATCAGCGACGAAGAAATGGCACTCATTGAAGCTGCTTTTGCTGCCACACGGTCTACACTTTCTACTACTTCTAAAATCTCTTCGATTCTTTTTGATCAAAACGCGAGGTCCATTACATCCATAGCGCTTTTATCGAAGCGTAATTATTCAGCGTGTTCATCGATCGGGGATATTGAGGATGTCGGAACGGGTCGTCTAGAAAGTTCTCAGGATGAGAAGAAAAAGAAGATTAATTTGTTGACAGAATCATTGTTGCATCGCTTCAGAAGGAGACGTGGCTTATCTGTTACTGATATCACTTCAACGGTAATAATCATTTTTTATAATAAAGTTTTTATCTTTTTCTGCATTTGAGAAATGGTTTGAAATTTCTGTTTCTTTTTGTGGTAATTTGAGTTTTTTTTAAATATAGAAAGAATTTTTTTACTAGAACTATCTTGTTTTGTTGAAAAAATAATAATCATAATCAGAGGCAGAGTCAGGAGTTTTTGTTTGGTAGATAGAGGGGTTGCACCTTAAACTTTTTTCTTGTGACTTTATTGCACTAGAGGTCCATGTAATATGCAAAAATTGCAATGCAGGTCCCTATACTTAATTGTTCACTATACCGATGAAGCATTCTGGTTTCATTGAGAACATCATAATCAGGGGCAAGCCAAATTTTCTATTTGGGAGAGGGGTTGCACCTGAGTATTTTTTTGAGTTAATTGCAACATAGGTCCATGTAATATGCAAAATTGCAATGTAGGTCCCTATACTTTATGGGTTCAATTGTTTACTATGCGAACATTTCTCAATTAGTCGAAACAGATATTAAGCTGGTGATAAAACGGACTTCCAAAGTTCAAGTTCACTCCTTTGAGTGATTTTTTATCCTTCACGATCTTAATTAGATGTGTATTAAATGGATTTATATTAATTTTTATCAGGAGTGGTGTGAAAAACAAATGGAATTTTATTTACTCGTCGGAAAGCCAGAAAAAACTGAAGCTATGAAAGCGGGTAGTGCTCGTCACACAGTACTTGAAGAGGAGGTAAAATTTAAAATAATTTGATAATCTTTTAATTCTTTTGAGGAAATTTAAGGTTGTATTAAATCATTGTTTGTGCATAGGTTGTCAAAAGGGTAAAAATAGAAGTTAAAGAAAAGGAAGATATATGGGCGTTAAAATTTATGAATTTTATAGTTGGCGCAAATCAGTTGATTTTTCATGGAATGACTCGCGAGCTACCTTTGTAAGTTATTTATCTTGAAATTTCATGCAATTAATTTTAAAATTTAAATTATTTTGCATAATATAGGACTTATCTCAAAAGATAAAAATCCCTTGTTCCCCTTCAAATATAAATTCTCCGCCCCCGCATATAGGAGTTTCTTTTTCGATTCTACTCTATCCTAAATTTCCATTTTTTATTGAATACTGGTTCTTTATATATTATTAAAGAGTAGTCCATAGTTATGATAATTCATGATCATTATTACCTAATCCAACGATTATATTATCAGAATAGGATACGTGGAAGGTGTATGGATTATTGGAGTAATCGATGAAATTCGAATGCCCGTGACAGAATCAGAAAGATTTCCAACCTTAGTCGATACAAAAACTCGTGTCCGAGCCTCACTTCCTTCTGAACCACAACAAAGAAACGGAAGGTATAAATGATTTTTATTTGATATAAATTAATTACCTCAATAGCCCCTCATCTTTCGCCTGTTTTCGTACTATATGATTTTGGAAAAATTGTTATAAATGTTTTATTCTGGCAGGCTTCAGTTAATGATTTACAAGCATCTATGGGACAATTTAGTAGCAGATAAATTTTCCGCTGGACAATTTTATGATTTCTTTTCTTTAAACCCGAATTCAATTTTATCAGCCGAGATTAGAGAAAATACATTGAAATCAGGATATCCTGCTCAGGTAAAGATTAATTTGATTTATTTTTCTTTGAAACCCCTCAATTTGATCTTTATTTCATTTTTGGCCTTGTGCAGACTTTGAGCGATTTAGTTAGATATTATAAAAATACCTGGGCAATGTTGCCTCCAGCACATGACCAACTACTCTTGAGGTAATTGCCTCTATTTTGCTGAATTTTGAGTTAATTGCATTGTAGGTCCCTATATTTTCTCAATATTATAAGGGGTAAAATCAGCATGTTTAAAATGGTTAAATGTGGTTCTTAAAAAATATGTTTTTTTATCGTTTATGAAGATATGAATTGCAAGAAGATCAATCATTGCTTGGGGAAAGTCTGTTTGAGCATGATGATGATTGGGTGAATGATCAAATCAAGAGTTGTCTTGAATTTTGGGTAGGGGATCGAGGAGCTAGTTACGTTCCAAAGGAAGAGAGATGGAAATGCAGGTTTTGTAAATATGAATCGGTGTGTCCTGTATCAACTGAGTCTAGTGGGACCCAAAGCTAGACCGGAAAGAGACATGTTTAAGTCAAGAAGCAACACTTTTATTGAAGCTTCTTTGTCGTAGATTTAACGACAGCTTGGAGTGTTTATTCTCATTGTTGTAAAAATATGTATAATTGGTCAGAATAACCCTTATATTTATTTATTTCTTATTGTAATAGCAATGTCTCATTGTAAGTCGTTCCTTATTATGATTGATTATAAAGATAAAGTTTATTGGTCTCATTGTAAATCTTAAAAGATTTTGATGAACTAATAAAGAATTGTTCGAGCTCCTTCTTTATCCCAATAATTACCTGGAAAGCTATTTGAAACCTAAGGGTTGGGGAGAACTTACTTGCAAGAAGGCTCTTAATATTACTGAGGTAAATAAGTGTCCTTTCCTGGTGGTGGAAGTGTGCTACAAACTCGAGAATATGTAATAAAGAGACAAAATGTTGAAGAACAATGTTTTCCTTATGATTTTTCTTATTTCTAATATGTCTACTCTTTGACGTTTGGTATCGGGTTAATGGTAATGGTAGAAACTTTATTAAGCTGGATATCACTATAGCTTGACATGTTTGGACGAGTAGCAATGATTTCTTATATAATGGGATTGTGTTGGATCTGAAAATCATGATAGAGAAAATTATTCGAGGGTATGACAACTTTTAAAAAGGTTGGTTTCATAAACTTGGGACCACCATCACGAAAAATTCTTCCGTACATTAATTTTTTTTTATTAATGCATTTTTATAGTTCTTACCTATAAATTTGCTTGAGTATTTGTTAACAATGGAAGAGTGAAAGAATAATTTTATATATTTTTCCGTGTATTACAATGAGTAGTGTATATGTGTCTATATAGATACAATATCCCTTATTCACTCACACAATAGTTCACTCATATAGATACAGCCATAGTGTGTGTATTAGTCTAACAATATTGATTTCTTCTTATCTTCTGTTATGACAGCTGTTTGTGCATTGTTAGATGTTGACTAAGTTGTTGACTGCTTAGCTGTATATATACTATCATCCCCCTTCAAGCTGAACTGTTGTAATAGAGGAAGCTTGTGAAGAAGATTCATAAACGCAATAGTTGATAAGCTCTTGGTAAATACATCAGCAACTTGAGAAGAAGAAGGTACATGAATAAGAGATAAACATTTTGACTTGACTTGTTCTCGTACAAAATGAAAATCAACATCTATATGACGAGTTCGAGAGTGAAATACAGGATTTGAAGCTAGAGCAATAGCTGAAATATTGTCACACGCAAGAACAGGAGTGTGAGGAGTAAACTTCAAATCTCGTAGCAGAAACGAAATCCACTTTATTTCAGCAGATACAAAGGCAAAATGCACGATATTCAGCCTCAGTTGAAGACCTAGATACAGTGGATTGTTTCTTGGAACCCCAAGAAATAAGATTGTTACCAAGAAAAATACAATAACCTGTAGTAGATCTTCTATTTGTTATATCACTTGCCCAATCTGAATCAGAAAAGGCTTTAATGTGGAGATTTGTAGAGAAAGTAAAAGACAAACTATAATGTAATGTGCCTTTTATATAACGCAACAACTTCTTTTATGCATCATAATCCGAGTTTGTTGGTTTATGCATTGATTGACATATTTGATTTACTGCATACGATATGTCTGGACGAGTTATAGTTAGGTATTGCAGCGCACCTGTTAAACTGCAAAAGAGAGTAGGATCTTCAAATGGAAGTAATCCATGATTTGAAGTAACTGTATATTTATTATTGTAGGAGTTGGTGAAGATTTACAATCAGATAAACCAGCCCGATGTACAATAGAAGCCGCATAATTAGCTTGAGATACAACTAAATGAGTTGGTGAACGAATTATTTCAAGACTCAAAAAATAAGATAATAAGCCAAGATCTTGCATCTTGAATCTTGACTTGAGATTAGAAATAACTTGTGATATAATAGACTTATCTGCACCTGTAATCAACAAGTCATCTACATAAACTAATATAATTGTCAAAGTAGACTTTGAACCTCGAATAAACATGGAGGAATCTGATATACTAACTGTAAAACCATTCGAGATAAGAATGAATTAAGTAGTTGATACCAAGCATGAGGTGCTTGTTTAAGCCCATATAAAGATTTATTTAACTTACATACAAAAGTGGGATTTTTCTTATCCACAAAACCAGTTGGTTGAGCCATAAAAACCTCCTCATCTAACACACCATTTAAGAAAGCGTTTGAGAAATCTAATTGAAGTATATCCCAAGAATAAGTAGCTGCCATACTTATGATAATACGAATGGTTTGGTGTTTAACAACTGGGCTGAAGGTTTCTGTATAATCCAACCCAAATTCCTGTAGAAAACCTCGAGCAACTAAACGAGCTTTGTAGCGCGCAATATCTCCATTAGCATGACGTTTAATTTTGTAAATCCACTTGCAAGTAATTGGTGTACGACCAAGTGGAAGTGGTACTAATGTCTAGGTATTTTGACTCGTCAAAGCGTGGAATTCATCATTCATTCCTTGTTGCCAACACAGATGTTTAGAAGCCTCTTTGAATGACACGGGTTCAAGAGGTATACATTGAAGGACTAAAGACTGACATTTGTAAGATGGACGAAGAGTACCTGTTTGACGACGAGTTACCATAGGATGATAGGAAGTTGAAGGTGGTTTTGGTGGTGGAGGTGGTGGATGAGGAGGTGGTGAATTGTGTTGTGTAGGAGATGAAGGATCAAGGTCAGAGTGATGAACTTGAGAAAAGCTATTTAAATTTGGTAAAGGATTGAACAAGTCAATATAAGAGGCTGAGTTTGACTCAGATGAGGAAGATGAAGAAGAGTCTGCATTAGATTTTTGAAAAGGAAAATTAAGTTCATTGAAAAGAACATGTCTTGAAATAAAAACACGTTTGGTTCTGATGGATAGACATTTATATCCTTTTGAATGTGTGCAATAACCTAAGAACACACATGGTTCTGACCTTGAGGCTAATTTATTTGTAGCATAAGGCCTTAACCACGGGTAACAAAGGCAGCCAAAAACACGAAGGTGAGAGTATGTAGGTAAAGTGTGATATAATTGTTGATAGGGACTTATATTGGACAAGACTGGAGTGGGAAAGAGATTAATTAAATACACAACAACTGATAAAGCTTCAAGCCAATATTTTGAATCAAGTCCACTATGAGATAATAAAGAAAAAGTGGTTTCAGTTAGGTGTCTGTGCTTTCTTTCAGATACACCATTTTGTTCTGGTGTATGTGGGCAAGAGGTTTGATGAAAAACACCATGATTTTGAAGAAATAAGTGCAAGGAATGACTCAAATATTCTCCACCATTATCAGACCTAAGACACTTAATAGAGTGTTGAAATTGAGTTTGAACAAGTTTATAAAAAGATTGAAAAATATCACACACCTCATGCTTATGTTTCATAGGATACACCCAAGTAAAACGAGTGAAATCATCAACAAAGACTATATAATTAGAGAATAAAGAGCAAGAAGTAATGGGAGAGGGACCCCACACATCAGTGTGTATGATTTCAAAAGGTGTACAAGATTTAGTAGTTGACAATTTAAAGGGTAATTTATGAGACTTAGAAACAGAACAAGCATTACAATTTATCCCATGATAATCTAATCTAGTCTGTAAAGTTGAGGAGAGTGGAATAGAGGCATTTGTTGATGGATGACCTAATCTCAAATGCCACAACATTGCAGAAGAGGAGGAGACCACTTTAGATGACAAACATTTAAGTGAAGCTGAACTTGAATAAGGTATAGACATAGGAGAACCTCCAAAAGTAAGTGGATATAATCCATCCTTACAAAGGCCCTGAAACAAGACTTTGTGAGACACATTGTCACAAATTTTGACACAATTACTTGTAAATATGAGGTAACAGTTGTTATCACTAGTAAATTTAGAAATTGACAGTAAATTGGAAGCTATATGAGGAACATGTAGAATAGAATTGAGGCAAAAAATGGATGAATAAGAAGAGAACTTACTGTGTCCTATATTAGCAATTTCCAATGAATGACCATTTCCCACTGAGACAGAGGTGAAGAAGACTGAAGCTGAGAAACATCATTAGTCACATGACTATTTGCTCCTGAGTCTAGATACCATAAATCAGGATTTTATGATACATTAGTTTCATGAGAGGAGGTAACATTATAGGCTACTCAATTTTGAGCTTTTGGTGAATGAAAATTAACAAAATCCGTTCTAGACCAACAATCAATAGTTGTATGTCCAAAACGAGCACAAATTTGACAAGTAAAAGAGGCATTACCATTAGTTGGAGTAGAAGAAGAATGATTTGAATTAGAGGATGATTGATTAAAGTTTCTTCGAGATCTACCACGACCACGACCTCTATTTGAAAAACCACGACCCCTACCTTGTGATGAGTGAGCTGAAGACATAGAAGGAGTAAAAAGAGCTGTATGAACCGAGTTGGAAGATTCATCTTGACTAGACATCTTCATATGTAATTCTTCAGAGGTGAGAAGGCTGCCAAGGGAATGAAAACTCAGAGTTGAGGTCTGAGCATTAGTGATACGCACACTTGACTTGAATTGATTATACTCCGATAGAAGACCTTTTAAAGTGTACATAGTTACATCTTCCAAAGAGAGAGAAGAAACAGCTGTATCCAAACCATCACAGATATCTTGAATCTCAGCGAGATATTCCTCCATTTTTCGTTCCCCTTTTTGAATATTGTAGAGACGCATCTTCAATTGATGCACATGAGTTCGGCATTGACTCACAAGATTTCCTCCAATTTGTGCCAGACATCATAAGAATATGGAAGTCTAACAACTTGTGACAAAATTGAAGGAATCATAGCAGAAAACAGAGATACCAGAAGTTGTTGATCAATGATTAACCAAGTAGAGAAGTCGGAACTAGTGGTCGGAGGTCAAGTAATTGAACCAGTAACGTCAGCTAGGTAACCATGAGCTTCTAACACAGCTTCAAGTTGAGCTTTCCATAACACATAATTTGTGGAATCCAATTTTATTTGGATTAAAGAAGCCCAATTCTGACGAAGCAAGAGCAGAGCTGCCGGAACAACGGCGCTTGATGAGATTAATGGTGATGCTGTAGAGGAAGACGCCATTGAAGAGGACGTCATGAACAGCGGAAAGGATCGAAAGAGCAGAGAGAAGCTTAAAAAAGCGACGAAAAATCTCTCTTATTGGCTCTTGATACCATGTTAACAATGGAAGAGTGAAAGAATAATTTTATATATTTTCTGTGTATTACAATGAGTAGTGTATATGTGTTTATATAGATACAATGTCCCTCATTCACTCGCACAATAGTTCACTCATATAGATACAGCCATAGTGTGTGTATTAGTCTAACAATATTGATTCCTTCTTATCTTCTGTTATGACAGCTGTTTGTGCATTGTTAGATGTTGACTGAGTTGTTGACTGCTTAGCTGTATATATACTATCAGTATTAACCTATAAACTTTATAAGAGAATTACTATAAAAAATTATGAACTTTATATGAGAATTACTATAAAAAATTATACTTTATGATTCTTACCTAGTGATGTGATGTGTTATTCTTGTTTGGAAATATCTCCCGACCACCACCGCATCCTATGTTAAAATTCTAGGCGTTTTTGCTTAACGCCTTAGTTGCCGTGGATAGGCGCCTAACTCGCCTAGGCGCCGATTAATGGCAAAAAAAGGCCGCTTAGGCGTCGATTAATGGCAAAACATACGTGCATAGACGTTCTAGTTATTTTTCTTATTCTCGAGAATTCTTTAATTGATATTATAACTCAATTTTCAGTATTTTATGACTCAAATAATTAAAATTGCTATAATTACTGCATATATATTACTAAATATACAAAATTACACAACGAGATTCAAAACCGTATAATTCCGCCTAAGCCCCATGTAATCCCGCCTAGGCGCTAGGCCTCGGTCAACCGTCTAGGCCACAAAACCTAGATTTACAACATAGCCTATTACTAATAAAATATGCCTATCTAAAAACTGGAGACTCCACCGAATATAAAGCTTGAACTTATTTGTAATAATCTCTATAATAGTGTTAACAACAATACACGTGTTAAAGATGAACATAAAACGTTGTGAATGAAGTTATTACGACAATTTCACTTGTAGAAGCGAAAACTATAGAAATTATGGATATTGTTCTTTTTATTTAAACTTATTCAAATGTTGGTATTATCTTAGAAGTTGCGTATGAGAGCTTGATGAAGCTGTCTAGTTACAAAATTATATGTTTAGATCGAAATCATGTAATTTTTATAAATATTATCTCTCTGAGTAGTAATTATATTTTGAAAAAGTTCAATGTTTTGATTAATTGGATTACTAAACAACAATATGTAAGTTATTATAAATTATTATGTGGTGATTGGGTGACATATCCACCTTCCTAATTAATTATCGTGCTTGTGACTTATGACTCGGAAAAAAACTCGATCGTTTATCAAATCACTTGCGAATAATTTGAATTTGACTTGGAAAAGTGTCGATCGTTTACAAACGAACAAAAAAATTTGTTCTAACTCATTTGTTAAGAAATCTATTCGTCCGATCTCGTTTGTTAACTATTCATTTATTTTTAATATGTAAATCATTATTTTGTATATCAATAAATATATTTTTAAACCTAAAAGAGTAACTTGAACATTTTTTTATTTCTTTAGACTTTAATTTTTTCAATTAATATCGGTTCATATTTCATACCACATAATGTATCTAATACCAAACGTTCATAAAAGTTTAACTTTAACCATAAAAAACAAATTATTCATGAATAATTCGAATTCGGCTCAAAAAAATTTCGCCCATTAAGTTAAACAATTTTTTTAACAAATATGGCTCGCTTCGTTAAAATTTGGGTCCTTCACATCTCGAATCAAAAAAGTTATAAGAGTAATGATATATATTAGGGCTGCACAAGACAAACCGCCAACCCGCAAAACCGGCCAAACCCGACCCAAACCGACCCGAAAAAACCGATCCGCGGTTTTGGTGGTTCGCTATGGTTCCAGATTTTTGAATTTGGTGGATATGGGTTGGTTTGCGGTTTTGGAAAAGCCCAAACCGCGGGTAACCAACCCAACCCGCACTTTTGGCCCATAACTTTTTTTTTTTTTTATATATAAGACCGTATATATGGGGTGGTCAACGAAAACCCACCCCATTTCGTTCGTCCCTTATACGCTATCCTCTCTCTCTGTCTCTTACACGAAAAGGGGGAAAAAAACCCTACCTTTTCGCCTCTCTCTTCGCTATGAATCTGAAACCCATCCCTTCTCAATCATCCATCACCGTCTCTTTACATCACACCATGGCATCTTCTGTACTCCGCATTAATTATTTCGATGGGTTACACCAACCTTCGAGGTCCGCATTAATTGTTCGTAGCCTCCGGTTTGTGAGTTTACCATGGTTAGTCGATTAAGCCATGGTTAATACTTATTCTGCTATGGTTAATGATGTATTGAGTCCTGGGTTTTAAGGAGATGTATAAAAGGCCGAGCTAGGGTTTCTGAGTTCTTCAAAACCCCTCTTTAAGGTATGGTGTTCTAAACCCGAATCTCTTGCATTTTCTTTGCTTCTCTTCCTCAAATCCTTTGTTTATGTATATGATTTTCGAGTTTAAAATTCTTTTGTTTTTCATTTTTTGATTTTTATTTTTTAAGAACTAATATGTTTGATTTCTTTATATGTTTTGCAGATTAATGGATATGGATGATTTTGATGATTCCATCATTGATTTTACAATACCACAACCCACTGAAGGTGTTGATCAAACACCTGTTGGTAACTCTTCTGATACTCTTAACACTCGCACATCATCTAATTTACCCCCTGCCCCTAAAAAAGCAAAAAAAGAAACCTCTGATTGTTGGAAACATTTTGAAGTTGTTACTGATGAAGATGGTAGTATTAGATCAGTTTGTAAATATTGTGAACATTCTTATGCTGCTAATTCTAGAAAACATGGTACAACTAATATGAATAATCATATTAAACTTAGAAGGTGTCCAAAATATCCTTTCTATCCTCCACCAGAGGATGGTCAATCTTTGCTAAATTTTAAACAAACTGATGAAGGAAAAAATGTTGTTAGTACTTATGTGTTTTCTATAGAAGCTTGTACTAGGGCACTAGCAGAAATGGTCATAATAGATGAATTAAGCTTTAGATTTGTGGAAGGCATAGGTTTTAAAAAATTCTGTAATGTTATGCAACCCAAGTTTAAAATAATTCCATCTAGAATGACCATTATGCGCAAGTGTATGATTATTTATGAAGAAGAAAAGATTAAGTTAAAAAAACAAATGAAGGACTTAACAATAAGCATGACCACTGATACATGGACATCTAATCAAAACTTGAATTATATGTGTTTGACTGCTCATTATGTGGATTCAGATTGGAATTTAAATAAGAAAATCATAGGATTTTGTAAAGTTGAGGACCATAAGGGAGAAACTATAGGAAGAAGGGTAGAGGCTATACTTATGGATTGGAATATAACTTCATTTCTCACCTTGACAGTTGATAATGCATCTTCTAACACTGTTACTATTAAGTACTTGGTGAAAGTTGCAGGTGATAAACCAGAAAGTCTTTTAAATCATGAATTTCTTCATGTTAGATGTTGCGCTCATATCTTGAATCTCATAGTTAAGGAAGGAATGATTGAGTTGGATGCTTGTATTAAAAATATTCGCGAGGCAGTTAAATATGTTAGAGGCTCACCAGCTAGATTTAGATCTTTTAAAGGGTTTGTCTCTTTGTGTGGTGTTGAATGCAAATCAAATCTCTGTCTTGATGTCCCTACAAGATGGAACTCTACTTATAAAATGCTAGAGTGTGCTGAGAAATTTGAAACAGTCTTTGCAAGAATGAAACTAGATGATTCTGGATACACAACACACTTCAATGAAGCTTCAAGAACTCCTCCTAGCAGTATAGATTGGCAAAATGCGAGATGTTTTGTTGAATTTCTGAAACTCTTCTACATTTCCACTAAGAAATTCAGTGGAACTCTATTTGTTACAACCAACCTGTTCTTTGATGAAATAGTGAGAATTTGGGAAAAGATTGTTGAGTTATGTGAGAATGAAAATCCTGTGTTAAAAAAGATGGCCACTGATATGAAAAAGAAGTTCAATATTTATTGGGGAATAAATAGTATCAATATAATCCTCTATGTGGCAGTAGCTTTGGATCCAAGGAAAAAGATACAATACCTCCAATGCTATTTGAGTTTTATGTATACACCTGAAGAGAGTGATGTGTTGATTACAAGAGTTAATGATACTTTAAAAAGAATGTTTGAGGTGTATGAGAAACGAGTTGCTCCCACTAGTTCATCTACTAGTGGTGATGCGGCTATTTCTAACACTTCAACTGAATCTCCTTGTGTTCTTGGTGGTAGGTTTCAATCTTTTATGGCTAAGACACACCCCTCTAAAGCTACTGAGTTGGATAAGTATCTAAAAGAGGATATAGAAGAGATGTCATCAAAATTTGACATCTTACAATGGTGGAATAGCAATAGTATGAGGTTTAAAGTTTTGTCCCAACTTGCCAAACATATTTTGGCAGTTCCAGTGTCTACTGTTGCTTCTGAAAGTGCATTTAGCACAAGTGGTAGAGTTCTTGATCATTTCAGGAGTTCCTTGTCTCCTAAAACTGTTGAAGCATTAATTTGTACACAAAACTGGTTAAGATCTTCACTTCCAATTAATCTTGGCACTTCTAAACAACTTGTGGAGGATTTGGAAGCTGAATTGGGTAATTTATTGACTTTACTCATTTTTTTTGCAAATTTGCGAATGTTATATAACTTTTTGTTGCTTCCTAACTTGTTTATTTTCTCCCACTTGTAGGTTATTATGGAATTGATGAGTTGAGCATTAGTGGAAGTCCACAATCCACTATCACTGATTTAGGCAATTAATCCATATCATAAAGTGAGCTTTATATCACTTGCATTTCATTTTTCATATGCATTTACACATTAGATAGCAACTCATGCACTTCCTGTGATGCAAAACTAGTGGATCATGGTGTGTTTATGTTTATTAATGTGTATACTAAAGCTGAGGAAGTCATTAGAGATGGTTATCTTTTGTTTTGTATTTGTACATGAAAAATTGCAGGTTTTTATTAGAAACTCACTTAGTCCCTTGTCCCTCGGTTTATAAAAGCCTGTGATGAAATAATTAAACAATTCTGAGGCTTGAACTCTATATCTAATGAGCTACTTTTTCATTATTTTCAACACCTATAATAACATGGTGACTAGAAGGTTTATGTGGTGTTATTGATGTTTAGAATAGTGCAAAAGTATTACTAAGAAGATAAATGCGAGTTGCCATTGCCCCAAGTCCCTCGGTTTAAAGGTGCTTCTTGAGCTTCAATAGTTCATGAACTACTTTTGTCACCATTCGTAACAGCTATAACATTATGGTGACTGAAATGCAATGTTGTGTTAAGGATGTTATGAATGGTGGTAAAGTAGTCCATTAGAACATATTGTGGAAAAAAGAAGTTAGATATGAAGGGCCTATGATGAATACAATTCTGAGGCATGAAGTTCATCTGTTATTAACTTATTATGATACTTTGTGGAAAAAAGGAACTAAATAACTTGTCCCTTATCTATTATGATACAGGTATGGAGATGAATGAAAGGATTATATTTACATTGTAGGATTTGCGCAGATGAATGTTTGTATCTTCAAACTTGACTTTTGGAATCTTCAATCAAGTTTGGTTTTGGAAATGTTTTTGGAATTGTTTACTTTTGAAATCTTCAATCAATTCATATGTAATTCACTAATCTTATCCTTTTGGAATGTAATTTGTAATATGTTGTAATAGTTACTTAGCTTAAATGCTTAATGAACAACTACTAGAACAATTATTTTCATTTTATCATTGTATTTGGCCATTTGAAGAAGTTTGGGCAATTTTTTTATTTTTTTCACTTATCAGGGACTGTTTAATAAATTAGTGGATTTAACCCGAAACCAAACCAAACCCGAACCAACCCGCGCAAAACCAAACCCGCGCAACTCAAAGAAAAGCCAAATGGTTCCAACCCGAAACCGCAAAAGTAAAATGGTTTGACTCTCGGTTTTGAAAAGTTCAAAACCGAGGGTGCGGGTTGGTTTGTGACTAAGGGCCAACGGGTTGGTTACCCGACCCGTGTGCACCCCTAATATATATCACCCCTTCACCTCCTATGTGGAGTCTATGTGGAGGTTAAATGAAAGAGAGAAAAAAAAGTCATTCAAGAAAAAGAAACATTATAATTGGTTTTTAAAACTTCCACATAGGGTTCACATAGGAGGTGAAGGGGTGATATATAGCATTACTCAATTTGAGTAATGATACTTTTCTTGAAGTCATTTATATAGTACACGATACTTTTGGATAGTGTTTTTTTACGTTCTTCTTCTTAATATATCCACTTTTATTAAAGTATAGGGGTCGATATGCCTTTTACCCAACCGTAAACAGAAAGAGCACATGAGGTTATAAACCTGAAGCTTATAAGCACAATCCATAATCGTTCTTGTTTAATTTCTGTACTAATTTCATCCTCGTCATGTTTTTAGTACCCAGAAATCATCTACAACACTTTCATGCTAACAAAATCACTCCTATCTATCATATTCTATCTTTGAAATCCTCTCAAAGTCACACTAACCCAGTCTACAATAATCCCCATTTAGCTTATGCTTATAGTTCTTCATCATTATTCCATTATATGAGATCAACCCATATAACAAATTTCGAAAAAAATCCACCTGTAATACCATTTTCGCGAAGATGCTATTCTTCGAATGCTATACGACCCCCTATAGGACCCCCAACTAGATCCTTAAGAAGAAGAATGCGAAAACGGGCTTTAGCAGCTACAAGACCGATCTTAGATGAATCCAGATTTCATAAAGCTATATCAAAACTTCAACCGGGATTTACCCACGAACAGCTTCACGATGTAATGGTAGTTGAAAAGAATGCATTACTGTGTTTAGAGCTGTTTAATTGGGCGTCGAAACAGAATAAATTTCGACACAATGTGTTAACTTATCATATCGCGATAAAGAAGCTTGGTGCTGTGAAAATGTACCAAGAAATGGATGATATTGTGAATCAAGTACTTGCTGTATCTTCGATTGGGACTGAGGATCTTTACAACACAATGATTTATTATTTCGTAGAAGCTCGTAAGTTGATTCGAGCGGTTAATATATATAATCATATGAGGAGTAGCAAGAAATTGGATTGCAGACCTTCTATTAAAACACACAAAATTCTATTCGAAGGAATTTTGAATCGAGGGAAAATTTCAAATCCATATGTAGATCATATGTACATGGAGAACATTAGATCACTCTTCAAGCAAATGGTGGATGATGGGATTGAACCTGACGTATTTATATTGAATTGTATGATTAAAGGATATATTCTTTCACTTCACGTGAACGATGCTCTCAGGATATTTCATCAGATGGAAGTTGTGTATAATTGCTTGCCGAATTCCGTGTCGTATGATTGTTTAATTCATGGGTTGTGTGTTCAAGGACGAACTAATAACGCTCGAGAACTGTTTGATGAAATGACTAAGAAAGGATTTGTACTGAGTAGTAAAACGTGTAACACGATGATCAATGCTTTGGTTCTTGGTGGAGAGATTGATGAAGGAGTGAAGTTATTAAAGGAGATGTCTGAGAATCGAAGGAAGATTGATTTCATTACGTACAGGACGGTTTTTGATGAGATTTGTCGGAAAAGAAGGGTCGAAGATGCGAGGCATTTGCTTGAGGATTTGCACGGTAAGGAGGTTCTTGATGGGCATACTTACAATAAACTTTTAAATGAATTGCAAGAAGATTAGTCTATTTGGTCGGAAAAACCTGTTTGCACCTGTTCTTCTGAAATGACTACTGCTACTGCTAGGCTAAGTATCATCCATTTGGCATGATAAGCAAATTTATTTGAGATGTAACGATAGATGTTGCATGACAGGGGGGGAGGGGGGGGGGGGGGGGGGGGGGGGGGGGCGCATAATGTTGTAAATTAGGCAGAGCAAGAATATTAGATGTGTCAGATTTGTTTGTTTAAGTTCTTGAATCAAGTTCAAACTATAATGAACGAATTAAAAGATGAGTAATAAATGTACACACTTGATTAATCAACTTCTTGAACGAGTTTTTTTTTCAAACCGAACTCAAATTGAGTGAGTTGTTCACGAATACTTTGTTTCTTTTACGATTGAAATAAAATTTTCATGAAATATCGTCACTGAACAATACCTACCTTTAGTATGGACAAGGACCCTATAGGGGTAGGATGACTTTGTAACCTATTATCTTATCTATAATATTTGCTTTGAAAAAAAAAAAAAGAACAATACCTACAATATAAGATATGAGATATGATGTTGATGAAGAAATAAAAATCCAAAGATATAAACAATGTTGTAGTTAATATTTAAACGTTGGGGTGTAAATCTACTACTTATGTGGCAACGACAATTTAGACAATTTTTGGAAAAGTGTTGCTATTTAATCAAATTTTATTTTATTTTATGTATGGGTGTTCGAGCCAGCTTAGGCGCACCACGACTATTTCCATAGGAAATATACACGTCCCTGTACCTCCTAGATGAAAGACAAGGTCCTGGCCGTTAAACTAGTCCCAATGGTTTCTAATCTATTTTGTTTGGTTTTATGTTGTGTGGTGTATGTGTTTCTGATGAGACATCTTAGTTATGTTACCGAACCCACTACGATCGATTATATAATTATTTTGCTTCTAATGATATTATGTTCTTTTGATAAAAATAATAATATTTATACGTTAACACTAGTATTTACATAGAAATAAAATAATAATTTGCAATAAAAGAATATAAACAAGAAATTATAGAACGAGACTCATTTTTTCACCGAATTAAAAAAGAGGTTGAGTTTCAACTTTTATACCTTTTAAAAAAGAACCAGTTACAATGAGTTTTTTTATCGAATTGAGGTCGAAAGGTTCACAAACGTCTTGATTCGTTACAACAACTCTGACTAGGAGGGTCGGGTTAGTATTTTTTTGTCTAAGGGAATAAGGGCTCATGGGCGACATCTTGAAAATTTTATTCTTTTGATAGTTGCGCTTTTTTTTGTTCGAATCTTTTGATAGTTGCGCTACAAGTATTATATAATATGTAAAACAACTTATATTTTTGAATTACCTGCATTATTGGCTCCTATATTGTGAGACTTAGGTGTCGTTTGTTTTTTTAAGTAATAAGTGCTGAATGTTGAATGAACAGCTGAATAGAACTTATTCTGTTAAGAGGCGGTGTCTGAATGATTCAGACTTAGGTGGCAGAGCATAATGTTGTAAATTAGGCAGAGCAAGAATATTAGATGTGTCAGATTTGTTTGTTTAAGTTCTTGAATCAAGTTCAAACTATAATGAACGAATTAAAAGATGAGTAATAATTGTACACACTTGATTAATCAACTTTTTGAACGAGTTTTTTTTTCAAACCGAACTCAAATTGAGTGAGTTGTTCACGAATACTTTGTTTCTTTTACGATTGAAATAAAATTTTCATGAAATATCGTTACTGAACAATACCTACCTTTAGTATGGACAAGGACCCTATAGGAGTAGGATGACTTTGTAACCTATTATCTTATCTATAATATTTGCTTTGAACAAAAAAAAAGAACAATACCTACAATATAAGATATGAGATATGATGTTGATGAAGAAATAAAAATCCAAAGATATAAACAATGTTGTAGTTAATATTTAAACGTTGGGGTGTAAATCTACTACTTATGTGGCAACGACAATTTAGACAATTTTTGGGAAAGTGTTGCTATTTAATCAAATTTTATTTTATTTTATGTATGGGTGTTCGAGCCAGCTTAAGCGCACCACGACTATTTCCATAGGAAATATACACGTCCCTGTACCTCCTAGATGAAAGACAAGGTCATGGCCGTTAAACTAGTCCCAATGGTTTCTAATCTATTTTGTTTGGTTTTATGTTGTGTGGTGTATGTGTTTCTGATGAGACATCTTAGTTATGTTACCGAACCCACTACGATCGATTATATAATTATTTTGCTTCTAATGATATTATGTTCTTTTGATAAAAATAATAATATTTATACGTTAACACTAGTATTTACATAGAAATAAAATAATAATTTGCAATAAAAGAATATAAACAAGAAATTATAGAACGAGACTCATTTTTTCACCGAATTAAAAAAGAGGTTGAGTTTCAACTTTTATACCTTTTAAAAAAGAACCAGTTACAATGAGTTTTTTTATCGAATTGAGGTCGAAAGGTTCACAAACGTCTTGATTCGTTACAACAACTCTGACTAGGAGGGTCGGGTTAGTATTTTTTTGTCTAAGGGAATAAGGGCTCATGGGCGACATCTTGAAAATTTTATTCTTTTGATAGTTGCGCTTTTTTTTGTTCGAATCTTTTGATAGTTGCGCTACAAGTATTATATAATATGTAAAACAACTTATATTTTTGAATTACCTGCATTATTGGCTCCTATATTGTGAGACTTAGGTGTCGTTTGTTTTTTTAAGTAATAAGTGCTGAATGTTGAATGAACAGCTGAATAGAACTTATTCGGTTAAGAGGCGGTGTCTGAATGATTCAGACTTAGGTGGCGTTTGTTTTTTTAAGTAATAAGTGCTGAATGCTAAATGAACAACTGAATATGACTTATTCTGTTAAGAGGCAGTGTCTGAATGATTCAGATGTCGTTTGTTTTTTTAAGTATTAAGTGCTGAATACTGAATGAACAACTGAATAGAACTTATTCTATTAAGAGGCAGTGTCTGAATGATTCAGACTTAGTTTAAAATCTTAATGAATCAGACCAGTTAAGAGGCATTCAGATCTGAATTGGTTAGAAAAAACAAACAGTCTGATTGATCCAGTTTCATAATGAATCAGATTCAGATCTCATTAAGTGCAAACAAACACCCCCTTAGTTTGAAATCTTAATGAAACAGACCCGTTAAGAGCCATTCAGATCTGAATTGGACAGTAAAAACAAATAGTCTTATTGATCCAGTGTCTTAACGAACCAGATTAAGATCTCATTAAGTGCAAACAAACACCCCTTTAGTTTGAAATCTTAATGAAACGGACCAATTAAGAGGCATTCAGATCTGAATTGGCCATAAGAAACAAACAGTCTGATTAATCCAGTGTCTTAATGAACCAGATTAAGATCTCATTACGTGCAAACAAACACCCCCTTAACCTAAATATTTATATTTTTTTTGGTCGATTTAATTTTTCATAGAAACAAACGAGAGAAAAGTACATAGTTTTAAAGGACCAATAGAAACAACCCTATTTACAAAAAGAGAAAGAAAACTTCTCAAGTGACTACTGATCTTTCAAACCTTCTTGAGAAAAGAAATAGTATAGCTTGCATCAACCCCTATTTTCAATCTGTATCAAGTAAATTTTGTCTTACACATTTAGATAAAAGATCATCTATCAAATTGAACTTCCTTGGAATATGCGTAACGTTCCAACGGTTTGATGAATTGTATATCTGTTGTACCTTCGTTAAAATTAGGTTTATGTTCCATCCAATTGTTGACGGTTTTTTAAAGCCATGGACAATTTCAAGACAACCGGAGTAAAAGGTCATGTTTAGATTTCCATCATCCATTGCAAGAAGACAAGCTTCTTGAAGCGCAAGTGCCTCATTTTTCAAACTTGTTTTCTCCCAATCTTTCTTGACAAAATGCTTCAGAATATTATCTTCTTTGTCAAGAACCACTGCTGCGATTCCTGATTGTTTCCATTCCATATCAAAAGACATATGCAGAAAACCATATTGTCTTGGATCACATAACTAGTATTATCGTCTATATTATTCCTTATTTTGACATGTTCAATAGACTTTTCCCAAAAAGGTAAGCTCAACTTACATCTAAGTAGAATATGTTTCGCGTCCTCTTTATGGCTTCCACATAATGTACATTCCGAATTTCCAGCACACTTTTTTCTCTTTAATTTTTCCTTAGTCGGTAGAGCATTCCGAATACACTCCCATGAAAGAATTTGAATCTTCCATTTTCAAATGATTTCCCAAAGTGTTGTATCCACCTGAAGTGCCTGGCACGGGGATTGTGCCTTTTGATTATGAGCTTTCTCAGCAATGACTTGATATCCATATTTTGTTAAGTATAATCATGACATATTTAATGACCAAATCAGTGTATCTTTTTGACCCAAAGCAAGAAGATTAATACTAGCTGCAAATTTCGTGACAGGCTATGCTGTAGATCTCCCCGCCTAGGCGTCAACTCCACTCTCAGCCGCTTACGCCTTGTTAAAATTCTAGACGTTTTTGCCTAGCGCTTTAGTTGCCATGGAATAGGCGCCTAGCCCGTCTAGGCACCGATTAATGGCAAAAATTGGCTGCCTAGGCGCCGATTAATGGACAAACATGCCCGCATGGACCTTATAATTTTTTTTTATACTCGATAATTCTTTAGTTGATATTATAACTCAGTTTTTAGTATTTTTATATTTAATATTGTGTTGTTAAATGACTTTTCTGACTTAAATAGTTAAAATTGCTATGATTACTACATATATATTACTAAATATACAAAATTATACATTGGGATTCAAAACCGTATAATTCCGCCCAGGCCTTGTGTAATCCCAGCTAGGTGCTAGGCCCCGGTCGACCGCCTAGCGCCCACAACCGATATCTACAACATAGGTGACAGGTCGTAGTAACCATCTGAATAATGTATGAGCATTCCAACTCTGTTCCTCTGTATTGATTAATTGCGAGACTTTATAAATGTTACAACTTGACAGTTTTTTAATTGGCATATTTTTCGGTATCCAATTGATTACCCGATGTTAATATCTTCCCTGTTTCCAATTAGAAAAGTACAATCGCCCTTAATATCATCTCTCCCTTTTCAAATACTAGAAAAATCCCATGAACATCCTTGCTTAATCTTTACTTGCAAGAAATTCGATCTCGGGTGATAAATTTCTTTGATAATTTTCACAACAAAAGAATTTGTTTCATCTACAGTTTCCAAGCCTGATTTACTAAAAGTGCATAAATCATTTTCATCATATATCTAAAGCCAAGACCCCTAATTACTTTAGACGCCACAATTTTCTCTCAATGCTAATTAATGGATACAATTTCTTCCACATGAGCCCCACCGAAATCATAGCTGATAGTTCTTTACAATAAGATTTTGCAAAAAGTACAATTGACATAGTGTAGTTCGGAATAGCTTTCAAGACGAATTTAATCAGGATTTATTTACCTCCTTCCGAAAGAAGTAGTTATTTCCAACCTTGCGTTATGTTGTAAAACTTGTCCTTATTCCATCTCAACATTTTTTTTATTTGATCTATGTAAATCGATTGGCATTCTGAGGTATCTTCTTAAATTTTTGCTCTAGATACACCAAGGAATTTACCGGTGTCATTAGCGTACTTTCGAGAAGCAAACGGTAGATTTCTGAAAGTTAATACTCTGACAAAAACATTCACAATAGATCCAGAGTACTCATTTGAAAGTTTCCACCTGAAGTGCCTGGCACGGGGATTGTGCCTTTTTATTTTTGAGCTTTCTCAGCAATGACTTGATATCCAGATTTTGTTGAGTATAATCATGACATATTTAATGACCAAATCAGTGTATCTTTTTGACCCAAAGCAAGAAGATTAATACTAGCTGCAAATTTCGTGACAGGCTATGTTGTAGATCTCCCCGCCTAGGCGTCAACTCCACTCTCAGCCGCTTACGCCTTGTTAAAATTCTAGACGTTTTTGCCTAGCACCTTAGTTGCCGTGGAATAGGCGCCTAGCCCGTCTAGGCACCGATTAATGGCAAAAAATGGTTGCCTAGGCGCCGATTAATGGACAAACATGCTCGTATGGACCTTATAATTATATTTTTATTCTCGAGAATTCTTTAGTTGATATTATAACTCAGTTTTTAGTATTTTTATATTTAATATTGTGTTTTTAGAAGAATTTTATGACTTAAATAGTTAAAATTGCTATAATTACTACATATATATTACTAAATATACAAAATTATACATCGGGATTCAAAACCGTATAATTCCGCCTAGGCCCTGTGTAATCCCACCTAGGTGCTAGGCCCCGGTCGACCGCCTAGCGCCCACAACCGATATCTATAACATAGGTGATAGGTCGTAGTAATCATCTTAACAATGTATGAGCATTCCAACTCTGTTCCTCTTTATTGATTAATTGCGAGACTTTATAAATGTTACAATTTGACAGTTTTTTAATTGGCATATTTTTCGGTATCCAATTGATTCCCCGATGTTAATATCTTCCCTGTTTCCAATTAGAAAAGTACAATCGCCCTTAATTTCATCTCTCCCTTTTCAAATACTAAAAAAAGCCCATGAACATCCTTGCTTAATCTTTACTTGCAAGAAATTCGATCTCGGGTGATAAATTTCTTTGATAATTTTCACAATAAAAGAATTTGTTTCATCTACAGTTTCCAAGCCTGATTTGCTAAAAGTGCATAATTCATTTTCATCATATATCTAAAGCCAGGACCCCAATTACTTTAGACGCCACAATTTTCTCCCATGCTAATTAATGGATACAATTTCTTCCACATGAGCCCCACCGAAATCATAGCTGATAGTTTTTTACAATAAGATTTTGCAAAAAGTACAATTGACATAGCGTAGTTCGGAATAGCCTTCAAGACGAATTTAATCAGGATTTATTTACCTCCTTCCGAAAGAAGTAGTTATTTCCAACCTTGTGTTATATTGTAAAACTTGTCCTTATTCCAATTCAACATTTTTTTCTTTGATCTATGTAAATCGATTGGCATTCCGAGGTATCTTCCTAAATTTTTGCTCTAGATACACCAAGTAATTTAACGGTGTCATTATTAATATTTGATAGCGTACTTTCGAGAAGCAAACATTAGATTTCTGAAAGTTAATACTCTGATAAAAACATTCACAATAGATCCAGAGTACTCATTTGAAAGTTTCAAGCTCCTCCTACAAAATAGAAAGAAGAAATAACGAATCATCTCTAAACAATAACTGTGTGAGGGATGGACATTCTCTAGTAATCTTCAAGCCTTTAATATTACCTTCCCGGCATTCCTTATTAATGAGACCAATCACTCCTTCCATCATACGTGAGAAAAGAATTTGTGACAATAGATCTCCTTGTCTTAGGCCTCTAGAAGACTTTTCCCATGGAATAGAATTTAAGATCAAAAGTTACCTTAAAGATACAAATTTTAACCCACTTAATCCATTTTTCATGAAATTACGACTTTCTCAAGAAGAGTAAATACACTGGATGCCTCATGTGCTTTAACGGACATGACATCTTACCCCCTCGATCATATAAAGTGTTAATTTACCCCCTAACTTCTTTTTTTGCCACTCGTTACCCTCTGATGATGAAAATTGTCCAATTCCTCGATTAAATTGGTGGGATTTTCCAACCAAACAAAAATCATAAACTTTCAAATATAGTTTAGGGGAATTCAATTAACCAAACAATATAATGAACCCTAAATGTATAAACCCAAAAATAATTTGGTGGAAAATAACAAAATAAACCAAATATAGTTCAGAGAGATTTTTGTCTACCAAACAATATAAACCCCCAAATATAATTTGGTGGGGGTTTTTTCCACCAAATAATACCGTAAAAATTTGGTGGAAAATATTTCGCCGGAAAATTTTGACAGGAAAAAATTTGTCTTGTCCAGATAATTATTGACGGGAAAATTTTGGCAGTAAAATTTAGTTAGTTTTTGGTGGGAAGATTGAATGAGATGGACACAATTCACGGGTATTATTGTTTATTATGTCTTTTATATTAGACACGACTTTCACGTGTATTATCACATCCTTCTAAGGTAGTTATGGTAATTGTCCATGTTTATATATCAAAATAAACATTCTTCAACATATAAAATTATTATACTTTTTAAATAACATTATAAAAACTAATATATAAATGAAAGTAAGAGGCACTAGTCTTTTTTTCTTTTGTCCAAATACTCCACTAGTTTATAAAAACAGTAAAACGAAACACATAGATATATTGGTTAACTATATGAACTCCACAGAGACCAAAAAGTCATGAAATCGAATTTTATTAGAGTCAAGATGTAGCATTATTTGTTTGACCAAATAAAAATTAACAAAAAATTCAACAAACTAACCAATCTTTGAAGTTTAGATGGTTGCAACTTGAAAGTGTTCAACAAATTATAAATTTATTTTATTTTATGTCACTTGGCACAAATTATTACTTTTGTATATATATATATATATATATATATATATACCTTGACTTGACAGAAGAAAGACACTTTTATTATAATTCATATTCATCACCCAGTATCATAGAGAAAGAAAAAACTTACAGTTACGCAGTCACACAATAATGAAGAAATCAAACAAATATATATAAAAGAAAACCTGGGCCGCCCAAGCACGAACAACACACGCACGACAGAGAAAATTGGGTTAGTTAAGGTTTTGATTGTGTCTAACAAGAATTGTTAAATTATGGTTAGAGTTTGATTAAGTAATTATGTAATCAACATTCATTATTTAAGCAAATTTCTCTTTTTTTTGGAAATTTGTGTGTTTCTAAATCTCCCTGATTTGGGCTTCGATACGATCCAGCCCGATCCAAAATCGATTGATACTTCAGTTCGATACAAGGTTTGATATGTATCAAATTGATAACGAATCGCAATCGTATCATGGATCGCACGATACCGTGGACAGAGTTGTTAGAGAGGTGTTGGTGTAGCAGTTTCTCATTTGCCCTCGTTTTTTCCTTTTATTTCTAGTTTTCCAACTCCATCTACGCTCTGTGTTGCTTTTCTTGGTCCATGGATACCTCAATGTGTGTATTTTCTACTGATTTATTTCCAATATATGACAGCAAATAATAGATCACTGATCTATATATTTAGTTTTATAACTAAAAGGGTTTGAATACAAGTTTATTAACTCCAAAATAGATGGATCAACTTTAAAGTAGGTTGAATAGCTTCCAAGACAAGTTGGTTGTCTCGAGATCTATTTATCTCCAAGATGCATTCCATTCAGGCCCTATCGACTACAATCACACTGGGTTATAACCAATGGAAAAAATTTCTACGATGACTTCTTACGGTCGAGTTAGTATTTGTGGGTGTATATATATATAGTGGGAGAGAAAAGAGTGGCAAATAGAATGCATATATTTGCTAAGGAAATGTTGGGATCACTTATAGGCGCACATGGATGCTGATACATATCATGTTTATCTATTTTGTAACATGCTGAGTGAGGTGACTGAGGACATGACCTCCCCTCTCCTCCCCCAAACCCTCTATATCTCATTTTCAAGTGGCTCTTTAAATTCTCTTCTAGGAGTAACTTAACTTCTAGGGGGTATCCTGTTCAGATATGACCCAAAAATTATTGTTTTAGTTATTTCTTTCCTCGAGGGAAGGTTATGATCCATAAGTCTATGAGTGTGTAGATCCTTGGTCATTTTAAATCTAAAGAATTCCCTTTGATATACAAGGCTTTAATGAAACCTAAAATATAGCCATGCTTGCATGTGTGGGGTATCCCATGGATTTCACTTTGCGTGAACCATTACAAGCCTGGGAGGTCTCTCCTCGATTCGTGATACGCGCAAGCCATGAGCTTCTCACGTGAGTAGGTCGTTACTCTCGACATTAGGCATAGTGGTTGTGTAATGTTGGTATTTAATTGTGATCCATTCGTACTCACGATATCACCAATGTTTGTATGGATCATTCAAGCTATCATTAAAGGATTTTTCTAGTATTATAAATCTTAAATTTAAAAATAAATTCTAGAAACACAGCTATAAAAATAATCTAATGAGCAAGATCGGCAGAAAGATTGAGGTGTGAAGAGTAAATTGATTGTCCTTCGGACTTCGGAGGAAGGCTCAACTCATTCACTCGTTGTATTGATACCATTACTCTTTCTGTCCACTTTTATTTGTCTTATTTTTTGTGGCACAAAAATTAAAAAAGACATTAAATATACCCTTTATTATACCCTTATTCATTAAGTACAAAGTCATTTATTGCACCATTGTATTTAACTAATTAGTAGGGATGATATTGGAAAAATTGAAGAAAAAATGTCTTGATAATATAAAAGGACAAATATTATTGGATACATTTTAAAAAAAATAACAAATAAAAATAGACAAAGAAAGTATTATTTATGGGTGTAGTGTGTTAATGCCTTATAAGAGGGGGGATGGGGGTGGTGGGTGGGGTGGGGGTGGTTGAAGGCTAGAAAAAGAAAATTACTTGCTTTTTGTGTGGAAATGGTACTCCCTCTGTTCCAAAACTTATGTCGACATTAACTAAAACTAAAAGTAGTGTCCCAAAATTATTGTCCACTTAAAATATCAAGACACTTTTCTCCAACTTTTTCTATTATTACCCTTATTAAAAAATAAAATTTACATTTCCAATGCATATTTAAATTATCAAGACATTTTGTGAAAGGTAAATATGTAAATGGTGTATGTAATTATTAGGTTTCTTAATTGAGTAATGATATATACCACCCAAATTCATACCACCCAAATGTCACCCAATAACGTGGCGTAAATTGATTGGTTACAAATTGTTAATGCATTTATTTTCTTGATTTGATTAAAGATTTGTAACCAATCAATTCATGCCACGTCATTGGGTGACATTTGGGTGGTATGAATTTGGGTGGTATATATCACTACTCTTCTTAATTTATGTGAAAAGTAAAGTACACATTATTTTTGGGATGGATACAATATTATCTTCTCTCTTTCACTGTACAAAATTTATAATAAATGTTAAAATTGTAGTTAATTGGTTGTTAAGGTCCGAGATTGATGTTTAAATGACATTTAGTTTTTTTTATGTAATACTTTCTATGTTAAAAAAAAAATTGTCCACTCAATTTTTTACATAATTAAAATAAAAACAAAAAGTTTCTATCTAAAACCTCCCTATTAAAATATTTAGATATTTTAAAACATGTATTGAAAAAATGATACTAATATTTTTATATGAATAATAATGAAAAATTGAAATCTCGTTTGATATTATAAATGAATAATTTAGAATTATTTTTTAATATATATGATACTCACTTTGGTCTCGAATCATTTTGATTCCACTAAGATCCGAATCTCAATTTCTGCGAAATAGTTTAACTACTAGACGATTATCATCTTTAATAAATGGATAACTTTGAATATAATATAACTTTCCAAAAAATAAAAGTATTTAAAACATTAATTAATATGTTTATTGATATATTTAATGAGAACATGATTTTGTTTTCTTTCTGGAAAAAGTAACTAATATTTATGGTCGTAAACGACTGAGTCGAGCCGAATACTAGATGTGCAAGTTTGTTTGATAAGAAATACGAGTCGAGTCGAGTTCAAATTTTAACGAGTCGAGCCGAGCTCAAATTTTTAAGCTTGTTAACATATCGAACGAACTTTTTTCGAGTCGATCTAGAGTTATTAACGAATAATTTGTTTTTTATATGTTTTAACAATATATTTATTGATAACTATAACATAAATTTACCAATTATAAATTTTTACCGAGTTAACGAACGAGCTCGAGCAAACTCGTTTTTTTTAACGAACGAGTTCGAACAAACTTTTTTGTTCGTTTCTATAAACGCACGAGTTCGAACGAGCTATTTTCCGAGCCGAGCTCGAACGGCTCGCTAGCGGCTTGGTTCGTTTATATCCTACTAATATTTAAAGAAATCAAACAATTTATACAAATAGATAAATTAACATATTATAGATTCACTAATTTGATTGGCATAAACTTAATTATAGATTAAAGAAAAGATCACTACACTTATGATAAATTGTCCAATTAACCATAATGCTTGTTTTCAAGGACACTTAGATCCACCTTGCTTTGATCTCCAATTATCGTAACAAAAACAACACTCTTTATGGCCAACCGTTTCAGGAGGAACACAAAGACATTCTTTACAACAGAAGTTACAATAGTATAAACAATCCTCTTTGGAGGATGTTGCTGAGCACCTTTGTTCACATGCAGCACCACAACCTATACAATTTGGAAATACGTTAATTAGAAATGTCTATTAATTAGCATACACATGAAACCAATTATATATGCATCTGGTAATAGAGTGTAATGATAAGAATCCGAGGCCGAGCAAGGATTTTTTGTCTGGAAGCAGAGGGGCCCCCGATTGTAAATATTAAAAATCAATTTTACCATCTAGAGGCACCGGACAAGTATTTATTCCAGGTGGTGGCGCCTGGGCAAGTTGAAGATGAGAAACTAATAAACCTTCACGGGTAGCCTGTTTGTGCAATAACGCAAAACAAAAAGTAAAGTTATTAAAAAAGTTATGACAAAATCATATTTTTGCAGCATAATGCAGTATGTAGATAATTTTAATGTCAAATAATTTTGTAGCAATAATATAATATATTTTAAACGGCATAAATATTTTTACTTGTGTACTGTGGATGTGGATGGTTGACAACACAATTGTAGTATGTACGAGAAAAAGAAGTTGATATTTCAGAAAGCCGGCCATGCTTAAACTCAATTTTAGTTTATGTTGTATGATGGTCTGAAAGTAGTTCTGGGCACCTCTAATTATATGCATGATATTAAGTCATTATTGATGCGTAAAAAAAAATTCAAAAGTGAAATATTTATCGAATTTAATGGAGATTTTGAAAATTTAATCTAGTCAACTAATGAGTTATGGGTGCACAAAAATTTAATGCTCAGGGATGACTAATACTCTCATTTAAATTATTAGTTGTCCATGTTTTATTAAAAAAATATTTAATATTCTTTCTCTTACACAAATATTTTTAATTAATATAAGTAATAATTTATTACAATATTTTTTATTTTTTTAATACATGAGAGAACCACTTTGTTTAATTTATTACAATATAAGTAATAAAGACAATATTTTTTTCTACTATTTAATAAAGAGATAATTCCTAATTAATTACACTTTTTCATTTTTCATTTCCAAAAAAAAGAAGAGAAAAATTACTTCCTACTTACTCACAAATTTTCAACTTAATTCTCAATTGAACACATTGTCATATTTATCTTTCAATATTATCCTCATGTGATTTTTTATTGTTTTTTATTTTTATTTTTAATTTTTATTTTCAGATTATTTTTGACTTTTCTTTTCGAATTTCTTTTTTCAATTTTATTTTTTAAATTTTTTTTCCTGAAATTTTTTTTTTCAGAAAAAAAAGATTTCAAAATTTTTTCCCCGAAATTTTAAAAAAAAAAAATCGAAATTTCAGGTTATGTACTGTAACACACAAATTCATAAAATCAATCTAAATGATTATTTTCTTTAACAAAATTGTTTTTTATATTTATTAATCGCATATACCTTATTTTTATTCGTCTTTAACTATCTTGATATATTATCTTTTTGTCCAACTCTTTTTTGTTAATTTTGTGTTTATGTTTTAGGGTTTTGTGTTATTTCAATTCTGTGTATTCCTGGAACACACAAATCTCAGAATTGTGTATTCTTACTTAGAACACACAAATATAAGATTTGTGTATTCATGGAAATCAAAAATCTCAAATTTGTGTATTCATTGAACACATAAAAAATTGAATTTATGTATTACTAGAATACTCAAAACTTGATTTTGTTTGTTCCAATTCTGTGTATTCTTGAACACATAATTCTCAGATTTGTGTGTTCCTGGAATACACAAGTCTCTGATTTGTGCGTTCTTAGAACACACAAGTCTCTGATTTGTGCCTGGAACACACAAGTATCTGATTTGTGCGTTCCTGGAACACACAAGTCTCAGGGTTGTGTGTTCCTGTAACACACAAGTCTCTGATTTGTGTATTGATGGAACACATATAAATCAAATTTACAAAACTTTATTTTGTTTGTTCCAATTTTGTGTATTCCTGAACACACATATCGCAAAATTGTGTATTACTGCAATACACAAATCTGGGATTTGTGTATTCATGGAACACATAAAACTCAAATTTGTGTATTTTTGGAATACAAAAATTTGATTTTGGTTGTTCCAATTTTGTGTGTTCAAAATAAAAAAAATTCAGAAAAAAAAAATTCCGAAAAAAAAATTTTAAAAAAAAATCGGAAAAAAATTAAAAATAAAATAAAAATGAATATAAATAAATAAATAATGAGAAAATACCATTTAGGGTCTTGAACACACCCCCTCTTCGAGATAGCACCCCCTCTAGGAGTCTCTTCTTACTAAAGACCTCAACAAGAATTTTACACATGAAACCAAAAACCCCATTTACAATACTACCCTCGTTTTATTTTTTCTTTTCCTATATATATTAATTTAGATACCACAAAATACATTTTCAGATCCAGATCCAGTTTCTCTCACCTCCCTCTCCTCCCCATTTCTCCCCTCCGATGTGAGTAGCTCCAAAACCACCACCACCACTAAAACACACCACCACAACCACCCTTCTCGCAACCTCTCATGGCAGCCATGGAGGTTCCACCAAAACACCACCACCGCCACCATAACACATAACATATCCAGAATGGCCTCCGTTCGCGAGCTCCGGTGAGATCCACCTCTCTCTCTCTCTCGTTTTCCGGTAGCTGGAGTTGCAGTGGCTTCGTGCTCAGCCATGGAGCTTGTTGTTCGCCGGAGTTGCAGTGGCTTCGTGCTCAGCCATGGAGGTGTGCTGTTCTTTTCTTCATTACAGCTGCTGCGAAGAGGAACATGTTCAAGAGCTCTGATGGCCACCCAGCGAGATCCAAGCCAGCCAGATCCGCAGCAGCGAGCTCTGCGAAGAAGGAAGGGAGCTTTGTTGTTTGCTGGAGTTACAGTGGCTTCGTTCTCAGCCATGGAAGAGGTGTGTTGTTCACCGGAGTTGCAGTGCTGTTCTTTGCCGAGAATGCAGGTGGTGGTGGAGGTGTGCTGTTCTTTTCTCCATTACAGTTGCTGTGAAGAGGAGTCGAGTTGCAGTGGTGGTGATATTTTCGAGTTGCAGCAGTGGTGTTATTTTGTGCGCAGTGGTGGTGTTTTTCGATTTTCAGTTGTGGTGGTGATGTTAGTCGACTTTCAGTGGTGGTGGTGGGGTTATGCCAGATTGCAGTGGGAGTATTAACCACTGTTGCTGCTGGGAATGAGAGCTCCGTGTGGTGGTGGTGCTCGGTGGTAGTGCCGAGAGTTTAGGCAGTTTGATTTTTTTTTTCTTTCAGATCTGGTCAAACTAGGTTTTTTTTATTATTTTTGAATTTGTAAAGATGTATAATAAAGTTTTAAATTGTTTATAGTTTGAATTAAATGAATAAAATGGTTTTAAATACACTTTGATTTTATAGAGTATTCCTTTAATTTCAAAGAGTACTCCTACTATTTTATAGAGTACTCCTACTATTTCATAGAGTACTCCGACTATTTCATAGAGTACTCCGACTATTTTTATAGAGTATTCGTTTAATTCGTTAGAGTATTCGCTTAATTCGTTTAATTCTCGGAGTACTCAGCAAATTCTAGGAGTACTCAGCAAATTCTCGGAGTACTCTATGTTTTTTCGGTGACCGGTGACTGGTGGTCGGAGGTCGGTGGTCGGAGGTCGGAGGTAGGTGGGTAGTGGTAGGTAGAGGAGAGAGAAACAGTGACATCACACTTTTTTGTCTTTTAGTGTTAGTAAGGGTAGGTCAGACTATTGTAAAAAATGAGGTCACTAAGAAGAACAACTTTCTAGACACTACTCTATAGAGAAGAAATAGTGTTTCTAAGACCCTATATATAATTCACCCATAAATAATTTTTTTTTTTTTGATCAACAAATCAAACTTTTTCATTATAAATCAACTTCAAGTCATTACAATATGGATACTACAAGCATTAGCCCAAGCATGAGATTAATACCTTGTAGGCCCATTTAAAACTTTTAAAAACATAAGAAATAAAACATTACAACTATAAGCCTCAACTACTCGGCCCAACTTTAACTATTACAATAAATTTTAGCCCAATAATCTATTACAAGATAAAGCTAACTAACTAAATTCTCAGCTATTTTTATAACATTTAAATTCTTTAAACTCCTTTCACTAATCTTCATTTTCACCATTTCGCAAATTCTCCCCATGATTTGTTCTTCATTTAAAATCACCCCTTCATGTTCAATTTCATTCCTCTGCCTCCATATTACATAGATGTATGAAGTAACCACTAAACTCACCATCATTTTCTTCTCTTTACTGGTTAAACCAAGGAATTTTTCTGTTAAATCATCAAAATCTCTCGGCAACCATCTACTATCACAAATTCTTAGTAGTTTCTGCAATATTCTTTTAAAGAAGGAGCATGAGAAAAAAATGTGCACATTATCCTCCCCTGTAGCCTTACACAAGCTACATAAAGGATCAACTTGAGCTCCCCATTCAATCATTCTAAGCTTTGTACTAAGTCTATTTTGAATAGCAAGCCAAGATATAAAACCACACCTGTGGATATTAGCTCTTGACCAGATTAGCTCATACCATTTGACAATTGTTGCATCTGTGTCATTTGTGAGTTTAATAAGGGTTTTTTTTGAAAGAAAAACCTTTCTTGTTTGATTCACTCCATACCTTCCTGTCTTCTTTGTTCAAAAGTTTTATATCAGCTAAGTATGGAAGTATTTTACCCACACATGGAGGTAATCTCCATCTCTCTTTACCATAAAACATATCAACTGTTTTGTTGCTATTCAAATTATCTTTTGAGAGCTCAATACCTAAGATTTGTTGCAAATTCTGTCCTTCAAGCCATCTGTCCCAGATTAGATAAGTATTGTTTCCATTATACACATTGTGTGTAATGAAATCATATGCAATGCTCCTCACTTTCAGTAGTTTTTTCCACATCCACGTTTGACTCTGCTTCTCCTCAATACTCCATATACACCTCCCTTTTAAAATATTATGTTTGACCCACATACTCCACAAGTTAAGTTCTTGCGAGTACATCCTCCAGAAGGTGTAAAGAAGACATACCAGATTGAGCTTCTCTAGGTTTGGAATACCTAGCCCCCCTCTCTCTTTACTACAACAAACTTTCTCCCATGAAATTTTAGCCCCCTGCGCACCATTCATATTACCTTTCCATAGAAAGCTACTTATAATCCTATTCAGTTTATATATGACCTGTTTTGGTAGTAGAAAAACTCTACACCAATAGAGGATTTTACTTACAATTATACTCTTTATGAGCTCAAGCCTACCTGAATAAGATAATAATTTGGATGTCCACTGATTTATTGTGTTGAAAATTTTGTCAATCAACTTGTTTCCTTCTTCAACACTAAGTTTTTTTGAATGAAGTGGGACTCCTAAATATCTAACTGGCAAATTGCCAATTTTGATATCTAGAATCTTAGAAATCTCACTTTCAATTACATAATTTCCTCCACTAACATAGACTTCACTCTTTTGATAGTTTATTTGTAATCTAGAGAGTCTTGAGAATAGATTTAAACCCTCCTTGATAATTATAGCAGAGTTTAAGCTAGCCTTGAAAAACACGAGCAAATCATCAGCGAAAATCATGTGATTAAGTTTCATTACTTCACATTTTTTATGAAATTTGAACTCCCTTTTATTAGCCAAATGAGTGAATAACCCTGTGAAAACTTCCATACATAAAGCGAATAGGTAGGGTGAGAGAGGGTCCCCCTGTCTCAACCCTCTCTTACCCTCAAAATAACCACACGCTTCGCCATTAACACACACCGAGTAAGTAGGTGTGCATACACACATTGTTATCCATTTTATGAATTTGATCGGGAAATTAAGCGCTTTTAAAATGTTTATTAAGAATACCCAGTTAACACTGTCGTATGCCTTTTGAAGGTCTAGATTTATTGTACAATTTGAACTATTACTCTTTTTTTCATAGCCCAACATGATATCTTGTGCCACCAATATATTATCTCCAACATACCTTCCTTGAATATACGCAGCTTGATTTAAAGAGATTAACGAGCTCATGACTTTTTTTAATCTTTTACTCATAATTCTTGATAAGGTTTTATATATTGTATTAGTACACGATATGGGTCGAAATTTCTTCACGTTTGAAGGTTTTTTTCTTTTGGGATTAATACTATGTTTGTCGCATTTACTTGTTTGAGAAGTCTACAATTCTCAAAGCTCTGTTTAATGGCTTTAGTGAAATCTTCTCCAACAATATCCCAAGCTTCTTTATAAAAATTAGAATTCAGTCCATCAGGACCCGGACTTTTCTTTGAGTTTATTGAGAACAAAGCATCTCTTACCTCCTTATCTGTAATGGGAGCTATCAATTCTTCACTCTGTTCCTCACTCAATTTTTTCCCCAACAGTATACTAAGAACATTACTTGAACAAGTTTCTTCTTTGTCATCTTTAGTACCAAGTAGCTGAGTGTAGAATTTTATAAATTCCTCTTTTATGAGGATAGGGTCTTCAATACTAGTTCCATCCTCAGTGATAAGAAGATTAACATTATTTCTAGCTATGCTTCCTTTTATGATTTTGTGATAATAAGCAGAGTTACTATCCATCTCATTATTGAACATAACCCTGCCTTTTTGTTTTAGCACTCTATGTTGTATGATCATAGCTTCATCCAGTTCAGCACTAAGTATTTTTTCTTCATTTATATTACTCTGATCTAAATTCCCACTCATGATCTGCATCTGTACTACCTTTAGTTGAGTTCTGAGTAACTCTATATTAGAAGAATTCCTTTTAAAATATATATTATTAAACTTCTTCAAAGCCTCCTTAGTTTCTTTCTGCCTCTTGCATAATATGAACATATAATTCCCATCTACTTTCAAACTCCAAGCTTGTTTAACTGTGTATAGAAACTTATCATGTGTAGTCCAGGCATCAAAGAATCTGAACTGACTTGCTATACTTCTTTTCTCTGTATTGAAAGTTAGCTTCAATGGACAATGATCAGAAGTGGATGGATTATGAATCATTACACTAGAATCAATTGTGTCTAACCACCTTGTATTGACAAATACCCTGTCAATTTTACTGGCCCTGATATTTCTACTATCACTTTTATTAGTCCAAGTAAAATAATTTCCTCCATAACCATGTTCTAATAAACCAGCATCCTCTATACCTTCATTAAACTCTACTGCCCCTTTATCAAGCACAGTGCAATGTAGTCTATCCTGAACCTTTAAGATTTCATTGAAGTCACCCATTACACATAGTCTATCCTTATCAAATCTTTTACTCCAAACCTCTAAGTATGCCCATAACTCCCTTCTCTCACCACAATCATTACTCGCGTATATCATAGCTAAATAGAATTCCTCCTTACTATCTGATATTTTTACTTTTACTAAAATAGCTTGTGAACTTTGTTGAATTAGCTTTATCTCCACATATCTATTGTCCCATAATAACCATATACGGCCACTTGGGTCATTATTATAATTGTGAAGCATCTCTATATAAGAGAAATGCTTGCTTATTATCTCAGAATGTTTATGTGCTCTCACCTTAGTTTCAAGCAAACCCACAATTCTGATCTTATTTTCAATAATAAACTCTTTGACATCCAACTGCTTTATTACACTATTGAAGCCCCTCACATTCCACGAGACACAGTTCATAAGTTGGGAGGTCTAGTTATTTCTTCACCACCATTATGATTAGTGATGAATTCAATAACATCATGATCAATAACCCCTTCCTCTTGTATTTTATCAAACTGATTAGTGATTATAACTGAGCTTGATTGACCCTTATCCTTTGTGTTGCTTACACTTCTCCTATTGCTTTTAACTATATCCCATTGATCTACTATGTTCATTCCCTTATCTACCTTATTCCCATCACTATTCAGAGAGACACTCTGCTTTGGCTTCCACACCTTTTGTATGTTGTTACACTTGTTCTCAACATGACCAAACTTTTTGCATTTAGTACATATCACTGGTTTCCATTCATACTCAACTCTAACAGCTTGAAATTCATCTAATCCAGTATCCACCATTAACTCTTCAGGTAAATCTTCTTTTGTATCAACTTCCACACAGACTCTTGCATACCCCAGTCTGGTTTTTTATTCTGTAATAGAATTTATTTGTAAAGGCACTCCTATTCCACTTGCAACATACCCTAAACCCCTTTGTGTCCATAAATTCATCGGCACATTAACTAATTTGACCCATATCGGAATTTTTGAGATATCTATCTTATCAAACTGCATTCTCGGCTTCCACGGCCTCAATAGCAGAGGTTTACCATTGATATTCCATATCTGCTCTAAGGCTTTATTATAATATTGAGAATTCTCGAACTTAAAGATAACATTACCTTTAGAACTTGACTTGATGTCTACTTTCCCCAAATTTCCCCACTGAAATCTCACAAAATTCACAATAGCGTAGAACGGAGGAGGATTATCTAGAAATTGGCCTACTAAGCTCTTATCCCACTGTTCGGCGCCTTCATCTAACACGTCTTGAGGCGGCTTGATTAATTTCTTACCATTAAGCATCAATGGAGGATGATGCTCAAGCTTCATCAATTCACTAGCGCATTTGTTGAACAATTTTGACCACGGTACACTTTTATTTGCCTCTGGTACAACTTGTTCTTCGATAGATTTACTTTGAACTTCATTTGCTACCTCGTTTTCAACTACTTTAATCACTTCTGGCTCTGATACAGTTCCCGATTCGCTATTTCTCTCTTCTCCTTTGTAAGATTCGGGAGTATTTAGTAGATTTGGTATCGGCGAAAGGATTTCTTTGGTGATATCTCTGTATTTGGTTTTCGTTTTTGGATTAGGATTAGTGTTAGCTCTACCAGACACGTTTGTTACTTTATTTACTTGATTTGAGTTGAACGTTTTTGCCATTGTGAAGAGAAAAACAACTAAGGAACGAAAAGGAAAAGAAAAATAAGGCGGTGAATGAAAAAGGGTGGAGGAGAGAGGGTGGATGATTTTATGAAGGCTAAGAAAAAGTGTGAGATCCCAGAAATATTCTAGGTCAAACACTAATTCTGGAGAGAGAAAAGCAAAAAATAAGAAAAAAAAGGCTAAAAATGGTGAGTGGTTAAGGATTTTAGGATGGAATAAAAATTAATGGATGAATGGCTTGGGAGGATTTTTTGGCTAAGTTGACTCTCATTGACTTGGCTCTATAAATACATAATCCATAAATAATATTATAATTTAAGTAATTAATTAATTGTTTATGAGTATTTTTGTAATCTTCAATTTTTTTGTGTTTATGTAGGAATTAAGTTGAACTTGTAATTAATTGAGAATTTTACACTCTCCGTGTAATTAATTGGGCATTGCCCCTTTAATAAAAGATAATATTAGAAAAATTAAAAAAAAATCTTGGTATTGAAAACAAAAATTTAGACACCCTCTTTTAAAAATGTAGACTAATAAAAATGGATGGAGGGAGTATCTTATTTTGTAGTACAAATTTTATTAATTTTGATCAAAATAGAAAAACACAAGTTTAAAGTTATATATCTTTTCGAAAATATTAAACACAATGCACCAAGTCTGAAATACAAGTTACAATTTGTTAAAAAGTACACCTTATGCAACTACAGATGTGCAAAATCACTTTCAAGTTCCAAATATACATGAAAGATTGCATTTTCTTGATTGCTTCCAAAATGTACTTGAAATGCTGCAAAATCCTGCAATTACACACTAAAAAGGAGAGGAAATGTTTTAGTGCATTGTCTCAGATTATAATTTCATTATTGGCATAGAAATGCATAACCCTCAGATTTAACATCTTCATTGGTGCTATAGACTTAGTGAAAAGGGACAATTTATGAAAGCCTACAAGTATTCAATAATCAAGAGCTCAGTCATAATATGTTGTCAACTCAGCAAGTATTTCCTCATACCATAACTTATTATGTTGTACACAATCTCATATTCTCAACTATGTACTTCATAATATACTGAAATTAAGTAATCATGGGAAGAAAGAAGGAAATGCAATCATATAGTATATGGGGCTAAACTATTTTAATTTAACTTGTAAGTAATAGAAAGATGATATTATAACTTCATTTTTCTTATTGGCTACAAATGCAAGTGTTATAATCAATCGATTGTCATTCACACTTAACTCATTCAAGCCAAAATTGCATGTCCAAGTTAACAAATGGAAAGAGAAGTAAGTAATTACAAATCTCATAAAAGAACAAATATAAAGTCTTAAAAAATCACTGAAAAGTAAAAATATACACTTAAGCAATCCCAAAAAAGCACAACATACACTTAAAGTCTTAAACAATCTCTGAAAAGCACACACATACACTTAAAGTCTTAAAGAATCCAAGAAATGTACAAAAATACACTTGAAAATCCCTGCAAAACACAAACATACACTAAAACTCCTAAACAACCCCAAAAAAGCATAAACGTTAACTTTAACAATTCCAGAAAAGCATAAACATACACGAACGTGCAATTTATTGAAAAATTTCATACAAATTAAGAATCAAACAAATTAAGACTAAAATATAACACAGTATTCAAACATTTAAATAAAACTAAAAACCCATAAATTAGAAAATACTTTTGGAAATCACAAACTAATTGATGTGTTATCATTAAATAAATTCACAACTACCTATTAAACAAGCAAAACACTTTATAAAGGCATAAATTATTCTGCAAAAATCATTTTTGTTGTCAATAAAAAATTTAAAAAAAAACTAAAAAATACGCTGAAAGTCCTAGAGGGGGGGGGTGAATAGGATAATATAATTAATGCCCAATTAAAAATATTTTAAACAATTAAATTGAGAAGAAAAACCTTCAAGACAATATATCTAAACCTTAGTGGATCATCTAATGATGAAACTGCGTTTGATATAGATGTAAAGAGAGCAATCAATATACGATAAGTAAAGAGTTAAGGGATAGAAAGTACACAATCACGTATAGTGGTTCGGTTTCCCTACTCCACTACCTAAGGTAGCCACCTTATGATTTCAAATCTTCTTTAATAAGCTTTTGTGTCTCCATTTAACCGCGGCGAGAACACAATACCCGTTACAATCACTTCGTAACCACGAAGCAAATTCTTGTTTTATCACAACACAAGGAAACCAAGTATACTCCCTATACTCACACTCTTTTTTAATATGTCTATTACAGAGACTAACTTAAGAGGACAATTGTTTGATTGGTGATGTAATCTTTGCTAAACAAACTCTAAAATAGTGGATATAACTTTAAGCTTTAATCTACTTTTGAGTAAATGATAATTTGAATGCTTGTTGGATTAACTCCTCATTGAGTGGATTAGACAAGTTGAATGATCAAGCTTGGATTGATTAACTTTGATTGATTAACTTTAATTGCTTGAGACCTCTAATGGATGTATAAACTTGTAATAATTATATTGGTAAGAGGTGTGTAATTGCATAACAATAAGCTCTCTTTTATAGCTAACTTTCTGCCTCGCGCTGGCTAGATGGTCCTTTGGACGATAATGCCGGTCTGGGTTGTCTTTTAGTTCAACAGGCAGAAACCGACGTGGCATGTGACCATTGGGTAACGTCTACCACCGGGTTTCCGTTCATGGCACCAGTATGCCAGTCCGAGTCTGAAAATATGGCTTGGAAAAGGTTGTTATGAGTGGAAACACGCATTTATATATAGTGTAAAATATGTTAAGTAACTATTTCGGAGATATTAAAACACGATTTGCAAAAAATTAAAACAAGATTAAAAGGACGTTAGGCCAATACACGCATAATCAAATAGATCTGTACATGAAAATGGGTTTTGAAAAAAAACAATACCTGAAAAGTGGGTTTTCAGATTATGAAACCCTAGTCTTGCCTTATACAACCCTTTTAGAACCCATTAACCAAGGATTAAGAACGCGTAACCATGGTAAGCGCATCAACCAAATTACACACAAGTCGAAGCTAAGCCAATGCTAATAAATATGGACCATATATTTAGGTGAAGGGTGTTTACAGCGGAGTACAAAGCAACCCATATGTACAAGAAAAAACCAGAAGGATTGGATAGGAAAGGGGAAAGATGACAAGTTAGGTTTCTTTTCACCCCTAGAGAGAAAGAGAGAGCTGATAAGATTTTCGTAGGGTTGCTAATGAGATGGAAACAAACAGAACACGTTTTATATCATATAATATAATAATACATATTATATATAAGCTTTTGGGCCACTTGTAGATCGCATCCAGAAACCGCGGTTTATGCCTCTCCAAAATTGTGGTCTGGCCCAGTAAATCAAAAAAGAATTGTCCCTAGGGGACCCACATGCCCACAGGCTTGGTTTTTTAGGGTTAGGGGGGGTCAGGTGGCTAGGTTTTGTGGGTGATAGATTCGACTTAATCGACCCTAGTTAGCATGTTAGTTTAAAATCAGAACATATTATATAGTTGATGGAGATGCTTAAGCATATAAATATTAAATAAAAAATAATTATTCTGTGTGTTATCTTTATTTCCTTAAAAGGAGAAAAAAGATGATTTCTTACCATCAACAAGTCCATCTAATCTCTCCATTTATGTGATAGAATAATATAGTCATGATACATCATTTTAGGGGTATTTATTATCTAATTTTGTGATTTTTATCTGTTTATTCATATTTTACACTTTCTTGTCTAGTTTGAGGTGTTTTGCTATTTTTAGAGCTTTTGCGCGTAATTTGTCTGTTATTTGTGTAACACTTAGGTATTGGAAGCTATTGCGCCTTGGGATAATATAAGAAGTGAAAAAAAGCAAAGAAAACCCCTTAGTCATAATTGAAAAGGAAACTTTTGGATATATTTTGGAAAGTAAAAGAATCTGTCATGCTGGAAAAACATCCACTAATTGTAAAACTACAGAAAATCGATGACGAATCCCTTTTAGGATCAGATAGATCTTTGAATTGCGGTTGTTTCCATATAAAATACACTGAATTGCGATAAGTAACGAAGGAGCTATAACCGAATCAATCTTTAATTGTTTATCTTGTCCTACAATTCAAGAAAACGAATTTTGGTAGGATTTGGACTCCTTGACTTGGGAAATACTCTAGGTTTCGACCAAAGGCCTATAAATATCCACTTTTACCTTAGAGAAATCATCCTTGGTCAGTTCCTAATCATCCAAAGACCAAGAGGAAACCTAAATCAAGAGAGAAGAAGAGAAGAATGAGTTGGAAGTTGTCATGCCATTCCAACCCTTTGAATTTTTAATTCTTTATTCTTATTTCTTTCTTATGAACTAATTTATTTAGATTGAGAATAGCATATGAGTATGAACCCTAGACTTATTTTATTCGTTATTTAATTTGGGATTTATATTTAATTGAAATTAGTAGTGATAGCTCTGTATTATGTGCTTTGGATTAATGTTTCCAGCTTTAGATTTGGCCAATATTAGGACTGTCATTAGTAATTAAGTTGACACCCTGATGGGATATTCAGTTATAGAAATTTCATATAATCGTCTAGTGTGATGTACTGATCCTGACGGGCTTGCCTAATTAGATAGTCAATAGGGTTTAATGTAACCACTGATCATTGCACGGGCCCCCTTACCCAAGTCCCATATTGTTTCCTAATTCCACCTTAATGGGGGTTAGGAGGAATTTAGAATCCCGGCTATTGCGTATGTATCACACAATTCTCCCTAGATAATAAACATAGAACGAGGCTAGTGGGGTTTACTTGCTAGTTCTTTAGCTAAACTCTCATAAGCTTCTCTCTATCCTACTTTAATTTCTTTTCTTTAATTCAAGTCTTAGTTTAATTGTTTAGAGTCTTAAAAACCAAATAACTATTTTAGTGTCTTTAGCGTATTATATTATCAGCTTTCTCTATTTCATGTAGTAATCGCACTATTTATAAACTTACTTTTGTAGTCCTTGAGATCGATATTTGTTTTACTTACTTATAACTTGCAAATGATCTGTTCACTTGCGGGGTCTATCGTAGTGGTATAGGGTGTTAGCTCTCTTATTTATATCGTTATTTTATCAAACCCTAGCCACCACCATCATTTTTCTATATTAAAGGGTCCAATTTTTTAAGATTTTCCTACCTTATTATTACTAACCTTAAATCTGTCTGTTAATGTCTTTATTATACATATTCTATTTCCATGCATAACAAAATTTTGAATCATATCCTAAAATTAAGGGAGATTAGAATGACATTGTTTCATTTCTTAACATAATTTCTCTTTCTCTATCTGGCATGATTTCTCTCTATCTATTTTGATCCACTCATATCTTTTTATTAATTTTATTTCACAGTTTTCATCCAAAAATTCCATACAATTGCAAGAGTTGACACGTTTACAAGCATATTTTCCAAAATTAATGGATTTTTTTTGTTTGCATTTCATCATGTGTGGTGTATTGATCAAGTTTCCTACTGGTATTATCAATTTTCTGCATCGATTTACTTTGTTTAGTTATTTTTGTGTTTTTTTCTAAATCAATATATGTCTTGTTATACATGTATTTTGCTTTGAATGTGTTTTTTTTAATTAAATTCATGAAATTTTGTTGACACCTTGTTGTTCAGGTCGTATAGCCCACCGTTTTTCCTCTGTCAACCCACCACATTATGTATACAATCCACTAGATTTGTATAGTGACCTCTAATCCATTGATATGTCTGTGCAACCCAGTTTTCTGTTAAGATAGCCCACTATATTTTATACAATCAACCCACTAAATTTGACTTAAGTTGTTAATTTCTCTAATTTGTAAATGTTTATTTTTTGCTATGCACATACAAGTTTGACTTTGAATGTTGCTAATTTGAATGAGATAGTGGTGTTATTTGAGTGATTTAAGGAAACAATTTGATTTTTCATGATGAAGCAGAAAACGTCATGGTATATTTTAGTTGAGTAATGATATATGTCACCCCTTTTCCTGTCACCCTTTTATCACCCTTCTATATATATGTTTTGATTTCCTTGAATAAAAGATAGAGAAAAATTAAATAGGATAGAGAAATCCATTCATTGGTACATGTAGGCATACACGTAAGAGGTGATAAAAAGGTGATGCAAAAAGGGTGACAAATATCATTACTCATTTTAGTTATAGAATAGTTTAACTATAAATGTTTGTTGGTAATTAAGATACGCGTACTTAAAGGTTACACAATGGATTTTAGTTATGGAAATATTTTTTTGAAAATTAAGGTGACAAAGTGTATGTTAGTCAACTTGTTGGTTTAGACTTGTTTAGAAAAGAATATGGGATTGTGGACCTCTTATATGAATTACTTTATTTTAATTGAACAGACTATTTTTAATTTTTAAGTACATGCTTTTAAAAATAAAAAATTATATTTTTAAGGCTATTTTTAATTCATGAATTATACTTTGTTTAGTCAATAACAGTAATTAATATTAAAATGATGAAAAAATAGAATAGTCACTCAATCCTCTCAGGCTTACAATTAGATTTTACGAAAATGCATAATTGGGAGGGTAGGCTGTGGACGCAGTTACCAAACAACACAACACGTAATTATTGTTTGGCTACCTAATCAACAACCATACTTAACCTTTTGGGCGCGAAAGCAAACTCAATATCTCTGTTACCATCGAGAGATAAAATGTCATTAGCTAATTTATACAATCCCTATTATCTATTAATAAGTTACAACTAAATTACTAGTTGTTGAATTGTTTGGGAAAAAGTGAGCATGGATCACTGCATTTATTAGTCCAACAGTTTCTGTTTCTTGCTTCTAATTTCCACACTTGTCCTCCTATAGAATATCCTTGCAGGTATATTACTATACATGATGCACTTGCACGTTTATTTAAGTCTATAAAAGCAAAATCAACATTAATATTCAACACATTATTTCCTTTACATAAAATATCATTTTTTTGCATGTCTTCGCCTCATTATGGGGATAAGGTTTTATCTCTGACTTTATATTCATATTAAAAAATTCCTAACATGAAATATTTGCTCTTAGATTTGTTTTTTTGGATCAAACTGAATAGTATCAAACAACTTATCATTTATTGCCTTCCAAATATGCCAACTGCACTCAAGTAATAGATGTTCAATAGTTTTTGCATTCATATGACATATTTTGTATATATTATTCATGCTACAATATCTTTTAAACTTATTTACCTATATGGATAGATCTCATATACATACCCTTCAAAAGAAAATTCTCATATTATAGGGTATGTTAAGTCTTCAAATTGTACTCCAAAGTATTTTTAGGTGTTTGTAGGAACTAGAGGGTTGATGATCATTTTCAATCATCTCAGCTTTCTTCTCATCCTTTTTCATTTTATTATAATATCCTTCTAGTGGTTATATTTCCATTTTTATAGTACATCAAAGTGAGGTATCATTACTGGCAATGTAAGGGGTATGTATACTACAATTATTTTTGGTTTCCTCTTTATTTAGTATTAGTAGTGATCAACTTCTCATTCTGAATGGTAGATTTATGTATAAACAGTTTTATAAACTAAATAATAGTATCATCATGAATTCTTGGTGGGTAAACTCTCGCTTCTTCCCTTTCATTTGTTCAAGTTTGAAGGTGAGTGTAATATCATGTATTATTATTAAGTTGTATGATGGCCCTTTTGGTCCTTTGCTTTCTTCTTTATTTGTAAATACTTGGGAAGTCAGATTTGATTTCATTGTCTTTAGTTTTACTTAAAGAGCTTAATCCCCTCTTTTCCAGTAAATGAAGATTCTTATTCCCCCAAATCCCATCTCTTAAAGCTATAGCTCTTATAGACGACATAGGATGGAGTGATGATGACGAACATGAATCAGATCGATGTGAATCTGACTCTTCATGCATCCCCTAACGAATTTTTTAGAATCTTGATATGTCATATTCTTTTCGAATGATCTTTTTAGCTAGCATTTGGCTGGATCTACATGCTTATGAAGTATTACAATTAGAGTGGAGATTTCCTACTTATTTTTGTGTCAACACCTATGTGGTCCTTCGAAAGTGATTTCGAAAAGTGAAAAAGTTTGTGTTCTCACCTTTAAGAGACACATGAGTTCTAGTGGAGGCGTTGAAATGCTAAGGGTAATCATACCTTAGGTAGTGAGTGTAGGCAAGGAAGAACAAATGACTATATAATATTACCTCCATTCTTAATAACAGACTTTTTAGAATTTTTTACACATATTAAGAAACTTAAAAAATAGGGGAGATTTAATTAAAAGTTACCAACATAACCATATTTTATAAGAGAAGGAAATTAAATGATTAATTGTCGATAGATTTTAAAAGAGAGTAGAATAGAAAATATATTATTTATTTTGCATTGGAATTCTAAATGTGATATACATTGTGAAATATTTTATTATGTTATATTTGGAGTTCAATGCAAAATAAATAATCTATTTTTTTTTTTAATATTTAACATTTATCGGCATCTAATTGTTTAATTTTTTTTCTTTTATAAATAAAAATATATTGGTATGTCAGTTATTTTTAAATAAATTTTTTCTATTTTTGAGTTTTTCTAATATACATAAAATAACTCTACAAAAATCAATTACTCCTACTACTAAGGAATAGAGGTAGTAATATGAACGGGAGGTAGGTCTCTAAGGGGGTGTTTGTTTGCACTTAATAAGATCTTAATCTGATTCATTAAGACACTAGATCAATCAGACTGTTTGTTTTTCCTGACCAATTCAGATCTGAAGGCCTCTTAATTGGTCTGTTTCATTAAGATTTCAAACTAAGTCTGAACTATGCAGATACTGCCTCTTAACAGAATAAGTTCTATTCAGCTGTTCATTCAGTATTCAGCACTTATTACTTAAAAAAACAAACCGACACCTAACATACTTTACTCATCTCTTAGCATTAAATGTATACCCATAACCCACAAGTTGACTAGATTAATTTTTTAAAATCTCCAATAAATTCGCCATAAATATATCACTAATGACTTTTCTTGTCAATACTGACTTAATTCCTACATATAAATAGATCTAGAGGAACCCAACCACTACTATCAAAACATCATACTCCAACATAAACTAAATTGAGTATAACCATGACTGGCTTTCAGAAATACCAACTTCTTTTTCTCGTATATATTACAATCTTGTTGTCTACCATCCACAATACACAAGTAAAATCATTTATGCCTTTTTAAAATATATTATATTATTGCTAAAAAATTATTACACATTAAAATTATCTACATACCGCACTATGATGCTAAAATATGATTTTTGTTATATTCTTTTTAATAGCTTCACTTCATGTTTCTCATTATAACTGCAAACACAGGCTACCCGTGAAGGTTTAGAAAAACCAAGCAAGACAGTTTCCAATGATCATATTGCTCAACCACCACCTGGAATAAATACATGTCCAGTACCTGTAGATGGTATTGTTGCTCGTCCCCTGATTCTTATCATAACAATTCACTTTCATAGATATGAATGAATATTCATGCTATGGTTAATAGATATTTGTTAATAATGGATTTGTAAATTGTATAGGTTGTGGAGCTGCATGTGAACTAAGGTGCTCAGCAACATGGAACAAGGAAAATTGCTTACACTTTTGCAACTTATGTTGTAATCAATGTCTTTGTGTTCCTCCTGAAACTTCTGGCCATAAAGAGTGTTGTGATTGTTACAATTATTGGAGGTCAAAGCAAGGTGGATCTAAGTGTCCTTGAAACTAGCATTTTGGCGGATTAAATAATTAATCAAAAGTTTAATGATATTCTGTTCAATTTATGATTAAGTTTCTGCCTATCAAATTAATCAATCTATTGTATGTTGATTTATCCATACTATGAATTGTTTGATTTCGTTAAATATTAGTTACTTTTTTCCCGAAAAGAAAAAAAATCATATTTTCATTAACTAATTTAATAAAATATTAATTTTCAACTAATTTTTTTTAGTAAAATATTAATAAAGGTTTTATGATAATTTTTTGGTAACTTATCATAAAAACCTTTATTAATATTTTATTAAAAAAAATTAGTTGAAATTTAATATTTTATTAAATTAGTTTATGAAACTGTTAAAAAAATCGAGCTAGGCGGCCGTCTATAGCAGGTAGCCTACCTCTAGAGATGGTCCAAGCGATTTCCAGACGCTCTTAGATCCAGGCAACTCTAGACAAACTCAGGCGGCCGTCTAGGCGGTGTGGACGTTAAAAAATTGAGAAACTCTAATTTTTTTTTACAAAAAATTATATAAACCGGTTGAGGTTAGCTCAACTGGCCAGAGTCTTGGTTATCCTTCTAGGCGGTACAAGTTCGAACCGTGTCAACAACACCGAGTCTAAAAAGTAGTTCTCCCATATAACAAAAAAAATCAACAATGAAAATAAGAAGCAAATCCAAAGAAATATTCAGATATTATCAATTATCGTTCAATTTGATTGTATCAAGTATTTATCTAAGAAATTATATATAATTTGGTGAGTTTTTTCACGTGTGTTTTTTAATCTTACGAGTATATCGTGTGGATTTAAATGTAAAAAATAAACTCATAATATATAATATTCATAAATAAAATTCTAAACCGCCTAAGCACCGCTACATTTTCTATCACTGACGACTACTTTTTCCTCGCCAGTGAAACTTGAAAGTCCTAGAGGGGGGTGAATAGGATTACTAATAAGATTAATGCCTAATTAAAAATCTTTTGGACAATTATATGTTTTAGAGAAAAACTTCTAAGTTAACTAATATATCAAACTCTTAAGGGATCATGCAATGGATAGGTTAGAGGTTCGATATATAAGTTAAACAAGTAAATCAACTATCTATTCTCTTATTATGCTAGATGATCTAAGTTAGATAAACTAGATAATCAATATCACAATATTCATACTAGCATATTATCAAACATATAAAGTGCGGAAAATAAAGAGTGTAGGGATAGAAAGATACACACGATTTATAGTGGTTCGGTTTCCCCACATCCACTACCTAAGGAAGCCTCCTTAGGATTTCAAGTTTTTCACTAAGCTCCTGTGTCTCTCTTAACCGGGTCGAGAACACAATAACCCTTACAACCTCTTCGATAACACGAAGGACAACCTCTTCGAAACCACGAAGGAAACTCTTGTGTAATCACAACACAAGGACACCGAGTATACTCCGGATACTCAAATTCTCTCTTAATCTATCTATTACAAGAACTAGACTTAAGAGGATAAATACAAAGAGTTTAAAGGGTGAAACTACTTTGCTAACAATCTCCTAATGAGTAGATATAACACTTAAGCATGAAAGACTCCTCTTGAGTAGATAGAACTTTGTGTCTTATTGGATTAACTTCTTAATTGAGTATATATGACAATGTATAGCTCTTGACACCTTCTTGGATGATAACAATTAAGCCCCTTAATGTATATGGGTTGAAGGTGTAGTTGTAGCCTTGAAAGACCTTCAATTTATAGCTGCAAAATGCTCCCAACGGTCATAAGACTTGTCTCCAACGGATATATTAATATCCCCAACGGTTATATGCCTTTTGTCTTCATTTTGCTGCAGAAAACCCTAACCTGTGGTGCACCGCGGGTCTCGTGCGGTGTACCGCATGAACCTTCGTTTAATTCACTTGCTTTCTGACGGACTAGCCCTGCTCCGTGGTGTAGTCCGTGCTGCGGGCGGTATACCGCTCGTACCGCCGGTATACCGGTCCGGCTACCGCACCAAAGGTCTAAAACACCTTCTAGTGAGTATATCTTTTACTGTGATGCTCGGATCAGAAAACCTTCTTCACGGGAGTTGTAGAGAACATCATTCTAATAAATTTTTTAGTTGATCACTAAAGCTAATTCTCAATGTACACAAAGATAAGGTTAAAAGTATTTGTATGAGAATTAGTTTCTTAAGATAAAACAATAAAGCTTTGATCTAAATGATAAAGAATGTGTTTTTTGATGAATTAGAGTGCAAGATAGAATATGTATAACAAGAATAATTAGCACACTAAACACAAGAGGATTTGTCACATTAAAACAGCCTATTAAGGGAGGCTATATGCCAACAAAACTACATGTCGTCGCCTAGGATCTTGTTTCGTTATTCACGACAGAATATTCATCGTTATTTCATAAGCAACCAAATCAGCTGCTGCAAATTTCTGAGGGGGATTAATATATCTCCTTAGTCTATTTGCTGCAATAGAATACTGTGGTGGTTGTGGTGAAGGGATATCGCCACCATTATGCATGTCTGGATCATTTTGAGATGTAGTTTCCGGTATAGGTTGTGATTCAGTTGGCAATGTGTTTAATTTCTTCTGATCACTAGAGGCTAAATTAGGAAGCATAACACTTTCATCAAAAGTAACAATTTTACTAATTACTATTCTTTTGGTTTCTGGACACCATAATTTATAAAATTTAACACCAGCTTTATAATCGAAAAAAATACACTTTCTTGATCTAGGTTCCAGTTTACCATTCTCAATATGTGCAAAAGCTGGACAACCAAAAACTTTAAGATCCGAATATTTTGGAGAAGTTTTAGACCATACCTCTTGTGAAGTGTTGTTGTCAATGGTAGTTGATGGAGAAATATTGATAAGATAAGTAGTTGTAGAAGTGGATTCGGTCCAACACATATTTGATAAACCAGAGTTAGAAAGCATTGAACATACTTTTTCCATAATTGTTCTATTCATACGCTCTGATACACCATTTTGCTGAGTTGCACCTGGAATGGTTGAGTGATTAACAATACCTTTGGACTTATAGAGAGCATTAAATTTTTTTTGAGCAAAACTATAAACCGCTATTAGTATGAAGGTGTTTTATTTGCATTCATGTCTGTTTCTCGATCATGATCTTCCATTCTTTAAAGGTTGACAATGTATCATTCTTTTGTTTCAAGAAAGACACCCAAACTTTTCTAGATAAATCATCAATTATAGTCAACATATAATGAGAACCTCCCATGGAAGACATTCTAGACGGTCCCCAAATATCTAGATGAAGATATTCAAGTGTACCTTTAGTGTTGTGAATATTTTTCCTGAATTGAACTGCATTGTGGTTTCAGAGACACAATGTTCACAAGGCTAAAGTTTACCGAGACTTTGTCCATCGAGGAGTCCTCTTCAATTTAGTTAAGTCATACCATTTTCGCTCATGTGTCCTAGACGCATATGCCAAATTTTAGTGGTATCTTCTTTTGAAAATGAAGTAGAGACAACAGCCAAATCACCAATAACTGTGGAACCCTGCAAAACATATAATTCTGTTGTCTTTTTTTGTCCTTTCATCACAACAAGATTTTCTTTGCATATCTTTAGAACTCCACCTTCTCCAGTGTATGTGTGTACCCTTTTGAGTCTAGGCTACTCAAAGATATAAGATTCCTCTTAAACTCTTGAACATGTCTCACACTACCAAGTGTTCTTACGACCCCATCAAACATCTTAATTCTGATTTTACCAATTCCAATAATTTTGCATAAGGCGTTATTTCCCATTATAACAACACATTTCGATACTATTTTATATGAAGAAAAGAAATCCCGTTTAGGCCACATATGAAAAGTGAAGCCAGAATCCATAATCAATTCTTCACTTGAGTTAGGTTCATTGTCACACGCCGCCAAGAGTTCCCCATCGCTATCATTTTATACGACACCAGCTTCACCAAATTTACCTGGGTATCGGTTGTGATTTGGAGTAGAATTCTTGTTCCTGTTCTGCAATATATGACATTCAGATATTATATGCCCCTTTTTCTTGCAGTAGTTGCAGAACTTGTTCGTCTTCCATTCATCACCGCCAGATTTCCACTCATGTGATATTCCTCGTACAAACTAGTCTTCTATGTGGGGTTCAGTTGTACCCAACAAGTGTTTCATCCTTTCCTTAGAGTATAAGTCTTCATATACTTCATCCACAGATATCGTCTCATGACTGTATAATATTGTATCTATAAAATTTGATTACGAAGGGGGTAACAAACACAATAAAATTAACGCCAAGTCTCCATCTTCATACTTGACTTCTAAAGCTTCCAAATCATATGCGATTTCCTTAAAAACATATATATGGTCTTCTAAAGTCGTTGCTTAAGAGATAACTTACTAGTAAGACTTTTCAATATACACAATTGATCTAATTTCAACCATAAAGCAGCGGAAGTCTTCTCTTTTAAAACGTCTTGTAAAATCTAATTTGAGAGATAGAGTTGAATCTGGGATAGAGCCTTAAGATCTTTTTGTTTTTTTATGCAGTAAATAAATTCGAGGGCATTTTATCAAGGCCCAATAGCGCTTCATTCTAAATCCATTTGAGCGAGCACAGCTTGCATCTTAACTTGCCACAATGAGAATCTCGTATTGCGAAAAATAAAAAAAATAGCAAAAAAAATTAGAATTTGGAGAAACCGACCTAAAAAACGGATCCGGAACATCGTAAAACCCTTGGGTAGATTGACTCGAAAAAGTCATCCGGAAAGGCAAAGTCGACGGTCAACCTTGACCGCTCAAAGTCAACTGTGTCCGGTCAAACGGCGGCTGATCAAAGGTCAAGGCCCTGATTTGATTTTGTTTTTTCTTTGAAATTAATATATATTATTATATCTAAGGAAGGGAAGCAGCGACTGGTTTTTTTTAATGTGCAGGTGCACGGATTTTTGTGTGGTATGCGAAGCACCAGAACGCACTCACAACCAATTACAGTGTTGGCGTACCTAGTACCTGTGCGCCGCGAAGTAGGGGAGCACACGTCTTCTTCTTGACCCGTTTTGCTGTAGAAAGACCCGCCGAGTTAACTCACTTTTTGACCTAGATCGTTCTTCGTCTATAGTGCACGAAAATTATCAAAATCACAGCCGTTTTGTTACTCGGTTCGATTAGAAGAGAGCTATACGATTACTTTTTGCATAAGAGGGCATATAATCGAGGAAAAATTCGAAATTAATTTTGAAAAAATACCAAAACCCTAACCTTGAAGATCTTCTTCGTTTCTTGTTGTAGCTTGATGATTAGGATGTCGTTATACTCGTAATGAAGAGTAGAACAAGATTGAGTAGAGTAAGGTGGCGTTTGTTTTTTTAAGTAATAAGTGTTGAATGCTGAATGAACAGCTGAATAGGACTTATTCTGTTAAGAGACAGAGTCTGAATGATTCAGACTTGGTTTGAAATCTTAATGAAACAGACCCATTAAGGGCCATTCAGATCTGAATTGGACAGTAAAAACAAACAGTCTTATTGATCCAGTGTCTTAATGAACTAGATTCAGATCTCATTAAGTGCAAACAAACACCCTCTAAAACTTATAATCTTTGGCCAATAATCCATTTTGAAGATTGAAAATTCGAAACCCTAATTCTTTTTTTTGCAGAAAAGAAAACTAAATAAAAAGTAGGGTTTTATAATTTGATGATTCTCCGATAACTCTTAAAAACTCGATTCTTGTGTAGAAAAGATACGTTACTTGTTGTGCAAGATAAGTCTGAGCTCTTATACCAATTTGATAGAATAGGATCGAATAAAAAGCACACAAATAAGTAATTGTTACAAGATTTACGTGGAACCCCAAGACGGGAAAAAACCATGAGAAGATGAGAGAGTTTCACTCTAATGAAAGAGATATTACAATGATGCTTATATTCTAAATGGTGTAAATAATAATACACACTACATGTGTATATATAGGGAAGTCATTAAACTAGAGTTATTAATCTAATAGGTCAAACCTTACAGATAAAAATTAGGTCATATCCTTAATATAAAGTTTTATCGGATTTCCATTTTCTGTAGAAGAGAAGATGGGAGGAGTGATTGAAGATATAGCTCACCTATGTAGTTTCAGTAACTTGACGGAGATGGAAGTTAACAAAATTGGAAAGGTCTTAGATTTGGACAACAAATTGGGTGATTGGGTGAATCATCTTAGCCCATCCATGGTGAAAAATATAAATAAGGTCGTACAAGAAAAATGTAATGGTTCGGGTCTATCATTTAATTTAGTTTGTTGTTTGTATTGTTTTCAGAATACTTCATTTATGAGTAGTTTAATCCGAATAAATTTTATTTATTCGGATAATACTGTTGTAGTAATATATACTATTACAATTTAGTATGCCATGTACCCATGTCCTCTTAATAGAACAGTCTCTTGATAAAAGTCTGTTGGTGTAAAAATGAAGTTGATCTAAACTTTATATATATATGTTTATTAAAAATTAAAATAAATCAACTATGCTTAATTTGTACTGTGATAATGCAATTTTTGCAAGGAAAAATCTTTAAATGGTTTGTGAACTATAGGTTATATGTAGCTTTGAGACCTGAATTTTAAATTGAAGTCCGGTTCCTACAAGTTTAATAATTTTCTTCTTCTGTTGTTAGTCCTAGTTATAAAATCAGTCTTTATTAAAGTAAACATACTATAATTTATAAGACATAAAAGATAGTGTTGCTAGTAACAAACAAGCTGGACTTATTCTAATTAGAAAGAGAGAATATTTCTCACCATAAACTTACAACAGTGTTGTCTACACCTACTTATAAGCCATAAAAATATAAATGACTTACACCTGTAAACTTCCCTCATTGCTTTCCTCTATATAAAACTCGAGTATCAAGCAAAAAAATAAGAAATTACTAAAATCATATTAAGAGTATAACAATGAGAAATAATTATCAAATTAGTACCGGAATCTTGTTTTTTTTGTTACTTATCACTGTGTCTATAGATGCCTATAGAGATGAAAGAAGAAGGGGATCTAATAAGTTGTTTTTGTTGCGAAACTTAAAGCATGTTGTGAAGACGGATGCCGGAGAAATGAGTGTGACTCAGGGACCTACAGGAACTCGTTCTCAAACTCCAATGCATGTTGGTTTCATAACTATGGAACCAAGGAGTCTTTTCATCCCTCAATACCTTGATAGTAGTCTCATACTCTTCATTCGTGCAGGTTCTATAATTTAAATCAAAATCGTCATTTAAATAAATAAAAACATTGATGATGTATTTCCACTTAAATCAAGTTATGGGTATAATTTGGAAGATACATATCATTACTTTAAATAGATATAGAAATTACTAGATGAAATAGAAACATTACAACTAGAAACTACAAGTATATAAATAACTAATACTCATAAGACTATAAATAAGGAATCGTAGAATAATTTAAAGTTAAAGTATATATTTGACTATTTCACATAAAAGAAGGACGCTTTATGAATTAACCTCCTAAAAGAAGATTTCAGGAATGTCAACCTAATTAATACTTGCAAGTTTTAGCCTTTATAGACGAAAATTCTTGAATCCAGACTAAGGAAGATGAAATTAATATATGCTACTCAGGTCACAAATCTTAATATAATTAGGATTATATGATGGCTCGTGCATTAATGCAGGAGAAGCAAGACTTGGATATATCTACAAGGATGAGTTAGAAGAAAAGAAATTCAAAGAAGGAGATGTGTATAGAATTCCAGCTGGATCAGCATTCTACTTGGAGAATATTGATAAAAGTAACAGACTTCATGTGATTTGCAGCATCGACTCATCTGAGAGTCTAGGATGGCACTCGTTCCGGGTAAGATCTACTATCAAGCTTAACCATTGATTGCTAAGTTTTCACGCACCCAGATCTTCAAACAAGCGTGATTAGTATGGTCAGTTAAGAAAATATCGTATATACCTCTATTCTACTGTCTCAAATGGGTGAGATTCCGGTCGTATTTAACCGGTCGTGGGGAAAAATTTGAGATCCAATACAAAAAATTGTCTAGACCTTTAACGTTTAAAGGTAACTTCCCGAAAATAACCATCAAATTCTATTTTTAGGTCAATATGACTTAAAATTATTTTTATACTAAACATTTTAGAAAAATTATTCTTAAATATCAGGTATTTAAAATTATCAAATTTAGGCCATTTGACTAACATTATTCAAAAAATAACGATTTTATCACGGAAGAAATTACAAATTGAGGCGTAAAAAACAAAAACTTAATATTATAAGGCGTAGTTAGAAAAAGTTACTTTTTAAGGCCATTTTTTAATTTCTGGTTGGTGTTTTTGACTTTTATACCCCTGTTCGTGATTGGTACGGATCCATCACGATATTTTACACTCACTTTCTTTTCATCTATGGCAGTTTATATATCTTTTTTAAATTGCTTATTACATTTTATTAAGGCATGTTTTGGGTTGTACCCTTAAAGAACAAATAACCAATCAAATCCCCCGGTGAATACAGACCTATAACCCAAACCACCTCACACCATGGAATAAAACATCTGTATTGGTTAATGGGTAGCAGATAAATGCATTTATAAAAGACTGTTAATAAACTTGATTCATCAAACATCCTGGAAAACATAAACAATGGATCCAACGAATGCAAAAAACAAAACAAAAAATCAAGCACAAATGAAAAAAAACAGCAAATGAATCACGTCGTCTTGATCATTTCGTCTTGATCACGATGGGGCTGGTCCCATTAATCGTATTGCATTGACGGGTTGTACCCATAACGCGGTTCGATTGGATTGGACCTAGGAGGATATTGTTCTTGGGCTGGACGCATGGTGGGTATGGTTTCAGCCAGTGTTGGAAGGATATTGTTCTTGGTTTGGATCCATGGTGGGGCTGGACCCATTTTCAGGGTGTGCTTCATGGGCATGTAACCATCTCGGATTCGGGCTTCCTGGGGTTGGACATTTGAGGGCTGGCGCTAGACGCGGATTAGCAATGAAGAGCGAGTCTCGATCTGGTGAAGTAACGAATCTCGATTGCATTGTCTGGGTTGTACCCTCAATAGTTCGATTGGATTAGACCCACGACCATATTTTTCTTGGGCTGGACCCTCAACGGTTTTTCGGTGAAGCAACGAATCTCAGGTTTGTTGATTAACATGATGGGTAAGGTTTCAATCGGTGTTGTGAAGCAAAGCTGTGGTGGGGTGCGAATCTAGATCTAATGGTGGTGGTGCGAATATTGGTGGTGGTGCGAATATTGGTGGTGGTGCGAATATTGTGAAGCAGCGCGGTGGTTTGCAGAGATGATAGGGGTGGTGATGGCGGTGGGTTCTTGTGCAGATGGGCGGCGGAAGGTGAGATTGGAGTTGAAAGGTCTAATACAGCCTTCAATGGCGGAGCAGGGGCAGCGGCAGCGGCGGTTGTTCTTCTGGGCAGGATTGCTTCGCGGGTCATGGAGGGGGTCATGGTGGTGGAGAAAGAGGAAAGGGCTGTGTGGTGTGTGGTGGGAGTGGGTATGATGGTGGGGACGGTGGTGGGTTTTCTCTGTAGGTATAAGGGAGTGGGGGTGGGTTTGGTGATTGTCTCGTAAAAGAGAAGAATACTTGAGGGTAGGTTTTGATTTACAGCTGCTTAATAGGAATGGGGAATGGGATTTGGTGTTTTCTCTGTAGGTATAGGGCAGTGGGGGGGTGTTTGGTAATCTTACCTTCTTTAGTTGGTCTTATAACTACTGGTTAGAGGGTGGGCTTTAGAAAAGAAACCCAAACCTCTATACGCCTTATAAGATAATTTCCTCTTTATTACGTGAGTGTGTGCCTAGTAAATAAACGTTTCTATAAAAAGGATAAAGTACCTATGAGATCTTGGAGACCATCTTAATGCCATAAAAGAACCCTCTTATTCCTCTTTCTTCCGAAAAGGTCTCTAAGATGTATGTTGTTATTACTACCCTTATCGTTTATATAAAAAAAGAGTTAGATACTTCTCTCTCCTCCATTACCATTATTCTTTCTCCTCCATTACCATTAATTTCTCTTCTCCCGTTATCATTTTTCTCTCTCCTCATTTATTAAACATCAATAATTTCCAGCTCCGACCACCGTCAACTACCGCCGGAAAAAGTTATGAGCATGGAAAAAGTTACTGAGCATGGAGTACTGAGTATGAAAAAAGTTTTGAGCATGAAAAGAATTATTGAGCATGGAGTACTGAGTATGGAAAAAGTTACTAAGTATCGAAAAAAGTTACTGAGTATCGGAAAAAGTACTGAGTATCAAAAAAAATTGTTGATTATTCGGAAAATGTTATTGAGTATGCTCGGTAAATTTGCTGAGTATTGGAAAATGCTCAGTAACTTTGATAAATCATCAACAATTAAGTGAAACCTAAAAAAACAAAAAGAAACTATACTCATCATATTTGTTTTTTGAAAAGAAAAAAATGACAAGTCGGCAAGTTGTTGAGCATTTTAAGGGAAATAAAATAAAATAAAAGTTTAGTCTTCTTCACCAGCAACTCGAGGGAAACAAAATAAATATAAATCCTTATATTATGCAATAATTGCATATAGAACCCTGTACTACAAATTAATTGCACTATAATTCCTATATCCTGCAAAATAACTTTACTTTATCACAGAAACAACAAAACAGATCAAACCTTAAAAAGCTAATCAAAATTTTGGTCCACCTATTTTTAATGTTAATGTTCGGTTGGTATGAATCATGGTTATTCAAATCATGTTCAACCAATGCGATGGAGAAATTCAGTTGATGATTTGTTACATAATTGGGATTCAAATAATTTTGTGTTTATTGATGATACGAATCCTTATTGGGATAATAATGGAGAGATGTCTTGCTAATGTTGTCGGAGATCTAAGGCGAATGGAGGTCTTCTAATCTGTCTCAGACCACGAACGAGGTCTTCTCGCCAGAAAAGCTTCGCCAACAGCTTTCGACTGAGATAAATCTAGTTTCACGAACAACTGCGACGATACAAATCTCGGAACAGTGGTCATCACCATTAACAGTTCTAGATCTAGATTTCGCCGCTTCTTCCACTCCGAGTTGTTGTATATCCATGGCGGTGGTCGATTTAGAAACAACATGTCACCTCGTCGGAAGCTGTCATCGCCGGAGCTTTAACCACAAAGTTGTCTTCACGAGCAAACTTTGCACCACTTTTGGGTAAAAAGAGAGCTTTGGTTTTTTTAGCAATGGAATGACTTTTCATGTGAAGGAGGAAGAGACCGCATGAAAGAGAAAGAGAAAGAAAAGAGAGAGGAGCAAGAATGTGATTTAGGGTTTTAAGATATTTCGAACCAAATTAATATATATAGGAAAAAAAAAAGGGTAGAAATGTAATTGGATTTTTAGGGTATATATAGTGTTAATTTTTTGTTGTGGTCTTTAGTAAGAAAATAGAATTCATCCGGTCTTGTTGAATTTTAAGAGGTGTCTTCAAAACCCTTGAGGTAATTTTCTCTTATAAAAATGTTTTAGATCATAAATAATAATCTAAAAATGGAATTTTCTTAAATTACTATTAGTTGCTAAGAGGTTTGTCTAGTCTCATCAGCCAATTAATGGATTGTTCAATCCATAAATGGGTCACCCAAACATATAGACCGATTGAACAACTCGTGACTCATGCAATGTTATCTTAGAATGTAATTATACATATGAAAAAAATCTATCAAAAAACCCAATTTAAATGGAAAGGAAGAAGTATCCAAAATTAATTATTTTGTAACGGTATAAAAAGTTTCATATAAATATTTTTTTAATCCTACAATATGAGTCAGGCTCGCTTGCAGGTCCTGTCTTGGGGCGTGATACTTAGAATCTTTCCCCACAATTAGCCTAATAGGAAATGTAAGTAGTTTTGTAACATTGGCGTCTGTGCAGTCATTCTTTGTAGGTGGTGGAACATACCCAATGTCTATACTGGCAGGATTCGAGCCCTCAACATTGGCAGCAGCGTTTAATGTAAGAAAAACTAGATTACTTCCAATTTTCATCGTAGGTCTAACATTAATTAGCAATGTTTGTAACAGGTTTCAGTAGAAGAAGTAGAAATGATTTTAACAAGACAACAGTCAGGTCCAATCGTGCACTTATCTGATGATTCTCATGCACCAAGTGTATGGACAAAATTTTTAGAACAAGAAAAGCATCATAAAGTAGCTCAACTAAAGAAGGTCATGCCTTTAGAAGACAACGAAGAAGACAAGAAACCAACATGGTGTTGGAGGAAAATGTTGATATCTGTGATTGGAAAAGAAAGCATGAAAAAGTTGGTGAAAAAATTAACTGAGCCCGAATCTTACAATATTTACAATAGAAAACCTGATTTCCAAAACGATTATGGATGGAGCTTGGCTCTTGACGAGTCTCACTATTCTCCTCTTAGTCACTCTGATATCAGTATTTATCTCGTTAATCTCACCGCGGTAATCTTCTTTTATCTATTCGTATTATTAGATTAGGGTAATTGGCGTTATTACAAAAGGCTAATAAATAGTCTTATTTTAATTAAAAGCTTGTGTTATAACAAAGAAACAGATATATACTCTTTAAAATTCGTTTTTTCTCTCAATAAAAATATATAGAAAAAAACTATTTTTAATTTTGCTTTGTAAAATGATATAAATTAGTATTTGGGTATATAAAAATCAGCTATTTTGTTTGTTATAACACAGGTGGCTATTTTTCAGTGTTTTGTATTACACGGACTAGTGGTGCCGTTTCTAATTTATGTAACAAATCATTTTCTATATGTAGGGATCAATGATGGCACCCCATGTCAATCCAACAGCAACAGAATATGGAATTGTGTTAAGAGGAAGTGGTAGAATCCAAATCGTGTATCCAAACGGAACATTAGCAATGAACGCTGAAGTAACCGAGGGAGATGCGTTCTGGGTCCCACGCTACTTCCCGTTTTGCCAAATTGCATCAAGAAAAGGTCCGTTTGAGTTCTTCGGATTTACAACATCCGCAAGCAAGAACCACCCACAGTTCTTAGTTGGAGAAAACTCGCTCTTGCAAACCATGAGGGGACCTGAAATGGCGGCTGCATTCGGAATGAGTGAAGAAAAGTTGAAGAAGATGACAAATGCACAGCGTGAGTCGACTATTTTGCCTTCCGCTGCAGAACCAGAGCCGAAGGTTGAGAAGATGAAGTTGCCGGTTTGGGCCATTGGAAATGACATACTCACGGGTTTTTAATTAGTATTTGATCATGGGCTCTTTAGTTTTCTATTTTCACCTCGAGTTTTTTATAAATTTATGATTTTTGTTTTCTCATTTTGAACTTAAGAATGATGAATTAGCTTTTAAGGAATCAAAGAATTAAGCAAACAAGTATTGAATAGATCCCATTGATTACAAGTTTCATGGTCTACAGAAAAACTATTTGGAGAATATCTAATTCAAATTAAAAGTCAAGTCCAATCCGTTGGTGAAATGTGTAAATCGCATCCACTTATAGAAATATGTTGAATGCTTCCCTCAGATAAGTGATAAATGTTCACATCTTGATATTCGGAGAAGTACATACCAATGAGGTCTACCTTAATTATTCTTGGAACCTTCGATTAGAAATGAGGGACTTACGACGCAAGAAGAAAAACTTTGTTTCTCACTTAACCTTCACTTAACCTTCACCGATGTACCATCTTCAATGTTTACCTAGAAAACCCCAAACTCTCGAGTGCGGAGAGGGTACCAAATCAACATAGGTACAGATAACGATAACCAATTTTCCGTGATAAAGCTCAACCAAAAGTGTGTCGTAAGTCTCTTGTTTCCCTTGCTTCCGCCATATAGGATCGAAAGATACTATGAGTGGACGTCGATTGGAGCGGCTGAAAAGATGGATACAGCCGATGCAATTGAATCAAATCAAGGACTAAACATCTTCGAGAATCAAGCTGATGTGGTTGTTGCATAACTTGCTAGATATGAGAAATCTTTGATCGCTCGCCTCACACTTATATCTGTAAAGGTAAGGTTTCGAGTAGATATTTTTCGTGAGGTGGAAATAAAGGGCTAATGAAATTATTATAAAAAGTACCTGAAAAACCAGAAGAGAAGCCAATAGATTTTTTAGCAATCCATGCTCTGTAGTCATAGTTGTAGATTGTTCGACTGAGTAAGTTGATAGTTGAGCTAAGCAGCAATTGAGCATGATCGTGCAACCGAAAATTGGAAGCACTTTCGATTTTCATTTGTTCTGAATTGCTTGACACTGATATGTGATGATTGCTTTTGGTGAAATTTTTAACCTACATTCTAACTATACTTTAAATATCCAAACATAATTTTTAAAATTTTCATTCGCAAGTAATGCACAACTCAACAATATTGATGTACATGGTGATTTATACCAACAAATAGCGCAAATGGCATATCATATTTGTTTGTCAAGTAAGTTGTATCAAAAGTAACAACATTGTTGAATGATTCATATGATGATCTACACCTTATCAACCCAAAAAATATTTTTAATCAAAATGTTTTCATTAACATGCATGACATGAAAAAAGTCAAAATTCTTTTTTTTGCATTTAAATGAAAAAACTAAAAAGATTTTCAGTATCACCTTCACCAAGCCTTAAATATTTTTGTTTGGCAATAAAATTTCTACAGTCTCCTTAATCAGAATGAACATTCTCAAAACCCCCAACTTCTGCTACGAACATATTAGAACTTTTACCTACTTTAATTTCTATTTTATCATTCAATTCAAGAATTCTTTTTGTCGGAGTATCAATTTTTTTGTTACCATTATGCTTGTATGTATCTTGTAGATCAACATAGTGGTTATGATTTAACTCAACAAATGACAAACAATGTAACCCATCATGATTCAAATTTATTCTAACAAGACAATCAGCTTTTTTTCAAGGTTTCTTAGTACTCGTATGTCTAGGATTACTAGATTTATCGCATGCAACCATATATTATCTTATAATTCTATCATGTACACGGTCATCCAGCATCTCAAATCTGACTTGTTTTGCATATCAAATAAAAATTCACGAACATCTTCACATAACTGAAAAAACATTCATTTTTTGAGAACTTCAATATCATTTCCATTACAATTCCCACCTCCGTTAGATTTTTTGTCAAATAAAATCATAAGTCATATGAATCTTCATATATATGTGTGTGTGTGTATGTGTGTATGTAAAATCAATTATGCTAACATGAATATGATATAAAACAAAAAATATGTCAAATATGTTTCTCTAATTTCAAAAAAATAAATGTTCCTATGTTATGTTGTATTAAATGTTTGAGAACAATCATCTTATATTGAACAAATCAGTCTTATGGTTTTTTTAAAACTGCATAAACAATCCTTGATTTCATATTCTTTGAAATCATCGTCAATCACCTGAATCATATATAATTACAGTAAAAAATTATTTTTTTAGTTCTGAAATCATCACCATTTGAGTTCTATTCTCAAAAAATAAAATTAGTTATTTATTTGTTTAATTTAATAATTAAAAAAGTATTTTTCTTACTTTATAAGGGATGGAGTGATTTCTTTGTGGTCAGACGGCGGTGAATTTGATGCCATCTGGAAAAAAAATTGTCTTTGCTTGCCAGATAGTTGGAAATCGGTCGACAAAAAAAAGAATAGTTGAGAAAGATAACCATTGTTGTAATTGAATTTTTAATATATGTTTTAGGTAAATCTATTTAGAGTGACATAATAAAGGTAATCTAAATAAAAAATATTAAATAAAATAAAGAATGTATAAAAAAAAATAGAATAATGGTATGTATATGCCATGTAGAACACTACATCATGTGTGACATTTGGATGGTATGAATTTGGGTATTATATATCATTACTCATTCAAGCATTTCTTTCTTTAATTTGAACATGATTCAAAATTACTAGATAAAAAGTTAAAAATTTCGATAAGACTACTTTTAAGCACTTTTCAAAAATAACAATATACTATTAAATTCAGCTTTAAGATCTTAGCACTCAGGTTCCAACCTTTCATGGATAAAATCGCCTCACCAACCCAATTTGATTTCATTAGAGAGAAAGCATACAAGATAATACTTTGATGGCCTAGGAGGTATCTTTCTTTCTTGAATAAAAAAATAGGTCAAAAAAAACTTACGCGGCGATTAAATTGGATATGACGAAAGCATACGATCAAATTGATTGGGACTTCTTGTTCCAAATTCTTGATAAAGTTAATTTATGCAAGAAATTGATTGATTGGATTTTTAATTGCATTTCGATGCTGTCTTTTTAAATCAAAGTCAACGGGGAAAGACTTAAAGAAATTTCATCGAAACAAGGTATTAGATAAGGTGATCCATTATTTCTCCTATTTTTCTCTCTCCTGGCTGAAGGTCTTGTTGGGTTGATCAATTCACAATGTAGATAAGGTAACATCAAGGGTATCGCGATTACTAGATCATGTCCAAAACTTACTTATCCCTTATTCGTTGATGACGCGCTCTTTTTCGTAGACATCAATAAAAAAGAGATGGAAGCTTTTAAGAACACAATCTCTAATTATTGGAGGGTATCTAGACAAATGATTAATTTAAAAAATAGGCTATTTTATTCAATAATAGAACTCGGGAGGAAGTACGTAATGAGGTATCTGGTTTTCTTAATATTGAGTGCACCAAATCCTTAGGCAAATATATGGGTATGATATACTATATGCGTCCTAGAAGGGGGGTTGAATAGGACAATAGAAATTAATCGGCTAATTTTATTTCAAGTAAATAAAATTAAAAGCTAATTTGAATCCTATTGTATTAGCAAACTAAATAGTATAAAACTAGATAATCCTAATAGACAATAATATCAAACTATTCAAGTAGGCATTTTATCAAGCATATAGAGTGCGGAAATATAAAGAGTGTAGAGATAGAATACGATACACAACGATGTATAGTGGTTCGGTTTCCCTACATCCACTACCTAAGGAAGCCTCCTTAGGATTTGCAAGATTCTCAACTAATCTTCGTAACTCTTAACCGGGTGAGATACAAACCCTTACAACCACTTCAAAAACCCTTTGAAGGAAATACACTTGTGTTATCACCAACACAAGGAACCAAGCATAAACCTATGCTCACACTACTCTCTTAATCTATTACAAGAACTAAGAGGAAAGGGAAAAGTGTTTAGGGGTGCTTATAAAAGCTTTGTAACTAAACTCCTAAATGAGTAGATAAGAACTAATTAGCTTCACAATAAATATGACTTGAATGCTCCTTTGAAACCTCCTTAAATGATAGAATTAATTGCTCTTAAGATTGGTAGATGGAAGGCTTAAGTTGTGTCTTGAATGAACTCCATTTTATAGCTGCAAATGTGGTCCAACGGTCATAAGGCTCTTCTCTAACGGATCTATTTTAACTCCAACGGATATAAGCTTTGTCCTCTTGTAATAGTGCAGAAAACCCTCTTGTGCGGTGTACCGCGGATATGGTCCGGTGCACCGCGGAGCTGTTCGACTTAACTTCGAGCTTACTGGTCGGACTATCTAATGTACCGCAACCCTGGTCCGTGCCGTTGTCCGGTGTACCGCGCCTAGGTCCGGTGTACCGTGCAGATTTTTGAGCATACTGACGGGCTATCCTGTGCACCGCACTTCTGGTCCGTGGCTTTGCGGTGTACCGCGTGATTCGTCCGGTGTACCGCAGAGCTGCTCTTTTGAATATCAAGCTAAATACAAGGAAGTAAACACAACTAATCTAAAGAGGGGTTTTGGAAAACATCTTAAGTGATACCAAAATGAATTTTAGTTGAAATGTTGATTTGTCGAATATTAAAACGGGAATAAAACAAGGTGAGGCTAACAATCTCCCCCTTTTTGATGTTTGACAAATCATAAACTTTTGAAGATGTCTAAGATTAAGTTTTGATCAAAAACTCCCCCTCAACCTAATCACTAGAGTTTTTATAAAAACTCCCCCTCACAAAATGCATTTGAAAAAGTTTAACTAAAATTTCTCCCCCTTTGTCAACAACAAAAAGAACAAATGATACGATTTTGAAAATATTAAGGGGTCAAAACACATTTTGAGTAAAAAAACAAGGACCAAAGGAATAAATGGATAATAATTAGAAGCTTCAAAGAACCTATAAAATCAAGAGAATATTAGCAACAAGAGAATATACACAAAAAGCACTAAACAACAATGGCAAGATACTTAGGTTAGAGAATTTGCATGCCAATCTCACAACGAATTTTCTCAAAGAGATCTTGGGGTAGAGGTTTAGTAAAGATATCGGCTAGTTGATTTTCGGAGGTGACAAATTCAAGTACAATATCCCCTTTTTGAGTGTGATCTCGGATAAAATGATGACGGATTTCTATGTGTTTCGTTCTAGAGTGTTGAATAGGATTTTTGGTAAGATTGATAGCACTAGTGTTATCACAACGAATGGGAACACGATCATATTCTAGGCCAAAATCTAGTAAGGTTTGTTTCATCCAAAGAATTTGAGTCACACAATTTCCGGCCGCAACATATTCGGCTTCGGCCGTGGATAAAGCAACACTATTTTGTTTTCTACTAGACCATGAAACAAGGGATTGACCTAAGAATTGGCAACTACCACTAGTACTCTTCCTATCAAGTCTACAACCGGCATAATCGGCATCCGAATAACCTATTAGCTCAAAAGAGGTAAATCTTGGGTACCAAAGTCCTAGACTAAGGGTTCCTTTCAAATACCTAAAAATACGCTTAACGGCACTAAGATGGGTTTCTTTAGGAGAAGATTGAAATCTAGCACAAAGACACACGGGGAACATAATATCGGGTCGAGAAGCGGTTAAATAAAGTAAGCTACCAATCATACCTCGATATAGTTTCTCATCAACATCCTTACCATCTCCATCTTTGTCTAATTTTGTGGATGTGCTCATTGGAGTTCCAATTTCCTTTGCATCTTCAAGTCCAAATTTTTTGATCAATTCTTTTGTGTATTTGGCTTGATTGACAAAGATACCATCTTTCATTTGCTTGATTTGAAGTCCAAGAAAGTAATTTAATTCTCCCATCATGCTCATCTCAAATTCCTTATGCATGCTTTTAGAAAAATTCTCACAAAGATTTTCATTAGTAGCACCAAATATAATATCATCCACATAAATTTGAACAAGAAGGATATCTTTTGAAGACCTTTTTATAAATAAAGTGGAGTCAATTTTTCCTCTTTTAAAACCATCATCTAATAAAAATTTGCTTAATCGTTCATACCAAGCACGAGGTGCTTGTTTTAAACCATATAAAGCCTTTGAAAGTTTAAAAACATGATTTGGAAATTTTGGAACCTCAAAACCCGGAGGTTGTTTAACAAAAACTTCCTCGTCTATAAAACCATTTAAAAAAGCACTTTTGACATCCATTTGGTAAAGTTTAAAATTCATATAACAAGCAAAAGCAAGTAGCATACGAATAGATTCAAGTCTAGCTACGGGAGCAAAAGTTTCATCGAAATCAATACCTTCTTCTTGATTGTATCCTTGAGCAACTAACCTTGCTTTATTTCTAGTGATTATACCGGTGTCATCTAGCTTGTTGCGAAATATCCACTTAGTTCCAATGATAGTAGGGCCAATTGGTTTCTCCATTAATGTCCAAACTTTACTACGCTCAAATTGATTTAATTCTTCATGCATAGCGTTAATCCAATGATCATCCAACAATGCTTCTTTAATATTCTTAGGCTCAATTTGAGATAAGAACGCTTGATGAGCACATAGAGCAATAATACGAGAGCGAGTGGTAACACCTTCTTTTGGATCACCTAGAATTAATTCACTTGGGTGATCTTTGATATGTTTCCAACATTTTGGTAAATCCGTACTAGCTTCATTTGGTGTTTGATCATTTTCCTTAGGAGATTCATCATGAGACTTTACTTCTTGAGTAGAAGATTCTAAGGATTTATCTTGTGGAGCATCTTCATGTAATTCAACATCTACTACTTTCTTGATATTAAAAGGATTAGTCTCATCAAAGTCAACATGCATAGACTCCTCAATAGTACGAGTACGTTTGTTGAAAATGCGATAGGCTTTTCCCTTAGTGGAATAACCAAGAAAAATACCTTCATCCGATTTAGCATCAAATTTTCCCAAATAGTCCCTTTACCCAAAACGCGTTTCTTAGTGTTGTCGGCAAAAGTAACTCTATCACCTTTTGTTTTATATAAATTTGTAAATAATGATGGATTTCCGGTCATGTGTCTTGAGCATCCACTATCAAGTAGCCATATATTTTGCTTCTTGATGCTCAATCCCTACATACAAAAAATAATTTAAGCTTTAGGTACCCAATTTGGATTGGGTCCATGAGGGTTAGTGGATTTCCTTTTTAAGACCCATTTAGGCCTTTTCCAAATTGGCACAAGAGATCCCAAATCCAATAATTTACGATAGTAACAATGAGATGCATCATGACCAAGTTTTTCACAATAGGTGCAAGTGATAGAAGATTTTGAAGAAGATGGAATTTCATTTGAAATTTTGGATTTTACAAAGACATTTTTCAAGGGTTTTTGGTGAGTGAATGGATCATATCCAACACCACTTTTTTCACAAGCCATTCTTTGAGAACCTAAAATTAAATCCAAGTTTTCTTGCCCACTAGTAAATTTTAAAATAATGGCATTTTGATCAACAATCTTTTTCTCTAACAAAACTTTTTCTTCCAAAAGATTTTTCTCAATAAGATGAAGTTTTTCATTATCATCTATACATTCATCACAAAGATTTTGACAATCTTCCAAAGCTTTCAAAACCTCTTTAGTTCTATTTTTCTCAAATTCTAAATCTTTTGTTAAAACTTTGTTTGTTTCAATAGAATTTAAAAAATCATTATAAAGAGAATCAAATGCCTCATGAATATCTTGTTCACTAGCATCATCATTAGTTAAAGAGAGTTTAGATTTAGGAGTTACCTCATCATGATTTGCCATAAAGGCAAAGTGAGTAGTACCGGTATCATCATCCGAAGAAGCATCTTCATCATTTTCAAGTTTTCCCATAAAAGCAACAAGATTGATATTTTCATTGTCACTTTCTTCTTCCTCCGAATTTTGAGTATCCCAAGTGATATTAGCATGCATTGCTCTCTTAGGTTTCTCCTTTTGAAGAAGAGGACAATAAGTCTTGATGTGACCAACTTTCTTGCAATGATAGCAAGTGGGTTCGTCTTGTTTGATAGCTCTATCATTCTTCTTGTAAGGTGAGGAAGAACTTCCTTTCTTGGCAAAGCGTTTGTATCTCATGAATTTTTTCATATCTCTTGTCAACATAGCTACTCCTTCATCTTCACTAGTTTCTTCTTCATGTGAATTTTCTTCTTCACTTTCCTTTCTTTCTTTTCGTTCTTTCAACTTGGTACTCATAGCATGGAAAGCAATAGATTTCTTAATCTTTTTCTCCTCATCATCTCTTATCTTTTCTTCTTCAAGCACAAGCTCCTCCGTCATGAGGTTGCAAATGAGTTCATGAACCGTCATTTTTGAAAGATCTTTAGTATCCCTTATAGAGTTGATCTTTGTCTTGTATTTCCTTGGAAGAGCAAATAAGATTTTTCGGCATTGTTCCTTGTTGGTGTATTCTTGACCAAGAGTCTTCAAAGTGTTAACAATGTTAGAAAATCTTTGATGCATAGCATTCAAGGCTTCATCGGGCTCCATACGAAAAAGCTCATACTTAGTGATAAAGAGACCAATCTTAGTTTCTTTAATATCTTCCGTTCCTTGATATGATAGCTCCAAGAGTTGCCACATTTCATGAGCGGAGTTGCATTCACTAACTCTAGCGTATTCCGTGACACTTAATCCATTAATGAGAATGTTCATAGCTTTGTTGTTTTTGGTGAGTTTAGCTATGTCTTGATCATTGTAATCATCTTCATTTTTCACCTCCGTAGTACTACCCGTAACATAAGGAATATAAGGACCTTTCTTGATAGCAAGCCATAAGAAGTAATCAATTCCTTTCACATGAATCTCCATTTTCTTCTTCCATCCAAAGTAGTCTTTTCCTACAAAAAGCGGAGGTCTAGTAGAACATGAACCTTCCGGTTGATTAGAATCCATATCGTATTAACTCTAGAAACGATTAAGTACAATAGAGCTAGGCTCTGATACCAATTGATATACTATATGCGTCCTAGAAGGGGGATTGAATAGGACAATAGAAATTAATCGGCTAATTTTATTTCAAGTAAATAAAATTAAAAGCTAATTTGAATCCTATTGTATTAGCAAACTAAATAGTATAAAACTAGATAATCCTAATAGACAATAATATCAAACTATTCAAGTAGGCATTTTATCAAGCATATAGAGTGCGGAAATATAAAGAGTGTAGAGATAGAATACGATACACAACGATGTATAGTGGTTCGGTTTCCCTACATCCACTACCTAAGGAAGCCTCCTTAGGATTTGCAAGATTCTCAACTAATCTTCGTAACTCTTAACCGGGTGAGATACAAACCCTTACAACCACTTCAAAAACCCTTTGAAGGAAATACACTTGTGTTATCACCAACACAAGGAACCAAGCATAAACCTATGCTCACACTACTCTCTTAATCTATTACAAGAACTAAGAGGAAAGGGAAAAGTGTTTAGGGGTGCTTATAAAAGCTTTGTAACTAAACTCCTAAATGAGTAGATAAGAACTAATTAGCTTCACAATAAATATGACTTGAATGCTCCTTTGAAACCTCCTTAAATGATAGAATTAATTGCTCTTAAGATTGGTAGATGGAAGGCTTAAGTTGTGTCTTGAATGAACTCCATTTTATAGCTGCAAATGTGGTCCAACGGTCATAAGGCTCTTCTCTAACGGATCTATTTTAACTCCAACGGATATAAGCTTTGTCCTCTTGTAATAGTGCAGAAAACCCTCTTGTGCGGTGTACCGCGGATATGGTCCGGTGCACCGCGGAGCTGTTCGACTTAACTTCGAGCTTACTGGTCGGACTATCTAATGTACCGCAACCCTGGTCCGTGCCGTTGTCCGGTGTACCGCGCCTAGGTCCGGTGTACCGTGCAGATTTTTGAGCCTACTGACGGGCTATCCTGTGCACCGCACTTCTGGTCCGTGACTTTGCGGTGTACCGCGTGATTCGTCCGGTGTACCGCAGAGCTGCTCTTTTGAATATCAAGCTAAATACAAGGAAGTAAACACAACTAATCTAAAGAGGGGTTTTGGAAAACATCTTAAGTGATACCAAAATGAATTTTAGTTGAAATGTTGATTTGTCGAATATTAAAACGGGAATAAAACAAGGTGAGGCTAACAGGGTATACTCCTTACCTTTAAAAGAGCAAAGATGGGAAATTTGGATTATATAAAGGATAGACTATTAAGTAAATTGGCATCTTAGATCTCAGATGTTTTATCGGATGGTGGCAAAGAAATTTTATCAAGGTCGTGCTTTAGGCAATTCCTAATTATGCAATATCGATTTTTGAATTTCCTAAATCACTGTGTAAAAAGATGTCGAGCATGATCGCGAACTTTTAGTAGGATGCCAACCATAAGAAAATAAGTCACTGGGTAGCATGGAATAAATTTGCTAGAGCAAAATCTATTGAAGAAATTGGTTTCAGAGATTTCTAAAAACTAAAAGTTGATTTACTAGTCAACCAAGCATGAAAAATTCTTAATAGCCTGAATTCAATGGCTGCTAAGGTTCTTAAAGGCATTTATTTTCCAAAATCCTCCATGTGGGATGCAAATCTTTCAAGGAAGAGATCTTGGAGTTGGGATATCATATTCAAAGAGATACAGCTCTTAAAGAATGAATGTAATTGAAAAATTGGAAATGGACTTGCAATTAATATATGGGAGGAAAAAGGTCAAAAGATTATCATATCCCCATCTTGTTGAAATTTTCCTGGATAGTTGTTTCCTTATTGTTTATATGCAAACTCATGGCTCCAAGTCTAGCATTTGTTGCAAGTTGATTTACTTGGTTGTTCATCTTCAGTGAGATATATTTGAAGGTGATCAGTCTAAATTCATCGACCATGTGGTTGATCTTCCGAATGATTGATTTAATAACCTATCTTACTGCTGATATCTGCCTAATATCTTGAATAATTTCAAGATAGTCTGAAACGATTGTTTTATCTTCGTTCGAAAAATCCGCATAATTTTATGTTGCTTTAAGGTTTACCATACTTTTCCCGTCTAATCTTCTGTCAAAAAAATGTTTCTTTGGATTTGATCTTGTATCATGTGTTTTTATGATATAGAACAATTCCAATTTCTATATTTTCGTAAGATTTATTGAAAGACGCATCACATGAGAAATTAACATTTCTAAAGGTTTTGAAGCTTGAGATCTATCTTTAAGTGATATGATTTGTTGAGGAACTAATACCTCTTTGGTCAATGTCATATAATTCCTTCATTAATCATTTGTATGGTAAAAGCATAATTGGTTAACCTTTGTTTTTTTGTTTCTTGTAATTTGACAAACAAAAGAAAAAGGATAAAGTATGAGTAATGCTAGATATCACCCCAGATTGCATCGCCTTTATATAGCCCCTTATGTAGACTAATTATAAAAGAGAGAGAAAATGATAAACCAGGAAAGAGAAATCACGTGATTGGTCCATTTAGAATCCACGTAGGAAGCGATATAAAGGCGGTGCAATTTGAGGTGATATCCAGCATTACTCATAAAGTATATATTCAAAATTCAATTCTTAAAATTACTTTTTCTTATTTATTGTCATGAACTAAAAATCATAAAAGACTCTTGTATCTCATATTTTCTTTTCTTTTCTCGTTTTCAATATTTCTCCATTGTTGACATATAAAACTCTGATCAAACCTCAAAGTAGCAATAAAACCTCACTGCAACTTATAGGGAAGAATAGGCTTAAGCAATTAGCAACAGCAGCCATGAGAAGAAGCCTTCTTCAAACTCTTCAGATTCTCATCATATTACTATTATCTACTTCTCTCTTCAGCTCAATCCAAAATGCAAAAGCAGAGATTATAACGCTAACAGCTGATACCTTCAATGACAAGGTAATAATTTATATTTAGTTTTGCTCCATACCCTAATTTCATGAATATATTATTTTCCCCCTTTTTAAATCACAAATTGCACAGAGAAAAATTCGATCTTTTAGGCTCTAACTGTAGTAATTATTTATTATTAATTATGGCTTGAGTATGAATTTGCGATTATTCTGATGATTTGTCAAGGAAGCTATATTCAATTTGGGTTCTTTTTTAAATTACATAGTAGAGTCGTTTGACTCCGGTACGGTTTGATAGGATCTCATGATCAGAGTGCTTCTAACCACTCTAACAACTACCAACCTTGATTCAATTTGATTCGCGATGTTAATTTTGAGCTAAAATATGAAAATTTTGGATTTGATTTGAGTTATATTAGCTGAATTTATCTATAAAAAAAAGAGTCTTAAGGATTATAAATACAGAGATGATTTATTTGTAAATTTTGTACGTGTTATTTGAAAGTTAAGCATTTTTCTAAATCATAAATCGTGGGAACTGCATATTGATTTCTCTTCCTCCATCAAATATCCCCATTTTCTTGACCCTATTGTTGGTTTTGTTATTTAAAATGCATATAGCATCTTGAAACTTAAGGATATCCGTTTCATTTTATATAGGTCAAGGAGAAAGACACTGCTTGGTTTGTCAAATTTTGTGTCCCTTGGTGTAAACACTGGTAATTAATAGCTTCCTCATTGCTTGATCTTTTGTTTTCTAAATTCCGTGATTTCATGATAATGAGTTTATTTTCAGTAAGAGCTTGGGGACATTATGGGAAGATGTAGGGAAAGTGATGGAAGGAGAAGATGAGATAGAGATAGGAGAAGTTGATTGTGCTACGGACAAATCAGTTTGTAGTAAAGTTGATATTCATTCATACCCTACTTTCAAAGTCTTTTACAATGGAGAAGAAGTTGCAAAATACAAAGGTATCACTGAGTTTTTGTCTTTTGTTGTTCAGTTTTCTCATGTTTTATCGGTTAATCCTTAACCATTTTGTCCTTAGGGACAAGGGATGTGGAGTCACTTAAAGCATTTGTTCTAGAAGAAGCGGAAAAAGCAGCAGCAAAAGATCAAGTTGATGAAGAAAAGGAAGAGTTGTGATAAAGCAGTGGTAAATTTTGGTTATATTTGAGCTTGGGAAAAAGAAGCTCATTGAGAGTTTGATCAGATTTTGGTTTTACATTTCTTTTCGTTCTAGTATTTATTTACCATTGGTAGATTAGATATGACCCATGCAGCTTAATGATGATTTATTTTGTTATCAAATTGTTCAATGTATTATTTACTGCTAGCAGAAGGTTTCATGCATAGGCCGTTTATTGAGACGAGTTTTTGAGGTGATATATGCATAGTGCATTAGCTATATAACTAATAAGAACTTACCTTTGATGCTAGGTTGAGGTGAGATTTTTCTGCTGATAGATAACATAAAAGTTGTAAATCATTTTTTTTCTCTTAAAAACTACTATCAAGTCATAATTTAGATATTGATAAATGCCCCTATTTTTCAAAACGTGAAAATTTACCTTCTTAGCCAGTATAAATGATCACTTCTGTTAATGGTCATGTGCAAATTACATAAGTTGCCCAAAAATATATGTTTTGCTTGGATATTTTTTTACTAAACATTAAAATTGATAGTTTTACAACATATATTTACTATATATTTTAGATAAAGAAAATAGTTTTGATTCAAATTTCGTCTCTTCCATTAAGTCAAGTCCAATAATCTCTCTAAAATTTTGTAGAATAAATAGTTGAACATCAATAACTATTTTTACAAAAAGTAGAATAAAAAAAATGTAGACACCTCTACGAAAACGATCTCTTTTCAAAAGCTGCTCTTGTCCTGCCATCACTTGGGTCGGGTCCAACTACATTTGAAGGTTTCGGTCATCTGGTAAAGGTTCAGGTCAGGCTGGAGTCTGGTTTTACTGCGTTCGAGTTTGTGGTTGGAGCCACTTAGTTTGGGTTGCCTTCATCTGCGGGATTTTGTCGAGTTTTTTCTCGGGTGAGCTATCCTTTGACTTGTAGTCTTATTTTCTTTATGTTTCCACTCTCTTTCACGTTTTTATCCTTTGGTGTTCTCGATTTGGAAATATCGGGTGTTTGTCGTTCATCGGCTTTCTTTCTTTGGTTTCAGTTTGGTGGTTACCCGGTGATCGTGGATTTGGTTTTTTGTAGTGTTTAGATGTTGAGAATGAGAAAAATTGTGGGTGGATGTTGGGTATGGGAGCCATCATGTGGGGTTTTATGTTTGCATTCGTGTGTCTTTGCTTGTGCATGCTTCTCCGTGCTTCCTTGTCGTAACTGATTGATAACTATTGTGTGACTTTGTTAGAGGTCTAGATTTTTTAGGTGATTTAGATTTACCTTCTTATAGTTGTCGTGCTTGATGTACTCTTTAGGTGTTTCCCATGTGTGTTTATGGTTGCTTATCATGTCTCAGTTTGCAATTTGCAAGTTCACCTTTCATCTCGATCCTTTCTTCAAAACAACTTCTCGATCTTGGAATGTGCCTTTATTTGACCCGTTGGTCTTAAGCAATGTCTTGTGCGAAGCGACCCTCACCTAGAAAGAGCTCTCCTTTATTTTATGTTAACTTCGGATGCGGGTATAAAATCCCGCCACTGAGATAATATAATTGTCTGAGGAAGAGATTTTCTTCCTCTATCTCTATTATGTAAACAAGTACTTATTATCAATCATATAATCTAATCTAATCTAATCTAATTAAGTTTAAATTATTTATCAATCTGATTCTAAGCGCCCTAACTTTCGTACCTAACACCAAAACAACTAACCAACAATTAAGAAGATTAATCACTGCAGCACACATATTTCATAAGAGTCAAGTTAAACAAAACTCCACACAGGAAATAATACTTAAAACATCCAAAATGTAATATAATCCATAGCAACAACAAAAATCCCGAGCCACCCAGAAAAATTCCAGGAACCTCAAACCATCAAAACAAAGACAACATAACGAGACTCACACTATAGAATCCACCACCCAGAGATAGTAAAAATCCACAGCACACACACTATACTAAACCAAATGACTAACTAACATAACCCACTTCACTTAGCTCCCTTCTTAGCTGCAGCCTTGGTAACCTTGGCACCAGAAGGATCCTTCTTATCAACACTCTTGATAACACCAACAGCAACAGTCTGACGCATATCCCTAACAGCAAAACGACCAAGTGGTGGGTACTCAGCAAATGTCTCAACCACCATAGGTTTGGTCGGAATCATCTTAATCATACCAGCATCACCATTCTTCAAAAACTTTGGCTCCTTCTCCATCTCCTTACCTGATCGTCTATCAATCTTAGTTAAGATCTCAGCAAACTTGACAGCAATGTGAGATGTGTGACAATCAAGAACAGGTGCGTATCCGTTTCCAATTTGACCAGGGTGGTTCATGATAATGACCTGAGAAGTAAAGCTAGCAGCACCTTTAGCTGGGTCATCCTTTGAGTTTGAAGCAACATAACCACGCTTCAAATCCTTAACAGCAACATTCTTAACATTGAATCCAACATTATCTCCAGGAAGAGCTTCAAGAAGAGCTTCGTGATGCATCTCAACTGACTTAACCTCAGTTGTCAAACCAGTGGGTCCAAAAGTAACAACCATACCTGGTTTCACAATACCAGTTTCAACCCTTCCAACTGGGACTGTTCCAATACCACCAATCTTGTACACATCTTGAAGTGGAAGACGGAGAGGCTTGTCTGTTGGACGCTTAGGCTCATTGATTAAGTCAAGTGCCTCGAGAAGAGTGGGACCCTTGTACCAGTCTAGGTTTGTTGACCTTTCAATCATGTTGTCTCCTTCGAAACCTGAGATTGGAACGAATGGGATTTTGTCTGGGTTGTATCCCACTTTCTTCAAGTAGGATGAGACCTCCTTAACAATTTCCTCATACCTAGCCTTTGAGTACTTAGGGGTAGTAGCATCCATCTACATAAATCAAATAACAAATAACAAATCAGTAAACCTTAAATAAAAAATATTAAAAAAATAAATATAAGTTTACCTTGTTACAACAACAGATCATCTGCTTGACACCAAGGGTGAAAGCAAGCAAAGCGTGCTCACGAGTCTGACCATCCTTTGAGATACCAGCTTCAAAACCACCAGTGGTGGAATCGATAATGAGAACAGCACAGTCAGCCTGTGAGGTACCAGTAATCATGTTCTTGATAAAGTCACGGTGACCAGGTGCATCAATGACAGTGCAGTAGTACTTGGTGGTCTCAAACTTCCACAAAGCGATATCAATGGTGATACCACGTTCACGCTCAGCCTTGAGCTTGTCAAGAACCCATGCGTACTTGAATGACCTCTTGTTCATCTCAGCTGCTTCCTTCTCGAACCTCTCAATCACACGCTTGTCAATACCTCCAAGCTTGTAGATCAAGTGACCAGTGGTGGTTGATTTTCCAGAATCGACATGTCCTATGACCACGATGTTAATGTGAAACTTCTCTTTACCCATCTTGAGGAACTGTTGAAACAAAACAAAGTTAGGTTAGTCAAGAGTAAGTAAAGCAAGAAGAAACAAACAAAAACAACGATTCACACTTGATTTTGTTAAGTGAAAGTATACATAGATCTCTATCCAATGCTGCAGTAAAACCAAAAAGCATTTCAAAAGGTACTAATCTATACATCCATATTATATCATTCCTGGTACCAAATCCTACTGTAAAATTGGGTAAATCTTTACTACTACCCACATTTTTCAAATAAAATTACATCCACATCAATAAACATACACATCTATAAAATTTCAACAAATCTATATAGTGATGGTGTAAATTGCTTATATAAAGTATATCATGGCAATTTATTTACATAATAGGCATACATAAGCTTATTCATAAATTTACGATTCAATACAGATATACACTTGTAATACAGAAAATCAGAAAAATTAAGCAAAAAATAGCAGCAGATTGAGATATCATAAAAAATTATCTATGTTACACAGCGAAACAACGCAAAAATCATACTCATATCTATTGAGAATTCATATAATCAAATGATACACCAACCATACTTGGAAAATGAGAAACTGACCTTGAAGACTACAGAAGAAGATAAGGGTTTGTGGTGTGCTAAAGAGAATAGAGAGAAAACAGTGAGGCGATGAGGAGTTTATAAAAGGATGTTATGTAGCTAGGGTTTTTAATTGACCGTCGGATATAGATGATCGTACGGTTGGAGATTGGTCAGCTGAGATTCCAGCTAGTCCTCTTTTTTCTTTTCTTTTTTTCTTTTAGAGTGATATTAGTCCACACTAATGAATTCTTTACCTAATTATCGGTTTTCATCCATAACAAATCTTTCCCTAATTTTTAGTAATTTTCGTTATTTTTTACAAGTTAAATTTCTTCAATGCTAATCATTTTTTCATTTTACGGTTTTTTTTTCTTTTTGGACGCAATACATTTCTACTAAGCCTTATTTCTAAATCTATCATCTGATTTCAAGTCGAGAGAATTGAGAAACGAGTGAATCAAATTTGGTTCCCCGTTCTTGTTGTGCCCTGTGTTTGGCTTGTTTAGCTAAGTTGTCTGCGCAAACATTAAGCTGTCTCGGGATGTGCTTAAAAAAGACTGGAGCTACCATCGTTGCCAGTCTGTTAATCTGCCTAATCCACGGTCGAAGCTTCCAACTTGCAGCCGACACCTGCTGAATACCCCGAACTAAGTCAAGGTTATCCGAGAAGCTACTAATCCCCTCTTTTTTGTCTCTAATTGCCCGGTGTAACGCTACTACCACCGCTTGAGCTTCCCCTTCATACTTGTATTACACATAGTGACTGCGGAGTGATTCGTTCTTTGCCCCGTATCTTTGACTATTTGTACCACTCCGATTCCAGTTGGTAGGTGCGGTCGCTCAAACAATGTGTCACATGTATATGTTATCCGTGTTTGGAAAGTTAAATCGTTTGCTGATCTGTCTCATGTGTCTGTTGTATCGTTTGTTGGTGTCTGACTTGCCACTCAGTGTCTACCAAAGCATTCATCCATATGCTTGTTTGCCGATCTAATGATGTCATCAGTGTCGATTATATGACTGTTATGTCGACTTTTCATTTTCGACTTCCACAGATTCCAGGCTAGTAATAACACATAAGATATAACGACTTCCCGTCTCCATCCCCCTTGGACAAATGTGTCGATAATCTCCAATATCCATCCTCCCAGATGTTCAACCGTTTGAACAATAAAGATCTGTAAAGCCGACCCTGCCCAAACAAGCTTCGCGATGTCACAAGTGTGTAGCAAATGTTCAACCGTTGCATGTTCCAATTTACACCATTGGCATTCTCCGTCCACCTCGCAATGGCGTTTAACCAAAATTATTCTTGTTTGTATAGCATTATTACAGGCCTTCCAAGCAAAGATCCTGATCTTTGTAGGCAGATTAGAATGCCAAACAATGGTCCATAACTTGCTTTCTGTATGGAATATGTTGGAATGTCCCGGTGCCTCCATGATCACTGCCTCCATAATTACCTTATAGCCTGATTTTGTTGCGTACTCTCAACTGGTTGTGTAAGGCCATATCAATTTATCTGGCAGGTCCCCACCGCAGGCCTTTTCCCTTAAGATAATCGGGATAACCGGTTCCAGAAACAGCTCATCCAGCACTTCGGTGTCCCATTCCGATGTACCCTCCTTCCAAAGATCTTTGACCTTATATATCTCGCAGTGATTTAGCTTGTCTAATTTCCACGTTGTATCCAACCACTTATCCGTCCAAATATTAATATCTTCTCCATTACCTATTTGATATTTACCATATTTTTTTAGCAAATCGAGTCCCTCTATCAGGCTTGACCATGACCATGTTCGAGATTGTCTTAATTTTACATCGAGAAAGTTACTTTTGGGAAAGTAGATACCTTTAAGGAGTCTGCCAGCCAATGTGCTTGGATTATTCAGAATTCACCATGCTTGTGCTGCCAGTAGGGTTGAATTCATTCTCTTGAAATCTTTGAAACCCATACTACCTATCAATTTACTTAACGCCAATTTTTCCCATGCTAACAAGTGAATTCGAGATTTTCTCTAGAGTTCCACCAAAAATTCGAGATTGCCGATATTAATTTATTACAAAATGTGATAGGAAAAGAAAAGATTGACATTGCATATATCGGTATAGCTTGTAAAATGGCCTTGATAAGTACTTTTTTCCCTCCATCTGATAATAGTTATGCCTTCCACCCTTCTGTATGTTTGAACACCTTTTCTGCAATCCACTGAACCGACTGTATCTTTGACCATTTGTGACAGAGTGGTATCACTAAATATTTTCCAAGGTCGTCCTTTTCTTGTATTCCTATAACAGAAGAAACCTGTGATCTGCATTCCTACGGTGTATCCCTACTAAAGCATACAGAGGATTTTGTGAAATTAATCCGCTGTCCAGACCCTGCACAATATTTAGATACACATTATCGAAAGGTTTGGATTTCGAGATCGTCAATTGTTACGAAAAATAGTGAGTCATCAGCAAATAGTAAATGGGTTATAGTCAGACAATTTCTAATTATCTGGATCCCCTGCATCACACGTTGTTCAACTTTTTGTTCGATAAGGCTGATCAGGGATTCCGACATAAGGGAAAATAGGAAAGGGGATAACGGGTCACCCTGCCTAAGGCCCTTCTCATATTTGAACCTACGAAGTCTTTCTCAATTAAAATTAAGCTGAAAAGTGACAGAGGATATACAATTCGAGATCCAGCATATCCATTTATCGTAAAAACCCAATTTACGTAATACTAAAAGAAGAAAATCCCAAAGTACCTGGTCATATGCCTTTGCCATGTCCAGATTCAACGCAGCCATGGGCTTTGGGTTATTTCGCTTACGCTTCATAAAAAAGGATATCTCTTGGGCTATCAAGATGTTATCCTGAATTGCTCTATTCTTGATGAACACTGATTTAGTCGGAGAGACAATAATGTCCATAATGCCCTGTAATATATTAGCCAATATCTTTGCTATTATTTTGTATCCAAAGTTAACATATGATATTGGACGATAATCCCCAATACCCTCCTGGGTCTCCCCTTTAGGTATTAGAGTTACCAAACTCTCATTTAACTTATCGAGAAATATGTTATTCAAAAAGAAATCATGAACCATTAAAAGAACATTGGTTTGTATTATGTGCCCGGATTCCTGATAAAACTTACCATTTAAACCATCCGGCCCTGGTGCTTTCGATGGTGACATGTCAAACACCGCTTTTTGAAAGGAGGTATTAACTTTTAAGGGCCAAGGCATGGGTATGATACATCTCCAACCCAACTACTTATTTGTAACCTAACTAATGCCTAGATAACTCTTCTTCTCTTTCATTACAATGAAAAAGCCCAAACTAAAAACAAAAACCCTATAGAATTTTTTTTTTTCGTCCACTATATCTTTCTCTCTAATCTCCTGCACAAAAACCATCCCTTTTGTCTCTCTCTCTCGTATTAAAACAAAACCGTCGCCCTGTGGACCATTATCCTTCCCTCTTCTCTGCCTTCACACCCCGATCTCACCTTCCCACCAAGAAGCTCTTCCCTCAGATCTTACATTCCAACCATTTGTGATGCACGAACAAACATCTGTCGTGGATCATTCTATCTCGGATCCATTCTCCACCATCTAACGGATATGCCGCCGATCTGGTGCACTGAAAAACCGTCGTTGCGTGGGCCATTGTTCCTCCCACCAAATCATCTCTTCCAACCCAAATCTCCTCCCACCAACGAAACTCTTCTCACCTAGGTTTTCACCCCTATCGCTATGCTTCACAACAAAACAGATGCCATCATGGGCCATTCTCCACCACCTATTCATCGCCATTCTTTTATGTTTGTTCTAGTCGAGAGCGGCGTGTATGAAGAGATTAATTTATGTTTTTTGTTCCATGGGTACAACCTAAGAAACCGCTTCAATGGGTACAATCCAAGAAAAAAAACTATTGTGGGTACACCCCAATATATATACACCCATGGTCACAGCCCAAGAAAACCAATGCCATAGGTACAACCCCAGAAAAAGCACTCATCTCTTCTGGGATTTCTTTTTTATTTTTATTCCAATGGTTATGATTGTGCAGAGATTTCTTTTTTATTTTTGTTCGTATGTTGCGAGTTTGAAGTGATTTCGTTTTGTTTTTGTTCGAAGATGAGTGTGCATAGATTTCTTTTTGTTTTTTTCTTCCTAGGTTACGAGTGCGAAGAAATTTCGTTTTGTTTTTTGTTCCTTCTTGCGAGAACCATAGGTATAACCCAAGAACATTTTTTGTTTTTCCGGCGAGTGTGAATAGATATGGGATTGTTAGTGGGCCATGCGAACAACCCATTGTTGTGAAGAGATATGGTCTGGGCCATGGGTATAGCCCACTGCACATAAATTGTTGGATATGGTTTAATTGGGTCCATACCCATCTAATTATTGTTCAAGATATGTTCGTACCCACTTGGGCTTTTAAGTGGACACTTATCAATAATGATTTAATAATATGTAATAAACGAATTAATAAAAGATGTAATGAACGACACGCTTTTGTACCCATCATGGTTTAATTTACAAAAATAGGTGCGAGTGTTCATACGTCTGTACCCTAAAAAAAACTAAAATAATCTATTTCCAAATCAAGGGTATAAAAGTCAAAATCCACACCAAAAAATTGGAAATGGGACTTTAATAGAATTATTTTTTAGTTGGGATTTATGATGTAAGTTTAGATATTTTGGGGCTCTATTTTGTATTTTTCTCCTTTGGAATACGTTACTAATAATATGAACTAGCTACAAGGGTGTATCCAAAATATTTTTTTGCGGGCGAAAAGCTAAAACACGAGGGGGGAATTCGGGGTTAAATACCTGAATTTTTGGATAATTTCTAGTATGGAGAGACTGTGTGGGTAAATAATTAGGCTTAGGGGGCGAAAGACTATTTTTACTAAGGTTTTTATGCTAAAAAATAGAGTAAATTTTCACCGCAGCCATGAACTGGGGTAGTTGCCCACAACCCCTTCCCTTTAGTCAACCCCTAACTAGCTAGCTTATTTAGCATAACTTTAAAATAGAACGTTAGGTATAAATATTTAATATTTGTGTATTTAGACTTTAGGCTAAGTCTGAAAACTTATGTTTCAACCATTTATTTTCCCATACATATGACACTAATTGCCAATAAGAAACCTACGAAATATTATCAGCATGTAAGCGTGGATCCAAATTTTTTTTCTAGAGGGGCTAAAAGTCATACCCGACAGTGAAGTTTGGGGAATCGACTCGGAAAAAGAAAAATGGGTTAATTTTTAGTTTAGAGAGATCTGGAAGCCTTAGACAGAGACTTGTTAGGGATGATATTTAGGTTGGGTCCTAATTTATTTTTTCACAGACGATCTTCTTTTCAAATAAAAATACAAAACTCAATGCATCCTTGGTCGGAAGTGGGCACCCCCTTCCACCCATCCTTAGTATCATCATTGATGATCGCACCTCATAATCATTTGAAGGACCCTTGTACTGCACTAGTGTGTCTAAGACTTCGACCCAAATCCAGACAAAAAATTTGCGCATGCATTAGCCTCTATATAGATGTAATTTACCTCGAAACCCACATTCTGACGCATTATGTCCACATTGCCGCGTAATAGTCCATCCGACTTTTTTTTAAAGGCAACACCGTCATTCAATAATGTTGATGCCTCTATTATGAATAATCGGTCACGAGACACATTTTAGGGGTATTTAGTGCTTAGTTGAGGGATTTTTCCTTATATGTTTTACAAGTTCTTGTCAAGTTGTGTTTATGTTATTGCTAAAGTTTTTGTGTGTAATTTGTGTGATTAATGTGTAGATTTTAGATACTTGGGAGCTAGGATCTTTTAGATGATTATAAGAAGTGTCGAAATCGACCTTAACCCTTGATTATGACAAAAAAGTAAGATTCAACCACTTTTAGAAAGTGAAAACTTGTGTCGGCCATATATGGAAAGTGCATTGATTAAGGTATCACACAAGATTGACAATGATACTGAAGGATCCCTTTGATATTCAACTAGGATTTGAAGTGAGTAACGCATAGGATGACGGTTTGCAATTCGGAGCCGAAACGAGAAAGTTATGCTAATCGTTGTTAACATGATTCAAACTTGTACACACTTACGTTAAAACATTTTTGGGTTGGACTTTGTCACTTAAAACAAGTCCATGCCCAATAAAACCTTTTATGGACCTATATATACAAGAAATCAACATTAGAAACAAGTCCTTAGCCAGTCTTAAATCATTTTTAGAAGAAAAACACGCCTGGAGCAATAGAGGAGAAGAGAAGAAGTAGTATGGGAAACAATTCATGTCATTCGATCCCATCCGTTCATCGTTTTTCAGCAATTAGTAGAGTGCTCTTATCTTTTTTTGCCTTTTAGACGTGAATATGATTTCTTAATTGCTAGTTTTCATTACTTTAGTATGAAATAATTATATTTGGCTTGAGAATAATATTTATGTATGAACCTTAGTCTTGTTATATGTTTTTATTGAATTTGGGATATTATTTATTAGTGAATTGTGTTTGTGATTGCTTTGTATTGTGTATTTGACTTATGTTTGTAGCCCTTGCTATACGCAAGTATAGGGATACCCTGTAGTAATTAGGACTATCACCCTGACCAGGGGTTCAATTAGTTAAAATAATACATAATCATTTAGTGTGCGGTACTGATCCCAACATGCTTGCCTAATTATATAGTCAATATGGTTAGATATAACAAATGATAATTGCATAAGGTGCCCTGATAGTGTTGAGGTTTCCCATAAGGCTGCCTTAACAGGAGTTGGGAGGAATTTAGAATCCCGGTTATTGCATATATCTCACAATTCTATCTTAGACAAGAAAACATAAGACTAAGGCTAGTGGGGATTACCTTTCTCCATTAAATATTTTTACATATCTAGTTTCATTCCTCGTTAAGTAATCTTTATTTGCATTTTCTTTATAAAACAAAACCAAACAAATATCTTTTATCTTTCGCATATCATTTTAGCAACTTTTCCTATTACATTCTATAAAAACACTATCTTTAAGTTAAATATAGTAGTCCCTGAGATAGATACCCTATTACTTACTCATTACTTGCAAATGACCCATACACTTGCGGAAAGTTTATCTTTATTCTCTCGAGGAGTGCACTTTTACTACATTATTTTATCACACCTTGGGGGACGACAAACACCTAGAACTCTAACCAATTTGTCTCAGTGTATAATGTAGTAATACCACCCTCTTCTGCCATTTTCCACCCAAAATAAAGTGCACAGAGCTCTGAGGTAAATATCATGTTCACCACGCATGCACATGCAAAGCCACTCAGAAACACGCCATATATCTCAAAATAATCCTCAAATTCACATCATTGTTGGCTCACATGAGTAAATGTCGTTGTATATGGCAGCATCAGCGGCAACCTCGGCAATTACAAAGACAGATGTCAATTATAAATCAACACAGAGAATCTATCTATAACCGTCTGTTAGACCTATAAATAAAATCATTTTCTAAATGATACAGATCCCTGAATGTTGTATTAAGGGATTTATACATTAATATAATACAAAAAATCAAACTTTTATTCTATTCATTTTATTTTACTTTATGTTGGGTCCGTTTGGAAGTGCTTATTTCAAAGTAAAAAAACTAAACTTTTGAAAAAATTATTAAAAATAATTTTGAAATCTATAATCACTTTCAGTGCTTTTTTTAAGAAGCACATATCTGGTGTTTTTCCTAAAAGTTCATTTCATGGTAAAAAAAACACTTTTAAGCATCTAGAAGCACTTTTAAGTGCTTTTTTAAATGAAAAAATACTTCCAAATGGGCACTTTATTAGGTATAATATGTTTTATCAGATTGGCACCGTCTATGGGAAGCAATAAAATTTTCACCAGTTGAGATACCATGATGGCAAAACAATAGCCACTGGAAGAACATCCATTGAAATAAGAGAGTAACATGCACACGCAAATGCACAATGAAGATATGTTGGATGGAACCACAATAATTAGTTATTCATATAATCGAACAATACAAATTCACCAAAGAAGCAAAGGGAAGTTCCGCAACATGTCCTACTTGCTACAAAATAAGTGGTTACTTAGATAGTGACCAAAGGGGTAGAATCCGCGATACTAGGGTGGCAACAACCTCAATAATTATAGAGACAGAACTCTCAACCGTTCAAGAGAATCTTGTACCCGTGGAATCAAATATTAATGTGGTTGTAAATCATCCACCCCATGTGGTAAAGATTGAAACCTAGCGCAAAGGCAATACGGGGAACATAATATCACCTCTATGATTGTGATGCTTAGACAATCATTTTAGAGCTTTAGTTTGGGGATGTGGGTTCAAATAATGGGAAATATTATTGGGTTGGGTATTATTGAGATATGTATTTATGCTCTTGATGATGATTCACTTGTTTATATTGTAACCTTTTACCATGGTAAAGGAAAAAGTATTGAAAAGAAAAGAAATAGCTAGATATTTCACATAAAAAAGAGATTCATAGCTAAGTTACGAAATAAAGAATGATATGAAAAATAATTATATGAATTGGACCGGTAAAGTGGAAATTTCTATGCGATTATCTTGATATTATTGGGTTATTGCGGATGTTAATTAGTGCATAAAAATATTAGGTTGAGTGAGAACATGTTATGAGAATAACTCAAACTATAGGGCGATTAATTGATGACTAGTGATGAGAGAGCCGAAATCTCACTCTACAATGTCCAAACATATGATCATACCGTCCCTAAACCTAACATTACAACCTTAAAGACCTTATTATTCTTGACTATGTGATTTAGGAACAATTGTAGTTAGATGTATCGTTGGATACTAGTTAATATCAATGAACAATTTATAGCCTCCATATCGAACTAAGTGAAAGACATATCCTGTAAAGTGTAAATTTACCCCCTAACTTTTGTTTTCGTGACTCGTTACCCCTTGATGATGAAGTCCATCCAATAATTTGTTACGTAAGCCTGTTCGAGGCATGTGTCAGGTTTTAATCATTTTTTGTTAATAAAAAAGTTTTAAATCGTTCAGAAAAAAATTATTATATTGAAAAGGAAAAGGGGCATTTCCTAATTAACGAACACTTTTTTTGAATGAGTTTTTCCTTTTTGGATCAATTCATCCAAATCATCAGCCATTAGCTTCATCTGGGTATTTACCATATCTAGTTCATAAAGGTGATTTTTTATTTTCGCAATAGCCAAGTAATTATCTGGACACTTTTTGTATATATGGTCTCATCAAAGCAAACAAATAACTTTCAATAAATTCCACAACCCCAAAACATACAGCTGTAATACCTCATACCTGGATTCAAATCTGTTCAGGATTTATGTAGCTTTGTTAATTGACTACACCTGCAATATGGAAGTGAATGGGTAACTGACCACGATGACCTACTATTATTCACGTTCTTTGAAGAACTCATTCGTGAGTAATTAGGGGTCGCTTGCGTGTAGAGTATTGAAGATCTGTGGAAGATTAGAAGAATTTCTCGATCGTAATACACGTGAATTAGGGTTCCTTCTTCTAAATAGGATTTCTTGTGTTTGATTTTTTTTCCGTTTAACCTAGGGTATTAATAGTTTTAGTTTTGCCCTTTCTTATATAATGGTTTTATTTTTAAATGATTTAAAGAGATTTTTATTAATAAAAATGATTAAAACCTCGAACGTGCCTACTTATCGGAGGAATTGGACAAATTTCATCATCAAGGGGTAATAAGTCACAAAAACAAAAGTCAGGGGGTAAATTTAAAATTTTATACGATCGAGGGGGTATCTATCAATTTCGTTAAAATACATGATGCATCCAGTGTATTTACTCAAAGAAACAATAAGTACCATAAAAAAGTAGAGGTCTCGTATTACAAAACTCTTCCAAAAGATTATTTTCCATGTCATTTACTATACTACCAGTTAAGCTATTACCGTAGAGTTAGACTCTGATACCAATTGAAAGTCCTAGAGGAGAGGGGGTGAATCAGACACTAATATAAATATAAAATCTTTTCCAAGGCAATATATCAAACTATAAAGGGATCATACAGATGGTCACTAGTGATTTGATATATAAGAAATACGAGCAACCAAAATACGATAAGTAAAGAGATAGTGGAAAGAATGTACGAAACCACTTATAGTGGTTCAGACTACTCCACTATCTAAATGACCACCTTAGGATTTCCAAGCTTCTTTTACTAAGGTAGATGTCTCTCTTATCCAGGGCGAGAACACAATACCCTTTACAACCACTTCGTAAACACAAAGCAAATTCTCGTGTTATTGTAACACAAGGAACACCAAGTATAACCCATGTACTTATACACTCTCTTAATCTAACTATTACAAAGACTATACTTAAGAGGATATAATAAGTGTTCGAATGATGGTATAAAATTTGCTTAGACTTCTAAAGAGAGGATTAATTTGAAGTTTGTTTGACCAACTCCTTGAATGAGTATATTTAACAAGTTGAATTATCAAGCTTGAATATTTAATGTGTTAACTTGATACGTCTAGTGTTGGGTAAGAAGTATATTAGCAATAGTTGATATGTAAGAGGTAGTTATTGCCTTGAAAGAGCTCCATTTTATAACACAAGAAATGTCCCAACTTTTGTCACGCATCGGCATACCGGTCATACGAACGATATACCATTCCGTCTCGTCTTCTAGTCCAACGGCCTGAATCTTACGTGTCAAGTGACTGTTGCCCAACGGCTACCACCGACATACCGTTATGGGGCTGAAAACATGCTTTAACATATCATTGTTAAATATAATAATTTCCACATATAATAAGTATATTAAAAACTCGAGGATCTGTGATTCACACATTTCAATTATGTTACTTTTTTTTATTTTTGTATTTTAAACTATTCATAGTTGTTTGATAAATTATACACATATTTATGGTGTATTTGAATTTCATAATTTTTTTATCTCACTTATGTATACATTCTATTTATTATTTTGATTTTTACGAATTCAAAAGAAAAATTATCCTAATTTTTGAACATTTTCTGCGCAAAAAATAAGAAATGGATAATTAACCGAATTTTTATATTTTGGAGTGCCTTACAGAATGGGCTACATATAATATCGTAATGTATTGTTTAAATTCAGTTTTTTAAAGAAATGAAAAAAAAATGATAGAAATAAATTTTCCTTTCCTTTCCTTTGTTTGAATTTGATTTTTAGTTAAAGGAAAGTAATTCAATATATTGCAGAATCCTTTCTTTTTCTTTAAAAATATCAATTATTTAATCTTCCATATTTGGATTTATTTCAAAGGAAAGGAAATGATTACTTTTTAAAATGTCACAACTAACCTTACAACTTTAATATATAATATTTAACATCATACAAAAAGGGTATAAAAGTATTTTTATGTGAAATATTGTTTTCATTTCTTTAGGGTCTGTCTGTATTTAGGAGAGAAAAAAATAATAAAGAAAAAGAAAAGAAAAATAGTACAAAAAAAAAGAAGAAAAAAAAGTTAATTTTGATCTATAATCACTATAGAAACCTTTATCTCCATTTGATTTCAATTTTAAGGTAATAATAGAAATAGATACATGATTTTTAGTTTCCATTTCTTGCAATCTAAACAATTTTTAATAATATAAATCCAAACAAATTATTCTTTAATCAATTATTTTTTTTTATTAATATTTTTATAATTCAAATATGGTTATTATTTCTTTTCCATTCCTTTAATATTTTTATATTTTTATATATATATTTTTGATAAATTAAATCCAAACAATGGATAACAAAATATCAACAAGCATTATATTAGGATAATCCTATAGTATATCTTAATTTTAATTTTTTGACAATTTCCACTAAATAAATGTCTACGTCCAAAAGTCTTGTGCACCCGCAACACTATAGAATGGGCTGCACGCACTTCTTCCATTTCTTCAATATAATATGGGTCCAAACAGACCCAAAAAAAAAGATATGGGGTCCACAAAATAGTGGGAAGAAAATGGACGGCAAAAGTAGTCTATAATAATGGTAATAGTGTATACAACGTGGTGAGCAAGTAAAACGTAATCCGAAATTATATAAATACCCTCAGTTCACCCAAGGTCAACTTAATAAATTTACTAGGGCAATTTCGTCATTAACATTTTAGGAAAACCCTAATGTTTATTTATTTCGTGCCTATAAATACTCTCAGAAGCACAATAAGTCCTCACACTCACTCTCTTCCTCTTTGCAGCTAGGGTTTTATAGCAGCAAGCCGATCTATTCCATCAAAGGTTAGATCTATGTTTCAATTCTTTAGATATTGCGAAATAGTTTCGATTTAATCATTGTTATGCCGATTATCGTTTATTTTAATGTAGAAATCTGCAAGTTTCATTTCTGAAATTGGATTAAAAAGCTTGATTAATGACGAATTTGTTTAATATAGCATATCGATATGTAGAAACAATCGTTATGTGATGCCTATGTTTAGCTGGATATATAGATGCACATGTTTATTTGATCTGTGAATTTGCATAAGATGATTTACCGCATATATTTGTTTATACATATTTGTTTATACGTTACCTTATGATTGGTTATATATTTGTGTATTCTTTCAATTATATAGATACACATGCTTGACTAATCTGTAATCTGGTATATATGCGAAATAGTTTCGATTTAATCATTGTTATGCCGATTATCGTTTATTTTAATGTAGAAATCTGCAAGTTTCATTTCTGAAATTGGATTAAAAAGCTTGATTAATGACGAATTTGTTTAATATAGCATATCGATATGTAGAAACAATCGTTATGTGATGCCTATGTTTAGCTGGATATATAGATGCACATGTTTATTTGATCTGTGAATTTGCATAAGATTTACCGCATATATTTGTTTATACATATTTGTTTATACGTTACCTTATGATTGGTTATATATTTGTGTATTCTTTCAATTATATAGATACACATGCTTGACTAATCTGTAATCTGGTATATATATATATATTTGTTCAATATAGATACTCAGATTACATACATATATGAGTATATGATATGTAAAATGTTCAATATCTGCATATATAGTTTGAAATAAACATATAATTATTCAATCTGTCAATTGTATAGATACACATGTTTCATTAGTCTGACTTTATGCATAGCTGAACTAGTTTATATATGTTTGTTCATATATGAGTTACCTACATATACTTGTTGAAATAATGTTAAATTGTTAATTTCAAATCTGATATGTCTGCGCTGTAAGTCATTCATAAGTCTATATATGTTAAATTGATATCTGATGTGTAACTATATTGCAGTTTAAGAGAGTTCATCATGGGTAAAGAGAAGTTTCACATTAACATCGTGGTCATAGGTCATGTCGACTCTGGAAAATCAACCACCACTGGTCACTTGATCTATAAGCTTGGAGGTATTGACAAGCGTGTGATTGAGAGGTTCGAGAAGGAAGCAGCTGAGATGAACAAGAGATCATTCAAGTACGCATGGGTTCTTGACAAGCTCAAGGCTGAGCGTGAACGTGGTATCACCATTGATATCGCTTTGTGGAAGTTTGAGACCACCAAGTACTACTGCACTGTCATTGATGCACCTGGTCACCGTGACTTTATCAAGAACATGATTACTGGTACCTCACAGGCTGACTGTGCTGTTCTAATCATCGATTCCACCACTGGTGGTTTTGAAGCTGGTATCTCAAAGGATGGTCAGACTCGTGAGCATGCTTTGCTTGCTTTCACCCTTGGTGTCAAGCAAATGATCTGTTGCTGTAACAAGGTAAGCTTATATTTATTTTTTTAATATTTTGTATTTAAGGTTTACTGATTTGTTATTTGTTATTTGATTTATGTAGATGGATGCTACTACCCCTAAGTACTCTAAGGCTAGGTATGAGGAAATCGTGAAGGAGGTCTCATCCTACTTGAAGAAAGTGGGATACAACCCAGACAAAATCCCATTCGTTCCAATCTCAGGTTTCGAAGGAGACAACATGATTGAAAGGTCCACAAACCTAGACTGGTACAAGGGTCCCACTCTTCTCGAAGCACTTGACTTAATCAATGAGCCTAAGCGTCCAACAGACAAGCCTCTTCGTCTTCCACTTCAAGATGTGTACAAGATTGGTGGTATTGGAACAGTCCCAGTCGGAAGGGTTGAAACTGGTATTGTGAAACCAGGTATGGTTGTTACTTTTGGACCCACTGGTTTGACAACTGAGGTTAAGTCAGTTGAGATGCATCACGAAGCTCTTCTTGAAGCTCTTCCTGGAGATAATGTTGGATTCAATGTTAAGAATGTTGCTGTCAAGGATTTGAAGCGTGGTTATGTTGCTTCAAACTCAAAGGATGACCCAGCTAAAGGTGCTGCTAGCTTTACTTCTCAAGTCATTATCATGAACCACCCTGGTCAGATCGGAAACGGATATGCACCTGTTCTTGATTGTCACACATCTCACATTGCTGTCAAGTTTGCTGAAATCTTGACTAAGATTGATAGACGATCAGGTAAGGAGATGGAGAAGGAGCCAAAGTTCTTGAAGAATGGTGATGCTGGTATGATTAAGATGATTCCGACCAAGCCTATGGTGGTTGAGACATTCGCAGAGTACCCTCCACTTGGTCGTTTTGCTGTTAGGGATATGCGTCAGACTGTTGCTGTTGGTGTTATCAAGAGCGTTGATAAGAAGGATCCTTCTGGTGCCAAGGTCACCAAGGCTGCAGCTAAGAAGGGAGCTAAATGAATCGCTCATATGGTTAGGTTTGTTCATTGTTTGTTGGGTGACCGTTCTCAGAACTGGGTACTTGATAGGCGGTGGCAAATCCTACTACAAACTATGTTATCTGCTTTTATTTCGTATGGATGATGTTATTTGAGGTGGTTTCCTGGGTTTTCTTAGGCACCTCAATTTATTGTGTTTATGTTGAATTTTCGTTTACGTTTGTGATTTTCGTTTACATTTGTGATACAATCTATTCGTGTTTTATTATTATGTGTTAGGTTTTTATGAAAAAGTTTGCTCTGCATAAGTTTTACTTTGTCATGTGATAATAAGTTTATAGTCTATTTGGTCCTGATCAGTTTGGGTTTGGGTTAGGATTTGGTGTGCTTTTGGTTCTTCTTACTGGAAATCTGTCATTTGGGCCGCTTGGGCTCCTCAATTGAAATAATCGAAAGGCAATAACTCAGCTGTCGTTTTATCTTTCTATCTTTCTTGGCGGCATGCCATCTTCTAAAAAAGAGAAATAGATCCTATAATGAATTCAATTCCCAATTTCCATTTTTTAATTTAAATTAAGGTATTTTTTCTTTTTTAAGATTTTTTATGATATTTTCAATCTTAGAGCATATATTAACTCATATTTCTTTTTCGATCGTTTCTATTGTAATTACAATTCATTTGATAACCTTTTTAATTGATGAAATTGGAAAACTATATGATTCGTCAGAAAAGGGGATGATAGTTACTTTTTTCTGTATAACGGGATTATTAGTTACTCGTTGGATTTATTCGGGGCATTTCCCACTAAGTGATTTATATGAATCATTAATTTTCCTTTCGTTTCGTGGAGTTTCTCTCTTATTCATGTAGTTCCATATTTCAAAAAAAATAAAAATGATTTTAGCGCAATAACTGGTCCAAGTGCTATTTTTACTCAAGGCTTTGCTACTTCAGGCCTTTTAACTGAAATACATCAATCTGAAATATTAGTACCTGCTCTTCAATCCGAGTGGTTAATAATGCACGTAAGTATGATGATATTGGGCTATGCAGCCCTTTTATGTGGATCATTATTATCAGTAGCACTTTTAGTCATTACATTTCGAAAAAGAAAAAATATTTTTTGCAAAAGTAATCCTTTTTTAAATCAGTCATTTTTCTTTGGTGAAATCGAATACATGAATGAAAGAAGCAACGTTTTACAAAATACTTCTTTTTTTTCTGCTAAGAATTAAGCAGTTACAAGTGATATAACTAATATATACTAGGCCATGTTTTAGGACCTTGAACCTCAATTTTATGGTCGTTTTTTTCCAAGCCCCTCAATATACTTCCTAGTGATTTGGTGGGCTGTAGTGTGTCCCTGTCCCGGGTTAATTGTTTTGATTGGTGAAAAATGTGATTATATTTTTTATCCTAAATTAAAATTCGGACATATCTAGCCCTAGTATAAAATCTCTTTTCGTTGAATTTTTACCTCTCTTTGTTGTGATTTTTATTCAACAAAATGTAACTTATCATAAAAAAGATAAAATTATAAACTAAAAAGAGATGATGGAATATAAAATTTGTGAACTCACATACATTTGAAAACATGTTATAAATACATGAAATAAAAAATAAAAAGAATTTGCATAACGGTAATTTTATCAATTAACTTTTTTATTGTTGAAGAAGTTAGCGACAGTTAGTTGGGAATCATTAATATTCAAATATATGAAAAAAAAAAGTTTTTCATGATTCAAGTTTTGCTAATTCGTTTTTTACTTACAATATGACTTAAAATTAATTAATATTTAATTAAAAAGATTTATAAGTTACAATTTATATTCTTTTAATTAAATTATAATTGAATAAAATAAATTAATTAATTAGTGGATCATACAATATTAAACTACTGAAAAAGTATTACATAAGACTTTATAGTCAGATCTAATAAACTACTGAAAAAGTATATAGTCGGGTATAACTTGGGTTAAAGAGTTTTTGAGAATTAAACCTAAAAAATATGATATTTTATTAAGGTCAAATTTGAATCTATCATCAAGACCAATGTAAGTCAGAGGTGGGTCGGGTAAGGACGACTGTCCTCTCAGCCCCCGTGAAAATTTAGTTTGAAAATATTTTTTTAGCAAAAAAAACCTTACTATAAACAAAGCCTCCCTGCTCCTCTCCATTGAAAATTAGTTTAATTTTTTTGGTAACCATAACCCAAATTTCCTGATTATTTATATTTTTACTTCCCTTAATAAACATTTTGAATACCTTCCTAATGTAGTCTGAGCAGCATAATGGCTCTAAGTATATCTAGCTAATAAAGAAAACCAAAAATACCAACCTCATAAATTTGCCCAAATTAACTGAACAAAAACAACCTTGTACTCGAAGGATAAAGAAAAGCATATCAAAAAATTCTAAGTAAGATAAGACCAAACCATTCATTTATAAAAGGAATAAAGAAGGGGAATAAAGTTAAAGAAACTCCACATAAAGAAAAAGTAAATGCTAATATTAAAATGAAATATAATAATAATAATAGTCTTATGCAGCTTTTGCCGAACATGCTGGAGCAGTAGACAAAAGATCAAGCACAACACCAACAAGATCTGGATTAACAGCTTCACCTGATCTTATCTCTTCTTCTACTTCTTCACAGATTATCTCATTTTTTAACTTTTTTATTGCTTTTCTTCTTTGTTCATGATCTGCCATCCTGTATAGGGCAGGGTTAAAACTCAGAAATATCTGTTAGGTTGGTGAGGATTAGTTTTTATATAACATAAGCAAAATATTATCAAAACCAAGAATATACTCAGAGGAGGCTTATAGATTTTTTTCGGGAGAGTTAAATATTTTTTTATTCACATTTTCCCTAAACAATTTTTTTGGGGCAAATTCACATAGGAATCTAACTATACAGCATTAAATTTTTTATTTTTTTATTTAGGAGAGTAATTTTAAAACTAAATTGGACATGCATTTAAAGATTTTATTTAAAGTCAATGATTATTTAAGTAGTTAGCATACGATCAGGGACGGAAGTTAAAAGTTTAAAAATGAAAAAAATTGGTTTATTAAACATATACTTTTTATCTAAACAAGAACAAGGAGATCTCTAGATCAAACTACAAGAAACTGTAAGTAAGCGAACTTTACAAACAAGTCACAATATATAAACCACATGCTTTTTACATACAAGATCAGACATTCATAACCAGAAGCTTCTAAGTATCTCGAACGAGAATTATTCTTATCATAAAAAAACAGGAGATCTAAGATGTAAAAGGAGGGAGAGAGAACATACTCTTTGGAGAGGGTAAGAGGGCGAGTGATTCCTGAAAGACATAGTGGGAAGCCATAATTGGCAGGAAAGTGAGTATTTGGTGACATTTTCTTGATCCTTTTAGGAAGAGAAATATAAGAGGGGTGAGAAGGATGTAAATTGTAATGGAAGATCAAAGGTTTTTATATTTTTGTATTTATTTGGGTTGGTTCACTTTAAATACTGAAAGTGACTGAGAAGACATAACAGACCGCATTTAAACTATTGATAATTAAAGAGGGAGGAAATTACTTTATACACCCACATTTTTCTCACATTCCTATTATACATCCTAACTGACTTTTAATCCTACAAACATCCTATAGTTATACCCCAACCATATACTCTTTACTCATATACCCTTAGTTGAAGTGAACAGATTTGAGACGTGGCTTTGCCACCTAGGTTTACCAGCAACCCACTTCATTCGACTTTCCTCTATATATATAACATCATTGGGGTTTTGTCATTGCACTCTACTCACTCATCCTTCTTCCATGTCTCTTCATCTTTTATAGCGGTATTTAAGCAAGATACAGGAATTCAAATTTCTTGATCATTGTTTCATTGATATTTCAGCTCAGGAATCTCAATCTGATACCAGGTTTGCATCCCGCCTCTAATATTATTGATTCCGTTAGCCAGTCCATACGCACTGCAATATTGAGATCTTATTGTATACACAGTATATACACACTTTCACGTACATATAAAAAACATATGTATTAAACTAGTTTATGGCCTTACAATACGAACATCTAATACCGTAGTAAGTTGCAGGCAAAAATCTGTTAACCTGTTTATCAGTATCCAACGGTCCATACCCATCTGCTTGCCTCTTCCGTTGTTGTTGTATGATTTTATATGTATATACTAGCTTTTTTGCATTGCTCACCTATGTTTTCGACATCTAACATTTACTTTCACAGCTCTTACAAAGGTTTCGTTTGCACTCGTTTGGGTATTCTTTTCACATTCAAAGGTTGCATTCATCAATTTCAGAAGGTATTGGTACTTACACTGAACATTATAGATATATTAGATGTTGTTTGACTATCAAATTTGGCTGGTTTTTTTTTTTACGTCCCCTAAATAAATCTGATGAGGGGCTGTACCCAATCTCTTTACATTATACTTGGAACACGTTCTTACTGGGTCTGTACCCTTAACATATCATGTTCTTATCTGTCCTGTTTTCACGTAGTTATAGGTCTATCCCCTCAGACATTGCAGCCTCGTATACAATTTAGTTTACCACATCACTCCCAAAACATGTATATAAAATTTTTATGGTTACCTACCTGTGTCACCTGCTTTTTTTCACCCCTACATATGTACTAGTTCGCGTCCCCCTATGTCATTACCGTATTCGACTACGGTCTGTACCGTACACGTTGGTCATGGGGCTGTCCCTTTGCGTATGCTATGCACATATATAGGGTACTGGGGCTGTACCTTTTTCCTGCGACAAACATATTGGGGTACTGGGGCTGTATTTTTTCGCATGCTACATACCCTTAGGTTCTGTGCCGCTTTTGTACTAATCTTTTTTCATGCCAGCTATCCTTTTATGCTCTGCGTGTTAGTTATACAACCTGTCTACATTTTTCAGGCCATTTTATGGATCGTGTTTTGTGCATATTCAACCACGGGGATGATAGGTACCTATCCCCCATGTCAAACTACAGTACATGTTCCGACGTACACGAATATGTAACCACTAAATGGAACAATCTTCATCTCCGGAATTTCGTTATTCAGTATTCCGTTAGTAGTCAGCAGAATTGCCTCCTTACTTCTGAAGATGATTACGCAACCCTACACTGGATGTTGTCACGCGATGGTATAACCGAAGTTGTCTTCAATGTCATTACTAAACACCCAGCCGCCGTCATTGCTCCCGCATCTGACATAAATCCAAATGCGGAACATCTCCATCAACCCGAACAAGCAGATAACGATCAGCCAATGTTTTTCACCCACCGGGTTAAGAAACTTCTTAGCAACGGGTGGGGCCTCAGTTTAGGGTTCAAGGGCACTTGTTTCCCCCATGGCATGGAACAGTTCAGATATGCTTTACGTAAATATGCATGTGAGACAGGATACGACTACACACCATCGCATAATAGTCGTACTCGAATCGCTGCTTCATGCTCTAAACGTCATACACATGCTTGCCAATGGTGGATCTATGCATCTATCCGGAAGATGGATTGTAAGTTATATGTAAAGACCTTCTTTAACGAGCATACGTGTGGTACACCGATTCGAACTCTAAAAAATAAAAGGATGTCATCCGGTCTAGTTAAGGAACTTATCATTGATGAGGCTAGGTCAAACAGTTCACTGAAGCCGAAAGACGTTATTCACCGACTTAGGGATGCTTACGGTTTCGTTATTGATTACAAATGCGCTTATGATGCCCTGAACCGAGCCAAGGAAGAAATTAGTGGTGATTGTGGTGAGTCGTACACCTTGATAAAAGAGTACTTCGACGAATTGAAGGTCGCTGACCCTACAGGAGCGTACGTTGTAGAAGCTGACCCCGTTACAACTGCATTTGAGCGTGCGCATTTTGCGTTCGGAGCTACGTTGGAGGGATTCAAACATTGCCGACCTGTATTGTTTTTGGATGGCACTTTCTTAAAGAATAAATACAAGGGTACCTTTCTAGCAGCAGTTGCGAAAGATGGCAATAGTGGTAACGTCCTTCTATCCCCCATATTATCTGTTTATTCTGAATCTTTCTCGTTTTTCACCACTACTCACAGACTATTTCCATCATATGGCAAGTCTACACACTGAGCACTATCGTGAGGGATAATCGAATTTAACATGTACTGTGTGTTTCATTGTTTTGAATTGGCTTACAGCCCTTTGTTTAGCACAAGAGGTGCTGTGATCAGTATACGTAAAGTGTACACCCCGTACTATATGATACTAGAAGGGTACAACTCACCATAACATGATACTGGTACAGCCCCATTAGTACACATCCTTACAGGTGGAATTAATTTGTGCTTTCTGTAACAATGGGTTTCATAGTTTGTAGTCCCCATAGTTAGTTATCTCGGGGCTGTGATCAGTTAGCTTTATGGGTACATCTTGTAGTTCATTCCAGTTAATTGGTCCAGACCCATTTATACAACTCAGTACATGTTGGACCCATGTCCTTCTTATTAGTGTTGATCTGTCCCCATGGTAGTTCTTTCCCCTTACCCTGAATTTGTTCTGTCTTACTACACATTTCACTTGACTACACGCAGTGACAAACCACACCCACACCGCTGCCATGTATTATTTTTTCCGTCTTACACCACGTCACATTCCTAACTACATTTCGTTCTGACCTCTTATATTTTTCTTTTATGCAGGGCTATACCCGGTTGCCTTTTCTATTTGCAATTCCGAGAACAATATCAACTGGGAATCATTCCTCAGGTTTCTCCGTCCTTTAGTAACTGGTCGCCCGTTGGTTTTTGTGTCTGATAGGTTTCGAGGTATTATTTCTGGTGTTCAGAATGTCTTCCCAGAACATCATCACTCTTTCTGCCATCGTCACATTAAAGCTAATCTTGAACTCTTATACCCTAGTGACATGAAAGACTATATGAAAAGGTTGTTTAGCAAAGTAGCTCTTGCCCCCACGCTAGAACTATTTGATCATTACATGGAGAAACTTTTGCGCATTGGGGGTGAGAGAGCGATTACCTTTATGGCGAACCTCCCAATACAGAACTTCTCGAATGCATATTTCGGTGCTCAACGTTATGGCGAGGTCACTTCTAACGCAGTTGAATCACTCAATAACTGGATTTTGGACATCCGTGATTTGCCGGTAGCCGAGTTGGTCCACCGTTTACGTCTTAAAGTCATGAGGCAAATATACAGAAGGTCAGTTGAGGTTGGTTGTTGGGTATCCATACTATGTCCTGCTAAACAAAAAAAATTCGACGCAAACTACCAGGCCTCTCGAACTTGGTCGGTTTCGCAGGCATCTGCTAACGTCTTCGAGGTGCATAGTGATCCTTCAATGAGGGTTGACATAGAGTTTTATGAGTGTACCTGTGGGAAATGGCAGTACGAAGGATTCCCATGTGTTCACGCAATCGCTGCACTAGCTCATGCAAAGCCCATGACCATATTTGACTTTGTTGATCCCTACTTCACCACTTCAAAGACGTTTGATACATACGCTAGCAAGATTCCTGCCATGCCGACTTTTGGAAAGCCACAACCAGAAACACGCAACCTGTCTGTCCTACCACCTGTTGGCAAGGTTGCTCCAGGCCGTCCCAAACGTCTACGGTATTTTGCTTATTGGGAAAGGACCCGGCCAATGCGTGTGTGTGGTAAGTGTAAGGTTCGGTCATACCACAACAAAACTACATGCAAAGGTATTGTAGGCTGACCGTTGTCTTTATTCTCGTTTTGCGATGGAGGAATCACACTTGCCCATCGTCTGTTCTTTTGCTGGCCTATCAACCGGAACCCTCCGTAATTTGGCGTGCTATCGCGTTATTTGTATTTCAGTTTTTCCTAGGACCCGTGTATTATTACGTACCTTTTTTTATTTTGATGTACTTGTCTTGAACTATTTTACCTGCACTGTTTGTTATGTTCAAGAACATCTATTCGTCTTCATCCATATCTAACTCGTCGTAACCTTTTCATGTTTTCAATTCAGCTGGGCGGTGTTTGGTTTCTGCATACCTGTAAGGTGCAGCCCCAACACGCTCTATACGTGAACACATACATATCTGAGTCCAGCCCCATACCACATTGTCTTTTGGTGATATGGTCTTGGGTCCGGACAAATATATACATGTTTGGCCCAGGCCTTTGGTTACACCGTTTTCTTGTTTATAGGTTGTTTTTTGCAGCAACATATTATCACACACAGTCAACCATACATATTACTAATTCAGTCAAGAAGGGTTTCATACTTTGTTTGCTTAATGCTTTATCCTACATAACTCACTATCTGTTTGATACACTTCCACTTCGGCCTACCAATGAATTCAGCCCCCTTAACTGTGCCGTTAGTTTGTTGTTTTCATCTATCATATACAGATACTTACCTTCTGATACATGGAGATCATTTCACTCCTATTTACTGTGCATTAGTCTTACCAGGTGTAGTATGTATCATGTTACCTTTACCCCTGTTATATACAATACTTTGTCTTTTGTATTGACCATCTTACACGGGTTTTCGCACAAACCCCTATTATATGCAATTGTCCTTTGTAATGCATACATCCGTTTGTCTCTATAACAGTATTAGCTTTTTCTCTCCTTTGCACACATATAACAACACACTGTATATATCATGTTATGGTTTTGATTATTTTACATGGTATGGCCCCATAATAATCTATATCCGTTATTTACATACCGGGGCCATACCCACAGCATACCAGACTGTTAAATCAACACCAAATGTTGCACGCCCACACTATTCGTCATTTTATACTTCGCAGGCAAAATAATATATATATATTAGCAACAAGTCAAAGCTTCTCAAAATGCAGTTCAACATATAATCAGAGAATGTCATCGCCCATTAATCAAGCGTATTGCATTACACAGATTTCAAAAACTAATACTGCGAAATAACATCAAAACAAAATACCCTGTGCTTGCAACAGATTCAATGCCTTTCAATACTTATCATGGGTACGCCTTGGTTAAGTCACTTGCAGCGAGCATAACTTTCGACATCCGCTCCTTAATCATTAGTTTTTCCACCATGAAACGTCTCATCCCCTTGTATTCAGAAGCATGGTAGACGCCTCGAACTTGGTCACCGTTGTAGACATCCTGTGCACACAGCATTATATACACGCCGCTGTCCATTACACTTGCGCGTACCGTCACAGCCTCGGATGTTTTGTAGACTTCTACCTTCCCGTTATCTTTACCCCCCGGTTCGTTGTAATGTTCGCTAAAAACCTTATTCCACAACATATTATACATCTTCTGTGATTACATTTCCACCACCCTTTTTAATGGAGGAATAGTGCTCGAAGACACCCAACACTGAATCGTATATCATGGTACTCCAAAATGTTGTCCCACTCACCTTAGTCATGATAGGGATAATAACACGCTTGAAGTCAATGCTTAACTTCCTAAACCGATCCACTACGAGCCTTTTTTCCATGTCTTCGAAACCTTTGTTGTAGTAGTACTGCAAACATTACACATTATGAGTACCCTTTAATACCATCTGGTTAGTTTAAGACAGTACGCTTATATATTACTATATACACACTACCGAACCGCACAAACAGCGTTGCTATGTTCCAATTTTGCAAAACATACAGGTTTATAGTCAACATTAATGTCGTATACACTCGCATCACAGTATAGGTACACGCAAATACGCACACACTCTTTGTACCCATTACCCAAACCCACGTTTCAAGTTCACAGGGCTACCACATCTTTCAATAATATACTACGCGTTAAACATATGTTGACTATTGCTGTACAGGTTTTGTGATTCATTGGTACAATACGAATGGGTGTATATAGAACTGAACTTAACTTATCAGACACCCGGGCTGTACCCATATACAAACCTAGCTCTTAACTATTGTTATTTGTATATCAGCCCAGTGTTTACATATGCATTGAATACATGAAAATCATTTATGGATAAGGAACGTACCATTGTCCTAGCGTGCAGTTGGGTGCAGTAACCTACGAATTCGTCCTTTTGCAGATCTCCCTTCCTATACGCATCCATTCTCAACCAATGCATTACGGCATCAATTATCTGCAAATAGCGCACCGCAAATACAGGTTATGATAAACACACGGCTATACAATGTTTCCATAAGTAGTTTACGTACCTGCCACTTCACATAGCGTTGCCTATTCAAGTCTACCAAATGTTTTATCGTTATCTTTAAGCTGTTTAGTTGCCACACAACCGTGGATTCGGGGTTGTTCTCGTATACACGGTTGATAATAACATTCGCTCCTGGTGCCGCTACATTTGTCTTTGACAACTCCCTCACACACGGTTGCCTAATTGTTTGTCTGTTTTCAGCCGGCAATACAGTAGCTGCCTTACTAACCTTTTTCGGAGATATTACTACCTTCCTCCGCAAAGTTGGTGTCAATTCCTTCCTGTTCAATGATCCTGACCCCCTTTTCACCGCCACATTCCCACCCCTACTTACAAGTCTCGCTGCCAATACTGATAATGGAACATTATCGTCATCTCCCTCACATACTTGCTTGCCCGAACACACAACAACATCTTTGACCCTTTCAACAACACCCATGGCTGGATCACAAGGTTTGCTCAAATTCACCCCCTCTGGGCTTAATATTCCAAGATCGAAGCTAGGAAACACACTTATCGTGTTTGTCAGATCTCTGAATACTCCAACGGGGGGCTTGTTCGCGTTACGGGTGTTGTTCACCTCTGAATGCAATTCATCGTTTGTTACACCTCCCACACCACATTCTGATACACCCATACGCGGAGGGCTGACGAAGCATTTCAGAAGATTATTAGGTGTACAATACACATCATGGGTACCTCCCGCAATTACTGGATTACATATTGGTGGCAGGGCTGCCGACGACGGCTCGTCTAAATCTTTATTCCCAAAACATTTAAATACTACTCTTGGTGTATTAAAGAGGGATTCTTCAATCTCAACTGGTACCACGCCGTAATCTACTAAACTTATATTCCCAATACCTAACTCAACATGCTCACCATCAGTTATACCGTCCTTATTGATCAGTGCCGAGCCCTGACCCCCATCAGCGATAATTATGTCATTTACCGAATCCACCACGTTTCCAACACTTAATAATTCACTCACACTGACAGACGCCTCTTGAAGAACAATTGGTGCCGCACCGCCCTCAGTTGCAAACACAGACACACTTAGTAGGTTGTTCAGCATCTCATTTTCAGTTATAAGCTCGCGGTTCCGTTCTTTCACTAGGTTTAGTTCTTGCGCCATTTCAATTATTGATGCTCTTTCCTTTTCCATTTCATCTCGCAGTATTTGTACCTCAGTTCTTACTGCCACGCGAATCATTTCAATGTTAAATCTACTAGCTACTACAGATGGAGTTTCCGGCACAACCATCTGGAATTCCAACCCGTCTGTAGGCTGCGTCAGTAATATCTGCCCTGGCTGCACTATACATGTTTCGCTTTCTACGGACGAGCCAATATACGGAAAGTGCACATCATCACTCCACTTATAAGTGTCGATATTGTTCCCGTCCTCTATATCATCATTTAACAACATTCTAATCTGGTTATCCACTTCGTCGTTCACAAGTTCCATAGCCTCACCGCCAGTGAGCATTAGCTCCCCCGAGAGTACCTGCACAGTTCAGCAAAAAACATTATATCCCATGGTGTTTAATTAAACAAACTACAATGTTTACTATGTCCCCCGTACCATTTCAGAGGTGACCCTACGGATTATTGTATGGTCGTAGCTTATCGGCCAATCATTTACACACCACTTAAACATCCGTGGTATAGCCGCCGCATCAGTTGGAGATATTAGATTACTCGAGACGTGCTCATAAAACCAGGGCTGTACGTTTATCCAATTAATTTAAATGCTAACACAAGCATAATATATATTCATAAATAAACACTTACGACAAGCAATACGCAACACCCCTTTCCACGGGCTTTCTCTGGCCTCATCATGTTGTCTGCAATTGCACTCGCCCAATCGTAATCTCTCAGCTTGGATATATCTTCCGAAATATCTGCATGCCATTGAGAAACTCTGCCATACTTACAAGGGAAGAACATTGTCGATAGCGATAGCATGTGAATCAGTCTCGCAAAGTTCCCGCTTACTTCTGGAGTCAACTCAACAGATGCCATGTTGTGCAGTAGGTCTTCAACTGTTTTCTGCAACAATTGCCCTTGCATAACCCCCGGAAAAGTCCTCTCAAACCATGGCGATGGTGTGTCTGTTGTCCCCACAACATTGTGAATATTCCATTCACCCCCCTCAACTCCCATTATCAGCCTAACATCCTTTGCAGTGATTTTCATAGGGATCCCACCAATTACATAGGCTTGTGCAGCATCATTATATGTCCCAATCAGCTCTTGGACAAGCAAGTCGTACTTTCCTATGTCTTCACAAACCCCCCTCCTTTCGTACAGTTTCTTTAACATCCCATAAAAAGGAGATACCGCGCAAGCTCCCACATGCTCCAATGTAACATTTGGGTCTTTCAACACACCGATGAGATGCGCCCATGTGCTCCTGAAACCACTCATCCTGTATATATACAACAAACAGGTACAGCCCCAGGATGAGAACTCATAATATCTGAAAACTAAAACGTTAATGTTCCATCCCCATGTTATTTTGCTATACAGTTTATCACTACATTAACACATTTATTTTTTATTTGTTCAGAGACTACTTCAGTGGGCACATGTATATTATTAAACTTCTAGTCTATTTTGTGTATCCCGTAAGTGGTACAGCCCCATGATAACCCTCCCCCCCACATCTGTATTGATAATATTGGATAGCACCTTCATCAGAAGTTTTGTTTCTACTCTACTGATCAAATATAACATTTTTCCAAATAATGAAGTGAAGCTACATATTTTTGACCCTCATGTGCTGCTTTGAATCTAATACATAGTACTCTTACGGGGGGAAACCACTTATATATGCAGCCCCATATCCTATTATTTTCCACCTAGTTGACACATGAAGGGGCTGTACCCTGTACGGTTACAGCCCAGGTTCGTGATGTTATTCTTCATACTGCTGATATATTAACTATTTCGTTCAAATTCATGATTCACTTTGTCTAAAATTCATTATGACAATCATTGGACAATAAACTCCCTACTCATTAATACAAAATCATACATACTTCCTTAGGTTTAACAGCCTAAAACCAAAAACTCATGCACTCTACCAAACAAACAAGCACATGCTTGACTAAGACAACAATTACAAAACTATTTTCATGCATCCTGTTATATACCCATATGCACTATACATGTTGTTATGTTACCTGTTATATGTTCCTCTGTGCAATCTTTTGCTACTTTTGCTCCTAGATCACCCCTTTCTCCACTTCCACAAACTTATCTCAAAGATATACGATAATGAACCTCAAATATGTATTATATGTTCTTCAAATAGGTTGTGTTCCAAGCAGTATATATACTCATTAGACTAGCATACCTCTCTCCTCCTTATTGGCCAGTTTTGATTTTTTATTATTCTTTTTTTAAATGTGTCATAGTACCTGCTTTACATGTGCTTTTTCCTGGTCTTGCTCCCTCGATACCCGCCTCCTATATAAATGTTTTGTTTTATGGGAGCAGGATACCATTCACATAATCATGGGTCCAGACCATCAAGGATATAAATTACAACGGTATTCCCGACGCACCCAGCCCCATCATCAATATGTCCCTTTTCACATCATATGTTATGTACATTGTGCAAAAAGTAAACCTCAAATCTTTCGGATTTGACATATCCTAAAAAGTTTCATTGTTGGATCACACGATTACTTACCTTTCCAACTAATTCGAATGTCAGACAATCCTGTACCCATAACGGTGCATACTAAATTACGCGGGCCTACATGGGGCTGTACTCTAATAGTTACTTTTATACAATATGGGTCCAGCCCTATGATATACATAGTGTACTGTATCATATCACCATATCCCTATTTTGTTCTGTACCCATAGTCTTATATAAGCCTACGTAATTAAAACAAAAAAAACACCCAGACAATCATTAGATGGGGCTGCACCCAGCAACACTTCATACATGTTTAACTTTAAGTCTATCGCTTGACCACAAACAATACATCAAACACCATCAAATGTTAATTCATACATAATATGAAACATCAAAACATAAGAGTTTTAGATGGCCAAAATAACAACAAAAACACCTAAATAAATTCTAGTTAGCTTTTGCCTTTGCCGCAGACTCGGTTGTGTAATCACTGTTGAGCAGATAGTTGACAATGTTTTTCCGCATTTGTCTGAACTCATCCAGTTTATATGACCCAGCAATACGCTTTCCCCTGAACAAGTCATGTAGGCATAGCAATACATACAATCCTGACTCCCTGCAATCCCGGACACTGTGGTGCAGCCTATACTCCTTCCTAACATATGTTGGTTTCGCCGTGCCAGACACATCTCCCAACCAGCTATTGTTCACCATCCTGTTCATGCATTTCCTTGTTATACGCTCGGATTCTGTGTGTAGGAGGTTTTTGCTGCCTGCAGGACTAGAGTTGTAGTGCTCCAATGTATGTCGGTCCCTGTTGTACACAACCACTGACCAGAAGGTGTGAATTCCAATTTTTGTCTTCATGGGCATAATAACGTGTTTGTGGCTTCTCGAGAGTGAAACACACATCACATACAACTCCGACATCTCGCGCCTCTGTGCATTCTCCGTCTTGTACTGCAAATCATGCGTTTTTTTACTTAGTACACATTATATATCAAAAAAAACATTACCAATATCATTGTTCTAATACAACAGATACTTACAAATGCTCTTGCCTTTACGTGACTACACCAATTGTCTCCAACATGCTTACCCGAATTTTTCTTCCACACCGCCATCATAGCATCAATCACCTACATTATCAGATAGTTAAACTCAATGTGTACAACAGTTTATATTTTAAGACATTTTTCACTATACCTTCCCATTAACTGCACACTGAGTTGCTATTTTACGACAGTTCTCAACAGAAACAGATAGCTTTCCATTATCCCAGACCATCACCTTCCCCATACCTTGCTCCATTAGCCTTTGTATAATAGCATATTCTTCTTCACCTGCAACATTCTTCCTTTCCGGTTCAACCACACCAGCACCTGTAACATCTTTTATGTTTTTCTCAATATTACACACACCCTTACCAGCTTCATCATTCGCTTTCCCACTAACACCCCGTGAAGACTGTCCTTTCTCGAAAACCCTTCCACTCCTCCTTTTGATTACACCAACCTCAAGATTCTCAGTCCCCTTCCCATCATTATCCTCTACTAGTTTACTGTCCACATCACACAACAAAGCTGTATTGGCATCTGCCGAATCACCAACTTGTTTTCCCACATCACACTGTTCTATATTCTCCTCACCAACATCTACAGTCGTACCAGCGCCCTCCATCGCCACACCCTTTTTCTTTACAATTGCATCTGTAGGCTCAGTAGCTGTTTGCTTGCAGTTGTTCATTGCAACCAGATTACCACTCTCATCAACTCCGTAAACAGCTGCTAGTGGTGGACCGAACAATGGTTTTGTAGGTGCACAAGAGCCGCGCTGTGCTGACGGTACAGACCCATGCAACACTATCTGCATATCGGTCTCACTGCATGCGCCTCCTCCTCCCGCTGATACAGGCACTTTTCTTTTCTTCGGTGTTTGCCCAGTCACGTACTCATCACCCAGCAGTTTTCGTCTGTTACCCCTATCTGCAACTTTAACTCTATCAATCATAGAGCTTCTTCTTTTTTTCTCCAACTCAACACCTGCGGAAATAGCTATTTTCTGCACTAGTTGGGAAAGGGGAGCATCATCATCATCACTCTCAACTGTGGCACTCATCGCTGTACCATCTTCACCCACACAATCTTCTTGTCCTGTTTTAACATTGACCTCATGACCCTCCTTTTGATACCCATCACCCTGTACCGGCCTTATATCTATTATACTATTGCCGCACATCAAGCTTGGTAAACTGCTAGCCCTATCCATTGAGTTCGGAAAGACACTAGTGTCGAAATTATATGGGTTGGTGAAATCGGTTTCCGCATCAACACTTGCTTGGCCTGAGTGCATGTGTATGCTACCAGTTGATGTACCCACCACCAGATCCGCTTCGTTTATATCACCGAACACATTCCTGTGATCAGCATCACGCATGATACCTGTCAATCTCTCCAACTCTTCACGTAGCCTTTTGTTCTCCATTCTCAGGCCTTCACTATTACTCTGACTGATTTCTTCATCACCCTTAACCTCCTCAACATGATCAACAACACCTTCTGTTACATTTACCCCATCTCCTTCTACGTTGGCATCTCCCGCACCTCCGCTTTCCAACGTAACAATCCCATACTCTCTCTTCTCAAATTCTGTCCATATCAATTCATCTGCATTAACCTGCAGTACAATAAATCAGCCTTAGTTAATATTGTGTCTTATCGTTACAGAACAAGCGAATTCGTTAATTATTTTTTCCTCCTATCGTCCGGCGACGGTAATGGGCTGGCCCCATCACTAGGATATCAACCTACGGTACCAACCCCCAAATTTTTCATCCGGTCTGTACCCATACTAACACTGCCAATATATTCTACTGATTATATATGGGTCCGTACCACTAACCATTACCTTTTTTTCCCAACCCACAATATACTTTCAAATATCAGTTATTTATACACCGGGCTGTACCCAGCACATACTATGTACAACAGCTGGATTGACCAATTACACAAACATATCAACACTAATGCGTGCTACTACACATGTTCACGGTTACCATTAACCTAGCATAGTAACAAATGTGTGGCCAGTCTATTACTACTACCACTACTTAAAACAAATCTTTTTACATATCCTGTTTAAATTATGTCGTTTTATACGCCATTTTATATTAATATCTAATACCACTAATGTAATGCAATTTCGCTTTCAAATTTAGTTGAGATACTCTTACCATATTAGGCTGGAGCATGTCTAATATGTCCTCCCTGAACGTATTCGGTGCCTCCTCATTCATCCATTTCAGGACACGCGGTATGGCTTGTTCATTGCTCGGTTCGATAACTGCATTAACTACATGCTCACAAAACCAAGGCTGCAAATTCAAAGAAACACAGCCATCACACAAACTAGCTATTCATTATACATTATATGACTATTCAATCTTACCAGTAATATCACACAGCATCCGTTCTTATCACCATCAGCTGATTTCATCAAAGCCTCTGCGATGTGCTTTGGCCAGTTATAACTCCGTAGCTCAGAAACATTTTCCGCAATCTTCACGTGCCACTGTGTTATCCTCGCGGAAGATGACGGATAGAAAATACTAGACAACGCAAGCATGGTCATCAACTTAACAAACGTTCGTCGCGCTCCAGAACTTTCCTTCACGCAACATCTAGCTATCAACTGTTTCACTGCTGTCATCAATAATCTGCCTGTCGTCTGACCAGGAAAATGTTTTTTGAACCAGGGAGAAGCCTTCATCTCAGTAGGTTTGAATTTTGGTATCCTAGCCTCACCACCTTCAACACCCATTATAACGCGTACGTCATGCTCAGTAACGGACATGTTTACACCCCCTATTACGAATGCACGTTGAGTTGGATTGTAGCAGTCAAGAATGTCATTTATTACATTTTCATGCTTCGGCAATCTCCAATCCACCGTTATTTTTTGTATCCCTAAAAATAACCTATAGAATGGTGTCTCTGCTAGGGCGTCCACATAGCTAGCCGGTACCTTGTTGTCCGCAAATACCTTATATATAGACTGCAAGTTCCCTCTGTTAACCCTCATCATTCTGTACACAAACAATTCAGTTAGTATTACATGACACGGCTAACACGAAAGAAAAATGAATGCATATGATACTCTCCTAGTACAGACCCAGCAATAGCAAATGCGGGCCGTACCCATTATACACATACACAAACTGTTTTCGAGCAATACCGCCCTACACAGTAAATACACTAGTATATTATACAAAACTTTTACAAAAGGCTAATAATGTGCCCTGTGGATGGCACAAAGACAACAATATGTATTAGGTACAGCCCCACATAGTAGTTTAATACAGCCCGTAACCTCAGACCTAAGTGACAACCAACCACACAACCCTTTACACAGCGGTCAAACAACTATATTAAGCTTTATCTACAACTTCATAAACAAAAACCCTAATGGGTTCGTACCGCACCTTAACAAAACTCTACCATACACCAAACATATGTAATACAGTAAAACTTTCTCATACACCTACTACATCATCTATACTATATCATATACAACACATAAACACTTTTTGAACTCAACAATCTGATCAGAATCAAGGAGGCTTTCCCTTTTTTTTTTCTTACCTTCTGCACAATGTATCGGCTGTTCTTCCCGTTCTCCGAACCTTCTTCCCTCACCAACACCTTCCTCTCTGCGTCTTCTATTGTTCAAGCAACCAAGAGTCTTTTGATCACACCTACCGAGAGAGAAGAGCCGATATCCAAGATAAAAGGTGTAGTATGGCGTTTCGTTTTTGGGTTTTATAGATGCTTTTTCAACACGCTTATCTCTCCTACGTGGTCTATTTACTTTATGTCCACATAGATCTCCCTGCTATTACATTCGTGGGGTTCATTTTGTCATTACACATGCTAAAGTTAACGTGTAACTAGTACACTAATGGGATGGGGGTTTCTTATAATTGGGGTATGCCAACCGGCCTTTAAAAGTTAATAGCCCTTAAAGAGGGTCTCTGGTAAACATGGTCCGGCCAGGGGGGTTCCTTATCATATGTCTTTGTGAGTTTTTTTTATTTCTGACATTTTTAAAAAAAAAAATTGCATGATAAACGTAAAAAAAGAAATTGCAAAACTAACGCATAAGCGCTTTCCCGAGGAGCGCCTCTCCTTTAATTTTTTTAATGACAGATTAGAGAGGCGCCTCCCGAAGGAGCGCCTCTACTAATAATTTACATGGGTTATGAGGCGCTCCCCGGGAGAGCGTCTATCTATCACTATATATACACCCTTCCCGGAAATTAAACCCTAACCCCTCTATTCCACCATTTTCTTTCCTTTTTTTTTTCCTCCAAAAATCTCAAAAATCAAACCAAATAATCAACCAACTCACTACATTCACCTTAATCTTCTAATAAGGTAATAATTTTATATATTACAACTATTAGTTATTTCAATTCTAATATAAGTTTAATTTTTTTTAATTTCTTTTTTGTTTAAATGTGATATAATTAGTTGCTATTTTTATCAATTGTTGTATATCTAATTCATGTTGGTATAACTAATAAATGTGAGCATTTTGTTATTGAAGCCTATGCTGTAGATATCGCCGCCTAGGCGTCAACTCCCCCCTCAACCGCTTACGCCTAGTAAAAATGCTAGGCGTTTTTGCCCAACGCCTTAGTCGCCGTGGAAGAGGCGCCTAGCCCGCCTAGGCACCGATTAATGGTAAAAACTTTCCGCCTAGGCCCTCCATTAAATTTATTTTACTCTCGGAAATTCTTGAATTGATATTATAACTCTAATTTTAGTATTTTCATATTCAATATAGTGGTGTTAGATGAATTTTATGACTTAAATAGATAAAATTATCATAATTATACACGCGTATTACTAAATATATAAAATTACATAGCAGAATTCAAAACCGCGTAATCCCGCCTAGGCCCCGCGTAGTCCCTCCTAGGCGCTAGGCCCCAGTCGACCGCCTAGGCCGCGGAACCGAGATCTACATCATAATTTGAAGCTTAAATTGTTTGGAATAATAATTTTTTTTAAATTATGGTTAATTATTGAAGTAAATTTTATATTTTAGGTTGGATAATATGGAATATAATTGGTTATATCATTATGGTGGAAGATTTTTGGATGGTAGTAACGGTGCGGGAGATTATATCGGTGGAGAAAGTGGTATGTTTACGACGAAGGAAAATACAACTCTTCGGGAACCAAATTTGTTTCAAAATATCAATGATTAGGGCCTAAAAACTCGGCAACCAAAACAATAATTAAAAAAAAAATACCTGTAGGAGTGGAACACATCCCGATAAATATGTAGTGCTTACAGTCTCGGCACAATGACACAACACACTATACAAATGCGCCATAACAGCTGAACCCCAACTATACGTACTCGTAACATTAAAATTTCCTAGAAAACGGAGATATAGGGCAGACACCTCAGTCTTCTTTGCAGTTGGGAGGAGATAACCGCCAATGACAAACAAAATGTAACCCCTAGTAAACTGTCGCAATGTCTCGGGATCGGCATTTACAGGCGGCCGTACTAAAGCAAAAAAAACAATAAAAATAATAAAATATATGACAAACATATTTAATATTTAAAGAAAACTTACCATTGCCAAAATTATCCTTAAGCCACGACAACGGCAAAACATTTTTCGTCCCACGCTGCACTGGAATGCCATCCACTATAGGTACAGGACTTCTGCCAAGTAGTCGCATACACTCCGTATGTAGGTCAATAAAATCGTCATTACATATAACCGGTTCTCCATCAATGCGTAACCCTAGAATCATGGCAACATCCTGTAAAGTCACTGTTATCTCACCGACCGGCAAGTGAAATGTGTGGGTCTCTCGCCTCCATCTTTCTACCAAAGCGGTTCATAAGGCTCGATCAGTAACAACTTTGGGTATTTTTGGAATACACCCAAACCGGCTTCTTCGAGAAATGGCAGGATTTGCGCATCGGGCTTCCATAAAGTCGCAAGGACAGTCCAAACTTCGTAATCGTCCTGTGTCATCTTAATGGTAAATTTCAAAAAATTATAAAATGTCAGAAAAAATTTGACGTTTAACTTACATCGCCTTTCCAAATTATTTCGCTCCGGTGCCATCTTTGACGACCAAGGACCTCGGAGGAAAAAGCAACATCGTAGTCTATTTGGCTTAGTCCGGCCATTGATTCGTCCTAAAACATAAGACTGTTACAATAAGATTGTTTAAGGGACCAATAGTGCAATTTACTACAACATATACGAAAATTTTAAACTTTAGGGTCAAAAGTTACAATAAGACTGTTTAAGAGACCAATAGTGCAATTTTCTAAAATAGAGATACCAAAATTCAAATATAACAGGACTAATAATACAATTTTATATAATTAAGGTACCTAGAGTGCAATTTCTAATATTTTAAAGGACCTCTATTGCAATATAAGAATAATTGTCATATAACATCATATAATACTATTTAGGCAGGGACCTATAGTGCAATTTGATGAATTTCATAACCCTAAAGTGCAATTTCAAAATTAATAGCAACTATAATGCAATTTTTTCAACTATACACAAGAACACCAAAATAACAACTAATTCTACACAATTTTACACCTAAAATCAATATATAAACAATTAAACACCTAAAATAATAAGCTTTAATATATATATATGATTATATTAAATAAAAATAGGATAGAAATTACCTAGAAGATGTGAGGATGATGAATGGATGGAGGAGGGTTGGCGGCGGCGGCAGGCGACAACAACGAAGGAGGGGAGCCGAGCTCTTGTTTTTTCTTTCTTTGGTTAAATGTCGAGAGACAGAGGGTTTGAGGAATTTAGCAGAAAGAGAGGCGCTCCTCGGGAGAGCGCCTCATTATCCATATCCGCGTTTAAGTAAAGGCGCTCCCCGAAGGAGCGCCTATGTCTAATTACCTCTAATTATTCGCTAATCCTTGACCGACAAAATAATAAATTAATAAAATAGGAGAGGCGCTCCTCGAGAGAGTGCTTGTGCGTTAGTTTCGCAATTTTTTTTTTAACGTTTATCATGCAATTATTTTAAAAAAAAATGTCAGAAATAAAAAAAACTCTGTCTTTGTTGTTCATGTTTTTAAAAATGATAATCCGTCAGTATTATTACAGAATTTTCATTATTAATCTCGCCAAAAAAATTTATACATTATAAATTAGTAGCAAAACAATAATAACTTATCCTCCTCATATTTTGTAAATTGAATTGTACCCTACAAAGAATTAGGATTTTGATGGAATCAAAGAGGTTTGGGGGATATTCCTAACTTTTTTTTGTTACATAGAAAAACTATTTTGGATTCGAAGTTATTGGTTCGATTTAAACATATACTACTAGATTAAATGATCAAGACCCTAACTAGTGAACTAATCTTAATTAATTACTATTCGTTACTAGTTTCTTTTTTCGAGTTAAATGTAGTATAGATTCCTATATTATTATACAAACCAGTATATATCTTATTATTGAAAAAATAACATATTGATATAAACAATTAATCAAATCTAATATGATACAATTGAATTCTGAGAAATTTAAGGAGACCATGACGCATGTAACAATGCGGTGGCTTTGCCCTAACGTTAGGGATAATGTTAATATCGTGGGGGGTACATGAACATTAAAATATGTATATCTTTTATCTTTATTAAACTTTTATTTTTGGTCGGATTTTCTTTTATAAAAGGGTCATTTATTTAAAACAGCCCATATCCTCCCCCCATTTCCTTTTTACCTCCTCCAATCCAACTACTAGTTGGAAGCCCAACTAGAATGGGTTAAAAACCCAAAAACCCCCCTACCTCTCCATTATATATACACCACACCACCGACCAGTCTCCCTCTTCTCTGATACACCTCACCCCCACCACCGACCCACTCTCCCTCTTCTTTGATACACCTCACCCCCACCACCGAGGTACACCACCTCACCCTTTTCTCTGATACACCTCACCCCCACCACCGACCCACTCTCCCTCTTCTCTGATACACCTCACCCCCACCACCGAGGTACACCACCAACCCAACCAACAAGCTACACCACCAACACCACCACCCCCTCTCTCGGCATCACCATCACCGAGCTACACCTCACCACCAACCCAACAACCGAGCTACACCACCGAGATGCAGCCCCCTCCCTTTACCGAGATGCAGCCCCCTCCCTTTACCGAGATGCAGCCCCTTCCCACCACCGAGATGCAGCCCCTTCCCCACCACCGAGATGCAGCCCCATCCCACCACCAAGCTACACCACCACCCCACACCCCACCACCGAGGTACACCACCAACCCAACCACCGAGATGCAGCCACACCCCACCACCGAGGCATATTCAGTAGCAGCAGCATCTCACCACCTCCCCTTCCCCATCTGAAAAACTGCTCCAAATCAAGAAATGGGGCCAGCCAATCGGAAATCAATAGCCACTGATTTGAATCTCCTTCGCATCTCCTTATCCTCATGGGTCCAATCCTTGGTATTTCAGAATCGGGGTTCAGTGTGCAGCCCAAACAATTACACAATGGGGCCAGCCCAAGAACACTATCATACTGGGTCCAGTCCAATCGAGCCCAATAAGCGCTGTGAATGATGCTTGCTGGGGCCAGCCCACGTTGGAGTTACGCTTGCTGGGTCCAGCCCGTTTGTTGCACCATTGTTTATCTTCAATGGTTGTATATGTAGATGAATTGAGTTTTGTTTTTGATTTTTTTTTTTTCGCTAGAGGTTGTTTACGAGAAAATGTTTTGTTTGTATCAGTTGAACAACTTGGTTACATTACTTTGCCCCATCACTCTGTATTGTAGTTTTAGTAATAAGTTGGTTTGTTCTGCTTAATTAGTTGAATATGTTGGTTTTAGTGGGTGTATATCCTGTGTTTGTGTTGGTTTGTAAATGGATTTCTTAATAACAGAGTTTGAATATGTTGTGTTTTAGTTCGTTAATTCATGTAGGGGCCAGCCCCATTTACAGTGTTGAGTTGTGTTTGTTTGTCTGTGGCATAGTTCCGTACCCTTGGGGTTAATTATATCGAGATGGGGCTGGACCGTGTGGGGATGAGTTAATGTAATAGGTAACTTACGCGGGGCGTACCCATCACGTGGAGGGGTAAAAAAGAGAAAAACCTAACCATGAAGTTAGAAAATAGTTAGAAATTGGAGGTATATAGTATTGTTTTTTAGTTGGGAGGTATAATGTAAAGAATTGGAAAAGGTGGCTGCAGAAAGTAATAACCTCTTTATAAAACAAGAATCGTCAGTTTCTCATGTTACCTCATAGTCATGGATCAAGATCAACACTATTTTCTAAGAATTTTGGTGTTCCCTCGGGTCCATATATGCATGTTTTCTTTTATCCTTTTTCTACAAGCCTTGAAGTAGGTTATATTAGTAATAAGATTAAATCTAGAGTAATTTATTTTATCAACTAAAAATATATAAATCAAACTGAGGATACAGAGTCAATTACAGAAAACACAGAGAAAGACGTATAAAACTGATAACTAAAATACATAATGCAGTAAGCTGATTTTAGTTCTTTCTACTTATCCCCAAAAAAATTAAACGATTGACTACTACTTGTCATTTTTCAGTAGTTTAGTAACAAGTTCCGTCTAATACACTTTGCTAAAATACCAACCAAATTATTCATCTTGCGGAAAATGTGAAAATTCATTTATCTGTATGTACACGAGTATAATTTGTAGATATTTTCATGATCGAGCGGATGCTCCACTTAGTCGTTGATGGGATAGTGTAGTATATCTATGATACTCTAATTTGGTTGTTTACAAACTCGGGTTTGTATACAATGAAGTCGGAATACCAATCTTTTTGCAGTAACTCAATGGCTAATCAAAATCAATTTTTTTTTTATATATGGGTGTTCGGATCAGCGTAATGTTCAGGGAGGGACTCGAACCTTGCGCCTCTTGCTTTGGTAAGTCTGTTAGACCATTATTTCACTCCTATAGTATATCATTTCTCAATAGGCAAAGACTTAGGTAACCAACTTCACTCCCAGATAATATCATCTCCGTTAAACCGTTACCAATAAGATTTATCTTGCCTAATAGTATATCTACCTTTCAAAAGACTATTTATGGCTCAAGAAGACTCTTACTTTAGTTTTGCATTCTAAAAGGTTGAATTCGGTGATAAATAACTTTAATAATTCTTGCAACCAATGAGTTTAGTTTGTTATGAAGCTTCCACCCTATATTTGAAAGCAAAGACAGATTAATTTTCTGCATATCTCGGAAACAAAGATCTCCAATTGTTTTAGAGATCAATTTTTTTTTAACAAACACCCAAATGAATACTGGTAGGAGAAAAAGTGTGATAAAATAATAAATAATAAAGGTAATAAAGCACGCACACCTAAGACGACTACGATAAACTCTCCGCAAGTGAACATATCATTTGTAAGTAATAAGTAAGTAAAATAGATATCGATCCCAGGACTACAAAAATAGGCTTGTAAATAGAATTATTACTAAGTGGACTAGAAATAGTTGATAAATAATACGCAAAGTCACTATAATATTAATTTTGTTTTTAAGACTCTAAAACAATTAACTATAATTAAATTAACTTAAAGACAAGAAAATAAAACACGACAAAGAGACTTATGAGAGTTTAGCTCGAGAACTAGCAAGTAATACCCATTAGCCTTATCTTATGTTTATTATCTAAGGAATGAGTCATATATAAGTAATAGCAGGATTCTAAATTTCTCCTAACTCCCGCAAGTTTAGTTTAGGAAGCAACCTCAACACTACCAGGGGACTTGGGAAAGGGGACCCTGCACAATGATCGGTGGTGAAATCTAACCCAATTGACTATTTATGTTACTAGCGCACACTAGACGCTAATGTGTTGTTTTCTATAATTAAATAAGAAAGTATCCTAGTATTCTTTTTTTGGATTTGGCTAAAACTAGGTCCTCTTAGATAAACTAAAAACTCATGTTATGTGTTTTATATATAAAAAAAATTTAAAAACCCTAAAACTGTTAGAATTGGGAGGGTCTAAGGCCAAGGCTTCCTTTGCCTCCTCACAGGACCGACCTTCACCACATAGTTATAATTCTCTTTGAGGTTTTTGAGAAAAAAATAATCATTTATGAGTTTAAAGCCTCTTATACACCCCATAAGAAAATGGCATAGATGAGAGAATTTATAGATATATTCACGAGATGATAAATGTCTAGTTAAACAGATTACTCATAAGACTCCAGACAAGGCCTTGTAGAAAGAGTTTTCACCTAAACCTAAAAAATTCAAGAGTGTGGAGGTGTTTGAGTAATGTTGTCCTACCTAATTTTAAGAAATTCAACATTGGACCCAAAAACATAAACTTTATCTATATTAGTTATATACGGAATAGTGTTGCATACAAAATTCTTTTCTTAGAAGATAATCATATATGGGATCTCGAGATGCGGAATTTCTTAAAATAACTTTAAAGAATAATGTTAATGCTTATTCTTTTATTATTATTATATTATTATGTATGTTGATAATAATTTACATGCTAGTATTAATATGCATGTTAGTGATATCCTCCTTACTATTCTACTTGCCATAGTCTTGAGAATATTTTGATAACGAACCTAGGAGGAGTAAGAGACATAGAATGGTATCTAGTTTCGAACTAGACTTTATCACTTCCTTTTCTATTGAAATAATCCACGTATATATGTTACGTGTAAAGCTAGTAGCATGTCATCTCGGTAAGTAAGATCCCGCCTCATATGACGAGGTTATGAGTTATTTGGAAATAATCTATTAATAGTGAATTAGAATCTATTAAGTTAAACTATACATAGGACTTAATGGACTTACCTATAAAAAGTAAATCAATTAGTAACAAGTGGATTTTTAAGAGAAAAATGAGACTTAGTGGATCAATAGAAATATTCCAGGCTAGACTTGTTATTTAGGATTTACCCAAAAGAAATTCTTCGATTTCCTTGACATTGATTCCCCAATAACCGTATAGCTACCATAAAAACCCTAATTGAATTAGTTTTCATTCATAAACTAGTTATACATCAAATGGAAGTTAAGACTACACTTTTGAATGGAGATTTAGAAGTAGATATTTATATGGTGCAACATGAGGGTTTTGTTTTATTTGGTCAAGAGGACAAAGTATGTAAGCTTAGGAAGTATCTGTATGGTTTAAAACAGGCACCCAGACAATGTTATGAGAAGTTGGATATTACCTTGATAAGAACCGGGTTTATAGTTAACAACTATGATTTGTGTGTTTACTTTAATGTAATAAGATTAAAATGTGTGATTATGTGTCTATGTGTAAATGACATGTCAATATTTGGCACTAATCTCCATGTTATTAACGAGATTAAAAGTTTATTATCTTCTTAATTTAAAATGAAAGATAGGAAAATTAATGTGAGTTTGTGGATTTAGATCATTATGATTGAAAGTGGTATATATCTTAATTAGTATCATTTTGTAGAAAATATGTTGATGGGATTTAATTTTCTTGATGCTGAATTCCCTATAACTTTAACATTCATCTATGACTAAGAATAACGAAATGATATATTCCAAATAATGAATATGCTTGGTTAATAGGAAGTGGGATGTTCTTGATAAACTGTACTCGACCAGATTACCTACATTGTGAGTAGATTTAGTCTTTACACATAACACTAGTAGTGATCATTGTGTTGCACTCCATCAATTGTTGAGGTACATGAGAGGTATTATGGATTTAGGTTGTATTTTAACAAGTTCCATGTTGTACTTCATAAAATTAACCGACGAGAAATTGACATAATAATCATATATGTCATTATGAGACAAGAAATTAGCATAAAAAATGGAATATTACCCATCTATGTCATTATGAGACGAAAAATTAACATAATAAGTGAAAAATCATCTCTGTGCCATTACAAGAAATAATCATTATTAGCGTAGATTTTTGGAACTTCTTGTTTCTTCTTTTAATATAGCAGACCTTGACAATCGAAGGATGTAGTGAATTCTATTGTCCCAAAATAAAAACGGTGTAGCTAAATACATCGATCATAAAAAAATAGTGACCTCAGAATATGAGGATGATAGTTAGATCTTGACCAATCGCATGCAACAATTTAATAGGAAAATCAACGAGGAGGTAACTTTGTGGCTCTTTCAGGCAAGCTTTGTACTTCGCATATAGGGGTTCCTCACCGACCTACAAATACTATCTCAGTATTAGTTGCCCAAGTTTTTTTTTGTTAATACCACCTTTAATTGATTGGTGAAAATTGTAGTTTAATTTTGATGATTGGTGAAAATTATAATTTGATTTTGATCTAAAATAAAAATTTGCAACTTGATATAGAAGTCGAGATCTAATAACTCTATCTACAGCAATACAGTCCTTCAAAAGAATCAAAATCCGAGTCATAATTTATACTTGTAGTTTATGTATGTCTTAATATATTTTGCTTGTAGGTTAATGTTCATATAATTGTCACAAAAGGTCTACCCAACACACTCATGGATGAAGTCAAGCATCATTATCAACTGCAACGAAGAAAATAAGTCTAACCATTAAGGCAAGTTGTGAAATATGGTTGACTAATAAAGGAAATTACGATGAATGTTCTAAACTCGTGGACTTGGCAAATTCTTTCTTTACAAACTTTGAACAAAAGTATGTCACGAGAAATTCCACTAAGCTTTGGACTACCCGATTATCTAAATTGACACCTGAAATTAAGCTTTATATTATTAAGTGTTTCATTGATGGTTGTCTTATTATTCGGTCTCATTTTATGGGATGCATTTTTAGCTGGATTCCGATATATAGTATTAGTGTGTTGAATGACCCTAATTACTATTTGACTGGTCACAGTAGACAAGTATTTATAACTAGTATAACAGGAATTTATAAGGGTAATAAAAGATGGAATGTTGGAATTAAATTTGGTCTTAGTGGTTTTAATACTGTATGGGAGATTATGAAGAGGCTTATCGGTATCCTAAAAATCTATCTGACTAAGAATATCACGCCAAGGAAAGTGTTGTCAGTTATCTTTGTTAGTTCCAATAAGAAAGGTTGCAGGATCACGCCAAGAGATAAGAATAGAGAAGATAATGAACAGATGGTGAGCATGCAAAATTATTTCAGAAAATTCGCCGGCGGGAATAAGATTTGTTCAGTTATCAAGATTAAGACCTGGAGTATATATAAAGATTGTCTTTCTAACCGATTCAATACAAACAAAATCCTACTTTATTCCAAAACACAAGTATATACTATGGCATCGGTTAACAACCATTTACTCCCCTTAGCCAAATTCAAGTCAGAAAACCTTGAAAAATTCGAAACCTTAACCCTTTCAACAAGAGTTCAAGCTATAAGACCAGAAACACCTGAGTATGTTTATAGCTAAAGTCATTGCTGAAAGAATTGTACCACTATCCTCTTTTCGAAAAGTTGTTTTTGATGCTATTCTTGGGAGAGTGATCTTTGAAGAAATGGAACCAAACGTGTTTAAACTCACACTATTCCAGATGGAGGAGGCTGAGAGATTACACTTTGTGAGGCCGCTGACTGTTCAAGGCCTTCATGCAGCATCACGAAGTGGGAAGGAGGTACAACATTCAAAGATATCGACTTGAGTTATTCTTGTGCGTGGGTCAGAATATACGGTCTAGCTGGAATTCAGAACACTCTTGAGGCTATCATTATTTTCGGAGATTTCATTGGAGAAGTTATTGAGATTTATCACCCTATGATTGATCTTGATAACTTGAGCTTCATAAGGTTCAGAGTTAAATTAAAGACGGACGAACCACTGAAGACATGTGTTTTTCTTGAGCAACTTGATGGTAAGGCATGGGTGTCATTTATTTACGAGAACGTTGGTCTATTCTGTTTTAATTGTGGTGTGATTGGACATAACAAGAGTGTGTGTCCAACTTCAATGGTTAGACCAAAATGGTCGGATGATGCAGCAAGATATTGTAACTGGCATAAGGACATGAATATCAGAAGCGAGGACAAAATGTTTCATGTCATAAGGAGGAAGGATCGATGGGGACACTTCGATGAAGTCGTACGTTTTTTTCCATTTCGTAGATTTGAAGGGGATGGTGAAGATAGCAATAGTAACCCAAGTCATAGTGGTCTTGCTGCAACTACTAGAGCAGGGCAACAAGGAGGAGGACAGACTGGTGTAACTGTAAGAACAAGAAATGAGGAGAAACAGGACAGTGTAAATTCTGGAAGTGAGTCAAATAAGAGAAAAAAGGAGAATAGCGAGCTTCTAGAAGACATGTTTAAGAATCTTCACAACGTTGATGGTCTTATCGAGATTTCTGAGAAGAAATTTCCAGGGTTATACAAGGTCTTTCGCAAAGAATTAGGGGATATTGGTATGAGCATTATTGTTTCAAATGAAACAATAACCGAAGTGTTGAATGCTCAAAACATAAACATTGATGAAATGTATAATAACTTTAAATCTAGTGTTGAAGATGGGTATGGAGTTTGGAGAGATGTTGAGGTTAAGTCAGCTGGGGGGCAAAAGACTGTTTATGATTTAAATATGAATCTTGATAATAATGTTTCAAAAGTTGCAGGTGATCAATTCTGGAATTCGAAGTATGAAGTGGGTGGGGCATCAAACATGAAGATAGTTCAGCAGGTGGAGATTAGTGACGGGAAAGGTAAAGGAATAATAGAGGGTGGCGATTCGTTTGAACTGGAGGAGGAATCTCCAAATTCGCAGTCAATTCACATTAGTCAACACCCAAGAGAAGAGGAGGAGATCAAGGACAATTCTGATGGTGATGGTTATGAAGTGTTTAAGCCTATGACAAGTTTACATGGCCAAAGACTCTCAAGCGCAAAGAAGCTCCTAGTGGATGCCCTGGGAATGCGAAGCTGAGGAAGTTCACTAAAGATGACTTTGACGATCTAGAAAGAAGAATTAACCATATTCAGTGGTATATCAGTGAGATTAGTGAGAATTTCTATGAAGTTAAGGACCAAATGAAGAAGGAAGAAAGCAAATGTGATGGAATAAAGACTGTGAAGGTGGATGATGGATATGAAGATGGAGGTGAAAGACTTTACTTTTGCAAGAGTGAGGATTGCGATGGGCACATAGAATACGACTCGAGCAGCAGTGAAGATACTGGAGACTTTGGTGGGGACCGGGCTTGTACCGTGATGACCAACAAAGTGCAGAAGTTCACCGTGGATGGCGGCCGATCCCTAAACCAGGCCGGAGTCGATGGATAAGTTTTGTGTTTGGAATTGTCAAGGTGCAAGGGCGCCCTTGACAAGGAAGTCGTTTAAATTTTTAGTTAATAAGTTCAAATTATCTTTTGTATGTTTGTGTGAGTCTAAGTTAAGACGGAAGGATGTCCGGTCTTGTTCTCAATTTAGTAGTTTTAATAATTTTCACATCGTGGACCCCGGAGGAAGAGCATATATGTCCGGGGGCATGGTGTTGATGTGGAAGGATGATATTTTGATTGATATCAAGTTCTCGAGTCCTAGTGTGGTGATTTGCAAAATTAATGAGAAAGATGGATCTAGTTGGTTTTTGTATTGTGTTCATGCGCCATGTGATAGTGATAATAGAATTGAAACCTTCAAATCAATATCTAAATGGTTAAACAAGTTAAAAGGGCCATCAATTATTCTTGGTGATTTTAACGAAATTACCAAATTCTCGGAAAAGGTTGGAAAGATTCAACCTAATCTCGACAGGATCATTAGGTTTGAGTTTATTAATGATAACCACCTTATTGACATACCAAGTAAAGGGTGTTATTTCACGTGGTCAAACAGAAGAGAGGGTGAGGAAAACGTGAAAGAAAAATTGGACAGGGGATTAGCAAGCTTAGATTGGTGCTCGAAATTCACAAACGCTAATATCACAATACCTCCAGCAGTTGGTTCTGACCATTCACCACTTGTTCTTAGTCTCGGGAGGGAAAAAGAGAATAACGAAAGATACTTTAGCTTCGAGTCAAGGTGGATTGAACATATTCAATGCAAAGAAGTGATCGAGAAAGCTTGGGGAAGAAATATAATGGTTAATGATATCAATCACTTCTGCGATAAAAGAGACGCTACATGCCTTGCTCTTAGCGGATGGATCAAAACTACATTTTATAATAATAGGAGAAAGCTATCTAATATGTACAAAAAGTTGGAGGAAATACAAGATGCCGATACGAACCCAAGGAATAAAAAAAAGAGGAGGAAATTAAAAAAGAAATCGAGAAATGTTGGGATGAGTTATATTGGATGGATAGAGCGAGGGATCTTAATATAAAAGAGGGTGATAAAAATTTGAAATATTTTTTTGCTAAGACAATGCAAAAAAGGAAGATCAATGAAATCAAGACCTTGAAATGTGACGGTGAGAAATGGAGCGAAAATAAAAAGGAAATTAAGAAAACAATAAAGAATTTTTATATGAAACTTTTTAAAAGACAGGAGGTCGGTAACGTTGAGGAAGTAACGAGGCACATCCCGTGTAAAGTAAGCAACCAGATTAATGACATTTTAACAAGAATTCCATACGCTAAAGAGATTGAAGATGCAGTCTTTAAGATGGATGGGTCAAAAACTCCTGGTCCAGATGGTTTGCCTGGAAAATTCTATCACGAATTTTGGGAGATCATTAAGGATGATATTACGTGAATTGTGATTAACTTCTTTACCGACAATACTCCACTCAATATGATTAATGATACTATTATTACTCTGGTGCCCAAAGGAGATAAACAAGAGACGATCAAGGACTTTAGGCCTATCTCATGCGTTAATTTTTGTTATAAAATTATCTCAAAAATCATGGCACTTAGATTGCAACCATTCAAGAGCGAGATTATTTCACAAACGCAGTCGGCGTTTATAAAAGGAAGAATTATACAGGATAACATTTTGATTGCGCAAGAAGTCTCATATTTCTTAAAAACTAAAAGGAAATCGAGAAATAATTATGCGGCGGTCAAAATTGACATGGAAAAAGCGTATGACCAAGTTAATTGGGAATTTTTATTCAAGACTATGGAGGCTTTGGGATTCGCAGGGAAGTGGATCGAGTGGTTTAAAAACTGCGTTACAACAGTGTCTATGCAAATTAAAGTAAATGGAGAGAGAATGAAGAAATTCAAGCCAGAACAGGGTCTTAGGCAAGGTGATCCGTTATCGCCCCTTCTATTTTCGCTTCTTACGGAGAGCTTAATTGGACTTATCAACAACCAATGTAGAGAAGGAAATATAGAAGGAATTTCAATCACAAGAAAATGTCCAAGATTGACGCATCTCTTCTTCGCGGATGATGCGCTTTTTTTCATCAAAATAAGCGACAAGGAAGTGGAATCTTTTACTGAGATTCTGAAACTTTACTGTCAAGCGTCTGGTCAAAAAGTTAACTTAGCTAAATCATCGATCTTGTTTGGTAAGGATACCCCAGAAAATCTGAAAGAGAAAGTCTCGAAAGAACTGAATATTAAAAGTACCGACTCGTTGGGTAAATACTTGGGCCTACCACTTACACTTAAGAGGTCAAAAGTTGAGAATCTAAATTATATTAAGGATAGACTTCTTAGTAAATCGGCAAGTAGGACGGCATCTCTTCTTTCGGAAGGGGGGAAAGAAACATTGATTAAAGCGGTCTTACAAGCAATCCCGAATTACGCTATGTCAATTTTCGAATTCCCCAAAACGTTATGTAAAAAACTCACATCATTGGTTGCAAATTTCTGGTGGGATACAAAAGAGAAGAAGAAAATACATTGGTGTAACTTGGGGGAAATGACGAAATCTAAGAAGATTGGAGGAGTAGGGTTCAGAGAATTTGAAAAAATGAACATGGCTATGTTAGCTGGTCAAGCGTGGAGATTTTTTAATAATAAGGATTCACTTGTGCATAAAGTACTTAAAGGAATATATTTTCCAAATGAAAGTATGTGGGATACAAAATTGAAAAATAAAAGGTCGTGGAGTTGGGGTAGCATATATAAAGGTCTTCAAATGCTGAAAAAACATGCCTTTTGGCAAATCGGTGACGGTAGAAGTGTGGATATATGAAAACATAAATGGATTAATGGTAACTATCAACCTGAAAATTTTCAAGCAAGGAACGTTAAGTGGGTGCACGAACTTATGGAAAATGGTAAAAGGGGATGGAATATTGAACTTATTAAGAGAATTTTTTACCCAATTATTGCTAGTGAGATCCTTAAAATACCACTAACGAGAACATCAAAAGAAGATAAGTTGGTATGGCCTTTCTCAAAAGACGGTAATTATTCAACAAAATCGGGATATCACACGTTGGTGAACGAAGAATTAATTAATAAAGCTCAATCTTCGGAAAAGAGAGGTAAAGAGAATGACACAAACTTATGGAATCAAATTTGGAAAGCCAACGTGCCGTCAAAGGTAAGAAATTTCGCGTGGAGGGTTTGTAACGACCTCCTTCCATCAAAACTAAATTTGAAGAAAAGAAAGTGTAAGGAGGAAGCTGTATGTGAATGGTGCGAGACAGAGAATGAAAATACGGAGCATATTATCTTGAGGTGCCCTTTTAGTATACAAGCATGGGCTGAATCAGCACTCCAGATTAAAATTGATAGAGACGGCAAAGAAACATTTGAAGAATGGTTCAAGAATGTTATAAATAACTATGGTGAAAATGGATGGGAAAAAAAAGAAAGGTGGTGGCAATAGTGCTAACAACAGCGTGGAATATATGGAAAGAAAGGATGAAAGGTTTCTTTGAGAAAGGAAAATGGGTTGTTAGCAATATTACCTTTAATACAAATGAAGTCATTAATAAATTATTTGATGAAAAAAGAACGAGAGGGCAAATAAGTAAAGAGGGTAAAAAGAAGATTGAAAAGGGGGAAAAGATAGTCAGGAAACGGGGGATGAGGCTGAAATGGTTTGGTTTAGTGATACTTCGTATACAAAAGAATGGGAGCCGGCAGCAATCTCAGCCATTGGAATTGATAGGCAAAAAGTTGTCGTGAGGAGAAAAGCAACGAAATGTAGATTGAAATCATGTATTGAAGGGGAAGCATGGGCACTGCTCCTCGCATGCAGAACAGCTGGAGCGAGCAAAATTCAGAGTAGTCTCTTCTGCTCTGACAACCTTGAACTTGTTCAATGAATTAATAAGAAGGGTGGACTTCATTGGAGTCTAAACCCAATTATCGATGAGATTAATGGATGGAGAAATGAATTTCCTTTGTGGAAAATTGTATATATTAGGAAAGAACTTAATGGGATCGCAGACGCACTGGCTAAATGCGTTAGAAGGAATATCAGTCTTATGGGATGGAAGGACTTCTCAATCAACGGTTCAGAAAGTTTTCTAATTAGCCGGTTATCTTCTTAGTTGTTTTTATTGTTTCACTATGTCAAAAAATAAATAAAAAAATAAAGGGAAGGGCATTACCTTTTCTTTTGGTACGTAAATGGTATAGATCCGCTTTACACGGATCACGACTAATACCAAAGAAATATGCAAGCCTCCTTATGCATATCCCAAGTAAATCAAAACTATGTTACTCATGTTCAGGCTAGGGTTTGAACTCTGACTTTACACCTGTTAAAAAAAGAATTCGAACCATATACCTCCCTTTAAATGCCGAATAAAAAGCAAAGCCTTGATCAATTGAGCTAACCCAAATGGCCCAATTTCATAAGATGTCTAATCAAAATTCTGGAAATTGCTACTGAATGATATAGGGTTCTTTAATATAAACGTAGATTGACACATCTAGAGAGCAACAAACTAAACCAATATTGGTCGGATCATCAATTATAAACCAAGAAGTATCATGGGAAAGGATGACCCAACCCGACCTTGTTTCCCGGTCTTCACCAAAAGAATGTTGAATGTTATACCATTTTATATTCAAAGAGATTTATTCTAGAAATCGGAATAACTTTGTATTGATCCATTATCTAACCATTACTTAGAAGACAAAATACCGAAAAATCAAACAAAACAAGCATATTTTTAGATCAAGTCATAAAGGAGGAATACAGAATACGAAATTGAATTTAATTTGTTGCATTACAAATTCTGAACAAGATAAAGCTCTCATTAAAGTGATGAGATGACTACCATGAACCCTGGGCACCCAATGTAGGGTTCTTGAATGCAGATAAATCCCAAGAAGTTGTTAATGCATATGGCTGAGATACTGTTATACCCTCTTCCGTGATTTTTGCTATCTGCAAACATTTTCATATTTCATTCTGTTAAATTCAAACTTAAGGGACAAACTTATTTACTTTCAAACATAAAGGACCAAGTACAATTTACAGTCTGCGTTCAATATGAGGGCCTACAGTGCAATTTCTATATTCTATAGGGTCCTAATGTAAATGGGCCCTTATAGCATCTCGAACCCCTTTTACTAATACAATTTCTCGTGTTTCATTAATCCTAGGAAAGATTATGATGATAAGGAACTATGGATGTGAGATGTGAAATACAAGGGCCTTATGGTTCATCACATGAGAATAAAGAGTGTCAAAGTAGAAAAGTAGAAGCATTTGAGCTGAAAGAAAGTAATAATTTATGTAATTTTAGCAACCATACCTGGAGCTTGTTAACAGCTGATCTATCACGATACAAAAGCACACGCATACACTTCTCCAATAGCTTTACACCTTCCTCGAAAGTCAAATCTTCGCGCCACTCATCACGTAAAATAGGCCTCGAAAGGTGATTTCCAAAACCAGTAGCTAAGTGATTATCCTCATAATGAACACCAATCATATTCACCTGGAATTAAAAAAAACAACCACACTTTCATATCTATACACATACAGATAACCATATACAATACTTAGAATTAAAAAGTTACCGTTCCAAGATATTTCTGTCCGTTTTTTACTCCACCGAGTACAAGAGAGTTCCACAATGGGTTAAACTTGTTGCGACGATTGTACATAACTCTGGTTAAGTAATTATGAACCTCCTTTGGACCCAATGAGTTACCATCATCCCACATGTTATCATGTAGTCTAAATCCAATGGAGAAAAACAGATTAATTAATAGATGCAAGATCATACACTAATTATTTCTATTTATGATAACTATTACTCACACTAGCTCATCAAGATAACGTAAAAGCTCCTGGAAATCACTGATTTCTCCACTTGCTCCGATAATCGAATGTTTTCCAACTGCCTTCATTCGTTCAACACTCTTGTATCGAATAGTAGACCCGTATGAACCTGTCAATAAATACCAATTTTTACATTATAAGGGGGCTAAATTGAAATTTTACATTAAGCTGAGAAAAATAAAGTATCGATCCAATGACTTACCTCCCATATCAGCAGCCATAAGAATCCCATCCTTGTACTTGATTCCAATCACTGAAGTACCAGTTACATATGGAACCCTATACATAGATAAAGAATATTTAAGCTTATTTTGTAATATAGGGCCTAAAGTGCAATTATAAAGTGTAATTACGTGAGATAATTTAAGTTTTTTTGCATAATATAGGGACTTATAGAGCAAGTAATTCAATAGTATAGGATATATTGCATAACATAGGGACCTACAATGCAATTAACTCAGAAAAAATTGGGGAAAAAGACTCTGATCTAATGAATGACTAAGACCGATCCTTGAACAAAATTATAAATCGATTAATTAGTAATTATCACAAACACACATTATAAGTCGCCAAAATCAAGTAGCATTTAGAACCACACGTGCGTATTATTCACCCAATTCTTTTAATTTCCAAAATCAAATAGCTAAAACCCTAATTTCTTCGATAACTTTACCAGATCTCTATTAACATATGTAAACCATAGAGAGAGAGATAGAATATTACGTAGTCCTCTGAGAATCTTCAGCGGAACCAAGCAAAGTAGAGTGAGCTGAAGTAACATCATTGATCTGAAATTTTGGAAGTAAAAATATTAAGATATATAAAAGTAAAAATAAAAAATTGAGGAGGAGATTACCTTCATCATTATTTTCTGATATTTTAATTTCTGTTTTTGGTCGAACTGGGGTTTCGATTGAAGCTTTTAGAAAAAATACTATAGAAGATGAATTTATATAAGAGTGTGTTTTATATAGATTTCCCTTTACTCAAGCAAAGGGGGACTTTGAAAAAAAAAAAAAAAAAAAAAAGGGGGACAAGTAAAGAAAAGCTTATTGGACTTCTCTTTAAAAGCCTTATTTTTCAGCCCAAATAAAGGTGTATTATAAGCCCAAACACAATAAAACTATGTTTCCCTCTCTCCTTTATTAAATTCATGAATGAGAGGACAATATAGATCTAAATTTCGACCATCACTATATTGGTTTGAGATTGATTATTTTAGAGCTAGAAGCGTTTTTCAATTAAAATTAAAATGTTTGAAAAAAATATTAAAAAATATTTTTACATCTAAAATCACTTTAAGTGATTATTTTAATAATCACATATCTAGTGTTTTTCCTGAAAGTAATTTTAAGAACCTAAAAGTGATTATTTGGTTCTAAAATCACTTCAAGTGATTATTTTGACAAGCAATCCCAAACGGGCTCTAGATATGTGATTATTAAAATAATCACTTAAGGTGATTTTGTCAAAATATTTTTTTCAAATATTTCAATTTTAATTGAAAAGCGCTTTTACGTCTAAAATAATCAATATCAAACGGGCTCTAGTCTATCTGGTGGATCCACATACGTTATTGGATCTTCTTCACTTAACGCTCCCATTTTTTCCAACCCATCTGCTAAAAGATTTGCTTCCCGATACACATGTGTAATCTCGAAATTCGTATGACTAATTAGTATATCTCTACACGCTTCAATTATCTGACCGACTCCCATTATTTCCACCGCCTACACACATGTAAAACTATGTTTTCACATACTTGATCTTTTTTCTTTTTTTACGTGACTTTTAGCATTTGAAATAAGATATAAGAAAACTACACAAAAGAACACCTAAGTTCTCAAGTTTTTATTACTGAAACAATTAATTCTTTTCATTCTTTTTTATCTCTTGTTAAGTCTTGGTTCACTGCCTATATATTTCATGTGGATAATACGAATGTGTATATTTACAATGGTAGGAGAAGTAATGAGGATCAAATCATACATAGTATCCAAAATTTCCTCAACATTAAGCTCAAGAATTGTAAGAAGTTCAAAGAGAAAGATAATAGAAAGAGTATAGCTCAAACTTGACAACTCTGTAATGTCTTTAAGGTTTTGTTATGTTTTTTAGCTTTGTAATATCTTTATATGAGTAGATTAGCTTAGTATTTAATTCTACTCATTGAGTAACCTGTGTTTATGGTGCTCAAATTCTTTGTAAGGATTTGAAGTTGATTTAATAATATCCTTTGATTAGCAAAAATATAGTCTTGTTTTAGCATGATAATTATATCTGACGGTCAAAACTATGATATTTTTGAAATTCTTTTTTTACCTTTCATTAACTATTTATATAAAAACTTACCTTGGAGTCATGTGCACGTAGGGCTGTCAACGAGTCAAGCGTGTTTGTTAATTTCTCAAGGCGAGCCGAGCCGAGTCGAGCTCGAATTTAAATGAGTCAAGTAAGATATGTTAATACTTGTTTGTTTAACTTATCAAATGATATTTTTTTAGTCGAATTCGATTTGCTTACAAATATTTTGTTTCTTTATGGATGAAGCTTCATGAACGGTTGGTTTTGGATGGAGAGCGTCGTATGAAAGTATGGAGCGTAATATTAATGAAAGAATAGAAGTTTAAAGAAATAGAAAATATCTAAGTTGATATTGAAGGTTTAATAATATATTTACAAGTAAATAATATATTAACCTACAATTCACAAATATATACGAGATTTTCACGAACGATCTCGAGCGGACTTGTTTATTTAACGAGGTTAATTGGAGTTTGAGGTTGCTTATTATTAAGTCAAGCTCGACCTACTCGCTGATGTCTCCTCATTTGTGATAATAAAATATACTTCCGAGACATCATTTTAGGCTTATTTATTAGCTTATAGGTTGATTTGAGCTTAGTTTAGTGCACTTTCCTATTTTGAGTCTTGATTTAGTAACATAATATTTTTAGAGCATATTGGGTTTAATTGTTTATTTAGTGTGAAGCTTTAAAGATAATTATGGAGATTAATTAGATTCCAAGTCAAAGACTACAAGATATGGAAAGAGATTTACATGGAAATTGGAGATAAAGAAAACAAAGGCTAAAAACATGGAAAAAGAAAAGCTGCCTAAATCTGAATTTTTGCAGCAACGCCTAAAGAAGTGGTTATAACTCCAACAAGGAAGCCGATTTTGAAAGATTCCTTTCATAAGGACGTAGATAATTTGCTGAGGATTCTTTTGGTATATTATGGAGCAAAAACCGACCAATAACGAAGAAGATATGCTTAAAACATTTCAGCAGTAATTATCTTTATTTCCTTACGAATTTGAGTTGGGCTTGGAGTCTATTACTAGGCCTTTCCTCCAAGAAACGAATTAGGTCAACCTATACACTATAAATACAGCCTCTCAACACTCTTAAATCATCCTTGGTGAAACCTTAAACCAAGAGGAAGCTTACAACACAAGAAAAGAAGTCTGGAAGGAGTTGTTCATCATTATGTCTTCTTCTACCTTTGAATTTGTAATTTCATTCTTTTCTTGCATGAACTAAATTTCTTTAGCTTGAGTTTTAGCATATATGTATGAACCCTAGTTTTGATTGACATCTATCTAATTTGAGAATTTTATATTTTAAATTGAATTATTGTTTTTATTCTCTGTTTATGTGTTTGGATTTATATTCTGTGTTCTTGTGGACTGCAGCCATATAGAATTACCATCTAGTAGTTAGGTCACCATTGACAACGGTGTTTAATTACATGTTTAGCACATAACGTCTAGTATTCGGTTTAGATCTGACAAATCAACCTAACTAGATAATCACTATGGTTTAGTTCTTGTGACTATTTACCAATTACAGGAAAAGTTTGCTTAGGAAGCCTTATTGACACATGTAAAGCCTATTTAAAACTACCTAGCGTAATTGGAACCGGTTATTGAAATACTACATAATTCACCCTTACATGTTTAGAACGGCAAAACTAGTGGGGATTACATGCTAATAACTCGAGCTATATTCTCATACTACTTCTCTTTCATATTTACTTTTCTGTCTTTTAATTCTTAGTTTTAACCTAGTTAATTAGAAAATCAAATAAATATCTATTTGTCTTTACTTTTATTTGCGTTTAGTTGTTCTAGCTTTAATTTATTGCACTTGATTATTGCATAAGATTCCCCTAACCTTCGTAGTCTCTGCGGAACGAATCTTACTTATTTTCTAAAACTTGCATACGATCTGTAATACTTGCAGAACTGTGTAGCTTTAGGGTGTTATTTGCACTTTATTTATATCTTATTTTATCACACCCTAGGCCCCACCACTCGCGAACGGCTTGATTTAGTTTCAACCCTACACTCAAGTGATGGGAATAGGAATCTAATTTGTTTGTGTACTGGACAGTACAAGCCCGATTTGATAACCGGACGACCCGTGTGCCACATCAGCTGAAATCCATCTTTTTCTCGTCTGCAAACACATCGTAAGTTTAACTAATTTTATTTTTTGTTACTTACCTATCTTATATATAATATATTTTATTGTGTAATTTGTTTATATTAGAATCGATAAATTTATAAAAATTCATGAAAAGAAATGATATCTCATGTATGACTACAGTTTCTGTTTAATTTTAAATTATGACAAATAATTATAATATTATTGATTTTTCTTATTAGATCGATTATCATTTGGAGGAGGAGTTTTGTAGATTGGCCTCAAGCCTCAACATTGATGAGCAGTGAAAACTTCAGGGAGAAGTTAATTTATAAGGAAAGAGAAGATGGATTTGGTCGCTAATTGCAAGGTATTTAATTGTTAATTAAATTGTGAAAAATTATTTTTGATAGCTCATAATTGTTTTATTTTATCATCTTTTATGATAATATGTAGGGATTAGCACAAAAGTACCCAAACCGAATTTCGGCTTTAAAAAAATACAAACCGACCCAATAAGTAGAAAAATATTACCTGGCCCATTAATACCTATTGGGTCACCTTCCTTATTTTTGAGCCCTTTAACTTAAACACTTCATTACACAATCCAAACCAAAACCGACATGTACTCCCTCCGTCCACAAATGTTTGTCACAATTTCTAAAAATGGATGTCCACAAAAGGTTGTCATTTTAAAATATCAAGAAACTTTTTTACATGTTCTACCAAGTTTACCCTTATTTAATTTTCAAAAAGTAGAAGGCATTAATTACTTTTCTTAATCATTAAATAGTTGGTTGAGGGTAATTTAGTAAAAGTAGAAGGCATTAATTGCTTTTCTTAATCTATGTGAAAAAAAAGGTATGACAAACATTTGTGGACGGAGGGAGTATCATATATATATATATATAAAGTTGTAAAATATCTGAGAGCCCTTTCATTTTCCTTCTCGTATATTCTAAGGCCACTCTTTCTCTCTCTCTCTCTCTCTCTCTCTCTCTCTCTCTCTCTCTCTCTCTCTCTCTCTCTCTCTCTCTCCCTCCCTCCCTCTCTCTTCTCCCTCCCTCCCTCCCTCCCTCCCTCCCTCTCTCCCTCTCTCTCTCTCTCTCTCTCTCTCTCTCTCTCTCTCTCTCTCTCTCTCTCTCTCTCTCTCTCTCTCTCTCTCATATCCTATGGTCGACTGATCTCTGACAAATCTAGCCTTATTAATATCAATCAATCTGTTCCCCTTGCTTCTATATTAAAGTTTATCTTTCTCTTCGTTGGTTTGGTTCTTAATTGTGGCAACGCATTAAATGTTGTTTGGGTTTGGTAGGTAGTTCTGACACCAAGCATTAAATGCATGTATCAAATTATGCTTAAGGCGTCAATTTTTTGTTGTCTAGCCTTTTTTTTATGAGAACCTAAATGGGTTTGTTTGCTTTTTGTATGATGGTGTTGCTATATATTAGGGATCTTTCGAAAATGGGGATACCCATCTTTTTTCTACCAAGGTATTCTTCTAGTTTTCTTCTTCCTCATTTTATATTTTAGTTTAATTTTCGCAGAATTTTTTAATTCTGGTTTTGGTTTTTATTTTTGATTTTGCAGATCCTCTTAAAACTCATCATTGTTTGTTGTTTGGTGAGTTATTCTAAGGAGTATTATACTAAAGGTGTAATATGTATGTTAATCATATATTTTTGTTTCCCTCAGCTTTCTTAATTTCTGTGATTTAATTATAAAATTTTATAGGTTGTTTTATATATCATTGTTTGTTAAATTTTAGTAATAATTTTTATTTTAGTCCCTTTTAGTTTTAAAAATAGTTTAAATAGATGTGTAAAAAAATATTATGTGCAATTTTGTGTATAAACCACTAAATCAATGTTCTATTTTTTTTTTTTTGATAATCATTTATTTTGAAAAATGGTTACTTAAGTAATTGTAAGATTTTATGGTTTGTCCTAAAATTTCAGTTTCTGTAACCAGTTGAGATTAACTCACTGGCCAGGGCCTTAGTATTAATTTACATTTTAGTCCCTGTTAGTTTCAAAAATAGGTTATATATGTGTAAAAAGTCTATTGTGTGAATTTTGGTGTAAAAATCAGTATTCTATTGTTCTTTTGATTATAATCTATTTCAATAATGGGATAATTAAGTAATACAAAATATATAATTGTACTAATTTGCAGTTAAGTCCCTATATTTTACATTGAATTCCATTTTAGTTTCGAATATAGCTTAAAGAAAGGTGTAAAATTTACGATTTGGATAGTTGAGTTTACAAAATATTATAGTATTTTAATATGAATAATTTATAACACAAAACTTGTTTTGTTGTTTTTTGCAGTTATAAACTATGGCAGAACAATGGTTATTGATGTTGATAATACTTTTTTTTGTCAACATACAAGTACAAATCCAATAAATTACCCTGCGCCTATTTTCCTACCAAGATTAGAGAGAAACATAAAGGAATCAAACAGTGATATATCGTTCCATTCGGATAGATCGATATTTTTCGTTACACATTTGGCCAATATGTCAACTACGCCACCTAGTTCTCTTTTATATGAAGGACCTTCCAATCCGGGAATTTGTCCATCTATCTCCAAACCTACACAGACATTTGTTGGATTCTATTGTTATTGATGTTGATAATACCACACAAGGTATCACACCTCCTCCCATTTCTCAGTCCCAAAATGTTTCCATTACCCCTGCTGCCACGCCCAAAAAAAACTCAAAACAGTTAAGTCTAAGTGTTGGAATCATTTTAATGTAATATGGAAAGATAGAAAGAGATATGGAAAATGTAACTATTATGGTATTGAGTATGTGCTTCTACAATCAATCATGGCACTACAAATATGAAAGATCACATAGAACTTAAAAGATCTAGATTTTCCTTTTAATACCTTGGTTTCCGGTCAATTTCAACTAGGTTTTAAACCCATTGATCCAGATGGTGAGGGTAATGGTTTAGCAACTTATGTGTTTTCAATGATAGAAGATCACAAAGGGAAAACTGTGGGAAAAAAAGGTTGATGGTGTGTTATTTGATTGGGAAATTGAATTTGTATTGAACTTAGTGTTTATAATGCTAGTACAAATAGCTTAACAATACACTATTTGTCCGATGAGTCATCACTTAACCCCATACCAACCATTTATGACCATAATTACTTACATATCAGATTTTATGTGCATATTTTAAATTTGATTGTCAAAGACAGGATAAAAGAAATAGAAGTTGAACATCAGTCTATTAGTAAAATACGTGTTGATGGTAAATATGTTAGAGCCTCTCCTAGCCGATATTTTTCATTCAGAACATTGCGTGACTTGATGTTGCAACCAGGTAGAATTCAAATTATTTAATGGTCGATGGAGCTGAGAAGTATAAAAAGGTGTTCACTAAAATGTATAAGAATGATACAATGTTCAAGGTGTATATAGATGATTAAGCATGTTTGTAGTACCATGTCTCTTTGAATCAGCTGCATAAGATACTTCACAGTATTTACAAACACCTCTTCTAACATTTGCCTCATCAAATATAGGATAAAAAATTGTCCAACAATCATCAATGATCTTAACCTTTTTAGCTACAGGGGGTTTATCCCCTAATGAGGCTGGATGGTTAGGTGTAGGAGTATTAGCATCAAGAGTTAAACTAAACCCCTGAGTTTGATTTGGAGAAGTAAGATCAGTAGATGGATCATTTTTAATATCCATTTCACAATTATTTCTTGATGTCTCCTCATTTGTGATAATAAAATCTATTAGTTGGAGACATCATTTTAGGTGTATTTATTAGAGTATAAGTCGATTTTATCATGATTTAGTACACTTTCCTATTTTGGGTCTTGAATTAATTATTTATTATTTTTTGAGCATATTGAGTTTAATTATTTATTTAGTGTGAAGCTTTAGAGATATATGGTAATTAATTAGAGTCCAAGTCAAAGTCTAAGAGCTAAAGGAAAGAGGATAAACATGCAAAATTGGAGATAGAAGGAAACAGAGTTCAATTAGGAAAAGGAAAAGCTGTCAAATAAATATGAATTTCTGCAGCTACGTCTAAAGAAGTGGTGATAACTCCAAAACCGAGCCGATTCTGGAAGATTCCTTTCATAGGGACGTAGATAATTCCGTGAGGATTCTTTTGACATCTTATAGGTTAAAAACGGTCCAGTAACGAAGAAGATATGGTAAAAACTAGGGCAGCACACGGGTCGGTTAACCGACCCGTAGGGGTAAACCCAATACCCAACCCTAATTTTCGGTTTTCATTTTCTTAAACCCAATAACCAATATTTTTAAGTAAAGCCACTCGGGTTGGGTTAGTGCGGGTGGGGTCGGTTTTGGGTCGGGTTCGGTTTGGTCAACGAATAGTCAAAGAGCCTAAATGTGAATAGAAACTTTCCAACAATAGAAAGTTACTAAATATAGTAACTTTCTAAAAACAGGTACTTTTCAAATTATAGAAGTTTTCCAATAGATTACAAAGTACAAACACTACATTACTATTACAAAAATAAACCACTCTTAATATTACAAAGAATTGCAATTTACAACCTAAATTGTACATAGTAAAGTTCTTGTACAACAGGTCCTTTAATGATCCAACATATTTCCTGCAAATTTGCACCACAGAAGAGAAGAAACTGTTAAATATAGTTAGCCTCAGATTGGGTTTCATCATTGGCTTAACATTTAGCCTCAGATTTAATATCTTCATTGGCTTTTAATCTTAGGGACAAGGGACAACTTTTATAACTTACAAGATACAATTTACAACTCTATTGTTGCCCACTCAACCATTTTCAACCTATAATACGTATAACTTGTTCTTCATAAGATAATATAATCATTGTATTTGGGACAATTGAAATGGGAGATGCAAACAATTTTTGGTTGTTTAAAATTGTTAACTTGAAAGTTATAATAACCTGTAACCTGCAAAATATCACCAAATACACATATGAGTTTAGTTGTTTAGTTCATTTGTCATGAAAACATTAATCACTATACAATAAAGCTAAGTAATTAGCTGTTTAATGGAGTAACAAAGCTAACTTTTAACAATAAATTCTAGAACAGATCCAATAGGTGAGGTGTGTTTAATGCAGAGTACATTACAAAGAACAAAAACTCATTAGCCTTATTTTCGCAAATCAAATATATATTGTCAATTGAACACATAGGAGCTTAATACATTAATATATAATTGATTATTCAAAGCAAATTAGCAGCCATGATTCTCCTTCAAATCAAATATCTGTTAACACAGTATACATACTCATTAAACAAATCAAATCTCTATTCACACATTATCAATCGAAAATCAAATCTTTATTAACGCAGAATCAATCGAAAATTACCATTAAACACTCTATTATAGTTTAAATCATTTCGAAAAATCACTTATATTGTCAATAAAATTAAAAAAAATATAAAACACCCCTAATAAAATAGATCTATTAATACAATACTTAATATAATTATAGAAATATAAAAAGTAAGCTTTTCACAAAAAAATCATACCTGAAAAAGGGGGTTTACAGATTATGAAACCCTAGCCAAGTAGATATAGCCATTTTAGCACCATTAACCAAAGATTAAGATTATATAACCACGGTAATAAGTAAGCAAATCAACCCAGGTCGGCGTTAAGCCAATGGTAGTAAATCTGAACCGTATATTTAGATGAAGGGTGTTATTACAGAGAATAAACAACCATTCTTTACCAGAGAAAACATTAAAGATTGGACGGGAAAGGGAAGAAAGGAAAGGCTAGGGTTTCTAATTTCTATTTACCCAGAGAAAGAGAGAGAAGAGATAACAATCGTAAGGAGTTGGGATATAAGGAATTGGGTTATAAGGAGCTGGGATGGGTTATAAGGAGTTGGGCTGTAAAAAAAAAAAAAACTAAGTTTCGGGTCGGGTGCGGGTAACCGCGGGTTTGGCAAAGCCAAACCCACAGTCCGACCCAATACCCAAATACTTATTTTTTTTGGCCCAATGGGTTCGGGTGGGGCTCGGTTTGGGTTTTTTCGGGCCGATTTTGGGTCGGTTTTTTCGGTTGGGCGGGTGGTGGTCCTTTGTGTGTTCTAAAATAATAACAAAAGCAAATAAAGGACAAGAGAACCACAATTGCAAGTGTACAGTTGTCCCAAGTAATATATGTGATAAACAGATTCGTTCGCAGAGACGGAATGGTTGACTCTAATGCTTATCAATTAATGAATAATTGCACTTTGAATGTAAATAAAAGATTTGATAATGTTTGTTTGGTTTTCTAATTCCTAGGATAATTAAAGACTAAGTAAAAATGCAAATAATGGAACTAGACGCAAATATGAGCAGACAGTACTTGAGAGACGCAAGGATTTCTCCTAACTCTATTTCATTACATATGTTGTTTAAGGGACAAATCGGTCAAATTAACATAGGTCGGGATTCGGGAATCTTCGTACCCCCGTCAGGGTGGATTACGAAGCTATTCTAGGGTGTCACAAACCCCGTCAGGGTGATTATGATCCACCTTCGAATGATTAAGCTAAAAATACCCAATAGGCCATAAGATTAATTACGCTCGTCAGAGTCAAATAATTTCTATCCTATATTCTGTAATTAATTCTGTATCTAAACCCCCCGTCAAGATGATCCACACGCCACTATGTGGAATAGCTTAGATACTAATACCTGTTATTAATTAGCTACTTTAAGAACAGTAAATAAATACAAATTACAGAAACATGTAAAAGACCCAATTTGAATTAAATTACTGAAATCCCAAATCCAATCATATGAAATAAAACAAAGTAGGGATTAACCCATTATGCGTTCCCAAGTATTAAATGAATTTAGCTCATAATTAACGGAAAGACAAAAACTAAAGACATAATTGGGTTCATAATGTTTTACAGAATAAAATAGAAGAACCTAATTACGGAGTTGATTCGGCTGCGAAGTGGAGATATAGACAGTCTCCAGCTCTGGGCTTCTTCTTTTCTTTGCTTCTGCTTCTTCTCCGGACACTCTCTTTTAAGGATGATTTGAATTGAAGAATAAAAATGAGAGGTGTTTGACTCTCTCTCTAAGGATTTGTAAATTGAAGAAAATATGAGAGGTGTTGAATAATGAGGTATAAAGACCTATTTATAATGATAAAATCGGATTAGGGCTTTTACTTAAGGATTAAGTAAAAATTAGAAAAGCCCAAGTCCACTAATTAAGCCCAAATCCCGTAACTGCTGATACACCTTCACTAAAACGGCTTTTCCTGCTTCGTTATGACCCCGATTGACCTCATTCCAGTTGCTAAAGTTCCGTAACTCGATAAGGAATGTTTTCTCTTCAAAGGTCAGCGGCTAAATCATCGCTTAAGCGCCTCGAAGTCAGCAATCTATGGCCTGGAAAATGGGTTTTCAGCTCTAAAAATAATATCTTCGGGATTTATCTTCAAGTCTTGACTCTATCTCTTGATCTTTGACTTTCTTCTCGGATTTATCTTCTAGCTAACATCTAAAACCTGTAAAATTTTCACTAAAAATACCAATATTACGCGCAAAAGCTTAATAAAGTAAAAATGCTAGAAATAAAAGAGGAAAATCATATTATTGCATATTTAGTCCAAAAGTCTATCAAATTGGTTAAATAAACACCAAAAATGATGTCTCCTAAGGGTCGAAAATAAGAACAATTAAGGAGATATCAAGACCCCCAACTCAAACCTTTGTCGTCCCGACAAAGCAAAACTAAAAACAAGGGGAGTGAAGAGAAAATAGAAGCTAGCAAATAAACCCTAAAGCAATTCTTAAAATAAATCTCATATAGCAAACATTAAGAACTAACATACACATACACTAATCATGCAACATCAAACATTAATAACTTCAATCATAAAATTAACTTTGCAATGCTAGAAGGTTACACTTGTACTTATCTCATTATGATGGCTATAGTTTGTTCCTCGATCCTTACTCGCTTTGAACGCTCCACTTAGTATACAACCTATTAACTTACCATGCACCTAGGAATCACGAGGACTTTACGGTTTTAGCGTAGGCTTAGGGACGGTGTGGTATGTATATTTGGTAAATTTGAAGTGAGCTTTTGGCTCTCTCCTCACTTACCATCAACAACTGTCCACGAGCTTGAGTTTACACTCATATAATGTTCTCACTCAACCCATTTGACGCGCTAATGTTGCGTCCCCAATGTCAACCCAATATAAACTAAGATGATTTTTCAGAATATTCCACTTTGCCGGTTTATTTTATTCTTTCTTTCTTTTTATTTTCTTTTTTTTTCATTTCTTTTCTTCTTTTTTTTTTGTACAAGATACCCATGACCATCATTTTGATGTGAAAGGTCATGTCTCTTACAATTTTTTTTCTTTTCTTTTTTCTTTTTTTTTCATTTTCATATCCCGGCAAAGGGTTACAAATAATAATATCATCTTTTATTTTTCTGCCTTAATATAAACACATAAATCCCACCCAATGAAATTTCCCAAATGTGGACCCTCCACCCCAAACTCAAGCTCGAGACAGGTCTCAGGATCGTGATTCAAGTGCGGGTCATTTGGTCATGCTTAATAATCTAAGGGATAATGGGCTTATATCGTGGCTACAAAAGAAAGGCTTAAGGCTCAAAATTGGGCTAAGACGGATAAAATTATAATAAGGGATAGCAAGCTAAAAGGCTTCAAATGGCTAACAAAGAACTGCCCCTATCATTTTCCTAACTACATGGTTCGTCTCTAGTTCATATCTAAGTGGGTTCTCTACTAATTTAGATCTCACGTTCTACAAACCAAACATTTTCCTTAAGTACAAGCTTACTTCTTTTGCATTGTTCATTAATTTTTCCTATTCATTATCTATGTCCGCATGCAATTGTAAGTGCGTTTTATGTTATTCCCTAAGGTCCACTATTTACTATCATAGATTCATCAAAAGTATGCTTAAAAGGGACATTTAAAATCTTCTACAGTCAAACGCAACTCCTAATTAATTTATTGAAAGCAATTAAAAACAAATAAACACATAAAAACTGGGATGAGGCAACGAACCCCACCCCAAACTCAAAAATGAGTCGTGTCCCCACGACTCGAAAAGACTCAATAAAGCAATTAAACTAATATACACTAAATGAGAAAAGGATTGGAAAACATATCTGGATCGACACTAGGCCGATTACGTGTAGTCTCATGTTAAGGTTTTGAATACTACTCCAGCAAGCTTTAAAGATCATTTAATTGTTGCATCCATCTTGAATAAAGTGTTCTTCGTTACCTCGAACTCTTTTGTCATATTTCCCAAATCTTCATCATTTCCTATCTCTCTAAATCATCATCTCTTCTAGAAAATCTTTCCTCAACACCCAACTTTCCATCTTCATCACGTTCTTTGTACCTTTTCCAACCTTCATGGTCATCTGTGATGACCCCAAACTCAATTTTTCACCTACTTAAAGATTACTTGCAAAATATATGATATTAATAGGCTCAAACAATTCACAATTCCTTCGCTAAATAACTAAAATAAATCTTAATTCCCAACTGGTAATAGAAAGAAAAGAAGAGTTCTAGCTATTTTACCTGATTGAATAATGGAATTTATGATGATTTGATACCTTGCACTTGCAATCTCCAACCTTCAAAGTACCAAAGCTATTGATGAAATTTGTGTCTCTTACTATTGTTGAAAGTGGCACAGCAGTGGGATTAGTGATTTATTTGAGATGGGTATTTAATATCTATGGTGTTGGAGAGGTTTAAAGGATATAATTTAAGCTTTGGTGAAAAAAAAAATTGGGTTAAAACTTGAATTTCTTGGTGTTTTTGGAAAGATTTGTGATTGATTATGTGTTTGGATGATGTTTAGAGCGATGGATTGGTGATATTTTGGTGTTCTGATGATGAAATTTGAGTGTTTTTGGAGCTTTGGTTCGTCATCAATGGTGTTAAGTGGAGACGCAACCACGAGACGCAACTAATGGCGGGCCTCAAAACGCTGGGTCAGAAACTTTTAGCTGTTCATACAAATTTTTTTACTTCACCATTGGATAGAGCTCGAAAAGTTATGCGGTTTAGGCTCAAGAAAAAGTTAATTCCGACCTCCGAGCGTCAAGTTATGATCTTCCAAAGTTTTGATACCTGGGGTACAGCACCGAAAACGGGTACCCGCATTCTACAAACCGGGTACCCGGTTTCTACTGTATTGGAACCCAAAATTTTCATTCTTTTTCGTTCTAGGTACCCCAAACTCGTGACCTTCACTCCTGTAATCATCAAAAACACCAACCTTCCTCATTTCTTACAAATAAACACTAAATAAAGACATGAAAGCAATTTAAAACATGGGTTGTCTCCCAAGAAGCACTTTTATTTAACGTCATTTAAAGTTTGACGGGTTACCTCCATTATCTCTTGAGTATGTAGTCTCCCCAGCAGTGGGTGAGGTTATGTATGTCTACAATTCGCCGCCTTTGACCTCTCAAAGGTTGTATCTCTATTAATTTTGTTGTCACCAATCGAGTAACAACAAATGGTCCCATCCACGCATTTTTGAAACCTCGTGGCCTATTCTCTTGTTTAGAAGACTTCCAAGCAACCTTGGTTCCAACCCCAAACTCATCTTTAGCTCTCTTTTTCACGGGTTCATGGTGGTGGTCCTTCTCTTTAACCTCTTTAGGTACTTCTAGAACAATGGGTAACTCAAGTTGCACCTCCTCTAGCTTTTTGTCCAAAACAATGGATGTTTCAGAACTTTCTTTTGTTATGAGGGACACGTCTTCAATCTCAATCTCTACACTCGCATTCTCATTTAATTCTGAAATAGCTCCTATGAATATTTGTTGCGGTGTGAGTTCTTTTGTATCACTTTCAAGCATTTGGGTGTTGGTTCTAGCTTCGCTAAACGCTTCTACAAATGCTTTATTTACTTTATCATCCTCTAACATGTCTATCTTTATCGGATTTGGAGGTGATAAAAGAGGAGTATTAGGTGGAGAATCCATCCTAATCTCTTCTATTTCTTCTATCTCTTTTTCAACCAAGGACTCAACATTTGATTCCTCTAAAACCAGCTTGGTAGATTCTTCTATAGCCGAAATATCATCTTTACAAAATTCAAACTCATCATCAACTTGCTTATCAATAGTTACCTCATCTATGCTTAGCGTGATTGGTTCTTCTCTTATTGGAATCTCTAGTTCACTAATTGCAACTTCTGGCGATTCCAATTCATCCTCTTCTTGAAGACTAAACTCTTCAAATACATCGAACCAAACATCGCTATCAATTCCAATGGCCTCATCATCAATTGTTGTACCTTGGCCAAGTTGCATAGATGGTGCTTGTTGTATCCTCTCAATTGTCTCTGTGAGTTGCATCAATCTTTGCTCCATAATTTGATGTTTTTGTTGCATGTCTTGCACTAATGATGTGGTAGCATTGATTATTGCCTCATCATTTTTCATATTAACCATTGAAGTGTTGATGAAACCATTGAGTGATACTTCCAACTTCTTGAGCCTTTCCTCGTGATCTCTAAAGCTCCCTCGTGTCAAATTCTGAAAAGTATATATTCTATCAAAGGAGTCTTGCAGTTGATCCCACCAGGATTGTGGTGGAGTTTGAACTTGATAACGAAAATTCTCCATACCTAAAGGAAAACCTGAAAAGAGACTAAAACAAAACAACGTAAAACTGAAAATAAAAATGCAACTAATCACTAACGGATAAACACCGTGGTCACACGCTACCGTCCCCGGCAGCGGCGCCAAAAACTTGGTGGTCCTTTGTGTGTTCTAAAATAATAACAAAATCAAATAAAGGACAAGAGAACCACAACTGCAAGTGTACAGTTGTCCCAAGTAATATATGTGATAAACAGATTCGTTCGCAGGGACGGAATGGTTGACTCTAATGCTTATCAATTAATGAATAATTGCACTTTGAATGTAAATAAAAGATTTGATAATGTTTGTTTGGTTTTCTAATTCCTAAGATAATTAAAGACTAAGTAAAAATGCAAATAATGGAACTAGACGCAAATATGAGCAGACAGTACTTGAGAGACGCAAGGATTTCTCCTAACTCTATTTCATTACATATGTTGTTTAAGGGACAAATCGGTCAAATTAACATAGGTCGGGATTCGGGAATCTTCGTACCCCCGTCAGGGTGGACTACGAAGCTATTCTAGGGTGTCACAAACCCCGTCAGGGTGATTATGATCCACCTTCGAATGATTAAGCTAAAAATACCCAATAGGCCATAAGATTAATTACGCTCGTCAGAGTCAAATAATTTCTATCCTATATTCTGTAATTAATTCTGTATCTAAACCCCCCGTCAAGATGATCCACACGCCACTATGTGGAATAGCTTAGATACTAATACCTGTTATTAATTAGCTACTTTAAGAACAGTAAATAAATACAAATTACAGAAACATGTAAAAGACCCAATTTGAATTAAATTACTGAAATCCCAAATCCAATCATATGAAATAAAACAAAGTAGGGATTAACCCATTATGCGTTCCCAAGTATTAAATGAATTTAGCTCATAATTAACGGAAAGGCAAAAACTAAAGACATAATTGGGTTCATAATGTTTTACAGAATAAAATAGAAGAACCTAATTACGGAGTTGATTCGGCTGCGAAGTGGAGATATAGACAGTCTCCAGCTCTGGGCTTCTTCTTTTCTTTGCTTCTGCTTCTTCTCCGGACACTCTCTTTTAAGGATGATTTGAATTGAAGAATAAAAATGAGAGGTGTTTGACTCTCTCTCTAAGGATTTGTAAATTGAAGAAAATATGAGAGGTGTTGAATAATGAGGTATAAAGACCTATTTATAATGATAAAATCGGATTAGGGCTTTTACTTAAGGATTAAGTAAAAATTAGAAAAGCCCAAGTCCACTAATTAAGCCCAAATCCCGTAACTGCTGATACACCTTCACTAAAACGACTTTTTCCGCTTCGTTATGACCCCGATTGACCTCATTCCAGTTGCTAAAGTTCCGTAACTCGATAAGGAATGTTTTCTCTTCAAAGGTCAGCGGCTAAATCATCGCTTAAGCGCCTCGAAATCAGCAATCTATAGCCTGGAAAATGGTTTTTCAGCTCTAAAAATAATATCTTCGGGATTTATCTTCAAGTCTTGACTCTATCTCTTGATCTTTGACTTTCTTCTCGGATTTATCTTCTAGCTAACATCTAAAACCTGTAAAATCTTCACTAAAAATACCAATATTACGCGCAAAAGCTTAATAAAGTAAAAATGCTAGAAATAAAAGAGGAAAATCATATTATTGCATATTTAGTCCAAAAGTCTATCAAATTGGTTAAATAAACACCAAAAATGATGTCTCCTAAGGGTCGAAAATAAGAACAATTAAGGAGACATCAGCGGGTTTGGGTCACCCTTGTGCAGCCCTAGTAAAAACAAGTCAGCAGTAATTATCCTTATCTACATACGAATTTGAGTTGGGCTAGGAGTCCATTACTTACCTTCTCCTTCAAGAAACGAATTAGGTCTTCCTATACCCTATAAATACGACCTTTTAACATTAGAAAATCATCCTTGACCAAATGGTGGGGGCAAAGGTGTGATAAATAAAAAGATAAATAGGAATAATAATAAAGAGCACACACCCTTGAGAACCACGAAACTCACTGCAAGTATCACAGATCGTTTGCAAGTTTTAATGATAAGTTAAGTTCGTTCGCAGGGATTTAATCCGTTAGATCTACTTATATTTAACAAGCGTAGATGAATTTAGATGTTTATAACAGAGCACAATTAATAAGCTCAAAAATCCAATCCCAATAATATTTCCCATAATGGTGGACCCACCACCCCAAACTCAAGCTCTAAAACAATTGTCTATGCATCGCGATTCGAGTGCGGGTCATATGGAAAAGTCCTATAATCTAAAGGGATATGGCTTATAACGTGTTTCAATAAAAAGCTTTAGAAAGGCTAGAAGGGGCTGAGAAGGATATAGCATATAAAATCAAAAATAACAAGGTGAGAAGGTATAAAAAGGCTTCAAGTGGCTTCGATATGAAAGAACTGCCTTAATCACTTTCTACACTATGTAATTTCGTTATTTTCTTACCTTTAGCACTTTCATCAAATGGTTTGTCAACTAGCTTGGATCTCACAACCTACACACTTCTCAAGGTTCCCTGAGATCGAACATACTTTCTATCGCATTGCTTACTAATCTTTTCTTTACTATCAATGAGTGTTTTCCTGTAAATACTTCGAAGCATACAAAATAAAATAGCTCATAAACATACTACTTACTATCATTAACTCACTGAGATTATGCTTTTAAGCTATCAAACACACTCTACCTACATCTAATCCTTCTCATAAAAATTTTAATTTTACCTAAAAAACAATAAAACACAGAAAAATGGAGATGAGGGACAACGAATCCCCACACCCCAAACTCAAAAATGAGTCGTGTCCCTACGACTCGAAAAGACTCAAAAATAAAATAAAAGAAAATTAAAATTTTACAAATATTGCACATAAAGAAAAGGTAAGGAAGAAAGAAAACATACTCTTCGAGGCTATTTACCTCGCCTGATCAATACCCGGAATAGGGTGCAGTGCTTTCATGTACGCAAACTTCATGTATTACCAATTTCGCTTTCCCTTACATCTTCTTATGCTCCATCCCAATCAATCACACTGTAGAAATCTCTTGTTTATCTTCTTCCAATTTTTCTCTTTGAATAATCTCTCATGTGACAGTTGTTCATCCAGGAATATGTTTTGAACACAACTACTAGCGTCCCAGAAGCTTTTGTTCATCTTGGGTAGATGGATCTTGATAGGAAGAGGTTATGGTGTCTTCTCTATGAAATTTGAAACCTTTTTGCTCTTTGAATTCACCACTGCATGCTTTCCTCTACTCTCTTGATCCGATTTACCTTGTAATTTATTCTCGAACTAATACCCATCTCAATTGATTTATTCTTGATCTTACCCAACACCTTGCTTTGATTCTTCATATCCCATAACACTTGATAATATCTCTATTCTCTTCATCATCTCTTTTGACCCCCAACTCAAAGCTTTGAACACTCTTGAAATTTGAAACTCTTAATTATAGGTTGAACAAGCTTGATTTGGTTTAGGAAAGGTGAATTGATGATGAATCTCTATGTGGGTATGATGGAATCAAGCTTTAATGATGTAGGTTTAAGGAATTTGAGAAGAAGATTTTGAAATTCATGGTTTTGATTCTTGGTTTCTAGGTGTTTTGATATGATTTGGGTGATTGAATCTTCTTGATAACGATGTAGGGAAGGATTTGGATGTGAATTCATGGTGATTTGGTAGTGTTTTTATGTTGGGTGAAGGTTTGTTGAAGTTCTAATGGAGTTAGGGAAGAATTGGGAAGAAAGAGAGGCTTAAGGTGTTGAATTAAAAAGTGATATATAAGCTTACCTCTTCTTCTTTGATAGTGGCTTGTGTGGTTACCGCATGACACTACTGGATTTTGATTTTTCATTTTATCTCAAAACCAGTTTTTCTCTACTCCATTGGATAGATCTCGAAAAAATATGCGATTTAGACTCAAGAAAAAGTGAATTCCGATACCCGAGCGCAAAGTTATGTCAGTTCGAGGTTTTTGTAAATATATCACGCTGTTACATGCGGTGCACCGCGTGTACCTGCGGTGTACCACAAAAAGCTTCTGTCCGGCCCTTTTTAACTCCGAAAATTTTCCATTTTTTCATCCTAAACTCGAACCCTTGCATACCTACACATCAAAAACACTCATACCTTTCTTATTACTGCAATATGGACTTAAAAACACATAAACTCACTATTCTAAACAAAAAACAAAAACATAAAAACATAAAATACTGTGGGATGTCTCCCATAAAGCACTTTTGTTTAACGTCTTTTAAAGTTCGACGTGTTACCTCAATTATCTCATGAAATTTTCCAGGTTTTGTGAGACCTTATTGATGGAGACTTCTTGCGGATTATGCATTGGCTGTGGTGGAGCTCGAACTTGATAGCTCGAACCTTCTTGATAGAAATTTTGACTTCGGGCCCCATGAATATTTGTATTGCTTGTTACGTAACAGTTCTCCATACCTAGGAAACCTGAAAAGAGGCTAACAGGGAAAGCGCATAAAACTGAAAACAAATAAAAACTTCTACACTAAATAAATACAAATAGATTTAACTTAAAGATAAATCCCCGGCAGCGGCGCCAAAAACTTGGTGGGGGCAAAGGTGTGATAAATAAATAGATAAATACGAATAATAATAAAGAGCACACACCCTTGAGAACCACGGAACTCACTGCAAGTATCACAGATCGTTTGCAAGTTTTAATGATAAGTTAAGTTCGTTCGCAGGGATTTAATCTGTTAGATCTACTTATATTTAACAAGCGTAGATGAATTTAGATCTTTATATAAAAATATAATAAGATAAATAATAATCTAACGCAAATAAATAAATAATGAAAACAAATAAATAAGATGAATGTAAGTCAGATAAATTAGGATTAATATTATGAGTCTATTTTACTAAGTTGTTATTCTAACTTGTCACAGATTAAGCATTATATATTAACCAGGATTCTAATTTCTACCTAGCCTTTTTTAGGCTTAGGAGCAACCTCTCCACTACCAAGGTCTTGGGTAATGATTGGTGATTAAATCAAATATTTATGGCTATCTAATTAGGCAAAGGATCAAAACTAGACGATTATGTGGTGTTGTCAATAACTAAGAATAATCCTAAGATTGACCAAATCTAAGGATGTAACAATAAGTCAAAACACATAATAACAATATACGCCAAGCTCAATCAATTATAATAACAAATAGTATTATGAATGTAGACAAAATAATAACCCAACAATTAAAAGTAAAACTTACAGAATAATAGCTTAGAAATATGGTTGAGCATAAATCTATAGCTAAATACCCTAAATATAGAGAAGGTAGATGTAGAAGAGGAGTTTGTCACTCTCCAACTTCTTCTTCTTGTCTTCCTCTATAAGTCAGCTTGCTTCTTGGATGAATAGCTTGATACTAAGGATGAATAATTAATATAAGGACTAAGCTATTATTTAAAAGTGAGAAAATACAAGTAAGGACTAAGCCTAATCTTGAAACTGAGCAAGGACATGTTTACAATGGTTTAAGGGTGTTTTATAGGTGTTTAGAAGACCTAATTCGTTTTCTTGAAGGAGAGGTTAAGTGCCCGTTTGGGATTGATTATTTTTGAGTTAAAAGTGCTTTTCGATTAAAATTGAATTATTTGTAAAAATATTAAAAAATATTTAGACATCTAAAATCACTTTAAGTGATTATTTTATTAATCACCAATCTAGTGCTTTTCCTAAAAGTGATTTTAAAGCTCTAAAGTGCTTTTATGGATCTAAAATCACTTTAAGTGATTATTTTAAAAAGCAATCCCAAACGGGCACTAAGTAATGGACTCCAAGCCCAACTCAAATTCGTAACCCTAAAAATATGCAATCAGGCCCGTTTTTCTTTTGGTCCTAGAAGCTTCAGTTTTTATCCGTTTGATGCGTATGATATACCAAATTCATCGTCTCGGAAATATCTTCGACTTTGCTCTTGACCATTTCTCCAAATTCCTCACCTTTCTTGAGATATAAGCTGATTTGTGGTCGTAGGTGCAGAAATTCAGGATTAAGGCAGCTTTTCCTTTTCCATGTTTTTAACTTTTATTTCCTTATCTCCAATTACCATGCTTATCTCTTTCCATATCTTTTAGTCTTTGACTTGGAATCTAATTAATCTCCATAATTATCTTTAAAGCTTCACACTAAATAAATAATTAAACCCAATATGCTCTAAAAATATTATTTTACTAAATCAAGATTCAAAATAGGAAAGTGCACTATTTCTCAAGAAAATCAACTAAAAGACTTCCTAAATCACTAAAAATGATGTCTCATCCTAATATAAATCTATCACAAATGATGAGACATCACCAAACCTTAAGGTCAGGAAGAAGCTATAACACAAGAAGAGAAGTCTGGAAGGAGCTGTGCATCAATCATGTCTTCTTCAACCTTTAATTCTGTAATTCTTTTCTTTTCTCTTCTTAGTATGAATTAATTTTATTTAGCTTGATTTTAGCATATATGTATGAACCCTAGTTCTAATTTGATTGAATTTATGTTTTGATTTCTCTGTTTATGTGTTGGATTTATATTATGTGTTCTTTATGGTGTACAACGTATAGGATTACCATCATAGTAGTTAGATAACCGGTATATTTGACTATAGAATTAGCACATAACGTCTGGAATAAGGTTTGATCTGACAACCCAGCCTAACTAGATAATCAATGGTTTAGTGTATTGCTATTTAATCAATTGCAGGAACAGTTTGCTTAGGTTCTTATTGACACAGGTAAACCCTATTTGAAACTACCTAGCGCAATTGAAACCAAACTATTGAAATACTACATGATTCATACCTTACATGTTTAGAACGGCAAAACTAGTGGGGATTACTTGCTAATTACTCAAGCTAAACTTTCATACTATCTTCTTTTCTTTTCTTTTATTTATTTTCTGCCTTTTAATTTAGTAGTTTAGTTTCCTGTATTGAAAATCAAATAAAAATATATTTTCCTTTTCTTTCTTTGCATATTATCTTTTCTAACTCTCATATTTGCACTTGAATAGTTACATAAGTTCTTCTTAACCTTCGTAGTCCCTGAGGAACAAATTCTACTTATTCATTAAAACTTGCATACGATCTGTATACTTGCAGAACCGTGCTTAGCCTAGGGTGTTTATTTGCACTTATTTATATCATTATTTTATCACACCTTAAGCGACACCATTTCTGTAAAAAACAAGAAAAGGATGTCAAGATATAAATATATTGGTACCCTTAATAAATAAGTGTTGAAACATAAAGAAGTTGAATATATTATATGTTGAATAATTGTTCATTAATGAACATTTTAGTGAAATTCCCACTGATTTCACTAAAATGTTCATGGAAGAACACTTACTCATTATATAATATATCCAGTTTCTTTATGTTTCAATTACACTAAGGAAATATTTGTATTTAAATAGGTATCATTTGATTATCCAAGTGACAAACACTTAAACAATCTACTAAGATTGTTCAAGTATTATATCACTTCACAAATCAAATGAAACCTATACATACATTTATTTCCTTAATGAAACATAACTAAGCCATATAGATATTGATTAAGTGTTCTTTAATGAAGACTTCAGTTAAATCCCCTTTGATTTCACTAAAGTATTATTTGAAGAACACTTAATCCAAATCTATATATCTTATTTGTGTATTCCACACTAACTAATCCATACAAAAACCAACTGTATGTTTGAAAAACAAGTATTTTTGAAAAAATTAAAAATGCAAAAACAAAAAGTATTACCTGAAATTGGAATAAGAAACAAAGCATTAAGCAACCAAAGTCAATCCATTTTCATCTCATATCCGCGAATACATGTCATTACCAAATACAAAGTGATTAGAAATCATTATCCATTAACCAATACACATAACATGATAACACAATAACTGATAAATGAACAAACATAACAAGTGTTTGAAAAATAATATTTGCGTTTAATTTTGACAAATCGGAAACAATAAGTATATCAAAGTATCAAACTACCCAGAAACACTTTCAAAATCCATTGCTACGGGTTTTAGAACTCAATTCCTTTTCAAATCACATTCTTTCCTTTTTAATTTCTCAAAATCAAATGCAAAATAAAGGTATTAGGGCTCTACTCAAGCAATTGATTAACAACACATCAGATTGAATATACACATAGTTAGGGTTAAGCACATAATACCTGAACAAAGAGGGTTTTGATTTAAGATAACCAAAGTAATGCCTTTAAGGCTTTATAGGCCTCTTCAAACCAATTATCCTCAAGTAACCAAGCATACAAACACTCGTACAGCTTAACCATGGTAAGATTAATTAACCGGAGTAGCAAATATCGGACATCATTCAAGTAATTAATGTGACCCATTAATTTAGGTAGAGAGTATTTAATGTGGTGTACTTGAAACCTCTAATAACTAGCGAGATTTGACGGAAATGGAGAAGAAGAGACAGGTGAGAGGGGCTAGGTCTTAGGGTTGTGGTAAGAAAGAGGGTTTCGTGCCAGAGAAGACGAAGATTGAGAGAGAGATAGAGAGTATGGCGTGTAAGGTACACGCTAAAGTGAAGAGTTGCCCTTTTGGATTTCCAAATGGGTATCAAATATCCCTTTTGTTTAATACATGTGTAGTATAAAAAGAATTATATAATCCACAAATCGGTTCGGGTTGGGTACCCGCGGTTTGGGGTGACCCCACCCCGTAAACCGACCCAAAAATTTCATTTTTCTTTTCCAACCCTAATGGGTGGGCGGGTGCGGATTTTTTAGGGTCCGGTTGGGTCGGTTTGTTCGGGTGAACGGGTTTTTGGATCCGCTTATGCAACCCTAATTAAAACACGTTTCTCTCTTGCTTCTTTATCGTTTGAATTTATTTGTAATTGTAATTTATTAATTTTTGAAATGTATGACATTAATTTATTTATGTTAAGATGTAATTTATTATTTTTTTTGCATACTCAGCAAAGTTACTGATCCTACGAGCATACTTAGTAAAGTTATTGAGCATACGAGCATAATGAATAAAGTGGCTCAATAAAAAAATTGAATAATCGACAACTTTTCCCGATACTCAGCACTTTTTCCGATACTCAGAATCATTTTTCTATACTCAGTACTCCATGCTCAGTAACTTTTTCCATGCTCAGAATTTTTTTCCGGCGGTGGTCGGTGGTTGTGGTCAGAGCCGGAAATTATTGATAGTTAATGAAGGAGGAGAGAGAGAAAATGTTAAAGGAGGAGACAGATTAATGGTAATGGATGAGAGAGAATAATGGAAATGGAGGAGAAATAATAATCTATTTTTTTGAATTATATACAGTATAAGGGTAGTAATGACAATGAGCATCTTAGAGGCCTCTTTGGAGGAGAAAGGAATGAGTGGGTTCCTTTGTGGCACTAAGATGATACCCAAGATCCTATAAGTAATTCACCCTACTTAATATTATATGGTTTTTTTTAATAAGCTCAAGTTGTAAATCAGTTTTCACCATCTATTTCAATTCAACTTATTAGTTTATTGTTTATCACCGTATAAATAAAAACGTCTATTTGATTTTCTCCCAACTAATAAGTAAGTTTCCAACATCTAATTACAATAAATAATTAATAAAATATAAAAATTGGGTATGATCCAATTCTATTGGATACTTAGGCCTCGTTTGGTTTGTAAAAATAATGGGTATTTTCTGTTTTCATTTTCTATGTTTTCTAACATATTAATAAAACATGTTTGACTAAAGAAAATGAAAACAGCTTTTGGAAAATAAAATGAAAACACAGCTATATTGGAGAACGTGAAATCGACGTTTTCCATATTTTTTGAAAGTATTGGAAAAAAAACGAAAATAAATTTCTAAAAATATTCTGAAAACGAAAACAGAAAACGTTATCACAAACCAAACAGGACATTAGTATTTACTACATATTAACTATTGTGCATGATCCAATGGTAATGCTAAATACTTATATATGAAAAAAAAAAAACAATAGTTGGATTTAGCCTAATAGTAAAAAAATTATTTTTCTTTTTTCTCTCACATTTACTATATATTTAAATATATAAAAAAAATAAATAAATAATTATTTATTTATTTTCTCCTTAATTTTATGACTCAATTTCTCATTAACTTCAAACGATTTTTTACCAAGTGAATATATTACGTTAGTCTTTACAATTAGATAAACATATTAAGCAAGTCATCGTTAACTCAGTCAATTGTTGGGTAAAACCCATTTGACCAACATACGTCAAGTAGAAGGAACTCCCAAAATTTGAAGCCCAGGGAATGGGGGATGAGACCTGGCATCTTAGTTTTGGGGCAATCACACCCTTCTCTCCCTACGTGTATGACTAAAAGAGAACGAATTTTGCAATTAGAGATACCCGACCACTACGATATGATCCCATAAAGGATGGAAAAATGGTTGATGTATATATATACACACACTTCCATAATGATAGGGTTTTACCTATCCGCATTGATTGGTAATATCACATCAGTGTTAAAGATATTAGCCAACACAATAAAAATGAAAAAAATCAAACAAATAATTAAAATACGAACAAAACAAAATAAAGATCTCAACATGTTACCAGGATTCTTCCTGTAATTAAGTTCAAAACACTATAATTTTAATCATGGAAAATAAGTTTAAATAAATGACCAAATCATAAAAATGAACACTTTTTAGCAATCAAATCACGTAGATTTTTTTTGAACAACGTTGATTAGAGATGTAGCGATCCTTCGATATGAGTAATAATAAATTGAAATTTAAAAAAAGGGCAAGAAGAGAAAAAACAAGGAGAAAGGTGAAATACAGTACTTTACTCTATAATAGGAGAGACTGTTTTATATTTCGTACATTTTTTTATTCAGTTATAGATTCTTAAATAAATTAGGGACAAATTCAGTACACGTATATATGTTATATTTTAATTTCTATCTTTTTGGGTAAGATATAAAGTAAAAGATGTGAAATGGCTTCAACATTCTTTACTTGGACAACAAATTTAACAATTATCAATGATCCCTTTGGGACATTATCTCTTTATTAAAATATCAAATCTAATCATAATCCTAAAAATCACTTTATTTTGTTTGAATAGGTTTACAAAGAATTTGCGATCCAAATACTGGCTTATAGATGCAACTTACAATAATTTAACTTTAGCCTTATTTGGGCATACATGGGTTAAAATTAAACACTGTAATCATATCATGAACAACCATTAACTAGAGATTAACTCGATTGATAAGTGATATTATGGAAAAAGCTACATAGAGTGGATGAGGTGTGAATGAATTGCTATGTATAGATTAATATATAAAATTCTAAAACATATAAAAGGTCTTGTATACGTGTTTCTTAATAAATGAAGCTACCACAGTATGTTTGCAATGAACTTGAGCGCATCACCTGAGATTTTTATTTGGTGATCCTCTGATAAGGCCAAAATATACACTGGGTGGCATTGAGAAAAAGTGTGTACCAAATATTGAAGGTGGTTTGGGTTTAATAAAAGTAGATGAAGCTATAACCATGCACTACTTGCTAAGCTAGGGTTGAAAATACTTCGAGGCTGACAACTTTTGTTGTTTGCAGTCCTCCAGCTGAGGTATTTTGGCAATGGGTTCATGCACCGAGAGACCATGACATCAAACTCAAGGATATTTAAAAACACTATGGAATATGAGAAGACGATGCAATATGGTGTATCCTAGGTGGTGGGTGATACAATAATGTTTGGTTCCTTAGATAGTGGAGTTTGAATATCGTTAGGATATGACATAAAAGTTTAGTGCCCTAAAAAGTGTGGGTTGTGGCACACTGTAATGAGGTTACCTATTGCATTAAAATCGTGGGAACAAGGGGTAATTAATAACCCATAGTGAAATCGATGCATGGGATGGGAGGTTCGGAAACAATAATGTACACTTTTTAGGACTGACTGAAAATTGCATAAAAATGGATGGATTAGTGAAAAAAACTCATAATTATGGGACCCGTTGGTTTGTTTTCTCGTGCGGGAGTAGAAGAGACAAGGGCTATTGAGGTGTCAAACCTTGAGTGGTGGTCAAAGGGCCTAACGTCTACTTGCTTAGTGGAAGGTATAGAATCCAGATCCCCATAACTGCTGTCACTCGGTGTCATTGGACATATCTCAACTCTTTAATTTGTTAGAATAGTGGATCAATAACAGTTGTTTATGGCTTTAAGCAAAGGTTTTTTTACGCAACACAAGATTTTATAAAATTGTGTGGTAATGAAAGGGACATTTGTGCTATTGTGTCATCCAATAATGTGTTGATTAAATGGGTGAACCTAATGACAAATATGAAATTAAATATTGATGGTTGTCTTGACTTTTCATGGGCGAAAAAAGTAATGTTGGATGATTTAGCAATACAGACGAGACATTTCTAGGTGGTTTTCCAAGGGTGTGTGCTTCAATGACGATCTTTCAAGCGGAATTGAGGCTTTATAGTCATGCTTGGATAGAAGAGGCAATGGCTTAAGAATGCTATGTATAGCGACGAACTCGCTAGAGTTACAAGTGACATTCCTATGGGGGGTGAATAGGATTACTAATAAGAATATGCCTAAATAAAAATCTTTTGGATAATTATAAGTTTTACAAAAACTTCTAAGTCAACTAATATATCAAACTCTAAGGGATCATGCAATGGATAAACTAGAGGTTCGATATATAAATAATACGAGTAAGTATAATACGATAAGTAAAGAGATAAGGGATAAATGGTACACAACGATGTATAGTGGTTCGGTTATCCTTACATCCACTACCTAAGGAAGCCTCCTTAGGATTTTCAAGCTTTTCACTAAGATCCCGTGTCTCTCTTAACCGGGTCGAGAACACAATAACCCTTACAACCACTTCGATACCATGAAGGAAAAAACTCTTGTGCTATTGCAACACAAGGACACCGAGTATACTCCCGATACTCAAATTCACTCTTAATCTATCTATTACAAAGACTAAACTTAAGCGGATAAATGTAAGTGTTTAAAGGGTGAAACAACTTTGCTAAAACTCTCCTAAAGAGTAGATACAACTATAAGCATGAAACTCCTCTTGAGTAGATAATAACTTTGAAACTTCTTGGTTTAAGCTCTTGATCAAGCTTGGATGATTAACTTTGATAGCTTGAGACCTCTAATTTTGTAGGAGAATGATATGTATAATATTTGAAGTGTGAGAGGTGCATTTCTCCTTGAAAGAGGTCATATATATAGCACAAGAAAGTCCCCAACGGTTATAAAGTTGGTGGGAACATTTGTGCAAACCAGGTTCCCGCTTGTGATGAAAACGGGTTCCCGGTTTCATCTCCAACGGCTATTTTCCAAGTGTCTAACGGATATAAATGACATGGCATTGATGTTGACCTGTCCTTGACAAAACCGGGTTCCCGTTTTCTTTCCTTGCGGGTACCCGGTTATAAACAGGTTTACGGTTTCTTGAGTTGCGGGTACCCGGTTCCTTCTGACTTCGGGATTTTGACATTTTGCTACGTTGCTCGGATGGAAAAGTTTTCTTCATGAGAATTGTTGGATACATTATTCTAAGAAACTTTGTAGTTGATCATGAAGTCTAATTCTCAAAGTATACAAAGATAAGGTTAAAATATTTGTATGAAAATTAGCTTCTTAGGATATGAAAATTTAAGCTTTGATATGAATGATAAAAATAATGTTTTTCGATGAAGAGAGTGCAAGAGAGAGGATATAAATAAAGTGTAATGAGCACACTAAACAGAAGAGATTTTGTCACATTAAAACAACCTATGGAGGGAGGTTATAAGCCAACAATAAGTACTAGCGTATGGGGTTGTGGACTCTGGGTATCAGTATGATGTGATGGAATATCATGATATTATGTGTATATTTTGTAGAAATAGATGTTTTGAGGTGTGACACGTATATCGAGAGGAAAATGTGTATGCAAAACAGCTAGTAAGGAAAGGAGCAGAGTCGATGGTCGATACAATGCAATATGTTGCTTCTCCAGATGGACCATGAAAGACTTTTACTAGGTATAGAAACAAATGGTTCAATTTTGAAATTGTAATGAGTGCTCCCTTGAGGTTTTATAAGATTTCTCCATCTTTAGATGTATTAAGAAATTTGTTCTTGAATTTAAGGGGTGTATTCAATTTAAATTTTAAAAGATTTTGTTAGAGTTTTTGAAATTCATAGATTTTGTAAACTTTGCAGATTGTTTCAATTGTACTTAAATTTTAAAAAGTCATTTTCATTCTAGTTTGACAGATTATTATGTCAGCATTTTAATGGATTTCGATAGATTTTAATGGATTCTAATATCTTAAATTTTGGCAATCTCCGGTTTTCATAGTATCCTAAATGAATAATTGGGCACTCATAATAGGAAATATAACTTGTTATCATTGCAATACTTACATCTCTTCCAGTTGCTTGTGGAGAACCATCAAAATCAAGCTTTTGTCTCTTATTTTTTTTTTAGCGAACTCTCCCTTGCGCCCAATTATTCCTTAAATCTTTGGAGAAGGAACCACTATCCGACACTCTCCCATGCCACCGTTCATCTGCTCCAGGGACTCGATTATTTTCTGTTACCTTACGGTCTCAATTTTATATTCATGAAAGCTTTGATTAACTTTAGCAACTTAAGCCATATCATGCTGCCAAAATAATTACTAGTTATTTTATTGCAGAAAAACCTAAACATGATCAGAAATTAGGCACTACACCTCTTATTTCTCATTTATTTTTGCTGTTCAATTTAGGCCGCAGCTTCTGTTAAGCTCACGAGACAGGCATTGACTGAATTATGGCTTTAACAAAGGATATAACAAATACAATTAGTAACAAATTGATATGTAGCGATAGATGGATATTAGGTTCTCTAGATAAAAAGGTGAAAGATAATTTGTATGGTTGACCATAAAGGAAAGAACGACGATTAAAAGTTATTTGATCATGTCTTTTTTGGAAGAGTGTGTTGTCTTTAATTAACTTAAATTGGAAAGTGATATAACAAAACAAAACGTTGGATTTTGCAATTCATGTATGTTTTCTTAGAAAAATGTCAACACTTATAGATCATAAGATTGTATAAGAATGAGGACTAAGTTTTTCCATGTCAATGTCATTGACTACTTTAAATGTGTCACACATCAATGTTGTACAAAGTCTATATGGTAATTACATATCTATTTATAATCCACCAGCGTATCCATATCCATATAACCATTAGTTGATTTTAATGGTATTTGGTTGACTCGTATCCTCTAATATCTCGTGCACCTTCAACAACAGAAAGTCAAAAGTCGAGCTTCACCTGCATAACTCGAATCATTCTGCAACTTTTTTATAATGGGAGAGTAGTAATTTGTTAATTTCTCTTTCTCCCCCATAAATTTTATTTTAGTACTTAAAAATTACCTGCATATATCTTTTAGAAAAAAATAGTAAAAGAAAACGAAAAAAATTACTTGCTCTGTCGTTGTTTGCTCGGTCGTTGATTTGTTCTTTTTCAGAATTTATGATATCTCTGCTTTTACAAAGGGGTTTGTAAATGACTTGTTTATTTATACTTAAATTTTAAACTCCAACAACTTCTTAATACCCCAAAATTTCAAAATAATTTTGATTGAATACATAGAGATTTTAAAAGAATTTTAGTTTAATATACCAAGATTTTAAAAATCTGTTTAAAAACCCCTAGACTTTTAAAGTTCAAAAGAATCCAAAAAATTCGCAATTGAATACACGCGTTTAGTATAAGTCGTATTTTCTAGATTTTTTTTTCTTGATAATACCACCCAATTTATACCACCTATGACATGGCGTGATTTGAGTGGAATTAAATCGTCAATATGACAATTTAATCCCATTCAAATCACGCCACGTCATGGATAATAGAATTTGGGTGGTATATATTATTATTTAAAAAATATCAAAATAAGATTGATAGTTGGCCTAGTGGTTAGGCTACTCCGCAGAGACCGAGAGGTCTTGGGATCGAATCTTATCGGAGTCAAAATGATTCCCGAGTCCAAAGTGGCTCTCATATGTATTCAAAAAAAAAAAAAAAAAAAAATCAAAACTTTAATGTTAATTTTTTTTCACAAAACAACGTGATCTTAACATTTAAAAAAGAATATATCGAAAAACTACACGGAGTCATGTGCACGTGAGTAGCATGGGAAACTAACCCGGACGTGTACTGGACGGTACAAACCGGATTTGATAAAGTGACGACACGTCCGCCACATTAGCTTCCGGTTGGTGTTTTTTCCTCCAAAAACCAGTCAATAAAACAACGCGCAAAAGAACATTTGCGTTTTTAGAGAGAGAAACACAAGAGAGAGAAAGCGGTGAAAAACGCTAAGTCGACCTTGGGTACACTCCTAAAACCCTTCTCAGCTAAAATTCATCCTTTTCTCGTCTCCAAGCACACCGTAAGTTTAATTAATTTTGTTTTTTTTTGGTTAATTACCTAACTTATATATGTTATCGTGTAATTTGTTTATTATTAAAATTGGATAAATTTATCAAAATTCATGAAAAGAAATGATATCTCATGTGTGACTACAGTTTCAGTTTAATTTTAAATTATGATTATTAATTAACAATTATTGTTGATTTTTTGATTAGATCGATTATCATTCGGTGGAGCAGTTTTGTAGATTGGCCTCAACATTGATGAGCAGCAGTAAGTTCAAAGGGAGACGTTAATATATAAGTCTAGAGAAGATGGATTTGGTTGCCAGTTGCAAGGTATCGAATTGTTAATCAAATTGTGAATTTTTGTTTTATTTTATCATTTTATGATGTTATGGCTTACGGAAAGAGGTTTAATTAGTTTTGGGCGGACATATTTTTTGTTACAATTCAGTGAAGTTGATGATCAGAAATGGTAATTAAAGGCAAAATTAAGGGTTTAACTGTATCTCACAGTAGATAGAAGATTATTTTAATCTTTGTCCAGCCAAGACTTGCTTTTTACATGCAAAATTGGTACTTGTGCATTTGAGTGTTCTAAATTGCCTCATAATGAGTTAAGGCTGAGGTTAGACCCAAAATTAACTCAAGACCTTGAGTAGATAAAATGAATGCATTGTACCTTGCGAGATTCTTCTGTCAGATTGAACTTAAATGTGTGGATATGCAAATGAATTTATTTCTCAATTCTCATATTGTGATTTATTCACTAAGTTACCTTCCTTGTTTCCATGCTTAAATCATCTTTTTTCTTTCGGGCAAGGAAGTTTTTTTAAGTTAAATTGTGTCGTGTGGCAGTGATTAATTTCCATGATTTTATAGGACAAACTGGCATATTTCCGAATAAAGGAGCTCAAGGATGTCCTTACTCAACTCGGCCTCTCGAAGCAAGGGAAAAAGCAGGTGCAATATGGAATCAGATGTTGATGGTTTAAGTTTTCTTTTTGTTTACCTTTTATACTAATGGGGTGTCTTGTTCTGTGCAGGATCTAGTTGATCGAATATTAGCTGTTCTTTCAGATGAACGAGGTAAATAGTTATGCTTTTATGGCGTGAGCCTTTTGTTCTTCAATCTAATCACACCCTTCAAGAAAAGGAAGGGAAATAAACTACTGGAATAAGTCACTGATTTGTGATTTTTGTGAACAAAGTTTCAGGAACTTGGGCAAAGAAAAATGCTGTTGGGAAGGAAGATATAGCAAAACTAGTAGATGACACTTACAGGTTTGTTAAAAAGATTTAACTGACTATAATAATTGCTCATTTTTTTAATTTGAAACAGCTCCGTCTCAATATTTAAAATCAATTGTGAATTATAATATTATTATAAAATTTATTGTTTTTCAGGAAGATGCAAGTTTCTGGGGCGCCGGATTTAGCGTCAAAGTCACAAGCTGTCTCAGAAAGCAGTAATGTGAAGTTTAAGGAAGAAGTTGGAAAGTTAAAGGAAGAAGTTGGAAAATTAAAAGAAGAAGCTGCAGATTCTTATCAAATGGAAAAGATTCGTTGTACATGTGGAAGCGCATTACAAAGTGAATCCATGATTAAGGTTCGACACTTTTCTTTTGCCAGCTTGGATTCTTCATTCCTTAATGGTCATAATGACACATTAATTAATATTTAACTGCAGTGCGAAGATCCAAGATGCCATGTATGGCAGCATATTAATTGCGTTATAATCCCCGAAAAACCTATGGAGGGTTTGCTACCAAATCCCCCTGAAGTCTTTTACTGTGAACTCTGTAGACTATCTCGCGCTGATCCGTAAGTGACTCTTTCATTATTCATCTTTATCATTTTTCCAACTACATTCATACTTGTGTTTACTGTCTTAAGACAATGTGTAGAAGTGTGTATTGTTTTAACAGTTGTGTGTATTCTTTATTGCAGTTTCTGGATGACAATTTCTAATCCTTTATATCCTGTGAAGATGTGTATTACAAACTGTCCTGCTGATGGGTGAGTAACTAAACTTCTTCTTACAATTACTTTAACTTGTACTGTTTTATTAACCTTACTTTCTGGGTGTAAAAATTGTTTCCAGCACAAACCCTGTACAGAACGTGGAGAAGAATTTTCAACTCACAAGAGCAGATAAGGATTTGTTGTTGAAACAAGAGTATGATGTGCAGGTTAGTCTATGAACTGACAGCTGCTGTTAACATAATACCCCCTTGTGGTTTGACAAAAGGTAAACCACACATAGGTTATTTTTTTGACCTTTTTGTCAAGCCGTAGGGGGTATTTTAGTATGTAGTTTATGCTTATAGGCTGCTTTATACATGTGTTTATTGTGTGTATGTATTGTCATGGCAGGCTTGGTGCATGCTTCTTAATGACAAGGTACCTTTTAGGATGCAGTGGCCACAATATGCTGACCTACAGATCAATGGTATATCTTCTATATTCATGCTTATTTTTTTCGGATATTTTAGTTGCCCCTGATTTTTTCTTAAGGATACCTCGTTTGGTAGTTTTTGCTTAATTTAATACTGTGCTCGAGTTTTATGTTTACTTCTTGTATTCAAAGTCTTTTTTGTTCTAATCACTTGTAATGCTTTTCATCAAACAGGTGTGCCAGTACGTGCAATAAACAGACCTGGGTCACAACTGCTAGGTGCTAATGGCCGGGATGATGGACCTATTGTGAGTTAGCTATTGGACTATTGCATTAATTATACTGATTTGAAGTACTTCCAATTCAAAGCAGTAAAGCTTACCATCATTATATTCATTTAATAGTTTACATTTCTTTGTTTTGCCAGATCACTGGATGCACCAGAGACGGAATTAACAAGTTTTCCTTAACAGGATGTGATGCTCGTGTGTTCTGTATAGGCGTCAGAATTGTCAAGCGCCGCACTGTTCAACAAGTAAGTATACTTTAATATTCTCCCTTTTTTCCACTTTCTTTTAAAAGCCAAAATCTAATAGTCTCTCTTTAAATTCGGAAAAGTTATACTACATTTACAGCTTTTCATAAATGAGGATACATTTATTCTAATAATTATTTTAAATTTTTATATGTAGATTCTAAACATGATTCCCAAGGAAACTGAGGGTGAGTTATTTGAGGATGCGCTTGCTCGAGTTCGTCGTTGTGTTGGTGGTGGGACCGCCACAGAAAATGCTGATAGTGACAGCGATTTAGAAGTGGTGGCTGATTTTTTTCCGGTTAATCTTCGTTGTCCTGTAAGTATAATATTCATTCTTAAATCTCCACATTTACATTTTATCTTATGCTTGTCTTATCTACATACTTCAGATGAGTGGTTCAAGAATGAAGATTCCTGGAAGATTTAAACCTTGCATTCACATGGGCTGTTTTGATTTAGAGGTTTTTGTGGAGATGAATCAACGCTCTAGGAAGGCAAGCAATTAATATAATATATAATTTCATGGTGGAATATAATTAACAATGTTTGTTTATGCATGATTTGCAGTGGCAATGCCCTATATGTCTCAAGAATTATGCTTTGGAGAATATCATTATAGACCCTTATTTCAATCAAATTACATCTAAGGTAGTTCTAATTTTACCATATTATATATCTTTGGATGGCGTCTAGTTCATTATTCTCTGTATAAACTACCAAATACTCCCCCGACAAATACCCCCAGCTTTTTAAAACTGTACTGTAATAAAAAAATAATATAGAGACTTATCCAAAAAGAATATAAGAACCTATAGTGCATAATATAGAGACTTTGCATGATTTAACTTAATTGTGTGGTACAGCTATTAAACTGTGCAGAAGATGTAACGGAAATCGAGGTAAAACCTGATGGTTCGTGGCGTGCAAAACTAGAAGGTGATCGTAGGACCCACGGAGAGCTTGCGCTATGGCATTTACCTGATGGTACTCTCTCTCCCCTAACAGAAGCAGAATCCAAACCCAAGCAAGAAATTTTTCAACAAATCAAACAAGAATACGGATCTGAAAGTCATGCTGGATTAAAACTCGGAATGAAAAAAAACCCAAACGGTATATGGGAGATTCGACAACCCAACGATGCACTAAACTTTCACTCTGGGAATTTATTAGAAGAAAAATTTCAAAATGTTATCCCGATGAGCAGTAGTGCCACCGGAAGTGGCGGTGATGATGCTAGTGTCAACCAGAACGGTAGTGGCGGAACCACCATGACTGGGATCGAGTTTGACTCCGTTCCGATGAACATTGACACGTCAGCGTATGGTCTTGCTCCTTCAGGTGAGCCTGTAGTAATTGTGTTGAGTGATTCAGAAGAAGAAAATGAAGAACCGTTTAATTCTAATTCTATACCATTCTCCGGAATTCCGGATTCTTATCAAGATAATGTTCCTGGAAGTTCTTGTCTTGGATTGTTTAATACAACAAATGATGATGATTTTGGGATGCATATGTGGTCATTGCCTCCGAATGGTCCGGGTGGGCCCGGTGGGGCTAGTTTCCAGTTATTTGGTTCGGAGGCGGACGTGACGGATAATTTGGTGGGTCCTGATTACACGATGGGTATCCCAGAATCTTCGGTTGAACGTGCTAATAATGAGATGACAGGTGGATTAGTTGATAATCCTTTAGCGTTTAGTAACGATCCGGCACTTCAGATATTTCTTCCAACTAGGCCGTCCTATTTGTCAACAACACATGCTGATTTGCCGGATCAAGGTGACATGTCGAATGGTGTTAGGAATGAGGAGGATTTGATTACCCTCACTCTTGGTGGTGGTGGTGGAGGTGGAGGAGGTGGTGGTCAAGGTGACCCCATGAGTTCTAATGGGTTAAATTCTGGTCACCAATCGCGATCAAAAGATGGGGCGATGGATTCAGTTGCTGATACTGGTATGTATGCTCATGTAATTAATTTCCCTATATTACTATGATTTATTTCTTTGGGTTAAATGTGGCATTAGTCCTCCGTGTTGATATCTAGTTTGCAAATATAAAGAACTAAATTGATGTCCTTTGTTTTGTGCAGCTTCATTACTTGTGAATATGAGCGGCGATAATAGTAATAGTAATAATAGATTGGGTAAGACAAGTAGAGAAATGTCAGATAGTCTATTCCAATTCCCTCGTCAAAGACGTTCTGTAAGACCAAGATTATATTTATCCATAGATTCAGACTCCGAGTAAAGCTTGATGATGAAGAAGAAACAAGATTAATATGTATTAATATGTCTGTCCATAATCAAATCTGTATTTGTGGGCGAAACAAAGTTTTAGTTTTTCAGTTACATAATAGAGAAAATATAACATGTCAAGTCTTATTTATGGTTTTGTCGAGACTTCAGCTCATTCTGTTTTGTTGGTGAGCTTTTTTTGCTTGCTCATTTTTGGTTTTAATTTATTTCATATTTGTGATTTTTTTTTTGTTTTTTGTTTTTGGACAGGTTTTAGGTTATACATTCTTTTTTTCGTTGGATTTTATCAAGGAGGTTGACTTGGTGCAGGTATATTTAACGGAAAGTTGTATATTAATTACAGTTGTCCGTTTGATATTGGAATTTGCTGATGGGGTTGTGTTTGTATGCTGTGGAAGTAAATTTAGTATTATTATGTAGTATTACCGATTTTGGTGGTGGTTATTTATGACGATTTAATTATGGGATAATATGTATAATGTTCTCATTTGAACAACTTTTTTTCCGTGTAGAGGAATAAAATGTTTTGGGATGTGTAATATTTTTATTTTTATTTTTATTTATATAAATATAAGATATATGGTGCTTTGTGCCGCAAATTCCATGTGTTTTACACTGGGTTAATTATTTGTTATTTGCCTATATTGTTTCTTCAGATTTCAGTTAAATATCTAATGTTTTTTAGAAGTGGTCAAACTTGATCAAGAAAGAAAGAACTAGATTCTGATCTGTCAATCTATTTGTTCTTTCTTGATGCAGTAAACTAATATTTTTCTAAAGAAAACACGTTCTTCCTTGTGTTTTGAGAATCTAGCATTTGGTATTGCTTTTCATTTTCCCAATGTTTTGAGTCCATTTGATCATTTGCCACGCCTGTTTGAAGATGAACTAAAATATATTCGAGCATCTGTATTAGTTGACAAAAATAGTATAAAATAAACCTCCAAGTGAATTTGCTAGATAAAAAATGATTCTTTCATCTTATATGGACTATAACTAAACTCTATTTGAGAAGAATATATCCTAAGGGTATTTATACTATTTATCTTTCTTCAAAATGATCTTACATGGCCATATCTTTGGTTTTGCTCAGTGTGTCTACGGGCCTGTCCAAATAAAGGTATTTTTGATATTGCACTACTTAAATTTATATATTTTAATAATTTGACTCTCACCCCTCCACACACACGCACATGGATCCTGGATCCATTGGAAGAACAGAACCTGGAGCTATTTCAGAGATGCTAGAGGGATGCCTGACATAGCAGATCACGATACGATAAGCTTGTCTGTACAACATACTGAGCTATGATCTCTGTACAAAGCTCCAATGGGGCCGGAAAAAACAGAACCTGCAAGTGGTCTTGGATGCTCAGTTTGAACTGTTTTTAATTTCTCAAGTGAAGAATAGAAAATTTGTTCCTCAAAATCTCCTTTTGCTCCTGTTAGCCGTCTTCCTCTATGCAGGCGGGGAAGAAGAAGTTGGGTAAAGAAAAATATCATGCATGATATCAACCAAATGTGGAGATCTCTCCATGTGGATGAACACGATTGTTTGCATGACGAGGCAAAGGATTCACTTGAATATTCTTTGGTTTGCAAGAATCCTTTCCCAACTGCTATATATAATCCACACAGAGAAGATCAAGGTAATTCACTTACAACCTTACACCATCCTTTTCTAGCAACTTAGCATCAATGGCTACCCATCAAACACACTCTTTATCACTTGCTAAATCTAAGCAAGATTGCATTAGGAATTTTCAGTTCTTTCACTTAACATTAAAGCTGTATCATAAAAAAAAAACATGCAACGAGTTCTGTTTCACCGCAAAGATCATATCGGAGCGTGTAATCCCTTTTGGTGTTTTTTGGGAAATTGTTATTAAAGCTTGGGGTATTCAATGTTCATTAATTTTGAAAAAATTTATGAGAATATATTTAAGATTTCTGTGAATAACGAAGAAGATACATCTTTGGTTCCTAAGACCAATGGTTATTCAAACCATCCATGTGGTCTTGGCCAAGTGGGAAGCTAATGTGAATATAGATGAACTGGACTTGATCAATTCTTATGTGTGGGTACGTGTGCATGCTTAGCTGGGGTACAACAAAGCGTGGAAAGTATGGAAGTATAAGGGAACTTCATTGGAGAACTTTGCGAGATAGATTTCTTGAGGTTTAGGGTCAAGTTTGACACTTCAGAATCAATCAAGGCGTGGTTTTTTATCTAACAAAGCGAAGGAGCGGCATGGGTCGTTCATTTACAAGAATATCGGGTTTTTTTGCCATAATTGTGGTATATTAGGCCAAAATCGTAGTACGTGTGGGAAGATATGGTTTTTCGGATGTGGAACGATGACGCGTCAAGGTATTTCACTTGGAACTGGAAAACTACAATAAGAAGTGAAGATAACGTTAATTATGTTATTCAATAACATGATAGATAAGGGGGTATTCGACGAAGTTGTGAGGTTTTTTCCTTTCAAAAGACTCAATGACGAAAATAACGACGACAATAACCACGACAATAACAATGGGAGTAATGTGAACAAAGGAGTGGGGTTCGTGGTCGGCTCTATTCTTATCCCGGTTACAAAGCAAAGCAAAACTCAAAGGGGAGGGAAAAAAATACGGGGTTATTTGAGGATATGGTTGGCATTTTCCTAGGTGAGCAAGAACCGGTGGAAATTAACATCAATAACTTCCTGGACTTCTTTAAAGTCTTTCAAAAGGAAGTTGATTCATCGGTAAAAGTGTTATTGTGAATAGGGAGGCGGTTTTGGAAGTATTGGGAACTAGAGATGATGTATTTGATAAAATGTATAAGAAAATTAATAATGAGGACCAAACCAAAGAAAACAGGGTTGGTGAGAAAGAACGGGTGCATGTGCGTCAAAAACTTAAGGGTAAAGGGTTGGAAGAGTCGGTTAAGACCAAGGTAAAGAAGATTATGCTTAGTGATGAGGAACAAATATAATATTTCGAGCCTAAAGAGACATCGTGGAACTCGAAGCCGAATACATATTTGTCAACATGTAAGACAAGACGTTGATTTTGACCAAAAGTGGTACACGACACCAAGGATTAAATATCTGGGGAAGCGTTTTACGTGACTTAGGAGTTTAAAGAGAAAAGGTGCATAGAGGAGTGAGAATGGAAGATCAAAAAGGGGGAAATTCGGCACAAAGAGTTCAATTTGATGGAAGGGGGGAGAATTAACGATATGCAAATGTTATTAAAGGATCAAGTTTTTGTGAAGTTAAGTATCAAATGTCAGGTGGCAATAGGGATGAGTCGGTTGGAAACTGTGATATAGAATACGGAAATCCAGATCAGAGGAGAATTTATGAGTACGAAAATTCAGACTAGGGAAGAATGTACTCTTGTAGCGGTGAAGAATGTGATGGGCATTTGGGTGACAATGAGAGTAGTGGAGATAGTTCGGATGACGACGCAAGTACCCAAGCTCAACCCGTGAAGGAAAGCGAGCGGTCAGTCAATCTTAGGGACGTCGCTCAGTCCTCGAAAGTAGCCAGATTCTATGGATAGCATTTAGGCGCTGAATAGTTAGGGTGCGAGGGCACCGATGACTAGGAGAATGTTTAAATCCCTCTTTTCAAGTATGAAACATCCTTAGCTTGTCTTTTGAATCTAGGATTAGAAAAAAATATCTTAGATCGTGTAAGCACTTTAAGAATTTCAATATAATCCATGTAGTCAAACCTAGGGGAAGAGCGTTTTGGTCCAGGGGAATTCTACTCTTATGAAAGGATAAGGTGAATTTTAAAGTTGTCATGTCTTGTACCTCTTTGGTAATTGGGAAATTTAATGATGGTTCTTCTTTGTCGTGGTATACCAATTTTATTCATGCTTCTACAAATAAAAAAGATAGATAGAAAATTTGGGACAAGATCACAAAATGGAAAGAGCTTGTCAAGAAAATGATACTTGTCATCAGAGATCTAATGGAAGCTTCGGAAAAACAAGTAAAGTTGAACTAAGCTTTGATAGAATACTTGAATTAAATAAGTACATAAATGATAAATGATAATGAGTTGATAGAGATACCAACAAAAAAAGTGTTCTACACATGGAAAAATAAAATAAAGGGTGATGAATGTGTTAAAGAAAAGTTTGATCGGGTTGGCATCTAGAAAAATGGCTGAGAATGTTTTCGGATATTTCGGTTAGAGTGGAACTAACAATTGACTCTAATCATTCTCTGTCGATTCTTACGGAAAACAAGAGACAAAACGGGTATTAAAAGTACTTCATGTTTGAGTCAAAATGACTGGAGAACCGAAAATGCAGAGATATAATAAAAGACGCCTGGTTGAGAGAATATAAGTTAAAAAAATATTGACGAAATCTGTCTCAAAAGGGATACTACTTGTTTGGCGCTGACATGGTGGAGTAAGATAACTTTTCAAATAATAGAAGGCTCATAAATAAGTATCAAACTCTTCTCAGCAATCTACAAGATGAACAGACAAGTGTTCAAAATAGGGAGAAAGAGGAAATGATATATATACATAAATGGAAGAATTATGGGAAAAGAGAAAGCTTTTTGGGTAGATTGGGCAATGAACCCGTGGGTCAAAAAAAGAGACAAGAATACATCATTTTCATGCTTCAACTATACTAAGGAGGAATGTTAATCAAATTAGTAAGATTAAAGATAACTTTGCTAAGTGGGTGGAGGACCCAAAGGAAATTCAGGATGTGATATTTGATTACTACAATAGTCTTTTCTCAAGTTATGGATGCAGTGATATTGAGGAAGTTGAAAATTATACTCGTTGCAAGATATTGGATGAAATAAATAGTAGACTCACAAGGTTTTACGGATATCGAAGAAGTCAAGACAACAATGTTTAGCATAACAAGATCGAAGGCGCCGGGACTGGACGGCCTTCCGAGAAATGTTAATGAAGAATTTTGGGATATAGATGATATCTTCACTCTTGTCCAAGGCTTTTAAAAATGAAATACCTTATTGGGAAAAATTAAGGACACTCTTATAACGCTTGTACCAAAAGGAGAAATACATGAAAAGGTTAAGGACTTCAGACCAATTTCCTACGTTAATTTCAGTTACAAGATAATTGCTAAGATGCCAGCTCTCAGATTACAGTCGTATACGGGTGATATTGTCTCACCGACTCAATAAACATTTATTAAATATATGAGTATATAAGATAATATTCTCATTGCACATGAGGTTTTCTTTTACCTAACTAGTAAAGGAATTTCCAAGAAAAACTATGTGAAATTAAGCTAGATATGAAAAAAACATATGATAAAGTCAGATAAAATCCTAGAAAAACTTGGGTTTTGTCAAACTTGGAGAAATTGGATTCTGAACAATATCTCTACAGTGTCTTTTCAAATCAAAGACAACGGAGAACACTCTCAGAGTTTCTGGCTGAACTAAGGTATAAGGAAAAGAGACTCGCTATCACCTCTTTTGTTCTCGCTCATGGCAGAAGGGCTCAGTGGTCTCATTAACCACAAATGCAGAGAAGAAATAATTAAATGATCGCTACCACAAGAAGCTTCTCAAAACCGACACACCTTAATTTTGTGGATGATGTGTTATTTTTTCAATGTTATTAAAGGGGAAACTTAAAGTTCTAAAGTCACAATCTAGGAATATTGCAAGGCATCAGGCTAGAAAGTGAACCTTAATAAATCTTTAATCTTGTTTAGTAAAGGCACCCAAGAAGACACAATAGAGGGGTTTGCTTCCATCTTGGAAATGGACAGTACGGACTCCCTTGAGAAATACTTGGGTATATCGCTTACCTTTAAAGAGGGTTAAATTGGAGAATCTAAAGTACATAAAGGACAAACTTTTGAATAAATCCGTAAGATGGGTGGCTAAATTTCTGTCTGCAGGTGGAAAGGAAGTACTTATCAAGGTAGTGCTCTATAATTTCTAAACTATGCGATGTCAATCTTTGAATTTCCATTTTTTTTAAGAATAATGACTACTTCAGTTGCGAAATTTTGGTAGGACTCAGCTCAGAAGAAGAAAACGCATTGGATGGCTTTTAAGAAAATAGCTAGATCAAAATCAATTGGAGGGATTGATTTTAGAGATTTTTAGATAATGAACATTGATATGCTCGCTAATCAGGTATGGAGGATTGTCAATAACCCAAACTCATTAGTGGCTAAAGTTTTAAAGGGTATTTATTACCCGAATGCCGCATTATAGGACATCAAGTTGAAGAAAAAGAGATCTTGGTGTTAGGTCAATTTATTCAAAGAACTCCAACTTCTCAAAAAAGAACGTGTTTGGCAAATCGGGAACGGGAGGATAAACGTAAAACTTGAGAAACCAAGAAATTGCAATGTGGAATATGTGGCACATTTGTTTAATAAGGATCTGGCGGTATGGGACCTAGAGACCATTCAAAGAATTTGGCCCAAGAATGTGGTTAATGACATTATTAGGATTCCAATCCTGAATCTGGATTCTAAAGATAAAATTATTTGGCCACACACGAAAGATGGTAGGTATACCACAAAACCAGGATACCACTCTAACAAAGAAGGACAGAGCTCATGCTAAGGGACTAAAAAAATGGAGAAATATGGAAAACGGTCTGGCACTCAAACCTACCAACCAAAATTAGGATATTTGGTAGGGAAGTCATAAATGGAGCACTTTCAACTTAAAGAATCCGAAGAAAAAGAAGTGTGTTAACGACCCACATTGTGAATGGTGTGAATTGGGAGATGAAACCATTGAACACCTGTTTCTTAAATGACCTTTCAGCTCTGCAGTCTGGTTAACTTAAAAAATGCAAATAAAGATTAACATATATTTTGAAGGATCATTTGATGAGTTGTTCACGGTGACTATTAACAGTGGGTAACAAAAGGTGGGACAAAAAGTTTGCAGTCGCATTTGTCCTTGGAACTATTTGGTTTATTTGGAAAGCTAAAATGGAGGGTAATTTCAAAAAAAAAAGTGATGTGCAAGGGATTAACAGGAAAACCAATAAACTACTGAACATTTTTTTGGTGATCAAGGGGACGATAGGAAAGATAAAAATATAACCAAGGAGGGTGGAGGAGCTAAAGAAGAGTCACAAGTTTTCAGGATGAAGCGGATATTATATGGCTAAATAATATATCTTTCACCAACGAATTGGAAACGACAGGTGTTGCATCGTTTGCGATTAATAAGAATGGGGTTATACAACACAAAACTATGAGAAGAGGAAGAATCAAGTCAGCTATCGAAGGCGAAGTATGGACCGTCGTGTTTGCTATAAGACATGCAATAGGTGGCGTCAGATTCACGAGTAACTCTTTCTATTCGGACCAAAAATTTAAGAAATGGAAATATACTGAAGAACCCTACCAATCATCGGTGAAATGATGAAATGGATAGTTCTCTAAGTGGAAAGTAAATCATATCAACCGAGACATGAATAGTATTGTTGAAAGAGCTGCGGAGCAGGCATGGACATCTTGGAGTGGAAAAACCAATTGATCTTAGATAATTAAAATTAGTCTTGTTGAGACTGAATTTAATAATAAAGGACATGGTGAATTGGCTTTTTACATTGTATGGACTATTTGGAAAGGAAGAAATGAAACAATCTTTAAAGGCTCAGTCCCTGATCCATTAACTATTTTATCAGAAGCAATTAAAGCCTATGATGAATTCTTATTGTCAAAAAGAATATACTCTGAGGCAAATAAAGATAACAATTCAGTTGGGAGGAATGTAACCAGTTTACTACCTACCTCTTCACACTATAATGCAACTCAGGTGCAAACCTTGAGAGAGGGCAGAAATGGAAGATGGATTCCACCTTTATCAGGATGTTTCAAAGTTAATTGTGATGCTTTTTTTTAGTTTAAAACTAATGTAGCCTCATATGCTTGTATTCTCAGGGATTCAAGAGGAAACTTAATTGATGGATGCTCAAAAAATTTTTTTGCCAACTCTCCACTAGAAGCAGAGGCTAGAGGACTTGTTCAAGCTTGCGAGTTAGCATCAAGACTCCCTTTAGGCAAAGTTGAAGTGGAGAGTGACTGTCAAGCCCTGGTTCTTCAATTTACTATAAATGTTAAATCTTTTTGTAATATTAGAGGGTTTGTGAATTGTATTAGTAGATTTAAGAAGGATTGTAATATTAAAATCTCTTTTATAAGGAGGTCAAAAAACTTGTGTGCAGACTGGGTGGCTAAACAAGAGATTAAAAACTCCTTGTTTAGCCTTTGGAAGTTTTTTCCACCTCCCAAACTTACCTTACTATTAGCTGCTGACTTTAGCCCTACTGGACAGGATGATGTAATTTTTGAAGTTCTTAATTTTATGCTTCTTTCGACCAAAAAAATAATTATCTAGAAGTACTTCGTAGAAATAAGGGAATAGGGTAAATAATTATTTTATCAGTATGTATTTAACTAACAAAAAAAGAATACCCTTAAAGTTGAGTTTTTCTCTATATCTGCAACATAAACCTTACTTTTACTACACCCACATGTTAAAAGTTGTCAATGTAAATTCTAATAACTTAAATTTTTTAATTTTCATGTAGTATCAAAGTTGGCACGAAAATACTGAATATCAAAAAAGGCAAGGAAATATACAATAACAATAAAACGGTCCATAACATGCACATCTGAGACCTAGATCGCAAATAAACAAGAAGTTCAGTTAATTATCTAAACCCAAGTATTTTTATCAAAACCTGAGAACCCCTTGATTAAAATCCATCTCATCTTGTCTGTGAATAAGCAAATCCAGTTGTGGCTCCATATATTTTAATTATTATCATTCTTCCATAGCAGTAATTGGTTCAGAATGTCGGAAGCTCTCACAACCAGGACAATTGTGTAAACTCTCATGTATGTAAATGTCACAATCAAAGCAGAACATTTGTTTGCATTTAGGACATGTCACCCAAGAAGAAGAAGTACCTTGCATATTCCCTGCAATCCAAACAACCTAATATTACTTCCAACTTTTCAACAAACTAGGACTATTTTAAATTGCCCATAAGCAATCGGTAAAATCCTCATTTTCCAAAAAACCAGGGACTGCCATGTCACTATAAATAATATTTAGATTTTAACTTTTCAAACATACCTTGAGCTACAAAACTTTGCTGACAACCGAAACAATTCTTTGGCCTCTTCTGCGAATTACCAAAACCCAAAGGTGAAACATCGTTAAAGGGCGTTATCGGAAACAAATGATGATACGACCTAGCCAAATGAGGAGACGAAACAAGTGTCAACCCACATATCCGACATTCTGTAGGCAAATCACATATCCTTGCTTTACATCTTGGACAAGTATACCCTCCACCAATTTTTGCTTCTTTATGACACGAACATATAGAAATAACACCTTCAGCTGCTTTTTGAGGAAATCCCATTTTTATTAAATTTGCCGACGCAAATTCAGCTATAGCAGGTGGTGGTGGTGCGTGTTCCAATACTAGCTCTTTTAAATGAGCCTGTTAGAGAAGGTAAGCATATGCATGTTTTATTACATTGATTATGTTAATAATAAAAAGTAAATTCCTCAGAGTATCTTCATCTTTCGTGTGTTCTTTTTTTAATATGCTTTGCTCTTTCAAAATGTTCATCCTAGGCTCTATCTTTCATTTTTGTACCCATAGTTAATAATTCATTAATTATTGGGCAGCTTTAGAATTTTTTTAAGTCAATTGCACTACGGGTCCCTAAATTATGCACATTTTGCACTAATTCTGTCAAATAAATAGATCACTAAAGTCACAGCCCGGGATGAACATTTTGAATGAACAGGCCATGTATATGGAAAATACATGAAAGATGAGGGCCCTTTTGAGAAAATAAACAGAAGTTAAGGAGTTTGGAGTTTTTAATTCACCTCATCTAAAGCAACAGAATACAATCCACCAGTTTCTTGACATGTATACTTACATATATAAACCTCAGCAGAAAGTCCAATAATCGAACACCTTATCTTCGCTTTCTTACATTTCTGAATACTTTCCATAATATCACCCGGATCACAAGTACTAAGCCCAGAGTACAATACAAGAACTTCTCGATGACCATAAGATGGAACTTGATTTAATAGATCACGTACAAGATCAAGACCGTTTTGAAGCGATGAGTCACCTGAACATCCCAATTTGCCCATCACTGCTTTAATATGAGTCTCGGGAGATCCACCTAGATCCGTTAAGCTATGGGCAACACCGTCTTTTAGAACCACAAGACCAATTTGACTCAGTGGGTTTTGGTCAAAGAACTCACGAACAAAAGCTTCAACTTGTCTTGCTACAACAACCATACGGCTCGGTTTATAATCCATCTCTGCAGCTGCCTATACATGACAGTTCAAATTAAATGGATTCCCTTATATTTGCAAAATTCTGATTTTACCCCTAAAGTACAAGAAGCTTCATTTATTTAATTACAAAAGAATCTAACTAGTTCAAGAGAAGAATCAACAGATTATTATTCAATGAGATAATAATAGTAATAAGCGATCATATACTTACACGAGAAAAGTCGAGGATAATGTAAAGATAGCGAATAAGGCCTTTTCGAATACGAGCAGCATTACTAGTAGCAGATCGAAGGCGTTTACGATACTGAGCATGGTGAAGAGCTTGATTATCAATAGGGCGAAGAAGTCCAGATTCATCTTCTTGAAGAGATTCCCAAGATCTTTCATCTGTGTAAGCTCTTTCCCATGCATCTTGCCCTCTTATTCTGTTCTTCTCATCATCTTCATCTTCTTCCTCTTCGTTAAATCCTCTTCCTACTCCTACTCCATTCATCTCTTTAACCAACAAATCCCGACCTATAGTGCAATTTTTCCCTAATATTAGGACCTATAACCGAAGCATTTCATACTCCACAAGACTTCTTTGACTAATCTAACAATTCAACATTTACACTATGAAAATAATAGTATTAACTTAAATTCAAAGAATATAATTTCGTTTTTTCGCAATAATCACTTTGACAACATAAACTCTATGACATATATTAAACCGTTGAAGAATACGAAACTATAAATTGATTGAAAAAATAGAATATAATAATTTTTTCCTTACTTGAAATTCGCTTGCCTGAGAAGAAGCAGATAGTGGCCTACAACAGAGCTTTACACAATTATCAAAGCAGCGACGACGATGAATGTCGGAAGTGGAGTTAGGAGTGGTTTATCTGGGTGGGTTTTCTTTTTGGGCCAAAAGATTGGTTTATGTTTGAGAAAGCACTGTACTAATTAGGTTTGTCCCTAAGAACAAGCTTATGAGCATTATAAATTATACTAATGGGTTTGGGCCTAAAAACAAATTCATAATGAGCATTATAACAATTTTATTTTTTTGTCAAATTTCTGACCACTTCTTACTTCAATTTACAACTGCAATATATACATGTGACTGATGAAACCTTAATTTGTGTTCTTTTTCTTTTTTATAGTACGTGTGTGTGATCTAGACCAGGTTGTGTACACCACGACTAATCCCACGGCTACGGGATATACATGTCTCTTAATGTATATTTTCAGGTAAATCATAACTAGGTTACCCATGTTCAGGAGAGGTTCGAGTTTTGTCTCTCTTACTTACTTTACACCTGTTAGGGGATTCGAACCATGTACCTCCTTTACACCTATTAGGGAAGGGATTCGAACCATGTACCTTCCCTTTAAGTGTTGAAGAAATAGCAAGGCTCTGGCTAGTTGAGCTAACCCACCTGGTAACCTTTATTTGTTTTGATCATATATAGGAATAACACAACTCAACAATGTTTCGCTCGTAAAAAAACCACTCAAATGGGGACGATAAGTTTTTTTCTTTTGGACTGGGTAAACGGTTATATTAATAAGAAAAAAATTGTACACTGTATAAGGAGTCACCTATTTAACCCTGAAAGCTTAAGGTAGCAACAAAAGAAAATCAACTGTCTCATATAATTACATATTAATCTCCCACTATCATCCAAAAAAGAATGATGAGTGAATAAGAAAAATAAAAATGAAAAAAGTACGCCACTTAATTTTTTCTTAACCAGTTTCTAAGATATTATTTCACTTCTCATAGCAATATAATTTTTTGTCTTCATTCACAATACACGGTGGCTCCAAAAGATATTCTCCAAATCTTTCTCCTCCAATTTTCACGAGGCATAAGATTCTTAAGCCATTTCAAAGAACTTAGGAGAGCATTCATTTCTTTGTCAATACCCAACCATTTACGGATCTCATCCCACATATCTTTCGCATAAGCATATTTAAAGAAAAGATGCTTGTTTGGCTCAAGTCTTCAACACAAGCACAAAGTGGATCCAACTATAAATAGGTCATTCAATCTTTTGTTTTTAAGTCTCTCCCTTGAAATTGGAACAAAAAATGTATCTCCCTTAATGCCATCCAAATGACAATAGCATGTTTGGGAGTGACGCATGAAACCCAAATATTATTGGATCAAGGTCTCACAAAAAACCGATGCCTAAAAAGATCATAAGGTTTCTTATATAAAGTATAAAAAAAAATCGCTAGAAACCTCATTAACGATGGAATTGTCACTAGCCAAGGAGAACCACCGAGCCAAAATGCCTTCTTTACTCTCATCACCAACCGAATCTCGATTCACCTCTTTAAGTTCCCAAATATTTTTTATAAGTGGGGAATCTATCTTTGGTTTTCAACTCTAAAAGTTTATATTTTTTATAATACTCTCCATGAATCCATTTGATCCAAAGAGAGCCCTTTTTAGTAACAATCTTTCAAAGCATTTTCATGAGAAGTGATTTATTTCAAGCCACCGAATCTTTCAATCCAAGCACACCTTCTTTCGGATCACAAATTTTATTCCAACTAACTTGTGGCGGCTTCTTATCCCAAAAAAATTTCTGACAAATACTAACGATACAATCTCGAACACCTATCGGAACCGAAAAAATAGTAAACCAAAAGCAAATCACCCCTTGAAGGGTCGATCTAATTAATTCCAATTTACCCGTAAAAGAAAAATAAGAGGCGTTAGGTAGGGGATCATTAAAGAAGTTTATCAACGTGCCACTACCACTAATTTGACCCCTCTATACAATTATGATCTCTACAAATCTCTTAATTTAAATGCAACTTATCTTTTTAGAGCTAATGTAATAAATCAAAAAAAAAATCTTTGAAAAGTTTATAATATAATATTTTGTAAATCGGGGTAGATTTTTTATGGCAAGATCAAGAGATATCAAAAATAAGAATATTTTACAACGAGAAATTGTAAACAAACAATTGTATGGTGATAGTTTTGTGTTTGGTGAAAAGCTAATGTACACCTTTTAAAAGTGAAAAAAGATTAGGTTGTACAAAAAATGTGAATAATAAATGTATTTTCTAATATATTAGAAAAAAGTATTAGTTCAATTTTTTCACATAAAATAACCACGGAGGAAATTGTAAATTGAGGCCCCAAAAATCAAAACTTTGTATTTTAAATCCTAGTTGGAAAAACTTATTTTTTAAGGCCTATTTTTAACTAGCTGGTTTGGGACTTTCCCGTTTTACCCCTCTTCGTTATGGGTACGGCCCCATAACGCAGAACAATCATTAGTATATATTGAATTCAGCAACATGGGTACGGCCCCATAACACAGACCTTATACATTTTTTGCAATATTTTTTAAGTCTTTTTATTTTTAGTCTTTTTCAATACTTTTTGTGTTTGTGTGTTTATTTAATAACGCTTGATGGGGCTGGCCCATTAATGAGTTGAATAAAGAACTAAGCTTCATTGGGCTGGTCTATTAATGAATTGAATAAAATTATCAAATACATCTACATGGGGCTGGCCCATGATACACAATACACCTATATGGGGCTGGCCCATGATACACAATACACCTATATGGGGCTGGCCCATATTACACAAAAACACAATGGGCTGGCCCCATTATGCCTAACAATACAAAAAAAGAAAAACCGATAGGGGCTGGATCTTGGTCTTCAACTGCAGAGGGGCTGGACCCACTAACAACCCTGAGCCCAATGGGGCTGGACCCAGCAGAACACGACAGTGGCCTCGATCTTGGCCTTCGTCTTCAACGGGAGAGGAACCTGCTTGATGGCCTCGATCTGAGTTGTTGAAGTGGCAGGAGAGCGAAGCTGCGGCGGTGTTCTGCATCTCGGAGGCGGCAGTAGGGTTGGTGGATGGCGGAGATCAGCGGCTCTGTGATGGTGGGGCTGAACAACGCCGGATCTGAGCAGCAGCAGGGTGGAGGCGAGGTCGATCTGAGCAGCAGCAGGGTGGGGTGGGGTTGCGGTGATGAAGCTGAGTGGGTTCATGGTGGGGGCGTTGATGGTGGGGGACTTGGTGATGAAGCTCTGATGGTGGTAGGTGGGGGTGGGGGCTCGGCAGTGGAAGGGCAGTAGTGGTGATGGTAGTGGATCGGCAGTGGAGATGGGGTTTGGGGTGGGTGGTTCGCCTGGGTAGAAAGAGAGAGAGAGAGAGAGAGATCAGAGTGACTAGAGGTGGGGGGTTTCGGTTATACTAATGGTGTTGGTGGGTGGGTTTTGGCTTTTTTATTAGGAGATAAAGGGTGGGGGTATATTGGGGTTTTTGTGGCTTCTAGTTGGATTGTAATGGGGGTTTAGAATGGGGGACTTTTTTTACAAACCTTATATGGCCTTGGGCCTTATAAAGCTAATTCCCCATAACCACGGGATCCAGAAGTTAAAAAGGAGAGGTGGAAAGGGAGTGTAAGGGTTTACAGAAATTTAAAAAATATATATTTATTGAATGATTAGGATTTTTCTATATAAAAAATTTATAATCCTCAAATGTTCCAGTCACGTGTTCAAAGAAATCAAATAGTTTTCTTTCTTTAAACTCATATCATCCTCTCCTTTATGTCAAGGGGATTTTTTTTATTACATGGATTTCGGGCTAGCTTGCGCGCACCCGACTAATCCCACGGAGATATACATGTCTTCCCATATATATTCTCATGGTAAATCAGAATTAGGTTGCCCATGTTCAGGGAGGGGTTCAAGCCTTGTACCTCTTACTTTACACCTGTTAGGGAATGGATTCGAACCATAGACCTCCTCTTTAGTCAAAAGAATTTTATTGAACATGCATAATTGTGAAAAGTTATAAATAAAAGTTGTCCAAATTCATTATATCTATGTAATTTATTAAGAAAAAGAAAGTTATTTCTTCACACTTTATCATTTCAAGATTATAAATTAACATAACTATTGGGACTAGTTCAATGGCCAGGACCTTGTCTCTTATCTAGGAGCCTTGTTATTTCTTGAGCCCTTAAAGGGAGAATAGTCATGGTGCGCGTAAGCTGGCCCAGACACCCATACATAAAAAAAAAATTATAAATTAACATTATTCCTAGCATATTGTGCAAGCACATCAACAACTTCGCAAGGGATCTGCTAATATGCAGAACTTTCTACGATGGAATTTTTTTAACCATTGATGTATCTCATGTAAGATTAGTCAAATACGTCAACTTGCAACATAGATATATCGCATACCTTGAACTAATTCAAGGTTATATGAGTAGAAACAGCAAGTCACGCTGTTTTCATTAGCTGCGACTTTCGTTGCATTTAGGAGAGCCCAGGCTTGCCCTTATACTAAAAATTTTGCTTTGATTTGCTTTGTTACATTATGAATGACGTTTCCATGATTATTAATGGTGTATTAAACTATACCAATAACTTCCCAACTATTAGAGAACGATGCATCACTAAGCCTGATAATAACTGCTATCTTGTTGGATGCGATCTTGCAATGTGAATTACATGTGAAGATTTTGACCACTGTCTTGTCTATTTACTACGGAAGGTCAATGTTACCAAAAATATCCTTAATAAGACTATTCGTCGTTTGGTTAATTTCCTTTGGGAACTATTTTTTCTTTTCAAAAAGAGATTGCATCCTCGCTTTCGATATATTCTATAGTGTGCATAGGATAAAGATCGTGATAATTTTCGGTTCGATCAATTCTCCGCAAAATCATTGATAATTTTGATAATACACTCCTAAATTTGTATTGTTCCTCTAGTTCAATTTTGATTTGCATTGCAGATGATGCCCATACAACTCTACTGAAGAAGCAATTTAACAGTAAGTGTGCTTAACCGTTTTCTGATCATGTTCGCACCATTTATATTTTTTTTATTATTTTTGCATTTACTTTGCAGTAAGTTTTTCTTTGTATGTATTGCAATATTGCAATATTTTCATATGAAGATTCTAATTTTTGTCTGTATGTTGGCATTCCAAATAATAATCCATATCTTGGGATTACGATGTTCGTTAGTCTTTGATGCTTGACAACTCCTTCTACTTTTCTCCTAAACCTTAGCGTGATGCCCTACTTAGTTGTGTAGATACCATCTTTAGTGCAAGACCAAATATTTTTATCGTCCTAGCTAAGTTGGAATAAAGGAATTTTAAGAATTTTATTTCTCGTCAACTCATGGAAGTATTGATTGATAAGATAAGAGTTCTATCCCGACATCCATGAAGAGTTGACACATCCTATTGAGATTACAATTCTACGGTTTTCCAGTTTAAACATTCTGTCTATCCAAGTGTGTTCCCATATATTGGTGTCGGTTTTGTTCCTATTTTGACTGATACAAACTTTCTTTAACAATTGTAATCCACTGAAAATACTTGCCCATCTCTATGTTATTTTTTTCATGTAGCTTAGCATCCCACATGGATGAATTCGGAAAATAGATTTCTTTGAGAATTTGTGCTACCATGAGTTGGGGTTTTAGAGGATTCTCTATACCTAATATGCTAAAAGAGTGACATTCATATTTTGAAGATCTCTGAAACCAATACCCCCTAAATTTTATGCCCTTGTAGTTTTCTCCCATGCCACCCAATGTATTTTTTTCTTCCGTTGAGTGTCCCACTAAAAATTAGCAATTAGACTTGCAAGTTTCTTACAAAGAGTCCCCGAAACTAAAAAATGAACATCACATAGTTTGGGATTGCTTGAAGGACGACTTTAAGTATGACTTATTTACCCCCATCTAAGAGGAGAGATGATATCCATCTTGTATATTTACCAAGCAAACACTAAGAGGAATACCCAGATTTTTCACAAGTGATTCCAGCCTCTTAATTCCCAATTAATCTATGACGTGGTTAATTAAAGCATCTGGGGTTTCTTTGCTGAAGTAGAGAGAAAATTTGGCTTGACACTCGGTATTATTTCAACTTTTATTTTTCATATGTGAATTTTGACTGTGATATATACATTTATTGTTACGATTTTGTATTTATCTTCATAAATGGTTTAATATTTTGGTTGATATTCTGGCAAAGTGCACTAGACACAAAATTGATCTTGCTACATGGGTTGACAAGTCCATGGTCAATAACTTTAAATTCCTGTTAAACAGTTGACAAGTCCATGTACACGAACTTGGATGTGATAATTACATTTCTTTCTACGATATGTATTTCTCAACTATTGTCTCATGTTTTATGATAGATTAATCGTATCACAGGACATCATTTTGGGATTTTATTGGACTTATTTAGGGAATATTCCCTATTATTTAACTTATCGTGATTTCTTGTCTAGTTTCAGATATTATGTTACTTTTGGAGTTTTTATGTGTTAACTGCATGTTAAATATGAAACTCTTAGGTACACGGATGATACGGGACCCCAAGATGATACGGAGAAGTCAAAAAGTCAAAGCTAACCACAAGACATGACATAAAATAACTAAAAAGTCAATTTGGAAGACCTAGTGCTTTATCAATAGAACTTTGAAGTCAACTTAAGAGAGTTACCACACACATTCGACTAGGAATCTGAGCTAACACTTTGAATTCAAGACGGTACTTGTAGTTAGGAGCACGTGAGAGGTGACGATTCACAGTTTGAAGTTAAGGTAACTAAGTTAGGATATTGCTTCCACGCAATTTGTTTCATCAAATCACCTAGTTGGATTGCATAGTATCGTTGTAAACTTAGTTGATTTCGTGGGTTTTTTCTTCTTCTTGCTGATTGTTGTGATTCTTTGATTTTTTTTTAAAAGAACGCGTTTCCGCCGCTTCAACATCTTATTTATATGCCGAGCTTTTTTTTCCTACATCCTATTAAGAGTAAATTGATAATTCGTAAAACTTTTTTATTATATGAGGTTTAAGGTTAATGAGATTTTATTAATCTTAAACTCTTCATTTTGTATATGAATAATGATATTATAAAAAATGAATATCATGATACTATTTAAATTAACGGGTTATGAATGAAATATTTCTTTCTTTTTATTTAAATTTATATCTTTGTTAGTTTTTCTTCCAAAATTTCTTTTTCAGTTCATTTCTAATCAAATCGTGTTTTAGGTAGTGTTTAACCTTTGTTTTATGAATTAATCATTTTTTAAAACGATCTGTCAAGCTACATATTCATTATATTCAAAAATTATTTTAATTCGAATAAAGTTCATAGTTATTCTTTTTTGAAAAAATATTACTTTAGGTACATAATATTTACAACCCAGCATCACATCATAACCCGAACAAAACTTAGGGCACATTTGGAAGTGCTTATTTTAGAGTAAAAAGCGCTTTTAGAATAAAATTATAAATTTTGAAAACTTATCAAAAATAATTTTGAAATCTAGAATCACTTTATGTGTTTTTTCTAAAAAACACCCGTCTGGTGCTTCTCAGAAACATTAGTTTCAGGGTCTAAAATACCTTTAGGGCCCGTTTGGAAGTGTTTATTGTAGAGTAAAAAAACACTTTTAGAATATAATTTAAAAGTTTAAAAAATTATTAAAAATAATTTTGAAATCTAAAATCATTTTAAGTGCTTTTTTCTTGTAGCACATATTTGGTGCTTCTCATAAAAGTGTTCTTCAAAGTCTAAAAAACTCTTAAATTGCTAGAAACCTTTTTACGTGCTTTTTCAGAAAAGGACTTTCGAACGTGCTTTTAAAAAAAAACACTTCCAAACACGAACTTATACTCTTATATAGAAAACAAGAATCGAAGTCACTTTATGGGAAAAAAGTAGTTTAAATTTTATGGTGGACATTTTTTTTCCTAAAAATTGACATTTCGTCATGAACAGGTGCTATTCAGATAGTTTACTTACATTATTTAATTTGTATAAACGTAGAGGCATTGGTTAGCGTCCTCCCTGTGTAAGTTTTGTCGTGCTTTAATTTATGTTACTGCAACTATAAAAAAGTCCATATCCAAACTAAATAACTTATAATTTCTGCTAAAAGGCTTGTTTTATGCATAAGTTATTTGCATTAAGGTCGTCAACTTCTTCATTAATTAATAAACATAAACTAACACACCATGCTGCTATTTTTTCTACTTTTTTTCATTGATATCCATATACAAGTATCATATCTTTATTTTCATTCTCGGATTTTTTTTTGTTTCTCTTCTTCAAATTATCAACTTAATCGCATATCCATATCCCTTAACTCTCTCATACCTCATCCTATCACTCTTTTTTCGATTCCGATCACATCTACTCTTCGTCATCTTCCTCACAACTTTTCTCACTCTCACTGTCATTGCCACTGTCACTCCCTCTTCAACAACTTATTCATTTCTTTGTTCCCCCCATCCTTGTTTTCACTATCTTCACCTCCAATTTCCATCATGATTATTTGATCATCATGTGTCTCAATCACTATTTCACCAGTCATTACTTGTTAAACATTCAATGTTATTCCATATATTTTTCTTAATAAATCTATTTTGTTTATTAAACTTAATATTATACTTACAATTTACGGGGTCAGGGCATCGATATATGTTGTCCAAAATGTATAACCCTCTTCGGCTTCTATCATGTCTACATGCTTAAAAAATATGGATACGTTGTTTTTTCGGAAGGTTATTATTAATTACGTGCTAGTAGAAAAACCACTACTCAGAAGCATAAATTTTTTGTCAATAATTATATATGAGTAGTGGTATATACCACCCAATATGTGACGTGATATGATTTGGTTTGAAGTGAATTGTTAATCTATTTATTTTCTCAATTTGATTGACGATTTACTTCCAACGAATTCATGCCACGTCATGGTGGTACATAGGATGGTTTGCTTTTGGGTGCTATATACTATTATGATTATCATATGTACATTATACAATCGAGTTTGATTATATACTACACAATTACTTGCCTTACCACAGTCATGCAGGCATGTCTTTCGAGCCATGACGTTTTCCGCGTCGTGCTATGTTGTATGTTTATTAGCCTTGTCACGTACCTAGTTGTACAATCTTACTGTGTTCAGGTGTTTTAAATTATTGATGACATATAACCCCTTTTCTAGGTTATTTTAATGTGACAAGCCCTTAGGTGATTAAGTGTTACTATTATGCTTAGGGATGGCAACAGATCGGTTATCTTCAAAAAATGGCATAACCACATCCATATATACATTAAGAAAACGATAACCAAATCTGCATCCATAACCATCGGATTTTAGAATTATTTACCAAACCCGCATCCGCAATCGTCTAATAGGCTTTACATAAAATAATCTAATAAATATTTTTAAAATTCTAAAATTAGCTATAAAAATATTGGCAGCCCATAAACAGGTATTAGGTAATATAGCAACAAACTATATACTAATTAGTTAGATAATTTGTGTATAGTTTTTTATATATGGTCGATATTATGCATGGAATCTGTATGTATAAAATATCTTTATATATATTTTTATTTTAAATTTTTTATATTTTGTTCAGATTTTGGAATATCTATCGGATTATTATAAAAAATCAAATCCTAACGGATAATCCACCATTTACCTTTTATGAGAATCAAATCCTCATGAATGCACCATCACTTCTACTAATTGATATGTTATCAGATCGGATATCTATCGTCTACGGTAAATATTTTTACAATTGTCATCCCTATTTATGTATCTCACATTTCATGTAACACTTCATCAAAACAATTGTGAAAATTTAGTTTTTATCCTTTACTTGTGAATTTCTTAGCTTTCATTTTATCCATACTTTATGAAGTCATATCTCCCTATGTTTTGCTTTTTAGTTCTTGAGCTCAACTACGTTCTTGTTAGAAAAACACTTTCCATACACTTTCTATGTTTACATCTTTCTCTTTTGAGTCTCATAACATAAATTTTTTTCAACATCTTTGAGACAATTTCTCATCTATTGGACCATGCAATAACTTTCTATATGTCGAGAATTGGGTTTTATTTTGAATTATAAAAAGTTTTAAAATGTCATTTATAACAGCTTTTTTGTGATACACTTTTCCTTTCGAGCATAACAACTATGGTCATTTTTTTGCCAAATTATTATAGTGTCAAATTTCTTGTGTCAAAAACTACAATGTGATTCGGCAACCTTGCACCTCCTCGTTCGGGATGACGATCCAAAACGGGAACCCACTTTAAGTAAGATAACGGGATGTCATTTTACTAAAGACAACATCGTATTTAATCTTTCTAATATTATGACTGTTGAACCAAGACTGCCACGCAGAAAATAGTCGTTGTGGAACAAACAGGTGCCCAAATTATAGAAAATGGTATGTCGATTTTTATCAAAAGATGTATCAACTTATTAGAGTATTTAGACCTCACTTATCTCTCTTTCTATCTCTCTCTAGAGAGAGAGAGAGAGAGAGAGAGAGAGAGAGAGAGAGAGAGAGAGAGAGAGAGAGAGAGAGAGAGAGAGAGAGCTCTTGTGCATCGTACAACCCACCTCTTGAAACTCCAATTGATCACATTACCATCCAGTACTTCAAGAAATAATTCACTATCTTTGTAATTAGGGGTAATCATTCACTGTCTTTGTAATTAAACTTTCATCACATTCAAGTTAGGTTAGCTCTAGCTTTATATTAGAATCAAAGACTCAAAAAAAGAGTAGAGCATATTGAGAGTTCGAGGAGAAGGCTTCCCAACTAAAGTGGTTTACTTGTGTATATGATCACACTAGGGGATTGGCTTGATTAATTTTTAATTTTGGGTTGTGTCATAACTATTAAAAGCCTCATCATTGGGTTGTGAAATAACCATTAAAAGTCTTGAGTTTATAGGTTGTGGTTTAGCCCGAAAAAACCTCTTTGTAAAGGTTTGTATCTCATCCTTAAGAGATATCAAGGAGTCTAGCGGATAAGTTTGAAAATCCTAAGGGGAATACCTTAGGTAGTGAATATAAGGAAGACGAAACACTATAAATGCTAGCGTATCTTTTTTCTCTTACCTTTTACTTAACACTTGATTTACTTTCTTTTACTAGCTTATCTATCGATCCTTGTTTGTGTTTCAATCCCTTTAATATTCGATAGTAAGCTTTAGATAAATCTTGTCATACTTAGGTGCTTTAGGATTATCTCTAAGTTAGAGTAACTTAATCAGTATATATGCATCATTGTCTTGATTGAATAGATGTTTCTTAGTTTTACTTGCTTAGCTTGATCATCCTTTAGCTAGCTTCTAAACTCTCTAAGCACTTAGCTTACATATTTACAAACTCTTAAGAACATCCTTAGAATCCTATCTTAGACTTTGGCTTATAGGTTTGATTGACCTTAACTTAGGAGTAATTATTTTTAATTAGGCAGAGATTAGATTAGTGTCCTATTCACCCTCTCCCCTTTTAGGACTAATAAGTCCAACCGTTTATTCGATTTTTCTAGCTCTATACGGGTAAACATATGTATGGAACCATAAAATGCAGATCAAGCGTGCAAAATCGCACAACATTTGACTGCTTATATTTTCTTTCTCTAGTAAATGCTTTATTCTATTTTTTTAGTGTTGATGGTGTCAATTTTCCTACTCGGTCTTTCAATTGTTGTCTAAACCAATTCAGTTGTAGTTAATCTTCTTTCGTATAAGTAGGGACTTCCCTCTCTCCTCCCTCAACACTCATATTTGCAAATTCTAGTCGTTTGATCTCCAGGTTGTACCTCTCTATTATAGCTACTATTACAACGTTATCAATCTGCATAACAACCCTGCCAAATTTCCATCAATCAGCAAATACAAGGGTAGAGGTTTGAATGTAAACTCCGAGTGTTTTAAAACCTTGAACAACCCATCAACGAACGGTCTAACTTTATGTGTCATATATGTATTGATATAAAATAAATAACGATGTTAAGATATTCAATATTACCAAATAATTTTTTAGACAAAGGTAAATCCCATCTGTTTTCATGGGACAAATCCCTTGACATTTTATATGTATATATTTTCAATGTATATGACTAACTAATAGTCAAACAATAGTCAATAAACTGTGTATATGGGATAATTCACATTTGTATTAATGAAGCAACAAAAAATGTGATTTACGCAAACTGTATAGCTCAAACACAACATACATTATCAACAAATTATGTACAAATTAGCCACTGCAATGATGTCAAAATTATGAACAAATTATTACTAGATAAAACCTGTAAAACCTAAACAGTTTGTTATTTTTTTAGAAGGAATTTATCCCAGATCTTATTTATTAAACCAGAAAACTAGTTATTGTTATATACAAATAGTCAATTATCATGTTATTATAAATAAAGCTAGCTTCGATTTATATTGCATCATACATAGTCAACATCAATAATACAAACGAAAACACATATTCATTATAATTTTTGTGAAAATAACATTCAAACCCTAATAATCTGACATGATATCACATTTTATTATTATTATTTTGTCAACAACATTAAAATCAGTAATTATAATATATACTTTTCTGGCTGATAATCATTATATTTATGCTAAAATTGGAAATTTTCACAAGTTTTTTTTTTACTTTTTGGCCGATAAATGGGATGAGCTTTTGATCACAAACGTTATTTGACTTTGATTTTCAGTTCACGAGTTTGAATTTTGTCTTGAATTTCATGTTAAATTTGTAGTTTTTTTATTTTGTTATTTGTTTCTTTGGTTACAAATGAGGCCTAAAAGTTCAGGAAGTAAATTTTTTTAACTATTTATTGCCTAACTATGTGTAATCAAGGCACAACCCAACCATACCGATCATTAACTAGCAACCGCCATAAGCCAGATGACGGATCTCTATACGGAATCGGCCCTTCTGAACTAGTCACACAAGCTTTGCCATCCAATTCGCACACGTATTTGCTTTGCAAAATCCACAAACCAGGTCATAATGTTCCCTATGCGCCAAAATATCCCGACATGCATCTATTAAATCATCCGAAACTCCTCTTGAGTTCACACCGCCCTTCACTAGGGTGTGCAACTAAATTGAGTCATTTTTTATAATAAGAGAAGTATACCCTCGATTCACCGCCATTTGCAAACGAGAGTGCAAAACAAATAGTGTTGCTTCAAACGGTGTACGCACAACACAATTCCCTGTGAAACTTCCCAAATCATCCCCATTTTTATTGCAAAAAGCCCTCAACTACACCTAACAACTTTTTCGCATCAAAAGACCCATCTACATTAAGTTCAACTCAACTCTCCGGTTTGACCCACTTTACAAGTGCGCTTTTTGCCGATGTAATTAGACCCCCGTCCCTCTCAATCCCCCAAGCTTGAACATAGTCACTTGCCACATTCCTAACAATAACCATTAATTCACTATTCGTTTTCTTAGCAAAATGATAGAAGATTCTTGTATTCCTATCACACCAAATCTGCCAAATGCATACTACTATAACACATCTTTGTTTTTACTCCATTTACCAGCAAAACAGTCCACCACCGGTTAGCATCCAGCACTCGCAGCTGTCCTGTACACCAGGAGCAACACCAGCTCCGTTCCTAGTTTTCTACTACAGTCGCGGAGCTCGTTCAGACTTGTCTGCTAGCTGACGTGAGGCGCCACGCCGACTGCCTTCTCCTAACAGCTCGGACAGCTCCCCACTATTACGTGTTGCTGTCCACCAGCACTGTCTTCATTAGTACGCGACCCGCAGCTACAAATTCCATTCTACCTGTTCCCATTCCAGCTGTATATTCCGTTCTTCCGGCTCCCATTCCAGCTGCAGAATTTCGTATCCCTCTCGGCCCACTAAGGCTTGCAATACAAAACTTTAGCATTCGCGCATACCCATCACACCGTTGAAACAAATGGTCAGCGTCTTCTACTTACAAACCACGTTTCCTTTAACTCAATCATATCTTTTGGAATCCATATTCGTTGTAATTTTGACGCTAAATAATTTAATCTAACCTTATAATCCAGTAAACCTAATTACACAATATTACTCCATAATTGACTAGTTCTATTTGATTTAATTTCTCCATTAACTATATTGATCGGAATAATCAAATTCTTACCTGTTAAAGCACTATGCCACCCAGTATTTTTCTTTGGCGGACTGTTAGCCAAGCGCCACCATAACGGGTTACCACACGCGGATATTGCCTGCTTACTTCCGCGGTGGTTCAGTAATTGCTCTATCCCGCGTTGTCTGTCGCACGACATCCCTTCCAAGTGGCGAAAATTCATCACCCTTGCCCTCACCCTTAGCACCATCAAGCACCATGAGATCCGGCGAAATTCCCCCCTCGCAGCGGTGGCGTGTTAACTCTCACCTTGTCTGGTGGGGCTTCAAGCATTGGATGGGTTAGAGTAGCAATTTTGGCTTGTCACCGTTATTTTTTTCTTTTTCAGTTGAGAGTTTTTTGTTGTTGTTTTGTTTTTTGAGTCGTTGTTGGATAGTTAGGTTTGTTCGTTTTTTTAATAACTAACTAATGAATTTGTTTATTATTTTAAAAAATATATTGATAAATTAGCAGCATGATATTATTAAATAATTTAATATTTTTTAAAAGTAATGATAAACGTTACTCCAATCGAATCTCGTATACTTTGTATCACTTTCTAATTGTATGCTTACACCTATAAATGATTTTTTTCTTTATTTGAATTAATCTTCATCTATCTTTTATCCAAGAAAATAAAAATATATATATATAAAAAATGATATTAAAAAAAGTGACGTCATCAATCATTTTTTAATTTCACGGATTTCAAATGGGCATTTATATACTCCAATCGAATCTCGTAAAGATATCCTTTCAAGCCGATTGTCTTAATTTAATGCAGTGTACACAATGTAGTGTCTTAATTAGTTTGCCATAATTTAATGAAGTTTGACAAAAGCGAAAATTGATATTAGTACTAATAACCTAAGGCAATTGTGCAAGTGAATAAAATTAAAAAGAAAAACCTATTAAATTATTAAGGTATTTGGTGGGTTTAAAAAAAAAAAGTTTATAGACATACAGATGCCACGTACTACTCTCCGTAGATAATATTCACAACTCAGCATCACATCACGACACACGAACACACTACTTATAAATCAAGAATCAAAGTCACTTTACACTTCCGTGTGGAACTTCATCTCCAAACCCAAACCCAACAGCTTAAAATTTGCTAATTGAATTATTTAAACATGCACAAGTTATTTGCAGTAAGGTCCTTAACTTCTTCATTATTTAACAAACAGACACTAACACACCATGCTGCTTTCTCCACTTCCTTGCTTTTTGATGATACCCAGATACAGGTACCGTTTCTTTTCTTAGTATATGTTTGTTTTTTGAAATTCTGATTTCTGTATCAGGTAAATGATACCATTTGTTATGTTAAACATTATATTAATGCCCATATACCGTTTGTAAATATGTATATACAAGATCCTAATCATCATGATTCGTACCCCTGATATTGTATGTTTGTCAGTAATTTAACATATGAGCATGATGTTTGCAGTTTAAAGAAAGCTTAACACAGTTTGCACAGGAGAATATTGCCCCTCATGCATCCGAAATAGACAAAACTAATTATTTTCCAAAGGTTTGATGAGACGATGATCACTTTTTAATTCTTCTTATCATTAGTAAATTTCCTAAATTTGACTCGGTTTCTATTCAATTTTTCATAATATCAGGAGATTAACTTATGGAAATCAATGGGGGACTTTGATCTTCTTGGAATCACTGCCCCAGGTAAATTTCCCCAAATGGTCCCTGAACTATACCCTTTTTACCGTTTTGTCTCGGACTTATTGTATTAAATTACTGTAGTGGAATATGGAGGTCTTGGCCTGGGTTACTTATATCACTGTATAGCTATGGAGGAAATTAGCCGTGCTTCAGGCTCTGTTGGCCTTTCTTATGGGGCCCACTCTAATCTCTGCATTAATCAATTGGTAACTTAAACATCTCAAACTCCGATTTTTTACTGGAATGTATCAGTTTAATCGTCAATAATTTACATATTAATAATTTTGTAGGCGAGAAATGGAACTTCTGCTCAGAAACAAAAATATCTGCCAAAGGTTATACTTCAATATAATCTCGTGTCTTACATTTAATTTTGTATTATTTGATCAGTGTTTTGTATTGTTAACTTTTTTTTTTTTTGTAATTTGATTATGTGAAGTTAATCAGTGGTGATCATGTTGGAGCTCTTGCTATGAGTGAACCTAATTGTAATTTATGTTAACTTTATCATGTTCAATTTTTTACGATTTTATCAAGAACACATTATTATTGATGTTTTTTTTTTTTTTTTGCTTTTTAGCTGGATCTGATGTAGTGAGCATGAAATGTAAAGCTGATCGTGTTAATGGAGGTTATGTTTTGAATGGAACTAAGATGTGGTGCACTAATGGTCCCACTGCTCAGACACTAGTAATAATTATTATTTATTTTGGTGAAATTTAGATTTATTTTGTTCTCTTGATCGTTAATTTATATTTGTTATATAAATTCGATGGATCAGGTTATTTATGCGAAAACAAATATTTCTGCTGGTTCAAAAGGCATTACTGCTTTTATTGTTGAAAAGGGAATGCCCGGGTATGTATATATCGAATTCACGGCACAATAAGTTTTAATTTTCACTAATTATATTCAAATAGCGTTTGAATTGTATCAATATTTTTCTTGTTTTGTTGACAATGCAGGTTTAGTACTGCGCAAAAACTTGATAAACTTGGTATGCGAGGAAGTGATACGTATGTTTCTCTTTTTATTGATTTATACCCAGTTATGAATAAAAAATGTTCTAAAAGTTGAATTGTATGATTTTCTAGATGTGAGCTTGTTTTCGAGAATTGCTTTGTTCCTGAAGAAAATGTTCTAGGGGAAGAGGGAAAAGGTTAGTGCGATTTGCAAAGAAATGTGATAAATCTTGAAAAATAGTGTTCATGGCTATTTTTACTGAGTCTTATGCCTCAGGTGTCTATGTAATGATGTCCGGACTAGATTTGGAGAGACTTGTTTTAGCGGCGGGACCTCTTGGACTTATGCAGGCATGTCTTGACGAGGTTTTGCCTTATATTAGACAAAGAGAACAATTTGGCCAACCAATTGGTGAATTTCAATTCATACAGGTTATTAATTTTCCATGTCAGACTCTCTATTCTAAAAAATGATAAATATCCCATGTTATGTACAAAGCGAGTATTTGTCACTTCTTAGAATACATTTAGGACTCGTTCTGCTTTCGTTTATCTGCAATTTACTCAAACGTTAAAATGCAGGGCAAAATTGCCGATATGTATACTGCATTACAATCTTCAAGGTAAACAGTTTAATTACACGGTCATATATTCTCTTTCATGTAGATTTAACTATTCTTTCTTAATTGATACAGATCTTATGTTTATTCGGTTGCACGAGAGTGTGATAATGGAAAGATTGACCCAAAGGTGCTACTCATAGCTTATTTCTTTTCCATTTTGTGGTCAGACATAAGTTATTACAGTGCAATTATTTCAAATAATATATAGTCTGTACCATTCATATTTGCTAATATTTTCAGGACTGTGCTGGGGTTATACTTTGTGCAGCTGAACGAGCCACCCAAGTAGCGCTTCAGGTATATTATATTCTATTTTTATTTTATTTTATGAGTTAATAGAATTATGAAATGAGGAATTGAATTTTGCAGGCTATTCAGTGTCTAGGTGGAAATGGTTACATAAATGAGTATAGAACAGGTCGTCTTCTTAGAGATGCGAAATTGTATGAGATTGGAGCTGGTACGAGTGAGATTAGAAGAATGATAATTGGTCGTCAACTTTTTAAGGAGCAGTGAATGTGTATAATTTCCTAATTGGAGTTTGTATTATTATTGTACGCAATATAAACTAAAAATGCTATCATACAATACAACATCCTTTAGTTAACAATTGATAAGAGTCAAGATGGTGATTCTTAACCAACTATTTTAATCTCAACCAATTATATCTCATCATATATAATAATATAACTGTGGATTTATAATAAATTTTGTATGTTTATTATTTAAGTAGCTATTACTTTTTTTTAAATGTACTTTAGTGGGCATTTTTTTTTAACGTGTTATTAATAGAGCGTTATTCTTAAAATAAAATAGAAAATATTTTTTTATAAAATAAGGGGTATTTGATAAAAGAAGTCTAATAAAAATATCTAATGGTTAAATTAAGTTTTCAATAATTTATTTTATAAAAAAAAGCCTATTGAAATAATTATTTATCAAAAAAGTTTTATTTATATTTTTCATACCTTTACAACCTTTATTATTAGATATATTTTTTTAGTACAATATTTTTTTAAATATTAAACAAATAATAGGGTATTTCCACCACCACCACCAGTAAAAAAAAAAATACGTCACCAGTAACTGGTATAATTTTAAGCTCCATGACCCGAAAACGAATGACTGGGCAACTTTATGTGTACGAGAACCTGGTGGGTCCTTGTGTGTTATAGTGTTAAAAATTAAGGACTCACAAACCGCAAGTGTACGGTGTCCAAGTAATAAACTGATAAATCAGTTTCGTTCGTAGGGACGGATTAGGTACAACTCAGGCGTGGATCAAATAGTGAGATAATTGCAAGTACAGAAAAGTAAATGATATAAAAGTTTGTTTAGGTTTTTGTTTAAGAACTAAGATGCAAATATAAATTAGAAACTAAATTAATTAAACTAAAAAAAAATTAATACAATAAAAGAGTTGGACGCGAGGAGAGAAGTACTATTTGAGTCTCGCAAGGGTTTCACCTAAATCTTTTTATATAATGCTTTTTGTTAAGGGCTGAATCATTATACTTATGCTAGTCGGGATTCTAAAGTCTCTTAGCCCCCGTCATGGTGGACCTAAGAGCTCTCCTACGGTATTATAAACTCCGTCAAGATGATTACAACTACTTTCAGATGGTTCAAGTTCTTTACCTCATTGGATATTGGTTAGTTAAGCCTGTCAAGGTCATTGGCGAATACCAACGGCAATTACCTAGATATGTATCTAAACCCCCCGTCAAGATGATCACTACGCCACTATAGTGAATAGCCTAGATACTAACAATTACCCTTAGTTCATGACTCTAAAGATAATAATTCAAAAATAAAATAAAATCCAACATATAATAACGAGTTCAATTTAAATTACGAAATCTCAAATTAGAAAAACATTAAATAATCAAGTCAGGGTTCAACCCAATTCGCGATTCTTAAGTACAATTGAATTTAGTTCATAACATAGTTAAAACTAAGGAAATAAAAGTAAAAGAACTCATGGTCAATTACAGAATTAAAATATGAAAGAACCTAATTAAGGAATTGGACTGGGCTGCGATTTGGAGAAGATGACTTTCTCAATCTCTTAGGTTATGTTTGGTTTATGAAAACATTTTCTGTTTTTGTTTTCAGAATATATTTTCAAAAAATGATTTTCGTTTTCAGTTTCAATATTTTTTAGAAAATATGGAAAACGTCGATTTCACGTTCTCTAATATAGCATTGTTTTCATTTTATTTTCCAGAAAACTGTTTTCATTTTCTTTATCCAAACACGTTTTCATTAGCATTTTAGAAAATATAGAAAATGAAAACAGAAAATACCTATTATTTCACGAACCAAACAGGGCTTTAGCTTTCTCCTTTTCCTTACTTTTGACTTTCTCTCTGGCGCTTCTGACTTGTAAAATTTGAGTTATGTGTAAAATAAAAATCCAAAAGTCTATTTATAAGGTGAAAATTAGACTTGGGCTATTACTTAAATGAATTAGTGAAATATTGAAAAGCCCAAATCCAATCTTTAATTAAAAATCCAACTGGTGTACAACCTTTACTAAAACGTATGTAACTTACTCAAATCAACTCCGAATTGACCCATTCAAGTTTCTAAATCTTCATAACTCAATAAGGAACCAAAGCTTGTTTCACGACTCAAGGTTGAATCCACGTCTAAGTAGCTCAAAATCAGCAATCAACATCAGTCTTCTAGATTTGCAGCTTCCTAGTCAACTCTTCGGGATATAATTTATCGCCTTTGACTTCTCCACACGATCTATGAATTTAATCCTTGATTCCTCTCCTTGTTTAACATCTATGAACCTACAAACTTTTCACTAAAAACAACCCATTTAACGTGAAAAGCTTAATAAATGAAAAATAAGAAATTCCAAGGAGAGACAATGAAATATAGCAAATTAATCCTAAAAGTTTATCATATTAGTCAATTAAGGACATAAAAGTAGAACAAAAAAGGAGACATCAGAACCTATGCGCGGAGGTTATTGCCGAAGGTATGAAAATGTGCGAAGTTTTTTAATCTAATATCCCATCTTGGAGTGAATACCGTAATCGTCTCAAGAACAAAAAAAGGAAATGACTCTCCAAGAACTCACCAGTCATATGCAAGTCGAGAAAGCTAATCGACTCAAGGATAAGTCCTTATCTTTCTCTTATAATTCTTCAAAGTCTAACCTTGTTGAAAGTTCTAGTCACAAAAAAAAATACAGGTACAAGGGAAAGGGCAAACAACAGGGCCCGAACAAGAACAAAACTAGTGGAAACAAGAACTGAGACAACTCCAACAAGGAAGGAGGATGTTCAAGACCACCGGTAAAATTCAAAAACCAAAAGAGGCATACTACTGTTGTGAGAAAGAAGGACACAAAGCTTACAAGTGTGAATAAATAAAGGGACAAGGTCCAAAACCCGCTGCCAACCTAACCGAGACCGAAGAAATAATGTTACGGGGATGGTTGAGGCATATCTGGTGGAAAACAAGAGCGAGTGGATTTTGGACACTAGAGTATCCTGATACTTTTGTTCTAACAAAGTGTTGTTCAGATAGTTTGAGGAAGTATCTGACGGTGAATGCGTGTACTTAAGTAATTCATCCACTGCTATCGTTCTAGGAAAAGGACAGTTTCCCCTCAAACTAAATTCTGGTAAAATTTTAGATTTAAAACGATGTTCTCTTTGTCCACTCGCTCTGTAGGAACTTAGTTTTTGGAGATCTTCTTAATAAAGTGAGACTTAAAATAGTTTTCAAGGGTCGGACACTAGTTATTCCCGAAAATGAGAAATTTATTAGAAAAGGGTATTTGAATGGGGGTTTATTTGTATTGAACACCATAACCATGAATGTGAATTCGTTTTCTTCTGCTTATATCTTTGCATATTTATATATGTGGCATGGTAGATTAGGATATCTAAATATCTCATGTATTAGAAGGTTAAAAACACTCGACTAATTCCCCTTCACAATGTTGATGATTTAGTCAAATTTCAAATATGTGTAGAGTCCAAACTTGTTAAAAACCTTTAAAACCCGTGACCACTAGAACGAATAAAATGTTAGAACTAGTGCATTAAGACTTAGCTGATTTTGAAAACACCGCTAGTAGCAGATTAAACTATACTATATAATCTTCGTAGAGGATTACTCTAGGCTCACGAAAGTACACCTCTTAAGAACTAAAGATGAAGTGAAACATGCTTTTTTATAATATATGGCTAAGGTTGAAAGTCAATTAGATTAGAAAATTAATAGACTTAATTTTGATAGGAGCAACGAATGTCTCCCTATTTGTGATATAATAATCTAGGTTGGAGACATCATTTTAGGTGTATTCAAGTATTTAATTATAGATTTTTATTCATATTTTGATATTTTCTTATTTCTTGTCTTCATTTGATGATTTATTATTTTTAGAGCATATTGGGTTTAATTAGTTTGTTTAGTGTGAAGCTTTAAAGATATATGGAAATTAATTAGATGTCTTAATTTTAAAGAGATAAGGAAAGAAGATATGGATGGAAATTGGAGATGAAAGGAAGTAGAGATATAATAGGAAAGGAAAAGTTGCCAAGTAAATCTGAAATTCTGCAGCTATGTCCACTAAAGTGAATATAACTTAAAATCAGCTGGGAATTTGGATGCGTAATCAAAAGGAAAAGTGTAGATCTTTTTGACGCATCCATTTCGATATAAGTAGGCGAAAAGCGGAGCAATAACGAAGGAGTTACGACCAAGACAAAATAGCAACAATTTATCCATTCTTCTATATTATAGGAAATGAATTTGAGTTGGACTTTGACTCAAATTACTTGCCCTCTACTCCAATATTTCGATCTAGGGTCTTCTAAACCCTATAAATACACCCTCTTGTCATTATAAACACATCCTTGGTTAGCCCTTAAACCGAGAGGAAGCTTACATCAAGTTTAGAGAAGATCAGAAGGAGTTGGACAACAAATTATGCCTTCCCAATCCTTCAAATTTGTAATTATTTTCCTCTATTTCTCTAGTATGAACTAATTCTATTCTAGCTTGAGATTAGCATATGGGTACGAACCCTAGACTTGTTTTACATCTATTTTAATTCGGGACGTTCACATTTAAATTTATATTAGTGTTTTATTCAATGATTTATGTGTTTTGATTTATTGTTTGTATTTCTTGCTAGTGCACAAGTATAATATTGCCTTAATAGTACTTAGATGTTCACCCAGAATGGATGTCTAATTATTGAAACACCACATAAACGTCTACTGTGCAGTAGTGATCCGGAAGGGCTTGTCTAACTAGATAGTTATTAGGGTTTGAGATTTAATCACCGATTATTATGCAGGGTCCCCTTACCCAAGTCCCCTGGTTATTGTTAGGTCGCCACCTAAGTCCACCCAGAAGGGAGTTAGGAGGAATATAGAACCCTGGCTATTGCATATCACACAATTCTCCCTTACATGAATAGAATAAACAAGATAGTGGGGATTACTTGCTAAATCTCGAGCTAAACTCTCATACTATATTCTTCTCTTTATTTATTTTCCTGTCTTTATCTTATTTAGTTAATTATTTAGATTCTTAAAAACCAAAGAAAAATTCCATAGTCTTTTATTTTCAGCGTATTGTTCTCCTAACTTTCTAATTTGCACTTTATATTGCATAAGTTTTCGTAGTCTCTGAGGAACGAATTCTATTTATCATTAAAACTTGCATATGACCTGTGATACTTGTAGTAAGTAACGTGTTTAGGCTAGGGTGTTAGTTGCATATTTTATTATCATATTTTTATCACGCCCTAGTCGACACCAGCAACAAATATAGTTCTAATTCTCTTAAAGAATTTTGTGAAATTAACGGAATAGTCCATGACCTTAGTGCCCGTACACACCCCAAAAAAATGACATAACTGAAAGAAAAATAGGTCTCTCAAAGAGACTATGAATAACATGTTAATTAGTTTAGGTCTACAAACCAACATGTATGGGAAGCTGTCTTTTCTTCATGTTATGAACCATAAATCCTTAGACAAGTCTGCTTATGAGTTGTAGAAGGATTTTCCATCTAACTTGAAATTTTTTAAAAGTGTTGAGGTGTTTGGACAAAGTTGGGCAACCCTACTTCAAGAAAGTCTTTATGGAACCAAGGACCATATATTTGAAACTCATAGAATATGCTCAGAATAGTGTTGCATATAGATTCCTGACATTAGATGATAATTCTATTTATGAATCAAGAGATGCTAAATTATATGAAAACGTATTTCCTTTGAAAAATATGAATACTTTTAATGCTTCTATACCAGCTGATAACTTATTTGTTAACACTTATCAACCTGTATGTGATGTTTTCACTTACCCCTCAACTCCTGTGAGGCCTAGTCGTATTCCTGAGGATGAACTTAGGAGAAGTAAGAGGCTTAGGATCTAGTCCGGTTTTGGACCTGATTTTATCACTACCTTCATGACTAAAGGTTTTTACATTGACATGATAAGTGAAGAGGTAGTCATCTGCCTCCTTATGGAGGAAGACCACAAAACTTATAACGAAACTATAAAATCTGTAGATGCTAGTTTTGAAAATAGACTATTAATAGTGAACTTGAATCTGTTAAAAACAACCATACATGGGAATTAACCGACTTACCTAGGGGCAACAAACCCATTAATAATAAGTGGTTTTGTAAGAAAAATTGAGACTTGATGGTTCCATAGAAAAATTCAAGGCTATAATTGTTATTAAGGGATTCACCCAAAAGAACTACCTTGATACTTACTCCCATGTGACCAAAATATCCACAATTAGAACCCTTATTTCCATAATTATCATTCACAAACTAGTTATACATCAGATGGATGTGAAAAATGCATTTCTAAATGGAGGTCTAGACGAAGAGATATAAATGGTACAAATTGAGGGGTGTATGGTTCTGGGCCAAGGGGATAAAGTTTGTAAGCTTAGAGGAGTCATTGTATCGTTTAAAACATGCACCTAAGAAATGGTATGAAAGTTAGAGAGTACCCTAATAAAAGATGACTTTGTTGTTAACACTTTTGGCTCGTGTGTTTACTCTAACGTAATAGGACCAGATTGTGTTATCATTTGTCTTTATTTGGATGACATGCTTATCTTTGGTACTTTATTAGTATCATATATGATACTACATTCTTTTTGTCATCTAAATTTGATATGAAATACATGGGAGAAGATGATGTATTTCTAAAGGTAAAAATCATTAGAGGCAGTAATGGTATTTCCCTTAGTCAGTCTCATTACGTATAAAAGATGTTAAATAAGTTTGCCTATTTCGAGGTAATACTTGAAAAAAATCCTTATGATTCCAGTATTGATATGTGTAAAATTTTTGGGATGATGTATCCCATAATGAATATGCTAAAATTATAGGGTGTGATGTTCTTAATGATATATACCCAACCCAATATTGCCTATGCCATTAGTAGACTCAATCTCTACACTCACAACTCGAGTAGTGACCACGGGGTTGCACTTTGTCTTCTGAAGTACTTGAGAGGTACTTTTGATATAGATTTACATTATAACAAGTTTCCTCAGTTCTTGAAGGATTTTATGATGCAAGTTGGATTTCTGACAATAATGAAGTAATCTTCACTAGTGGTTATGTGTTTTGCTTAGGAAGAGGTGCTATATTGTGGAAGTCCTAAAAACATACTTGTATAGCACGGTTCACCCCGGAGTCCGAGTTCATAACACTAGAGTTGTCTAGGCAAGAAGCTAAATGGTTGAGGAGTCTCCTACCCGATGTGCCACTTTGGGAAGGAAATGACACACTACTATGCATCCATTTTGATTCGCAAAAAGCGATCGGAGTTGCTCATAACAACGTATACAATGGAAAAAGGAGACACACTCACATCAGACATGGTTCCATATAATAGTTGCTGAAGAATGGTGTGATAGACTTGGAATATGTACGAAGAGAGAAAAAACTAGCTGACCCATTCACCAAAGGCCTAAGCATGAGAGTAGTTCTAGAAACGTTAAGGGGGATGGGATTAAAACTCACTAATAGGAAACATATGACTGATGAGTCTATATGATGCATTGTCATCTCATCCCTGTGGCATAAAATATGCAAAAATACAATGTCTTAACTCCTAATAAATAGTCGTTTGGGTGGTCCTGTTGAGAAGGATTTGACGAGTTCACTTATAAGGTCAAGGTATATTTCTCTTAAAAAGAATCTCAAGTGCATAACTCTTAATGAATTTATAGCCATTAAATGATGGTCCCGTTGAGAAGAATTCGATGAATTCACTGATGAGGTTGAGACACACTGTTCATGATAGGATATTAAGGAGACTTTCTGGATAATCCTATTAGGATAAGTTTATAAGTCAACTCTAGGTTCATAGTCCGTAAGTGGTGGTCCTCTGAGAAGGGCTTGATGAACAACGAAAGGGTGATGATTGAGAAATATGTAACTATCAGCGGGTAGAGTATGTGTTGTGAGGATCTCAATCAAAGACCATCAAGTTCAAGAGTACGTTCACTTGACAGGATGTGATGGTTGGCTCACTTAACTACGTTTCAAGTTGAATCTAAAGATATTTCCACTTTAGTATAATTTTTCCAAATGCTGGTATCTACTGAAACCTGTCCAATTTCTGTCTTAAGAGTCTAAGTGGGAGATTATTGGAATTATTAAGAGGAAATGAAAGGTTTACTTTTATAATTTATTCATACTCTTGGAAGAAGTGGAAAAGTCTTTTTACTTTGGAAAAAGTTCCACATTGGAAATAGAGAAGAAAAAATATGAGTACATACTATTTTATCCTTCTATCCATTTTAAAAGACATAACACAATGGAGACTAAAGGAGTAACGGAGAGATCCCACACGCACGTACCACCACCACCAGCCCGACCCGTACTGGCCCCGACACCAGTGTGGTCTTGGGGGAGTTGGGGAGTCCTGTAGAATATAAAAAGAAACCACGTTTTTTAGCTAGTATTTATACTAGTCCCTTGTCTGTTATATTAATTCCAACAAAAAACAAAATGTCCAAGACTTGAATGGTATCTTCCAAACGTTCAAACACCTCCACCTTTACTTACTCGACTGTTATAGATGTTACAAAAGTTGGTCAAGCTTGTCAAGATTCGTGCCTCAACCAGCTGCTAGAAGATTGTTCAAGTTTATGGAAGACTTTTGTGACCTTTGAAACATCTGCCTTCATGACGACCTAATGACCAACCATTAATGTGACGATTCTGGAAGGCTTCCTCTCATATATATAGGGGCATCGTCATTTGCAAAATGGACAGAACTAGAATCCAGAAAATTTCTCTCTTCTCCATCTTATTCCCTCTAAACGATTCTTGAGCATAGAGAGTAGTTATACAATGTTAGACATACCGGTACACCCGAAATATCTTTTTTAACGCAAATAGTAATCGTGTCTTTATTTTCAGACATTGCGTGTAAGTTCTGTAATCCATTTTCATTTTGTGTAAGAGTTGTAGTATTTACGATCCTGAAATATTTTTATTTAATCAGTGATATTGTTATTTTCACCAACAATTAGTAATACCTTGGATAACTTTCAGATTGTTAGAGTAATACAAATTAATTGGAAGATTTGACAATCCCGTCGTCCTGATTACGTTTAGCAACGCCCAAACTTCTCTTTTAGCCACATATTTGACATAAATACATTTGGTTATGTAATTTAGGATATTTCCTTTTTTACGGCAGCAAAGAAGACAATTTTGGCCATTTCCCATGGTTGGGTAAACTAAATATCATTGAACTATCAAATTTCGTTCTCTTCTTACTTAATTGGTGCCTGACTAAGTCGTGAACTAGGCGTTATCGGGCTCTTTGTAATGCTTATGCCAAATAGAAAGGGTCCTCTCCAAAAAGTTCGATAATAGCCATTATTGCGTTGTATTGATTGTGATTAGACACTTTTGTTTAGTATTCGAAATTTTAATCCTCTTTGTTTATTCAAGATGGAGGATCCGAGAAAATGGATATATTATTGGATTGAAGACTTACCTTTAAAGAAAATCCTGTACACTTGTTTTTATTAATAAAATATTTTATCCCAAAATAAATAAATAAAACTGATTTTTTTTGTTCAAATAAATAAAAATGTATGAGGATTTTTTTTTTTTGTTCTAAAAAAGAAAATACTGTATGAAGAAAATAGAAGAGGCTTGTAAGTAGTACTCATAATTTTTGGAATTTTTTTCACTATTATACCACTTTTAAAAACAATTGACACATATGTACCAAATAAAAAAGAGATTATTACCCAAAGGGTCTTGAAAAGACCACCCCGTGACTTAAGGAGACCGGCTCTATAGCCTCTTCTTACTAAAGGCCACAAACTAAATTTAACACTATAGCCTAATTTCCCAATTACTTTCCTACCCTTTTTTATTCTCTATATATACTAAATATTATCATAATAAATCCTATATTACATTTTCAAAAATATTTCTCTCTCTCTTTCTACCTCTCTCCTCACCTCTTACAATCAACGCCTCTCTTCTCCACTCCATAATATTCCTTCTTTCCATTGCTTCACTTGAAGCACGCAACCACCAAGCAACCGAAGAAGAGAGCGCGGAGAAAAAGACCGTTGGCATGAACTTCGATGAATACCGCAGTGAAGGTGGAGATTTGACCGATCCGAAATAGAGTTTCGATCTAGGGTTCCGCCATGGATCGTCGGTCTAGGTAGTGGATCCGCCATGGAAGGAAGAAACCCGTGCAACTTCTTTTGATCTGCTGCACAATAATCTCTAAGATCGGATTTGAAAGCCATGGATAAACGAAGTTGTTTTTGTGCTTATATTTGTGAAGAAGAAGCTTGGATATCCGGTAGCAAGTCGATTCGAGATGCTCAGCAAATTTATGTAGCAGATTTGTTCTTGCTTCGTGTTTCTGTTTATTTTTTTGGTCTTTTGCGCTCAGAACTTTTGCGCTCAACACTGTTGGCGATTAAAAATCTGGCGTTAATGGAACTTTTGCACTCAGACTCAGAACTTTTGCACTCAAACTCAAAACTTTTGCACTCAGACTCAGAAGTTTTGCGCTCAACACTGTTGGCGATTAAAAATCTGGCGTTAATGGAACTTTTGCACTCAGACTCAGTACTTTTGCACTCAGACTCAGAACTTTTGCACTCAGACTCAGAACTTTTGCACTCAGACTCAAAATTTTTGCACTCAGACTCAGAACTTTTGCACTTAGACTCAGAACTTTTGCACTTAGACTCAGAACTTTTTTCCGGACTCAGAACTATTTTCCAGACTCAGAACTTTTTTCCACGCTCAGAATTTTTTCCGGCGGTGGCCGGCGGTGATCGGTGGTTGTGGTCGGAGCTTTAAAATATTTGATAATTAATGAAAGAGGAGAGAGAAAAAATGATAAAGGAGGAGAGAAATTAATGGTAATGGAGGAGAGAGAGTAATGGTAGTGGAGGAGAGAGAAATAATCTATTTTTTTGTCTTATATGCACTAAAAGGGTAGTTATGACATTAGACATTTTATTGGCCTCTAAGAAGGAGAGAGAAATTGACTAACTCCTAAGTGGCACTATAATATTTTTTAAGACCCTTTAGGTAATTGACCCAATAAAAAACTATTTGTAAAAGTATACCATTTCGGAGGTAGTACCAAACTTTTTTTTTCCTCCACTCCCATCTACGTCAAAGTCAAACCAAGAATTAGTTTTTTTAATTAATTTGTTTATTTTTGAGTTATTATTATTTTAATTATTTAAAAATAGATTATATTATATTTTATAATATTATATCAAAATAAATATTTATATTTAATTATATTTATATATATATATATATATTAGTTTAGAATTTAGAATTTGTTTAGATAAATTATGATTATTAATAACATAAATTAAATAAATAAAAATACTTGATCGTTTATATTATGTTAAAGTTAAAATGAAATAATTTTTCTTAATTAGTTTTGGATTTATGTATCAATGTAGATAAATTAGAATAATTATGATATATTAGTTTATGATTTAGGTTGTGTTTAAATAAAAATAGTATTTATGTTACTCTAAATATAATTAAAAAATTAATTTGTTTTATTATTCATAAATCGGCGACACTGGTGACGATGAATTGCCACCGCCAAGGGATTCATCGCCACCACTATCACCGATTTTCGACGGACAGCTCTGCCGATATATGTATTAGTATGAATAATTAAACAAACTAATTAACGATTTTTATTATATTTAGAGTAACATAAATACTATCTTATTTAAACACAACCTAAATAATAAACTAATATATTTTAATTATTCTAATTTATCTACATTAATACATAAATCCAAAACTAATTGAGAAAAAATATTTTATTTTAACTTTAACATAATATAAACGATCAAGTATTTTTATTTAATTTATTTTTTTAATAATTATAATTTATCTAAACAAATTCTAAATCTTAAACTAATATATATAATTAAATATAAATTTTTATTTTAATATAATCATTACAAAATATAAACATAATCTATTTTTAAATATAATTAAAATAATAATAACTCAAATATTATATATAAAATATAAACAAATTAATTAAAAGAAAATTAATTCTTTGGTTTGACTTTAACGTAGATAAGAGTGGATGAGAAATAAATTTGGTCCCTGCCGTTACAGGTCCAGCAGCTGGAGGAGGTTCTTTGCAAATCAGTCCTTGTTCACGTGAGGGGGACCTGCACAACACAACAGCTGGCGGTAGTTCTTTGCAAATCACTCCCTGTTCACGCGAGGGGGACCTGCACAACACAGCAGAAGGGAGCTTAAACATTATGGGATAGCTCCAGGCGAGTGAACCAGTAGAAACAAACATGAAGAAATGGATCGAAAGCAATTTGAATTCGAACCAGAAATATGGTAGCATAGAATGGTAGCTGGTTTTCAGCGCAGCGGTGGAGATTATTTGGACTAGACGCAATGAAACTTTGTTCGAAAATCCAGGCGCTGCACCTAGAATGGTTGGAATAAAAAGTGATATATTGAGATTGGCAAGTGGTTTTGTGTCCGCGTGGAGAAATGAGTGTGATGGAGGGATTATAAAAGCAGCGAGGAGCGAGTTAGTCAAATGGGAGAAGCCTAAAAATAAACTTAAACTAAACGTAGATGGGTGCTATGATATTGCGAGAGCACGAGCCGGGATTGGAGGTTTATTAAGGGATGAGGAAGGTACTTTTGTCGCGGGATTTTCCGGTCCTTGTATTATGGAATCCTTGGTTTTTTCGGAGATTTTAGCGTTGCATTACGGTTTAAAATGGGTTGTGAGTCGAAACATTATTGAGTTATATGTCGAAACTGACTCCAGAGATCTCACGCGCTAGTGAAGGGCGGTGGTAGATCTACGAGTTAGAATTGCCATATAGGACGTGAATGTTGAGAGATTTTGAGAAATCATCCGAGGTTTGAGGTTAAGTGCATTTATAGGGAAGCGACCACATGTGCGGATATGTTAGCTAAAAGAGTCTCAGAAATGAATGCAGAAACTCACACAATGGTGGATCCTCCAGATTATTTATGGACTTATATCACTCGAGATAAGAGTGAGTGTATGGCGCCTAGATTAGTGGTAGAACCTCTGTGAGGTTTGGTTGTACTAGCTAGTTCAACTATCGGCTTTTAAAGCCTCAAATGTATGAAAAAGAAATTGGTAGTTTTCATTTCGGAGCCTAATGAAAAACCTCCGGTTCAAAAATGGTATACTTTTACAAATATTCTTTTTATTTAGTATATTTGTCAATTGTTTTTAAAACGGGTATAATAGTGAAAAAAACTTTAATCTTTGAAAAAAAAAAGTAGTATTATTTAGTGTGTCCCTTTTGAACGTGGGGGTTGGGTCACATTGGGAGACAGAAAAGAAGATGACATATCAAAGTGATACAGACTTTCGACCAAAAAAAATAATTTAAAAAAATAGTGATATAGACGTCATGAGCAGTTAGTGTCAGTTAGACAAGTACCAATCATCATAATAATTGAGAAAGACGCATCAGGATTCGGGATTGAGATTGAGGGGTACGATGAATCCGGGCGATACATATACATCAACCCAAACAAACACTTCGATTATTTACTGGTGACAGAAGGAAAGTCGCCACCAGAAATCTCGAGGGACTTCTTTTGTTCTATTAGTATATGTAGGGTTTGATTCAATGTGGTATAATTTTCTTTTTATAAACGAAGTAACACTATATTACTAATAAAAACAAAAGTACAAATGATGGATTAACAAATTAAGAAAGACTTCCATCTTATTAAGAAATAGTTTTTGAGAAGAATGAGTTTTAAAAATAATTATAATTTTCTGAAAAATTCTTCTGTCTAATATTAAATAGTTTAATTATTACATGTCAATCATTTTATGATATCATTTCTATGTTTTAAATTTAAATAATTAATTATAATAATTATCTAACTAATCTGTTACATTGTTATTGATCGTTACCGTGTATAAAATCTAATATATAGAGAGTAAACTCTAATAAGGTTTCGCCTTCTTGGACTTGATAGATGGACTATAAACTCATGAACTAAGGATTAATATCCACATCAAATAGTTTAAAACCTTCTTGAAAACTTTTTGGGACAAAATCCAGTGTAGGAAAAGGAGTACGACATCCTTACGCTTCAAATCCGACTCTTTAAAAACCTTCTCTATACAACTCTGTGGGATAAAATCTTGGTGAAGGGAAAAAGAGTACAGCCGTATTTATCTCCCCTCATATAAGTATAGATAATCTTTAAGTTGTCATCTATAGTCAAGACGTCCCAATTCAATAACGCACACCGAACAATTATATATTATTTTCTATAATCCGACCCCCCTCTTAGAATAAATCAAGACTACTATACCCAACCCACTACTTGGCCTTTTTAAGGGCTGGAAAACTCAATGCAATCATATAATTAAGTCAAAACAATCAATTAATTTCAATAGTAATACCCAAAAACACAATAATACGTAATAATCCAAAACTAAGGTTTATACACTAATACAGATTTAGTTCATGCTAAAAAAATGACTAAGAATGATAGAACAGTGTTCAAAATGAAAAAATAATGAAGATAAAGCTATAGATTACTGAAATTGATAAAGGAATGGGGAAACAATGGTAGAAACCCTTGTCTTCTTCTTCTTCTTCTTCTTCTTCTTCTTCTTCTTCTTCTTCTTCTTCTTCTTCTTCTTCTTCTTCTTCTTCTTCTTCTTCTTCTTCTTCTTCTTCTCTTTGCTCTAGGCATTTCTTTGCTTTAATAATGACTAAGGAACCCTTTATAATATTATTTCTGGTGTTATATGTCTAGAATACGTTTTATGGGTTGTGTGACTTTTTTAAGTGGTCAAACCTAACCCAAAAATGTTTTACTCAAGAGAGGGCTGGTTCGAACCACGACATCAACATTTATCATAACTTATCCATTTTAGTTCTGAGTCGCAATCCATGAAAGGCTATGCGATCCTAACTTCAAATTCTATCTATATATGGAAGGGATCCTCCAGAATCCTTTTCAACCTCGCATGCCACCTTGAACAAGCGACTTTCCAAAACTGGCCAACATATGCTTTCACTTTCAAAAAGTGGTTGAATCTTCCTTCTTTGCCATACCTAAGGGGTGATCTTGTTTTCTTCACTTCTTATCATCGTCTCTGGGTGTCCTAGCATCCAATTACCTAAGAGTTGCACACTTAACACACAAAATTATGCACAAAAGCTCTAGAAATAGCACAAACACCGAAACCAGACTAAAAAGTGTGAAACATCAAATAATGGGAGAAAATCCTTTAAGTAAGTCCTATAAACCACTAAAAATATGTCTCGTGACTAGATTATTATATCACAAAATAGGAGACATCATGGTTTTAAGAAAAAAATATTTTAGGTCATGCCATTGTGGTGGTATTGTCGTAGTGAACTAGGGATCCCAATGCTGCGTACAAAATGGAGGTAGTATGGCATTTTGGATGAATATTTAGGTGGGTTTGGTTCCACTTATCATATGCGCTTTAGTTCCAATAAGTAGAGGTGAGATTAATGCGTTGGTTTAAGAATGGCTCATTGAATTTGGGAAGGTTTCAATCCTTGCTTTCGATGTCAAATATTATGGAGATTGCGGAGGTGAGGGTGTGTCGTGTGAGTGGTTTAAAAGTTTTCTTTCGTGGAAAATAAAATCATACGGTACTTATACATTCAAGTCGATATTAATGAGTTACGAATAGTCATTGCAAGAAGATTTGGACTGATCGAGGCAAAAAATGGAAGATTAGGTGACCACAAAAGGTAAAGGTCTTGATATGGCGAGCTATGTTGTTAGTATAGAAGTTGACTCGAGTAATTCGTGTCCATGGTGCGGGGTTGAGGTGCAGACGACACAACATATTTTTTGAGTTCGACCTGTGGCAAAAAATATGTGGTGGTCTCTAAGATTGAATGGAAGAGGGTTCTAATGGATCGAGGTGAAAACGGGATCAATAGGTTGAAAGGAGAATAGGTCTAGATGAACAAAATATGGAAATTAAAGACAAAATTAGGGGGGGTTGAGAGTTGTTGCTGGATCAGGGGTGAGCTTAGACAAAATAGATGTTGATTGTTGAGAACAACCTTTAGGTACTGAGATGGATATTTCTGGCAAGCCGCAACAATAAAATACATGAGGATTCAATGTCATTTTTGGGGCCAAGACTGATAACAACCATGATAGTTGGACAACAGTCAAAATAGAAGCACATGTGCTTCCGCTAGGACCTATACAACAACATGAGTATGTTTCCTCATTCAAGTGGGGATGTGACTCTGCCTTAATATCGAAGAACTCAGATGTCTATCAATTATTAACGAGTGAGTCAGTTTCTTTTGCAGAGTGATGGAGGAGAAATATAAAAAATAAAAATCTATTTGTTGGAGTCTGATATGGGATTGTATGCTCTCAACAACTATTTGGTCACTGTGGATGATACAAAATGATGTAATATTTTATGGAGTAAAGAGTCTTAGTGCTAAAGATTTGATAACACTAGCTAAATCCCTTGCAAGAGCTTGGGAGTGGTACCGAATGAGAGAAATATCACCTTAATTGTGTGGAGTTGGTAGGTTAGACAAAGCCTAAAAAAGGTTTCTAATGTGAATCGCCAATCATGGGGATCAAGATGTCTATTAGGAGATGAAGGTAATTAGTTAAGTGGGTTTACAAGGAGCTTAGGATTTGTGCTACCTATGATTGCGAAACCGATAACTCTTTATGAGGGCTTATTATGGGTGGAATAATGTGGGGTAGAAAGATTAAGTGTGGAGGTAGATTCAAGAGAGAATATTAACACGATCAATGACGATAGAAACGATCGAGGACTGGGGGCAAGTGGATCAATGATATAGAGAGGACACATAGTTGATAGTCAAGGTCTGAAGTTCAAAGCATATATAGAGAAGCGAATTTTTGCGGGGATTGGTTAGCTAAATTGGAGGCATCCTGACACAATTGGAGTAGAGTGTTCTACGAAGAACCAAATATATTAAGGCTTCACTTGGCACGAGATCAATGTGGATGCGTATTTTCTAGAGTTAAGTTACAAATAGTACGCCTCTCGAGGGTTTATAGTGGAGTTTTAACACGGTGTTAGGCCTCATTTGTATTAAAAAACTAAAAATAAGGTAAGCAAGGAACCCAACAATTATTAAAGGAGAACACGAAACTTGTGGCAAGAAAGCAAGTAACGTTATTGGATAATCAAACACAGAGATTTGGGGACGTTTTTTTAAATCTTACATGTTTTAAAACATAATCAATTAAATAACAAGAAATCATTTCTTAAAGCTCAGAAAAACATGTGCAAAACAATATTTAGATGAGACTGTAAATAATCCTAGCAACGACGAACAACGAAAATTAGAAATCAATATACCCAACTTAGAAAAATATAATCAAAGGCTAAATCAATTGAGAAAGATGAATTGAAATAAATAACTACCAATTTAGACCTATACAAATTTTTCTTTTGGGCTAGGTAAATGATTGTATAAAGAGAAAACTGTGCACTATACAAAAAAGTTACATACTAAAGCTCGAAAGCTTATGATAGCAACTAAGAAGTAAAAAACAACAAAATCATACTAGTATAAGCTAATCTCCCATTATAATCCAAAAAGGATTTATCATCCAAAAAGGAACAATGAGGAAACAAGGAATAAAAAAATTAAAAATATACAACACTTCACTTCTTTGGTAACTGTTTCCTTAGAGGTAGAATCACCTCTCATAATAAGGTGATTTCTCGTTTTCTAGATAGAATATAAATTTTTTTGGGTTAGGTAAACAGTTGTATTAATAAAAAAACTGTACAATATACAAGAGAGTTACCTACCTAAGCCAAAAGGCTAAAGATAGCAACTAAGAAGCTAAAAACGACTAACTCATACTAATACTAATACAAGCTAATCGCCCACCATCATCTAAAAATGAATGATGAGGAAACAAGGAAAATAAAATAGAAAATATGCACCACTTAATTTCCTTGATAACCGTATCTCTAGATGAAGAATCACCTCTTATAGCTAGATGATATCTCGCTTTCCAAAAACAATACACGGTAGCTCCAAACCCAATCCTCCATGCTTTTCTCCTCCAATTTTCTCTAGCTTTAAGTTTTTTGAGCCATTTCAAAGCACTTAGTAGCGTGTTCATCTCCTTTTCCAATCCTAGCCAAGACTTTATCTCCATCCAAATAGCCCTCGAATAAGCACAATAAAAAAAGAGATGCTTGTTTGACTCGAAATCTTCTCCACATAAATTACAAAGAGGATCCAACTCCAAATAAGTAATACGGTCCTTAGTTTTAAGCCTCTCCCGCAAAGCCATCCATACAATAATTGCATGTTTAGGAAATACACACGAGTCCCAAATAATATTCGCCTAAGGTTTAATATAATATTTTCAACGGAATAAATCATAAGGTTTTTTATGTAAAGAATAAAATTCCTTACTCGATATCCCAAGTGTAATGTGACTCGCATTTCTCAAGAAAAACCACAAAACCAAAATACTCTCTCGGTCTTCCACTCGTAAGGACCCACAAATAACATCCTTTAACTCCCAAACATTTTTCAATAAAGGAGACTCACTTTTTCTCGGTTTCCAATCCCAAAATCCACGAGCTTGAAAATATTCTCCATGTATCCATTTAATCCAAAGTGAATCCTTATTTTCTACAATTTTCCAAAGCATTTTTTATAGTAATGCTTTGTTCCATGCTTCTAAATTTTTTAAACCAAGTCCACCTTCATCTTTTGGTATACAAATCTTACTCCAACTAACTTGAGGAGGTTTATTTTCCCAATAAAAATTACGGCATAGGCTAATCACACGATCTCGAACACCAATCGGAATCGGAAAAATACTAAACCAAAAATAAATAACTCCTTGGAGAACCGATCTAATTAATTCCAATCTCACTGCAAAAGACAGGGACAAAGCTCTCCAAGACCTCACATAACCTTCCAACTTATCAAAAAGAGGTTTATAATCTCTTGAAAGCAACACGGAGGAGCCAAGTGGAACCCCAAGATAACGAAAAGGCATGCCACCTCTTTCCAAGAGTGTAGGAGTCACACCATTTTCAATATCATCAGTCGATACCCCAACATAATAAATATTAGACTTCTCAACATTTAATCGAAGTCCCGAATATTCCCCAAAAGTATTCAAGCTATCCATAAAAAAATTTATCGACTTCTTGTCTCCTTTTGAAAGTAGCATTAAATCATCCGCAAAGGTTAGATGTGTGATCTTTTGTTTCTCACATTTAGGATGATACTTAAAATCAATACTCGTATTTTTCTTTAAAAGCCTAGAGAAGTATTCAAGAAAAAGGATAAAAAGATAAGAGGAAATAGGGCCACCTTGTCTTAATCCTTTTTCGCCTTTAAAAAATCCATAAATTTCTCCATTAATATCCACCGAATAGAAAGGAGATGAAACACAAGACATTATCCAATTCAAAAAAATTTCCGGAAAATTTAATCCCCTTAATACCTCATGAAGGAATTCCCAAGAGATCGAATCATACGCCTTACGAAAATCGATCTTAATGGTGCATCTCGAGGAGCTACTTTGATTGTTGTACCCCCTTAAAAGATCTTGCATGAGGTGTATATTCTCAATCATAAGTCTTCCCTCCACAAATGCATTTTGAGATTTATCTATTAAATTATTAAGCATCGGTTTAATCCGATCCGCCATTATAATGGTAATCGCCTTATACACCACATTACAACAAGAAATAGGTCGAAAATCATCTACACATGTCAGATTATCTATCTTGGGAATTAAAACATTTATCGTAGTATTTAGTTGTTGAAGTAAAAATCCGGAAGTGAAGAATTCACGTACCGCTAATAAAACATCTTCTCCAATAATATTCTACGAACGCTTAAAGAAAAGAGACGAAAATCCATCAGGTCCGTGAGCTTTATCATTTTCTATTCTAAAAATAGCCTCCTTTATCTCACTATCAGTAATATCTCTACACAACTCTACTCCTTGCTTTTGTGAAAGTACATTCCCCCAACTAAAAACATCGGATTCAATATGAGATGTTGTATCCTTTGTTCCCAATAAAGCTTGAAAACGATTAATAGACTCTTTATACACTTGGGTTCTTGAATTAGATAATTCCCCATTAGCACAAATAATATTAGGAATGAATCTCCGCCTTTGTTTACTTTTCATAAGACCATGAAATAATTTCGAACATCTATAGCTTTTAAGAGTATAGCCAAGCTTAGCTTTTTGTAGAAGAAAATTAATCTCGGCTTTTTCAAGAAGTCTCGCCTTATTCTGGAGCCCAACTAAAACATCAAAACTACAATCATTTGTTAAGTTTTGTTGGAAAGTTATCTCGGCATTTTCAAGATCCTCCTTAGCTTTCTTGGCTCTTACGAAAATATGAGAAAAATGTTCTTTATTAAGATTCCGCAAATTAAATTTCAAAGCTTTGAGTTTTTGGCAAAGGATGTATTGTTTAGTACCCGAAACAGCGGTCCTATTCCAACCATTTTCCACCACACTATCAAAATCTTCATGATCCACCCACATATTGAAAAACCGAAATGGAACAACTCTATTAACATTGTAAGAAAATATTTACCACACAAGGCGAGTGATCGGACACGCTCGATTTTGGTAAAAATTCCGCATGAATATGGTGATTCGATTAATCCAATCTTCGATTTCCCAAGGCACGATCTATCTTACTAAGGACATGATTATTGTCCAATGTAAAAAATTGACCGGTATATTGAATATCTTCAAGTCCCAAATAATTACAACAATTCGCGAATTCCTCAAAATCACCCACGGTTACACTTTGACCTCTAATTCTCTCATTTGAAGCAAGAATGTTATTAAAATCACCCAAAAGAAGCCACAAATCGTCAAAAGTAGCGGCAAAATCGATAAGGTTTTGCCACAAGTTTCTACGTAAATTCTTATCATTAAATCCATATATAAAAGAAATGTAAATACTTAAAGAAGTAACCTTGCACACTACTTTGCAATGAATGAAGGGAGGTGTTCTATCTAAAACCTCCATATAGAATATACATTAGACCTATACAATTAAAGATTAGATGGAGTAAACTTTAAAATGTAGGGACAAACTTTTAAAGCGACAAAATGTTGATGACTATTTAAGTACCAAACTTAAATAAAGTTAATGCAAAGCAAAGGCAAGGTAGGGATGATGAGCGTGGGTTCTGTACTGTCTTTAACCTGTCCCCCCCACTTAACACACTTCTCTTTTCTTTCTCTCTCTCTCTCACACACACACACACATAGAAAACAAGTAGCAATGAAAATCAGTCTTTCTTGTCCAAAATGGCTATAACATAATGGCCTTTTTTGCCTTCTGTTTATATGCTTTCTAAGCAACTAACTGTATACGTCTTTAATGGCCGCAAATGGCTGAGAACTTATACTCCTTTCTTTGAGTTTCTTGTTATTTTATTCGACACCCTTTTCTTTTTTGCCAAAATCACTTTACAATCATGACTGTTTTTCTTCTCTTATTACTGTTTTCAATTGAAATTTCATCTTCTGTTCTAGCTTTTAAAGACACCCTCTTTAAATAATTGCCTTAATTTCGCTTCATTTACTATTCTCTAATAAAGTCGAAATCTTTCTTCAAAAAACCTAAAGAGTCGATGGAAATTGATCTAAACCATGCATTAAGTGGGGGTGGAGGTGATGGTGGCGATTATGGAGGAGGTGGTGATGATGGTGATTGTGGAGGTGGTGGTGCAGCTTCTTATATCTTCAATGAGCTATGGCATGCTTGTGCTGGCCCTTTAACTACCTTGCCTAAAAAAGGAAATTTAATGGTGTATTTCCCACAAGGTCATTTGGAACAAGCTGCTTCTGCTTCTGCTTCACTTCATCGAAATCTAGATGTTTCCACTTTTAATCTCTCGCCTCAGATCTTCTGCAAAGTTGTGGATGTTCAACTACTTGTAAGTACTTCTTTTTTACACACAACTTATATATTAATACTCGGGTTTATTAGTGTGATGTATCTATACTTTCTTGAAACAGGCTAATAGCGAAAATGATGAAGTTTATACACAACTTACTTTACTTCCTTTCCCAGAGGTATAATTAATCATTAGTTAATTTCGATTGTTTGCTTAGTTATGTCTAATTTTGTTGCCACAGGTAGATGCTCTCATAGAGAATGAGGAGCATGAGGAGTGTAATGAAGTTGCGCTCACAAAATCAACTCCCCACATGTTTTGCAAAACCCTAACAGCTTCAGATACGAGTACCCATGGTGGATTTTCTGTTCCTCGTAGAGCTGCTGAAGATTGTTTTCCGCCTCTGGTATTATAGCTTCCTTTTAGCCATTAAAAATCAAAACTTGCTTTCTTGTAAACTAAATTTTGATCGATCCATGGTAGGACTATAAAGAGGAAAGGCCATCACAGGAGTTAATTGCCAAAGATTTGCATGGAGTGGAATGGAAATTCCGACACATTTATCGAGGTATATCTATATTGGATTAAATTTTTAGTGTTAATTGCACCTCAGTCCCTGTACTCAAAAAATGCCACGAAAGGTTCCTCTGGTGCTCATATATATCGATTGTACGGACCTTCCACGACATATTTTGAGTATAGCGACTATAGGACTTGTATTGAAGAGACTAAATGTGCAATTAAATGGTTACTTTTCAGGCCAGCCAAGGCGCCATTTGCTCACTACGGGATGGAGTATTTTCGTTAGCCAGAAGAATCTTGTATCAGGAGATGCTGTTCTCTTTTTAAAAGGAGACAATGGAGAATTGAGGCTTGGGATCAGAAGAGCCGCTCGACCTAGAAATGGCCTGCCAGATTCCTTAATTGGAAATCAGAATATTCTTTCTCCGGTGGCTAATGCTATATCAAGCAAGACCACATTTCATGTCTTTTATAGCCCGAGGTAACATTTAATTTCTGGTTTTTTTGTGTCTAATTTTCTCTGCATCAACTCTTTAATTTTTGCGTTTTCTTCAGGGCTACTCATGCTGATTTTGTCGTATCGTTCCATAAGTATGCGAAGAGCATTAAGAACCAAATACCTATCGGGGCAAGATTTAAAATGAAATTTAATTTGGAAGATTCCTCGGAGAGAAGGTACTGTTAACATTTTTACTTCAATACAATGTAATGTTTGATCGCGCAAATCTAATGGTATTGCTTATTGTAGGTTTAGCGGAGTAGTCACTGGATTAAGCCGTTTGAATCCTTTCGGATGGACCAACTCAAACTGGAAATGCTTGATGGTACCCGGAATTTCCCCTTTTTTTTCTGTTTATATTGCATTGTTAGTCCCTGTGTTATCTGAAATAAACAAATGTACACAAATTGTAATAGGTCAGATGGGATGAAAATATCTCAAGTAATCACCAAGAGAGAGTTTCGCCCTGGGAAGTTGATTTTTCCGCCCCGTTTCCACCTCTAGCTGTTCAATCCTCGCCGAGAATGAAGAAGCCGAGGACAAGTCAGCAGGTGGACCCGGGAGGGGTCCCCGTTTTGGACTTTGAGGAGTCTTTAAGATCCTCTAAGGTCTTGCAAGGTCAAGAAAATGTAGGTTTAGTATCACCGTTTTTCGGGTATAATAATAAGATGAGTTTTAGTTATCCCACCCCTTATGGAAACTTTCCGGATACAAATATGTTTCCGAAGGTCTTACAAGGTCAAGAAATTTGTTCTTTAAGTTCCCTATCGAGGAAACGTGAATTTCACGTTGGTCCTTGGGTGAACCCTGTTAAAAACATGTATCAACGACCAAACCTCGATTACTATCCTCTAGTTTCCGAAGGTGCTCGGAATGTATTTCTCCGTTCAAAAACCGAAGATCCTATACTACTCTCATACATGAACCAAGCTTCTTTTCGTAACGAGGGCCTCAAAGTAGGGACCCAAGAGGAAAATCCAACGCCAAAAGGATCTGTCTGCAAATTATTTGGTTTTTCCTTAACGGAAGATCCTCTTACGTCAAATAAGAGAAGCTGTACAAAGGTTAGACTTAATAGACATACAAAATTTATATATATCTATATTTATATTTACTTCTATTGATTATTATTCGATTGGTGTAAGTGAAGGTTCACAAACAAGGCAGCTTAGTGGGACGAGCTATTGATGTGTCTCGAGTGAAAAATTATGATGATCTTTTAATTGAGTTAGAGAGGCTCTTTAGCATGGAAGGGCTTTTACAAGATCCAGACAAAGGATGGAGAGTTTTATATACTGATAGTGAGAAAGATATGATGGTTGTTGGAGACGATCCATGGCAGTAAGTTTTACTATTGCACTATTAGGTCCTTATATTATGCAAAAAATGCATTATTGACGCTGTATGATTTGTGTTTGCAGTGAATTCTGTAAAGTAGTAACGAAGATCCATATATACACCAAAGAAGAAGTGGAGAAAATGACGATTGGGATGATGAGTGACGATACTCAAAGTTGCTTGGAAGAAGCAGCCGCAGCCATGGCAGATGTGTCTAAATCATCTTCGGTCACTCAGCCTGAGTTTTAGTGAAGTTTATATAAAAATATATTTGCATATGTTTTAATTCCCGGACAAAGTTTAATGAAGTGTACTCTTGAGGCAGAATAATCTGCTTTAGACTTGTTATTTGTGCAAGTAATGTAGTAATGTTGTACCTATTGAGATATACTCTAAAAACTTTAGTATCTATATGCAATACTAGTGTGTCTTTAATGATGAGGTAAGTGTTCCCTGCATTATACTTTGTTTCTTACTGAACTTGAACTTGTGGTATTTGCATTTCGTGGCGACCATTAGTAAAGGTAGAAGGGATTACTGTCCAGGACTTGAAAAAAAAAATGAAGAGGCTAGTTTTGTTTTCTGTACTATACTTCGTATAGATAAACCACCATTGATCTAATACGTCTCTGAAATACACTTTCAATTGCCAATGGTTGGTTCCCGGCTTTGTTTTTTGTGGATTCTAAACTCACTTTATTGTTGGGTAATGTTGGAAGGATTGTAAGTTTAACCACGAAAGGGTTTCATCAATCGTATTTTTCGGGATCAAAACCCACTTTATTGTTGGATATATTGAAACGATTGTGATTTTTCATCACAATAGGTTTCTGTTTTGTTTGTGAATGGGGTCTTTCACTTAATCTTTGGATGTTTCATCTTTATTTATGCAGTTATTCTGTCTGAATCAATTGATTGGTGTAACGGTTCAGAGTAACAGATGACTATTGATTATAAAGTGAGTACGCAGAATTTTAGCATATAGTAATTTTTATAGTTTTTGCTGAAATTTTTTCAATTGTAATTTTACATGCTTAAACCATATTCCGCTTCGTTTAAATGGTCCGACTGATCTAACGGCTCGTTCAGCTAGACCGACTGATCTAACGGCTCGTTCAGCTAGACGGAGGGCCAGTTGGGAGGTGGAGCATTCTCAGGTAGAGCTCTGATTTTCTCAATTTGGGATTGACTGATTTGAACCGTGATGGTTATTAATTAGTATATGTAAAAAAAATCCTATAAAATCTCCTATTATTGCAAAAAGAAAAAAAAAAACTTAAAATGCATCATTAATTTTTTATTTTGGACGCAAAATGCATCATTAATCAACAAGTCAAGTTTAAAAAAGTCGATAAGAGTCAAGAGGGGAAAAAGCTTTTTAGTAATTTTTCTTTCTTCTTTTCTAGTAATTTCTTTCTTCATTCTTTCTCTTTCTTTCTTCCCACCGCCACTCCATGACTAAAATATTAAACTTAAACCGTGTAAATTTTCCAGCAAAAAACTCCAACAAGCCTCGTTTTAGAGACATAACGAAGATCATGCTATCACCTAATGAAGATGTGTCAAACGTTGTTACTCCGGTCAACATTTCGTATTTATTAACTTTCTTTTCAACACTCCAGCTCAGTCTCATGAATCTGTTGCTATATCAGTCAACGAGTGGGGATCTAGTCAAGGTGCAGCTATTCAGCTGCAATTTGGAGATTTCCCAGCAGTTTCTTCACCAAAAGTTGTTGAAAATAAGGAACAGATTTTCAAGTGTGGTCGACCTTATTCGCACGTTGTACAAATGAAACTATGACACTTTACTATCATGAACCTATTATTCATGATGGAAAGAAAATCATCAAGCCACCTCCTCACGTGCTTGAAGAAGGAGCTAAGCTTTGGGTAAATTATATTGTTGGCCAATTTATGGACAATCCTCTGCCATATATGCTATAACGAACTTTGTCAAGTTTCAATGGAGTAAGCTCGGTAAGGTTGAAATAAAATCTAGTAATAATGGTATTTTTATCTTCAAGTTTGATAATGAGCAGTATTACACTTGTGCTCTTGAACAAATGTGGCATGTGAATGGCAAACCACTTCTTTTACATCCGTGGAAACCTAATATGTGAGTCAAACTTCGTAATGTACATATGGATCTGTGGACTAAAGCGGGACTTGTTTATGTTGCAAGTGGTGTGAGAATCCCTTTGAAGATGGATTCAATAACTGAATCAAAATCTTGATTAGGTTATGCACGTGTCTGTGTTGAAGTTCATACTAAAGAAGGTCTTTCAGATACAGTGTATGTTGATATAGGTCAAAATGATCTACAAGAACTTAAGTCGAGTATGATTGAAAGCCTACTATATGCTTCAAATGCAATCAGTTTAGACACTTGGATACAAAGTGCATAAACATAGCTCAAATCTGGAAAGAAAAGGGTACAATGGAAAAAATAATAAAGAAGATAAAGGCAAAAACCTGGTCGATCAATGGCAAGTTATACATAGTAACAAGTCTCAAAAAAACTACTTCAGATAATCATGAAGCTGAAATCTCTGTTATTAGTAAGAATTCATTTGATAACTTACAAGATTATAATCTTAATGTCTTGGAACAAGATCTTTTAAAGTTCATAAATGATAATGGTGATCAAGAGATCACTAGACCTCCCAATTTATGAATATTGTAGCTTGGAACGTTAGAGGCTTCAACAAGCTTCTAAGACAGCTGGACGTGTCAAGTTTTATTAATTTAATAATATCAAACTACTCGAGCATTTGGAAACTAAAGTCATAGATATCAATAGTTTGAGCATGATAAATTACTATTTCTCTCATATGGAAATGATTTACAACTATAGTTATGATGATTCAGGGCGTATTTGGATATTATGGGACAAGAATTTTATTAATATTAGCCTCATTAATGCTACTTCTCAATCTATGCTAGTGGAAGTTAACATCAAATCTAGCTACAACTAATTTATTGCTTGCTTTATCTATGCAAGTAATGATGATGATGAGACAATCAAGCTATGGAAGATTATTATTAACCGGAGAAATATATATAGTAAAGATAAGTTGATTCTCCTTGGTGATTTCAATGATATAATAAAGATTGAAGATAATTTGAATTGTGATACTCTTCTCAGTAGTTCTATTTTATTCAATGAGTGTATTGATGATGCAAATATGTATGAACATCATTATGGTGACAAATTCTTTACCTGGACTAACGAGAATTCTGTATGTCAACTTAGAGCAAGTAAAATTGACCGAGTTAATGGATGGATTCCTATTAACTTAGTATGCTAATTGTTCCTCCACGATTGATCATTGTGCTTTGAGAGTTACTATTTGAGAGTCTAAAAGAACTAATTTGATGTCTCCTCATTTGTGATAGATTTATATTAGGATGAGACATCATTTTTAGTGATTTAGAAGTCATAATAATCGATTTTCATGAAAAATAGTGCACTTTCCTATTTTGAGTCTTGATTGAGTAAAATAATATTTTTAGAGCATATTGGGTTTAATTATTTATTTAGTGTGAAGCTTTAAAGATAATTATGGAGATTAATTAGAGTCCAAGTCAAAGACTACAAGATATGGAAAGAGATAAGCATGGAAATTGGAGATAAGGAAACAAAAGCTAAAAACATGGAAAAGGAAAAGCTGCCTTAATCCTGAATTTCTGCACCTACGACACAAATCAGCTTATATCTAAAAAATAGTGTGGAATTTGGAGAAACGGTCAAGAGCAAACTTGAAGATCTTTTCGAGACGATGAATTTGGTGTACTCATACGCGTCAAACGGATGAATACTGAAGCTTCTAGGACCAAAAGAAAAACGGGTCTAACTTTATGTTTTTAGGGTAACGAATTTGAGTTGGGCTTGGAGTCCATTACTTACCTTTTCCTTCAAGAAAACGAATTAGGTCTTCTAAACACCTATAAATACACCCTTATATCGTTTGTAAATTATCCTCGCCTCATAGTAATTAGGGTTTTATTCTTCCAAGTTATTGTAGAGAGCAAGATGATGTCTTTAGTTATTTCTTTTAGTTTATTTCCTTCAGGTATGAACTAAACCTCCCATAGCTTGGGTTTTGCATCATGAATAATTTATGAATTCTAATTTCTTTCTATCTAAGTTTCTTTGGGAATTACATGTTTTAATTTGATATTAGCTGCTTACCTTTATACTTGTTTATGTGTTTCGATTTAATGATTGTTTTCCTTGCCAGTGCACGAGTATAGGATTACCTTAATAGTAGTTAGATGATAGCCTTAGCTGGGTGTCTAATTATTGAAACACCACATAACGTCTAGTGTCGATATTAGTCCTGACAACACTGATTCTAACCAGCCTTGTGGTGTGTCCGTAGCCCCCTTAGTCGCTCTCAAGGTCTAAGGTATGGGAATTTAGAATCCTGACTAAATATCTAAGAGCTAATTATCTCCCTTATTAACTAGATCTAATAGAAAGAATTAGAAGGATTAGTGCATACTAGCAAAACCTAAGCTATACTTCTCATCTCATATTCTTCGTATTTATTTTATTGTCTTTTATTTTTCCTTTAATTTTCTGTCTTTTAATTATTTATTGCTTACTCGTTATTGCTACCCATTCGGCTAGCACACTAAGTCCCTGAGAACGAACTCAGCTTATCAACTAAAACTTGCATACGTCTTGTAATACTTGCAGTACTGTGCCTGTCTAGGGTGAGAGTGCGTAGTTTTCTTGACTTATATTTATCTTATTTTTATCACACCCTAGGCGACACCATAATCCTTTCTCTTTTAGGGTCTTTAATGTATGGTATACCTACAAAGATTATCTTGATACAGTAAAGAAAGCCTGGAGCATTGAAGATAGTGGAAACTATATATTTTAGCTTTATATGAAATAAAAGGAAGTCAAAACAGCTCTCAGAATTTTGAATAATAAACATGAAAAAAGGACCTCTATTCATATAAATGAGATTACAAAGAATCTTGAAACACTTCAGATGAATATTATGAGAGGTTCTCAAGATATGACAACTCTAGCTGAAGAAAAATCTTAGTCAAATCTATTGTTGAGGATGCTATATTAGTTGTGCATGAAGTGTTAAAGCAGAAATCAAAGGCTACTTTTGTTAATGATTCAAATTGTAGCTCCTTTTACTTTTACAAGATGATCAAGGGGAGAATTGCAAGAAACAATGCGTCTACCATCATAAAAGAAGATATAAGTGTCATAACTGATCCTGATCTTATTTGTAATGAATTTGTAACTTTTTACAAAGATTTTCTTGGTTCGTTTGATCCTCATCAAGAGTATTGTTCTAGTGATGTCACTAAAAACACCATTAATACTAATATTTATGATGTTCACAAGTCTAATCTTATTGCTCCATTTTCAAAGGAAGAAATCAAAGCTATTAATTTCCTTATTCATGATTAGAAGAGTCCTTGACCAGATGGAATAAACGCTTGCTTCTACAAAAAAGCCTAGAATATTATAGAAGATGATTTATGTAGAGCTATCAATCAATGCCTAGATACAGGGGAGCTGGTCAGTCAGGTAAATGCTATAAATATAGTATTGATACCTAAGGGGGAAAAACCCTCAAATGTCAAGAAATTTAGGCCAATTTCTTGTGTGAATATCATTTGTAAGTAATTTCCAAGCTCTTATCTAATAGATTGAAGATGGTTATGAATTCTATCATATAAATTAATCAATCAGCCTATGTTAGGGGAAGATTTTTATGTGATAACATTCTGGTAGCTCAAGATTTGGTACTTGGATATGACAAGAAGCAAATTTCTCCTAGATGCACTATTAATCTAGATTTTCAAAAGGCTTTTGATAGTTTTAACTAGATATTTTTATCAATACTCTCATAGCTTTTGAATTTACTGAATATACATTAACTGTATCAAGATGTGCATTTGTAATCCTCACTATTCTATATGTATTAATGGGAGAGTTTATGGGTATTTTAAAGGGAGAAGAGGTTTTAGACAAGGAGATCCTCTTTCTACATATCTCTTCACAATTTGTATGCAAATGTTTTGTGGGATCTTTCAACTTAAAGCTACAAAAATGAGCTTTAATTTTCATCCCAAGTGCAGAACTCTTAGCATCAATCATTTGATATTTGCTGATGACCTACTTATTTTTCCCAGAGCTGATAGAATTTCTGCTCAACTTGTTAAGGATGGTCTTGATCTTTTTTCTAGACTTTCTGGATTAAAGATAAACTATCATAAGAGCAAACTATACTTTGGTGGCACTTCAACTATTGAACAATATGATATCTCATCAATTCTGAATATCAAGATTGGTTCTATGCCTGTTAGATACCTAGGTTTTCCTCTCAATTCTAAGAAGCTTAGTGGATCTGATGGAAACTAACTCATAGAGAAGATCTATAAACGTGTTAACACATGGACCTAAAAAATGCTATCATATGTAGGTAGAGCTGAGTTAATAAAAATGAAATTGATCGGTAAGATTATGTTTAGGTAGAGCTGAGTTAATAAAAATGAAATTGATCGGTAAGATTATGTTTTGGTGCACAGTTATTTGAAAAGGTAACTTAGAAGGTGCACAAGGAGTTAAAATATCCTGGAATACTGCGTGCACAAGGAAAGAATTTGGTGGTTTAAATATCTCTAACATTGAAGATATTAATACTACCTGCCTCATATTCACTTTTGGAGGATGTACTCAGATGACAACAATCCATCAAGTAAGTGGGCTCATAGCAATCTGATTCAGAATAAGTGCATATGGAGTTTGGATAAAAAACAAAGTCACACTTGTATATAGAAGCAATTACTAAAAGTCAAGAATATTGCATTCAAATTATCCATCACATTGTAAATAATGATAGTAATATGTTTATTTTATAGGATAAATGGTTAAACATGAAGAAAATCTCAACTATTCTTAACATAGACATTTACAAAGTTGAAACAAATTGTAACATAACTATTGTAAACTATAATGGACATGGAGGAAGGAGACTCCCTCCTATCATTGTTCGTGAAAAATTCGACCTCGATTAGAAAAACTCGTTCAATAAATTATAGAAGTAAATTTTATCATCTCTTACTCCATCATTTGTATTAGTGCCTGACTCATGAAATTAAGTAAAATAAATTTACCTAAATAGTACTTGACTCAATTCGCCTATTTTAGAATCCTATTGTTTTTTTTTTATATATGATTATGTTATACTTAGTCGTGAGGAATATACATGGAAGACGTGTATATCTTCGTAGAATAAATCGTGGTGCGCACAAACAATTCCGGATCATCCATGGACTAAAAAGAATTATGTTACTATGGGATATCACCTTTGGTTTACTATTCTAAACTTCTTACCAAAAACATTTTTTTAGTGGAAAAGTAAATATTGTTGCTCCAAAAAAAAGTAAATGTGGTTGATTTTGTATTTTTTTTGGGACTTATAATGTTGTTGATTTAAGATGTAATTTTATAACAATGAAATGACCGAACACTAAAGAGAATTTATTTCTTCTTCTCTAACTTTTTCAAAACAAACAAAATTGTAGTTGGCATTTCATTTCGATTACAGACATTGTTTGCAGCAGCCTATGGGACATGTTTTTCCCTCGTCTAGTTATTTTAGGATGAAATTTTTAGGTACTCTGTCCCTTTCAATATGTGAGTCCTTTTAGTCAAATCAAATTATTTACTACTATTATCAACAACTATCTACTGTTGACAAAAAAAAAAAAAAAGACTATCTACAACAAAAAGAAACAAGAGAGTCGGCAAAAATGTACGCGCCCCCCACGCGTCTTTCTTTTTAGTAGGTTGTTGGGGTATGCCACATGTTTTTTCCGTCTCTTTTAATCGATGCTTATGTTCTTATGAATTCTAGAACCGCTTGATTAAATTCAATGTATTTTCTGATTAATAATCGACTAATGTCATTACACAATGATTGCAAGAAAAATAAAAATTTAAGAAAAAGCATTCCTAAGATAAATTCATAAATTAAACTTATATCTAAATTATTGAAAAAAAATTTAGACTTATATAATAGATGAGTAACAATATATACCATTCAAATTCATACCACCCAAATGTCACCCAATGACGTAGCGTGAATTGATTAATTACAAATCTTTAATCTATATATTTTCTTGATCTAATTATACCAACTAATTCACAACATTGGGTGACATTTAGGTGGTATATATAATTACTCATAATAGATATAAAAAAAAGACATAGCATTGTCAATTCCAAATCTAATTTGGCAACCGAGTTGCCATATTTAGTATATATACAAATATTTTTTAATATGGTATATTTTTGCAAATATTTTATGTATTTGGTATATTTGTAAAAAAAAACTCTTCAATATACATGTAAATATTATAGCGGTCTTGTGAAATGCTATCACAATTCACAACAATATAAATTGTTCGACACACAAAGTGAAACCAAGGATTCCATCCTCTCTTCGTAACAAAGCCACTAAAAGGATACCAGTATTCATGCCACTAAAAGGAATAATCCATCAGCGGAAACTTTCTCTACTCTCGACCTTATCCTCTCAAAGCAACAGTAAACTTCCATCTTCATCCAAACCTTCTTCCCAATCCATCTAACTTTAATACAAACACCAACCTTGTTCATTACCTTCTCCTTGATCTCCCACTGCTACTCAATACCATGAGTTTTTTCGGATGGTTTCCAATCACAAAACAAACCGGGTGCTCTCAAACTTTTCAATCATGGTGTTATACCTTTCGATCGTTACAGTTTCTCTACGCGTTGAAACTAGTGTGGCCTTTCGATATTCTGAAGCTCTAGATTTCACCGAAAGAATTTTCCTTGGTTCTACGGACTTCATGACGCAGCAGGTTTGGGGTTTGTATGCAAAACTCATGAAAGGTGGTCAAAACAATATGCAGGTCATCAGAATATCAAGTTTACCTTTCCTTTTTTTCGTGCTAATGGAAACATGGACTTTGAGAATATTAGTTATATTATTAATCCATATAATAAAACTTATATTCTTAAGCCCAAAAATCTTCAGGACAGATTTCATCTTGATAATGGACTTTTAAAGTGAATTAAAAAATTAGGTTTCTAACATCCCTAACCCTAAGACCTTCCTTGTTGGGCCTATTAAGACTTATTTTAATATTTATAACCATACGAATAAGATCTTTCTTAACTTTGCAAACATTCCTCGTACTCTCTTCTCGACTACAGACAACAAATACTTTTTCGAAATTTCGCTACCTTTTTCGTTGCATGGGTGGGCTCGCCAGGTGGTCCACATGCACTCTCCGTGTGATGAGATCAAACAGGTGGCAACTTCTCAGCTCTCGTCAGCTTGTTGCTCAGAAAAATGGGTCCAATGATCTCTCATGCACTCTAGGTAGTGGAGAACCACTGTACCTTCCTTCTACTTCTTATATTCCTCTCATTCCATCCTTTTGGACATACAAGCTCTCTTTATTCTTCAACCATAGTAACCTTTCTCGCAGAATTGATCTCCGATATACTCCTTTAATCATGCAACTCCTACTCCTGATCATACTAATTGCAGAAATCATCATTATCCTAGCCAAATCTATAATCTTTTTATTTTACGTTATAAAAATTGTCGTACTTGCTCTTCTAGGGGTAGTAATTCTATCGAAATTCCTCTAAATACTTCCTATTATCTTTCCATGGCAACTAAAGATCGTCACAATCTACCAATCGTTCCTCTTACCAGTGATAATATTAAGTCCCTCAGAGTGGTCCGCCTCGGTGTCCAAGTCCCCAGCGTGCGACAACAGAAATATTAGCATCTTTTTCTACTTCAAGTGGTTGGCAAGGCTGAGATTCATTTACAAGGGTTCATTAGTCATATTATCAATAAGTGGGGCATTACAGGTGAATTTCGATGTGTGGAATTTGGGCCAGACCTTTTTCTTTTGGACTTTGCTGATGAAAAGGTTCTTGATAAACTCTATGACTCTCGGCCGGGGACCTGAGCCTTCACGTCAGCTTCAACAAATGGGCTCCTTCTCTATCGATTACAGACCTCCCAGTGGATTATTCCTCCACTTGGGTTCAGGTAACATGCCTAGCATTCGTACAAAACACCATTGAGACGATTTTAGCGCTTAGCCTTAGTTTCACAGAGCTTGAAGAAGTGGATTTCCCCGAAGTTATTACTCGAGATGTTACAGTTCTTTGTTTTTGTGTTCAGTTCAATATCAAAGAGCCATTACCAGCTGGTGTTTATCTTCATCAATCTGAGGGAGCGGGATGGGCTCTATTCAGATATGAGCGAGTTGACTTATTTTGCTTCCTCTATGGTATTTTGGGCCATCTTGATGGTAGTTGTGGAAACCCTGTGAAAAAATCCATCACAGACCCTGCTGAGCTTAGGAAATTTACCTGGTCCCTTGAAAATATTGTCCCTTTCCCGCCTGAGCAACCTCTTTATGGACGGCGCAAGAGGATCCGCCATGGCTTCGCTCCAATATCTTCTTCTACTCAACTCCTGCGTGATGATCAAGATGATGCAGCTGGTAATCAAACTCAAAATTGAAAATAAAAGGTCTATCAAGGACAAAATCTCAAAGGTTTTGTTGGAGAATCTTCTCGCTGTGAACAACACCATGACAGTGGCAACTCAACCCGTCGTCAACCTCGAGCTTCTGACTTTCGTGGATCTGGTCTTCTCAATGAAATCATTCAGTAGGCTATACATCTTCATCTTGATAATACTACAAATCCTCACATTATCAACACTTACGAGACCTCTCAACAACCTTTACTGGCGGAGGGATGGGACACTCTTATGGCTAATCCTCCTAAAGAACCTCGTCAACTTCAAGAAATCTCTTCTGATAGTGAACTTTGACGTGAATCAAGATCAAAGTTGAGGAATGTGAATGTCAACATTCCCGACTCCCTTAAACGACGCGCTACCTTCGAGAAGGGGTTGGAGAATGCTCGAAACAACAAAAAAATTTGGAAAACACGTTTAAATTTTTAGGGTTGCGTTTGGACGAACATTTTGTAGAAACGGATAAAGAAATGGATTCTAGCAAGGTTAACGTTGATAGTAGCGAAGAGTGGCAAGATGTTTCAGAAAAAGAACTCTCAAAATTAGACAAGATTCCACCGTGTATGGATGAGAATGATTCACAATTCGAGCCGGAGGAAGAAGAGGAACCAGGAAATGATCCTCATAGTACAACATGTGGTGTTGCTAACGGTTAATCAGATAATGATAATGGTGAAGCCGGGGTTTAAAGCAAACTGAAGAAAAAAGAAAAGTCTAAGACAAACCGAGGTGTTAAGATTGGTGTTATGGGTCGCGGGCACCCCGATAAAGTGACTACAAGGGGAAAATGAATACCTGCGTCTGGAATTGTCAGGGGATTCGGGCTCCTCTGACTATTTCTAATCTAAAGTCCTTAGTAAATAGGTTTAAGCCAGGAGTGACGTGTCTTTTTGAAACTATGCTTCGCGCTATAGATGCTCCTGATGTTATGAAAAACTTTAACTATGCTAATACCTTTGTTAGGGACCCTATCAGATATGCTTTTCACTCTGGGGGTATTTTGGCTTTATTGAATTCGGATATTAGGCTAGAAGTTATCACGGCTAGTCAGCATTTTGTAATCTTGTACTTTAACGAAGCTTATTTTCCTTATTATATTGTGTGTGTTCATGCCCCTAACGATCTAGACCAACGCCTTCAACTTTGGAATGACATTTCAATATGGAATAAAAACGTTAATAAACCTTGTAATTTAATTGGTGACTTTAATGACATATTACATTCTTCCGAAAAACTCAGTCACACTCCTCCTAATTTTAACCGTATTCATAAATTTAATTTCTTTATGTCGAATAATGGTTTAAGTGAAATTCATTCTAGAAGTAGTTATTTTACATGGACTAATCAAAGTCTCGATAAGCCCGTCAAGGTCAAACTTGATCGAGCATTTGCTTCAAATGATTGGTTGACTAGGTACCCTGGTGCTCAGGTCACAATCCACCAGCAATTGGATCCGACCATTGTCCTTTAATTCTTCATACCGATCGTTCCCGATATGTGGATTGAACAAGAACATTGTGAAGAGGTAATCAAGACAGCATGGGGGGATCCGAGTAACACACCCTCACTACCAGTCTTCATGGGAAAGAAGAAAAATACAATCAGTTCATTAACATCGTGGAGTAAACGTACTTTTCATAACAATTCCCTCAAGATTAAGGCTCTGAATGGTAAATTAATTCTTCTAGAAGAACAACCAGTTACACATCAATTTATAGAACAACAAATGACAATCAAACATGAAATTTAAAAGACATACGAAGCCGAGGAAAAATATTGGTATGACAAAGCTAAAAAATGATGGCTCAAGTATGGGGATAAGAATACAAAATTCTTTTTCTTAGCAACAATCGCTCGAAGAAATGTCAACATAATTCATCAAATAAAAAATACTCAAGGAGTCTGGATAGAAGAGGCATCGGAGGTTCATGATGGTTTCCAGAAATATTATCATGATCTATTTCAAGAACACAACCTCGATGAAATGACTGATGCAGTGGAAGGTATACCGAGGAAGATCACACAAGTAATGAACGATAAACTCCTTCGAAAACCGACTATGGAAGAAGTGCGACAAGCGGTCTTTGATATGTCCCCAAGTAAAGCGCCAGGACCTGATGCTCTTAACGGTAAGTTCTATCAAGAATCCTGGCATATTATACAATATGACGTTTTCTTAATGATACAAGATTTTTTCGACAACAATATTTCTCTCGACACTTTAAACGAAACGTTGATTACCCTGATACCAAAAGGAAACGTTCAAGAAGGAGTAGGAGATTACAGACCAATTTCCTGCTTCAACTTTAGCTATAAAATAAGGGGTAATTAGAGATAAATGCCTCCTTAATGAAGCCTCTAATTTTTTTATTTAGAGATAAATGTCTAATAGAACAATTATTTATAGAAAACATCTCCTTTATATTTTTAATACCTATACTATCCTTATTATTAAATATATTATTTTATTTTTAATACAATATTTATTTTTTAAATATTAAACAAATAATAGGGTACTTCTACCACCACCACCACCACAACCATCACCACCTCCACCATCACAACCACCACCACCACCACTACAGCCACCACAACGATCACCACCTCCACCACCACAACCACCGCCACCACCACCACCTACTACTTATTTCATCACACGCGCGCGTCCGTGAATTAATTTTAAAATCGTCATAACTAATTCAAAAAAAATCTGAAAATTAAAAAATTTGCATTTTTGGGTAAATGAAATTAATATTTACGTTTATGATTTTATTTGATTTTTTTTTTGAATTTTTTGATTTTTTTTATTTTTTTTTTCGCAGACACGAAATTCCATGTTTTGAAATACTGAATTCACTGTTTAAAACATGGAATTCCGTGTCTGCGATTTAAAAAATCCGAAAAAAATCAAATTTTTTTAAAAATTCTAAAAAAAATCATAGACGTAAATATTAATTTGCTTTATCCAAATATATAAATTTTTGATTTTTTTTGTTTTTTTAGAATTAGTTATGACGATTTTAAAAAAAATTCACGGACGCGCACGTGTGTTTATTAGTTTTTGTTTTGTTTTTTTCTAATTTCTTTTTTCTTTTTTTTAATTGTTAATTATAAGGGTAGTTTGGGATGGGGCTGTTTTCTATAAAATATCTTATTCTAGGCACCTTTTTTTTAAATAAGTTTTTTAATAGACATTAATCTCTAATTGGCTCATAAAATAATTGCAAAGATCTTAGCAAACAGACTACATGAATTCATGCCCGATATTATCTCCATGACCCAGACAGCTTTCACCAAAGGGCGGGCCATTCAAGACAATATTCTCGTCGCCTCAGGAAATTTTGTTCTACATGAAAAAGAAAAGGAAAAATCCCAAGCATATGGCGTCAATTAAGCTCGATATGGCCAAAGCATATGACCAGGTACGTTGGGATTTTCTATTTCTCGTTCTTCATAAATTAGGATTTCATAATCAATGGATTAGATGGGTCTCGAATTGCTTATCCTTGATTACGTTTCAATTGAACTTTAATGGAGAAAGACTACGTAAATTCTCGCCATACAAAGGACTTAGACAAGGTGATACCCTTTCCCCCTTCTTATTCTCCCTGATGACCAAATCTCTCATTAGTTTATTAAGATTAGACAAAATGCTCTTTAAGGAGTATAAATTACAAGAAATTGTCCGGTTGTTTCTCACCTTTTATTTGCAGATGATTCTCTATTTTTCCTCACCCTTGACGACCACGTCATCGAAAATTTTGAGGAATGCATTTTAAAATACTGTAAAGGCTCCAGTCAACGCATAAATTATCAAAAATCATTGATTTACTTTAGCAAAGATACACCAGAAACACAAAGAAGACAAGTGACAACCCAGCTAGCGATCCAAGAAAAAGAAGACCTTGGGAAATACTTAGGTATCCCACTCTGCCACAAACAATCGAAGGTCGAGTCACTACAATGGATCGCGGAAAGGCTGTTTGATAAAACAGAAGGATGGAAAGCACACCTCCTGTCGGGGGGAGGCAAAGAAATTCTCATCAAATCCGTCCTTCAGGCGTTACCATCTTACTCCATGTCCATTTTTTCATTTCCGATTACTTTCTATAACAAATTAATTTCGGCAATCTCAAACTGTTGGTGGAACTCAGATGACAAATCAAGAATACATTGGATGGCTTGGGAAAAATTAGTGATGAGCAAACTTATCGGGGGAATGTGATTTAAAGAGTTTAAACGTATGAATACGGCTTTGCTCTCAACGCAAGCATGGAGAATTCTCAACAACCCAGACACTCTAGCAGCACGCTTCCTAAAAGGTATTTATTTTCCGAAAACTACCTTTCTCGAAGTTAAGTTAAGACAATCTCGAACATGGTCATGGGAAAGTTTAATTGAGGGCAGAGATATGTTAAAACATTATGGGAAATTTCAGACTAGGAACGAAAAATTGATTAATATTTGGAAAGATAAATGGTTAAATTCTCCATGGAAACTTGAACGACTAGACGGTTGTACACTTGAAAATATGGATGAGCTATGGATCAAGGACACTACAAACTGGAACACGGAGCTGCTAAATGATCTATTTTATAGTCCCATCATTCCTTTAATACTCAGGGAGAAAGTTTTTCGTACTGAATCCCTCGACAAATTCATTTGGCCATATGCAACACCCGGCGACTAGGTGACGGAAACAGGTTACAAAGTTCTTACTGAACATGACATTTACGAGGCGCCACACCAATTAGCTGGTATCCTGACTGGGAACTTACTCTGGAAGACAATCGGGTGGCCAAACGTCCCGACAAAGGTTAGAATCATTTCTTGGAAAGCTTGCAATAATGCTATCCGGACAGGTACAAATCTCGAATAATGGAAATGCGACATACAAAGTAACTGTAAATGGTGTTGCGCGGAGCATGAAACAGGGGTACACCTACTACTAACCTGTGGGTTATCTAAACGCATATGCACTACAAATCCATATTGAACCATCAGAGCCAGATATTGGGAGTTGGATACTGAATATGGTTAATACCTATACTGCGGGAGGATGGAAGAAAGAAGTTGTCATCTCGTATCTGTTACTTATGATCTGGAATATCTGGATAGGAAAGATGCGAAGCAGGCATTCAAATTGTGAGGTAGGTTCCACTGAGATAATCAGAATCACGACGATCAACATTCAATAACACTTTGGGAGTGACTGGTTTGGAAATGGTTACGCTTATCCCGTACACCTCAGCAACTTGACGACAATGAATACAGATCTAGAGTTCAATACATAAATTGCGTTTTCTTGTGATGCATCCTTCACGCAACCGCATCTCCCCACTAGAATTGGAGTTTTACAACACAATAAAGCTGACGGGTCGCGAATCAAACACAAAACCACGGAAGACTGTAAAAACAGTACCACCGGGGAGGCACAGACTATTATAACAGCTCTCGATATTGCGAAAAAATGGCCGAATAAAGAGAAAACAATTTTCTCTGACAACCTCGACCTTATTCGAGGAATCCAATAAGTGTCGGTAGCTAGATGGGAGCTCAGACCGTGGATAAATCACATCCGGCAACTAGCCCAGCGATCCAGACCAGTTTACTTCAAACACATTTCACGAAGATTCAACACCGGAGCCGATCTTCTAGCGAAAGAAGCCAGACACAGGGCATCAAAACCTTACGTCAACACGGACACCCTTTTGAATCATTTCTCAAAGTTAGGCATAGGTTAATATTTAGGGTTTTTAAATGATTTAGTGTTTTAAACTTTCTTACCCGTAAAAAAAAGGAATAATCCAATTTGAATAGGAAATCAACAACTTTTGATAGTTAAAAGAGAAGCCGACACTAGTAATATACAAATATAGATCAGGTGAGAGCAAAGATAATCAATCACCAAATTCCTATAGGTCTTTAGTATATGACTCCTCCCGAGATAAGATAATGTCTAATCAAAATCAATGCCATTTGAGTCCACAGCAAAGTCCCACCATTGCATATGTGAAGTGTGAACACAACCAAAAGACGGCTCCATCATTCATATGATACTCCCCAGCTGGACCCCTATTTCAGTGGAGAAGCTAATACCCTTGAAATAAGATGCTACCTCTAATGATTAATGAAGTAGTTGAATTCTCAACGTGAGTCACAACATCACCAACCAATAAATTGGCTATCACGGTCTATAATGCATCATAAGCCTTAAAGGTGTAAGTCCCGTCGAATAATAAGAAAATGCAATCATCGTATGTAAGGAATTCCAAAAGGTGAGATAGAGGAAATCCTCACGTAAGGAATAACTCTTCATATGAATCCTAAAGCTTTCGTCTTCCTAGGATTCCCGAGAAATATTCTAGGATAAGAATGAGGCCATAAAGGATCAACTTTTTCTCCCAGAAAATAAACCACAAAAAAGGCCTCATCTCCCATTCCATAGTATCAAGGCTTATGTAAAACACAACCATAAAAGAAATACCAATGCAATGAGGATAATTACAAGCGGGTGTGTTGCCCATGCTTTCTCAAATAGAATCACACCAGATGTATTTAAAATCCAAATTAAAAGATAACTCCCATGAAATGTATTACCATCTCGTTAAAGTAGGTAGAGAACCATGGCCACGTGAATGAAAGATCGAACATGGGGTTGTTCCATACACAATCAGCCAAAAAGGATAAGAAACCAACAACATCCTGACAAGATACGAGATTAACAACAAATGTGGTGATGTTTGTGTAGTGTACTTGAGGATAAGCAAAAATAAGTAATATCCAAAAAAAATGGGTATTGAAAAGATCCAAATCTCACAAGGATCAAGGTTAGATATCAATGTAAGTAGCTAGCAAAGGGGATATAGAAGATAAGCCTAACTAAAATAAATATCAGTCTTGTTCCCCACGTATCTATGAGGAAAGATCAAGGTAAAAACCTATAGGAAAAAGGGATAAAGCCCATGCTAAAAAGCTCTTTCCCCACATAATAAGGAAACAAACCAAACTTGGGAAAAGTAAATAAAAAATCTAACAAGCGAAGAATACCAGGAAGGGTGCAGAAGAAGCCAAACAATCATAGAAAAGAAGTGTATTTTCCAATACTAAATTGATACATAATCCATATACTGAAAAATCTACCAAGATAGGGGGTAGCAACCATAGGAGAACAAACCCACTCCAGTCGTTGATTTTCTTTCTGTTACTTCGAAGTTAGCTGCTTTAGCTTCAGCCACTCGAATTTTTGATATTCCTTTCTATTTCTCATCAAACGAATGACATCTTCTTCTGGAAATGCTAGCTATTCTTAGCATGATAGTGGGAAGCCTATTAAGAAAAATTTCAGAAGTCCTTCCACCTCTGCAAATAACACAAAGGTCCTTAAATAACATCTTCCTTTCCAAAAAAACAAAAGTGTACACATCCATTCCAACTATATTTATCGATCCAAAAAGAGTTAAAGTCTATGCCCAAGTTCTAAGGAAGATTATCAAACCCTTGAGCTATGTTGTACATCTCGGTTTCACGGCCTAGGCGGTCGACCAGGGCCTAGCGCCTAAGCGGGAACACACGGGGCCTAGACGGGATTAGACGGTTTTGAATCTTGATGTGTAATTTTGTATACTTAGTAATATATATGTAATCATTATGACAATTTTAACTATTTAAGTCATAAAATTCATCTAACAATACTATAATAAATATAAAAATACTTAAATTTGAGTTATAATATCAATTCAAAAAATTTCAAGAACAAAAAATATAAAAAGAAGGCCTATGCGACAATTTTTTGCCACTAATAATGCTTAGACGACTATTTTTGGCCATTAAACGATACCTAGCGACCAAACACCTCTTTCATGGTGACTAAGACGCCTCTTTAGTTGTCTCCTCTTTATTGATGACATGAAAAAGCCTCCTTAATAAACATACCCATGAAGTTATATAAAGTCTTCTTTTCTGAGAATTTAAAAGGATTTTTTTTAAGTGAGTTATATTTTTTTTTGATACAATGGAGGTAAAAAATGACCGGGAAGATGGAATCTTCCTATTTATTAACTATCTATAATAGTCCTCGGTATAGACCAGCCACACCTGTCCAACACTAGCAATCGCCAAAGGCCATCCGGCGGATCCTTCAAAGGTATTAGACCCCTCTCGCTTCTAGCCCCATACTTAGCTAGCCAGTCTGTACATCTGTTAGCTTCCCTATAGCACGAAACCAACTCGAAGCGTTCGTTCGACTCCAAAATATCACGACATATTCTTACTTTATCGTCAACCCGGATTCCTGAGTTCGCACCGCCCTTCACTAGCGCGTGCAACTCACCCGAATCCGTCTCAACAATTACCGACGTAAGACCTTGATCAACCGTCATCCGTAATCCAAACACTAACGCAAACAATTCCGCCTCAAAGGAAGAGGAAGCGACACATTGACCCGCGAAACCGTCCAAATAATCCCCATTACTGTCTCTAAAGACGCCACCTATACCCGCACTTCTCGGACTCTCATTAAACGACCCATCAATATTAAGCTTCGCCCCACCATTGGGCTTAACACACTTGAGACGAACGCTCTTAGCGGAAGTAATCAATCCGTCATCCCTCTCCGTTCCCCATGCTCTAATAAAATCACTTGCCGAATTGTTAATCACCGCACGGAGCTCACTATTCGACCTCTTCTTTGCATCAGGATCAAACAACCTTCGATTATAAATTATTTAATCTTCATGATTGAAATGTTTAGATTTAGATTATAAATTAAATAACATTTGAATGCTATTTTTTTTTGGATGATTTGCAACATTATTCTTTTTATAATAATTTGGTATGTGCTTTAACCTTCATCACTTAAAGGAAAGGTCCATGGTTCGAATCCCCTCTCTAACGGGTGTAAATTAAGAGGTGCAAAGCTCGAACACCCATGTATATCTCTATAGGATTAGTCGGGTACACACAAGCTAGCCCAGATAACCCATGTAAACCAAAAAAAAAATTGGTCTATGCAATTTTATATTAACAAGGTTTAGGTAATTAAAAAGTAAAAAATATATATTACAATTTCCAATCCAAATAAAAATTAAAAAAACACACAACCTAAAATTGAAAATAGCAAGCAACTGATCTAACTAAGCTCGTCCATAAGATCACACCCCAAACACCAAAACACAAATCCAAACTCAATCGAAATCTCCAAACAAACTACCCTTAATAATAATAATACAATTTCCTCTAAGACTCAACAATATTTATAGCTTCATTATCTTCAACAACTTCCTCTTCAGGAGTCTCTTGTTCTTCACCAACAACATGTTTCTCTTCATTAGTCACGTCTGGTGTGTTCTCCTGCTTCATATTACTCATCTCTTTAATTAATCCATAAGCAACCGAGATCTCTTTCCACTCTTTCTCCACTGACAACTCCTCGTGTCGTACCATATACTTTTTCAGCTCAACTTTAATATTGCGTAACGGCTAATAATAAATAATAAGTCTCAGTTAGTGAATTAACCCTAATAAAAAGTTGAAAAGATTCGAAAATAATTACAAACCTCAGCTTTAGATTCAAGAGCCAAACGAAAGAAAGTAGCAGAAACAAAATGCTTTTTCACAGACTCAGCCAATTTGATTTGTGCAAGCCAATACGATGATGTTTCAAGCTTATCAAACCTGCATTTGCTGCATTTCTCAGCACTCACGTAAGGTGTACCCGAAACTCGAGGCTTAGCCAAAACAGACAATCTTTTCACCGGAGTTTGAAGCTCTTTTCCAGGCACAGTCTTTTCCTTGAAATAGACACTTTTATTCTTTGGTTTCTCCTTCTTTTCATCGTTAGTGTCGATTTTGGGTTCTTGAATTTCAGAAACCTCAGTAGATGGTGCTTTAGTTGGTTTTGGGACAACCCCTGATAAGATTTTTGTCTTAGGCTTTCCAATTATAGTTGTCTTCGCTTGCACATTCGGGTTCTGAATTGTACCGAAAACTCGCCTTTGCCTAAAACATAGAGCAAAGTATAGTGATTAGGGAGTATCAAGAAACTTCCTAAAGAAAAAAAAATTAAAAAAACCAATTCACAGCAACTACATACTATAAAACTCAGAGTATGTGGCTCTTACCCCACTTTTTAAAATTAATTGGTTTACTTACCTACTAATCTTTTTTCCTATTTATTTTTCAAGTACTATTTTCTGAAGCTAGTGGTGTTACATCTGCCAAAAGTGTAAATGCACTACTAAAAAACATCAAAATGCATTTAATTTAGTCTTTGTGTTGCGGGTTTAGAGGATTTACTTATCAATTTAATAGTTGTGAAATTATATCGAGATTAATGTAAATTCTACACTTTCACAAATGAATAGTGCAATTAATTTAAAAACCCAATTAAAGGACACATAGTGCAATTAACTAAATGAAAATCAATGGAAGAAGAAATAGGGTAATTAACTCGTAAAAATTAACGAGGCCATTTTTGGCATAATATAGGCATCTATAGTGCAATTAACTCAAAAGAAAAAAAGCTCATCCCCTGATTTTACCTGGGTGGATCCTTAGTATTGACCTTTTGTGCTTCAGATGATTTTTTGATAGTTTTTGCTCCAGAATGCTTTTGAGTTTTGCCTGCAGTTATTTAATGTAAGAATAGTAAGTCCAATTGAATTGCCAAAATAAGAAAAGTATCGAAAATAATTTTTATAGATGAAACCTGGAACTGGTGTGGGGAGAAGATCCATTGAAAAAAATCGCAGCGAAAATGTAAGGCAATTTTGTGATGTGTATGAAACTATGAATTATTTTATGCTTATTGAGGAAAAGTGATGGGGAATACGAATCTGTTTGTATTTGAATTAAATTGAATGACCAAAGAGCGGGAACAGGTTCTGGGTGGGTTTGACGCTCCACTGAATTTTTTTTTTTTTTCAATCTGGCGCTCCACAGAACCACAAAAGCCCACTTTGCGGAAAAATAATATCCAATTAAACAATTTTCTTTTGTGTCTGCGGTTTCCTCTACGAAATCCTCTCTCTCAAATTTGCCTATTAATGGTTTAATATATACTAATTATTCATTAATCATTGCTATATATCAATTCTTTTTATTTCACCCATTTATCACCTTCTACGTGTCATCTAATGTGGCATTAAATAAAAAAAAAGAAAAAATAAACATTTAAGAAAGAGAAACATTTTTATTGGTGTTTAAAACTTTCAAGTAGAAGGTGATATATGGGTGAAGCAAAAAAAGGTGATATATATCTTTACTCTTATTCAAATTCATCTGAAAAGAACGATTTGAGATTCATATAATAGAAAACCGTCTCTACAATTTTGTTTAAATAAGTAAAGGAGTTCAAACAAATTTTTTCTTCAATCAAACTCGTATTGATCATGAATTATCTATTGGTTCGACTACTTGCACTATTCCAAAAAAAAAATTACACTTGTATTAGAAAGCACATAAACATGTGCAATGACGTGAAAACACGTCATTTTCTTATTGTCAAGTTTAAACTTAAAAACGATCACAACGAGATCGATAGTTGGCCTAGTGGTTAAGTTAATCTGCAGATCCCAAGAGGTCCTGGAATCGAATCTCATTGGAGTCAAAATGACTCCGAGTCCAAAGTGGCTCTCTCATGTATTAAAAAAAACGCAATAACAATTAATAGTTATAATTACATATATAAATATCAAGATTTTAGCATATTCATAATCTTGTGAGATCGAATAAATTTCTTGGTCAGTACGTCTGTAATTGTTTTCGAGATATCAGAATATGATGAAAGGAGGTTAGGAGGTTTCCTTTTGCCAACTCTTGAATCATTTGAACAACCTAACTATCCTTGACGATCTATTAATTTTTCAAATTATTCCAAGATTATCGGAGTAAATAATTTTACTTACTCTCTGGAATTCTTTTCTCTACATTGTTTGTTTTAATTACTGCAATGGTTTCTTCTTTTTTGGGATTTGCCCACATAATTCTTTCTCCAAATTATGTTCGTACACATGTAGTCTTATCTCATTTAATTATCTTCGTGTCTATAACGTGGTCTTTTCGTGTAAATGACGCGACATAGAAATACAATTTTTCTTTTATTGCTCTTGTATTTTGTTGTTGTTCTTTTCGTAATGTATCAAGGTTTGGATCACATACTTGCCTCTTCCATTTCGTGCCAAAAAGTTTTGTCATTTGATGTTTCTATTGATGATTTGTTTGATATCAAATTTCCTTGATTCACAATGTCTAGCCATCTTGCTTTCTTTATATTTCAAAGAGTGAATAAAATATATGATGATATGACTCTCAAATTCCATCGGCTCCTTTATATACTTGTATAATTCTAATCATCTAGTCTATGAGTTGTATATGTATTTTGTTTTTGGTCGTCAATTTATTTCTCATCAATTCATATTTGTTGTTTTTGTGATCCATCATTTCCTTTTCTGTCAATTCACGTTATCTTTTATATTTATCTGTCAATTCATTATCTGTCAATTCTTTGTCTTTATTAGATATGTTTGACAATTCATCAATTATGATTTGAGTTGTTGTGGCAGCCCTCACCATCTTAATTTGGGACAAGAGAGTAATAAGTGTTCAACCATTTTATTTTTTTCTTCAAAGAAAGAACAATTTTCTGTTTTCACACCCACATTCTGTGAGCCAAAGTTTGTGGCGTTGGTAGCGCATTATTACATCATTTTTATGCAAATATTAATGCCTTTGTTCAGGACGTTGGTGTCCCAAATAACCTTCCATATCATTGGATTTCTTTACTCAATTGTTGTTTACGTTTGTGGTTTATTCTTTAACATTTCATCTACATGTGTATGGTATACGGACTTTGTTGTGTAGGAGTCGTATTTTTTTTGGCTAAACAAATTTGTCATCTATGTTTAATTAGAGAAGTATGACGTTCGTAATTGTTATACGTGTCAGTTCTAGGAAAATTTCATCTAAAATTTATTGGTTCCAGCCACACCGTGGTTGTTCAGAAGTTCTGAAATTGTGATTAGCTGGCTCCTTTACATATTTTCTAGTGTAAAGTCTACATCAATCCACTTGTGATTCCAAATGATAGTTGAGTTTCCCCTTCCAGTTATGTATGTTCCAAGTCGCTGGAGTAGATTGCTTCCTTGAATAAGACTTGTCCATTACCATAATCTAGACTGTATAGGTCTAGCTTCTGCAACTGTTGTCTTTGGATGATAAATTCCTTTCAGGCCCTAGGTCACCAGTGACTTCAGATTTTTCCAAATACGCCATGCTTGTGATGCTAAAAGCGATTATTCATTTTCTCAAAATCCCTAACTCCTAAACCCCCGATAAAATTATTAATGGCTAGTTATTTCCAATCTACCCAATGGGTTTTGTTTATGTTTTAACGCCCACCAAAAGTTTGCAATCACGCGAATAAGTTGTCTACATATTTTCCTTGGAAAGCTACGTATTTACATCGCATATGCTAGTATTGCATATAGGACAACCTTTATCAATACTTCCTTTCCCCTACTTGATAATAAATGTTGTTGCTACTCTTGCGCTTTTACAAAAACTCTTTATTTTATCCATAGTAGAGATTTCACCTTGGACGTTTGATGGAATATATGTATGCCAAGATATTCCTTAAGATTTTCTATTTTGTACATGTAATGTTTTTTATCGTACTTTTGATAATATCCTCTGCCATGCCCCTACTGCAACAGATTGATGACTTGTTAAAATTTATTTGTTTTCCTAAACACTCGCAATATATCAAAACAAATTCTTTAAAGGATTCAACATCCTAGTGTTGCATAGAAATAAAGAAAAGGGAATCACTCACGAATAAAAGATGTGTTAATCGAGGCAATTCCTCGTATTGTATTATGTCAATTCATTTACCGTTGATGTCTCTCTTTTGGTGATGGATTAATCTACTCACGAGACATTTTTTGGGTGTTTGTTGGGCCTAAGTAAGGGAATTTTTTCCTAATATTCGTCATATTGTACTTTTCTCTCCTATTTTGGACTTATTGCTATTTATTAAACTTTTATGCTTTAATTATGTGTTAAGTAAGTAGATTTTAGTTACATGGTTGATACAAGGTGCCAAGATGATGAGGAGAAGTCAAAAAGTCAAGTCAACCCCTAACCAAGACGTAAAATGAGTTTAAAGTCATTTTGGGAAGTTAGAGACTTTATTTGAAAAGGCTAGACGTCATATTGTTTCGATCACCACGAGGAATTGGTCAATTTAAGAAATTAATTTTGATTTAGAAAAATCTTGAAGTCAGTTTGCGTGAGAAGTGACGGAAATCAATTCGGAGTTGAAATAAAGAAGTTATGCTAAAAACTGCTAACGTGGCTCGAACTAGAATTCTCCTTACAAAAACGGGTTGGGCTAGGTTAACCTCATCAAGTGAGCCCATGGAAACCCTAAAACGTTTTTAGACCTATATATAGTAGCAAATAGCATTAGAAAATCACTTTTGGCCAGAATTTTATTCGTCTTTAGTTATTTTAGAAGAGAAGAAGCGGAAGCGTCCGAAGTAGAGAGAAGAAGAAGACAACAAGGATTTCCACCGCTGCTGGACCATTCCACCTCCATTTTCAGTAATTTCTAATTCTATTCTTATTATTTTTTCATACTGAACATGATCTTTTACCTTCTAATTAGTGTTTTTATCTTTTTCATTATGAGCTAAATACTTTATTGCTTGAGAATTGCTTATGTATGAACCCTAAATTGATGTTATTTGGATTTCGGGATTGTTTTATTTAAATAAGTTGAGTTTATTTCCGTTGGCTATAGCTTAATTGAAACTTGTATCTTGATCACATATTAAGTAGTTAGGGTAATCGAATTAGCGTCCGTAAGGGGTGTTTGCTTATGGACATGGTATATAAGCGTCTAATATGCGTTAGCGAGCCGACGGGTCTTGACTAGCCAAGTTGTCAATAGAATTAGGTTTCTTTCTTTAGAATTTGAGTATGAGAGCTATCCAAATCAACCCTTACAGGAGCTAGAGAGAATTTTGAATCCCAATTAGCGTGAAATGTGCAATTTACCCTTACATTTAGAAACATCGAATTAGTTGACTTCGAGAATTACTAGCAAGACTCGAGCATCTCTCTCATCTTATATACTGCTCGTTTTAATTTCATTTTCAGTTTAGCAATTATAAAATAAAACCAAACCATTAGAATTTTTACTCTATTGTCATTTATTTCACAACTTTACATTATTATACATACGGGGCACGTTGATTTAACCTTGATAGTCCCTTACACCTCGAAATTTACTTTATTATTACTTGTCAACGACCCGTACACTTACTAGAAGTCACCTTTCCCTTGGCGTTGATTTTATATCACGCTTTGGGAGACGACAAGTTTTTGGCGCCGTTGTCGGGAACTATATCGTTATATTTTTTGTGTTTTTACTTAGTATAGTATTGTTTAGTTGTTTTTATTTTATGCTTGGTTTTGGTTTTTGTCTCTTTCACATGTGATATAGTTAGGTTAATAAAGCAAATCCAGTTATTTCTCTAAAGATGTATGGCGGATAGTATCTAATTCCCAATCCATTCAGCTATGTGTAAAACTCTTTTGGGTATCAACAATGGGGTAGCAACTATTACCAATTACCTTATCATTACCCACAAGAACAAGGATGGTTGCAAAGGAATGGAGAGGTGCAAGAGGTACATTGGGAATGTCTGATGATGGAGTCTAGTATGGCAGAGGAAAAGTTAAGAGAAATTCAAGAGACTAGACTCAAGCGGTTACAAGATGAACATGATTTGACCATCATTTGGATAGCGCTAGATTGTGGTGTCTACTAAATCTTCTAAGTTGTTATATAATCATATATACTTTGTATGCTCACCTTGCACCACCACAAACCCACCAAAGCAAAGAGTTGATGGAATCTGTGGAGTCTAGTAATAATAAATATGTGATTAGAGATGTTGGATTACTTGAGATGGAAGCAGGTATGGAAATGCCCTCTTGCAAAGAAGTGCATTAGAGCTAAATTCGTTGAAGATCAACAAGTTATCAAAGAGAAGATAGATCTTAAATCGGCAAGAACAATCTTCATATATTACCTGGTGAAGAAAATGTTTCGTCACGAAAGTTAGATTGCGAAACAGGAAAACTACCCATCCCCTTTTAAAGATCAAATGAAACAAAATCTAGGAGGGAAAGTCCCAAGGTTACTATAACGAGGACGAGGCAAGTTTAAGCAGATGAGTACCGCAAGGGCCTCAAAACAATTTTCGTGGAAGGTAACGCGTCGAACTTAACGACGTAATAAACAAAAGTGCTTCTTGAGAGATAACCCATGTTTTTAAAATGCTTTATTAGTATTATTTTATATGTTTAATGTATTTTAGTAAATTTAATTTGGGATTTAGTGTAAACTATAGTTAATTGGAAACGTATAAAGTTGTTTTTGAAGGTGTAGGTAAGTAGAAAATTGAGTTTGGGGTGGCTATAAAATTCGTGATAACGTTTCTCCCATACCATAATGACCCTATCACCACAGTCAAAATGGTCAGATCAACATATTTTCATAGTGCACCGCAAATTGTCGTGGTATACTGCATTTATCAGCGAACAAACCACATATTTATATTGAAATTTGTCCAATGAAGAAGATAACACCCTGATAAGAGATCTCAGCAAAAAGTTATGTCTCTGCCCATTTACAACATCACCACACCGTCGTGACGGTGTACAATGTCATAATGTTTTATGCTCGAGCGGTATACCGCGCCCACGGGGCGGTATACCATTGCACAACAAAGAGTCACGACGGGTAGAGCACGGTCAACAAATTAAGTATGTATGGGAGATTGAGCGGTGCACCACGAAGCAAGTAAACGGTCGCCACGCAAGGTCCACGGTCAATAAAGTCAAAAGCCTTAAGACCTTGGGATCGGTACACCACGCCCTACGAGCGGTATACCGCACTGCGACGCGAGAAGCCCAAGGGTCGGAGATATGTGTTCTTTATTTACACATTAAACCTGAACCTTTGCCTCCTTCTTCCCCGAGTACCCAAACTCCATTGAAAATTCAACCAAACCTTCACCCACCATAAAAACACCACAAAATCACCAAAGTTTCATATCCTAAATCATAATTACACCATTCCAAACAACATTAACCAAACCAAATCATTCCAAAACTTTATTAAATCAAGAATCACATCCGAAAAATTTCAAATCCTTTTTCCAAAATTCTTAAATCATTCTCACCCAAGTACAAATTCATCACACCACCTAGAGAAAGATCATACTTACACTTATCCTACTCTAAAGATACCTTATGCACCCACATTAAGGGGTAGTGGTAGAATTTTGGAGGTCCAAGAAGATGACGCGAAAATAGAGACATTTGCTCATGTAAGGGAGATGAAGAAGAATCAAGACAAAGAGTTGTGTGAGAACAAGAGGAAGATAAGTGAGGTTTGTGTAAGCAAGGAAAAGAAGCTCATATACCTGAGAAGAGAGGATCTTTTAATTCCCTATTAGTTATCGCACCATGAATCATGCCGAGTTGAACACTTTGTCATGAAAGAACACTAAAGAAATAAGTTGGAAAAAGTGAATACGAATCATGCAACAATCACTTGATTAGATATCAAGAACCTTATCTGTTAGTTCACATGCGCTCATTGTTATTAGTTAATATACAAGAGTGCATATTTTAGCAATCACCAAAATGCCGGCAATGACGTCGCATGGTATAATTGGGTGTCAGTTATCAATATTGCTTTGACTTGAACCCATAATCACTTGATTAGAAGTCAAGCGCCTTATCTGTTAGGGCACGGGAACTCAGTTATAGATTTGGTAGAATTAGATTCGAAATAAAATAAAATGATAATTCGCTTTATTAGAAGCCAAGTACCATATCGAAATGCACGCCTGGTGGGATTCGAACCCAAAATTGCGCATGGATTATTAGATAATATACAAGAGTGCGTAATTTAGCAATCGCCAAAATACCATCAATGACGTGGCGTGATATAATTGGGCGTAAGTTATCAATCTTGATTAGAAGCCAAGTACCATGTCGAGTAGGATATGGTTGTTCGTAGACTATAATGGAGACAAGATGCACCCCTGGTGGGACTCGAACCCACAATCGCTTAAATAGAAGTCAAGCGCTGGTGGTCCTTTGTGTGTTCTAAAAATAAATGTAAATGCTAATCGAACCACAACCGCAAGTGTACGGTTGTCCCAAGTAGTATGTATGATAATACAGATTCGTTCCAAGGACGGATGGTTGATCACAATGTTTAGCAAGTAGTGATTGATGCACTTATGAAAATAAAAGACAATAAATTGTTTGTTTTGGTTTTGTTTATTAATTCTACTAAATGAAAGACAAATTATAAATGCAAGTAAAAGCTAAGACGCAAGTAAAATGTATGAAAACGCAATATGAGATGTAGTACTTGAGAACGCAAGGATCCTCCTAATTTTACTTTCTAACTTATGTTGTTTAAGGGTTAAATCAGTCAATTACAATGGTCGGGATTCTAATATCCTTATACCCCCGTCAGGGTGGACTATAAGGCGATCCTAAAGTGTCACTAGTCCCGTCAGGGTAAATATGATCCACCGTTGGATGATTAAGAATTATTACCACATTGGCCCTAGGATTAACTAAGTTCGTCAGAATCAATAGTTTTTATCCTAGATTGAACAATTATTTCTGTACCTAAACCCCCCGTCAGGATGATCCATACGCCACATATATGGAATAGCTTAGATACTAATACCTAATTTTAGTTCGCGACTCTAAAATTAGTAAACATTCACAAATTGTCGAAAAGAGTAAAAGCCCTAATTTAATTTAATTCAATAAAAACCCAAATTCAACATTCGTTATAATAATAAAATCAAGATTCACCCATTGTTTTGTTCTCAAGCACTAATGGAAATTTAGCTCATATTAAAATTAAAAACTAAATAAAAAGAAATGGAATTCATATTCGTTACAAAATTAAAATAAAAGAAAAACCTAATTTTCGGAATAAGAAGGACTACGAACGGAGCTATAGACCCACTCCAGCTCTTGTAGCTTCTCCTTTCTTCCTGCTGTAGCTTCTCTGGTGTTTTTAATCTTGTGGAAAGTGAATTGTGTTTAAAATAAGAGTCCAGACCTCCTTTTATAGTTAAAAATTCGGACTAGGGCTTGGACCAGAAAATAAAAGCCTAATTAAATGTCCAAGCCCACTTTCTAAGCCCAAAATCCCGTAACTGATGACAGGCCTTCACTAAAACTGCTTTTCCCGATGCGTTACAACTCCGATTGACCTCATTCCAGTTGCTAAAGTTCCGTACTTCGATAAGGAATGTTTTCTCTTCAAAGGTCAGCGGCTCAATCAGCTCTTAAGTACCTCGAAAACAGCAATCAAGGGCCTGGAAAATGGATTTTTAGCTCTAAAATAAAATCTTCGGGATTTCTCTTCAAGTCTTGACTCTATCTTTTGATCTTTGACTTTATCTTCGGATTCCTTTCCTAGCTAACATCTAAAAACCTGTAAACTTTACACTAAAAATACCAATATTACGCGCAAAAGTTTAATAATTCAAAAATGCTAGAAATAAAAAGGGAAATCCGAATTATTGCATATTTCATTCAAAAGTCTATCGAATTAATTAAATAAACACCAAAAATGATGTCTCCTAAGGGTCTAAAATAAGAACAATTAGGGAGACATCAAGACCCCCAACTCAAACCTTTGTCGTCCCGACAAAGCAAAACAAACTAAAACGAGGGGTAGAAGCAAACGTATAAACACATAGAAGCTAGCAAATAAACCCTAAAGCAATTCCTAAGATAAATCTCATATAGCAAACTTTAAAAATTAACATCTACATACACTAATCATGCAACATCAAACATAAATAATCTCAATCATAAAATTAAAGTCGCAATGCTTGAAGGTTACACTTGTACTCATCTCTGTATGATGGCTATAGGATGGTCATTAATCCTACCTCGCTTTGAACGCTCCACCTAGTGTATTCCCTATCAACAGAATAATAAATTCACTATGCACTTAGGAATCACGAGGTCTTTACGGTTATAATATTGGCTTAAGGACGGGTATGGATGTATATTTGGTAAATTTGAAGTGAGCTTTTGGCTCTCTCCTCACTTACCATCAACAGTGTCCTCGAGCTTGAGTTAACGCTCAAAAAGATGTTCTCACTCACCCATATACGCAACAATTTAGCGTCCCATGTCTACCCACTATTAACAAGATGATTTTCAGACAATTCCACTTTGCCGGATGTTTTATTCATTCATATTTTTCTTTTTCTCTTCTTTTCTCTTTTTTTTTTTTTTTTTTTTTTTTTTTTGTACAGAAGCAAACCGGGTTCCCGGTTTTGATGAATCCGGGTTCCCGGATCCTACTGTATGATTTTTCAAAAATTTTCATTTTTTCTTTCTTTTTCATTTTTCTTCATTCCCGGCAAAGGGTTACAAGTATATATCATCTGCAATTGTGTTACAATACAAAACACATCGATCCCTACCCATTTAATTCCCCATATGTGGTCCCACCACCCCAAACTCAAGCTCGAGACATGTCTCAGGATTGTGATTCAAGTGCGGGTCATATGGTCATGCCTAATAATCTAAGGGATAATGGCTTATATCGTGGCTACAAAGAAAAGGCTACAGGCTCAAAGTGGGCTAAGACGGATAATAATTAATACAAGGGATAGAAGGCTAAAAAGGCACAAATGGCTAATAAAGAACTGCCCCTATCATTTTCCTAAGTACATAGCTTGTCTTTAGTTCATATCTAGGTGGGTTCTCTACTAATTAGGATTTCACGTTCTACACACCAAACATATTCCTTGAGTACAAGCTTACTTCATTTGCATTGTTAATTAATTTTTCCTATCAATTACCTATGTTCGCATGCAATTGTAAGTGCGTTTTATATCAATCCCTAAAGTCCACTATTTACTATCATAGATTTATCAAAAGTATGCTTAAAGGGATATTTAAAAATTTCTATAGTCAAACGCAACTCCGAAAATTCTTTTATTGAAAGCAAATAAAGCAAATAACACATAAAAATTGGGATGAGGCAACGAACCCCACCCCAAACTCAAAAATGAGTCGTGTCCCCACGACTCGAAAAGACTCAATAAAGCATTTAAACTAATATACACTAAGAGGAAAGTTTAGAAAACGTATCTTAACCAGCGCGAGGCTGGTTATCGGTGTTGCGTTCTGGACCTTTATCTCGCGTAACAGCATCATAAATCGCGTTTTGAAGTGTATTTACGCCTAGGATTAAATTTCGAAGTAGGTCCAATTCTTTTGTAACGTTTCCCAAGGTAGCAATCATCCTCTCCTGATTCTCTTCCAACACCTGAATCTTCGCTCCCAACTCAGGTACAGTTTTCGCTTTCTTTGATTGAGGAGTTCTTGGACTTCTTGTAGCTCGTGTTGCTTCTTCATGGATGTTCTTGATTGTGCTCAAAGCTATACTCACACCAACTGAAACAATGTCAATATCTGCGTCCTTACGAGGAATCTTTGCGTCTAAACACAACTGAGTAATAGTACAAGGAAACTTCAGATTTTGTTGTTTCATTGGTGATTTCGCGAACTCCATGATTGTATCATAAATGATCTTAGCAACATCAAATGGTTTCTCCTCCAAAATACACTTAATAACAAATATGTGCTCTTTCTTCAACTCGGAAGTGTGTTTAATACCAAAGAAAGTGGGTATTATGAAACGAGACCAAACCTTCGCACGAGGTGTCAAACTACTGCTGTAAAACTGTCCAGGATACCTTTCACCTTCAGGAATTGGGCTAGTCCCATTAACAAGCACGGTCCCCCAAAGGGATTCAAAATCAAAGGAAGGGTCATTAAGAGTTTCTTGGAAGGGGCATGTTCCAGAAAAGTTGGGTAGTTTCAATGATTTCCGAATACGTTCAATAGAGAAAGGAACTACCTTTTTGCGGATATCAATGGCATTATGTGAGGTAGCTAAACCTTCGTAAAATTCTCGCACAAAAGTAGGAATAAACTCAAGCTTCCTTTCTTGTAACTCTTTCCAACCAAACTTAGCACATGTCACAGCATATTCCTTGTAATCACTACTCATAATACCCTTAGGAAAATTCGTCTCCTCACCAAATTTCAAAAATTCAATTCTTTCACGAACCTGAGTATTCCAACAAGTGTAGACCCTCTTAGGTTTGTGGGCCCACATCTTCATACGCGGGGGTTTTTGAACAGTTGCTTCCGGAATCTCTTGTTCAGTTTCCTTCTCAATGTTCTTCGCAATTTCCTCTTCTTGTTCCATCTCACTTTCTATCTCATCAATCAATCTCCGCTTTAGACCTGTGATTTCTTTTCTGTTAGAATCAAGCTTAACTTCGTTAATTTTTCGTTTAGGACGCGAATCAGGAATCTCAATAGCTTGTTCTTGTGAACCACCAATGGTGGTCTTTCTTCTAGGAGCAGTTCTTCGAAAATCACCGGTTCTGTTAGTCATCTCTTTTCACCCCAAACTCAAAACTTCAAATAATGAAAAACTTAGAGAAAAAGTTTAGAATTTTGATGTTTTGAGGCTTAGGAATTGAAGAACTAGGGTGAATATGAGATGGGTCTTGATGAATTTGAATGGGAGAAGAAAGAATTGGGTTTTAGTTTAGGATTTGATGAAGAAGAATCTTGGGAAAAACTAAGGATTTGATGTTATTTTGGAGAGGAGGTGAGTTGATCTTATGTTTTTGTGGTGAAAGAGGGTAGGATTTGATGATATATAGTGTTTTGGTAGATGAATTTCGTAGGTGGGGAGGCTATTGGTGCGTTTTAGGTAAAAACTTGCAAAAGAGGCTAAGAAAACTAGGTTAAAATACCCAAAACCGCCTCTCACAGCTTTCAAACCGGGTTCCCGGATTTGGAAAACCGGGTCCCCGGTTCCGCGTCGCTGTGACGGCGCGGAAAAATAATTGTGGACTCTTTTTTTTTTTTTTTTTTTTTTTTTTTTTTTTTTTTTTTTGAAAACGCACCAAAACGCTGGACCCCAAGACGCTGGGTCAGGGATTTTGCTCGCCGAAACCGGGTACCCGGTTCTGTGGAATGCGGGTTCCCGGATTTTCTCGATGGCGCGAGTCAAAACGCGCCAAAACGCAGCACGTCAAGACGCTGGACCAGAGAATTTCACCATCAGCAGCTCCGAAACCGGGTACCCGGTTCTGCCAAATGCGGGTACCCGGATTTGTGTCGATGGCGCGAATCAAAACGCACGAAAACGCAAGCCACCAAGACGCTGGGTCAGGGAATTTCAGAAATTACAGCACCAAAACCGGGTACCCGGTTCTGTGGAATGCGGGTTCCCGGTTTCTCCTGGACATCCAACCTCTTTTTCTTCAGTTTTCGCCAAATCGACCCCAAACTCAAGTCCTTTTTACCCCTGAAATCATCAAAAACAACTACCCTTCCTCATTTCTTAATAAAAACAATAAAATTACGAAAATCAAACTACTCTAAATTGCAAAAATAGAAAAACTCAGCTAATATACAAGTAATTGGCTTTTGTTTAACGTCGTTAAGCTCGACGGGTTACCTCACGCTTCTAAGGATTCTCGAGGAGATACATGACCTCCCCGGGATGTGGATCTTCCGAGCGATTGGTATCTTCACCTCCATGGTATATCTTTAATCTGTGACCGTTAACCATAAAGGTACGGTTCTCTAGCGGATGTTCTATTTCTATCGCCCCATGAGGTGTAACTTTGGTCACTATGTATGGACCTGACCACTTAGATCTTAACTTACCCGGAAAATTGCTGAACTTTGAATTATACTTTAATACTTTTTGCCCCACTTCAAAGTTCTTTGGACGAATCCGATTGTCATGCCATTTCTTTGTATTTTCTTTGTAAAGTTTAGCATTTTCATAGGCATGCAATCGGAATTCGTCAAGTTCATTGAGCTTCATCATACGATTCTTTCCGGCTAAGATAGGATCTAAGTTCAACTGCGCAATCGCCCAATAGGCACCCATTTCAAGCTCTAAAGGTAAGTGACAAGCCTTACCATACACCATACGATATGGAGATGCACCAACTGGAGTCTTAAACGCAGTACGATAGGCCCACAATGCATCATCTAACTTCATTGACCAATCTTTTCTTGTAGGACCAACGGTTTTCTCTAGGATTGATTTGACTTCACGATTCGAAACTTCAGCTTGCCCATTGGATTGTGGATGGTATGCAGTAGATACACGGTGTCTGACTCCATATTTCTCTAGAATAGTCTTCAGATATCTATTAACGAAATGAGATCCTCCATCGCTAATAATCACTCTAGGTGTGCCATGTCTCGTGAAAATATGTGACTTCAAGAACTTAATCACCACTCGTGAATCATTAGTAGGTAAAGCCACCGCTTCTACCCACTTAGACACATAATCAACAGCCAATAAGATATAGAGGTTACCATTTGAAGGAACGAAAGGACCCATAAAGTCTATGCCCCACACATCGAATATCTCAACCTCTAACACATTATTACGCGGCATCTCATCCCTCTTAGATATGTTTCCGGTAAACTGGCATCTCGAACACTTCTTAACATATTCATGACAATCTTTAATAAGAGAAGGCCAGTAAAAACCTGATTGAAATACCTTCGCAGCAGTTCTGTCTCCTTTAAAATGTCCGCCATATAAAGAATCGTGGCATCCAGCTATAATGGCTTGAGTCTCTTCCCTTGCTACACATCTTCGTATCATTTGGTCAGCACAAACTTTGTAGAGGTAGGGATCCTCCCAAAAGAACTGTCTTGCCCGATGAGCTAACCTCTTTCTTTCTTGATAAGTAGAACCTTCAGGAAAAACACCACTCACCACTAAATTTGCAATATCTGCATACCACGGAGCCTCATAATCTCGGACAACGAATAAACTCTCATCAGGAAACTCTTCTCTAACTGCTTCAGTACCACTATTCATCTCTGAACCCTCTAAACGCGATAGATGATCTGCAACCTGATTCTCACAACCCTTTCTATCTTTGATCTCTAAATCGAACTCTTGTAGCAATAACACCCATCTGATTAACCTTGGTTTCGCATCTTTCTTCTCCATAAGAAATCTGATTGCGGAATGATCTGTATAAACAGTAACTTTCGCTCCAAGAAGATAAGAGCGAAATTTATCAAACGAATAGACAACTGCTAGCAACTCTTTTTCTGTAACTGTGTAATTAATCTGAGCACCACTAAAAGTTTTACTAGCATAGTAAATCGAATGAAAAACCTTCTCTTTCCTCTGTCCTAATACAGCTCCCATACACAAATCACTCGCGTCACACATAACTTCAAACGGTAAATTCCAATCTGGAGGTAACACTATAGGAGCAGAAATGAGCTTTTCTTTGATTGCTTTGAAGGCCGCTAAACAAGCTTCATCAAAAAGGAATTTGCAATCCTTTTCGAGTAAGTTGCATAGTGGTTTAGCAATCTTAGAAAAATCTTTAATAAAACGCCTATAAAAGCCAGCATGGCCAAGAAAACTCCTTACCCCTTTAACAGAAACAGGAGGGGGAAGAGTTTTAATTACCTCTATCTTTGCTCTATCAACTTCTAAACCAACACTCGAAACTTTGTGACCCAGAACAATACCTTCGCGAACCATGAAATGACACTTCTCCCAGTTGAGCACCAAATCTGTTTCCTTGCATCTCACTAACACTTTCTCCAAGTTATCCAAACATATATCAAAATCATCACCAAACACGGAGAAATCATCCATGAACACTTCAAGGAAATTATCTATCATGTCCCAGAAGATGGCCATCATGCACCTTTGAAAAGTAGCGGGAGCGTTACACAACCCAAATGGCATTCTGCGATATGCAAAAGTACCAAATGGGCATGTAAAGGTAGTCTTATGTTGATCTTCTGGAGCCACGTAGATCTGATTGTACCCAGAGTAACCATCCAAGAAACAGTAATATTCCCTTCCGGCTAATTTGTCTAACATTTGATCAATGAAGGGCAAAGGGAAATGATCTTTTCTGGTGGCCTTGTTCAGCTTTCTGTAATCCATGCAAACTCTCCAACCAACTACTGTTCTTGAAGGGATCGCCTCATTTTTGTCATTAAGAATTGTTGTAATTCCTCCTTTCTTCGGTACACACTGAACCGGACTCACCCATTCACTACTCGAAATGGGATAAATAATCCCCGCATCTAAAAGCTTAATCACCTCCTTCTTCACCACATCCTTCATGGCTGGCATTAATCTTCTCTGACCTTCAACTGAGCGTGCATTAACATCTTCTAGTATGATTTTGTGTTGACAATAGGATGGACTAATGCCTTTGATATCGGCAATTGTCCAACCTATTGCTTCTTTGTTGGCTCTTAACACACGCAACAGTTTATCTTCTTGAGGACCTGTTAAATTAGCTGAAACAATAACAGGTAGAGTTTCATTAGTACCCAAATAAGCATACCTCAAGTGTGCTGGCAATGGTTTTTCTTCCAACTCCGGAGGAGATTCAATTGAAGGTTTCTTTTTAGGAATAATCTCCCCCGGTTCTCTCACAGGTTCATAGGCAAGACGCCTATATTTCGGATTTTCAGAATTGAGAGCTGCCACTGTTTCTGTAAGCTCCTCCATCATCTCAGGTGAATCTAATGTCAAAGCAGCCTGCAAGATATCATCAAAATTTAAACAATTAAATACCTCTTGCGATGCTTGCTCTACTACATCCATTCTGAAGCAATCTTCCTGAGAATCTGGGAATTTCATAGCTCGAAATACATTGAATTTCACTTCCTCATCTTGTATCCTCATTGTTAATTCGCCATTCTCTACATCGATCAATGTCCTCCCTGTAGCTAGGAAGGGTCTACCCAAAATAATGGGGACATTTCTATCTGCATTGTATTCAAGAATTACGAAATCAACAGGAAATATAAGTGTACCTGCCTTAACAAGGACATCCTCAATACGGCCCTCAGGATGAGCAAGAGACCTGTCCGCCATTTGCAAGACCATAGAGGTAGGTCTTGCGTTTCCAATTTTAAGCTTATCAAAGACTGACTTAGGCATCAAGTTGATGCTTGCCCCCAAATCGCATAGTGCCTTTCCCTTCCATTCTTCTCCAATTGATATGGGAATCGTGAAACTCCCCGGATCAACTAACTTCGGAGGTAATTTACTTTGACAAATCGCACTACACTCTTCAGGAAGGCCAATCATCTCATTATCACAGTAGGGCCTTTTGTTAGTGAGGGCCCTCTTTAAAAACTTCGTATACTTAGGAATATCTCGAATTGCCTCAAGTAACGGAATATTAATACTCAAACCCCTCACTCTATTGAAGAATTTCTGAAAATCACCCATATCACCCTTTTTCTGAACTCGCGATGGAAACGGTGGTGGAGGGCGATTTACCATACTATCATCTTTCTTCTTCGAAGCCTCTCTTGGCCTTACTATTTCTTCAACTTCATCTTCCTTCTCATTTTCTTTCTCATTTTCTTTCTCACCCACTTCCTTTTCTTTTCTTGGAACTTCTTTCTCTTTCATAACGGGAAAAGGAGGTGGGAGAAGGTTCTTACCACTTCTCAAGGTAACAGCTTTACAATCTTCACGTTGTGATGGATTTTCGGTATCGCTTGGAAGTTGTCCTTGTGGACGTTGATTGAGCTGTTTACTGATTTGACTCAGCTGATTCTGGAACATCTTCATATTTGCTTCAGCTGCATTTTGTCTTTCTATTGCAGCGTTCTGACGTTCTATTGCTGCGTTCTGACGTTCCATCGCTTGTGCTTGTAGAGCAATCAAATTTTCAACAGTTTTCTGAAGGGTGAGTACCCCTTCTTGTGGATGTGCAGGTAAAGCTTTCTGGTTTAGCGTTTCATCGTAAGTATTCTGAGGAGCTTGTCTTGGTACATAAGTATTCTGATTCTGTCCTCCTTGATAATTGTTTTGTGGTCTAGGATTATAGTTGTTACCTTGGGGACGCGGCTGATACGCATATGTAGGATTGGCTGCCCCATTAGGATTCGAATATTGAAACCCAGGATGGTTTCTGTTAGGTTGATATCCATTACCACTCGAATTAAAATTACCTCTGTTGGACATAAAATTCACTGATTCTTGATTATTCGGACAACTTTCCTCATCATGATCATCTACCTTACAAATTGAACACATATAAACTTCTTGTGCAGCATGCACAGCTACCTTCTTACCCGAAAATCCTTCTGTCACAGCTAGAGTAAGCTGCTTCAATTGTTGCTCTATGGTATTCTGGATCTTATTCTCAAACGTAGCAAATTTCTCATCTATGTCAACATTATTTACTCCCTTGACTGGTGTTCTTACTGAGCTCCACCCAACTTCATTCTTGACTGTTCTCTCTAAAATGATCTTGGCATGAGCGGGTTGAACTTGAAGAAAACCTGCTCCACATAGTGTATCCAACTTCTCTCTCGAAATTCCATCAAGGCCTCTATAAAAGATCTTTAACTGTTGTTGTTCTGAAAAGCCATGATTAGGAACTTTACGCAAACACATCTGAAATCTTGTCCAACTCCTACCCACAGTTTCCTCATACTCTTGACGGAATTGTGTCAATTCTAGTTCAGCATCTAACCTCATGTTACTTGGGTAATACCTGTCAAAGAAAGCGATTTCTAATTGGTCCCAATTAGTAATCCTCGTAGGATCTTGCGTATCGTGCCATTCACTTGCTCCATCAATGACAAAGAATTTGAAAGCAGCAAAATACATCTGTTCTCTTGAAACCCCTTGTGTGATATAAGAATCACATATCTGCTTAAATTTTTGTACCGCTCTAAGAGGATCTTCCGATGGTCTTCCGCGAAAATTTCCAAAGTTTTGGAACTGAGCTAGCATACCCGGATCTGGACGGAATCTCGGAACATTAATATCTGGAGCACCTACTCCTATAGCTGGAGCGCGGAATGGAACTTCTGGAGGGCCATTAGTGAACCACGGATCATGATTCATCACTATCTGGACTGGAGGGTTAGGATTTAGTGGTTGAACTTGAGGAATAACGCCTGGAGCTAAAGGTTGGCCATTTGCATCTAACTGGCCTTGTCCATTCTGTTGACCTTGAATAATGATATTCTCCATTCTGTTACTTAATTCTTCTACTTCTAAAGCTTCTCGTTCTCTTCTTCTTCTGTTCGCAAGTCTGATCAACGATTCTGGATTACTAAGGATCGGAGGTGTTGGCTCTAGATCCTTGAATAGCCTTCTTCGCATACACCAAACCTAAAAACCTGAAAAAGCTAACAAACAAAAAGCGTAAAACTGATAAAATAAAATAAATGCACTTATCACTAAAGGATAAACACCGTGGTCACACGCTACCGTCCCCGGCAGCGGCGCCAAAAACTTGGTGGTCCTTTGTGTGTTCTAAAAATAAATGTAAATGCTAATCGAACCACAACCGCAAGTGTACGGTTGTCCCAAGTAGTATGTATGATAATACAGATTCGTTCCAAGGACGGATGGTTGATCACAATGTTTAGCAAGTAGTGATTGATGCACTTATGAAAATAAAAGACAATAAATTGTTTGTTTTGGTTTTGTTTATTAATTCTACTAAATGAAAGACAAATTATAAATGCAAGTAAAAGCTAAGACGCAAGTAAAATGTATGAAAACGCAATATGAGATGTAGTACTTGAGAACGCAAGGATCCTCCTAATTTTACTTTCTAACTTATGTTGTTTAAGGGTTAAATCAGTCAATTACAATGGTCGGGATTCTAATATCCTTATACCCCCGTCAGGGTGGACTATAAGGCGATCCTAAAGTGTCACTAGTCCCGTCAGGGTAAATATGATCCACCGTTGGATGATTAAGAATTATTACCACATTGGCCCTAGGATTAACTAAGTTCGTCAGAATCAATAGTTTTTATCCTAGATTGAACAATTATTTCTGTACCTAAACCCCCCGTCAGGATGATCCATACGCCACATATATGGAATAGCTTAGATACTAATACCTAATTTTAGTTCGCGACTCTAAAATTAGTAAACATTCACAAATTGTCGAAAAGAGTAAAAGCCCTAATTTAATTTAATTCAATAAAAACCCAAATTCAACATTCGTTATAATAATAAAATCAAGATTCACCCATTGTTTTGTTCTCAAGCACTAATGGAAATTTAGCTCATATTAAAATTAAAAACTAAATAAAAAGAAATGGAATTCATATTCGTTACAAAATTAAAATAAAAGAAAAACCTAATTTTCGGAATAAGAAGGACTACGAACGGAGCTATAGACCCACTCCAGCTCTTGTAGCTTCTCCTTTCTTCCTGCTGTAGCTTCTCTGGTGTTTTTAATCTTGTGGAAAGTGAATTGTGTTTAAAATAAGAGTCCAGACCTCCTTTTATAGTTAAAAATTCGGACTAGGGCTTGGACCAGAAAATAAAAGCCTAATTAAATGTCCAAGCCCACTTTCTAAGCCCAAAATCCCGTAACTGATGACAGGCCTTCACTAAAACTGCTTTTCCCGATGCGTTACAACTCCGATTGACCTCATTCCAGTTGCTAAAGTTCCGTACTTCGATAAGGAATGTTTTCTCTTCAAAGGTCAGCGGCTCAATCAGCTCTTAAGTACCTCGAAAACAGCAATCAAGGGCCTGGAAAATGGATTTTTAGCTCTAAAATAAAATCTTCGGGATTTCTCTTCAAGTCTTGACTCTATCTTTTGATCTTTGACTTTATCTTCGGATTCCTTTCCTAGCTAACATCTAAAAACCTGTAAACTTTACACTAAAAATACCAATATTACGCGCAAAAGTTTAATAATTCAAAAATGCTAGAAATAAAAAGGGAAATCCGAATTATTGCATATTTCATTCAAAAGTCTATCGAATTAATTAAATAAACACCAAAAATGATGTCTCCTAAGGGTCTAAAATAAGAACAATTAGGGAGACATCAAGCGCCTTATCCATTAGGCCACAAACGCTCATCGATTATTAGTTATACCAGAGTGCATAATTTAGAAATTGTCAGAATACCATAAATGACATGGCGTGATATAATTGGGTGTCAGTTATCAATCTTGATTAGAAGCCAAGTACCATATCGAGATTTGGTTATCCCTAGACTATATTAGAGACAAAATACACGCCTGGTAGGACTTAAACCCACAATCGCTTCATCCATTAGGATTAGAAGCTAAGTACCATATCGAGTACAATATGGTTATCATTAGACTATATCGGAGACTAACCGACAATCGCCTTATCCATTAGGATTAGAAACTAAGTACTATATCGAGTAGGATATAGTTATCCCTAGACTATATCGGAGACAAAATGCAGTGCATTCGCGGTGGGGCTCGAACCCACAATCGCTTGATTAGAAGTCAAGCGCCTTATCCATCAATGACGTGGCGTGATATAATTGGGTGTTAGTTATCAATCTTGACTAGAAGACAAGTACCATATCGAGTATGATATGGTTATCCCTAGACTATATTCGAGACAAAATGCATGTCTGGTGGACTTGAACCCACAATCGCCTTATCCATTAGGACTAGAAGCTAAGTACCATATCGAGTAGGATATGGTTATCCTTAGACTATATCAACCCATAATCGCCTAATCCATTAGGATAAGAAGCTAAGTACCATACAAAGTAGGATATGGTTATCCCTAGACTATATTGGATACAAAATCAATGCATTTGCGGTGGGACTCAAACTCACAATCGCTTGATTAGAAGTCAACCGCCTTATTCATTAGGTCGCGGGTGCTAATCGCTTATTAGTTAATATACAAGAGTGCATAAGTATTAGAATCTAAGTACCATATCAAGTAGGATATGGTCATCCCTAGACTATATTGGAGAAAAAATGGCATCGCACGCCCGGTGTCAAGCACCTTATCCATTAGGCCACGGGTGCTCATCTCATAAATTATTAATTAATATACAAGAGTACATAAGGCTTATAATCTAAGTACCATATCGAGTAGGATATGGTCAACCCTAGACTATATTGGAGACAAAATGAGATGCACGCCCGGTGGGACTCGAACTCACAATCGCTTGATTAGAAGTCAACCGCCTTATTCATTAGGTCGCGGGTGCTAATCGCTTATTAGTTAATATACAAGAGTGCATAAGTATTAGAATCTAAGTACCATATCAAGTAGGATATGGTCATCCCTAGACTATATTGGAGAAAAAATGGCATCGCACGCCCGGTGTCAAGCACCTTATCCATTAGGCCACGGGTGCTCATCTCATAAATTATTAATTAATATACAAGAGTACATAAGGCTTATAATCTAAGTACCATATCGAGTAGGATATGGTCAACCCTAGACTATATTGGAGACAAAATGAGATGCACGCCCGGTGGGACTCGAACCCACAATCGCTTGATTAGAAGTCAAGCGCCTTATCCATTAGGCCACGGGCGCTAATATATTATTAATTAATATACAAGAGTACATAAGGATTAGAAGCTAAGTACCATATCGAGTAGGATATGGTCAACCCTAGACTATATTGGAGACGAAATGCAATGCACGCCCGGTAGGACTCAAGCCCACAATCGCTTGATTAGAAGTCAAGCGCCTTAACCATTAGGCCACGGGCGCTCATCTATTATACAAGAGTACATAAGGATTAGAAGCTAAGTACCATATAGAGTAGGATATGGTCATCCCTAGACTATATTGGAGACAAAATGTGATGCACGCCCGAGGGGACTCGAACCTACAATCGCTTGATTAGAAGTCAAGCGCCTTATCCATTAGGCCACAGGCGCTCATCAATTATTAATTAATATACAAGAGTACATAAGAATTAGAAGCTAAGTACCATATAGAGTAGGATATAGTCATCCCTAGACTATATTGGAGACAAAATGTGATGCACGCCGGGTAGGACTCGAAGCCACAATCGCTTGATTAGAAGTCAAGCTCCTTATCCATTAGGCCACGGGTGCTCATGAATTATTAGTTAATATAAAAGAGTGCATAATTATTAGAAGCTAAGTACCATATCGAGTAGGATATGGTCATCCCTAGACTATATTGGAGACAAAATGCAATGCACGCCCGGTGGGACTCGTACCCACAATCGCTTGATTAGAAGTCAAGCGCCTTATCCATTAGGCCACAGGCGCTCATCAATTATTAACGATTAGAAGCTATGTACCATATCGAGTAGGATATGGTTATCCCTAGACTATAATGGAGACAAAATGCGATGCATGCCTGGTAAGATTCAAACCCACAATCGCTTGATTAGAAGTTAAGCATCTTACCCATTAGGCCATAGGCGCTCATCAACTATTAGTTAATATATAAGAGTGCATAATTCCGAAATTGTCAAAATACCATCAGTGACGTGGCGTGATATAATTGGGTGTCAGTTATCAATCTTGATCAGAAGCCAAGTACCATATCGAGTAGGATATTGGAGATAAAATACACGCCTGGTGGGAATTAAACCACAATTGCTTGATTAGAAGGCAAGTGCCTTATCCATTAGGCCACGGGCGCTCACTCTAGTCAACTTCTTAGAGTATGCTTATCCCTGTACAATTATATTGGAGACAAGATGCACGCCAATCAACTTCTTAAAGTATAATTAATCATCCCTATACAATTATATTGGAGACAAAAGGCACGTCCGGCGAGACTCAAACCTACAATCGCCTTATCCATTAGGGTTAGAAGCTAAGTACCGTATGGAGTAGGATATGGTTATCCACGCCCGGTGGGACTCGAACCCGCAGTTGCTTAATTAGAAGTCAAGCGCCTTATCTATTAGGCCATGAGCGCTCATTGATTATTGGTTAATATACAAGAGTGCACAATCTAGCAATCGTCAAAATACCATCAATGACGTGGCGTGATATAATTGGGTGTCAATTATCAATCTTGATTATAAGCCAAGTACCACAATAGTTTGATTAGAAGTCAAATGCCTTATTCATTAGACCACGAGCTCTCATTGATTATTAGTTGATATATTTCACGATAAAATAAATCAAAACAATAGTCCCATATTTCTTACAAAATACAACCATAGTTTAGATCTTACAATTTGATTGTGGATGCAAGTCAGATAAATTCAACGCCAATACCTTACTAACCAGTTGGGATTAACTCACTGGTCAGAGTTTTGGTCATTCAATCTAGTAATGCAGGTTCGAACCGAATCAATGACTACGAGTCCAAAGTGACTCTCCAAGGTAATTAAAAAAAAAATAGGAGTGATACTTTACTAAACCTATGTCAGAATGATTAGCATGACTGTAGGAATGATTAAGTCACTATAATTTATGATGATATTACCCGATAAAATAATTAGAAAAGTCCTCGTAATGCACTGGTCCAATTATCATCTTTGTTCTTCATTTTACCAATAAAATTTACGTCTGTATTTCTCAAGCTATGTTATATGAATCAAAGAGAAACCCCTATAATAATTCCGCATAATCTGTTCAACAAGCCCGTGTACAAGTATTTTTAGTTCTAACAGATCTGTAACACGCCCAAAGTATAAATTTATCTCTAAGTTATCATCCTTAGACTGTAATATAGATTATGGAGTACTCAACCCTGCCATAAAACCCGGCTCTACTATAAAACTCAAAACTTTCATTGCATTCACATTGTCGCCAAAACATAATGGTTTGGCTGTATCTAAATACAGTAAGGTTACAAAAAACAGATGGCTTAACAAGTAGGCGAGTAAAAGGTAGACCGCACCATTACGAGCTAGTGGAGTGGCATTACATTCTCTTTCTTTTGTTTTTAGTCAACTTTATGTGCAAAGATGGATTCGTTCAGCTCTTCGAATCTTCCATGGTCAAGCAAACTCATATATATAGTATTCATACTAATTTTAGAAAGAAAACTTCACCTATAAAGAAATTAATAATCAGTTATCAATATATATTTAGATAGGTTCCACAATAATTGTCGAGTTACTAAAGTGCTTTAAGGTCAATAAAAAATTAACCAATCTTGATAAAATAAGCAACATCATATACTCTTTGGTGGGGGTTCCCCTTTTTACCACCCTTCAAGCCTGAGAGGGGAATTCGTCAAGGCGACCCGATCTCGCCTTATATTTTTGTTATCTACATGGAGCGTCTATCGATTTTCATTCAGCACTGAGTGGAGACTGGAGTGTGGAAGCCGGTCACGATTAATTCAGGGGGTTTCCTTATCTCTCACATATTTTTTGCTGATGACCTCATTCTTTTTGCTGGAGCTTCGTCTCATAATCTTGAGATTTTGCAGGACACTTTGGATTTATTCTGTAAGGATGCGGGTCAGACAATTAGCAAGGAGAAATCGGTGATTTATTTCTCGAATAATATTGACGAGGAGTTAGCGCGGAGTTTAGCTAATCAAAGTGGTTATCAAAGAAGTGATGGTTTAGGGAAGCACCTTGGGGTTCCTATTCTTTCGGCTCGAAGACACGCGATTTCTATGGCGATTTTTTGAATGGGTTACGTGGGAAGCTTGCTAAATGGAAAGGGAATGCGCTTTCTTTGGCGGGAAGAATAACACTAGCGCAATCGGTTCTTAGTGCCTTCCCTATGTATTTAATGCAGGTAGAGAAGTTACCGGGTTACATTTGCGACGAGATTGACAAGATACGAAGGGAGTTCATTTGGGGTATTACGGAAGATCAAAAGCATATAAATTGGATAGCTTGGAAAGATATTTGCAAACCGAAAGACTTGGGAGGCCTTGGGATGAGACTAGCGGTGGAAATGAATAAAATACTCCAAGGTAAGCTAGGATGGAAAGTGCTCCAGGATGATTCAACCTTGTGGTGCATTGTCATGAAGCAAAAATATTTTAAACTAGCACTTGGTCATTATATGGCTAAGGCGTCAGATTCGAGGATCTGTAGAGCCATCGTGGAAGGTATTGCCATAGTTAGACGGGGATCCCGGTGGCTTGTGTATAATGGTTTGGAGGCAAAGTTTTGGATGGATATCTGGGTGGGAGATAGGCCACTTATTGAATTGGTTACGGGGTCGATTGAGGAAGAGGAGAGAAGTAAAAGAGTTAAGGATTATACTCGGGAGGATGGTTCGTGGGCTTGGGATATTTTTCAGGGCCTGTTACCAGCCTCAGTTTTGCTCCAGATTGCGGAAGTACAGGTACATTGTGATGAGGGTAGCAGAGACAATCTTGCGTGGATAAGGAATGTTCATGGTATTTACACGACTAAATCAGCGGTGTGGGATTCAGAATATAGTATTACACATCCTAATATCATGTGAAATAAAGTTTGGAAGTTGAAGTGTCCTCAACGCATACGTGTTTTAGTTTGGAGGGCCATTCATGAAAGATTAGCGACCTGCGGGAATTTGGGGAAGCGCGGAGTAGTTGAGTCGATTTTATGTCCGTGTTGTGGCCGAGAAGAGGAGGATGCGCTGCACTTATTCACGGAATGTTGTAAGGTCAGGGAGGTTTGGAATTTAGTGAGAAGGGAGATTCAGCTTAGCGAACAGGTTAATGGTAGCAGTTCGGTGTCCTCTTCTGTTTTCTCAAGGACCTGGACTGCAATTTTGGATAATGGGCCTCCTAGTTCGAACAGGCCCTTAATTAGTCCGCAGCATCAGGTTCCAGGAGTTACTGGTACAGGGGCTGCTCGGCGAATGACTTCTAGTCCAGGTGAACAGGTTATTTCCGGGGTGGTTGGAGCTGGGACAGTAGCGGGTCCCTCGAGATCTTCTGTTACAGCAGCTCCGCGAGAGGTTATTGAAGTGATTTCAATGAATACAGCAGCAGGACATATTTCAGCAGGTATTTCAAATAACACATTAGATGGTTTATCGAGGAAGGAATTGGGGCATATTTGGTGGAATAAAAACATCTCAAGCACTAGAGTTTATTCGGGTATCCTTTGGAATGTATACATTAATTGATTTAACTTGGAATGAACGGAATGGTACTGTCTTCAAAGGTGAAGAATTTTCGTCTGCAATAGCTTTGATCCGGAAAGCAAAGTTCGTAGCGACTAATTACTCACGCGTTTGGGGTAATGTGCCGGGAAGAGTATAATCGAGTTTGCAAAGAATCCATTTTTATGGGTGGTCGAAGCCTACTAGTGGATATAAGCTGAACACATATGGGAGCTTGAACAAATGGCGGAAGATCGGCGGCGGAGGTGGGGTAATTCGAGATAAAGAAGGCAATTGGGTTTGTGGTTTATCAATGAGAATTGACCATGAATTAACCACACTATTAGAAATTATAGCACTTAATCAAGGACTCTGTATGGCAGAAGACTTGAGAGCGAAGGATGTTGCAATAGAGATAGATTCTTGGGAAGCGCTTGAGTTAATTCGTTCGGAAAGATATGAGATGAGCCCGGCTGCACCATGGATACGCAGCATACAACAGGCTTTGCGCAAAAATACGTCCTTTAGCATTCGAGGTATCTTTAGAGAGAGTAATTACTGCGCAGATTACTTAGCAAAACTAGGCGTAACACAAATGGAGCGAATATGAAACTACAATGATCCACCAAGAGGAATTTGGAACATTATCACACACGATAGAATGGGGTGGACAACACCACGATTGATACACAGTCCTGGGTTAATCTCTGATGTCCTAGACTAGATGTTCCTATTTTGATACACCACAATCCTCTTTGGATCTCCATTGTAATGAAAAAAAAATATACTCTTTGGACTCGTAGAGACATGATAAAACTGATAACAAAACGATTATTTGTACTTCGATGTGTTGGTGAAGATGTAAAAAGTTAGGTAGCATAATGAGTAAATTAAATTTTTAGGCCATTACCTATAGCTTAAAAACATTTTTAGGCTAAACATTTCAAAAGTCACATTTTTAGGCCAAACGTATTCAAAATGCACATTATTAGGCTATTTTACTAATTTCGTGAGATGTTTCATTCGTTCTAAGGACAATTTATGCATTTCATATAAACTATATGTTTATTTGGCCGCATCACAAACTAGGAACTCTATCTAAAGTGTCTAAATTGTCCTTAAAATCTATGAAATACCTCACGAAATTAGTGAAATTGCCTTAAAATGGGCTTTTTGAATACATTTGGTCTAAAAATGTGACTTTTGAAACGTTTGGCCTAAAAATGTTTTTAAGTCGGCCTAAAAATGTTTTTAAGCCATAGGTAATGGCCTAAAAGTGATATTTTCTCTAGTATAATAGATACACATATACATATGTATACACATCACACACAAAATATGTGAAATTTTATGTATATAAAGAGCCTATAAAGAGAAGTATCTTATAATTTAAAAAATAGCAAATAAAAATAAGAATTTCTTTTTTATAATTTTTCATAATATCAAAGTTTAAGGGTGATTTTTTTTTGAAACTTTTCTAAATCGCCATTAATGGTTGCATAAACTTCTTACTCCACTCTAGTTTGATCATCTTCTTCTCTTTATCATGGAGAGCTCGAGTTTTACTCCTAATATCTCGTCATCTTCTGCAATTCTAGCTGGTTTGCTTCTTCTTCGCCAAAAATTGGGTACTCTGAGTACAGATTAAGCTTGATTCCTCTAACTTTGTGTTGTGGCGAGTTCAATTAGAAATTGTATTTGAAGCTCATGATTATTTGGATCATTTTAATATACCACGTCTTATTCCATATTTATTTGATCCTCTTTAATATACATGGATTATTAAAGATCATCAAATTAAAGTGTCTTTTCTTTCGTGTATGATTCTATCAGTTCTTAAACAAATTGTTAAGTTTCAACTCTCTCTTGATGTATGAACTAAGCGTGGAGAGATTTTTGTTAGTCAGTGTCTCACACATGTCCATCAAATTAAGATGTGTCTATGTAACATTAAGAAAGACAATCAACCAATGACTTATTATCTAGATGAAGTGTAGGAAAATTGTGATAGCCTTCAACATCTTTGCCTCTTGAGTATATCATAATGTACACCCTTAAATGTTTGCATAGTGCTTATAATCAATTCAAATCCAGTATTTAAATAACAAATGCTCAAACATAGACTCTCTTTTCATACTCTTGAAAGTTTACTACTTTTTGAGGAATTACACATGAAAATGGTTGATTCGTGTTAAATGCTTCACCAACACTTACTGCACTTTATTCAAATTATGGCGGTATGCGCAATTAATTTCCATCTCATGGTAGGGGTTATAATAGCGAAGGACGTGGACGTGGTCGACATATGTATGGTTTTTCCAATAAACCATCTCTTTTGGGTCTAACTCCTACAATTTATCATGTAGCTTCTTCTGTAGTTGTTTTTACTTATCAAATTTGTGATAACTTTGGTCATTCAACTTTGGATTGTTGTTATAGAACTGGTTTCACTAATTATCCTGCTACTCGAGCTTCAAATAAAGTTGTTTTAGTGGAAAATGTGGCTCAACCACCTATTATTGGTTATAATCATGAGTAGTGGTTTTCAGATTATGGTGTTAATAGCCATTTGACTCGTGATATCTCTTTTTTTCATTAATATACTCCTTATAATGGTTCTAATATTGTCTTGGTTGGTAATGGAAATGCTTTAAATATTGAAAATATTGGTTATGGTAAGATCTTCGCATCTTCCTCTTCTTTTTAGTAATTTTTCTATCCCCCAAGTTCCAAAAATCACATCCAATTTGCTATATCTCCAAGTTTACTTTAGTTAATAACTATAATATGAATTTTAATGCTTATTTTGTTCAGATATATGACAATACTACTCATCAATTGTTGTTCCATGGTTTTTGTAAGAAATGACTCTATCTTTTATTATTCTCTTCTGCACCATCTTACCTTCTACACTTGTTTGTCATCTACTATGGAGTCCTCATCTTCAAATTCACCTCAACTATGGCATCACGAGCTTGGGTATTTCGCATCCCAAGGTGTGATAAATAAACCAACACCTTAGAAGCCACTTCCCGATACGGGTCTTTGACAAGTAATAATTTGACAAGTAAAGGTTTATCATCTCCACATGGATTATCAAGGTTACAATTAATGTGTTAAAAAGTATAATAATGTATAACTGCTAAGAAAATGTAAATAATTAAAACAACTAGTTAAGTAAAATTAAAGATAATTAAAATGATAAATGAAAAGGAAGGGATGAGAGAGTTGCTTGATTCTTGCCAGTTTTCCCCTATGCCGCTAATTGAACGTTTTTATGAATTAGGGTGAGTTGTTGGATTCTCATGAGTCGGGGTTCTAATATCTCTTCAACTCCCTTTAGGGTAGCTTACAAAGCAACTTCAACACAGCTAGGGAAATTGGGTACGGACATCTTATGCAATGAATTGGTGTATTAATTCTAACTTGAGTAAATAGCATTTTTGCCCCCTGAGTTTTCACCCGACTGAAAGTTTGTCGCCTAATGTTTAAAATGCGACTGTTTACCCCCTAATTCTTGTTCTTGTGACCCGTTGCCCCTACTAACGTTTTCCGTCCATTTTTGCCGTTAAGTCTGACGTGGCTTTTCCATGTCAGTTTTTTTTAATTCTAATCCTAATTAATCAATTAATTAAGTTAAACCAAGGGTAAAATAGGTTTTTTATTAATAGTTTTTATATTATTAAATATAAATAATAAGATGGACCCCCACCCCACCCACCGAGACACTCCTACCCCCTCCCCCCTCTATTCCCCTTCTTCTTCTTCCCCATTCTTCTTCTTCTTCCCCGACAACTCTGGTTTTTCTATAAAAAATCAAGCAAAACAAATCATCCAGTAATAACATTATTCTCAATAACTTTCCCTTATGTCGAACGTTCTGTACCAGGAATAATATTTGCAGTAGTAGCTGATTTATCACAATAACTAAGCACATTCAAATCGTTAGTAATCTTAGCCATCTGATCTAGATTGTTCTTCGAATTAGCAACTGATTTTTCACAAGAATTTTGCACATTCGAATACTTTATTAAACAACAGATGGGCGTTTACAGTTTCTGCAGAATTCTTAACTAAAGGTACAGCTATATCCCACAGAACAATAGAACTAGTGCTGATACTTGCATTATAAGCTATTTTTTCACTCCCACGGTTAAGACTTGAATCGATCCCTTTTGCTTCCGGAACGTGGAGGTAAAAGCTTCACAATTATCTGCCGAATTAGCTTCATAACGATTTGAACATAAAATTTGTAATCTGGAGTTGGCGTATGAATCATCAGCATCGCTAATATTTGCCGAATCCGCTTCGCTGGTGTTTCCAGAAATGGTGTCTTCAACACCAAGGGTACCTGATATATTTGGAGAATCGATTTTCTCTTTTGGATTGAAAGAAGTCCACCTTCGCAGCCATTCAAGGCTTCCAATTCCTCAAGCGCGTCAACTTTAGGAGAACCATAATCGTGTTGGTCTTTAAACACAAGTAGCTTCACCTCTTCTGCTAAGGTCAAAGGCCGCTTTAAAATCAGGATTGGATGATTTGTTTTGCTTGATTTTTTTAGAAGAACCAGAGGTGTCGGGGAAAAAGAAGAAGAAGAAGAAGAAGAAGAAGAAGAAGAAGAATGGGGAAGAAGAAGAAGGGGAAGAGAGGGGGGAAGGGGTAGGGGTGTCTCGGTGGGGGTGGGAGGGGGGGTTTATTGTATTATTTATATTTAATAGTATAAAAACTATTAATAAAAAACCTATTTTACCCTTGGTTTAACTTAATTAATTGATTAATTAGGATTATAATTTAAAAAACTGACATGGAAAAGCCACGTCAAACTTAACGGCAAAAATGGACGGAAAACGTTAGTAGGGGGCAATGGGTCACAAGAACAAAAATTATGGGGTAAGTAGTCGCATTTTAAACATTAGGCAGCAACCTGTCAATCAGGTGAAAACTCAGGGGGCAAAAATGCTATTTACTATATAATATTAACATTTATTATAAATATGACAACAATAACTTATCAACTAATAAAATAATGTATTATTTTATATTTATCAAATATTATTGATATAACTAGCAAAAAAACTTAATTATATAAACAAAACTTACTTAATAGAAAGTTAACCGAGGTTGAAGTAAGAATTAGAGATAATTATAAGAGAGAATAATTATACCTAGTATCCGAAATAGAGCGTTTCGTGACCAGACAAAACCATTTCGGATACCCAGTATCCGAAATAAAACATTTTGATAACTGCGTTACCGAAATTCTTTATTTCGGATAATGGGTATCCGAAATGGTATAGATTCGGAAATACTTTCTCCTTTAGTATGTTTTTGCTATTACTTTTGAGTTTTAGTATGTTTGTAAAAAAAAACTCAATAATGTTGACTCTCTATTTAGCAAGTCAAACAAAAATTTGAACATGCTTCTAAAGGTAAACGACTTAACACCTAAAAGTATGTTTAAAGATTAACACCAAAAAAATTATATGGACATAATTGGTTCGAGAAGAAGGTAGACTAAATTGTCTATTAATACGTGATAAGCATTTGAGAAAATTCAAGATCCAACCATGGAATCGATGTGCCGCATAATTCTGAACTAATTCATATATTTTTTCGTAGAAACTAAAAGTCGAAAAGTTTAAATTAGAATGATCTGGAAAAAAAATCAAAGTATTATCTTATTTTCTGTATTGGAATTAAATTATTTTATATAAATTCGAGGTGAAAAACCAGTAACAGAATTCTTACAACAATCTTATTGAGGTTATAGAGGTGTTTAATACGACTTTGAAGGTAGTTCAATGACACTTATCTTGGATGATATCTCTTCAGAAACCGTAAGGAGGATGTGTATATTACATATTATACGTTCGTCTCTTATTATATATATGATGCACGGTAATATTTTCAATTTTAAATATATAGTTTTGTAGGTGTTCTATCTTGATACCCCTCATCACCTTGTATTAGTGTATATAAAAGTAAATCTTGAATTAGTTTATTCAATAGAGACTAAAAATCACATTTTTTTTATTTCAAGGAAGGACTAGGAAATTTTTGAATAAAATTAAATATCTTTTACTTGAGCTTCTCTCAAATATTTTTTATACAAATTCGAGCGAAACCCGGAATACATGCTATCCTGAGGGAGTACCTAACTTATAAAAAAGTAAATTAATAAACATAATTATAGAATCATTTTGAATATATCAGAATAATGGTCAAGGAAAGCTGTGTTTGATAAAGTCAATAATATCTTATCTATGTCCCTCTCTCTCGATTACATTGCTTTGTCATAGTCTTCTGTTCATCAATCTTTATTCCTTCCCACATCAACTAAAAAGTCAAAGTCGCATCATCCCCCTTAGTTTCCCCCTTCTTTCCTTAATCTTTACGATCACTCTTCATTTATATATGTTAATCACGTTCATTTCATGTTTCTAAATAATTCTCTCTCTCTCAACAACTTTTGCAAGTCTCCAAGTTATCAAACTTCATTGAATTTATTCTAGAATCGATATATACAAGACAACATTTAATAATTCGTTTGCCGGAGAAGTCAAGAAGATGGCCGGAGGAAGCGGAAGATCGCTGGAAGAAACGCCAACATGGGCTGTCGCCGTAGTCTGTTTTGTGTTGGTTGCTGTTTCCGTTGTCATAGAGCACTGTATTCATCTTATTGGAAAGGTACGTATAGGCCAAAATCAACATGCATAATTAAAATCAATGAAAACTCAACCATACACTCGGTTGAGATGTGACTTTCTTAAGTTTAATGCTACTAATTTTGATCATTAATGTCATAATTTCTCCATTTTCTTTTACTATCTACAGTGGTTGAAATCTAAACACAAGAGAGCCCTTTATGAATGTCTTGAAAAGATCAAATCAGGTATCACTACTTGTATAATTTGTTTATGGGTTAAGTGTGCCCCTTAAACTATTTCCAAAGAGAGCTAATTTAATTCATGATTTTTTTTTTTAAAAATCAAAATTCCTAAAACATTATCTCCCACTAGTTACCTTCTCTGTTTTTTTTTTTTTTTCTATTGTGCAACGGAGTCTGAAACTCACTAGCAGGGTTACACATTTGGTTGTGTTTTTTTTTTTTTTGTTGCGAAAAAATGAAATTACCCTCCTACATTTCTTTTAAATTACCGTTTTAGGAGGGGGCAATTCATGGTTTTTCCAGTAAAACCTATAATGCAAAAAAGGAAACATAATCAGCCATGTAGCTGGACGAGCTAGTGAAGGCCAAAGAAGTTAATTAACCTAAAAAAAAAAAGAAAAAGAACGAACCGAAAATCAATTTTTGTAGCAGTTTGAAACTCTTTTTTTTAGTTCATAACTAAATCAGCTGTTTAGAAATAGTTTAAAAGGATTTGGCGCACAAGCACTTAATCCTATATATAGCTAGGTTTTAGGGTATACAAAGCTTTAAATTATGTGCTAGTAACATTTTTTTTGTATGATTTTATGTAGTTCGTACTAACATTTTATTATGATTTTTTTTTATTTTTTTTAGAGCTTATGTTGCTGGGATTTATATCATTACTCCTAACAATAGGACAAGGTCCAATTTCAGACATATGTATACCAGAATCAGTTGGAGCTACATGGCATCCATGTAGTAAAAAGCAAGAGAAAGAAAAGTATCCAACTGAACCAGGCGACGGCGAGGAAGAACATAGACGGAGACTTTTAACAGTTGGTGTTGGAGCTAGGCGTATACTGGCAGGAGGTGGTGGAGATGACAAGTGTGCCGCGAAGGCATGACTATTATCACCTTTTTCTTTTCATTTTTTGACATTTTCATTAAGTTGAGAAACTTAATTTAAACATATTACGCGTATAAAGAATAGTAAACCATTTTAATTAGCAGACAAAGAAAAGTAATTAATTTAAAATCATTCGACATAGTGAATTGACTAATATATTACTCCAATGCTTATACAATTGAAATTGATACATTTATACGTAGCACGTAATTAAGAATAAAATAAATAGTGGGATTTGACGTATTTATTATTGAAACTTTGCAGGGCAAAGTTCCGCTTGTGTCGGCTGATGGTATTCATCAACTACACATTTTCATCTTTGTGTTAGCGGTATTTCATGTGCTCTATTGTATTTTGACAATGTTTTTGGGAAGAGCCAAGGTACTCGTTTTATATAACTTTGAATTATTTCAGTAACTAAAAAATTTAGTTAAATAAATGGATAGATCCTGGTGGAGGCTCTAACCCCTCCTCACTTATCTCATAATATGGTGGGAATTTGTTCAAAAAATATTTTAACCCTTAATGTTTTACGTCAACCTATATTCCCTTCTATTTTAGCTCTTGCGGAAGGAAATTAATTAATCCACTCCTAATTATGTTCTTAATTATGTTTTGACATTTTACTTTCTTATTTTAGATGAGGAGTTGGAAATCATGGGAGAAGGAAACTAAGACAGTCGAGTATCAATTTTCTAACGGTAAGGCTTATAATTTAATAATCACATGCACCTAAGTATCCATTATTATTTTATTCAATTGCATTCATATAACGAACATTAATAAGTCTCATAGTTCTTCATTAAGGATATAAATATTAACATTTTTGGTGTATATATATAAATATAATAATAATTAATGAACATCAAATTATATAATTGTTAGATATTTTAATTATCAATTAAATATTTAATAGTTAGTATATTGGAAACATATTAACTTTTATATCACATAACAGATCCAGAAAGATTCAGATTTGCTAGAGAAACATCATTTGGAAGAAGGCACTTGAACTTTTGGAGCGAAATCCCTGTTTTACTTTGGATTGTAAGTACGATTAATTAGTATATTCTAATCTCAATTACTTGTTAGAATTAGTAATAAAATCCCTGGTTTACAATATATATATATCTTGAATAAAGGGTAGATCTGAGAATTTTCCGGGACTAAAATGTAGATGATTGATAAAAATCATCAAAAGTAACTATATATTTTTCCAATATGACTATATTTACTAGACTTTATCAAAACTAAAAGTAATCATGCAAATACACCTCCGGAGTCGGTGGATCCTGCAATTCTCCATTCAAAATAATAATTCAGTGCAATTCTCCATTGTATTTTTCATAGTTAGTATCTGTAGTATAATTGATATTAAAGAAAGTAAAGAATGAGCTATCATAGGACCATTATTTCTCCAAAGATTTCAATGAAATCTTTAGGAATATTGATAAATACAACGTGGTCTCTTCTACAATTGGAATTCCCATCTTGTCATTCAAGTTTAAAATAATAGTTGCAAAAGATTTGATAATATATAATTGATGTTCAAATCTTTCCACCTTCCGCCTTGTTCTTTCTTTTCTCGCTTTAAAATAAGAAAATGAAAGTCAATCTTTCTTGCAATAATAATAAATAATAACAATATATAAGTAAGGAGTGACGTTATTTTGGACGGTTTGCGAATGTGCATGGAATAGATAGTCAAGCTAAGTTGCTACATTTACAATCGGTTTTTTAAGTTTTATGTTTAGTTTTATTTTCATATGTAATTACAATGTGCTATTGTGTGACAATGTTGTTGGATTTATTTCCAGGTTTGCTTTTTCAGGCAGTTTTTTAGATCAGTTCCAAAAGTTGATTATTTAACCTTAAGACATGGATTTATGATGGTAACTTTTCTTCTCTTAATCTTCCGACAACGGTTAATTATATATTGTGAGAGTTCTATTTTTAGTTTGAGTTTATCAAGGTTGAAACTTAAAACTATTTATATACAGTTTAATTATAAGTAATCGGTGATCGTTTAAACAAACCGTCTAGAAAATAAGCTAGAAAACTGATGGGCGTGGCCGCTTAGAAATTGACCGACTATAGTGAACCGCCTAACACTATAAAAGTATCGTTAGCGATAAAAATTTTAACACTAAAAATCTTAATTTTGCCGTTAATAACTGTTTTATTTGTTCGTCTCTATAAATTCGTCTCTAAAGATACTTTAAGTAGCAAATTGTTTATTTTTGCCTCTATTGACTTTATCTTTAGCGGCAAATATTGCCGCTAAAAATATAATTAGAGGTCATATTGGTGTTTAAAAATATCATTAGAAGCCATTTTTTTTGATACATGGGTTCCAGGCTTGCTTGCGCGTACCCAACTAATCTCACGGGGATATACACGCATCCCCATTTATATTTCCAGGTAAATCAGAACTAGCTGACCCATGTTTAGGAAGGAATTCGAACCTTATACTGTAATAACCTTATTTATTTTAGTGTTGCCGTAATAACCTCGTCCCTAATGATCCTATTTCTTGTAGTGTAACCCATTTAATTTTTGCATAATCCAATTTTTTTGTTTAGACGCTGTTTTTTTATATATATTTTTAGAGTAATGCTGGGTATTACCTAAAAAGCCATCACCTAAACATCACCCATGATGTGGCGGTTAGATGGACCAATCATGAATTTTTCTCTTTCCAGATTTACTTTTTTCTCTTTCCTTCATGATTGGACCACCTAACCGCCACATCATGGGTGATGTTTAGGTGATGGTTTTTTGGGTGATACCCAGCATTACTCATATTTTTATAACAAATATACAACCCTATCAAAACGATATATTTTATAATCAATTTAAATTTCTAAACAACAAGTTTTCTCAACAAAAAAAAAACAATATTTTCTACTAGTATTAATTTATCAAAAATTTATCTTTTATTTTATCAATTTTATCATTTTAACAAATTAGTTAAAGCAAATACCAAAATTATTTTTAGGCCACTTTTTAAGTGAATATTATTGTTTAGCCATACATTCTTAAAAGTGTAATTATTTTACCACTTCACTATTCCTATTAGATATTTAACAGAATTTAAGATCAGTTTAGGTATTTCAAATAAAAAATTATGATTTAGAGTAAATATATAATTTACTTCAAATATGCAAATTTAACTTAAAAATCTAATGCAATTAATAAAATGGTTAAAAAATAACATTTTTGAAAATCTATGATCCAAAAATATCACTTTTTAAAGGCGTGAGCTAAAAATAATTTACCTTGTATTTTGTATTTGCTCTTAAAATTTGAGATTTTCTCTAAATATTTTTTTTATATAATAACTTGTCAAATACAATAAATTCTTATTAGATAAAAAGATATAATAATAATATACCCTCTAGGCATTTTTTAAATCACTAATTGTATTGTATTGTAGTTATTTTATAATATTTAAATAGTCTATGTAATATAATTAAAAATAATAATAAAATTCAGTTAAAATATTAATTAAACTCTTCTTTAAATTTGAAATCCATCGGTTGATTTTTAATTTACTTTTCATTATTTTATAATATATTTAAGAGTTATTTTAATTCAGATAGAGATTGACTTTTAAAATTTTATACTTATTGTACAATAATTCTATAATTAAAGCAATAATTAACATTTTTCAGGCACATTTGGCACCTCATAGCCACACAAAATTTGATTTTCAAAAGTATATCAATAGATCGCTAGAAGAGGATTTTAAAGTTGTAGTTGGAATCAGGTAAATATAGTCTGAACTCTCTCATGATTATATATGAGTTAGTATAAATTTTATCTAGGATTTTCTTAATATCTCTTTTAATTAACCTTGATAATTCTTTTTCCTCAGTCCACCAATTTGGTTTTTCGCTGTGCTCTTCCTACTATTTAATACACATGGTAAGCAATCATAATTGTAATTAAGGTGTAAATAAAATATGTATTAACTATTCGAATTTTTCTTCAACTATATTATGAATGTCGTATTTATAGATCATGTAAGTCAATACATATTTACTACACAATCACACAATTACATGCAAAACTTTGACTTACAATTTTGTTTTTTATTCTCTTGACAGGGTGGTATTCATATCTATGGTTACCATTTATCCCATTAATTGTAAGTTGCTTAAAATCTTGAATATTGACTATTTGGATACTTTATTTTATTAATTAACAAGAAGATTAAATTAATGATTTAACATGAACAGATAATATTATTGGTTGGGACCAAATTACAAGTGATAATTACAAAAATGGGGCTAAGAATTCAAGAAAGAGGAGAGGTTGTCAAAGGTGTACCAGTTGTTCAACCGGGTGATCACCTCTTTTGGTTCAACCGTCCACGTCTTCTTCTTTATCTCATTAATTTTGTTCTCTTTCAGGTATTTATCGAGATAAATTCATTAGTCTTATTTTAGTAAAACTTGCTAATTTGATTTCTTGCAATATAACAAAATCTTAACATTGTCTTTGTTCAACAAACTTGCAGAATGCATTTCAGTTGGCTTTCTTTGCCTGGAGTTGGGTAAGTAATAGCTTCCATAAATAATTTTAACTTAGTTTAAGGAGATGTTGTAAATAATTACATTTTAAAATATACTTTCATTCAATATTGGATGATTCATTACTAATGATATTTTATGTCATGCAAAAACTAATTATATTAACTATCTAGTTAATCTAATGATATATGTTTTATCAGGATATATAAATGTTAATATTGGACTATCCAATATAAAATGAAAGTCTTATTTTTACATTTTATTTTCTAAATTTTGATATTAGACTAAATACTATTATCCTTTTCAGTATGAATTTGGGTTAAAATCTTGCTTCCACGACCATGTAGAGGATATCATCATCAGAATCACAATGGGGTGAGACATATTAATCATACAACTTATTTAATATTTAACAGTGATAAAATATTATCACTTATCTGATATTTAATTTGATTAATTATCTAATTATATTTTTTTTAACCAGGATTCTCATTCAGATACTTTGCAGCTATGTCACTCTCCCTCTTTATGCCCTTGTCACACAGGTAATATTAATCATTTATTTATGAATTGGGGCGGACCTTTATATTGTTGATCGGGGCCATGAGTTTTGTTAAAAGACAAACCCCTAGCTTTCTTTTAAAATACCTTAAGGTCCCCAAAGTTTTCAAACTATATCACAGTCAAACTTTTATTGAAAAAAAAAATATCGTGAGTATGTGATTGTGAAATATAGCTTTGCATAATATAAGGACATATAGTGCAATTATTTTAAATTTATAATGCAATTAATGCAATAATGTTCTAGATATATAATTTGCAAAAAATAGGAGCCTAAGGTGCAAAAATACAGGTTTTATGCACAATAATATGTACATAGTACAAGTAATTTATGATATTGATTAGTCTGCATGATATAGGGACCTATATTGCAATTTTTACATACTAACGGGACCTATAGTCCGATATTTGCATAATATAGTGTCCTTAGCAGCAATTAAACAAAAAAAAGACAAAATCTGTTTCCTTGACGTTGTTTGACCTATAGATAAAAATTTCCGATTACGTCCCTAGTGGACAAACTTGAAAGGGACTGGGTTTCCATGTTTTTCTGAAGTTATATTGGAAACTCATTTTGAAATCACGTTTTTTTACTAAATTATGTATGGCTTGATGAAAAATGAACAGATGGGTTCAACTATGAAACCAACGATTTTCAATGAAAGAGTGGCCACGGCACTAAAGAATTGGCACCACACAGCGAAGAGACACATAAAGCAAAATAAACGAAGCAACACCGTTACTCCAATGTCTAGCCGACCAGGAACACCGTCCCATGGAATGTCACCAGTTCATCTATTACGACATTACCGAAGCGAAATGGATAGTCTTCAAAGTTCTCCTCGAAGATCAAATTACGATGCGGAGGAAGGATCACCTTCTCCTAGAAGAAATTACTTCCAAGATGATGGCTCGTCGTCTCACCAACACCAAATTGAACTCGGTAAATATGTCCCGTATGATGGGGAGGTTCTGGAGTCAAACTCATTTCAAGTGGTTCCTTTAGAGGAGGAACCTACTAGGGCTGGGGAAGAGATTCATATTGTTGGGACCCATGACTTTTCTTTCCAAAGGAGACCGAGTGTATAGGTTGTGCATCGAGGAATAGGCTAGTCGTCATTCTTTGTATTTAAATATTTTTTTCTTCTAAAGGTTCATTATTTCTACAAGAAAAAATAACATATCGATATATATCTGTATAGTTGTTAAATTATATGTTAAGGTCTCGGTTGCTTGAACAAACGACCCAACTCACAACTTCAATTAAATCGCCATGACAATGGCCAGTTTTCGTTATACGGAAGTGATATCAGATACGGTTAGTTACATTAAAGTCAGGTTTGTATATATTTTCTCCGAAGTAGAAATTTTTCAATTTTTCATTTTATGTATCTGTTAGCAGATCAACATCGGTCATTAAAGTAAATAAAGTTCTTTTTTTTAATTAGTGTAAATCTATAGATATTAAAAGTGATTGTACTTCGATTGAATTGTACGCATTATTGTAATGAAAACTTATATGGGGATCAATTTATTTGCATTCTTATTTTCAGTCATAATTCTATTGTAGTTAAATAAATGAATATAGGGTGATCAATCTATAAGATTATAATAAGCGTTTGGGAAAAAAAAGCTATAAAATTTTGGAGACAAACTTCAGATTATATGTGGAGCTTATTGAAAGATTCTTTTGAAAGATTCTTTTTTAAAGAGGCCATTACCAAACTTATAGATAATCAAACACTAAAATACTCTCGTATGAAACAAACATCACATAAAGATAAAAACAAGTGAAAATAAGCATGGGTAACCAACTCAGTGAGTCAAATCCGGTCACCACCACCGACCACCGTTGATACCGCCACCAGTCTTGTACTAAGAGATTTTACTGAGCACTCAGAGTAAAAAACATAGAGTACCAGAAAAAATATTGAGTATCGGAAAAAAAATCACTGAGTATCGAGAGAAATTTCTCTGACAATCGTAAAAAAATACCTAGTATCGGAGTATCGTAAAATTTCTCTGAGTACTCCGAGAAAACTCTCAGTATTCAGTAAAAAAAACACTAAGTATTATAACAAAGACTGGGTAACACATAATAAAAAATAACCAGTATTTTTATGTTGAGAAAATTAAGCTGAAATATATTAACTAACAAGATACACTATAAAAAGAAGAGTAATGCTGGGTATCACCAAAAAAACAATCATTTAAAAATCACCCATGATGTGGATCCTGGGTGGTCCAACCATGCAATAAAGAGAAAAAAAAGTAGACAGGAAAGAGAAACAGTCAGTGTTGTTAAAGCGAAAAAGCGAAAAAAAGCGATGAACCTCCAAATAATTTAAAGCGCAAAGCGCTAGCCTAGGCGCTAGCCTAGGCATTTAAGGCGCCCTACATACAAAATTATATATATATATAATTATATATATATAAATTATAGAGAAAAAACATGCTTATAGCTTATAACTTATAAAATTAAATCATAGGACCTAAAACAAACATAAAAGTAAACATAAAGTTATTAAGTTTTAAAAAAAAATCATAATCTTAAATTTTTAATCAAAATCCACCAACTTCAAAATCATCATATTCATCATCAACTTCATCTTCGTCCTCCTCATGATTAGTATTATACTCATTATCAACTCTTTCATCTTCATCATCATCTTCCTCATCTACTAAACTCAACCTTGATCTTGATAATTGTGAACCTCTAGTAACTCTTATTGGTTCTCCAGCTCCCATTGCCGTTTCCACACTACCCCAATTTAAACTACTCTCATTATTAACTAATTCTTCTGCAGCATCAATGTTAGCTCCCATTTGTCCAACTAACCATTCATTACAATCATCAATATCTTGTAATGAAATTGGATCGGTGTTATCTTTCAGATTATGACGATCAATAAGAGCTTGATTATATTTAACATACACTAAGTCTTGTAGTTTTTGATGAGAAAGTTTGTTTCTTTTTTTCGAGTGAATCTATAAAATATGAGAAAATGTATTAGAGATTCAAGTTTCAAATATTAAATATTTTTCATAAAATTAAAAGTGTAATAAATATTAAATAATTATTTACCTGCTCAAACACACTCCAGTTACGTTCACAACCAGTTGCACTACATGTTAGTGATAATATCCTAATGGCCAAATCTTGTAATTTGGGTACTTCAACACCATAGGAACTCCACCAATCAGCAGGAGACTTTGATTTTCTAGACCTTGTTGCCATTCCAGTACCAAAGAGTCCAGCAGCAGCCTTGTACTTTGATAATTCTTGTCCAATTGTATCTTGATCTTCGAATGAAGGAACCATTTTCTCGATGACATTCATTAACCCTATGACCAATTCAGAATTTTTTTCAATATTCGGATCGAAATAAAAAAAACCTGGGTTTAAGTAATGCGCGGCTGCATGTAAAGGACGATGAAGTTGACACTCCCATCGCTGATCAATTATCTTAAAAACTTGTTCATATTTTTTTTTATCAGTAAAAGAATTAGCAATTGCTTCTTTAGCTCTATCCATGGCCTCATAAATGTAACCCATTGATGGTTTTTTCTCATTATCAACAAGTCGAAGAACTTTTACCAGTGGCCCCATGATTTTCAAGATATAGTACACATTATTCCAAAAAGATGTTAACATTACTAATTCTTGTGCTCTTTTTCCTTTCGCCTCCTTGCACCATTTACTCTTTCCCCATCCTTCACTTGTGAACATAGTTCTAAGAGGCTGTCTTTGCTTATGAATACTACTCAAAGTTAAAAATGTTGTCGCAAATCTTGTCACTCCATGTCGAACTAAATTCTTGTTATCGGTGAAGGTTTTCATCATATTAAGTACACCAAGATGGTTATATATATAACCAACAAGGAATATACCATTTTCTATAGTTTTCTTCACGAGAGAGATCTTCCCAATATCTTCTAACATTAGATCCAAACAATGAGCTGCACATGGAGTCCAGAAGATGTGTTTTCTTTTCGCTTCCAATAATTTCCCTATCATTACATAATAGATAAATATATTATATAAGTTAAGTACTTAAGTCGTAAAAAGATAAAAAATTATATAATAAATTACTTACCAGCTAATACATAATTGCTACCATTGTCCGTAACCACTTGTACAATATTCTCCTCTCCGATCTTTTCCACAAATTTATCGAGCATTTCATATATTGCATTTCCACTTTTCTCAATAGAAGATGCATCAACAGACTCCACAAACATTGTTCCTAAGGAACAATTAACCATCAAGTTGATAATACTCCTCCGAGTTCTATCAGTCCACCCATCTGACATAATAGAACAACCATTTTTTTTCCATTCAGCTTTATGAGGACTCAACAAGTTATCGGTATATTCCACCTCATTTTTTAGTAAAGGAACTCGAAGCTCATGATAACTAGGTGGTTTTAAATGGGGTCCATGCTTTCCAACAGCAACGAGCATTTCTTTGAAAAAACCATAGTTGGCGACATTAAACGCGATCCCAGCACGATAGAAAAATCTAGCAATGTATTGTATAGTTCGATTCCTGGCTTCTTTGTCACAAGAATCTATGATGCCTTGTTGTTTTTTTTGATCCACTTTGCCGTGTTTCATCATGAACAAATCCATAGGCCCTTTTTTTTTACTTGAAGACCCTGATGCCCTCTCTTTTCCTCTTTTTGATCCTACCCTCGCATTTTCTTCTACGATTATAAGTTCATCGTCATCATTTTCTAATTGCTCACCATCTTCATAATCCTCATATAAATTTTTTAGTTCCATATTTTTATTTTTTTTCTCATTCATGTTTCTAATCAACTCTTCTTTAACTTCTGGGGGAACTTTTTGACATATTTGTGTATTTGAGGAATTACACATTTGGTGTTGCTTGGCTCGATATATACCCCCGGTTGTTTTGTGCCCACAAAAGTTACATATAATACTATTATTATTAGTTGCGCTTTTCGTATTGTATTTTCACCCGATATCCTTTGATCTAGTTGAATTTTCACCCATTTTCCTAAATACAAAAGTCATGACAGAATATTAGAAAAGATAAATAAATTAGTAGTCTTGGAAAAATAGAAATAAATGACAAAGAAAACTTAAAAAAAATATCTCAATCTGAATATAATTATATATATCATTTATTAAAATTTAAAACATACATGACATAGCACAGATACACTACTAGTCAATAGTATGTCATATTCTAATCAACTTGCAGCAGCACGCCCAAAAAAAAAAAAAAAACTTGCACAGCCATCATATTAATCATACATTATACTGCAGGGTTTTTACTTTTCATTATTATATATTAGTTAAAGTATTAAACAAAGTTATATTAGTCAACACATTATAACGAAAAAATAATACTACATGACATGCAGTGCACAACTCATTGACTGAATTCAAAACATAGAATGACTGTTTCCCTATTTTTCATACTAGTAGGATCGATCAAGTATGACAGCAATCAAGACTACATATAATATTAATCCAAGCGGCACCATGAAACACTTCAGTAAAAAAAACAAATTATACAGTTAAATGATCATGTTAAAAAAACAAATTAAATACATAAACTGATATTTTTCTGAATTCTTATACTTATAAGTTTAAAGTTTAAACTACACAGTTAAGAAAATTAAACAGGACAGAGTAAAATTTAAAAGCAAAACTAAACTAATTAGCAAAAGTTTGAAGATACCTGTATACACTGTAAATGGCCGCCGCCGCTGCTGATGATGTTGATGAACAATGATGCTCTGGTGTATTTGTGTCTTATACAGATAAGTTAACATATAATTTATAGGGATTAGCTAGGTTTTTTTTTGCAATTTGGGCCTTGGGGTAAGATTTTTTTTTACCGTTTGAATACTAGGATTTCATATCAGTTTTGGAAATTCTGGAAAGGAAATTTAAAACTTCTTAAAATATAATTAAATTTGTCTGAATCAAATCAAACTTCTGAAATTACAATCAATCATGATAATCAATTTGCTATAATTAAGGCGGTGAAAAGCGAAAGTTTTTCTAATTACAGTAAGCGTTGAAAAGCGAAAAAAGCCATCGTTTAAGCATTCTGTGCGCTTCGCTCCAACATAAGGCGTTGGGCCTTTATTGGGCCTCGCTTTTACGCCTAAGCGGACGCTCAGAACGCTTTTAATAACACTGGAAACAGTATGATATTTTGTATCAAGCTATGAGTATGAATCATATAATGTATTTTATATTGCGGTGAATAATTCAAGAGATGCTGTTTTCGGAGATGTGAGTTCATCATACAATCGCATACTTAGATATATTGACATATTAAAAGGTGTTGATCCCTTCTCACAAGTTGCATTAGAATATCATCGCGAGACTTGTAATTTTGTTTAGCATTCGGGGCATGTCTTCTTGGGTTCCTTACTTACCGTTCTCTCTTGACAGTACCTTTTGGGAAAATGAATTCAAAGGTCATCTATTGGTTGAAACAATAAAAGATGAAGACCAAGGTAATCATTTTGTAATTTGTACATAACACCTATGTTTCCCCCTCGCGCAATGGATTTTTGCCCATTGACATGCACCCATTAAGATGTAATGAGTTTTACCTATTGAGACGTAAAGGGTTTTAAGCCCTACGGTTTTTCTTATTTTGCACATCTATTCCAATCTTCCTTTTATTTTTTTCAACAAATCTTATATGTTGTTGCTTCCAGGTATTTTCTCAATTGCTTTTTCAATTGTTTGGTTTAAAGATAGCGCTAATTGGAAGATTATTCTGCATTTTCTTGCTCCAGACATAGATGGTTGTGAGTTGACTTCTGTATATGATTGTCATGGTGAGATTGTCAATGGACTGGAGAAGTTACCTCCATGCATTTTGTCTACGACATCTAAATATGAATATGAAACATAAATTTAGAGGCGGTGGTAGAGTTTTAACGGAGAGAATAATGCAATTGTTGTCAATTTATGCTTTTGCACGTGATCCGAAACATTTAATCTAGCTCTTGCAACTTTTAAAGAGATAGGCGGCAAGAGCAAAACTGAGTCCATGCCCACATTACCAAAGGAGTAATTTGTTAACGCCTTTTTCAAGGGTTGGAGTTATACGAAAATAACTTCTAATGCCACTAAGGCTTTTAACAATAAGATTAGATCCATGTGTGAATTACCAGTCATTGAACGTATTGATGGTAATAGAAACACACCGATAAAACAGATCTACGAGCGTTCTGTGAAAGCAAATATCATTATTGGTATTTTACTCACGCAAAAAGAAGGTATAACTTTTCTTTAAAGATGCTCATTCATTGGTTTTTTACAGTCCCCCCATCACTTGAAGTTCACTTTGAGCCTATAATGATTGTTGATCTCGAGAACTATACATGCTTATGTCGTAGTTGGCTAATAAATGTTTTCCTTGTTGTCACGTTGTTGTGGCGTTGGAGTATGGTCATCCCGAATCCAAAATAAACTACATTAAAGAGTAAATTTTAAACTCATAATTTAAAAATATCGTTATGCTCATAGCATCCCATATTTCTCTCTAATTATTACGTTGATTACCCCGTAGATGATTTATTGAATGTTTAACCTCTGTTAAAAGAAGCACCAACATGGTAGGCCGAGAAAATAAAGGTTATGCTCTATTGGAAAAGTTAGTTCGAAAGGAGATTGTGTGGTAACTGCAGCACAGTATTTTACCATAACAGGGTTACATGCGATGCGGGCGTGCATAATGTTAAAGGGATGGAGTGAACAAGGCTTTAATTTACTAATTTTTCTTTTATTTTGTCACAATTTTTGATTTTGTACTAATGTTAGTGATTGCCTATTATGTTGAAATGATTTTTTTTATTTTATACATTCGTTTGAATATTTTTAATTTTTCAATCATTGTATTCTTGTTATAAATGTTTACCTTGTTATTGTACACCTATTTTATTTTGTTGTGTATTTACCCATATTATGTGGATAGATTTTATCCATTGAGGTGTAATGGTTTTACCCATTGCCTTAATTGATTTTTACCAATTATAAGGACTTTGTCACTTTTAAAGGTATGTTGATCTGGCATAATTTGGTTTTTTTCGATGATGTAATTAGTCAATGGGGTTTTACCTATTACGGTATAGGGGTCCATCCAATAACCATAAAAGAGTTAGTGAAGTAATTATTCAATGGTTTTCACCTTCTAACTTAATAGCTTTCTACTAATTACTAATATGAGAGTGTGGTTTGCAACTATTCAACGGGTTTCTACCTATTGAGGTAATGAGTTTATACTCAATACCAAACCAAAAGTTCATGAAGTATTTAGTCAAATAGGAATTTATCCATCACATTTAAGAGGACACTGTAACAAAACAATATAATCCAGAACATAACACAAATCTAACAACATAACCTTTCGCATAAAAAATAATTCATCCAAAGAAACAGTATTCATCTTAATCATTAAAAATTTAACAAAGACTCGAGAACCATGTGCAAAATCAGATTTTGTATCTGAAGTAAACAATATCATCATTGTCTGGTTCACTGACATTCTCGTTCTTAGTAGTCATCCTATCCTTGACATGTTGTGTACAGTTCTTGTCCTTTAACAACTTTTCTAATATTTTTGAACCTCATATGACTAGTACCAAATTGAGCATAGTGCTTCAAATTTGAGCCTTTGACATAGAGATTATCTACGATGTATATTTCTACGATCCCCGAATCAACAGTTGTTGCTTCAAGATATTTGACTTTAATTTGTTCTAGAATAATATGAGGATCAAATTACACGGTGCATCCTTTTAGTTAAATATATTTTAGAAATTCATGTTAGCCTTAGAACCTATAGACTTAGACTTCATTGGTTTTTAGTGCTTGAAAGATGGGATATCAGCATCCTAAACCAAAAGTATCCATATAATGGGTTACTCTGATGTATTATTGATAGAGATAAAGATGATTATGAAAAAATTGTGCATGCAACTATAGATATTTAGAATCTATTATGTAGTTTATATAGAGCTGCATCGATAGGATTCAGTTCATCAATACCTTAATGATTTGCATATAAGAATATTACTAGAAACTCGCCATCATATTTGGGTCCATATGCGATTTATGCTTCATTCTGGGATCCTCATCACGAACATAATTAGCACTCCAACAGATTTTGTAAAAGTAATATGTGGGATCTGGTGCCCTATGACATAATATATTAGCATCAATATCCATCTATGATGGGTAAATGGATAAGAACCCATAATTGGGTTCATCAGCAATTACCTCTTTTCTTATTCCTTCTCCAGATGCTACATCTTACATGTATGGTATGCTTACGTGTGTTCTATTTAAAGACATCCTTGCCTTCTAGGTATGTTGGAAGCTTCTGGTTAGAACTATCTCACATCCATATCTTGGATTTCATGCTTGTCAAGGTTGCCTTTTCTAGACCATCTTGCAACTTTGATTGATTGTTTCGTAAAATCCGGTCTGAAGTCCTTTGGCAGATTGAGGTGTTCACTGTCTTAAACTTGACAAAAAATGGAACTAGGTGTTTTCCTGGGTTGTCTTTCCTTTTTCCCATTCCCTTCTTCTTTTTTGTATTGATTTTTATTTGTTTCCATTCTAAAGGTTCCCGCTCTCATATATCGGTCTCTTCCCCTATTTCTTTGATTCAATAGTCACTGGTTTCTTTACTTTGTGGAGATTTTTTCTTGGTCGACTTGACGTGTCAGATTGAAATGTAGGTCAAAAGATGGCTCGTTGGGGGCACCCTACATCCACTTTATAGGCAAGCCAATGTAATTGACCAAAGCGAACAATTTTAGTTCTTCCTCAGCATCCATCCTTCAAATTCAATTTCCCCATCTTCTTCAACTATGTCTTGATCCTCCATCTACTTTATAAATTTCCTAATTTTTATTTCTGGATCAAGCTTCTTAGCAATCTCGTAGGACAATACTTCTACCAAGTCTTCCATAATTTTTCTATGCTTCAAACTCGCCTCTACCAACTCCATCTGAACATGTTCTACATCATATATTAACCACTTTAGACGGTTGGTTTTAACTTCCCAGTCCTTGATTTTCTTATCCTTTCCCCATCACTGTAGCCAATTTTTCAATGTATGTGTCTGCACGTAGGAGTTTTTCTATCAAATTTGTCTCTGCACCGGTTGAGTTTTTTAGACTCCAAGTCAACTTATCTTTTGCTTCTTCGCTCCCTTTGAGTTTATACTCTAACACCTGGTTTTGTGATTTAATCTCATATCTCTTCTTTGAGCTTATCCACCAACTTTGTCGAATCCCCAGGAACTGGTGATAACTGTGTTATCTTAGTCAATCTGGTAGTTATTTTCCTTGTCTTGAAAGTATTATAGAAAGCGTGTTATCTTGAATCGGTGATCTATCTCTTTCCTGTTAAGATGATTGTATAAGACCATCCCTGAATTCGTTCAGTAAGCCATGCACTCCACATCATCCTCAACTTGTACCCCAATATCAACTTTTTTTTCTTTCTTCTGTTTTTTGTTTACGTTGATCGAATCTGAATTAGATTCTCTCTCCGATTTGGACACATGTTTTGAATCCACCTAGTTGTTTTCTTCACTAACCCCCTTAGGTGGGTTAGAACCTACTTCTAAACCGTCCCTTGATCTGGAGGTTCCATCTTTAACTTTATTTAATGCATTATCATCGCCCCCATCGAACGAACCATAATCCTCTATATTTCTCTCATATTTCTCTGAGGTTTTGTCTCCAATTAATTCATTATAATCCTCCTCGCCATCTCTTTCGTTCTCATAGATGTCCTCTTCATCATCTTCTTCATCCTCTTCTTCATCATCTCCTGGCTCCAACCCTTTCATCATATGCCATTTCAGCATGTTGTTTCTTATCGACATTTTCCTTCTTAACTTCAGCACCAAATCTTCTTGGGATGCCATGGAAAAAATGATGGGTTATTCAAAAAAAAATAGCAAAAACATGGTTTTTTGAAACAAATGATGGGTTTTGATGTGATGGGTAAATACCCATTATTCTATGATAGTTAAACACACATAACAACCATGACAGGTAAACACCCATTGCAACCATGTTGCGTATAAACCAGTTACAGAATATCAGAGCAGAAGGAAGTTAACTTACCGTATTCACGTTTATTTTTCAATGTATCTCTTATCGTTCAATGACTCCCTGATTAAAGTTAGCCACGTGCAGATCCTAATAAACAATAATATGGAAACGAATCAAAATAATACACCAATCTGGAGAGAAGAGAAAATAAGAGGAACTCACACTATTTAAAAATGCGATTATCATTCATCAATTAAGTGAAACCTACTGGAACTGGCCAAAGACTGATACCAGAATTAGAGATAAATGTTTTTTTCTCAAAACAAATCTGGACAAACTCGGTAGCTAAAGGTGAAGTTTGGGCAGTTCTTGAGACTACAAAAATATATATGAAATCTATCAATGAAAAGGTGATTATATGCTTGGACAACCTTGAAATTTTTCAAGGCATAAAGTCAACATTAGCTGTGGGTGGAGGATTAAGCCAATTGTCTCACGAATTCGGGATATCGCTAACCGACTGATCACATCGCTCGTTTACCTAGACAATGGATCGACGCGGTAGATGGGGCCTCTCTCTAGAGACGTCATTCGACCGGCTTGAAATAGGGTAATTTAAATGTAGTTTCTGCTTTTTTTTTCACTATGTCAAAAAAAAATCCTAAACTGAAACCATGTATTAAAAAAAAGTAAAGATATATATCACCTCTATTTGCTTTACCCATAAATCATCTTTTATGTGGAGGTTTAAACACCAACAAAAACTTTTCTCTTTTTTAAATTATTATTTTCTCTTTTCTTTGTTTAATGCCACGAGGTGATAAATGAATAAAGAAAAAAAAAATGATACTATATAGCAATGCTCATAAAAAAATAAGAAAAGTGACGACCCAAGTTGATCTCTATCCACTGTGTTTACATCATTATTTTCTCCGCACAACATTTATCGAACACATCAACATCATCAAAATGGGTCGAGGTTCATCACAGTCCCAAACAGCTTCATCCTCTATTAGCCGACCAGGCATTATGGCCGGCCCACGAGGGTCCGCAGCCGCCACAGCCAGCATGCGCCGACGTGGCACAACCGGAGGCAGTTCATCTACCGGCGGCAGAAACTTCACTGGAGTCGGTGGTGGTTCAGGCTCATCAAGCAATATGCTAAGATTCTACACAGATGATGCACCAGGTCTCAAGATAAGCCCAAACGTCGTTCTGTTCATGAGCCTCTGTTTCATCGCCTTTGTCACTGCTCTTCATGTTGTCGGCAAGCTTTATCGTTCTGGTGCCGCTTCCGAATCTTGAATTATCATATCCAGGTTCCGATGCTGTGTTTTCGTTATCATTTAGTAGCTAAGTGTGTGCCACGAGGTGTTACCTCCTGTAAATATTGTATTTACTTTCCCCTGTTCAAATACTATGTTAATGTAATAATATAATGGAGCTTTGTTCTCGTTATTCACCCTGCGTTACTTAGCTTTGACTGTATCTAGGGGCGGAGACAAATTTGGGGGGTATGTTGTCCGATTTATTTTAACTTAATTGCAATATTAGGTCCCTATATTATGCAAAAATTGCATCATAGCTGTTTCCATATCTCAATAAATTGAAATTCAATTTAATTTCTTAAACTCGAGAATAAAAAAGTTTGTTTAGCTTTAGACACTATATGAGTAACAAATATGTTCAAACGGATTTAGATATCACAAAATTACAAGCACAAATATTCAACAATAACTACTTGCTTAAACATAGAATTACTTTCTGTCAAAAGGCGTCCAATCTCGAACAACACAACTTTTAAAACAATTTTTCTTCAAGTACTTGAGCTTATGAGTAAGCCACAACGTTTTGTCGTTGCGAGGAACAGAAGCTTCTTCTTTTTCCTTTTCATCTTTGTTGAATGTATAACTCCTCAAGTACTTCTGCCTCATCAAAAACCTCTTCTCAAAGCTAGTAATTTCTTCGGGTTGTTCAGAAAAATGTTAAAAAGCAGACGTTTGCTAGTATTTATCTTGTTTCCTTGTTAGTTATTAGCATCCTCAAGAACTCTTTATCATCTTCAATGGATTTGTAAAGTTTATCCTCGGATTGCAGGGTGATTTCGTTCATCTTCATGATGATCTCTTTTGTGGTAATTTTATATGTTCATAGTCTCTCCAGCCATTATATAGAGTAGTCTAGTTTGTTGATCATAACAAGGATTTAGAGTTGTGATTAGATTAGGTTTTCATATTTGATCGAGTCCGGCTGTTAATGGAAGTAGAGATTTACTCATTTTTCCGTACTAACTCCTGAAAACATTTAAAATAAACCACATTATTCTTATTATTATTGTTTTTTTGGTTTATACCAAAGTAATTAAGAATTAAACAGCCAATTCTTTCCACACATATTTCTTTTCTAACATAAATGAACACTGTTATATATATCACTTAGGGCCCGTTTGGAAGTGCTTATTTTAGAGTAAAAAAGCGCTTTTAGATTAAAATTCAAAATTTAAAAAAATTATTAAAAATAATTTTGAAATCTAAAATTATTTTAAGTGCTTTTTTTAAGAAGCAACTATTTGGTGCTTCTCATAAAAGTATTTTTCAAAGTTAAAAAAAAATTTAAAATGCTAAAAGCACTTTTAAGTGCTTCTCTAAACAAGCACTTCCAAACAGGCACTTAGTAATTACTTCATCCTATCACCTTTTATGTGAAAACTATTTGTCATTAAAAAAATTAACAATATTTTAAAAACATAAATGACATGATTGATGTTCTAAACATTTATCTTAAAAGTGATATAGAAATGAAAGAAAAAATGATAATATATGTACTCTACCCAAATGCACAATACAGTTGTCACCCGTAACAAACATCCAACATAACATTGTAGGAGTACATCATTATTCTATTTTCATACCATTTTTTATTTTATTTAATTTAGCTTTTGTTATCTCAATCTAAATAGATTAAAATATCTTTTAAGAATTCAACTTGCTTTTTTTGGTCGACCTCTTTCCAACTCTTCAACGAGAAAAAACAACAATTTTTTATGTGACATCCAACCAATCATCCTCCAACCATGGAGAAATCACTTCGTCTCACAAAAAGTAAGAATTTTCTTTTTGTAATTAAATTTTTTAAATCGCTGGATTTTGTTTTCAGAACAGAACTCGGATGGTGATGGTTTCGGAACAGAAAAGACAATTTTAACCATTGCTGAATATGGTTTGGGTGATTATCTATGTTTTTAGAAAAAAAAATATGAAATCAAAGACAGTTTAATAAAAAAGATAAGGTTGATTTGTATAATATAAAATGAATATTGGAGGGTTCTTTTTACTTGTAAACAAAATAATCATAAGCAAAACATAAGAATAAAATAATTTGAAGACAACATCTAAGATACCGCCTCTTTTCTTAGCAGTCGTTTAAGGCTAGATTAGGCTCATTCACCATATTTTTCTTCTGTTCTTCTTCGCCACTTTGTCAACTGTCACTGCAAATTTCTTTTGATCCCTTTTCTTATTTTCATATTAGTCATCCTTCTACTCATTACAACAATATCATCAACACCAAATCCCAAAACCTTCTAAAATTTTCCAAATTTATATAAGATAGAAAATTGAGAGATGACTTAACATATAGAGTTGGAAAAAAGAAGCTAACATAACAATATTAATATCTGGAAAACTTACTCATAATAAATTACAGAGCAATACAAAGAATTGATCAAAAATAAAGTGATCAAAGATGCATTTGCTCGTATAGATCATCTAAAATTCCTTATTCCCTATTGCTATCAAACCAGACAGCTCAAAACATTTCAAATATCCAAAAATATGTCACCGATAGATTAGGCTTGCCAATGTAAAAAGGGTTTCCTTAACGGAATTTGCTGCTGACTGTATCATAGCTTGGTGCATAAACAACTGCCACAAATGGAGAATATGAGGAATATGAGTATCAATTTAGTCCTTAAGATAAAAGAGTGTTAATGGAAAGAGATATATTACCATCTCCATAAGAAGCCATTGTAAGAGGAGAAGAAATTAGCTTTCGTGCAATTGAAGAGATATCCTTAGTAGTTATATCGTCTATTGCCTTTAAGAAATGCTCCACAGGTTTCCTGAGCATTCACAACCAACAAATATTTTTAACCTTTATTTAAGCATAATTAATTATAATATAATATCCAAGCAATTGAACTTAAACAAGTAATAAGCCCAAGGGAATACCTTTCTCCATATGTCAAAATTTGGCGACCAGTATCTTCTGAAGCAACCATCTATGTGAAGAAAGAATCAAAAGTATAAATATATAAACTACTCAAAAAATGCACAAAAGAATATTGAGAGTGGTGCTTACTCTAGATTCCAGGTTCATCAAAATAGCAGATTTTGTTGCTTGTTTAGCACGATCAAGCTGCACCTGATCAACTGTGTGATGAAGAAAGAGTTTAATGAAAGTGAATCAGTAAAATTGAGATGAGTAATACAAAATTACCTTTTCCAGAAGTTGCAACTAAAGTAAGTTCTGCAACTGCTACATCTATAGCTTCGGGAAGGAAATCCGAACCCTGGACCACACCATCTTTATTTTTTTAAAAGATCCACTAACTATTAAAATAATTAATAAATTCAGAAGGCTTACAGTTGTAACTTGGATTCCAAATAAGCCAGTATTGTCATAAACGCTACTAAATGCAGTACATGAATGAACTTGTGGATATTGATTTAACACGTTTAAATCTGCTCAACATATCACAGAAACAACTTATGATATAACTCAAAAAGATTAAATACCAACATCTCTAACCCTGTTTATATCTCAACTTCAAAAATCCTCTAATATAAATATCTGCTTAATAATATCCACTATAACTTACATAGTCTAGAGTACATCCCTTTTCCAGGACCCCCTGCTGAGAATGAGCCACCTCCTCCCATTAGCATCTGCATAATAAAGCACATAACTCTTATTATTTATGAAATGGCATGACAAAAGAGCATAAAGTCAAGTTATAGATATCAGTAAATAATAGAATTACCTGAAGAACTGTTAAAGTCATGGCATCTTTTTCTTTTAACCAACCACCAGGAAGTTCAAACGCAAGAGCAAAATGTGCTATCTGGTTACATACGTAATATTAGAGAAAATCTTGGAATATTTTCATAAAAATTACAAACATGAAAGCTGGATTTTTAACTCACCCCTGATTCTCCTTGAACACGATAATCACCTCCCACATATACAGGTTTAGGTGCATTGGGACGTGGAACACTAGGTAAATCAGATAAAAGAGGTTCTGCTATTTTTAATAGTTCATCATGATCAACACCTGATGCAGCTAAAACCATTCTAGGAGCGGTATAATTTTGCTGCAAAATTATATATAAACAGCATTTAATATAGGTCTTATGATTTATGATCACCAAAATGTCACACTCACGGTAATAAACTGCTCCAAAGTTGTACTGTTCAATCTCTCCACAGAAGATTCCGATGCCATAAGAGCATTTGCAAAGGCGCCACTATAGCCTGTTCTATGAACAGCCTCCATAAGCAAATGCTGAGGATTTTTAGACATTTCACTTATCTCAGCTTTCACCTTTTGGAGCTGTGAGGGAAAAAACAACATTACTTTGAAGCTTTGTAAAATTAGGAAGAAGATATAACTAAGTATAAATAATCATCATAAGGGTACCTACCTGTTCATTAACTTCCCATTCTAGAAAAGCAGGATTTCTAACACAATCAACAAGAAGCTCCACCATTTGAGGAGCATAACTCTTGAGAGCATCACAGGTGTAACTCATGTGTTCTCGAGAGGCTGAAGCAATTACATTACCACCAAAAGCCTCAACTTCTCTCACGATACGCAAGTGGCTACGATTTAATGTGCTCTTGAATGCCATACGCTCTAGCAAGTGTGTGGCTCCAAATGATTCCGGGGTTTCGTAAATTGAGCCACAATCAACGTATAAACCAATCGAGGCAGCAGGGTTCTGTTCAAACATCAATCAATACTTAGATTGTTTTAAGAAACAGTTAACAAAATACAATAGTTTGTACCGATGATGTTTCGGAAGCTATTTTAAGTCCGTTTGGAAGAGTTGTAATCTTGGTCTTTCCAGGCTCAACATAATCAGGCAATGGAGTAGGAAGTGTAATATCCTTTAGAGCAACATGGAGAGGAGGGAGTGAACTCGATTTTTCTCCTGTTAACCAAGAAAATAGGCCCCCAGAAGAAGATGACTTGGTCGCAACAGCACTGGAACTCGCAAATCTTCGTAATACATTAGTTCCAGCTCGACCCTATACAAATAAGAAAGAAAAATCCAAAGTTCAGAAGATTCATTCAAATAAAGAATGATTCGATTTTATTACGTTCTGAGCTAATTAAAACAATTCAAAAATATTAAATGATATTAGGTAACCAAGAAATCAGTAATTGAGCTTGCATTTTGATCTAGAAACTATTAATTTATAAATTGCGCAGATTTAATATTAATTTAATCTCTTCGTTAAAACTGAACTTTCAAAAGAAAATATATGCTTTATATATAGACACGCTAATATATACAAATAATGCGTAAGTATAGAGAGGTGATGAAGATGGGTAACCTTGAGGGCTCTGAGGCGAGAAGCTGCGGTTCTGTACATGATGGTGGCTGTGATGCAGAATAGGTCACCGTGGACAACTTTGTAGGTATGTAAAGAGAGTGGAGATGGCGGGTCAGAGAAGAAGGGTTTGGGATGAAAGAAATGCAAGAGAAAGGGAATCGGCACGTGTGAATCCTAATTGCACGTGAGGAAGATGGTATTTTTTGATTATTAAAAAAAAAAAAACTCTGTGGATAGCTATGGAATTCAAAAAAAGGACTTCTAAGTACCCATACTATAAAACAGGACTTTTCGGTACCTAACTTTTTCTTTTTGTTAGTTTTTCCGTTATCTCACACATTAAGTATATCTTTCAAGAAATGCTGAATATCACCCCAAATTGCATCGTCTTTATATCGCCTTCTAGGTGGATTTTAAATACACCAATCATATGATTTCTCTTTCCTGGTTTATCATTTTCTCTCTCTTTTATGATTGGTCCACATAAAAGGCGATATAAAGGCGATGCAATTTGGGGTGATATCCAACATTACTCATCTTTCAAAATAAAAGGAAACCAAGTCCATATAGGCTCCCCATCATACTTAATATGTGAGATAACGGAAAACACTAACGGTTCAAATCCACGGTTAAAAATAAAATCATAAAATATGAAAATAATATAATAATAAACGGTTTTCGGTTATTCGGTTTCAATTTTATCTAAAACCATAACCTAACGGTTTTAACCATCAGTTACACTTTTCAAAACCATAACCTAATGGTTTTAACTGTGTTCGATTTTTTATCGGTTCGGTTATCAATGGTTTCGGTTTTTAACCGTAACTATTGCCATCCCTACCGATTCTTGTTAGACATCGTAGCTTCAGCTTCGAAACAGCCTGCAATGTTGTTTATCCCTATTTCAAAGCATTCCATGTAAGACCAAACCTGCCTTGTACTCCGTGGTGCCCTAGTTCTTCTCCTGCCATTACTAGTTGGTCAGATCGATCGTGTTGGTACGCATCGCTTTGTAGGGGTTTTTCTCCTCTCCAGACTGGTTGTTGGGTTGACCTCCCGACTGAGGTGGTGACAACTTCCCTATTTTCTTTAGCCACTTTGTTTTGGTGAGTAACACTCGACACTCGTTATTATCATGACCAACATCTTTATGAAATTTAACATATCGATTATGATCTTGTTTCTCAATAGTGTTTATCATTTTTAGAGGCCATTTCAACTCATGTTGGTGTGCAATTAACTTTAGTGTCTCTCTAGTATTTTGACCTTATGGATACGAGGTGTATCCTCAATAACCTAGCTTGTCCGTCTTACTCTTCTTAGGTTTTTTTCGAGCCTTTTCCTTCCTGTGACACTTAAGCTCGGTTTTATACGTTATTTGGTATTCTTGTAGTAATTTCACGTATACATCGTATTCTAGCCTTTTTGGAGTAAACGAGGTTAAAAAGGTGATATTATAGCTATTTTTGGAAAGTTATATTTTTAGCAGCTTCCAAAAGAAGAAACGGAAGTTAGATCTTGACTTGAATGTAGAAGACACAACTTGAACCAACCCAAATTTGGCCCTCCTAGAGTGTTAGGGTCAAAATCATATGGCGGAAAGTAAGGAGAGTCCAATAAATAAAAGTTTATTAGAAATATTTTTGAGGAATATAATAGACCAATAAAGGAAAAAAGTGTAAGAGATGATTACAATGAAATTGAGCCCCATGATGAATTTTATGTGCCCTCGGTAAGCTATGAACTAGTTGAATATCTCAATATATTTGTTATACACTCTGTCTATTGATTGTAATAAACTGGAACTATTAGAAGTCTTGATCCCCTCATCATTGAGGTCGAGGACGATGTACCAATTCAAAGAGACAAAGGTATGACTCAATACGAGTGACAAATTATTTCAAGAAGCATCTTTGACACCAAGAGAGGTCGTCGAAAGCATATGGATAAGGATGCACCTCGAATTAGAAGGCAAGAAATATGTCGCACTCACATGGAATCTTGTGTCAACCAGTACTCGAGCCTATTTGCATGGATCATCCGGTATACAACAATGATGCATCAATTCAAACTATTGACTAGACCAGGTTTTAACAGGATATGAAATGCTTACGAGCATATAAATGTTTATGAGAGACACGTGGATCTTTTAACAGTGTCATGCACCATATATTTTTCAAGCCATTCCCTCTACCATCTTGGGCATAGTATAAATGTCATTTTCAAGTTTAATCCATATTCTATTGCTAATTTTTCTCTAATATTAGAAAAGTCAAGGGCTTACCTCACAAATAGATAGACTATAAGGATAAATGCTTCTCTATTGAGCGTAAAATAAAAGAAGGGAGGAACCGTAAGATTTTACTTCTGCTTTGAAGATGACGCATATGATATCGAAGAACTAGACAACTCAATATCGTGCATGCCATACGTTCAATGACTGACATGTAAAGACTTCCAACTCTACTTGGCCGACAAAACCGACCTTCAATTATCAGATTTATCAGAGTATGCTTGAAAGCACATGCTCGCCGAGAGTTTGGTGCACAAACAATCACGTTGAGTAAAATTAGGACCAAAAAAAAATGTTAGGGCCAAAATACAAACTTAAGGAATTATAGGGCTAAGAGCTTCCCAAATACAGGATTTTACCATCTATATATGCAAAGTTCTAGTAGTAGAAATCCTTTTATCCGACCAATCAAAAAATAATAAAAATAAACTCCTTATACTATCCCCGGTATCCCCCTTTAGACAAAAAAAAAATAAAAAAATCCGGTATCCCCTTGTCTCATAAACTTTCTTGTTGATACAAATTATATGTACTTCGAGTAATTAAATCAAATCTAGAAAGTAAAGAATATGGGGATCAGATTCATATTAATGGTGAACAAGCAAGGCCAAACTCGTCTTGCTCAGTACTACGAGTACCTTACAATCGAAGAAAGGCGTGCCCTTGAAGGTGAAATTGTTCGCAAATGCCTTGCCCGCAATGAACAACAGGCACGCTTTCATCAATATTAATCTTTCCTTGGGCAGTATTTACATATCAATTTTTATGGTGTAACTTTGTTATCTCTTATATAATTTTAGCATAAACGTTGTAGCTGTCGTTTCGAGTATTGTGCAATTTTGTTGTTTGATCTGGGTTTCGCTTAATCATAAGTTTGATCTGTGTTTAGCTCTTAATGTATGTGAAAATCGCCATCTTTGCTAATAGATTATCTATAGGGTTAATTGCACCATTGGTCCTTAAGTTATGTGAAATAGCCACTTATACCCCTCTGTTTAAAAAAAGTAGCAAAATTTTCGTGTTGGACGTTTGTTTTACAAATCTACCACATTGGTCCCCGTGTTATGTGAAATAAGCACATACACCTCTGCCTAATAATAAGTAGCAAATTTACCTGTGTTATACATAATCTACCCTTCCACATGGGTGCATATTCTATCTTTTTGAAATAATAAGATGGGTATATATGTTACAATTTGAAACACAGTATTTGATTGACTATTTGCCAATACTGTTTCTGGTTATCTAGTCTATATGTGGTTCTTAGAGTTTAGCTAATGCTTCACACATGATTAGTACGAATGTTGATTCGGATCATTAAACATTAACAGTTATATGGTACAATTTAGCTTTTTGAAATGATTCGGTAACTTTAAAGCCACACCATGGTTGTGATGATGTTTCTGATCTATTCACTAATTAGAATTCTTCGAAGTTTCGGTTATGATCTTCTGATTATACATCAATCCATGATCAAATGTGGAGCTCTATATGATCTCCGAGTTTAAAAACGAAATCTATTAACGTATAATAATAGTTCTTTTTGTTTTAATTTTCCTTATCATTTTATATTCAATACTAATTTCTAATATTTATATATTGCTAACAGTGTTCATTTGTTGAGCATCGAAATTACAAAATTGTCTACAGGCGATATGCATCGTTATTCTTCTTGGTTGGTGTCGATAATGAAGAAGTAAGTTTTTCTTTATAATGTTCATCATTGATTTTTTTTTTTCTCTCATTTCTGTGATAAATTCTCTTTCATCTGTTATTAATCTTCTTTTTTTATTGTTTCTATTTTGCAGAATGAGCTTGCAATTCTTGAGTTTATTCACCTCTTAGTTGAAACCATGGATCGCCATTTCGGCAATGTGGTAAGTTTCATGTCAACAAGATTGGGCCCTAAACTATCTTCAAAAACCTAAAACACCCCGTCAATTATTTTCTATTAATTTGATGCTAAAACACCCCGTGCGTCCATAAATAAATCATTCAAAGTGTTTTGAGGGAAATACAGAGGTGTTAATTGAAAAAAAAAATAGGCACGTAAGAGGGGGTGTTTCAGTTTTTTTGGGATAGTTCAGGGGGGTGTAATTACATTTATGGCATTCAAGATTTAAAATCTTGCTAACTAGACAAAACCTTGTAGTGTGAGCTGGACATCATGTTTCATTTGGAGAAAGCACACTTCATGTTAGAGGAGATGGTGATGAATGGGTGTATCATCGAGACAAGCAAGGCCAACATTCTCAGTCCAATCCAGCTCATGGAAAGAGCATCATAGACATAACTACTTTATTCTACTTTTTGCAACTTTTCAAGATTTATTTATTTATTTATGTATCTTTGTAATTCCTCTTGTACAATCTCAACACCAATTTGTTAAACCCAAATGAATATATATTCTAGTTTTGCTCAGTGAGGAAATTCTTGAACATATAACATTACACACAACCTATATAAAATTCATATTAATAATTAAATAACTTATATAGTGATTAAAAAGACATACTTTCTTTCAGGGTTTCCCCACACCAGGAATGGGAGAAGACTAATCCTTAACGGAGACCCTATCTTAATCTCATTCTCGGGTTGATTCAACATATATAGTATTACATAAAAGAGAGAAAAAGAAATTTGACTGTACATGAGGCTATACAACATATCCTCAAGAACACAAAATCCTTAAAGCCTTATATTGTTACTCATTATACCTTCAATGTTAAAGTCTTCACCATCTGAGCTTTGCTGGGAAATACTTTTCTATGAGAAAATAAATGGTATGGCTTCACTTCCTCCACATTGATCTGAACTTTACCCTCCACATTGATCTGAACTTTACCCTCCTAAAAAATTCTTTGGTATTTTAAACGTTTTCTAAATGGTCTTTTCTGGGCAGTTTGAGCATTATTTCAACCCTTGTTTAGAGAGTGTACTCTTGACAAGAGAGTAGTAGTCATACTTTGAGAAACGACGGGTGATCACAGTTTAGCACCCTAGATGCATCACAAATCATTTTTAAGGCAGTGGTTCACCACGCTACTATAAACAGGTTTCGTTTCGGTTTATTTATTTAAATTATATTTTGTTTTTTATTCCAGTTAACTTCTTTATTTTTCAAAAGAGTAATGATGGGTATCACCCAAAAAGGCATCACCTAAACATCACCCATGATGTGGCGGTTAGGTGGTCCAATCATGGATTTTCTCTTTCCAGATTTACTTTTTTCTCTCTCATGCATGATTGGACCACCTAACCGCCACATCATGAGTGATGTTTAGGTGATGCCTTTTTGGGTGATACCCAGCATTACTCAATATGTTATGATGGTTGACTGCTAATAGGCCTATCGTAAAGGTAGATCTAGGATAGGTCTTTGGGGAGAGGGGGACAAAAATTAGAACAATCAACGGAATTCGAGTTTGGGGGTGAGTTTTAGGGGCAGAGGCGAATCTTAGGCTTGGAGGAGGGGGGGAGGGGGGGAGGGGGGGGGGGTTTGATATCAGGTCTGTGTCCCGGCCCCCGGGGCGGCCGCCTCCCTTGCGCCCCTCATACTCGTCCTGTCCTATCAATTGTTGATATTTCAGTTTCCCCTATCAACATGTGTTGCTGGGTGAATCCTACTATTCGTCCAATCAATGCCTTCCATATATTTTGAGCTATGGAAGTGAAATTTCATAACATGTATATAACATTTTTTTTTTTACACAGCTGATACGTGGCTTCAACCGTAATTTCACGTTACATGTGATAGTAAACTTGAAATGTCAATGATCTTTTATTTATGTTTTGTTCAGAAAAATGTCAATGATTTGAATTAAGCACAATAAGAACTTAAAGAGTTGAAAATCACGGTTAGATAACGTTTAACTCAAGATAATGCAGCATAAATATCCAAAGCACTTTTCATGATCAAAGTCTCTTTCATTTCGTTTTCATTGGAACATGGATCAAGATTTTCCAAATCTTACATATATTGTCAGCATCTATATATTACATATCTCTATATCATAATACTTTATTATAAGTAACAAAACATTGCCAACGAGGAGTTGTTTAGGTCACCCCGTAACACAATTGGCTGCATAGGACAATAGAGCTCGCTATTCCCTTGGCACCTATTTTCTTGCAAGTATGAAAATCCTATGTCTTAATCGAGATTGAAAGCTCCACATTTTAGTATATAGAATGACAACATCATCAAGTGTTACTCATAGTTGCACTCCAACACGACATTTGTTTACTAGTATTTATTTATTGGGATAATGTGTGATTTGTCAAAAAATCTTCCTTGGCTAAAACTAACTTTGAATTAAGTGTTTTTCTCCTTAAACCGACCAAGTTGAACCAAGGCAATCCCCTAAAAAAGGGTAGTTTGTCCTATAGGATAACTGATAAAAAATTATTGGGAAAAATATAGAGCTAATTTTATTAGATAGTAGCGGAATATGTGAATTAATTGATAGAAAAATTTGTGTATAACTGGTCAAAATCTCAAAAATCAAAATCACATAATATTAATAGTCGATCTTCGAAAGACAAGGATTTTATGTGAAAATAGATTTGGCTTGTGCCTATTTTTAAAAGAAAGATTCTTAAAAACACTCTCAACGTACACATACTGTTCCACTTTTAACGCTAAAAACAAAACGCAGAATTTCATGGCTGCGTCGCCGCCTAACAAGGCCGGCGAGACACCCCCCCTGGTGGCGCTCCAGTGCCGATGGAGGAACAACCCAAAGAACCAATTGCTGTGCTGATTAATGATCATTCAACTGACCTCCAAATGGAGGAATTTCCTGCACTCACAGCCACCATTCATGAAGGCAGAACGAGCAAGAGGACGAGAATTAATCCAGAGGAGACGAATCCTAAGGAAACTGCTACCGTAACAAGCTCAATGGACAATGATTCCGCGCCTGTTCCGCAACTGCAAAATCAAGCTCCAGTAACTGCCGCGCAAAAAGGTACTAATTCAGGTCCTTTCATTAGACCTAATTTGGGTGGTTGGAAGGGAACCGTTACGGGTAATAACATAATCATTCCAATCATAGTAGATGGTGATGAATCAAAATCAGGTTATATAATGGGTGAGGAGGATTATTTAGAACTAGAAAACTTAATCGAGGACGATGACGGGGAAATAATAACTGACTCAATCCCTACCGTCATTAGGACTAGAGATGAAATACAGGAAGGGGTAAGGTTATGGCGTAATTCGGCGGTAATTAGGCTATTGGGGAGGGAGATTGGCTTCACGTATTTACTTTCGAAGCTAAGACAAATATGGGCGCCAAAAGGGCATTTTGAATTAGTTGACGTGGGGCATGGTTATTATATAGTTAAGTTCGAGCTGAGGGGTGATTTTGACTTCGCGCTTTCTGGGGGACCTTGGATGATATTGGACCATTACCTGATTGTTAGGGAGTGGACTCCTAGCTTTAACGCGGCTTCAAACTTGATAACAAAAACCATCGCGTGGGTTAGAATCTCTAACGTGGGTATGCAAAATTATACCGCGCGAATACTGAGAAAGATTGGGGATAAGCTTGGTAGGACAATCAAAATCGACCCTATGACCAAGGGTAGATTAAGAGGGAATTATGCGAGGCTAGCGGTGGAACTAGATTTGAAAAAACCACTAGAACCCGAGGTGCGTATTGGTTCCGATATATGCAAGGTTGAGTACGAAGGCCTCCACTTGATTTGTTTTGATTGCGGTAAGTTTGGGCATAAGAAAGAAAATTGTCCGGCAATTCTTAATGGCTCGTTGGTTGAAGATCGGGACATAGAGAAGGGGAAGGCAGCTATGGTGGAGGAAGTATTTGAAATACCAGCGCCAAAAGAAAAATATGGGGAATGGATGACGGTGAGACGGGGTAATAGAGGGGGTGGGAAAAATGCTATGAATAAAATGCCGAAAGCCTATCCTAATAGCAACCTCGGAACCCGTTTTGATGCTCTTAGAGTGGAAGAAATTCCAAGTGAGATGAGATTTAATGCGCAAAGTGTAATGAATAAGGGGCAAAGTTCGAACTCGAAATTATTTTCGAATAAAGGAAAGAATAATTCCGTTAATATTTCAGGTAATAAAAAATACAGTGGATCTAAAAGTCATGGAATAATAAATACTCCTAACTTTGAGCAAAGGCGAATTTTGGTTGATGAAATTGAAGTGAGCGGTTTTGGGCTAGTGGAGGAACAGGTTGGGTCAAAAAAGGGAGGTAGAAAAGGGAGCAAAAAGGGTGCAAACATGGACATAGGTAGTGCAAATATTGAAAATAATGTTACTGGAAAAAATTTAAGTGGCATAGGGGAGAGACATAGGCTCTCGGTGGGGACTACTAATGTGAACAACATGGATAATTTAGTGGAGGTAAACATTTGTGATGGGGGAAAAAACCACAGGGACCATATTGCAATTAACCCAAAATCAGGGGTCTTTACTCCTGGTCCTCCCACACCTCAACACAGGGACCCCACCGAAGGTATACAGCTGGAAGTGGACCCTCCCCCTCTCGGCAAAGAGCTACTGTACAGTAGCACGGCTGGCATGCTCCCGGATCCTTTGTGGGACGCAGCTGATGGCGGAGAGGCTACTGATGCGGCTTGGTGGGATAGTCAAATTCAGGAAACTGATCAAGCTGATATGCGCGAACATGGACAAGTTATTGGAGAGTTGAACGACGATATGGAGACGGAGACTCGCGCTTAGTGCGCCAAGAGGTATATCCGTAAATTATATTTGTTTATTTAATGAATTTATCTACTGTTTCAGGAAGTTCCTGGGAAAGAACTAAATTTCCTATTAATATTCTGCTATGGAATTGCTATGGAGCTGCTAAGCCCAGATTTAGACAAGTAGTGCGAGATATGATGATTAATAACAACGTTTGGCTTACAGTAATTGTGGAACCACGGATAAGTGGATTAACAGCGAACACGGTTATTAATTCTTTGCAAAGAGATAATTCGATTAGAGTAGACTCGGAAGGGTATAGTGGTGGAATCTGGCTACTTTGGAATGATTCGAACATAAATATAAGGGTCCTTTCAGCTGGTCGCCAGGTTATAAATATCGAAGTTAGTCAACAAGGTTGTAGATCGTGGGTCTTTTCAGCGATATATGCCAGCCCAGATTATAAACAGAGAGATGTATTGTGGGATGCGCTTTATCACGCTTTTCACAACATACAAGCTCCGTGGTTAGTAGCTGGGGATTTCAACCAAGTGGGATTAGAAATAGATAAAAGAGGTGGTGTTTCAGGGGTATCAAGACGAATGGAAAAATTTGAAGAATGGAGAAACAGTTGTGGATTGATAGACTTGGGATTCGAGGGACCGCGTTACACATGGAGCGATTCTTGGAACTCGGGTCAAAAAATCATGGAACGGCTGGACAGAGCTTATGGAAACGTGGAATGGCAGGAATTGTTTCCGAATACTCGAGTTACCCACTTGGCAAGAGTCCACTCGGATCACATGCCAATCCTAATTCAAGTCTGCCCTACTCAGAGACCGAAAGTAAATTCTCGTCGTTTCAGATTTGAATCTGCTTGGTGTCTACATAAGGGTTTTCTTGAGTTCGTAGATAAGAATTGGGAAGGGAACAGCTTAGGTGTAGGTGATGGGGTAGTGGCCATCCAAAATCATTTAAACAAATGGAAAAAGGAGGTTTTTGGTGACATTAATCGTAAGAAAATAGAACTTAGTGCGAGAATCAGAGGCATCCAGAGATCACTACAAAAGTCCTACAACTCCTCTCTCCGACATATGGGCGCTAAATTAACTATGGAATATGAGAGTGTCCTTGAACAAGAGGAAGCTATATATTTTCAGAAATCAAGGAATAAATGGGTGGAATCGGGTGATAGGAATACGCGTTTTTATCAAATTGCTGCTTCAATACGTAAGAAAAAATCCACTTGTACTAGATTGATGGACGATGCGGATAATTGGGTAGAGGAGGAGGATGAATTGAAACAGTTAGTTCGAGATTATTTTGTGTCATTATATGCTGCACCGGATGACCAAAAGGAAGGGGATAGTCTACCGGCATTAGGCCCTCTCGATGAGGTGACTAAGTGTGGTCTTGAGCTCCCTTTCTCGGACGAAGAAATTAGAAGTGTGGTTTTTAATTCTAACCCGTCTAAAGCCCCTGGTCCGGATGGTATGTCAGCGGCTTTTTACCAAAAGTGTTGGTCTTCAGTAGGTCCCTCAATTTGTAAGATGGTTCGCGAAGCTGTTGATTCTGGCCACTTGCCTTCGGGTCTGAACGGTACACTTATTCATCTCATTCCAAAAGTACAAGACCCGAACCGGGTACGCCTTTTCCGCCCTATTAGTCTTATTAATTCTCCTGTTAAATTTATTATGAAGGCGATGGTCGATCGACTAAGGCCTATTCTATCTAACGTTATTGGACCTTGTCAAAGTAGTTTTTTGCCAGGTAGATCTACGGTGGATAATGTGGTTCTTGTTCGTGAGGTGGATCATAAGATGCGCCATTTAGTTGGAAGGAAAGGAATTATGGCGGTTAAGATAGACCTTGCGAAAGCTTATGACAAGATTAGATGGGATTACATTGAAGAAACAATTAGGATTTTTGGCCTTCCGGAGAGTTGGATAAGGATTATCATGTCTAGTATGAAAGAGAATGAAATGAGTGTTCTGTGGAATGGGGAACCTCTGTATCCGTTTACTCCGCATAAGGGTATCCGGCAAGGGGATCCTCTTTCGCCCTACATCTTTGTTATGTGCATGGAGAGACTATCACTATTAATTCAAGAGCTTTGCTCTTCCGGAAAATGGAAAGAAATTCAAATTGATCGGAAAGGTCCTAGGCTCTCTCATTTATTTTTTGCGGATGATTTAATCTTGTTCGGTGAGGCTTCTTTATTGCAGGTACAAACAATTCAGGAGGTGATGGACAGGTTCTGTAATGCGGCTGGACAGACAATTAGCGCTGAGAAGTCGTTAATTTATTTCTCCTCAAACGTTCCGGAACAAATACAGAAACATCTTGCATTGGCTAGTGGGTTCTGTCATAGCTCCTCTTTTGGTACCTACTTGGGAATTCCCATTCTCTCGGGTAGGCTACCAAAAGGGTTTTACAAAGGGATAGTAGAGAACATGAGAAAAAAATTAGCCTCTTGGAAGTCTAAAACTTTATCGTTTGCGGGCCGAATCACACTTGCGCAATCAGTCTTAAACGCGATACCGGTATATCAAATGCAAGTTATGAAGCTACCTAAATATGTGTGTAATGGGATTGATAGAGTGGTAAGAGAGTTTATTTGGGGATCATCAGCTTCCGAAAGAAGATTACATTGGGTTGCGTGGGACCAGATGTGTAAACCAAAGGAAAATGGAGGTCTTGGATTAAGGGGTGCCGAGAAGTATAATTTGTCCTTACTTGCAAAGCTTGGTTGGAAAATCCTTCAAGAGGAGCAATCGGTTGCGTGGGTGGAAGTGTTTAAAAACAAATATTTCAGAAATGGGCTACTTAATCGCATAAAAAATGGGAGCGAATCAAACGTTTGTAAAGCTATTCTAGCTGGTGTGGAGGCGTTTCGAGATGGGTTTATCGTCCAAACTAATGGTGATGATCCGTGTGTAAGGTGGGAATATGAAAACTCAGGCCATTTTTCCGTTAAATCCGCATTTATGAGCTTGCGGGAAACCAATGATGATGGGGCCTTCAAGTGGGATTTGGTGTGGAAATTAAAGGTCTCACAAAAGATACGGGTGTTCTTATGGAGACTAGTGTTGAATCGTGTTGCTACAGCGGAAAACCTCTATAAAAGGAATATTATTGAATCAAAATCATGCGCTATCTGTGGAGCCGAAAGGGAAGACATTATCCATACTTTTTTAAAATGTAAAATAGCTATTTTGGTGTGGAAATTGTTGGGTTTCTCTCCTGGAATTGCAGGTACTTCAGGTGGGATGTATGGGAGCTTAATTGTTCCTAACCATGGGCCTGAAGCTGCTGTCTTCACTCGTGGATCAAGGAGCTCGGTTGGATGGGAAGCAGCTGCTGCTGCTGAGGAAACGGAGCTGGAACAGGCTGAGGAGGCGGCTGGATGGCTGGGCGAAATGGATAGGAAGCAGCTGGAACTCTTGAACAGTTGCTGGGCTCGATCAAGGAACACCGGAGCTGCTGCTAATAGAAATTCCAGGCCAGCGCAACTGCTGCAGTCTCACCGCGGCAGAATTGCTGCTGACAGAACTTCAGAAAATGCTGCAGCGCCAAGTGTTGCAGAAATTAATACTCCAGCCTCTTCCCGGGGCATTCAAGATTGGATGGAAGGTCACCTACAGTCCAAGGCGCGTTATAATGGTTTCGATTGGCCATTAGTGTTCGTAGCATCCCTATGGACAATTTGGGTTAATCGAAACAGGTTGGTTTTTAATGAAGGAATTAACATTCCCCATGTATTAGAATTAAAAAGAAATATCATGTCACTCGCGGGTAGCTTTGTTCTTGCATGGGGTAAATCGTTCGATGGCGGTGTAATTAAGCTTGCCAAAAATATTATGGTAAAATGGGAAAAGCCGGCAATAGGCACAAAATTAAATATAGATGGAAGTTTCTTCAAATCAAGGCATTTAGCAGGTATTGGGGGAATTTTACGAGATAAATACGGATCATGTGCTTCTGGTTTTATGGGTCCGTGTGATTTCGCTTCCCCTTTTATTTCGGAATTGTTTGCATTACATTATGGTCTTAGATGGGCTTGTAATAATGGCTACATAGAGATGGTAATCGAAACGGATTCGGAGGAGCTCCATGCGCTAGTGAAGGGCGGTGGGAGCTCTACTCGCTATGAGTTGGACTCGGGGAAACTCCATGCGCTAGTGAAGGGCGGTGGGAGTTTGGGTAGTCGGTATGTTTCAATTGCAAAAGAGTGTTGTGCGTTACTTTGTGAATTCCCGAATATTGAGCTTGCTTATGTGTATAGAGAAGCTAATTATTGTGCTGATAGACTTGCAAGGGAAGGAGCTTTGCATCATTCTCAAATGGTGGTGTTTAAGGAACCACCTGATTATCTTCGGAAAATGATTACACGAGATAGGAATGGGTATGCAACTAGTAGAGTTGTATTAGATAGTCAATAAAGAACTCTTGTTCTACTTGTAATCTTTTGTTCTTAACGGCTTTATAGCCTCTCATGTATGCAAAAAAAAAGACAAGGATTTCGATAATTAAGGAGGTAATCATGGAATATCCTCCTATAAATATCCACACCAATCTCATAGGGTAGGTGTGCCATTTCTCTTCTATGTTAAAAACCATTTTCAATATTGAATTGATAGTTGGGTTTTTATTATAACTTTTTGTTTACTATATTTATCACATCTAAAAATAGAGGTAAGTATAGTTCGTTTCGGCTCAGTTTTTGGCCAAAACCAAAATCGAAGAATGGTCCGGTTTTTAAGAGTGTTGACACCAGTGGTGGACGCTACTTGGGCCCAGAGGGGGCTCAAGCCCCCCTGACTTTTTATTTTTTTATTTTATATATTAGTAACTTGTTATTAAAGAAAGTTATTTTAATATTTATAAGCCTAGTAATTTTTTTTAACCTACGTGAAACATTATTTTTTATAAATTACACAGTATTATCTCTACAAATATTACTTTAATATCAAACTTTTACAAATTATTCTGGATTTATTCGACGGCCGCAACAATCTACTTCTTTACAAAAGCTAAAAAAATTCCGTAAGTTTTTTTATTTGTGTGCTTTTATAAGAATTAGAATAATTTTGTGTGAATTATAACTTAAGAAAAGAGATGATGTACCCAAGTTCACTATACACCCTAAAAAAAAAATCGGGGGTATTTTAAGCCCCCCCTCGATTTTCATCCTGGATCCGCCACTGGTTGACACTGAAGCGAACGGTTTTCATCGGTTTGATTTCATCGGTTTTCGGTGTGGTATATGTTCGGTTCAGTTTCATCGGTTTTCGATTAGGTACATGTTCGGTTCGATTTAATTTTTGGTTTTTATATGTGTTTGGTTCGAAAATTAGTAGTCTTAAAGTACATCTACTTGAAACGTTTTATTTTCTAATATAGCAATATATGAAGTGTCTGGTTTTCAAGTTTTTGGCCAAGATAGGAAAATTACATTATTGGAACTAAAATATTATGCATAAATAGTAAACAACTAATTACAGAGAAATATGTCTACAATTAATGTGTATGTTTTAGTTTTAAGAATTTTCACTCGATTAATGGTTTATGCATATTTTACACATTATGACCTTCTTAGGGGTGGCACATGTCATTTGTGATTATTTTTCTTTATTCCATTTTCTATCTTCTAATCATAATATTTTATTAAAAATATCAAGGAAATAGTCAAGGGTGTCTTAAGTAAGTAAAAAAAAATTACTATCATAAGTTAGTTTTTTTTTCCGGTTCGGTTTAGCATAGAAAAACCGAAACGACCCGAATTTTTTGGTTTTCTAAAAACTTATACCGAACCGAATAGTTTTGTCGGTTTTTGTTTTTTTCCGATTTGTTTTTTGGGCTTTTAAGTTCGCTTCGGTTTTTTCAGTTTTGTTTTGATCAGATAGGGAGTAGACCATGAACAATTTATCAACCCGAACATTTATAACACAATCGAGGAACATCTATGCTCGGGCCCATTTTTATTAGTATCTTTTATTCAATTAATATGGAAATTTAATTGGTTGAGAATAAAAGGTTGGCATTATTTGATCAACTTCTTATTTATCTTTTGGGTAAGGATATTTCCAAGATTTTATTATGAGTGGGTCAAAAGTTGAAACAAAAAACATAGTTTGGGTGAGTAATTACGGATTTTTTTTGGGTAAATTTTAGTTAGATGAGGGTTTAAAAATTAAGATTTAGGGGATTAAATTTAAGTTTGGTGGGGTAAAATTTAGGTTGCGGGAACTAAGTCGATTTTTACAAAGGTTTTTAACATAAAATTATTTTTTCAAGTAAATTTCTCACTACACCAAGAGTTGGGGGAGGTCATACCCCCGATCCCTCTTTTTTTGTCGGAAATTAGATCATTATATTCAATCAAACAAAATGATTACAATAATTAATATAAATAGGGTAATGATAATTAATTATAATATTTTACTTTTTTGGATTGTTTCTTTGGTTTGTTTTGTTACTTTTTTTATTGGTTTAATTTTCTTTTGAAAATAGGTTTACATATTTTTTGGTTAAATTATAGATTTATTTAAATTTTGAAGAATATAAAGCACATAAGAGGGTAAAACTACTTGAACGCCTAAAACTGCTTATGACCGTCTAAATCATATTTATTTTAGAAGGTAAACTACCTTAAAAGTTCTAGCGGCTAGATGGTTGACTAATGGGAAAACATGGTCTAATTCTTTGATAGAGGTTCATTTTTATTCTTTGATGAGCAGCTAAATTGGACCAAAGTTGAATTTTGGTCGACATTCTCTCTAGAAGTTGTGATTTGATTCGCTGTCGCGGAGTGGTTAATATGAAAAAGGAGGAATGCGATAGTGTTTAAGGAACAAGATAGTGCACCACAAAGTGAAGTAACGAAAAAAGAAATATTACTACTTGTGAACAACTTTGTATTAGCATGGGGAAAACATTTGACGGGGGCATTATCAAATCGACAAAAAACGTGATGGTCAAATGGGTTAAGCCCAAAGGTCGGGAGAAATTAAACGTGGATGGTAGTTATGATGTGAGTAGAGGCATAACAGGTATTGGTGGGATCTTGAGAGACAGAAGCGACACGTCCACAGATGGGTTTGTAGGCTCGTGCCTAGTAGACTCGTCTTTCACCTCGGAACTTCTTGCCCTTCATTATGGTTTACGTTGGGCAGTTAGGAACAGATACATGGAACTCTATATTCAGACAAACTCGAAGGAACTCCATGCTCTAGTGAAAGGTGGTGGGAGTTCAAATAGTCACCTTTCTCATATCGAACAAGAGTGTTAAAAGATATTGCAAGATCACCTAAACTTTGTGGTAAGTCACATTTTTCGCGAGGCTAATTTATGTGCAAATAAGCTAGCTAAGGAAGGAGCAAATGCGCGATCCTCGCATGTGGAGCTCCAAGATCCTCCAGATTATCTATGGAATTACATTACAAGAGATAGAAGCGAGTGTGCAACAGCTAGGGTAGTATTGGATCCTCATTAGGGATTATGTTCAATTTTTAATATTGTTTAACCGGCTTGTAAGCCTCTGATGTATAGAAGAAAAAAACATATTTACTATGTGTTCAAGTACATTTACTCCAAATTCTCACAAACTTCCTAAGATCCTAGACTATAATCATTAATAAGGAGATTGTAACCCTTAATGGTAGGACTTACTTGTTAAGAAGAAGATTGTAATCCTAGACTTTAAGTTCTTTTTTTTTCTAATTTTCTTTTATTTCTTTTACTATAGTATTATATTTATCTCAATCATTATTATTAGTATTATTAGATAAATTCTAAATTTTCTATCAGAATCTCAGTAATTTTTCTATTATTCTTAATTTTTATCATATTCCATGTAGTAAGTGTTGTGTTTTATTTGTATAAACCAGTAAAACAATATAAAACTAATGCAGAAATATAATAAAAGTAAATTAATAAATAACTTTACTTGTCGAGGCTCGGATTGGATCTGACGTCTTTGAGGTATTTAGGCCACGTACTGGTGTCTTACGTTTGTTGGCTTCAACCTCCACGATACAACGACAAAACTATTCAAAAGAATTTGACACACGAATTCTTAAGAATTTCAACGAACTTAATAATGCTGCTTCTTTCTATCTCTCTCTTATAATTTTAATGTTTTGAAAAATGAATGAATAAAATGGTTAAGTTGGCCAACTATTTATAGAAGATGAAAAGGTGGATTTGCCAAAGAGTTGTGAGGGTTCATTTGAAGATACATTATATTAAAAGACACAACGTTTAGTATAAAAGATCAAAGCATGGGTTGGTCCAGATGGAATGAAAGTCTGGCCCAAAAGCCTATTAACCTGGAGGCCCATGTTCAAACCCCTAGCCTAACAGTCCTTTTTTTTTCTTCCTTTGCTTTGCTTCATAACCAAAGGATAAATAAAATGTATTATTATTATTATTTTCTCTTTTAATTTCTTCAAATTCTATGACTCAATTTCTCATCCAGTTTCAAATTATTTTAACCAGATGAATATATTATGTTAATATGTACAAATAAAATAAACGTATCAATATTCGAATCATTTCTTTAAATTGAGACACCCACTATCATCGTAAACATGATCATCACTTAGGTAAAATCTCATTTGACCAACAATCCTCACATGAATGGAAATTGACTAACCACCTTAAAAAAATTATGCAAAAGAATGCTAAACACGAGAGAGAGCGAGAGAGAAGCGTGGAAGAATACTACATCGAGAAAGGTAGCTTTTGACCTTGAACATTCTCTAGTAAGAGCTATCGGATTTACTTGTTAACTAGTGAACGTGATGTCTTGAACTATTCAGCTTTTGTGTAAATCAAGACAATAGAACTTACATAGTATACTTCCAAACATTATTTGGTTCTCACGGTTGTGTCCATTTACGGCCCTAAACAACTCCTGGTATTTCATGAATAACCGTCAGAGAATTTTGCCTTTAAAAATTCTCGTAGGGTGGCCCTACCCATGTTATTCATATAGGTGGTCTCTTGTCGAGAGTATTCTGCATTACTCTATCTTATATTATATAAGATACAAGAACCATTAAAAGTTTAACTTATCCTTCGCTTTTACATGTAACACTGTTTAATTTTTGTCCTAAGAATGGTTTAGGGGAAGTCGCCCCACAGTGCGTCACACCAAATTGCAGTTTCATGATTCAGTTTTCCCTTTGAACCTAGATTGTGGGATCTCCAATCTACTAGGTAGGGTTCCCATCATGGAAAACCAGCTTTCGTAGTCTTAAGATCCATTCCCCTTGACAACACTCGCACGTGCTCTCTTTGTAGACCTTTGGTCAGTGGGTCCGCTATATTATCCTTTGATCGAACATAATCAATTGTGATAATTCCGTTTGAGAGCAATTGTCTAACATTATTGTGTCTACGACGTATGTGTCTAGACTTACCTTTATACGTTTCGTTTAGTGCCCTACCAATGGCACTTTGACTATTGCAATGTATGCAGATAGTTGACACAGGCTTTGGCTAATTAGGAATATCCTCTAAGAAATTTCGAAGCCACTCGACTTCTTCAGCAGCTTTGTCTAAAGCTATAAGCTCATATTCCATAGTGGATCTGGCTATGCACGTTTGCTTAGTGGATTTCCAAGACACAGCTGCTCCTCCTAACATGTAGACGAATCCACTTGTGGATTTTGAGTCGGTGGAGTCTAATATCCAGTTTGCATCACTGTATCCTTCTAGTACAGCTAGATATCCTGTGTACAACAACCCTTCGTTCATAGTGTATCTAAGATACCTTAGAACTCTTACAATAGCAATCTAGTGGTTCTTCCCCGGATTATGTGTAAACCTACTTAGCTTGCTTACTGCATGTGCTATATCTGTCCTATTGCAGTTCGTTAAGTACATGAGACTCCCAATAATTGGAGAGTACTCCAACTGGTTGATCATATCACCAGTGTTCTTAGTAAGATGTAAATTTATATCAATAGGTGTCTTGGCGATATTTGTGTCGCCATTACTAAATTTGTTTAATACTTTCTCAATATAGTGTGACTGAGATAGTATAATACCTTAAGATGTTAGGAGAATCTTGATACCCAAAATAACATTCGCAAGGCCTAGATCTTTCATGTCAAATTTACTTGAAAGCATCCTTTTGGTGAATGTAATCACATCATTGTTACTTCCAATGATTACCATATCATCCATATATAAACAAACAATGATATATCCTGTCTCATTTCGTTTTACATAAACGTATTTGTCACATTCATTGATCTTGAAATCATTCGAGATCATGAATCTATCAAATTTGTCATGACATTGCTTCGGTGCCTGTTTTAAACCATATAAAGATTTTACAAGCTTACATACTTGCTTCTCCTTACCTGGAACTATGTACCCTCAGGTTGTTCCATATATATCTCTTCATTTAGCTCTCCATTTAGGAAGGCTGCTTTTACATCCATTTGATGTATTTCGAGCTTGTATATTGACGCTATAGCGATTTAACATTCGAATGGATGATATTCTCGTGGATGGAGAATAATTATCAAAATAGTCAAGTCCTTCTTTTTTACTATAACCTTTTACAACAAGGCAAACCTTGTATTTTTCAATAGACCCATCAGTCTTTAGTTTCTTCTTGAATATTCATTTGCATCCAGGAGGGAGATCCACTAGTTCCCATATATGGTTTAATGGAATCTATCTCGTTATTTACCGCTTCTTTCCAGTATGGGGCATCAGGGTTTGACATAGCCTCCTTGAATGTTCGCGGTTTGTCATCTAGCATGTAAGATAGAAAGCCAGGACCAAAAGACGTAGAGGTTCCATCCGCTTATTTCTTTTTGGTTCTCCTTCATTTGGCAATGATTCTTGATCTTGCTTTTCAGTTGGCAATGATTCTTGATCTTTCTCTTTTTGAATTGCATCACGTGTTCCTTTCAAGGAACCGGATTCTAGTGTGGTTTTGTACGGAAAGGTTGTTTCAAAAAAATGTGCATTTCTTGATTTAATCACCGTATTGACGTGAATGTCAACATGACAAGATTTGTGTACCATGAATCTATATATAGCACTGTTGTGAGCATATCCAATAAAGACACAATTGATGGTCTTTGGTCCTATTTTTTTACTATTTTAAGAGTAGGAATTGCTACTTTTGTCAAGTATTTTTATACTTTTAAATATTTGAAAGGAGATGTTTTTTCTTTTTATAGTTCATAAGGAGATTTATCTATCTTCTTGTATGGTATTTTGTTAAAAATATGATTTACAGTAAAAAAAAAAAAATTCATAAATTTTATGATAACTCTGAATTAATCAGCAAGACATTTATCATTTTTTTTAATGTCAAATTTTATAGACCAACAACTTTGATGAGTAAGATAATTTTTTTTGGTTTGGATTGTTTTTTTTTTTTTTTAGTACGATAAATGATTCCGTTCAACGGTTGTTAACTTGCAAGAATTTTTTTTTCTTTTTTGTATTGGACCACATAGAAAATATCTTGCAAGAATTTTCCAAAGAAGCACCATCAAAAGAAGAGGATACACGCGTCGACGAAGTGATAAATATCACGAGGATGAGGACATGTGGACAAGCATAGTGAGAGTACAAATATCGTATTCAATAATTATACGGATGGTCAAATATAATTTGTCGACTTGTGGAAGAAGGGAGGTTTCATTATATAAGGGCCATCTGTCCCTTCTTTGGTGGCCCTATTGCAGACATTCCTCGTGGGGATTGTCATGTGATACTAATAATGGAAACCCCCTTTTCTCCCCACCGTTTTGGCTCTACTTTTAATAGCACGAACCTTTAATTTGTGTAGAACACCTAGTTAGCTGTAAAAAGGAATATCATGACTAATGATATATACTAGTATATGTAATTTGATTTATTCTTTTTTTACAAAAGAAAAAGTATACTATATTCTAGTGGCCGTTTTCCTATTGTGACGAGAAATTGGGACACCAACAGTTGATGTTCCTCAACGAAAGCTATCCTCTACCTAGCTGAGCGTGAAGTACGGTTCACCATCCTGTTAAATTTTCACGGTAGATGTTTGAATAATATGTTTACATATTCTTTAGTGATCCTTCTGATCCGCTTGATATACGGTTTGACTTTCCACCACGCATTTGACAGCGACCTGATGCCTTGAATAATATCAAGGTTGCCGAACAGATCAAGGTTTTCTTTCTCATTTCCTGTAGACTGAATTTAGCAACTTCGAGTACCGCCATCGCTTCCGCTTCCGTAGCTGAATGTGCCCAAACTGTAAATATGCTCATATTACCCGATTGTGTGTCCCGTTTCACTATCCTGATTCCACTTTGCTCTGCTTTAGTTTTAAATGATGCATCGCAGGTAAAAATTGTTTGGGTGCTAATTTACTCGTTGTGTGTCCATGTATTTGACGTCTTCCTAGTTTGTGCTCGTTGTGAAGGAGTTTTGTCTCATTCGTTTCCTAAAAGATCATTCATACCTGCATGAACAACCATATGAACGGAGTATGTATCCAGGTTAGAGTTCTCGTGAGTAGCTTTCATTTTTTGTTTCCAAATATTCCAAAGTGTTAACATAATATACGCCACGACTTTCTTTTGGTCCCATTACTCTGGTTCCATCTCTTCATAAATCTTTGTAAGCGAATCACCAATGTTATCTGGTAGATTTTCTTGGAATATGCAATTTGATTAGAAATCAATTAAATTTAAATATATAAAGTTTATTAATATATTTCAGTCAAATTACGTTAATGAAAATATAGGCCCGTTTGGAAGTGCTTATTTTAGAGTAGAAATACGGTTTTAGAATAAAATTAAAATTTTGAAAAAATTATTATAAATAATTGAGTAAATACAGCCGTTACCCCCTGTACTATGGCCCGGTTGACTACTTACCCCATGTTTTCAAAAATGCGTCTATTTACCCCCTACACTAAGTTTTCGTGACTCGTTACCCCACTTCACGAAAACTTTGTATTTACAAAGAATGCATGCGTTGGTGAAGTATGGGATGCTGCTAGGCGTTGGATTTCTTCTTACAACAACATAAAGAATACTAAGTTCATTGAAGTTAAAGGATTCATAATTAATATTGACTCCAGATAGCGGCAAAAGAGTCATTTAATGTAAGAAGGAATTTAAGAACATAAATATTTTATTGTCGTTCAGTCAAGCTCTCAAACAGTATTCAACTAGATAGATTAATCTGACCACACGAACAAGAAGGCATGGGTCTGAAATGAATTTACTCATCCCATAATGCTTTGAAATGGTTGAAGAATTCTGAAATGAATGTATTATTTTGTGATATTGAGCTAAGAGAACGCTTAAGTTGAAATACTCTTGGCCCATCACTTTTGCAGAATCGAGTTTTAACCTCATTCAAAATATCCTCTACAGAATTAACATAGAGAAAGCTAGAGAAATTCTGTAGAGATTAAATTTAGTAACCAAGATAAAACAAGATTGTTTACTCTTGTCCAAGTTGTAAACAAAGACACATTCATCACTGAAGAAGGCAGTTATACCATTTATGAAGTTAAGCTTGTTCTTGACTAAAAGAGCAATATCTATATTTCTTGTCCAAGATAAGTAGTCATCTCCATTCAGCATTTTAGACAAGTGAGACACCTGTGTTTTGGCTTGGATAGAGATAATAAGGACTAGCGAAATCCTCGGTTAGAGATGTAGGTCCAGCCATGATCAATTGCGTTTTTAGTGCAAAAAAGTTTAAGTTAATGCCTGATAACATGTCAAGAAACAACATCCCATTCAAACTCGTATGATCAATAATAGAGATGATCAAGAACATAACAATAAGTTAGAAAAAGAAGATGAAGAAGTGGATCAAGTTTCTTGTTCTCTATTCAATTATAAAATTCAAAGGATAGAATACAAATGTGCATAATCCAATATATATAGTTAGACAGATCTGCTACACTACTTGCATAGAAAGCTAACAAATAGTCCAACTAACTTCTAAACTAATTCAACTATAATTCTAATTTATTTGCATGTTGGGTCCTTGTGCTTTGTATGTTTTTATTTTTCCAACCGTAACTTGCTTATTTGATCAGGTGACGCCAAGATTTGTTATAATAAAATAAAAAAATTATACATATTCTCTTGATCGAGTATTGGCATCTTAAGAGTGAGTGAACAAGTATCCTAGGGCTCAAGTATTTGTACCACCAACGGTGTGGTCCAATCACTCGCCCATCATACTACAACATGATTATAATATGAGATAGGGAAAAAGGTAGTTTAGGTTTGAGTCATTCTAGCTAGATAACGATGGATGTTGAGATATAGTACAACAATATTGGGGAAACCCAGGACATGATCAATCACTCACAAGATACATAATAAAGAGAGATGACACAATTTAAGCGCTCAAAAGATGGAGCAGATTAATGTTTAAGAATCACAAATAACAAATGTAGAATTTATAGATTTGAGTGACATAGATAACCAATTCTGAATAAACCTTGGACTTGCAATGCGAGGAACACCATATAAAACAACTCATTAAATTTGTATATGAATGTGAGGAAAATTATTGGGCGGACAAGTCGAGACAAATGTGGCTAATATGTGGCGATAAAAATACCAAACATTTCCATACTCCCACAATCCATAATGGAATTTATAATAAAATCAGGATGATTATGGATATCATTGGGGAATGGAAAGAAGGCGAGATGGAGGTGAAGACTTGTTTCCAAGATTTCTATAACAATCTATTTAAAGAACAAGTGGCAACAAATGAACAGATGGAGAGAGCAATAAAATTCATCCAACCTAAGATCACATAAGATATGAATTGGGAAATGAATAATCCCCCAACAATGGAAGAACTTGAAATAGTGGTCAAAGGATTATCCCAAACAAAAGCATCGGGACCCGATGGTTTGAATGGTAAGTCTTATCAAGAATTTTGGGAGATTATTAAATAGGATATGTTCTTAATGATGTGGTATTTCTTTAATAACAATATCTCGTTAGCATCGCTTAATGATACACTAATCACATTAATTATAAAAGGAGATGTACATGAGGTGTTAGGTGACTATGGACCAATCTCTTTTGTTTGTTTCAAATATAAGATTATTGCAAAAATATTATCAAACAGGTTACAAGTTATTATGAATGACGTCGTTTCTCCAACTAAGGTCGCGTTTATTAAAGTAAGGGAAATACAAGATAATATCATAATAACACAAGAAATATCGTTTTATAAGAGCATGAAAAGGAAGAAGCCAAAGAATATGGAAGCCATAAAAATAGACATGGCAAAAGCCTACAATTAGGTTCGATGGGATTTCATTCTTCTTTTACTAAAAAAAGTTGGGTTTTGCGACAACTGGATAGAATGGATTAGGCATTGTAACACGACAGTGTCCTTTCAAATAATTTTAAAGACGAAAGATTGTGAAAGTTCACACCAAGAAGAGGTCTCAAACATGAGGATCCCATATCCCCTTTTTTGTTTTCTCTAATGAACGAAACACTAATTGGTCTACTAGAAAACCAAGTAAATAGAAATATCATTAAAGGTATCCAGGTTACGAGGAATTGTCTGGTTATTTCATATTTACTCGTTGCAGATTATTTGATGTTTACCACAACGATTGACGACACGGAAATACAAGCATTTAAAGATTGTTTGACAGAGTATTGCGAAGGGTCAGGTCAAAAGGTGAATTTAGTGAAATCATCTATATGCTTAAGTAAAGAGTCACCTCAACATGTACGGGTACAAGTTCTACAAGTCAAGGAAACAGAGGATTTAGGAAAATATTTGGGAATACCATTATGTCATAAAAAATCTAAAGTGCAGTCATGGGAATGGATATCAGAAAAATTATTCTTTAAAACGGAGGGATGGAAGGCCAGATTATTCTCTGATGGAGGAAAGAAAGTGCTAATGAAAGTGGTGCTACAAGCAATACCAGTATATAAGATGTCAATTTTCTCTTACCCTATTTCTTTTTGTAGGAAATTGATTTCGACAATAATGAATTTCTAGTGGATCTCAGATTAACGAGATAAGATACACTGGGTCGCGTGGGAAAAGATGGCGGTAGGGAAAATTATTGGGAGGGTTAGGCTTCAGAGACTTTAAAAGACTAAATACAACACTATTAGTAGTACAAGCATGGAAAACCCTAGTAGCAAGGCTTTTAAAAGGTATTTATTATCCTAAAAATGATTTTATGAAAGTTAAATACGACAGAGTTGGACCTTGAGTTGGAGCAGTATCATGGAAGGAAGGGATTTAATTAAAAGATATGGGATTTATCAACTAGAAAATGGAAAGACCATTAATATTTAAAATGATAAATGGATCGACACGATATAGAAACTAGGAAAACCACAAGAATGTCGACTGAAGACAGTTGAACAATTGTGGAATCAAGATCCACCAGAATGGGATACGAAAATTCTGGATGACACAAATATGCTGCCGTTGGGACCAGAAATTACAAAAATACGGTTACTAAACATAGATCAAGAGTCTAGATACATTGGTCATTCTAAAAATATGGGCAATACTCCACAAAACGGGATTAAAGTACTCACGGAATAAAACGTTCTCAACGAGACACAATAAAAAAACAACAACGTCAAACATCAGGCCAATGCTATGGAAGACGGTGTGGAACTCAAATATACCCAACAAAATCAGGATTTTCATCTGGAAAGCATGCAACAATGCGATACCCACAAAACAAAACCTGGAAAAGTGGAGGTGCACTGACTCACAAATATGTCCCTTTTGCCAAGAAAAAACTGAAATGATAGAACACTTACTTACTGGGTGCAAGGTATCTCAAGACATTTGAGAAGCATCAACTCTACAGGTAGCAACAAGATGAAGGTAGTGGACATTCTGAAATAAATACTTAATATCATAACGACATACACGAAAGGAGGATGTGAAAGAAATAAAATAATTGACTATATTATGATTCTAATCTGGAACATATGGAAGGGGAAAGAGAAGGTAGTGCATGAAGATACAAATATAGTCATTGATCAAATTATACGAGCAACGAGCAAACTTATGCAGGAAACACATGAAAGATTATGAAGAACACCACAAATGGAACACAACATGTCGCTATAAGATAGCACCAGAGACATACCCACACATAAAAAGACTAATGGGATTATTTTTCTATGTGACTCATCTTTTACTAATTCATACGAGGAGACAGGAATAAATATTATACAAGTACATACTGATACAAGATGCAGGATCGAGATAAAGAAACAATAAGATGCGACTATATTCTAGAAGGGGAAGCAATGATAGTAATGAAAGCGACAGAACGATGCCAAGAGTTTCAAAATAACATAAAGACAATTCTTTCTGATAACCTTATATATGTTCAAAGTTTGAGGCAGATGTCAGCAGCAAGATGGACGATTCATCCGATAATCTGATATATTCATCAGATGGCCAAAGATTATGGTCCGATATCCTATAGACACCTCTGCCTAGAAGGATGAACAACCAAGCAGTCACTCTTGCGAAATTTGCTAGACATGGAGTTAGAGGAGGTTGTGCACCGGTGACGGCATGTATGATGGAAGATTTCACAAAATAGAAATAAGATGAAAGAATGATGGTCGTAGGTTACAAATCCATCCAAAAAAATTATACGTAAATATCAACTACCTTGAATTCAAATGCTATATTGGCCTCCCTCACAATATGTTTTTTTTTGGTCGGGTAAGAAAATTACAAACATATCATTATGTACTTAACCTATCCCTAGTCTGGAGATTGACTTAACAAATCAGACGAAAATAGTTGGTTTCCATTTCCCCGCGTTTGACCTTTTTTCTAGTGCATCTTCTCTGGTATTAAAGCTCCGTGGAACGTGTTTAAAATAAACAGGACCAACCTCGATTGCCGGCCTGTTAATCTGTCTGATCCACGGCTTGAGCCTCCACCTAGCTGTCGAACTTACTTGATACCTTGAAATAATTCAAGGTTATTAGAGAATATGGTCTTCTCATTCTGACAATCATTGAGAGAATATGGTCTTCTCATTCTGACAATTTGTGTAGAATACCTTGTGCTTCCCTTCCTATACTCGTAAAACAAAAAATGGTCTTCGTAAAATCTAATTGAGAGCCATAATTTTCATTGATCTGGACAACTCCACCCTCGTAGGATTATGTGCCTGGTCAAAAGAAGCATCATAAGTAAAAGCAATATTAGTTTTAAAATTTGAGATCATTTTCTGTAGAGATTGTTCTTTCTGTAGTCATGCTATGGCTTTGATCATTTCTGGACCAATTGCTTCCAAAATGTTCATTCATATTCTTGTTAGTTATCTGAATTATCTCATATGGTTCCACTTCTGAGTTATTATCACTGCTTTTCATCTTAGATTTCTACAAATTCCACACTATTAAAAGAACGTATGATATTATTACTTCTTTTTCCATCCTCCATTGATATATGTTTCTATGATCTTAAGTAACCACTGACCCAACTCTATTACAGTATGTTGTATATTAATTTGTACGCCGATCCGGCCCATACCATCTTTGCAACTCCACACATTATTAGCATGTGTTCAACCGTTTCTTTTTCCATACGACACCATATACACTCCAATTCTACTTCACATTTCCTTTTCTCTAGGTCTTTCCTGTTGAAATTTCATTATTACAAGCTTTCCAATTGAAAATTCTAACCTTTGTTGGTATATTTGATCTCCATATTTTTTTCATAACACACCACCTGATGGAATGCTCACCGACTGGTGAGATTCTTCAAATAATTCATGACCCGTAAGAATTTTGTATCCTGTTTTTGTTACATATTCACCATTAGTTGTGTGTGGCCTTTTTTTGTCCATTTTGCGTGTGGCCATATAAACTTATCTGGTACGTCTTTCGAGAATACCTTTTCCCTCAAGATGATGGGTATGATCTGTTTTGGAAATATTTCGTCCAATATTTTGTTAATCCATTCTGTTGATCCATTTTTTCATAGCTCGCTAATCTTTTGAATAGTACATCCTTGAGGTTTTTCTAATTTCCACTGTATATCTAACCATTTATCAGTCCAAACATTAATAGATTCTCCATTTCCAATTTGATATCTGCCATATTTCTGTATCATGTCTCTCCCTTCTAATAGACTGGCCCATGAACATGTTCGAGATTGTCTTAATTTTACCTCGAGAAAATCATTTTTCGGGAAATAAATATTTTTTAGCAATCTAGTTGCCAATGTGTTAAGATTTAATATTCGCCACGCCTGTGTCGCTAGTAGTGCCGTATTCATACATTTGAAATCCTTGAACCCTCGCAATGTGTTTCCGCCATGACCTTTTGTTTTCCATTTACCCTACGAGTTGATACACTTGTCATACACCAATATATTATATGAATTTTGGTTATATCCACCTATTTTGGAAAAAGAAGTTTATATTTACCTACCAATATAAATTAAATTTTGTTATATATCAAATATAAAATGACTAGGTATTGCCCGTGCATGAAGGCACTACAAAAAATAAAAATTCTGCTAATAATTCACAAATCATGCTTAATATATAATGAATATCAAATTCATACTTATACAAAACATGCTTAGTATAAGTATGAACATCAACACAATTAATAACCTTACCATCCTTTACATTACTCGTTAACTCAATCAAATTGTAAGGTATTTGTTATAAATCAATCTCAGAGATATTGGGTACCAAGAGAGAAACGTGAATTTACTTAATTAAAAAATCCATATAATCATCCACTTGATTTGTTTTTTAGGGGACCCGTTGAAAATTTAAGAAATATTAAATTTCAATTACTTGAGACAAATAACTTTAAGAAAATAAAAAGTTTGTATATTATTAAAAAATGGTCTAGTCATATGAACCCACCTAATTCATGAGGAACAATGTTAATCTCTGACTCTGTGTATATTCAAATGGTTAAAACACATGTTATTGACACTGGAAAAAATATTCCAAATCGTGAATGCAAACATTTCAACATACATATTAGTAAAATTGTTCCCTAAAATCTTTTAAAAATTATTTCCCTTTATGTACGTGGAAAAGTGACTCATATTTTGAGTTAAACTCGTCTGTTTATAGCTTGATTAACAATCCAAGCTTCTGCTGGACATTATATGTCTTCCACCGAAAACTTGTTTATTTACTAATCACATGGTATTTAGGCTCTCTATATTCATAGCTAATAAGTTGTTCATTATCTAAATAAGAAAACACAAAACAATTATTGAGAAGGTAAGTTCTGATCAATACTTAATAATCATACATATGGGTGCAAGAAAAATATATTGAATAGAGATTTAATACCTCTTTATTCTCAACTTCCATAACAGATTTCTGACATCAATAATTTATCGACTCAATAATGATGACTCACTCTTCGCTTGAGCAGACATGAATGAATAACATAACAACTACACCTTCAGTTATAGTCTGAAGAATAGTGAAAACCCATAAGTAAAAGGAGATTAAACCTTATGGTTTAAGTTAGATCTTGAGAAATAAAAATTATAGACCTTTGTTTGATTGTGTAATCTAATATTGATGTCTACATTTAAATTTTCAAAGGTTTGACAAACACAATCCCCAACCACGACTCAGTAATAAATTATGTTGCTTAGGTTTATAAATCACAAAATACAATTGACCAAAAGTGGTGGCTACTGCTTTATGCAGAAGCTCATGCGCTCTTTGGAACAATTTGATAACTCTAGGGAACCTCACTGCAAATATCAAAGCAAACAATATTTATGAGCTACACAAATATCTGGTTAATTTTATAAAGTTAAAATACAAAAATATAGAATATACATAAACAACCAATTTATAAAAGATATAGTGTAAAAGATAAGTTAGAAAAATATCGTGTCTCTTCATACCCAGATCATTCAATCTTACGCAACCCTAAAGACACTTAAGAAAGGTGTGTTCTTTTATCTTGTATAAATTTAAGTGAATGATACATTTTAAAAGTTTGATATAAGTCAATGACTTATTTTTTCAAGGTTCACGAACCATATTTCACAGTTCAGAGTTTACTGATCAAGGTTCATGGTTCAAGAAATAAGGTTCTAGGTTTATGGTTTAAGGTTCCAAGGATCTGGTTAATAATTCAAGGGTATCAAGATTCATGGATTGAGCTCACGCTCTGCGGATATTATATGTGAAGTTCATTTAAATTTAGAGCATTAGATAATTTGTTTTTAGAGAAGATTAATCATAGTTTTTCTGTATATTTTTCTAGAGTGATCTCATTTGTATTTTGAGCATGGATACTCAACTTAGTAGATTCGTGGGTATTTTATTATATATTTTAAGTATTGTTTGTACCAATAGAACACTATGAATTTATTTTAAGTTTATTAATTTCTAAAAAAAAACATTACAATAGCACCATATCGGAACCAAACATAAATAATATGGATAAATGTATATAGAGTGGAAAAATAAAAATGAATAGATTACGTAAAAAAAGTGTAAATTTTCATATGGACGTTAGTTGACATAAAGTCCATCTAATTATTATGATGCTCAATTTGTTTTATAATTCATCTATTGAAATACATCTTAGGTTAAAATTTAGTGAGAATAAACTCAACTTCTTTAATCATATAAGTTTATATTGTAAATATTAAAAAAAAGGTAATTTTTATGTTAAATATTCTTTGAATTTTCAGTATTAATAAAACATCATTGATAAATCCTAAATAGATAATCTACAAATAAAAATCATCTAACAAATAGAACCTAAAAAATATATTATGGTTCCTAATTACGCTTATTTTAGAGTTAAAAACACTTTTACAATTTTTAATAACAATTAAAATATTAGTAAACAAATTAAGATATTTTAGGTATTTCTCTAAATATACATATCAATATGTATCATAAAATATAAATTTAAACACAGCCTATCACATCAAGCGTATCAAATAAAAAGAAAAACTATAAAGAGAAACAAAATAAAAATTACACTCAAATTAAAAAAAATGCTAACTCGAGATTAAATCATTACAAAATATAAATTAAAAAAATCAGTCCATTTGTCAATGAGAATAAACACAAAGATGAAATAGCTAAACAATTAGACTATTTTGTGTGTAATCACATATATCCCCTTGTTTTACAGACAATTCTTTTATAAGGATGAACCCTCTGTTGCAGGTGCCAGCTCAGCTAATCCCTCTTCGTACACTTCGTTGTCCATTAATCCCTCCTGGTCTCCTCCTCCACCGCAATGTTACAAGATTAATGTGGATGGTTCATTTAAATTTAGGGAAAAGCAACTGCTGTTGCAGTAACCCATGACTGGAATGGTAATATTACCTTTGGCTTCGCTATGGATATCAATTCCACTTCTAGTTTTGAGCTGAAGTTAAGGCATTGAGATCTTCCATCTCTTTTGCCCTTGACAAACCCCCCTTTGCGTCAGAATTAAGTCTGGCGCTGAAACTGTCCTTAAGGCCTTTTATTCGCCAAGCACGAGTTGTTCTTGGATGAAACAGAGTCATCCTTGACGATATCAGAAATTTGGCTGCTACTACTCCTTCTCTTCAAGTATGTAGCATTAGAAGGACGGCTAACAAGGTTGCTGACTGGCTTGCACATGCTTTTTCTAATTTTATTTTACCCCCTACTTGGTTTTGTAATATTCCTTCAGATTTATAAGTTTTGGTTTGTAATGATTTCTGTAATGACTTTTGTACTCTCCATGCGAGTGGGATTGAGTGAATGCCTCCAGCGCATTTTATTTAATATAAGTCCCTTTGCTTAAAAAAAAGTTTGCTACAAATGGCCACCATATATTATGCATTCACAAAAGGAGTTTAATAAAATAGATATAATAGTTCAAACTCACGTACTACTTTTAAAAGTTTCTCCAACACCTTTTTAGCTTATGCAGGATTGAGTTCAAATCTGAGGCATTAGGATAAATAAAGAAATCTCCATCAATAAATCTAAATGATCCTAATTTAATTCCTTATCAACCTCCTTTGTTAGAATAATTAGCATCCTGCAAAAACAAATATGATTTATTGAAACATATATGATATCTAACACAAAATCATTCTCAACCCAATAACTTTTTCATGTCCATTTTCAACCTAACAAAGAATAAGTGAGTCCAAAAGTAGGTTAGTCACCTAATACTTAAAACCATAATAAACGAAGGATAACAATATATCATAAGAAAATGTAATATGAAAATATAATAAGAAATTAAGTTAGTGATGCATTTTATTTTCTGTTAAAAAGAATCTAAGCCATTAGGATAAATAAAGAGATCTCCTATAACTGAAATAGGCATAGCAAAATCGTACGATACTTTTTTGAACACTGGTTCAAACTCGTACGGTACTTTTTGGAAATGTTAAAAAAAAAGAATCCGAATAGAACTCTTGATCAAGAATGACTCTAAATACAAAAGAGATTGAATTATCTCAAAACCACCACCCCAAATTTATCAAAAGTCAAGATAGTTGAACTCTATTTCAAATGCATAAGTGGTGTGGCCTAGGGTGTGATAAAAAGATGATATAATTTAGATGCAAATAAACACCCTAATCTAGCACGGTTCTGCAAGTATTACAGATCGTATGCAAGTTTTAATGATAAGAAGATTCGTTCCTCAGAGACTACGAAAGTTAGAGAGAACTTATGCAAATTATCAAGTGCAAATATGAAAGATAGAAAAGATAATACGCAAGAGAAAGAAAGAAAAATAGATTTTTATTTTGTTTTTATAAAGAGAAAACTAAACTACTAAATTAAAAGACAGGAAATAAATAAAAGAAAAGAAAAGAAGATAGTATGAAAGTTAGCTTGAGTGAATAGCATGTAATCCCCACTAGTTTTGCCGTTCTAAACATGTAAGGGTGAATTATGTAGTATTTCAATAATCGGTTCCAACCACGCTAGGTAGTTTTATAGGATCTACCTGTGTCAATAAGGCTTCCTAAGCAAACTGTTCCTGTAATTGGTAAATAGTAACATGTACTAAACCATAGTGATTATCTAGTTAGGTTGATTTGTCAGATCTAAACCGAATACGATGGTAATTCTATGTGGCCATGGTTCCACAAGAACACAGAATATAAATCCAAACACATAAACAGAGAATAAAAACAATAATTCAATTCAAAACATAGAATTCCCAAATTAGATAGATGTCAATCAAAAATAGGGTTCATACATATATGCTAAAACTCAAGCTAAAAAGAATTAATTCATACTAAAGAAAGAAAAGAGAAAAGTTACAGAATCAACGGTTGAAGGAGACATATGGTGTTCTGCTCCTTCCAGACTTCTTCTCTTGTGTTGCAGCTTCCTCTTGGCCTTAAGGTCTGGCCAAGGATGATTTTAGAGTGTTAAGAGGCTGTATTTATAGGGTATAGGAAGACCTAATTCGTTTTCTTGAAGGAGAAGTAAGTGGTGGACTCCAAGCCCAACTCTAATTCGTATGGAAATAAAGATAATTACTGCTGAACTGTTTTGAGCATATCTTCATCGTTATTGGTCGGTTTTTGCTCCATAATATACCAAAAGTATCCTCAGCGAATTATCTACGTCCCTATTAAAGGAATTTACCAAAATCGGCTTCTTTTTAGAGTTATCACCACTTCTTTAGGCGTGTGCTGCAGAATTTCAGATTTAGGCAGCTTTTCCTTTTCCTAATTGAACTCTGTTTCCTTCTATCTCCAATTACCATGTGGTGGTCCTTTGTGTGTTCTAAAAATAAATGCAAAAAGTAATCGAACCACAACCGCAAGTGTACGGTTGTCCCAAGTAATATAGTTTATAATACAGATTCGTTCCAAGGACGGGATGGTTGATAACAATGCTTATCAAGTAATGATTGGTTGCACTTATGATGTCTCCCAATGGCATAAAATTAGAACTAAAATGCAAAAAATGCTAGAAATAAAAAGGTAATTCCGGATTATTGCAAATTTAGTCCAAAAGTCTATCATATTAATTAAATAAACACCAAAAATGATGTCTCCCAATGGCATAAAATTAGAACATTTAGGGAGACATCAAGACCCCCAACTCAAACCTTTGTCGTCCCGACAAAGCAAAACTAAATAAAACAAGGGGAATGAAGTAGATGCAAGAGAAAATAGAAGCTAGCAAATAAACCCTAAAGCAATGCTAAAGATAAATCTCATATAGCAAACATTAAGAACTAACATATACATACACTAATCATGCAACATCAAACATAAATAATCTCAATCATAAAATTAAAGTCGCAATGCTTGAAGGTTACACTTGTACTCATCTCTGTATGATGGCTATAGGGTGGTCATTAATCCTAACTCGCTTTGAACGCTCCACCTAGCGTATTCCCTATCAACAGAATCATAAATTCACTATGCACTTAGTTATCACGAGGTCTTTATGGTTTTAATAATGGCTTAAGGACGGTATGGATGTATATTTGGTAAATTTGAAGTGAGCTTTTGGCTCTCTCCTCACTTACCATCAACAATGTCCTCGAGCTTGAGTTTACGCTCAAAAAATGTTCTCACTCACCCATTTGACGCGCTAATGTTGCGTCCCCAATGTCAACCCAAATAAGACTAAGATGATTCCAAAAATATTCCACTTTGCCAGTTTATTTCATTCTTTCTTTATTTTTTTTTTCTTTTTTTTTTCATTTTTTTGTACAAGATACCCATGACCCTCGTTTTGATGTGAAAGGTCATGTCTCTTATAATTTTCTTTTTCTCTATTTTCTTTTCAAATCCCGGCAAAGGGTTACAAATAATAATATCATCTACCTTTTTGTGCCTCAATACAAACACATATAATCCCTTCCCAATGTAATTTCCCAAATGTGGACCCTCCACCCCAAACTCAAGCTCGAGACAAGTCTCAGGGTTGTGATTCAAGTGCGGGTCATTTGGTCATGCCTAATAATCTAAAGGATAATGGGCTTATATTGTGGCTACAAAAGAAAAGGCTTAAGGCTCAAAATTGGGCTAAGACGGATAAAATTATAATAAGGGATAGCAAGCTAAAAGGCTTCAAATGGCTAACAAAGAACTGCCCCTATCATTTTCCTAAGTACATAGCTTGTCTTTAGTTCATATCTAGGTGGGTTCTCTACTAATTAGGATTTCACGTTCTACACACCAAACATATTCCTTAAGTACAAGCTTACTTCATTTGCATTGTTCATTAATTTCTCCTATCAATTACCTATGTTAGCATGCAATTGTAAGTGCGTTTTATGTTATTCCCTAAAGTCCACTATCTACTATCATAGATTCATCAAAAGTATGCTTAAAAGGGACATTTAAAATCTTCTACAGTCAAACGCAACTCCTAATTATTTTATTGAAAGCAATTAAAACAAATAAACACATAAAAACTGGGATGAGGCAACGAGCCCCACCCCAAACTCAAAAATGAGTCGTGTCCCCACGAAAAGACTCAATAAAGCAATTAAACTAATATACACTAAATGAGAAAGGATAGGAAAACATATCTTTATCGGCACTAGGCCGATTACGTGTAGTCTCATGTTGAAGTTTTGAATACTTCGAACTCTCATGTCATATTTTCCAAGTCTTCATCTTTTCCTAACCCTCTAAATCATCATCTCTTCTACGAAAATCTTTCCTCAACATCCAACTTTTTATCTTCATCATGTTCTTCGTACCTTTTCCAACCTTCATGGTCATCTTTGATGACCCCAAACTCAATTTTTCACCTACTTAAAGATTACTTGCAAAATATATAATATTAATATGCTCAAACAATTCACAATTCCTCCGCTAAATAACTAAAATAAATCTTAATTCCCAACTGGTAATAGAAATAGAAGAATAGTTCTAGCTATTTTACCGGATTGGCCATGGAATTTATGATGATTTGATACCTTGCACTTGCAATCTCCAACCTTCAAATTACCAGAGCTTTTGATGAAATTTGTGTCTCTTGATATTGTTGAAAGTGGCACAGTAGTGGAATTTGTGATTTAGTTGAGATGGGTATTTAATATCTATGGTGTTGGAAAGGTTTAAAGGATATAATTTAAGCTTTGGTGAAGAAATTTTTGGGTTAAAACTTGAATTTCTTGGTGTTTTTGGAAAGATTTGTGATTGATTATGTGTTGGGATGATGTTTAGAGGTAAGGATTGGTGATATATTGGTGTTTTGATGATGGAATTTAAGTGTTTTTGGAGCTTTGGTTCGTCATCAATGGTGCTAAGTGGAGACGCAACCACGAGACGCAACTAATGTCGGGCCTCAAAACGCTGGGTCAGAAACTTTTAGCTGTTCATACGAAATTTTCGACTTCACCATTGGATAGAGCTCGAAAAGTTATGCGGTTTAGGCTCAAGAAAAAGTTAATTCCGACCTCCGAGCGTCAAGTTATGATCTTCCGAAGTTTTGATACCTGGGGTACAGCATCGAAAACGGGTACCCGCATTCTACAAACCGGGTACCCGGTTTCTACTGTATTGGAACCCAAAATTTTCATTCTTTTTCGTTCTAGGTACCCCAAACTCGTGACCTTCACTCCTGTAATCATCAAAAACACCAACCTTCCTCATTTCTTACAAATAAACACTAAATCAATAACCATTACTCTAATTTACACTAAAAATTTAAAAAGACATGAAAGCAATTTAAAGCATGGGTTGTCTCCCAAGAAGCACTTTTGTTTATTACGTCTTTAAGTTCGACGCGTTACCTTCCATGAAGATGGTATTGAGGCCCTTGCGGTTCTCCTCCGCTTGAATTCGCCTCGTCCTTGGCATGTAAGCTTTGAAACCTTCCCCCTTAAAATTTTATTCAATCGATCTCTGAAAGGGGGAGGGTAGTATCTCCGTTTCGCCTGGTTGCTTTCATGGCGAAACTCGTTCTTCACCACACGATAGTAGATAACCGTTCTCGACGGTATAAGATCATTTTTATTCCTTGTTTCAATCTCGGATTTATCTTTAAAATGTGGTGGGTAGGTGCTCCTCCTTGCCTTTTTGCTCTCGCGGTGTGGCACCTTGCTTGTATAACACATATTGATCATTTGTGGTAGTCGAGGTGATTCTGATTTTTCATCTTTAATAATGATTCGTGGTAGAGATGGTGATTGGTGAACTTTTTGTGGCGGATATTCAATTTCTATTTTATCTTTAACCTTTAATTCTTCAATTGATTCTCCAACCATTTCATATTCATCTTCGCTTTCAACCCAATCTTCCACTATTACCTCATAATATTCTTTATTTGGATTTTCTATAACCTCGATCACCACCTCTTCTTGTTTGCGCTCTATATCTTGATCATGTGTATACACCTTAGGAATAGCAATCTCTGTGTTCATTTCTAGGGTTTGCGTTGCTACTCCTTCTTCCACTATGCTAACAAGATTCTCACCTTCTTTCAACACCTCCTCCTCAACAACTTCTTCCAATTGATCTGTTCCATCCCTCGAGGGAGTGGGACCTTCATAAGACTTACTACCACTTTCAGCTAAGTTAGGAGAGTTGTTTCGGGCATCCCTTTCATCTAGCATTTGTTGTATGTGTGCATGGGTGGCTTTGAATTCCTCTTCTCTTTTCTTACGTTCTGGCTCTCCTGCCTTGACTTCCTCGAGTAGGCGATTGACTCTCTCTAGTAGTGTATCTTGTTGATCTTGATGAGGTGGATATTGTTGAATGTTTTCAACCCACTGGTTGTTCCATTCATGCTCGTGTTGTTCTTGTTGATAGTTATGAGATGGATAATGTTGATTATTCTCAACCCAATGGTGGTTCCATACTCGTTCTTGTTGATAGTGATATGGCGTTTGTTGTTGATTATTCCCGATCCATTGATTGTTCCATCCTTGCTCTTGCGGGTATTGATATGGTTGTTGGTAAGAATTTATACCCCATTGTTGTTGTCCCGAAGAGTCTTCCCAATAGTCAAATGGACCAGGATTTGGGTAATGTTCTCTATACATCTTTAATTAAATTTCTTGATCATTACCTGAATAAAGCACCTGTAAAAACAAAACAAACAAACACAAGCGTAAAACTGAAAAATAAAAATAAATGCAACTATCACTAAAGGATAAACACCGTGGTCACACGCTACCGTCCCCGGCAGCGGCGCCAAAAACTTGGTGGTCCTTTGTGTGTTCTAAAAATAAATGCAAAAAGTAATCGAACCACAACCGCAAGTGTACGGTTGTCCCAAGTAATATAGTTGATAATACAAATTCGTTCCAAGGACGGGATGGTTGATCACAATGCTTATCAAGTAATGATTGGTTGCACTTATGAAAGAAAATAAAAGTAATATGATTGATTGTTTGTTTTGTATTAATCCTAAGTATGAAAGACTAATGCTAAAATGTAAATAAATAACTAAGACGCAAGTAAATAAAAATAAAACGCAAGTATGAGAAAGTAGCACTTGAGATACGCAAGGATTTCATCTAACTCTTATTTATTCCATGTTTCGTTTAAGGGACAAATTGGTAAAAAGTAATGGTCGGGATTCTAAGGTCATCCTTACCCCCGTCAGGGTGGACTAAGGAGCTACTCTTAAATGCTACAAACCCCGTCAGGGTGATTATAGTCCATTCTTAAGTGATTAAGTTTATTTTACCCAATTGGCCATAGGATTAATTACGCTCGTCAGAGTCAAATAATTTTATCCTACATTCATTAATTATTTCTGTACCTAAACCCCCCGTCAAGGTGATCCAATCGCCACTAATTGGAATAGCCTAGATACTAAGACCTATGATTGGTTAATTACGTCAATTATAGTTATTAAGAACAAATTAATGAAAAATACCTAATACCCAATTTGATTTCAATTGTAAAAATCCCAAATACAAAAGCATAGAATAAAATAGAATCAAAACCAATCCATAATGCGATCTCAAGCACTAATTAAAATTAGCTCATAATTGGAAAAACTAAGAAAATAAATAAAAAGAAATTCATAATTGTTTTACAGAAAGAAAAATAGAAACCTAATTAGGAAGATGAATTGGCTGCAACGTGGAGATATAGACAGTCTCCAGCTCCAAGCTTCTTTTCTTCTTGACGCTCTCTTCTAATGATGTTTTAATTTGAAGAATATAATGAGAGGTCCTGAATAATGAGGTCTAAAGACCTATTTATAATCATAAAATCGGATTAGGGCTTTTACTTAAGGATTAAGTAAAAATTAGAAAAGCCCAAGTCCACTAATTAAGCCCAAATCCCGTAACTGCTGATACACCTTCACTAAAACGGCTTTTCCCGCTTCGTTATGACCCCGATTGACCTCATTCCAGTTGCTAAAGTTCCGTAACTCGATAAGGAACATAATCTCTTCAAGGGTCAGCGGCTAAATCGTCTCTTAAGCACCTCGAAATCAGCAATCTATGGCCTGGAAAATTGATTTTCAGCTCTAAAAATAATATCTTCAGGATTTATCTTTAAGTCTTGACTCCATATCATGATCTTTGACTTTCTCCTCGGATTCCTCTTCTAGCTAACATCTAAAACCTGTAAACTTTACACTAAAAATACCAATATTACGCGCAAAAGCTTAATAAATTAAAAATGCTAGAAATAAAAAGGTAATTCCGGATTATTGCAAATTTAGTCCAAAAGTCTATCATATTAATTAAATAAACACCAAAAATGATGTCTCCCAATGGCATAAAATTAGAACATTTAGGGAGACATCACCATGCTTATCTCTTTCCATATCTTGTAGTCTTTGACTTGGACTCTAATTAATCTCCATAATTATCTTTAAAGCTTCACACTAAATAAACAATTAAACCCAATATGCTCTAAAAATATTATGTTACTAAATCAAGACTCAAAATAGGAAAGTGCACTAAATTAAGCTAAGATCGGCCTCTAAACTAATAAATACGCCTATAATGATGTCTCGGAAATAGATTTTATTATCACAAATGAGGAGACATCAGTAAGGAATGACCTTTATAAAAAAATGAAATTGGATATAAGTAAAAAAAAGATTCATTTTAAATAAAAAGGATGCACACAGAATATTTAAAAATATAGAGTTTTTGGTTGTGGCAAGTGAAAAAAATTAACTCCCCGCTTTTGAAACAAATTTGGAAGTTAAAGAGTAAGATTAGAACTTCATTCGTAAATGCGGAAGGTAAAAAAATATTATCTCGATGGGTTTTAACCGCCAATGATCTTCCACCACAAACAACCTTTCTAGTGGCGAGTACTATGCTTTATTTGAAAAACATTTTAATGTTTATCGTTGCCAATTTTTTTTCAAAAACTTAGTCAAATATAGTGTGGATATGCGTGTTACTAAGCATATAATCATTATTTGAATGATGATACAAACTAGATTTGGAACAAAAGATAGAGTTGTGTATATTGAGTTGGATCTTTTTTGTGAATTGTGTGATGAGGAGTTCGAATAATCATTTATTTTTTAATGTGCTTTTGCTAAAGACATTTGAAATGAGGTGAGAAAATGGTTGAAAATTGAAAAAGAAATTAGCACTATTTTGGACTTTTTAGAACACTGGTTCAAACTCGTACGATACTTTTTTAAACAAAAAAAATAGATTGTTTTTTGTATATGTATTTTTTTAGATTTGTAGATTAAGTAATATTTATAATGAAGTTCACAGAGATATGGCTTATTATATAGATTAAGGAAAAATGGAAGCAATAGTTGAGATTTGTTACAATAAAATAGGTAAACCGCTAATATAAGGAAGATTAGATGGATTGTTTTTTATATGTATTTTTTTTAGATTTGTAAATTAAGTAATATTTATAAGGAAGTTTAGATTAATTGTTTTTTTGTATATGTAAGTTTTTTTCCATTAAAAAAAGATTTAAATTACAAATTAAGTATCTATATATGATATTTTTGTGGGTTAACTTATATATCTAAGGAAGATTAGATCGATTGTTTTTTATAAGAGTAATACATATATATAGAAAGGTGATAAAAGGGTGACATGAAAATAGGTGACATATATCATTACTCATAATTTAGATTGAAGAAAAGTAGAGAAATAATTGAGATCTGTTACCATAAAATATGTAAGGAGAGATATGGGTTATTATATAGATTGAGGAAAAATGGAAGTAATAATTGAGATTTGTTACAATAAAATAGGTAAACCGTAGATATATTAGATCGATTGTTTTTGTATATGTATTTTTTTTAGATTTGTTGATTAAGTAATATATATATATATATATAAAGAAGTTTAGATTAATTATTTTGTGTAGATGTAAGTTTTGTCATTAAATAATAGTAAATAATTAATGACATTAATTATAGGTGGGGCTAGAAACAATTTTGGTCACCACTTAAGAAAATAAAGTTTATACCTGATAAAGGGAAGTTATCTTTTGACAGAAGTTCAATCCAATTAAATATTAAGTTTAATTTATTTTTTTAGAGTAAATATATTTTACTGATATTTCAACAATTTAATACTGAAATATAATTTTTATTATAATTTAGTCTTGATAATAGACAACAATTTAATACTGAAATATAATTTTTATTATAATATATAGTCTTGATAATATGACAATAAAAAGACAAATAATATGTATATAATAAGGTAAATTATGAATCTGAAAATAATATATATAAGATGTAAAATATTTATGATATTTATATATTAAGTGATGATATACATTATCTAAATTTATATATTTATTATATTATTTATAATATAAAAAATTAAATGAAATTAAATTATTAATTTCATAGATTTTTTTTTTACATCTGAGAGCTATTTTGCATTCAAAGTCATTTTAATTTCAATAAAATTTAATCCCAAGAGTTTTTGGCTTTGTGAAGTTGTCTAACCACTAAACTGACTATCAATTTTTTAATTTATAATTTTTTTAGTATGATGATATTTATTAGTTGAATTATTGGAAAAACTATTTCTATAACTAAGAAAAATTATTATCGAAGTCTAAAAAATAAAGGCCCATAATCGTTTCTGCTTTGTATTGGACACTTACAGTTTACATCTTAATATTTATCTCAATACTATTATACATAAGGAGACTTGCATATTCCTATGAGATTAGTCGTGGTGGGTGCAAGTTGGCCTGGATCACCAACATACAAAAAAAAAACTCATGATTATATTGAACTTATATTACAAATAATCTCACGACTTATTTGAATTATTGGAGTAAACTAACTCGCGTGCATAAGATTTGTTCTTACAATATGGTTCGGTTCGTTTCGGTTTTTGGTCAAAAGTGGAACCGAACCGAACCGAATATATCGGCTTTATATAATTTAAAAATCAAATCAGACGGTTCACATTTGGTTTGACACTCAATTTTTTGTTCGGGTTTGGTTCGTTGCGGTTCGGTTTTGGTTCGCTACGGATTTGGAAGCTTGACCAACAATAGATGTCATACCATTTCTTGACATAGATAATTCAATTTCGACTAATATTCTAATACAATTATGTTAATAAGTTTATAAAATTAAAACTATTACTTCCGAATTCATACGATCATAATTAATAAAACCAATCAAGTTAACACTTACTAATATTAATCTTAAGTGATATTAAAAAAATCTCACTTTTAACATCGTCAAATAGTAAAACAAAAGATTTCACATAGACGATAAATTCTCAACTAAATTTTCTCCCATATAATTCTTATAAAATAAATTCTCACATTCTTTATTTTTTATCCTTCGTCAGTTCGGTTTTTATTCGGTTTTCGGTTTTTGCATAGTAAACCGAATCGAACCAAAAGAATTCGAATTTTAAAAATAGAAAACTAAACCATTTGGTTTTTCAGTTTTTAATTTTTTTGGTTTATTTTTTCGATTTTTTGGTTTAGTTTTCTTTTTTCTAATTTGCTCACTTCTGCAATCTGATAATCATAAAAAAAACTGTGAATTACCATAAGAAGGTCTAGAGAAGCACGACAAGTGTCACGGCACAATTATGAATCAAACCAATTACTCATGCTTTATAGAAATTTACTTTTGTGAAGTTATTTTAACCCAATTTCGTACAGAAGTTGGTCAAGTTTTAGATTCCAGTCTGTAGTTGGAAGATTTAGATAGCACATGGGTTCTTAAAGGCAATTAAATCTTGCTCGTACGTGTCCCCTAAATCTTTTGGCAAATCCTCGATAGCTTAACGACCAGGACAACAAAATGCTAAATATTAAGATGCACATGCAAGTAGGCCTCTGCGCGCTTATCTGAAATCAATCTACTCTTAACATAAAGATTGCCCCAATATATCATAATTTAACTCTGACCCGTAAAGTAATTGAGTCATTATCTATCACGTAATTATGCTTTGTATTGGAATTTAAAGTAATTTTAAAAAATATTAAACTAATTATCAGTTTAAAATTGAAATGTTAAGCAATTTGTTGAAATGTAAGACCAAATGGTAAGAGTACCGTGTCAAACACAGACAACAATTTTTTCCTAATTAGAAAAGTATATTTACTATTTTTCTTTTCTATTTGCTATTTGTATTGTTAACATAAGTTAAATGATTAAAGTGTAAATTTTAATTTTCAATAATTGTTGATTTTATTATTTAAATATGACGGACCAAAAAATTTACATTATCCCACACTAATTCACTTTCATGGTGCATCTAGTTCGTCTCTTAAAAGCAAATTTGCATCAGGGTTTCTGCTTGATAACGCTATTATAGTCTATAAATAAATACATACCAAATATGCAATTAAAATGAATATTATTTATTTTATTTATTTTATTTATTTTACTTATTTTACTAAAATAATAAGAGGCCTATTTATACAAGTATAACCATAAACAAAGACTACTTTCGCAATCAACTAAAAGGAGGAAGTGCAATAATTTACAAGGACAAATAGTGCAATTAAATACAAAGACCAATTATGCAATAAACAAAAAATACAAAATAACAAAAATTTAATTAAAAATAAAACCAAAATATATACAATAACTTATTCATTAATAAACCAAATTAACAATAATATACAAGGACTAAAAGTGCAGTTACATACAAGGACCAATTTTGCAATTAACTAAAACTATGTAATAATAAAAAAACAATATAACACTACTATTACTAAGCTAACATTATATTGCAAGTAGGACTTACATAAACATATATAATATTTAAAAAAAAAATTGGATATAAAAAACTCTAACCTTGATTTTTAGAATAAATAGGGGGAGTTGATAATGTAGGACTTGATTCAGAGATATTCCGACTGCTGAATGAGTAGAAAACAACGGTAGCACGACGACAGCTTTCCGGTGGTGGAGGATTTGTGTTATTTCAGTAATGAAGAAGAAGAACCGGTGAAAGTCTTTAATCTACGAAAGGCGGTTATTGAATGACCGCTTTTCCTAAAACACGGAAAGTATGCGTAAGGCAGTGGTTCGTTCACCGCGTGCAGAAAAAATTAATTTAATGAAAGAGGCGGTTACTGAATTACCACCTATCCTTAACAAGGGATTAAGAAGAATGCGGTTATCGAATGACCACCTTCCTCTTAAACCGGCTAATTCAAGGCGGTCATCTAACGACCGTCTTTGCCCAAGGCGCTAGTCGGAGCACTGCCTTAGTGCTGGCATGCCAATATCTTTCCTAAGTGTGCTTTTTTGTTAATTATTTATACAAAAAATGCTAAAAAACAAAACTAAAAAATTTACTCTCTCTATTTTTAAAAGGTTGTCATATTTATTTTTGTACAAATTAAGAAATGTCATAATCCATGTGATTACGAAGGTACCCTATATAAAGTGTATTGATATTTTGAATATTTATTGAAAATATATATTATAATATTTAATTAAGAATAAAAATAGTATAAAAAAGAGAAATTAGCTAATTAGGTCCACCAACCCAACTATCCACCCCAAACAGGTCTATCCTTTCATTTTTTTCCCATCCAGGTCCACATGTTTTATTAGTATACCATCGATACCCCTATGCATAATCAGATCATATCAAATATCTCCTTGATTCTCGCCTGTAACCAACCCCATATTATTAGCTAATATATTAAGTCCCTTAATTATTGTATTTCATTATGGTAAACTTGTTTAATGATTTAACAACTCTATTATCATACACACACACCACCGTTTCTCACCTCCAATAATACACACCAAATCATCCTTCACGCCGCCCCTCTCCGTCGCTCCATAAAATAAGAGTTAAAGGCCTTACGAAGATTCGTCAAAGTTTGGTGGAGATGAAGACGTCCTTCAATCCGGCGATGTTGAAGCTCTTCGTTGAACGAATATGCCATCATTTTTAGGCTCTTTTTTGCAACAACGAGCAGCAAAAGGAGTAATGTGAAAGGGGTGTGATAAGTGATCCGATTTGCCATAGATATGGGATGGAAAACGAAACTGCAGAACATTTATTCATGAATTGCACGGGCTATAAGGAGCTAGTAGGTAAATGTATTGGTATGGAGGGTTGGCTGCAGATTCCAAGAGGGTCTTCTTCACGCCAGGGACCTGGTATGCAATTTATTAATAATATTAATTCTGCATTTTCTGGTGCGGCAGTAGGAGGCTTGAAAGGTGGACCAGGATGTCAATTGATGGAGTGACTTTGTGGTAGCTTCTGTATTGATTGATGGTGACCATTTTATGTGTTTCAACTTTCAAGTATCCTGCACAAATTGGAATTGAAGACACTGCACATTTCTGATGGGTTACGTATGGAATATCAGTGGTGTGTTAGTATCGGTGGTTTGTACTGATGGGTTACGTATGGAATATCAGTGGTGTGTTAGTTAGTATCGATGGTTTGTAATGATGGGTTACGTGTGGACACACTGCATATTTCTGATGGGTTAGGCGTGGAATATCAGCGGTGTGCTTGTTAATATCGGTGGTTTGTACTGATGGGTTATGTGTGGACACACTTCACAATTCTGATGGGTCACGTGTTGAATATCAGTGGTGTGCTAGTAAAGATCAGTGGTGTGCTAGTTAATATTGGTGGTTTGTAATTACGGGTACAATTTATTTTGTAATTACTACGCAAATATTAAAGAAAAATATATAATCATTTATTCGTTTTATTAGTTCTATTTTGTACTTTAATTTAATATTTTTTTGTTTGTTGTTTTGCAATTAATTGATTGATTGCATATAATTAGGAAATTAGTTTTGGTAAGTCAAAAAATATTAATGGAGCAAAAGGGCAATCCAAACATTTTCGGTGGGGTGGACTTGAAGGTCAACTGACAATAGTCAGTGGACTTTTCAGTCAATTACCCTATAAAAAAAGAGTAAAGATATATATATCACCCTTTTTTGCTTCACCTTTATATCACATTCTATGTGGAGGTTTTGAGCACCAATCAAATCGTTTCTCTCTCCCATTTATTTATTTTCTTTTTCTTTTGTTTCGTGCCAGGTGACACATAGGAGGTGAAATAAGGGTGAAGCAAATAGGGGTGATATATAGCAATTCTCATAAAAAAAACGTAATAAAAGAAGTAGTCTAATATGGACTAGTGGAATAAATTAGCCTATTAATTGAAATGAGTAGAAAACGGTACCAAAATGTCTAATCTTTTGTCACATATTTCTCGGCCCATGATTTTGATCTTTTTCACTTCTTTAATCCTTCTTAAACCCCTTCAGCACTTTTGCGTATTAAACGCTCACCGCCTTTGAAATTCAAGAGACGTCAGTTTAAGAATGCATACTTAACCACTCTCCAAACTAACTACACACGTCTGTCATTTAAGTTTATCACAACCCAATCATAACACACCACTCACCCAACCAAATCGCTGATACATACCCAACCTTATCTATAACACACGTGTCTGTTTCTCTAATTCACAGCACTGTGAACGTAGTCTTTCTAATTATTTTAACTGTAGCGAAAATGTAAAGCTTATATAGCCTGTGTTCCTATAGAGCGTTAACTCAACCATAGTTCATTTTAAACTCTAGTATAACCCCACTATTCAGCAGTTTATATACGAACCGAACCCATAATAGCTTTCAAAACATCACCTCCTCAAAGAAAAAAAAATGATGATCGGCGAGCGAAACCATACTAATCCAATGGTCCATGTTCCTCCATGGTCTTTCTCAGATGATCAAACGGCTGATGTTATTCCCTTTAACGTCAGTAACAGCCCAAACTTTGATGACTATACACTTGCGGCCCTCCAACGTTACCTTCCGTCAAACACAAACGACGACGTTTCTGAGGAATCTGGAGATTATTTCGAGTTTGACCTTCCAGTGGACGCGTACTCATGCGATCAATTCCGTATGTATGATTTTAAGGTTAAGAAGTGTACACGTGGCAGGTCACATGATTGGACTGACTGTCCTTTCGCTCATCCCGGCGAGAAGGCTCGCCGGAGGGATCCGAGAAAATATCATTATTCCGGCGTTTCTTGTCCGGAGTATCGTAAAGGTAGTTGTAAAAAAGGCGATGCCTGTGAGTTATCTCACGGCGTATTTGAGTGTTGGCTACACCCAGGTCGCTATCGTACGCAGCCATGCAAAGATGGTATAGGTTGTAAGAGAAGGGTTTGTTTTTTTGCTCACTCACCGGAGCAGTTAAGGGTGTTAAGCCCTCGAGCCGAGTCATATCAAACCGGTTTGGCTTCACCTCATCGTCTTGCTTTTGAGGGGGGCTTTGATAAAAGATTGCACTTTATGTCTTCACCGGATTCATTATCTCCGCCATCGGAGTCTCCACCGATGTCTCCGATGACTGCAAACTCTGTTCTCAGTCGTTCGCTTGGTTCAGGTTCTATCAACGAAATGGTGGCGTCTCTACGCCAGTTACAGCTGAATAAGGTTAAATCTATGCCTAATTCTTGGGGTTTACAAGTGGGTTGTTCTTCTGGAGGCGGGTCTCCCAGGTTGTCCTTAACTGGATCCGGGTTTTGCAGCTTGCCTTCTACCCCAACTCGGGCCATGACTCGTCCCGGGTTTAGGTACTTTGATGGATGTGAGGAAGAGGAGGAGCCTGTGATGGAAAGGGTGGAGTCTGGAAGAGATTTACGGGCCAAAATGTTTCAGAAATTAAGCAAAGAAAACCCGTTGGATTCAGTTTACCCGAATCCAGCGGATACTCCAAACCCGGATGTTGGATGGGTCTCAGAGCTTGTTCAGTGAAGTTAATGATTAATTATTTCTCTCGAATGGGGTTAATTTTTGTTGGGTTTTTTGTCCTCTTTCCTCTCTTTTTTTGTGATTGTTAATGAAAAAAATTAGAAAGGGAGGGCAGGATTAATTATAGTCAACAAGTTTGTACATATAGTAAGTATATCTACTACTTAATATCATAAAAAAGTTATTGGGTCGAAGAAGAGTAAAAATCTGATTTTGTTTGGGGAAGATATCAGCATTTTACACAAAGATTGTGTTACTGGTTGCCGAAAGGAAGAGAGCAGCAGAAGATCGATGATTCCCTTTTATGATTTTATCTATCTATTAAAGCTAAGATTATGTTTATTTCTTGAGAGTTATAATTATTACTAAGTAAATCTATATTATTGTAATTTGAATGCTTATTAAATATGGATGATCCTTATTATTATTCTAAGCCTTTTTTCAATGAGCTCACTTGTTTATCTTAAATCTTAATTATTATAAATTTTGGGTTTTCCTAGTTTTGGGTTGTTACTTGCATATGATTCCTTTACTAGTTTTGGGTTGAAGCACATACGAGGTAGTATTGACTATAAGGAAAGGAGAAAAGAACAGTAATGAGTGTGAGACATGTATGTATATTTGTAGAAATAATTTAGATCTGTCTGAAATAAAAGGGACAGTGGCTACATTAACAATTGAAGGTAAGTAATGCTTGACGACAAATTGTTGGGGACAATTGTGATTTTCTTTAGGAAAAGTGGGGGGGTCCATTTTTTATATTGGTCTCACAAGTCCTAAAAACCTGGAAATTATTCCCGTGCTTCGTTCTTATCCATTCATGTTGGGGGTATAAAAGGCATTCTTCAATTGTTATATACTGAATAAAAAGATAATAGTGGAAGAAACAAAGCACAAGTGTACTCATTCCTCTATATATTTTCTTGCACGCAACAGAAACAGTGAGATAGGTCTGCTTTAGTACATAATAGGGGTAATGGGGTATGTATATGATGATTTTGCAACCTATTTATAGTCTAGCTATGTAATTTCATCTTTATCGCACAAGGTTCAAAAGGAATACTGAAAAATCCCCGTACAAATCAATATTTATGTTTATTAATATACTTTGTATTTTTGCGATCTTACCTGAAAATGTCAATCTATCATATTACATGCGAACTCCATCTATCATATTACATGCGAACGGTTAAATATCATCCGCAAGGTAGTCAACTAATGTATCAGGTATACATACGTTGAGTAGATGTTGTGTATATTGTAGATGCAATAAATTCATGACGAAGCAGCTATTCAAAATGCACGAGATGCAGTTACATAGGCTATAATTTACGCTGAACGAGGTTCACAAAAATGGTTTACGCATCAGGCAAATCGTCTAAAAAATCTAGGACTGGACGATGAATTAGATGCAATATTAAATCAGTTCGAGGGACTAAGTATTTTATTAAATAATGTGTCTCCACCACCACCACATTCAGAAAGATCTCCTCCTAGAAGGCGATTTAGAAGGGATAATGTTTAATATGTATTAATTTTTTTAATGTTTAATAATGGACTTTAGCTACTTATATATGTTTGGTGTTTGACTGATTGTTAAATATTATTTGTTACGAAAAAGTTATGATTCTCATTAAAATGATAATTAAGATTACATACAACGTCACAAAAACAATCACGTTTTGCACGTTTTTCTGTTGTGACCAGTTTTCTTACATCTAATGGTACTAGTTTTTTCTCTTGCATCCATTTCATTATGGATGTGTGCCTTTTTTTACGACCGGGTTTAGTAATAAATCTCCTAGGATATGCCACAACCTCAGGTCTCTCATAATTTGGCCAATAACAGGGGTCGTTCATGACGTTAAAGCTCGACACCCACTGGTTGTAGGCGGCTTGACTAGTATAGAACGGTGACACTAAATCTATGTCTGACAATCTGAGTTTCGAAGAAATTGCCAGTGCATGTGGACACGGTATGTGTAATAACTGTCATTCTCCAAAATCAAAATGGCGGTTTTTGTGTAAGATCTACCTTGAAAAATCTTGGAGCTATAACTCCTACCGAAGTGAGAGCCCACATGCCTAAACTTCGTATACACCCTCGTCATGGTTAAATTCTATGTATTTACAATATTTGGATCTTGTAGTACTCTTATCGATTAAACTCTGAATGATAAACGGAAATATGTGTTGTAGTTCAGTTGGTTTGTCCGTCTCTTTTCGTCTTGTTGAGAAATACGTGTTGGAGTAATAGAATGTTAGCAATACGATTGCAATCATGGGCAACCTTCTAGATCATTTCATCACGCTGTTGAAAATCTCAGCCAAATTTGTGGTCATGACACCAAATCGGTGACCTCCATTGTGCACGAGCACCCATTGTTCGAGTGAGATAGTTTCGATCCACCTCTTGTAGATTCTATTTTTTGACTTTGCAAAAATGCTCATATTTTTTCTAAGAATTTCCACCTGCAAGTACGACTCGCCATTGTGTAAAAGAACTCCTTTATCCCATTATCTTTAAATTTATGGTTGAAATTTCTTGCAACATGACGTGCACAAAATCGATGTTTAGCAGTTGGCATTTCTCCTCGCACAACGTTTATAATGGTTGGGTGACAATCAGACAAGATACACAGTTCATGTTGCATTACCAGTTGACTCAAACACCTACAGAAAAACGTCATGTATCGTTCGGCTCGTTGTCGACTATGGCAAAACATAAAGGATAAAGTCTATTCACAGCATCATATGCGACACCAATGAGTAATTTACCATTGTATTTTCAGTATAAATGAGTTATGTCAATACTCACCAAAGGCCTACAATATCGAAAACCTTCAATAGCGGCTTCGAATGCGCAAAAGACCATGGCGAATGTTGCAGTGTTGGTAGACCGATCAAGGTTTACTTTAAGGTTTAAGATCTAATGTTTAAGGTTTAATAAGTTTAAGTTTTGAGGTTGAATATCAACGCGATGAATCTTTATCTAGTTAAGGTTAGAATTAAGGTTTAAACCTTAAGGTTAATGATAAGGTTAGGATTAGGGTTAGGGTTAAGGTTAAAATTAAAATAAGGTTAAAGTTAAGGTTTAGTATAAAGTTTAAGGTTTCAGATAAAGTTTATGTTTAATGTTAAGGTTTGATGTATATGGTTTATGGTTCAAGGTTGAACCTTAAGGTTAAGTTAAGTTTATGGTTAAGACTAAGTTTAAACTTAAGGTAAAGGCTAAGTTTAAAGTTAAGGTTATTGTTGAAGATATAACGTTAAAGGTTTAATAAGATTTAATGTTTGAGGTTGAATATCAACTCGATGAATCCTCATCTAGCTAAGGTTAGGATAAAGTTTTAAACCTTAAGGCTAAGGATAAGGTTAGTGTTGGGGTTTAAATTAAGGTTCAGGTTTAAAGTTCAAGGTTTAAGTTAAAGTAATTCGTTTAATGTTAATGTTAAGGTTTAAGGTTTATGGTTCAAGGTTCAAGGTTAAGGTTAAATTAATTTTATAGTTAAGATTAAGGCTATTTTTAAATATGTTAACATATATTCAAACAATTTTTAATTTATGGTTCATGAATTTTAATTTTTTGTACTAATGTGTTTTATGTTTATAATACATTTGTTATATATAGCTTTCATGCATTTTTTTTAAACAAATTAGTTCATAGTAAAAAGTATAAGGTTCAAAGTTTTGGTTTGTGTTTCAAGATTCAAGGTTCATGGTTTATGGTTCATGAAAATAGGAAAAAAATTATTCCATTAACGAGAATTGAACCTAAATCTCCTGGGTGAAAATTAGATATTCAAACGTTGGGACGACAAAAATTTAGAGAATTACAATCTGCGTGGATCGAACAAAGAACCTTCAAATATCTAATAAAGTGGGATAATAGATAATTAAGTTATTTTATTAGCTAAAAACAATTAATGCAATTAATGTGAAAAATGAATTAAAGAGTTATAGACGATTTTAACTATCTTTATTTTTTTGGGTTGGGTAATTTTTTAGGGTTGGGTTTAACTATCTTTTATGTATAGAACTTAGATCGTTTTAGAAAAATCAATTTTATTATGAGTAATGATATATACCATCCAAAATCATAGTATCTAAATACTACCCAGTGACATGGTGTGAATTGATTGGCTATAAATCGTCAATTAGATCAAGAAAATAAATAAATTAATAATTTATAGTTAACACATTTATGCCACGTTATTGGGTGGTATGCTTTTGAATAGTATATGTCATTACTCTTTTATTATATAGATAGTGTAATTCTTTTCAAGAATTAAGGTTTATTTCAAAAATTAAGGTCTGAATCTAGGTGCAAGTTTTATAATAATAGCAATATTTATCATGCAATTTTTGCAAAATATAACTAAATAGGTGTTAATGTTATTAAATGGTTATTCCTTTTTAGTTGGTGTCCCCGAATTTCTTAATCCCCAAAATGAAATTCCTGGTTCAGCACTTTGTTTAACAGTATTTAGAAAATTATACAGATAATATATCTAAAGTAACCCTTAAAAAAAAAAAAACTACTTCTTGTGTACTATGAACATCTGTCGGCAAGGTATCTTTCCTCTTTTGGAGTCAATTTATGTGTGTATTTTGTTCTATGCCTGTCTACCAGTTTGTGGCTCTAAATATGCCAAAGACTTATGATTCATCTACTATAATTTTTTTCAATAAATTTAGTTTTTTTAAGGAATTAAAAAGAGTGACAAATTTGAGTTGTAGTCCTTCGTTTGTTTCGACCAAAAAAAGAAAGTGTCCATCATTTGAGCTCTATGAAGTTGACTTCATAAGAGAAATCTAACATTTACAGCCTATTCCAATATTTTCTTAAGAAATAAGCCCAACCTCCTTTTACTTCATTATAAGGCCTAACTAGTTCAAAGGAGTATACACACTTACGGTTTTACCCTCAAAATACATTAGCAGCAAAGGGATTCTCTCACCAACTTTTACTGACACACACGTGGGCTACTTTTTTTTATTTTCTTTTTCGTGTTTTTTATTCATTTTTTTTCTGAATTTTTATTACTTTCACTTAACTGATATTTTTGTTTTCGATACATACACGAAGGTACGTACCAACATTGTACAGACCTATAGATTTTTTTCGTACACACATGTTCTTATTAAACGTTTTTTTAGATGTTTTAGTTCCAATTCATTTTTATTTATATGTCCAATTTTCGTTATTCTCCAAGTGTTTGTCCAGAGAGTGTACCAAAGTCGTTTTGTATACAAGTATTGCTGAAATTCCTATTAAAATGATTTACTTAATGATATAATTTATCAGTTCCTATTAAAGTTGTATACAGAAATTCGAATGTATAAACAACCCTGGCTGGACCATGGTGGGCTGGACAAGGGTGGGCTGGACCAGGATGGGCTGGACAAGGGTGGGCTGGACAAGGGTGGGCTCGACCAGGGTGGGCTGGACAAGGGTGGGCTGGACAAGGGTGGGCTCGACCTTCTAATCTGGACCCTTGACCTATGAGCTCGACGGTGGAGGCTCGTTGCAGAGGGCTTAGGAGGTGAAGAGGCGAAGCACATCTGTGTTGCAGCAAGTGTCGAGGTGGCGTGTTGGAGCAACTAGCGGTGGATCTGAGCGGTGGGAGTTTCATAGAGATAGTGGAAGCGGTTTTCTTGTTCTGGTGCAGTATGGTGGTGAAGGATGGCGGCGCAGCAGGAGCTTAAGGACCACGGCGAACCACGGTGGTGGATCTGACTCGTGATCTGTCTCGGGAAGAACTGGAGCCACAAACTGGAGCGGCATCAAGCAGCGGATCTTGTGGATCTGACTCGCGAAGCAGTGGATCGGACTCGCGAAGAAATGGATCTGACTCACTGTTTTCCGGCGACTTTCTTGTGCGCAGCAGGGAGATGGAGGTGGTGCTGTGCTGCTGGTTTCGCTGCTGCTTGGTGTGAAGGCGGAGGTTTTCTGCAGATCCAGAAAAGGCGTTGCTGGTGGTGGAGGTCTTCACAGCAGCGGCGTTGATTGGTCTTCACAGCAACGGCGACATCTCGGCTTCACAGCAGCGGCGAGAGGCCATGAATGGCTGGTGACGGTGGTTAGATCGGCGAGGGGAGAGGGGCTGCTGTAGAGAGAGAGGGAGAGGAGAGGGACGGCTGTAGAGAGAGAGAGAGAGGGAGAGTAGAGAGTGGGAATCTGTTTTGGGTTCCCGTAACCCTATATGGGACTTTTGTTTTGCCATTTTGTTTTTCACTGTAATACCAAAGGGGAGGAGGGTATATTGGACTTTTTCTCTTTTTTAGTTGGGTTTGATTGAGGAGTTGGGGTTGGGCTGTATTATGTTAAGATGAAGGTCATGGGGCTTTATATTATAATTCCCCCACTTCATAAATGTTGCTTCACTTGACCAAAAAAATTAAAAATTAAAAAATAAACTGTGAACCATGGTAAATGAATCCAGGACCACGGAATGCTATTCACGATTTTTGAACTATATAGTCTAATATTACTCTTTTTTTTTTGCATACAAGAGAGGCTTAAAAGCCGTTAAGAACAATTACAATTACAAAGGGACAGCATTGTCCTTATTGATTATCGAGTACAACTCTAGCAGTTGCACTTCCGCTCCTATCTCTAGTGATGAAATCCCATAAGTAGTCCGGAGGGTCATTAAAAGTCACTGGTTGTCCATACATATTTGCACCTTCCTTTGCAAGTTTGTCTGCGCATTGGTTTCCTTCTCTATATATTCGTGTAATCTTGAGTCCCAAATTTTCTGTTAACATAGTACAACATTCAAGAACAGTAGAGACGCAGCAACTACTTGAATTCCCACCGCCCTTCACTAGCGCGTGGAATTCCTTCGAGTTCTGATCAAAGTGATGATTCGAACTCCCACCGCCCTTCACTAGCGCGTGTAGTTCCTCCGAATCCGTCTCTATACATAATTCCTTATAATTATTGGTAATATCCCATCTCAATCCAAAATGAAGTGCAAATACTTCCGACATAAGTGGGAATATTGCTAAACACGGACCAACATAGCCCGAAATACATGTACCTTTGGAATCTCTCACGATACCCCCGATACCTCCGTTTCTTTTTGACTCGTTAAAACTACCATCCACATTTAACTTTAGCCCTACCTCCGGATTTACCCATTTGATCATTACACTCTTAGCAAGTTTGATAATACCACCGTCTAATCTCTTTCCCCAAGATAGAATAAAAGTTTGGGCGAGATTAAAGATTTCCTTTTTTAGATGAAACGCGTGGGGAGTTTCGGAAATGTTGTTGAATACCAAATCATTTCTCTTGCTCCATATTATCCACACGTCTGCTGTGAATACATAGGGCCATTCAATTCCTTCCACGGTTGCTTTTGAACTGAGGTATCCAGTTATCCATTTCTGAACATCCACTGTGTTGTTTGGTTGCACTGTAGCGAATGTTTCAGTCCTGGATCCTCGGAATTCTGCAGCAGAGCTGCGTTATCTTGTTCCAGCTGCCATATTAGATTTAATTGCATTATTCCTACTCGCTCCGCATCACATTTCCATCTCGCCAATCGATCAGCTCCTCATGTCCACGCGTCCAGCTGCAGTCCAGGTCCATCAGCTCCTGTCCCCGCGTCCAGCAGCAGCCCCGCGCCAGCCACATCAGCTCCTCCTATCGGCCTTATACCGGTTCGTCCATTGCCACCTGCAGAAGCACAAAGTAATTTCCAAACAATAGATGGAACTTTACACTTTACCAAAACATGGAGCATGTCTTCAGGACCAGCTCCACATATCACACAACGCTGCGATTCCAGAACTCCGCGCTTGTATAGGTTCATCGCCGTTGGTAGTCGATTTAGCGCCATTCTCCATAAGAAAATCCTAGCTTTTTGGGAGCATTTTAGTTTCCAAATCATCTCCCATTTGAATTGTTGAATCCCCACGTTCTCTTCCATGCATTCGTAACCGGATTTCACCGAATAAGTTCCTGAGTTTTCAAACCGCCATTTCACGCTTGGGCCTGGACTATCATTGTGTTCAATTATACCCTCACGAAGAACCTTCACTCCCGCTAGTATAGCTTTACAAATGCTAGAGTCAATCTCGTTTTGTTGTCTATTCATAATTCCATTTGAAAAATATTTTTTCCGAAGAACTTCAGCCCATATAACTGTTTGGTCCCGTTTTAATACCTTCCACCCAAGTTTCGCAAGAAGTGCCAAATTATACTTTTCCGCTCCTCTAATCCCTAGACCACCATTACTCTTTGGCTTACAGATTTGTTCCCACGCTACCCAATGAAGCTTTCTTTCCGACTGCGAAGAACCCCAAATAAAGTCTCTTGAGATTCTATCTATTTCATTGCAAATATACTTTGGTAGCTTCATGACTTGCATCTAATAAACCGGTACTGCACTCAATACCGATTGTACTAGTGTGATACGCCCTTCTAGCGATAGAGTCTTGGCTTTCCACGTGGCTAATTTCTTTCTCATTTTTTCCAAAATTCCTTTGTAGAATCCTTTGGGTAGCCTCCCCGAAAGTATGGGAGTCCCCAAATAGGTTCCTAACGAACTGCTATGACAAAAACCACTAGCTGCTGTTAAATCTTTTTGTACAATCTCCGGTACATTCCTCGAGAAGTATATAAGTGACTTTTCTGAGCTTATACTCTGTCCAGACTCATTACAGAAAAGATTCATCGTCTCCTGTATCATTTGTACCTGCAAAAAAGAGGCCTCACCAAATAGAATTAGATCGTCAGCATAAAATAAGTGTGAAAGAGCTAGTCCCTGGCGACCAAGGCGTATTTCTTTCCAGCTTCCCTCCTTACACATCTTCTGAATCAGCAAAGAAAGCCTTTCCATGCACAATACGAAGAGATAAGGGGAAAGGAGGTCCCCTTGACGAATTCCACGGCGGGGTTTGAACGAAGGTAATGGTTCACCGTTCCAAAGTACCCTCATTTCATTCTCCTCCATGCTTGACATTATAAGATTGACCCAACTATCCGGCAATCCAAAGTGGCTGATTGTGTCTCTTATGAACTTCCAACTAATCCTATCATATGCCTTCGCAAGATCGATTTTAATGGCCATTATTCCTTTGTTTCCCTGGATATGACGCATTCTGTGATCTACCTCCCGCATTAGCACTATATTATCCACTGTAGAGCGACCTGGCAAGAAACTACTTTGGCAAGGGCCAATCACGTTAGCAATAATAGGTCTTAGTCTATTGACTATGACCTTCATTATAAATTTAACAGGAGTATTAATAAGACTAATAGGACAATACAAACGTACCCGGTTCGGGTCTGGCACTTTAGGAATTAAATGTATAAGCGTACCATTCAGACCCGAAGGAAGGTGGCCTGTTCTAATCGCTTCTCGAACCATATTAAACACTGATGGGCCTACTGTATTCCAGCATTTCTGATAAAACGCAGCCGACATTCCATCTGGTCTGGATGCTTTGGTTGGATCGGATTGGAATACAACAATTCTGATTTCCTCATCCGAAAAAGGCTGGTTGAATTCCCGTTTGACTTCACTATCAATAGTCTTTAAATTCGGTAATGTATATTCTCCGACCTGATCATTCGGGCTACTATATAATTCTTCAAAATAATCTCGGACTATCCTTTTTACTGCTTCTTCCTCCTCTATCCAATTGTTCATGTCATCGAAAAGTCCCACGCAAATAGTCGATTTCTTCCTAGTAGTAATCGACATCTGATAGAATCTCGTATTTCGATCACCCGAATTTACCCACTTTTCTCTAGATTTTTGAAAATACATATTCTCTTCTTGTTCAAGAACGCTTTCATATTCTTTCGCGAATCGAATACCCATCTGACGAAGAGACGAGTTGTACGAAACTTGTAAAGACTTTTGAATACCTCTAATCCGTGCGCTCAATTCCTTTTTCCGCCTATTAAGGTCTCCAAAGACCTCAAACTTCCATTTAGATAATGAATTCTGAATAGCCAATATTCCATTGCTTATTCCATCTATATTTCCTTTCCATTCGCTGCTTATAAACTCTTGAAAGCCTTTGTGTAGGCACCATGCTGACTCGAATCTAAACCGGCGAGCTTTCTCTTTGATTCTCTGGTTCAGATTTAATTGTATTAGAATAGGCATGTGATCTGAATGGACTCTCGCTAGATGAACCACTCGAGCCTTTGGGAACATCAACTGCCACTCTACGTTGCCATACGCTCTATCTAATCTTTCCATGATTCGTTGAACCTTGTTCCATGAGTCGCTCCATGTGTATCGCGGACCCACGAAACCCAAGTCCACTAACCCACACGAATTCCGCCATTCTTCGATATTCTCCATTCTTATCGATATCCCTGGTGTTCCACCTTTCTTGTCTATTTCCAAACCTACTTGGTTGAAGTCTCCGGCTACTAACCACGGCATCTGAATATTATTGAATGCTTGATAAAGTGCCTCCCATAATTTATCTCGTTCCTTGTATGTAGGGCTTGCGTAAATAGCGAAAAATATCCATTTTTCACACCCCTTTTTGCTTACCTCTATGTTGACTACTTGGCGACCCGCTGAAAGGACTCTTACGTTAATATCTGAATCATTCCAAAGGAGCCAAATACCACCACTGTAACACTCCGAATCGACCCTAATCGAGTTGTCTTTCTGTAGCGTGTTAATGATATTATTCGCGTTTTTCCCACTAACTCGGGGTTCCACTATTACTGTGAGCCATACTCTATTATTTATCATCATGTCACGAACCACTCTTCGGAATCTTGGTTTGGCGGCGCCATAACAATTCCATATCAATATATTAAGAGGTTGTTTTGAGTCTTCCCAAGACATTCCTCAAAAATCTTGACAATTCATTAATAAAATAATTAATTAAAAGGAGTTACCTCTTGGCACCTCAGGCGCGAGCTTCCATGTCCATATCGTCACCTTCGTGATCACTATTTTGCTCTCCTTGTTGTTGCGAGTTAGGTTCCGACTCCGCCACTTGGCTATCTAGCCACATAGAGTGCTCCTTCTCATTTTCCTCGCCCTCATCCCAGTAAGGATCAGGAGGCATAGGCCCCAATCCAGTAGCAATACTCGTGAGCTGCAGAGGACCTGTTGCTTTTGGAGTTGCTGCGCTGGAATTCTCCTCGCTGGAATTTGTCTCGCTGGAGTTTGACTTGTTGTTTGTTGCAGCGCTGGGATGTGTTGCGCTGGGAGCTGCTGCCATGGTGGACAGGTTCGCACCTGATTTGTTCTGACACGGAATTGCAGATTCCGAATTAACCAATTTTGTTGTTAAGTCCCTGTGTATACCATTGTTGATCCCTACCTCTACCTCAATCATATCGCCCTCTTCTATTACCTTTTCCTGACCCACTGTTGCACCAATATTGTCCATTCCAGCACTATTTTCGCTTCTAATAATAATTGCATTATTTGCCTTTCCTTTTGAACCCTTAGACTTTCGTTTACGCGCTACTGTACTAACGTCTTTATTAAGATCTTCCGCGGAGAAATCAAGTACCATTACATCGTCATCTAGTTTCTTTCGTTGCTCAAAATTTGGGAATGCGATAACATTATGTCCCTTCGCGCCCCCATTACTATTATTCCCCGGTGTAGGCCACATAGCTCCCTTACCTTTATTATTATTCGTTTTAACCCCAGAGCTTTGTCCTTTGCTTATATATCCCTGTGATGGCCTCCTCCTATCTATGTGTTCATCTTCCACCCGCAAAGCTTCGAACCTAGACCCCTAAACTATTGTGAGCTAGAGATTTTGTATTATTATTCGAGTTGTTCTTTCCATTTCCCCGATTTCCACGCCTCACAGTCATCCAATCCCCGTACTTTTCTTTGCTACGGGGTGCCTCTACCACAGGCTCGTTCATGTCTTGTTGTCCAATATTTTCATTCGTATCCTCATGCATCCTACTAGCTACATTCGGAGGGAAATTTTCTTTCCTATGCCCGAACTTTCCACATCCAAAACAAATTAAGTGTAATCCTTCGTATTCTACCTTACATACTTCCGATGCAATCCGTACTTCCGGTTCTAAGGGTTTTTTCAAGTCTAACTCGATTGCTAATCTCGCGTAATTTCCCCTCAATCTTCCTTTTGTCATTGGATCAATCTTAATTGTTCTACCTAGCTTATTACCAATTTTCCGCAATATTCTAGCCGTATAATTGTGCATCCCAACATTTGATATCCTAACCCAAGCCGTGGTGGTTGTTATCGAATTAGTTATCGCATTGAAATCCGGGGTCCACTCACGTACTACAAGGTAATGATCTAATACCATCCATGGTCCACCCGATATCGCAAAATTAAAATCCTCCCTTTCCTCAAATTTCACCATGTAATATCCGTATCCTACATCCACTAGCTCTATATGCCTAGTTGGGTTCCAAATTTGTTTCAGTTTCGATGATAAGTAAGTAAATCCCACATCTCTACCTAAAAGCCTTACAACTACGGTGTTGCGCCACAGTCTTATACCTTCTTGGATTTCATCTTTTGTACGGATAACCGTTGGGATAGAATCATCTTCGATTTCTTCATCGTCTTCGATTAGAGCTTCAAATTCAAGAAACTCTTCCTCCTCAAGTGCGTTTTTCATTTTTAATTCGTTAAAATCATCAATAACAGGAATCACTACATTATTTCCTGTAACCATTCCTTTCCACCCGTTTAACAAGGGTCTAGTAAAGGGTTTAGCCTTATTACCTGTTATTGCTGCATTAGCGATAGTCATTGGTTCTTTCGTTGGGTTCTGTACTGCTGCATTACAGATATTCATTGGTTCCTGTGTTGTGTTCTGTAAATCTGTTGCAACAGGAATATACCCAGCTGTCACTGCATTAGGTGTGTTTATTCCTCCAGATGCTCGCTGTCTTTTTCCACCTCTGGGGTCTTGCATGGCAGCGTGAAGCGATGGAAATTCCTCCATCAAATCATCAGAGTTCTGCTTCTCTTGTGTCATTGTTGCTTTCTCTGGTACACGGATCAATGCAGATTCTTGCTCTTGTTATTTGGTGGCTGCTGTGATCATTGTTCGTTCATCAGGTGGCAGTCCAGGCCGAGGTTGGTCGCCCGCCAGTTGCGGCGGCGGCGGTGTTGCAGTCATGGTTGCGCTTGTGTTTTGAAATTTAGTTCCTATAATCGTGGAGCGTTTTTGACAAAGTCTTTTTCTTAAAATACTAATATTACTCTTTACTAAGTACAGATCTTATTATAATAATCTTCAATCGATCTCATGCATCAAATTGTTTTTAAACACTTAAAAGAAAAGTATATTGTTCGAATTTTCTTCAAATCAAGAAACTCTGTGTACAATAATATTTTTCAGGAAACTAGTAAGGATTTTAACATTTTAGCTTCCACAGGTAGGGCTATAAATTAATCGATACACTTATCAAGGGCTCGAGTTTGAGTTTGCTAAATGTTTGTTTGAATTTGGCTCGTGAGTTAAACAAACCAAGCTCAAACTTTAAATTCAGGCTCGTTTACTAAACGAGACAAACTCAAACTTGTATAAGTTCGACTCGTTAAACTCGTGAACAGTTTGATAAAAGTTCTTTAAGAGCTCGTTAATAGGCTTGATTAGATATATTCAATTAAAAGTTATCAATATATATCTAACTCAAAACTACGTAAAATTTTGTAAATCTAATTAATCATAGCTAAGATATTATATATCTAGTAAGTAATTTTTTTTTCTTCAAGTCAAATTATGTAATGTGTTGTATATTAGTTTTACTTGATTTCATTTTAAATCACAAAAAAAATTCCAAAATTTATATATCATAAAAAATAAACGAGACTTAAATAAACTAATCTGAGCCGAACTCAAGCTTGGAAAACATAAGTTTGCTAAGGGTTTGTTTGAGTTCGGCCCGTTCGTTAACGAACCAAACTTAAGAAAGCTAAAGTTCGGCTCGGCTCAGTTCGTTTCAAACTCAAACCAAGCTCAAACTCACTAAAATTTTAGCAACCAAACTCAAGAAAGCTAAAGTTCGGTTCGGCTTGGTTCGTTTGCAGCCCTAGCCACAGGTATATCAAAATTTCTAGGTATACAATATTAGTCATGGTTTGATCACTATCGAAAAAAACACAACTTATACAATCATAACTCGTGCATCTAGATAATGCAACATATGGTTTCCATGATTAAATACCAAGAATGCATAAATCGATCCCAACGAATTTTACAGATTGTCCTTGTAAAAGAATGTTAAAAGTTACTTGTGAATAAGAAATTAATATGTAAAAACATATGGTATGTAGATGCACAACTTGGACATAAAAAATGCCAATTTAATCACATTAGACCAATCAATATCGACTATATAGTCTTCTATCATAGGTAAAACAATTTTGCAATCACAAACGGACATTTTTTACAAATAACAGAATGACCAATTTTGCAATTAATATATCTTAAAGTGCAAATAACAGAAGATCCCTTAACTAATACAATATATTTCTTGAGGTGAAAGTGAAGAAGATAGATGAGTTTCACTAATCCAAAACAACCTTGACGGTATTTTATAAAACCAATAAAACAAAAATTATTACCCTTTACATTACTCTTTACATTAACTTTTACATTACCATCGATTTTATCACATGCGACCATCGATCTCCTTCCAAAACTCTGAGCATCTCTTTATGATTGTTGTTATCTAACAACCCACACATCTACTAGTTCACACAAACAAAACCAGAAATCAACAAAAATGATTTATCAGAATGAAAATCAAGCCATAAAAATGTGTTAATATTGGGAAGAGCGATGCCTTGTATCTACATTGAACCTTAAATTATAGTTCTCCTTTGTTTTCAGAGGGAGCCAGTGTATGTGGAATTTTTTGTTGCTGCAAAATCTGTGATACTTTGTGAACCTCCTAATATTTGGTTTTCTATAGAAAAATTCTTCTGTTATCATAATCAAGAACAGATAATAACAACATGTGAGTGTTTCGCATGATATTAGGGATGGCAACGGATCGGATTATTGCAAAAAAATCCAAAACCATGTCCGTATCCATTTAATTTATCAAAAACCAAACCCTAACGGATTTAACCATCGGATTTACTTTTCAAAACCATATCCGAATAATTCGGATTCGGTTTTTTAAACGGTTTTTCGGATTTTAACCATAACCCGGCTCGGGAGGCGTCCCTCTCGCAGTAGGATTTCTAACCTCGCCTCGCTCTTGTGACATGCCAAACTATAACTCTCTTAATATATTGAAAATATTGAAACAAGATCATAATACATGACAAATATTCAATATATAAAATATTATGTTGATCTTTAATTAAATAACGTGTTTGTTACTTCTTTTGTTAATTCTAATATTTAGATTTTAGTTTTGAGATATGATTTTTTTTTATCTATAGTACTATAAAATATACAAAAATAGATGATAATAAACGGGTTTTTGGTTATTCAGTTTTATTTTTATCTAAAATTTTAACCTAAAGGATTTAACCATCGGTTGCATTTTTCAGAACCATAACCTAACGGTTTTATCCATGGTTGCATAATCGATTTTTAATCGGTTTAGATTTTCATCGATTTTGGTTTTAAACCATAACCATTTTCATTCTTATCTATAGTTGGGTTGAGACTTTTGGCCTTTTGGTAATTAAAAATCAAAAAAATATAAGAAAGATGGACTTCAAAATATAAAAATACATGGATTTTAGCCTTTAATAGGTAAAATAAAATCATATATATATATATATATAAATATATATATATAAAACGGATTTCGGTTTTTCGTTTTTTTTTAATCTAAAACCATATCCTAACGGTTTTAACCATCGGTTTCACTTTTTAAAACCAAACCCTAACGGATTTAACCACGACTACATAATCGGTTTTTATTCGGTTCGGTAATCCGTCGGTTTCAAATTAAAATCGTAACCACTGCCATCCCTACATGATATTGATGATCATTAACAATTAAAAAAAACAAGAGATCAAGAATGTCACATACTCTATAGATGTAAGCATACTCATGAACAAATAGTTCATGCCACATATTAACTATTTTGGAGCTAAACCTTTAGATCATAATAAGATAAAAATAAGTTAAAAGATAAATATGTAACTAGGACGAACCTCAAGACGCCCACATAAAATTACTATGTTATGGGATTACAAAAGTAAGAAATAGTGTTTTTGTCCAAGCCAATGTGAGTACCGTTGTGCATACGAAATCGATGAGGATGAGAGAGACTTGACGTATCTTCAATTCATAAAATAAGTCTCCCTTCATCCTTGATACACACAATTATCCACGACCAAGATTTTTTCAGTGTTATAGAATCTATGTAATATTCAAATCATCACCTGTTTTCCAATCAAAAGTTCTAAAAAGAATCCAAGAAGATTTAATTAATAATACTTTGGAAATATCAAAAGATTTGATAAGGAGATATGAAATGGCCTTAAATGATACAAAATATTTCTTGAGATGAAATAAAGAAGATGGATGAGTTAAACTAATCCAAAGAAGCCAAAAGCCATTCCTGAAAACAAATATTATTAAAAATATTGGTATTAAATTAACCGCTCAATCAAATTTAATGATGATGGGTTAATTGAAACTTACCAGATGAGAAGATATGAAATACTGGACTATTGAATCTTTGTCTTGATAAGGACAGATCCTTGCAAAGGACAGATTTATTCCTTGAAGTGAAAGTGAAGAAGACAGATGTGAAAAGGAAAAGGGGGAAGATAAAAAAAAGTATATTTACCACAGATAGTTATTGATACAGGAACAAAGAGAGAGGAGAACAAACGTGTTCATATATCTATAAAATCTCAGATGATGGGTTGTAAAATAGAGAATCAGTTTCTAGGAGCGATTAAAAAATCGTGTTGTAGGAGGAAAACGGTGTATGTTGGTGATGACCGTATATGGTGAGATCGATTTTGAAGGTTGTTTGAACATAGATGATTTTGATAAAAAAAAAATGTACCGTGTTTGTTTATACAAAGGTAATTTTGTAGGTAGTTGGTGAGGATGGTCGCGTGCGGTGAGATCAATGGATGCAAGCGGAGAGGTCTACGACGGCATGAGGAGTGATGGGCAAAATTTTGTTGTTTGACGGCCGAGAAGTGATAAGAAAAAGGAAAATGATGGAATAGGAGTAGGCTACGTGTTGCAGTTGTTTTGTTTAATTAACGTAATCGAACCCTGGTCCTCTGGTGAACACTTAAAAAAAGTATTGTTCCATTGCGGGGATAGAACTCAAGTCTCTTGAGTGAAAGATAGTTATCCAAACGCTGAGACGGTAAAACACTTAGAGGATTGTGGTTAGTGTGGATCGAACACATAAACTTTAGATGTATAATGGAGTGGGATAAGAAACAATTAAAATTGTTTATTAGTAAAAAAACAACTAATGCAATTGATGCGAATAAGTGAATTAATGGCTACATACAATCACGACCGTCTTTTATGTAGAGGATTTGAACCGTTTAAAAAAATATTTAATTATAAAGATTATTTTTTATGTCACAATATATTAAAGTAAAGATATATAGAGAAATAATATATTTTGTTGAATTTCAGTTAAATATTATTATTTTATATCACAATGTATGAAATGAACGAAATATAGAGAAACTATATTTCATAATTAAAAAAATTAGGTAAAAAGATAACCAATATATAAGAAAGAAAAAATATAAATATTATTTTTCGTGTGTAATATATGAAAGAAAAGAAGAAATATTTTATAAGAGAAAATGCCCATTTAAATCATGATTAGGAATGTCTATGACCAAAAAGATACATGTTATTATTTCTTCCCAATTAGATTAACCAGTTCTCCATTTAAATCAAAGATCTATTATCATTTTACTTTCTTACCTTTTTTATTATTAACTAATTAAAAATTAAGGTATCTTAAAAGAAATCTAATAAAATTACATAATTGTTAAATTAAGCATTTAATAATTTATTTTATAAAAAAATGCCTGATAAAATAATTATGTATAGAAAATAGCTCATTATATATTTTATACTTTTACTACCCTTATTATTAAATATATTATTTTCAATACAATATTTGTTTTTAGATATTAAACAAATAATAGGGTCCCACTGCCACCACCACCATCACTACTATGTATTTAACCACCATTACAGCTACCACAACCACAACCACCACCACCTCAACCACTACAATCACCACCACCACCTACTACTAATTCCATTACACACGCGCGCGTCCGTGATTTTTTTTTAAAATCGTCATAACTAATTCTAAATAAATCAGAAAATAATTTTTTTGTATTTTTGGATAGAGCAAATTAATATTTACGTCTATGATTTTTTTATTTAATTTTTTTATATTTTTTCAATTGAGATGGGACAAATCCCATCGTAGTTATACAATAGAGATGGGACAAATCTCATTTCAGTATTAGAATGAAGATGAGAAAAATTCATCTAATCTTCAAATTAGAGATGGGACAAAATCTCATTTAAAAAAACAAAAAATAAAAATAAAAAAAATTCAAAAATTCAAAAAAACATTCATAAAAATCCTGGACGTAGATATTATTTTGACTCATCTAATTTTTTTTTTTTAGAATTAGTTATGATGATTTTAAAAAAAAATTCCGGACGTATGCATACGATAAATTAGTAATAGGTGGATTTTCACATCTATGATAATGTTTGATTTAAATGGGAATATATATTTGGTTAGAGACAACAACTAGAATAAGGGTATTATTGTAATCTTTTCATCTAAATTAATGTGTAATCTAAATGGGAAGTTGGTTTGTTGTTTTGATTTAAGAGGGAATTGACCCATTTTATAATTTTGAACATATTCAAATTTAAGATAAAATGATTAGTGAATATATATGAGAAGATTTGACTTTATAAGTGAGAATTAAATTTTTTTTGTCGAAATTGTAGAAACCAATTCATAAGGAATTGTTTTTAATTAGTGAAAACAATTTATAGCATTAATGAAAATGAGTAAAATAAGAAATTTCAAACAATCCTGACCGCTCTTTAAGTAAAGGATCTGATCTGTCGCGTAATATGTATATATACTAGTTATAACCCATGTATGAAGACACTGTAGAAAAATTTATTCTATGTTAGTATAAATAAAGTTTTATATAAGGTTTATACTCATGTCTTAAAATTTTATGGTTCAAGGTTCATGTTTCATGATTAAAGGTTTCATGGGTTATCTCTACGGGTTCAAAGTTTAATATCCAAGGTCCTAGGTTCAAGTTCAAGAGTCAAGGGTCAATGTTCAGTATCCAAGGTCCTTGTCTAAGGTTTAGGGTTCACGGTTCAATATTTAAGGTTCATGACTCAAAGTTCATCGTTCACTATTTGTTGTTTATTGTTCAAGATCCAAAGTTCAATATTTCATCGAATGCCTAAATATTTGAGAATCTAGCACATATCCAAACGTTTTTTAATTTACTGTCCATGTATCGACTAATAATATAAATGAGACTGTTTAGTTATCAATATTACTTTACAAACATTATAATAACCTTAACGCACATACTCTACGTGTGTTCTTCGTGAAACAAACTTACTAATTCTAACAAATTTTTGTTTTTTTAGTCAAAAAATAAATGTTTGTAATTCTTTAACATTGTCGGTTCTACTAAAAATAGTAACTTTTTTCTTGCAAAGACCACTTACAGGACATATGTCTAAGACAACAAAATATTTTGTCCAAACTTGACCTATCTTTTATGTTGTCATGGACAATCTTGTGAATGTAAGTGTACTAATGTATAATCTCAAATTCTTTTCTAAATTCTTAGTAAAATTTTCCTGAAGCAATAATTTGTAATATATATCTTTAAATTAACAACGTATTTTTTATATTAATTCTTTTTGAGGTTATTTAATCATAAATCCTATTATAAAAGATAACATATATCTTATATCTCATCACAAAAAATATACACATTAAAGAGTAAATAAAAACAAGTTTCCATATACTTTTGGGGGACTATAAGGTAATAGTTTTTCGAGGTTAATTTATTTTTGAAAGAGAAACCTAAGGGTTGTCTAATTTTTTAGGATGCTCCGATGATATCTAGCATGTTGACAATTCATAAAATTATCTCAAGCAAAATCTTATGAAACTTATATCTATATTTCTTTTATTAATCTAGATAAAACACAACTATCAGTTAGAATAAGTAAACATTAAAATAATTATACATATATACTATTAACTAACAACTAAGCCTGAAATCGTTTATTACACTATATGTATATAGTGAGTCTAAAAAAGATCAAAGAATCCCTTATATTCAAACCTTTCGGTATTTTCCATTTACAAAGAATTGAATGAAATGCTTCCCAATTTAACTGTGACACTTTTTACTATCATTCAAAAACACAAAATATCAGTTAAATCGTACTATTAATCACCGTGATATACAAAATAAGAATACAAAAAAATTCAGAATGTTCGCTTTGCACCTGTGAGTTCAAGAAGGTACATTCGGCTAGCATTATTTGGCCAAATTTTGTATCCAAGAACTTAGATTAGTTACATCTAAAAATTGATTACGCGAATCTATTACATATTCCAAACACGATGTAATCCACATTCTTTAAACCTAATTGAAATACCATTTCCTGACCCCAGCTTTGGCAAGTGAAATTCTACCTCCCTGAGATCAAAACCCAAATTTTATTAAAAATAAGAAAAATTGTCTCGTGTAACACAATTCTTCCAAGATGACATGTATTGCTTTGTTTCAATACTTTATTGAGATAACAAACTCACTTATCCTCCTATTATATCCTTAATATCCTATAAGCCTTCTTAACCAATTCACTTGGACGATAGTTACTTTTTGGTCTCCTGAATAAGCCTCCTCAGAAATTGTCACCACCTAGGAAAAAAATGTTGATATTTTTTAACTACATTCAACTAAAGTTTCCAGTCTTAATCCCAAGAGCAAATGGTGATGAATATTGTTGGCCAGAAACATCACCAGACTTACAAAACAAAATACTCATTACTTGGAAGATCGTTGGTGAAAAAATTCATTCCAGCTTGCAATACTCATTTTGTAAAGACAAAAGAGTTTACTATTATCATTCCAGAAATATTCGTTAGGGTTACATATTTAAAATAAATTAACCAGATAATAATATATGCTTGGGGTTAATTAAAAGCAAATTTGAGTTGCCATAGATTCTTATCCTGGAGGCTTTCCAAAAAAACATCAATCATTGATTCATTTTATAGCAACATCAGTTCCTATGATATTAGTTTCTATGAAATTCCTGAACAAATTTCTCATAACTCTTCTAGGTCACTATTCTTAACATTCTGCTACAAAAGAAACAAAGAAATGCAAAAGTTAGATTGCTTATTCCAGACTAAGTTAAGAAATAATATATTACATATCTTACCTGTAAGAGACCAATGCCCCCAGATAAATGAAACCCCACGTTTATTTCTCTTGTAAATTAGCCTTATTTTTTAATAAAGACATTATTTAGAAGGTAAGTTTCGATCAATACTTAATAATCATGCATATAACTTCGGGTGAATGAGAGATAGGGTCTTAGAGACAAAGTTTATTTTCTATAATGAATGGAATAAATCTTAATGTTTCCAAGGAACCTCAAGAATGACCAAATACTAAAATACCCTTACTAACACTAAAAGACAAAGGGAGTGATGTCACTGTTCATCTCTCTCCACTACCCACCTACCTCCGTTCTCCGGCCACCGACTTCCGACCACCGGCCACCGACCTCCGACCTCGAACCACCGGAAAAAACATAGAGTATCGAAAAAAATTAATGAGTACTCTATCGAAATTGATAAGTACTCTATAAAATTAAATGAGTATTCTATAAAATTAAATCTGTATTCCATAAAATCAATGAGTATTTTATTCCATTACAAACTAATTTAAAAGGAAAAAATGAAATAAACTAATTACAACAAACAAAAAACTACTAAAAACTAAAGTAACTAAATAGTTAAACAAATTTGGTCAACAACAAGACACCTAATCTACCTATGCGTATTCATATTCAAAAAAATTAGCTTTCCATCACCGGAGCTCAACGAAGGAGCACTAGCGAAGCTCGGCATCAACTGAGAATGGCTCGCCTGACCTCAACGAAGCTTGTGGACATCTGAGAATGGCTCGCCTGACTCCACCTCCACCATCCCACCTTACTTCCATTTCCTCTTTCTCCAGAAGCAAAAATGGTGACCTTCGCTAGTCTTCAATAAAAAGAATCCAGAAACAAGCCATGGTAGTGATTTTGAACAAGGAGATCTCGATCCTGAAAATCAGGCGAGTGGCGGACTCCGGTGACGAAGCAACACCGGTCTAACACATCGTTTGTTCATGGTAAAATCCTGGTTTGTCATGTTCGTTCGTGGAGCTGTTAACGTTCAACATCATCTTCGAGGACCTGCACGCCATGGCCGAAGTTCAAGGTCCAGCTCTTTCTTCTTCTGAGCAGCGAGCCTCTCAAACGAAAATCTAGTGACGGTCTCAAAGCTCAACTGCACGCCATGCCTGGAGTTCTCGAACAGACTGCTTTTGCTCGCTTTCATGGCCAGAGTTCTCGAACGGAATCAACAAGCTGGAAACTTGGATGCAGGTGAGCTTGGATGAGCTTCTAGCCATGGTGAAGGCTTGGTGCCGGATTTGCAGAGAAGGGTGGGCGCCATTTGAAGAGAAATGGAAGAGAGATTTTCTAGGTTTTTGAAAAATTGGATGAGTGGGAAGAGAGAGAAATAATTGTCGGGAAAGCAGAAGGTTTTTGGGTTTAGAAATAATATATTTAGTGTATATTGGAAATAAAAAACAATAGGGGGTAAAACTGTGATTATTGTTTTGGATTATAGTGCAAGATTTAATTTGACGTCTTTAGTAAGAAGAGAAGGGAAGTGGGGTTGGGAATGGAAATAGGGGGTGTCTTCAAGACCCCGTAAGTAATAATCTCTATAACTCCAAGAAAAAGACATTCAATAGAGATTTAATACCTCTGTATGCTCAGCTTCCATAACAGTTTCTGAGGAGCAATGATTTATCGGCTCAATAATGGTGACTCACTCTTTCCTTGGGTAAATATGGCTAAATAATAGATGTAGCTACATCCTGAAGTTCTTGTTGGATCAATTCCTCAGTTGAGCTCGGAACCGTGAAAACCTGTAAATAGAAGGAGATTGAACTTCATAGTTTAAGTTACAACTTAAGAAATAAAAATTACGGACCTTTGCTTGATTGTATAATCTCATAATTGATGTATGCATTCAAATATCCCGATTACAGTGTATTAGTGAATTCCCGTAAACAAAAAATACCTTTGCTTAAATTACAAACCTTTGCTTGATTGTGTAATCTTAGAACTTTCACGTACTTTCGCATTGTTTAGTAAAAGAAATTCAACATCTTCATAATCCATTACAACTATATGATTCGCTACTATTAAAACTATTGAATTCAAGATTAAAGTTAAATTCCGAAAAAGCAATATAATTAAAACCAAAAGCAAAATTGTTTCGGTTAATTTTATCAAATTTCAGATTAATATTACAATCAATCAAATTATTAAACAAAATAGATAAATTAATTAAAATTATAGTAGTAAAAAAAAAGAGAGCTCACAAATGGATAAAGAAGGTAGAAAAGGCAAAGTCCTTGATAGAAATTAGGTTAGTTTAAATCTTCTTCATAATCATCATTAAGCAGCCTACTATGCCATCTCCACAACAGCCCGCTACACTATTTTTCTCCAAATTTATTATATTTTGAAAAATAAAAAAGAAAATTAGAACAAAACAAAAACTAAAATCACACCATTAAAACACAAATCAACAAAGGAAAAAAGAAAGACTTACATTCCTTTAATATATTTTTCGGAAAGCACTCCAGTAATAGGTCGAAACGTATTGGCACAGCCTTTGCCCTACCTCTAGCAGTTGGGCCAAATAGATATTTACTGCAAATATGGTACCAGTTTATAATCACATGTAAATGTCATCCATCACCATCATGAAACAAAAACCAAAAAATATAACCAAATCCTAAATTTTTACCATATTTGGATTCTTCAGCAAGCCAGGTTGATGGTGGTGGAGAGTGGAGAGATTTCTTTTTAATTATTTTTACCGAATACAAGTGGGAAGAGATGAGTTATATTTTTAGGTGATAATTGAAATTATGAGATAATTTTTTTTAGCTAAACACAGTGAGGAATAATAAATGCTAATATGCAATATAAAAATCTATTAAATATAAGGGAGTATTTAGTTTTGAGTTATATTTTTAGGTGATAATTGAAATTATGAGATAAAAAAAGATTTGTGAGCTACACGTGGCAAGGAAAAATAAATGATAATATGTTATATAAAAATCTATTAAAAGTAAGTAAGTGATTTAAGGTATTTTGTTTTATGTAAATAAAATTAATTAATTGTATTAATGATAAATGGGGCCAGAAATGATCCTGACCACAACTTATGTTATATATTCAGTACCGTAGATCAAAAGCTTGTTATATAATGATTAGTGTAAAAAGTAAAAGGATGGAAAAGGAAAATGGAATGGGTTGAGGTTTGTTAATTATTTTTCATTTTCTTTTTATTAGGGTGAATTATCTATAGGGACTTAGGAGCACTATTTTTTCTCTATAGAGTAGTGTCTTGAAAGTTGTTATTCTTAGGGACCTCATTTTTGACAATAGTCTTTCCTACCCTTACTAACACTAAAAGACAAAATAGTATGATGTCACTGTTTCTCTCTCCTCTATCACTACCCACCTACCACCTACCACCCATCTCCGACCTCCGACCATCTACCACCGACCACCGACCACCGACCACCGACCTCCGACCTCCGACCACCGACCACCTCAGGCCACCAGTCACCGGAAAAACATAGAGTATCGAAAAAAACTGAGAGTACTCTCAGTTTTTCCCGATACCAGTCACCGGAAAAAACATAGAGTATCGGAAAAAACTGAGAGTACTCTATGAAAAAGAGAGAGTACTCTCAGTTTTTCCCGATACTCTATGAAAATAGAGAGAGTACTCCGAGAATTAAAAGAATACTCTAACAATTTAACCGAATACTCTGTAAAAAAGTCGGAGTACTCTATAAAATAGATGGAGTACTCTTAGAAATTATATAAATACTCTATAAAAACAAGGCATAAAAATAGTCAAAAAAAAGCTTTTATTCACATTTATTACATTTTTTTAAACAATTACAAAAAGATATACAATTAAAAAATTAAAAAAAACTAAAAACATTAAGTGGCTTGACCAGATCTAGATCTGGTCAACAATTTCATACTAAACAAAAAAAAAATATCCTTAGCTTCACGCGTGAAAACGCCTGCACCACCGCCTGCCTCTTCACCGCCTGCCTCTTCACCGCCTGCACCACCGCCTGCACCACCGCCACCCACTAACACCACCACCAAGCAACTCTTCTTCTTCCATCTGCTCCCCATGGAAAACTCCAGCAGCAGCACCGGATCTTCCACCTAGTTTCAGATCCACATCGAAATGGGAAATGGGTTCACCTCGCCGGAAATGGGAAATGAAGGGGGTTGCCGATGAAGACAAGCACATCAACACCACTGCAACACTCGAACAGCACCTCGCGAATCAGCCAGCAACCTCGCCGGAACAGCAACCTCGCCGGTGGTCACGAGCTCGCGAAAGCTGCTTCTCCAGCAGCTCCAGTCTTCATCGGAACCTGTCGGAGCTTCAAAATGCTGCACCACCATGGCAGCAACCAGATGGATCTCGATCTATGCGCAGGAGGAGAGTGGTGGTGGTGGTCACGAGCTCGCCGATCTGTATGAAGGAGGAAGGAGCGGAGCTCGCGGATCTGGATCTGTAACGAGGCGGTTGGGGGCTGGTGTGAGGAGGGAGATGGTGGTGGTGGTTGCCATTCTGGTGGTGGCGGTGGTGGTGGTCATTTAGGTGGTGTCGGTGGTGGTTGAGAGGAGAGAGGGGAGAGAAGAGAGAGGTGAGTTATTGAATTTAGAAGGCAAATGAAATTAGATCAGCAAATTAGTATATATAGGTATAGAAAAAACAAAAGAAGAGTAGTCTAGTAATTGGGGCTTTGGGGTTCATGTGTTAAAAAGTTCCAGAGGTCTTTAGTAAGAAGAGGCTCTAGGTGGGGGTGCTAACTCGAAGAGGGGTGTGTCTTCAAGACCCTAGGTGTAATTATCTCTTTTTATTATGATTAGTGTAAAAAGTTAAAGGAACGGGAAAGGAAAATGGAACGGTCTAATGGTGATTGTGTATGTGTAAGATCTATTTTTTATTTTTTATTAAAGTCTAAAGAATAATTAATACATTAATAATAGGTGGGACCAGCAATAATCTTGGCCACCACTTATGTCATATATTCAGGACCGTTGATCAAAATCTGTAATATAATATAGATATACTAGGTTTAGCCCGTGTCTGAATACACTTTAAAAAAATTGGACAATTCCAAAATATTAATATATGGACCCATAGTGTAATTTTTACTTTATAGGTAAATAGTAGTTTTATTTTGTCTTAGTTTAATAATATATCCATTAGAATTAGAAAAAAACTAATATGATCAAAAATAGAAATTCTAGTTTATAATTACCTTATATGAATTTTTTTAATCTGATTCAAAACCGTTCCAAAAATCTGAAGATACGGCAAAAGTTACACATATTTGCAAGTTTATTAGAGTCTAGTAATAATTTGAAGGAAATGAATTTGACTTTGTTTTCGATTGGACTGTACATAAATACCAAATCGCAAGGGAATAAATCATATTTTTCCAGCATGTTTCGAAGCTTGGAATTATTAAATATATTCCTCAAATTATCATCTTACTAATTATATTCATAAGAGAAAATACCACTTAGGGTCTTGAACCCCCTTCCCCCTCCCCCCCTCTTCAAGATATCACCCCCTCCTAGAGCCTCTTCTTACTAAAGACCTCAAAAAGTTTTTAACACATGAAACTCAAAACCCCTATTACCTTATTACCCCTTTTTACACAATATATATACTAAATAATCTATTTGCAAATCTCATAAATCATTCCCGTCACCTACTTTTTCTCTCTCTTCCCCTGACCTACTTTTTCTCTCTCTCCCAGAAAACCAAACCGCCACCACCATAACACCTTCTTCTCACAGCACCACCGAGAGCTTTTCACATTCTTCTCGCAGCTTTTCAGCTTTTCAAACCAGGTGTTATGGAAACACCCACAGCACCACCGAGAGCCACCACCACCGAAGAGGTGAACCTCCACCTCCTTCGCGAACGACACAGTGCAGTCGACCAGATCGGAGTTTCGCGAACGACACAGTGCAGTCGACCAGATCGAAGGAATCTTTGCCTGGATCTCAACCATGGCTGCATTTCTCCTTCTTCTCGACCAGAACGGAGCTCGAGCATGAGTTGGCTTCACTTCTGTTTGAGATTGCTGCTTCGCCGAGGTTCGTGATGGAGATAATGATTTTGCCGCCATAGAAGCTCTTCGTTCTTGAGATGTCGTCGGTAGGTGCTTATTGGTCGAGATCTGATTGAGATTCAAGACCTCGTCCAGCCTGAGTTCGCCGGAGATCAGCAGCACCCTTCAGCATCAGGTTTTCCAGTGAAGACGTGGTGGTTATGGTATTATGGTGGTGGTATTCGCAGGCTTTCCAGTGAGGACGTGGTGGTTGTGGTGTTATGGCGGTGGTGTTCGCAGTTTTTCCAGTGAGGACGTGGTGGTTGTGGTGGTGGTGTTCGCAGGTTTTGCAGCAACCTTATGGTGTGGTGTTGGTGGTGCTCCGACGAGAAGGAGTTGTATTCTTTTTTTTTCTTTTTTTTTCATATCTAGATCTGGTTTGACCAGATCTGGTCAAACAAAATAGCAGCTATATTGATTTGTAATTTATTTCAAATTTTGTAATAAAGATGAATAAAAGTTTTTTTACTATTTATGCTTTGTTTTTTAATAATACTCATCAATTTGACTGAGTACTCATTAAATTTTACGGAGTACTCATCATATTTATCAGAGTACTCATCAAATTACCCGGAATACTCATTAAAATTATCCGGACCACTCACCAAAATATATAGAGTACTCATTAAAATATATAGAGTACTCAGCAAATTTATAGAGTACTCTCATTTTTTCCGATACTCATCAATTTTATCCGATACTCTATGTTTTTCTCGGTGACTGGTGGTCGGAGGTCGGTGGTCGGTGGTCATTGGTCGGAGGTCGGTGGTCAGAGGTAGGTGGGTAGTGGTAGTGGAGAGAGAAACAGTGACATCACACATTCTTTGTCTTTTTGTGTTAGTAAGGGTAGGAAAGACTATTGTAAAAAAAGAGGTCCCTAAGAAGAACAACTTTTTAGACTATACTCTATAGAGAAGAAAGATTGTCTTCAAGACCCTATATATAATTCACCCTATTCATAATTACATTGACAGCAAATTGTAGAGGAGAACAATGCTTAGTTGAGCAATGATTTCAAAGTAGTATCAATGTATAATTTTGAGGATCAAATAATATCTTATGGTAAGATTAAACCCAAAATTTAAAGAAATATAAAAGTGAACACCAAAAAAAAGACACACTAATTTTTTTTGTATTATCAGCCCCTTAGAATCCATCAGCAAAAAGTCGGCAACACCCCAGTTATGTACCACCAAATAATAGCTAACACGATCGAAGAAAGTTGTAAACCCTCTATTGTTTTCTTACACGTGAGACCACCTCGATATGTGCCTCGGGACTGCCCTAGAATCTGCTATAGATGTTGCACCAAGTGCGATGTAGAACCTGGGAAGCGATCCATGTCCAGGTATTAACAGTCTCTTGATTCACAATACACAACCCCGTTGAAATACCCCATTGAAGTACAATATGACTAATCATCAAGTATATATCACGCGTATGAGGAACAATCGAGATTTTTGGATGCCAACTGAATTCACTGCTCAACTAAGCACCCTGCAACTAATACTCACCATTCTCTAAGGCTAATTGATCCATAGTTTTGGTCAACTTCAATATTCTCGAACATACGCATTCAAATCATCCCGAATTGAGTGCTTCATGTACTTGTTAATCACAGATCTATCATATATATCTTCGTCAATGACGGTCAGCGAATGTGGGGTGTCGTGATTGGGTTGTACGGATTGGATCGTAAATGTTGATGATTTGAAAAAACGGCAAGGCACATATTGATGGCGGTGGAGATTGACTCTCAACTAATATTCGCCATTGTTTTGGGGCGCGTAAACAATTATGATGTTGACAACTCCAATTGACTAACTATTTACATAATTTTGTTCTACTTCACATGTGGACCATTTGTAGAATCTACCTTTTTGTAAATTAATTTTACTTTCTAAGAATTGAAAAACTCACAAATTTTCTTGTTTTCCACTCCACTGCCCTACTGCATTATTTACATGACAAAAAAATATTGAATTATACATAAGATATGCATACAAGCACATTTTTTAATAAAATAAGATATTCAAACTGGCACATTTTTTAAAAAAATAATATAGGCCCGGTTGTTTACTTTTTTATTTTAGGTAAATCATCGTAAAAAAACGTTAATTGCACAACTGGTCCATGTATTATTTCATGACTTTGCACAATTAGTCTTGATTGCGAGAATTTGGCAAATTAAATAACAGTTTAGGGTCTAGGGGTGATTGTCCCCTTGGTCCATGTGTGGTGAAAAATTCCCAAACATATGAGATCGATAGTTGGCCTAGTGGTTAGGTTACTCTGCAGAGACCAAGAGGTCCTGGGATCGAATCTCATTGGAGTCAAAATGACTCCGAGTCTAAAGTGACTCTCTCGTGTATTCAAAAAAATCCCAAATATACTATAGTGTTTCGAATTGTAGGAAATATAGCACTATTTCTTACATTAATATCACAAATTTATCTCTCCACGTGGGTTTATTTGCAACTTAATGAAATAACAAAGGACTATATTTGGTGTTTTCACATAACCCACAAACCAATACTGCAATTACCCCCTTATATATAAGCATTAATGTCTTCACACCATCTTCAAAATAAGCATATATGTAATGTATTCATAAACATATAATAATTAAGTTAATTGCACTACAGGTCTTTAAATATTGTTTTGAGTTAATTGCACTATAATTCCTTACCTTGTTGAATTTTGAGATGACGCCCAAAGAATACAAATTACACAAAGCATAGAGAGCGATAAAACTTACCAAAAAGTAAGTATAGCCCACGCCTTTTGCCACTTCTCGTTATATATATTGTTTGATTTATAATTAAGCTGCAAGAGAATTTACATGATAATTATTAGATTAAAGTGCAGTTAATTCAATAAAATTAATATAGTGAAATTCAGTAGAAAAAATAATATAGGGACATAATGTATATTGTGCAATTAACTCAAAAATAAAATTGATTTTTTATCTTAAATTCATCTAGATACCAATGCAATGGTCAAGTAGTCATGGTGAACTGCCCAGGATAGCACATCAAATGAGCACCTGAAATTGAAAATTCATATTTGGTAGAATTTTCTATATACCTCTTAGAGCATATACATTGTTAGTTCTTGAAATCAAATATAAAAAAAACGACAATTCCAATACTAACAAACTCTTCATAAAATATTAAAAATATTATTTAAACTCTTGGATGTTAAACATTTACCTTAATTTTTGAGTTTACATAGTTGGAGATTTTTATTATCTGATTCAGGTACCAACCAGCTCGGCCAAGACTCGACGAATATTTCAATAGCTATAAGTTGATATATATTCGTGCCTTAACCAACATAAAAATGGAGTATTGACCTATCCTTATATAAATTTACAGGTTCACTTCCACCATTGTGTACAACAGGTTCCCTTACATTCAAACATTGAAGAAGAGTGTAAAGACCTCTACTACAATTTTAAAAATTGAAAATTTATTAGTTAAATTGCAAAATTGTTTATGTTTGAGGGTTGTATGCACATTCAGTTTATCCACAACACAAAATATGGGGTAGAGGATTTTTGAGAGGCTGGAGGAAGTAGCATAGGAACGCAATAAGATTAAATCTTTCTTAGCAATAGCTATGTACCTTACATGCCTCTTCGAAAAAAAATTCCTAAGAGTTCTGCAGAATTGTAAGAATGCATTGGGGAGGTAGAAATGATTGAGTATCGGAGCATTGGGTCTTTTCATAATAAAAGAATTAAAGGTTTGTCTCATACAAAATTGATAGGGTATTTTCTAACAAATTGCTCACTCCATCAGTTGCGCCAAATGGATATTTAATGCAAAACAATTCAAAAAATGCATTATAACACCTAATTGCTCACTCCAGCAGTTGTGCCAAATGGATATTTACTGCAAAACAATTAAAAATTGCAATGTAAGACCAAATTGCAACTTAAAGTTTAATAAATGCAGTATAAGACCAAATTTCTCACTCCATTAGATGCGCCATATGGATTTTTATTGCAAAACAATTGTAAAAGTGATGAAGTTAGGTTAAAAATAATTACCAGTGTAAGACCAAATTGATCACTTAGGCAAAACGATTATCGAGACGTTTGATTGATCAACTAACGTGTTTTAACTAACCCAACGTGTTTTAAAAACGACTCAAGATCTCTGCAATGTCAAAAATCGCACATGTTCAACAATCAAACTCTCAAACATGATATTAAATTTCACTGCGTTTGAGAAGCACGCGAAGCTTCAAATTCCATGGTGATGTAACTATAGTTCAGGTCCTTATCGATTCCGCCCTACAAACGAAATGATAAATTTAAGGATCTTCACTGCTGAAACTAATCCAACAAACAAATATATTGAACCAAAATATGATTTAATCATTTAAAATCAAAACATACCAATAATTGCACCCCCAGCAATTCCATTTAGGGTGGACCTTCCACTATTAAACTCACTCAGTCTATGATTTTTCAATATACAAAATTAAACAATCAGTTTGCTCCTAGACTGTAATTTTAATCATTCAGAAATTATATCAACTCCGACTCAGGTCATAAAAATTTCATAAAGATCTAAACACACACATATATAAGCAAATGTGTTGAGCTATTCAATTTGAAAGCTTGCACTGCAGTACCTATCTAATGCAAAAATTGCACAGCAAGTCCCTATAGTATGCAAAAAGTGCACTGAAGTTCCTATATTAGGCAAAATTGCACTATAGACCTCTATGAAAACGAAAGAGCGTTCACCACCCCAATTCATTACAACTTCTATGACCAAACACCTATTTTAATATTCATATACACAAAGAGAACATCACGCAAAAACAGAAATAGAGGAAAAATTCCATAGCAAGGACCAGTGGCGAATCCAGAAACATAAATGAGGGTAGGCTTGAATAGTAAGGGGGTTCGGGGACAACGCCCCTGAAATTTTTTTTGTTGGTTTTATTAAAAGTTATATGAATCAAATAAATGTAGTGATTTAATATAATTATATAAAAATAAAATAAAGTTATAAAAAAATTTATAAAAAAAGTTACATTCATCGACAATATCCGTCAATTCGTTTCTTTATTCCATTTTTTTAAAAAATAAAACAGATTCGGTTCAATCAATTAAAGGATAATTTTAATTGTATGAATGAATAAATTTTTACCAATCAATACTTATTATGATATTAAAAAAATTAAAAAAATACTTGATGATAAATTATTAATATTATAAAAATTATAATGTAAGTAAATATAATTAAAAAGTTAAAAATTTAAATTAATGGATTAATAATTTAATAATAAATTAAACTAATTTTTTTTTAAAATTTGAGAGTAGGCTTGAGCCCACTCTTTGCAAAGCTAGATCCGCCTCTGGCAAGGACTAATGGTGCAAAGATAACACACGTACACACAGAATCAAGGAGAGAATACATGTCTGTTTGTAACTCTCGAATTCATCGGTGAAATAACTCGATACATATCATCCTTTACGGTGACAAATGACCTACTAATAATTAATTCATGAAGAGCTCTCGTTTTTTGGATCATTAAGGCCCAAATAAGAATAAGTCGGAAGATGGTCGAGATTGGTCCTCGAATGTTAACGGAAGATGGTGGCGATTGTTCCTCAAGTGGCGAGCAGTTGATGATGATGGATAATGGTCCTGGGGTGGCGCCGGTTGATGATGGCAATTTCTAACGTATCAAAGCCAGTTGACGATGGTTGAGAATGGTCACCGAGCGACGTAGGAGAGTGGGTTTGTGGAGAGGTGAAACAAATGAGATTAGCTAAAAATTAAGAAATCGGCTAAGTATTTTTTTTTTAATTCTATTTGGGTCTTAATGATAAGTGGGGTCAGAAATGATCTTGGCCACACCACTTATGTTGGGGCCAGAAACGATCCTAGCCACTACTTATATTAAAAAACTTGTTATAATATATATATATATATATATATATATATAAATATATAAAAGGGCATATTAGATAAATTATGAATTATTTGGACTCTTTAAGAAAAAATAAAACGTAAACTGATTGAGGGTGTTAAATATAGTAAAACGATGTTTTATGAAAAAATAACATTATATACCATCTAAATTCATACGACCCAACATATCCTATATGACGTGACGTGATTTGAATAGAGGTAAATCTTTAATTTATTTAATTTATTATTTACTTTCACTCAAATCATGTTACGTAATAGATGGTATATACCACATAAATTCATACCACTCATGACGTGGCGTGAATTAGTTGGAAGTAAATCGTCAATCAAATCAAGAAAATAAATAGATTAACGATTTTTAACCAACCAATTCACGCTACGTCATGGGTGGTATATATCATTACTATATATAGAATGGTACGATTTTGGGTTGTATATATCATTATTCTTTAAAAAAATAACTTTAATTTTAATTAAGTTATGGATATAGCTTATTTTTATTTTTATTTTTTGGTCGAAAAATATAGATATAGCAAATGGAAAATGAGAAAAAAATGGTAACCCAATCATTTTCTACATTTTCGTCAAAAATAAATAAATAATTTTTTACATTTCGGCCATAATAAAAAATTATTTTCTAGATGTGGAGAAGTAAAAAGGAATCAAATATTGGTAGACACCACAGCTCATAATTCCTGGAGTTATAACGTACAACTATTACCAGACATACACGTGTCCATGATCAACGGCCAAGAAGGTATCAATACTTTTTCCTAATCTGACAGCAGCTGATTAACATATGACAGAGTGGTTTTGAGCAACAGATTCTCATGAAAAAGACAACCTAGTATTGTCCCATTTTTATATAAATCCCAAATCGTAGATTTGTAAAACACAAACAGACATCGAAAAGATCTATTGAGGCAGGCTTTTGGGTGATCAAGAAATGGAGATGTCAAGATTAACCACCTTTGCAATGGCGATTTTCGCTCTTGCTTTGGTTTTGATTACTCCTTCCATCAATGCACAGATTCCTGCCCCTGCACCTGCCCCCACTAGCGATGGTAACCTCTTTTCTGTCCTCCCTGTACTCTCACCTCTATTAATACATAAAGATCTCGTATTGTTCAATATAATTTTATACATTGGAATTGTATTAATTAAACGACGTCAATTTATTGGGTCAATTTTATTACAATTACTTTATTGATATTATCATCCTGTCTCCACCTACATTCGGAGATATTAGTTCATTTTATTTGTGAAATGGGTTAAATTGAGTTTAACTTCTTTTTAAAATAAAATTTTAATCGTCAATTTAAATGGAATTAACATGATATGATGATAAACCAGAATACCTTTCTTCGATAGTTGGCCTAGTGGTTAGGTTACTCCGCAGAGACCAAGAGGTCCTGGAATCGAATCTCGTTGGAGTCAAAATGACTCCGAGTCCAAAGTGGTTCTCTCATGTATTAAAAAAAAAAAAAAAAACCTTTCTTCTAATCGTGTAACTGATATACTCGGATTTATTTTTGGTGCAGGGGTTGCAATTGATCAAGGAGTAGCATATGTGCTCATGGTTGTTGCTTTGGCACTCACCTACATGATTCATTAAATTTCAGTTTCAATTTTAATGTAAAAGATAGAGGAAAATTATGTTTCTATTCATAAATACATGGGTTTGAGATTATATTTTCCTACTAGGTAGTGTGATTGGTAGTATTTGGATTTAATTCTTCTTTCTTTCTCTGTTGTTTGTCATTTATTTTTATAACCATTCTTTCTGATTCCAGGGAAACATATATAAAAAACATATATAGAATTAGATGTCCACATTCTTGAACTAGGACCTACTTTTGTAGGATTTATCAATTTTTCAAACTTCACATTCAAGTAATAAGCCAGAATTGCAAAGTGCATGTAATAAATCACAACATAATCTACTATTACAATTTACTTATAATAAAAAATTAGGCAAGCAAGTCATAGTCTTACACTCTATACCCATAATTTGGTCATTCTTGTGTAAGATCGTTGTTTAAGTAGCAGTAGTTTGAGTCAATTGACATGAAAAATTTTCATGCGATATTGAGCTAAACTGTTTGTATAATTCTTTAGGACAATATGTGAGTCTATTGAGACATAATTTAGTCTTGCAACAATTTTCCATGTAATAAAATATCTTGCAACAAGCTCTAAAATGTTTGAGACATAATCCTTCAATTAAATAACGTGTAGTTGCGTAGAAGAATTTTGACCAAAAAAAAAAAAAAAATTGCGTAGAAGAACATATTATTGAACAGACTTAAGATATCTGTACAGCTTTGTCTTGGTGAGATTCTGGAATAGCCTTGTTCTTTGAGTGTCTAAGGGGGCGGTTTCAGCAGATAGACACCAAAACCATGGTGGTGGGTCAAGCGGGTTGTTTCTTTGGTGAGGTGAGATGATCGGTTCAACTATTGCATTACACACCTTGTCATGTCTGGCAACAAAATGTGAGTCTTACATGTACAAAACTGTGATGTGACTTGGGCATTTATGATTAAAAAAGAAAATGCAAAGTCTATAACAACCCCAAAAGGGGTTAATTTATTGGTGCATAGCAAAAAATTATTCAACTGCAAACTAAAGTCCGGGAAAAAGGAACTTGTTTTTTCGGGTGAAAGTGTTCCTGTATTATATATGAAATAGTTCAAAAAAACCTTGGAACCAATTTAACAAGTACATCTCAAGGGGACATAACGAGTCACAACAGTATTCAGTAAAAAGGTTGAAAGCATGGAACTTGGCAAATGAAAAAGACAAAGACTAACTAAGATCTCACGAAGCTTAGTAAGTGAAAAACCACTGAAACTTTTATTAACTCAAGGAGATCAAGAGTGTGGAATTTCCTTAGGCCCAAAAAAGCATTCAAGATTAGAGGAGAAGGTACTTGCATCAAAAGCACCTTCACAGCCCTAGCCATGATAGCCAACGAAATGGGAGCAAATGGAAATGGAATAAACAGAGGTGACCTTTATTTGAAGTCAAAAGACTCTTGTTGTTGAAATATTTAGGGCCAACCAAACCACTAACACCCACATGCCTTTTTTCTTTCCTTCCTCACCTATAATTCCCTGCCCCCACAACTCCAATCTTAATAATCAACAACACTACTAAGATCACTTCATTAATCTTCACAATTAACACATCAACAAGAAACAGTTTAAATATTATTCCATAACTCAATTACAAGTGCGTGAGGATAGCCAAAACAAAAGGTCTTAATTCATTCATAAGTGTAGAATATTACATTACAATGTAAGAATAAAATTATATACCATCTCCCACACTTTCTTCATCATCTTATATCTACATATTTCCTTACACCTTGACTCATGCTTCATAAAAAAAAATAATCCACTGCGTGAATTAACAGTCACAATCAATATGGGTCTGCTCAAAGGGCCATTTCTGCTTGCAAGGCAGCAAGTTCATCATCCTCAGCAGTACGCTTCTGAGGAATAGGACGAGGTGGGACCCGCACTGGTGGGGCAGCGCTTGAGGTTGTTGGTTGAAGAAGTTGTTCTTCAAGTTCAGCACTTTCCAATTCTTCAAGTTCTGCTTCTAATTCATCCTCATCAAAATCAGCTGCAGCTCCAATAGGTGTAGCTAATGCCTCCTGAATTTGTTTCATGTTCTCTGTTTGCTCGTTTATTTCATCCATTGTCTTGTCCACGTCATCAATGTTCCTATTTAGTAACAAACTAGTCAGTTACACCTTGAATTAACCAAGAAAATAAAGTCATATGTTACTTACGTTGCTTTTGCCATTGCTTTCATTGCAGATGCTCCACTTCTCAAAGCATCAACTGTTTCAGTAGTAGCTTTTGCACCTTCTAGCATTATCATCTGCATCAAATCAATCAAAAACATACATTTTAGATGATATCAAACTCAAAAAATCCAACACCACACAAAATTAAGCTAACCTGATCATGGATGCGCAACTGGAAATTACCCAACTGCTCAATTTGTTGTTCATACAGCCTCTTCCTCTTTAAACTTTGAATAGCAGCTGCATCAGATATTAATGGTTATAAAGCACCATAGTTTAACAAACGTCAATAAGTCTTTAAAAAGGAAACCATAGAAATATTATGAGCGTACCTCGCTTGTTTTTTCCTCTTGTATACTCTTTGGCCTTTTCCACCTCAGCTGCAGCTTTCTTTTGAAGTACTTTCTCCTTTTTCTCAAGCATCTCCAGCGTCTAACAAACACAACAATAGTGAGGTTCAAGTTCAACACACTTAATACCGCTAGTAAGTACAAATAATATCAAGATCAACTAAACAGACCTAATGCTAGTAATCATAAAGTAAAGAGCAATAGTATATCAAGGAATATGACCACGATCTTTATGCAAAACGATTACATGTTAGAATTTGAACCAATGACCAGCTTTATCTCTTTCAACCTAGGAATATTCATACTCTACAGTCTGATTTTGTCGAATCGATCAAAACACATGCAAATTGCAATTACAACTAGGTATTAAGTAAATCAAACAATCCTGGAAATGGCAAAACTTACTCTTCAGATTTCAAAGAAACAAAATTAGCTAATATTATCAGATTTCATATAAATCCCCGTAATTATCAGGAGCAATTTCAAGATTCAGCCCAAATAAATCAAACAAAATCTAACTAACTTAAAGGAAATTATTATATAAATAGTAAATATAATGAAAAATACCTCATTCAATTTATCTAAAGTTTCGAGAGCACTAGTTTCTCCCTTAGGCTTTCCGAACATTCGAGTAAACATCTTGATTTTATTCAACTGCCAGGAAAAATAGAAATCAAGATAAAAATACGAACTTTAATTTATAAAACATAAAATAAACTGTAATTAAGATAATTGTAAGCATACGTGTGAAATACGAAATCAGGGTATATATTAGGAGTAAATGGATGTGACAATATGGAAGCGATCAGATGAATTTGATCGATCTGCTGAAGAATGAAAAAGTTGAGAACGATTGATAATTTTATTAAAGTTGGGGGAAGCAATAAGGAAAGTGAGGGTGCAATATATGTATTAGATATAGTTTAATTATTTTCACATAGAGCCCTAGAATTAAGGTATTTCGCAAAGAAAGGACCTGAAGTTTCTGAGATTCCTAAAGTTTGGATGAGGATTGAGATTTATGCAGGTAATTTAAACAGTCAACGGTTGACTTGCATGAATTTTATCATATGTGGTCCAACCTTTAATTAATTAATAATATGGCTTAGGTTTTAAATATTTCCTAATTAATTTTTCTCGTGTGCTATATAGGGTGAGTAAATCGTAGCGTGGGCTTAGGTTTTTTTTTCTTAAAATAAATATTAATGCCTTGGTTATAATTTGGCTCATATGCCTCATGCCGCGTGTTTTTTAGTATCTTTTTTTTTTTTTTGTTACATGGGTAATCGGGGGTTACTTGCGCACAATGACTAATCCTACAGAGATATACACGCCTCCCCATGTATATTACCAGGTAAATCAGAACTAGGTTACCCATGTTCAGGGAAGGGTTCGAGACTTGTACCTTTTACTTTACACCCGTTAAGTAGGGGATTCAAACTCTAGACCTCCCCTAAGTGCTGAAAAAAGAGCAAGGCTCTGGCCAGTTCCATGCTATTTATCTATACAAGTAACTTTGTCCGTCAAATGGTTATTTGTAGGTTTGAATTGGAACATTATCTTTTGTGCCTAGATAGGAGTTGTGTAAAGGGAAAGTAATGAGGTTGTGTTCAATAATATGATGATCCTGAGTAGCAAAGTAATAATCATAAAAGTAAAATAATTTGCATTGGAATATACGTGTGTGTGTGGAATAATTAACCAGGAAGGTTCCCATGTCACAAAGAATTATGTTGAACTCATTCATTGGTGCAGGATTAGTCAGGAACTCAAACTCAATATGGATGAGAGTTGTAACTCAAGACGATGTATAGGAGGGGCAGGAGGCGTGGTGCAGGATACAGGGGACAATTGGGTTAAATGATTCTCTATGAAAATTAATTGTTTCTCGCCAGTGGTAGCAGAGATTGTAGTGCTTTATGAGGGTATGCGTATGGATGAGGAAATAGGAGTGAACGAGATTTGTGTGGAATTGGACACGGTAGAGGCCCTAGAAGCAGTATCACATGTGGAAGCTGGTACAGACGTTTTGGATTAAGGGGATATGTGGTATCATAGATAAATTAGCTCCTTTTTTATCAAGTGTATATATAGGGAAGGTCATATGTGTGTCGATTGGTTAGCTCGGTTGAAGTTACGTCAAGAACAGGTTTGTTCTACATTTATTGATCCACCGTAGAAGAATTAGGGAGTACTTGTAAGGGATAGATATAGTTGGAAATCTCCAAGGAGAATCTATAACCCGGGTTTAGATGATGTTTTGAATGTACAATAGACTAACATTTCCATGGTCCTAGGATCTCCCTTCTATAAAAAAAATCTACAAAACTTTGATCTATACCAAACTTTTGTTAGTTATACTCGCCCAACTTATTCTAATTTTCGACCCCGCAATTTATATATAATAAATTTCAATATAGTATATATATATTTTTAAAGGAAATATGTATTTATCTTTATCTTTTAGTTATTTAATTTTTCACGCTAAACAGGGTGCATATATTCATATAAAATTATATTACTTTAGATTATACAATCAATGATGGGAAAAAAATTATAGTGAAACATAAATTTTTGTCAAGACATTATCATCATGGAATTTTATCTAACTATGTCTTGTGTGAATCTTTTATTGTCAATAAAAAGGGAAATGATTTATTTTGTTAGAGGTCACATATTTGGCAAACTCCTAAAATGCTCTCAAATAAAACAAAACTCACATAAAAGATAAAAAATAAGTGACAAATTGAACATTGAACATTGAACATGCTCAAAGACTGATATTGAGTATGATATGCTGAGTATTCTCAGATTTGGACTACTCGAGCCACTGTCAGTGCCAACGCTTAGCAATGCTCGGAAAATTTGATACTGAACATGCTCAATAAATATAATCATTGAGCGTTGTCAGTAATTTTGGCACTTGGCATGATGTTATCACTAAGCATGCTCATTGTGTAACTTTGAATATTTTTTTACTAAGCACACACCATATTCGAGACTAAGCATGTTATTATAATTGAGCAAGATCGGTATTTAACCCTTAGCATAAATAAAATAACAAAAACTTAAATAAAATAACCATTTTATTTTGACTTACAACACTTTACTTAATTATGATTCTTGTAAAGTGAAGGTATAACAATACACACAGCCTTGCAATGAGTTATCTTATTAATACTCAAAGGGGATTAACTAAATTATTGGTGAATCTCGGAAAATCTGATATGTGTTGGTTAATTTTCTACAAATCTTTATTTTTTGTTAATTGTTGTTTTAGGTATATATTAAGTTAAAACTTGAACATAATTTTTTTTATTTTGATCCGAAAATCAAAAAAGGGGTTGTTTTTAGGTTTAAATTCCTTGTACTATGAGACTCTTAAGGCTAAGTTCAATAACCTCTCTCTTCGAGCCAAAAGGCAGATAGGGAGGTGACCGAGAAAAAATTTATCCAATAGACTCCCTATTATAGCAAAAACAGAATAGTGAGTCCAAAGAATTTACAAATACAAGGAATTCTATGGTTGGAAAAATGGCTTCTTGAACAGCTTAACTGATATTGAGTTCATAGTTCATGATTATTACACGAAGAGTATGATTCATCATCTTATTCAAGATTCCCTATGGAAATGGTCGCCTAACCTACAATTCTTGTATGAGTTAGCAAATATGTTCTGAATTGACCCTTCATTGCAAGACATAATACACACAGGGGACTAAAAAGGTAATTTTGTTTACAACTAAGATATACGAGATTATCAAACATAAATTCAACAAAAAAAATCTTGGCATAAAATAATATGGGACAATAAGATAAGTTCAGTGTATCAATTCAGATTATGGCTAGCCCATCTCAACAATTACCCTCGGAAAAAAAAAGATAAGTTTCATAGAGTCAAGGGGTTAATGAGTGTACCTGATGTGGCATAAGTGAGAAAGATAGAAATCACCTTTACTGTGTGACTTTTTTTTTTTTGGTACATAGGTAGTTCGGACCAACTTGTGCGCACCAAGACTAATCTCCTAGGTAAATCATAACTAGGTTACCAAGTTTAGGAAGGAGATTTGAACCATGTACCTCTCACTTCTCACCCTTTAAGTGTAGAAGAAACAGTAAGACCCTAGACAGTTGAGTTAACCCAAGTGGTGGGAGATAATGAGACTTTACTAAGGAACCGTGATTGAAGATAATGAGAAAACATAACTATGCTCTCGAAATCTTGTCATGTAGCACAGTTTTTTAGTTGGTTCTTCGAACACCATCAGTCAACACGAAAGAAAGACCACCACCTACGAATATGTCTAGTCATAGTTTTTTATATCATCTGGTGGGAGAAAAATTGACGTGTTCACAGTGAACAACCTAAGAGTCTGGAGGATTTGACTCATGAGATTGAACGGACGCTGATGAAGAGTGTGGTAGCTACTAGTAGGGCTGCAAATGAACTGACACTCTCTTTAAGGGCTCGAGTTTGAGTTCGCTAAAAGTTTGTTTAAGTTCGGCTCGTTAGTTAAACAAACCAAGCTCAAGCTTTAAATTCAGTCTCGTTTACTAAACGAGACAAACTCAAACTTGTATAAGCTCGACTCGTTAAGCTCGTGAACAGTTTGATAAAAGTTAATTAAGAGCTCGTTAATAGGTTTGGTAGATATATTCAATTGAAAATTATCAATTTTATATGTATGTGTCTATATATATAAACTCAAACTACGTAAAAAATTTGTATATCTAATTAATTATAACGAAAATATTTTATATTTAGTAAGTATATTTTTTCTTCATGTCAAATTATGTAATGTGTTGTATATTACTTAACTTCATTTTAAATCACTGAAAATCCCAAATTTTATATGTATATATATATATATATATATATATATATATATATATATATATCATAGAAAAATAAACGAGACTTAAATGAGTCTTAAATGAACCAATCCAAGCCGAACTCAAACTTGGAAAAAATAAGTTCGCTAAGGGTTTGTTTGAGTTCGGCTCGTTAGTTAACGAATCAAGCTCAAGAAAGCTAAAGTTCGACTCAGCTCGGTTCGTTTCAAACTTAAATCAAGTTCAAGCCCACTAGAATATTAGCAAACAAACTCAAGAAAGCTAAAATTCGGTTTGGCTCAATTCGTTTGCAACCCTTGCTGCTAGGGTGTACTCGGTTGAGGAAGCTTAAGAGCTTTTGGTATGTAAGACCAATGAGCCATATGAAAGTGGTGAATGAGAAAGAGTAGGGTTTCCTAAAATTGATAGTAGGATTCCAGTGTCTTATGTGACTTTCTAACTAATTTTTCTTGTACTTGTTGGATTGTGTTATTTTAATTTCTATTTTAAGTAAGTAGGATGATTTTCGAAATTAAAAAGATTTTCTAAAATTATTATAAAATATGAAAATATATATGATGATAAACAAATTTCAATTATTTGATTTTATTTTTGTCTAAAATCAGTAGTTAAAATCTTAAATTATTTAAGAATAGATATATAATTAATCTTTGATTTGTTTGGTTACCACCAATTTTGATTTTTAAGGTTTTAAACAATAATGACCATTGCCATCCCTAATGTTATTATTATAATTATAATTAAACAAAGTATTTTGTTGTAGCCATGTTTCTTAGTCTTTCTTGAAGAATTCTCTCCCTTGGAAAAAGTATGTCTGATATATGTAATGCATGATCCCTCTTCATATTTTCCGGTCACTGCATGCCACAGATTTTGGAAATAGCACATTTCTTTGTTTGATGTGATCAAAATCAAGTTTTCCAATCAATAAAAGTGAGCTAGTATCTTTTAAAATTGTATATGTCCTCAGAAATAACAAAAATTTACTTCCCATCCAGAGATGGGTCTGAAATAAAATGTATACTCGTAAACCAAACAAGTAGAAAAAGAAATAACCAGCCATCTCAAATTTCAATTCAAAATTTGGACATAATATCAAGACTCAAATGATTCAACAACTAATTATAGTAAAATGGCATTGCAATGTATTCCAAAATTAAAATAAATTTCACATAATAGAAATAACAATTAAGTCCAAGATCCAGAAAAAAAACTTGCACCTACAAATCTATTTATTCCTCATCTACTTCTCTGATGAGTTAGGTCCTCTCTTCTTTCCAAAGCCAACAACTGCAAATCACAATAGAGAGACAAGTAAGAATCACACTCTATATGCTAAAGAAAAACATAGACTTTGTCTATGTAATTCATAAATAGGTACCAACCAAAGCAAAAACAAAATAAAATCTGAACCATCTTTTATCATAAATCCAAAGTGTTAGTAAAATATCAACACTTTAGCAAACATGATAGTAACACAAGTACATGTTTATAGCACCTGTTTATAAGTGCGATAACTTGACATTAAGAATATAGTAAATATACCCTTTAATACGGCTAACTGCTACTTGTTGATATCAAATGGGCATACCTGCTACTTACTATATTATAGTCAGGGTATATTTGAATATATTTTGCACAAACCAGTACCAACAATACAAATCACCCTTATCAGAAAAGACTATAATTTTTTAATAATAATTTAATTCAGTTAAGTTACATTCTTTCAGATCCAAATTGTTCATCTGTATACATTATTACAGAAATACCATAGTCTTAATATGCAAACGGTGAACTATCTATTCATTGAGATGGAACATTAAATTATTTCTTTTGTATCAACATGTTTATTGTCTATTTCTCATGGCGTCAAATCAAAATGGAGATTCACTTAAAACTCAAATTCTTAATAACTGAATTCCAACTCTTTTTTCTTTTATACGATATAAATAAATCCTTTGTCACGTATATTTCAAATCCAAATGAAGATTCACTTGTATTACTATTTTTTTAACATAATTAACTCCCAATCGCAAATAAACAAAAGAAACAAAATCAAAATTGACGAGATGTTAGGGTTTATACCAGCGGTGACGAAACGGCGATTGTATTGCATACGCTTGTGGGCACGGCCACGTGGCTTCTTCTTCTTGTCTTGCTTGGCGACCTTGGGTGTTTGCCCCCTGACCTTACCGGCACGAGCCAATGATCCGTGAACCTTACCCATGATTGATTGGTTGTTGAGCCGCTTAGAGCTTGGTTGCAGATGCAAATACGTGAAAGCTTAAAAGGTTAGGGTTTTGTGGCTTGTATTTCTGTATATAAACTTATGAAATGGGCTTGAGTGTTGTGAATTAATAATCAGTGGGCTTCAAAAAATATGAAACAACATACTACATGGGCTTTTCAAATTAGGATTAGTAGCCCAAGTAGTAACTTACAAGTTACGCCCATACAGAATTTCGTATGGGTAACCAGGGAAATAAAGTTGTCAATTAAATGTAGTGCAATTCTTTTTTATCGTAACACAAAGGGTATGTTTCGATTAAGAAGAGATGTTTTAGTAAATGATAGAAACGGAGAGTATAACAAACGAATGGAAAGGAGAGTATTTAAATTTTGTTTGAATTGAATAAAAAGAGGAGGGAGGATTTTATCAAAGGATTACATGTATCCATTCGGTGTTTGGATTAGAAGAATAATAGGATGAATGGATTCTTTTTATAACTAAATGACTCATATACCCCTATTAAAATATTTTATAAAGAAATAATATAGGCAATTTAGATATTACAACGTAATAAAAGAACCCCTCCCTTCTAATCCCACCGAATTGGAAGGATTGAGTATATAAGAACATAAGGTGTATTGTAAGAATCGTTTACTAACCTTTCCCTTCCAATCCCGTATAATAAAAACAAATGAATGGATTGTTAAAATCCTTTAATATAATCCCCCATTCCCAATCTCCTCATCCAAAGGGCTTGTTTCTAAGACTATGCAACTCCTCGACTAGTGTTAGAGAGTTAGTATTTATTTCTAATGACTTATAGCCTCCGATGTATGCAACAAAAAAAAGATGAAGATTGAGAGAGCTCTTGGATGATGAAGAATATCTTATAAGGTGAAAAATGGGTGCTTGAGTTATGATGCTTGGACGACTAAGAATAAGAAGATGAATAGGAGCTTGTATGATGAAGAAAAGATTGGAAACAGAGAACCGGGCCTTTTTTAGAGATAAAAGGAAGAATGCCTAGAGTAGTTAGTTAAAACAACCAAAAAAGGATGCGAAGACTGTATCTTTGGAACCAAAGACGATGCAAAATGCCTAAATCAATGGAGATTTAAGCTATCCATCACAATTGAAGGGAAAATATCCTATCTATAACATCGACTTCCAATTGTTAGTTTTTCCCGATAATGAGTTCATAACCTAAAGTAATTTAACAATTGTACGAGCAGTTATTGCTTAAAAGCCTGTGTAGCCAAGAATGCTCCCATATATTAACAAACTTAACACCCACCTCCTAGAATATTCATTCTGATAAGATTAGCTACATACATTTAAGTAGACTTGCCCACGACCAAGACATGCTAGCTTGGACATGCCCATAAATAGGGATGAAAATTGGAACAGAAATTTCTGAATCCGATCCTAGAAATTTTGAAATTGGAATTACTTTTTTTATATTCAATTTCTAAATTTTGGATTCCTATTTTTTTCTTCGATTTTTTTTGTAATGGAATTGAAATTACACACAGATTATTTGAACTTTTGATTTTCGATCTGATTTCTATTTTTGATTTTTTTTTCGACTTTTAAAAGATATTCTCTGATTGTTAATATTCATATGCCTAATGGTTTTTAGTAATATAAAGCCATATCCAATTTTCTAAAATCCAAATCTTTATCAAGATTAGTCTCTTCGTTTTCTCTTTTCTACACACACAATTCAATCCTTTCAGTTCATATATGATCCACATACTCACAATTCTCATAGTGACATAGAAAGGGATGAGAGGAAAAAAATGATAGAAATGATTAGAATTTCTCGCTCTACAAAAGGATTTCTAATCGTAATATAAAACCGTTTGGAAGTGCTTATTTTAAAGTAATTAGAATAAAAAATTTAATTTAAAAAAATTGTAAAAAATAATTTTAAAATTTAAAGTCATTTTAAATGCTTTTTTTCAAATATATATATTTGATGTTTTTCATAAAAATATTTATAAAGTAAAAAAAACTCTTAAAATACATAAAACACTTACTTATAAGTTTTTCCAAAAACATAGTATTTCCAAACGGGCACATATTGTCACTCAATTTCAGTTTAGCTCACACAAATTTTGTTATTTTCCTTGAAAATAAACACTTTTGTATTTTATTTTCCCTTTATCCGGATATGGATCCCATCCTTTCAAATGACCCGATCCATATTACTAGCACCCACTAACTATCTCTTTTGATTGCACTAACTTACGCATGAACCATAGAAATACGCCCACCAATGCTATTATACGCCCTAGGGTTTATCAAGAATTTTAGACCAAAACCAATCCACCGTCACGATTACCGTTACCTCATCTCATTTTCCACAATGTCAGACTCCAACACTCCTGCGCCGCCGTTAAACCAACTCTCCCTAGACGATAACGCCGTTACCGAAGCTCAGTTCTCCCAACGTGTCCTTATACGCAGTATACTGTCCCGACCTGATGGTGGCGCCGGACTAGCGGGCCGGTCCGTTCGAATTGGAGGCTGGGTGAAAACCGGCCGCGAACAAGGTAAAGGCTCGTTCGCATTTCTTGAAGTCAACGATGGGTCATGCCCGGCGAATTTACAAGTCATTGTGGATGGCTCTGTTCATAAGCTCACCGAGCTCGTACCTACTGGCACGTCGGTCCACGTGGAGGGAGATCTGAAAACACCGCCGGAAGCAGCAAAGCAGAGAGTCGAGCTTAGGGTAACTAAGGTTCTCGATGTTGGCATCGTCGACGCTGGCAAGTATCCATTACCGAAGACTAAGCTTACGCTTGAGTTTCTCCGAGATGTTGTTCATCTTCGCCCTAGAACTAACACTGTATGTATAATGCATCAATCACTATCTTTATTAATATCATATTATTGCGATAAATGTTTCGATTTAACTCATATAAGTAGTTATACTAATAATTTATGGATATGATTGTGTATGTTATAATTGTCTAGATTAATTTTTTTTACGAATATCTGCGAAGCTGTTTAGTTTGGATATTTGAAATTACAGAGTCAATAGATTTGTAACTTTTGTTGCTTTTGATGAAAATTTAGATTTAGGGAATATATTTCATACGTTAATTATTTTCCATGTATTACCCTTTTCATTTCATACAAATTATATGTTGTGATTTTAGAAATTTATTATGCTCAAGTGCATGTTAGAAAGAATAATTACACAATAAGATTCTATGCATTTGATGTATTTTTTATCTATTTAGTTCTTGAATTCTTAACTTCCTAACTAGAGGACTTTTGCATTTTTATCAATGGCTGAATAATAATGTGTTTGTATTTTCCGGCCCATGAATTTGTATATGCAAAACAAATATTTTTGTAAAATGGTTTTTTGCAAACATGGGAGGAAAAGCTACTGCAATTTGCATATGTCAAGTTGTGCATTCACATAAAATGTTAAATGATGTGTAATCTAAAATTATTATTTTCTTATGCAGATTTCTTCAATTGCTAGAATACGCAATGCTTTGGCTTACGCAACACACACATTCTTCCAGAAGCACGGGTTTCTCTATGTACACACTCCAATTGTCACCACAAGTGATTGCGAAGGTGCTGGAGAAATGTTTCAAGTGACAACTTTGATAAACGATGCAGAAAAATTGGAGAAAGAACTTAAAGAAAACCCACCTCCTTCAGAAGCTGATACTAAAGCTGCTGAGCTTATCGTCAAGGAAAAAGGTGACGCGATTACGCAACTAAAATCCGATAAAGCAAGCAAAGACCAAATCAAATCTGCTGTAGCAGAACTTACCAAGGCTAAGGAGAGTTTCGCTAAGCTGGAAGAGAGAGTTAAGTTAGGTGAAAGATGGAGGGTTAGTGCAGGTCTACCCAAGAAAGATGGGAAAATCGATTATTCCGAGGATTTTTTTGCTCGTCAAGCTTTTTTAACTGTTTCTGGACAGCTTCAGGTCGAGACTTATGCTTGTGCACTTAGTAGTGTGTATACTTTTGGGCCAACTTTTCGAGCTGAACATTCGCATACTTCGAGGCATCTTGCTGAGTTTTGGATGGTTGAGCCTGAAATTGCGTTTGCTGATTTACATGATGATATGAACTGTGCTGAGGCGTATGTGAGGTATTTATGTCAATGGTTGCTCGATAACTGTCTAGATGATATGGAGTTTATTGCAAAGTTTATTGATAAAGGTGCGATTGATCGGCTTAAAATGGTTGCATCGACTGATTTTCAAAGAATAACATACACTGAAGCAGTAGATATTCTTGTGGAAGCTTCTAAAGAGAGGAAATTTGAGAACAGTGTAGAATGGGGGATTGACTTAGCGTCTGAACATGAAAGGTAATCATTGAATTCTTGCATTAATTGATTACTAACAGATGTTTGTTTATGAATTGTTTGTTTGGTTGTGTTTTAGATACTTGACTGAAGAGAAATTCAAAGCACCTGTGATTGTGTATAACTATCCGAAAGGAATTAAAGCCTTTTATATGAAACTCAATGATGATCAGAAGACTGTTGCTGCTATGGATGTTCTTGTGCCAAAGGTAGCTACGAAATTACTATTTTCTCCTTTTTCTTTTGTCCTTACAATTAATTAATTACATGGTGGGTTCTAATTTCAGGTGGGTGAACTAATTGGAGGAAGTCAGAGAGAAGAGAACTATGAGGTCCTTAAGTCAAGGTGAGAAGCTCAATTTGGTTAGATTTTTGGTTAGATTAAAATAATTGAGAAGAATGTGTTACTTTGTTGTTGTTGTGTAGGATATTGGACATGGATCTTCCGCTTGAGCCGTATGAATGGTATCTTGATTTGAGGCGGTACGGGACAGTGAAACACAGTGGATTTGGTTTAGGATTTGAAAGGATGATTCTTTTTGCTACAGGAATTGAGAACATTAGAGATGTTATTCCCTTCCCCAGATACCCTGGAAGAGCAGACCTTTAAAGCTCATATATTTTGTAATGACTTGTTTGTTTGTGTTTACCTTCTGAAATTGAAAACTACAATTGATTTGATTTATGTTTAAAAATGGTGATAGCTACTTTATTTGTTGATTGAATTTTAATCATTCTCTGTAGATAATTTAAAAAATTACAAATTAAAAAAAAAACAGTGTCTGAGAAGCAAATTCTAGCAGCCAATATGGTGGCTTCATCCATCCTATGTGGGTGGCACTATGGTCATGGCACTGGAGATGGAGAATAGCATGGTAGTTCTATAAAAGGATATGAGATCATCCCACTTTCTTCCTTTTACTGTAGCACAACAGCACACAAAACCTGACCCAAGACTTACTAAAATGGGTAGATCACAAGCCATGGTTTATTGAGCCCCCAATTGCATGCTTCCAAGCTCAGGTTTGAGTGACTACACAAATCCTTCCTCACTACTGGCTGACACAATGCTCTCACTACTTGCATAGTCGTATTATGCGGGTAGACTTAATAAAGATATAACCACACAAACAATATGCAGGATAGCAGATCGCTGGAGTAGAAGGTTTAGGCTCGGATGGGCAAGATAGTCAGTTTGATCCGTTAAATATTAATAGTAGAAAAATGAATTATTTCATTTAGTTACTTTTTTGTTTGATTTATTGCCATTTACGCTATCCCTTTGAAGAATTTATTTGACTTTTAAGATATCGTGGTTTGCATTCATTCTTTTGAAGTTATTTGATATTTAAAATCCATTTTTTCTACATATAAGAGGTCATAATGATCGGTAGGTCAGAGTGATCCAATCATTGTTATTTTTTTAATCTTGTTCTATAATTTATCGAGAAGATCCCCATATTGCGTGATACTCATACAGAGAATCAACTTCATTTTTCACACCTATTAGCTTCCCAATAGTGGCATAACTCCAAACTTGCATTTGTGACATGATGTTCCGATAGTCTCATAAACTTGATGTTGAACCTTTAATAAAATCTTAGCACCTTTGTGGTCCGGTAGGGTTAAATGTTTGGTTTTTTTTCTTTTGGTACGTGAGTGGTCCTATTTTCAAGGAAGGGGTGTTTTCATAGGGATGGCAACGGATTAGATATCCGCGAAAAATAGGATAACCACATCCACATCCATTAAAAAAAACAAAAACCAAATCCGCATCCATTAACCATCGGATTTTAGAATTATTTACCAAATCCGCATCCGCGGCGGATGCGGTTTATCTGCGGTTAATCCGCATCCGCAATCGTTTAATAGGCTTTAAATAAAATAGTCGAATAAATATTTTTAAAATTCTAAATTAGCTACAGAATCATTGGGAGACCATAAATAAGTATTATGCAATATAGTGATAAACTAGAAAATAACCAGTTGTATACTTTATGTATGGAATAAATTTATTTGATCGATATTATTTACAAAATTTGTACATATAGAATAACTTTATATATAGTATATATATTTTAATTTTTTATTTTTTATATTTTATTCGGATTTCGGATTATCCGTCGGATTATTGTAAAAAACCAAATCCTAACGGATAATCCACCGGTTACCTTTTCTGAGAACCAAACCCTCATGGATGCACCATCGGTTCCACTAACGGATTTTTTATCGGATCGGATATCCACCGGTTACGGTTAATATTTGAACCATTGTCATCCCTAGTGTTTTGGCCCGTTTAGCTAACTCGGTTAAAATGTTAGGTGTTACATAAAGTGTTTTTCTTAAGTGTAAATATAGTTTGTGGTATTATTTACCATTTTTTTTAAAACTAAGAAAGCAATTTACCTAACACCAAACGACGCTGTGGTAGTTTGCTATGAGACTAATCAAAAGGTCCTAAGACCAAAACGACGTCGTAATATAGTATGTCGATATTGTTAGTTGATTGTGTCGAGAAAAACTAAATTGAAGAGATTCTTGATTAAGACTGACTATGATGCGGAAACTGGCAAGAAAATGGAAAACATCTCGCCGAGATTCTCCGTATGCCGACGAGGACGACAACTTTTCTCTTCCTACTCGCGACGATTTTCAACCCATTGACTCTCAAGGTCTCTCTCCCTCCATTATTCATACATTACACTTAATCATTGTATCATTTGAATTAATTTGTTTAATGCTTATTACGTAATGGATTTTAAATTTTGCAGAGCAAGAGGAGCTAGTTCGATCAATGGAGAACTCTCAGGCTCAGCAGGCTCGTCTTTGGAGGGTATTTCTCTAAATCCTATAGTTTGCTATTTAATAACAGTTGAAATACTTTAAATTATGTGATGAATTCTTAAATTAATAATCGAATTGAAGTTTTAATTGTATTATATGTAGAGTGTATTCGCAGGTCTAATCTCTTGTTATGTGGCATTTCTCTTTTACTCAACTTTCCAACAAGCTTACTCGCCATGGCAAATGGTATATACTTCAGTTTGAATCACTTTTAGTTATTTGTTTTTCTGTATTCTTCCTACAATTTGCTTCATTTAGTAAATGACAGGATTACACAGAATTTAGTTTCACTATCATAAGAGGCCTATTAATTACTATATTTTGCTGAGTTTTCTTATGATGTTGCATTTGCAGCGTTACCATGCTTACTTTATGAATGAGGTGAATCCATGGAGTGTTATAGCTGCAGGTTTGCTTCTTTTTTCCTTTTCTGATTTTCAATTTGCTTTCTTTTCTGGTTCTTTTCTGGTGGTTTCAAACTGCAGTATCTAAAATATCACATGCTCTTACGTGATACTTGGGGATCAGTTAAATCTGCTAAGTTTAGTATATATGGCAGAGTGTGTAGGTATCTTGATATGTTTAATGACCATCACGGGATTATGGCATGACTCAAGACGATGGATTTGGTACTCTAGTGGCGTTGGTGTATTGTTAGCAGTCTTTTGGTTGCATCACATGCTCAGGTATGTTATGAACTGTATATAACATTATTATGATTTGATCTAATTGCTTTTTATGCTATTATGAATTTGAACTTCAGATTGACAAAGTTTAGGTGGGATGTGATATGGCTTCCTCTTGGACCTGTGAGGTAACACTTGTAAACTTTTTGTTTTATGGGAGAATGTGTTGTAATAATGGCTTTATACTTGTCAGTGGAGCTGGAGTGTGCCTTTATGTGGACCATTTGTTAAAAGAGTCCGGGGAGGAAGTAAGGAAACTTCGAGGATATATGTATTCATATAAGGCAAGCTGAAGTTTTTTCAGAGAATTGGATATTTGTGTATAATATATAACATACAAGCTCGTTAGGAGATTTATTTTGTAATGAGATGTATTGCTTCTATAGATACAGATTTGGTCTGGTGCATATCGATTTTGTCTAATACACTTGTTTTTACACAGTTTGAATTGTTTATTCTTGTTATTTTGATTTTGTATGGTGCGTTGTTATGTTCAATTGAATGTGTATCCAGGGGCAGATCCAGAAATTTATCTCGGAGGGTTAAAAGTTAAAACAATCAGTTGGGTTTAGGGCATCACCTCGAGAAAAAAAATTGGGTTAAATTCTAGTCCGAGGCATGCTATAAGTGTAGTATTTAGGTGGGTAGGGCTAATATTAAGGCCGGGAAGGACTATTGTATTTTTCTCTTTTTTTAATCAAAGCCCACCCCACATCTGCCACTCCATGTATCTACTAAGGTGTAATGATATTGAGCAAAAATAAACATGGTAGTGCGTCATCCTTTCGTTTTTATTTTATTTTTTACCTTCAACCTTACAAGAAAATAAATGTTGTGTACTTACTATGTGATGTTAAGTATGATCATGATCATGAATATACTGGGATCGTTATGTTTATTAACAGTAATTTTTGTGTACTTAAAAATATTTCTACATTTCTAAGACAAGCAAGCTACTATACTGCATCAACCCCCTGGTCCAGCTTAATAGAAATATGATAAAATGATCAAGGTACTCTTAACACCACTAATAAAAAGTTATTGGGAGATATAACAACAATCAAGAATATCAAAAATAAGTTGATAGCAAAAAATACAAAAAGTTGATGATCTAAGATCAAAATTGAACACCTTCAAAATCTACTTAGTCTTGTCTTAAAATACGCAAAAGAACTCAAATTGATAAATTAATCTTCATCTTCAATGACCTTAGTTCCAAGGCCCTTGAGTCCTTCAGCTGGAACCTCAGCAACAGTAACAAGAGAGTAAAGTTCCTCTTTTGCATCTTCATCTTCATTTCTCTTCCTTGCAATACGAACACGCACACGTCTTGGGACACCTCGGATACCCTTACTCCACACTTGTTTGTTCAACTTAACATCCACTCTCACATCTTTAGTTCCCATCGCCTTTTGTGCAAATTTCCTTATCTCCTTAATTGCATTTGGGGCCTTCTTCTTGAATGTGCTGTTTCCATTACAAACACACAACACATCAGCTTATTATTTTAGGAAAAATACAGCACATATACATAACAAAAGCTCCAGTATTTGCACCCAATTTGACTAACAGAAAAACAACATAGTTATGCATCATAAGCAAGTGTTGATCTTTGATCAATTACTGATTAACAAAAAAGTTAACAATCAAACTCATTTCTTGTAACATGATGCATAAGCAATTCGTATCCATAAATGATTGCCGATTTAATAGTTTATAACAATGCTAAAGTTGAGAAATAATAATCGTTCAACATCTAGTGAAGAAAAGGCTACATTGGATGTACAAGGAATCTCAATTCAAACATGCTTGATGATCTGTTGAATAGCTAATGTCATATTTCGCTATATTTTAGACTAAAATGCAAATAAAATATATGATTACGCAGCCAATAAACCCAAAGGTCGCTAAGAATGCCAATAAAGATCTTTTCAACAATCACAATCTCAAATGGTTAATCTAGAACACAAGGCCCCTTACAAATAAAAAAAGGTCAGGGCACAGATCAAAGCTCTAATTTCTCATTTATTACAAAGCAAAACAAAATGTATGAATATTATTTCAAAATAAAATGGAACACAGAAAATTACCAGCCATGTAAGCGCTTGTGAAGGTTGATGGTGTATTCTCTGGAGACAACCTCCTCTTTCCTTGCTTTCTTCTCCACCATTTTCACCTACTGATTCTACTTTACCTGTATTCCGAGAAAATAAAAGTGTAAATATTAATGTTCTTAAAGATGTAAATCCGCCGTGTGTATAGTGCGTGAGAGACGAAGAGAGATACCTGCCTGCTAGGGTTTGAAGGTGGAAGAGAAGAGGTGACAGGTCGTGACATTATGCGGACTTAAAGAAGGGCTAAGTGGGCTTGCTTGGCCCAACTGGGTTTACAAGGAATTATTACATAATTTGTTTAACTCAACTTTAATAATATATGATTGGGCCTACTATGTCCCTTTATTTTTAATGCATTTGGTTTCATGAACCCTATATTTTGAAAGATTTTAAATATCCTATCTTTGAGATTTTGTGATATAGTTGTTTTTTTTGTTGTTGTTATTCTTTAGTTAGTCGAACACCACGTATCTCATATCCACGTCATTGCCACGTGACTGACACATTATTCGTAGTTGAGTCTATTTTTCCACCGTGGCAATTTGGGCAATTCTGTCAATTCATCTCACTCCTTTGCTTTCCTATTACACTTGTCGATGTAAAGTAAATCCAAACACTCACACTAACATATTAAAATACACACACTTGATTTAGATCGTGTTATTCACTGTGTTCTTAAATTTTCCAAAACTCCATAAAAACAAATCCAAACACATACACACTTGCACAAATTCACAATTAAAGTTAGTCTTCTTCATTTCTTCTCAAGGACACATTTAACTGAAGAATGGTCAAATTGAACGAAATGGAAGTTGACCAAGTAAAGGTTCCAACAACGATGGTGGCGACCCCGACAACAAAATGGAGGACAAACCATGTAAGAATATGACAATGATGGTGGTGACTCCGACAACGAGAGTAAAGGTTCAGATGCGTCATTCGCTGATAGTGGGAACAATATAAGTGATGACAATGATGATATACTTTTAGACAAAAAGTATCTTAATGAAAGTACCCAATTATTAAAAATAATCTCCAATAAGACTCTTTATTAAAAACCGCCTCATTAAAAGTATCCTAATAAAAATACATAATTATTAAAAACAATCTCTAATAAGATAATTTATTAAAAACATCCCCATTAAACTAAATATTTGTCAAAAACCTCCTACATATCATTTTATACCTAAACGACCCTTATTCTAACTATACTATTTTATTTTCAATATAATTTTTATTTATTGCTAATATTAAACAAATAATGGGCCACCACCACCAACTTTGGTCGTCTTTTTATTATTTCAGCCATCAACACCTCCGACCACCACCACCACCGCCCCTGGCTTATTTCGGCCACCACCGACCACTATTTTCGTCGCCACCAATCTATTTTTTCAGCTATCGTTGTCGCCACCATCAAAACCTTACATTTTTTTCGGACAACAATTTTATAGACATGAAATTCATTGTTCAAAACATGAATTCCATGTTCTTCGAGCAGTTGGCATGAGATCTAATTGAGTTAAATACTTGATAGGTTGTTTGGGGTTGAATTTTCAGATACGAGGTATATTCTAGTGTGTGCGTATATATATATATATAGTTGTCGAAAATGTAAATTTTCATTAATAAATATGACAAATAAGGGAAAAGAAAACAGAGAGATTGGTCAGAAAACACATTGGATTATACCATTCCATTTGTTTTCATAAGGATCGGATAAAACAAAGACTGTTGTGCAAAGACTTGTCAGCCCAGGATGATACATCGATGTTATGTCGAGCACAGTTTGCAAGAATATCAGGTCGTTGGGTTGTTCGATCTATAGACATATTTGACTTTCCAAAGAGAAAATATGCAAAACCATCTACATATTTCACAAATAAAAGGACGAATGCTCTAGTTAGTTTGAGACAACTGAGTGATACCTTGAATTGGCTCTATGTTATCTGAGTAAAAGGAATTACTCGGGTGATTTTAGGCGTTTTCCAATATGATGGCACCAAGTAATGCTCTAATTTCAACTTCTGCAACAGAATTAGCCATACAACATTTTGCCAGAATATTCAAGATAATTTATTGGTCGTTAGCTAACACAAACGCGATTTAAAAAAGTTCCCATGAATTGTTGAAGGACGCGTCACAAATTAGGAGATCTCGTTTCCTTCTATTGAAGGTTGTCGAACATATCTTTGACTAGGTTGGCATTGTGTAGCAAAATGATGATCATTTTGACTAGTTTGTTGATCAATTTATTTGCTTTTTTGTTGATCAATTTAGGGTTTCAAGTTGCTTTGTTAAAGATGTATTACATTTTTTCCTTTCCAGATACTCCACAGCATGCATTAGATGATAGCGGAAACAACCCTAAAATCTCATCCATTTTTTGCGTAATTTTAACGATTCAATCACCAGTCATGTTGCCCAAACAACATTGTTAAATGAGAATGAAATTAGCAAGTGTTCCATATTTTCACTTTTGGCATTGCATTAGTAGTATATTTTGTTTTTGGCGCACTTCCAAACAAAGATATTCATTTTTGTCGGAATTGCACTCTTGCAAAGTCTCCAATCGGAAATTCTGACCTTGGATGAAACATAAATGATATTCCAAGCATCATGATTAAAGGATTCAGGTACGTAATATCTGTGACTTATCCTAAAGTTCATTTTTAACTATCGCGTGATATCTGAACTTGGTTGAGTATTCACCACTTTTCATGTGGGGTCAGATGAAGCAGCGTAGTAAGAATTTGGCAGCTTGCGAGTTGGGAATTTTTTTGAAAAACCAAGTCAACATTCCATGGTCAATATTCCATCCTTTGATTGAAAAGTTGTACCATGATCATAAGGTTGCATCCATTTGATTTTTCAAGTTTGAAGGTTTTGCAAATCCATGAATGATCTCATATACTCTTCTCAAATACTTACCAATTTGGAAGAGGCAATTTTTTCCAAAAATCAGAGATCACGAAAGATATGCGTCCATCACCATGATCTCTTCTTTTTTAGGTTGTGCATCCCAAAAGGTTACATTCAGGTGGTAAATCAATCCCTTTTATGATTTTTGCAACGAAAGAGTAAGGATTACTGAGAATTCTCGAAACTTGGTTTGCTAAGAGAGTGATATTTATATTTTGAAAATCTCTAAACCCAATTCTACCAAGCTTTTTTGAAATAGCAATTTTGTTCCAAACTGCATATAGATATTGTATTTCTTTTATATCATTTGCACAAATGGTAAACAAGTAAATATTTTGGGAAAAATACAAAGTGAATATTTAATAGGGTTCAAATCCCCTCCCTACATGGTAACCTAGATCTGATTTATATGAGAATATACATGACAGGCGTGAATATTTCCGTGGAATTAGTCGATGTGCATTTAAGCTGTGGCCCGGACCACCCACGTACCAAAAAGAAAATGAAAAAAAAATTATTTTTTCATAATAAAACACACATAATTCACTATAGTCTGAATATAAATATAAACTGACAAAGGAAGATCAAGGTCCTTCCCAATATACTGTTCTACATATGTATAAGGAGCATAAGTTTACAGAACTTATGTGGACTATACAAGAATTAATTACCAAGAATGAGGTACATTGCTATTCTTATTCTTGTATACACATCTTTGTCCTATATAAAATGTATCACGATGCTTACTTTGCTGCATTCCTTGTATATCTCCATAAACTAATACCCAAAACTGCCAATCCTGCAATACCAGCTAAAATCTGCAAAATACAATCCTCATGTATTCATTTATCAATTTTAACAGAATGGATATACTTATAGTAAACGCGGACACTTAGAATTTGGACTAAACTAAATTAGAGTGACATTAAAATACCTTTGCGTCCCTAATATAATGATTTGTTGCTGCAGACTTGATGAATGACTTTAGTAACTTGAAACGAGGTAACTGAGGCATCAGAATAACAGCTGTATATTGTTTTGTGCAAGGAAAAGGTAAAACCCTCTGCAATGCTAATTTTGCTGTTAATGGTGTCAATTCTTTTCTAACTTTGGATCTCCCTTCTTCTTGAACCTGCAAAACATAATAAATAAATCATGTTATTATTGCATTTGCACAAATAAATATACAGAAAAGGTAAATATAGATGAATAATTACCTTAAAAGCAACACCAATATCACCTGAATAGATCCTTGCCTGGTAGCTACGCAATACTCTATCTAGCCAATAATAATTATCCTGAACCATTATAAAGTTCAATTTTAGTAATAATAATAACAGGAAAGAAACTATTTGAGATGAAAAAATACCTGTAATCCATTCTCGTGGGCCCGTTGTTCAATTTCAAGTATGGTTGAAACATCCTCATCTGAAGGTCCTTCAGTCTGAAGGCGCAATATTTCCTCTATACAAAGATCAACCTGTGGAAAGTTGTTTCCTTGTATGATTATGACTACTCAATAGCGACAAATTTGTGTTAAAAGAAGTTAAAAAACTGACCAGTGTTGATGATATGTCTGGATCACATGAAAAACTTATACTAATATCACCTTTAATATCACCAACTCTTGAAGGTTTATTACCACCAAGAAACACACAAACTCCAGCAGAATATATCTAAATTACACAAGAAAGTCAGTAATTAAAATATATCAAAGGGACATAAAGAAGATTACGTAAAAAGCTGACAAACCTGTCCATGCTTAAATCGAAGAACTTGTAATATCCTTGTCTCGATAAGCTTGCTCAAAAACCCAACATAATGAGCATCTTCTATCTACAATACATGTTAAATGGTCAAAAGTTTAGTCATTTAAGTGAAGTAATGGTTTCCATGAAGACACGTTTATACCATGTTATCACTCTTTAGTTCAACGGGAAAAGATAGCTGGACTGAACATTGTGCTTCCACCATGGGGCTGCGTACAACTTCTCTACAAGCATATATAACATGGAAAATTGTGAGGGTAACAAAAATAATATCATCGAAAGTTAAGATACTTATGATAAAACACAAAATTTACCTAGTTATGGTTGTAGGGAATGTGAATGGTAAGCCCTTGACATTGTCACGATTGAAATGCATAATTGGTTCAGGGGGTACTGGGATTCCACCCTATATACAGAATAGCATATACTTTACCAAACAATGCTTATGAATAATAATCTTAAAGCAAGAAGAACTGTATAATCGAAAAAACTCACCAAGTATTGCAATATGAGAGGACAAGCAATCTCTGGGTCAATGTTACCAACTATTACAACAGTGAAAGTCGAGGGGTCTTTGAAACAATTGTTGAAATATTCACAAGCTTTAGACGGATTAACTTTATCAAGGTCAGCAAATTTTACAGGCTGCACAGGAAATGTAATCCAATTTTCAAACACTCATTAGCTATTCTTAAAACTAATAAAAAGCTTACCCTGAAAAAATAAGAATTTCCATAATTAAGCTCTTTGACACGATTTGAAAATACAGTGTGAGGATCCCTCTGTTGAGCACGTACATTTTCTTCAGCCAATTGCATCACCAGTTTAAAATCTCTATCCCCATATTCGACATGTGTCATAAATAGTTGATACACAAGCTGAAAGATGAAGATAACAAGTAATGTGAAGTGTGAACAGTACTCAAGTACAGACATGTGTTTAACTAGAGTAAGAAAGTAACCTGTAGTGCAGTTTCCAAGTCAGAAGGTGAACAATCAGCCGAAAAAGATCTCATATATGCTCCAAGATGAGTGGCTACTTCAGCTCTTTTACCAACAAGCATATCCATAAGAACTGATGGTCTGAAACCAAATATACCTATTTCACCTGCTATAGTTGAACCCATTGAACATGTAAGGTATTCACTTTCTGGGAGCTCTGATAAACCCCCATATGAATATCCTGCCAATAAAACCTATTTCAAGTTTTAAATCACATGTTAATTATACTAATCACTCTTCATATTATAATTATATACCCTTTATACAAAATCACACCTGGTCATTAAAAAAGTCTGTGCATTTGTAGCAAACTCTCATCCCGTTTGACAATATTAACTCTGTAGCTCCAACATTGGGATATTCAAACCGCTGCATTATATACCTTAGAAACGATATAGAAATATGAACTATTCAGTTAAATTACAAGTAAATCATAAAATCTAGTTACTGTGGAGGATAGTATTTTACCCTGGTTTTGGCTTAGTGGTAAGGATTTCTTCGGGAACATGATGATTGGCCCATTGAAGAAGCTTTTTTGATTCCTCGAGGGAATTAACTTTCGATATAACAGCTTTTAAATCATCCACCTCGGCAAATTCTCTAGGCTCAACTGTTTTTATGACACAGCTACTTGATGGCCGAAAATTCTCCGCGTATGCGGATACCTCAGCTGGTGTTATATCTATACTCAAGGTAAACAATTAACCATACACAGGTTAAAATTTACATCAATTGCTAAAATGTCACTCAAAACCAAATGTTTTAATAATCATCACTTACGAGGAAGAAGGCTTTTATGAAGTTGAGCATCATACTCGATCCCGATTACAGGTTCATTTCGGATAAAATGCTGGAACGATAAATATTACAGAGTTAGAGTAAGAACATACACACACAGAAACACACACAGAAACACACACACACACACACACAATATATACCTGCGTATATTCCTCTCGTAAGTCTGTTGATTGCATTTGATCACGCTCAACATAGGCAGACTCAATTTCAGACATGAGCAAAGAGCATACACCTTTGATTTCACGTTCAGAAAAACCGTATAATCGAACCCTTGCTACCTCAGAAAGCATTGATTCCAAAGCCAGAACAGTTCCTTTCTCTTTAACTGATGACATCATTATATACACTTTAATTGGACGAACAAGTAAATCTGCTGTAGCTGAGCATGAAAAATGAGGTGGATGCTTATGACGCGATATTTTAAAGAATCTCTGATTTATAGCACGGAAAAACATGGCTTCCGCAAGCATATTCTTGTAATCTCTCACGTTTTGCACCCTATGCATAGGAATCTTGCAACTAATCATCACTGCAGACTATAGAAAGGCAATTTACGACATTATTACAAGATCAGGGACTTATTTAGATAATAAAATCTGTGATATACTTACCCCAGCTGCTTCAGACTCAACAAGACATGAAATACGAGGTTCTTTATGTGATGGAACTGGAAAGTGTGGTATAGGTGGAGGATCAGGTGCTGGAACTTTATGTCCAAAGTGAGTTTTTATCAACTCCACAACACTCTAGTCATAAAGCAAAAAATAGGTACCAAAGAATTAGATGATTAGATAGTTCAAAGAACCCTAAAACAGAAAAATGCAGATATCGAAATACAAACCTGGGTATCAGAAAAATCACCCACAGCAATCACAGCCATATTTTGCAGATGATACCATTTTTTGTAAAATTGCTTCACAATCTCGGGAGAAACAGTTTTTATTACCTTTTCCAATCCAATTGGTAAACGCTGAGCATACTACAAAGTGAAAGAAAATGACCTCAATATAATAAGTAACTGATAAATTCTCTGGATTTGCTCGAGAGATTAAACTCTTGATATCAAAATGTTACCTTAGAACCTTCCATCATGAGATTCCAATGTGCATTTTGCAATCTTCCATCTGCATTCCTTTCTACTCTAAACTCCTCCATTATAGCTCCTCTTTCTTTTTCCAAGTCATCCGCTAAGACTCGGACCTGTGTTAAACAAGAAAAAATATAAAAAAACAAGATTAAATAAATATATAAAGAAAGTAGTCAATAAGAACTTGTTTACATCTACCTCTGTACTAAATTCAGCCAAGATTGAGATAGCTTGAGATAATAGTCCAGGTTTGTCAATAGGAACTAATAATTCATAGACAGTATCATCAGCAGATGTGACAGCATTTTGACAAGCTCCAAATTCTGCACCAATACTTTCGAGAAACCTGACAATATCATGGTTTGAGTACTTCTCAGTCGCACTGAAAGCAAGGTGTTCAACTATGTGAGCAACTCCACGCTCTTCCTCTTCTTCCAAAACTGATCTGTCATCATTTCAAAGTATATAATAAGTGATATATGATGAAGTATGAACCTATGACCTACCGATCTAAATGAACAAGAAATATGTGATATTAGAAGTAATCCAAAAATCTTACACAAACACAGTGTGGCAAGATTATATCTACTAGCACCCCTCTATTCATGATAATGACAAACATTGTTTTCTTAAGATATATTAAAATGATAGAAGACGCATTCTCAAAAAATTAAAATTTCACAATTGGATTACTTGCATCACTGATCCATGTGTTCTGCTACATAGCCAAATATATCCATGTGTTTCAATAACTAGTATATTTTCTACATTTTGATATAAAGCCCTCTATTTGGTTATTTCACAAAACACGACCAATTCTGCAATTAACCCAATCAAATTTTGATTTGTACGGTATTCCATCAGAATTAAAAACTCAAAATTAGCAAACAAGGTAGTGATCACTAAAAATTCAGCAAAATAAATAAATAAAAACAACTTCAATACAGCATTTTGGCATAAAAAAGAGAGGTAAATTGTAAAGAAATAAAAAAGTAGAAAGTGAATAATACCCAGCTTTGACAACAAGAGCAAGGGAGGCTCTCATTTTAGGCTTGGAATTGGATCTCACGTAGTAAGTAAGACCGTTATCGAGTTTGCCATGCTCGGCTCCATACGGCGTATTCGATAACGGCTCGTCTAAGTTAATGTTGATAAGTTTCAACGATCGAAACCTGTGTTTTTTAGTCATCTGTGACGGTTCCGCCGGTAGTAAATCCATCTTTTCTCCTTCTCCACACTACGGTCTACGGCTACTTCGTTTGTTTTGTTTCACTTCTCCCTTTCCACTAAAATAACGGTGCGGTGCTACGTATATATACTTTTGTTTTGTATTTTGTAGGACAAGTCTTCTTCAATAAGCTATTAGAACAAAAATAAAATAAAAAAGACAAGTCTATATGATATTTATTAACAATGAATGCAATTAATTAATATTAAATGTAAAAAAGAGTTAATTATCAAAAAATGCCTATTAATAAAAATGTACCTTCTTTTTTTGTTCTAAATAGAATAAGATTTTTTATTAAAAAATATCTCTAACTCAAAATACCCTTACAAATAAATATATATTATTTTTATACCTTTACTATTTTTATTATTAAATATATTATTTTATTTTTCTAATTCTTTTAGAATTAGTTATGACGATTTAAAAAAAAATTCACGGACGCACGTGTGTGATGGAATTAGTAGTAAGTGGTGGTGGTGGTTGTGGTGGTGGAAGTGGTGATGGTTGTGGTGGTTAAATACGTGGTAGTGGTGGTGGTGGTACCCTATTATTTGTTTAAAATTTAAAAATATATTGTATTAAAAATATAATAATATATTTAATAATAAAGATAGTAAAAGTATAAAAAATATAAAAAAGATGTTTTCTATAAATGATTGTTTCATTAAGTATTTTTTATTAAATAAATAATTAAAAAATTTATTTAATAATTAGATATTTTTATTATGTATTTTTAACAAAAAAAATTGGTAAAAATAACATATGACGTCATCCTATTTGCTTCAATTGATATTTTAATTATTATTTATTTATTTATTTTGGTCAAACTTATTTATACACCTAGATAGAAGATCTTTTCTTATACTCTATATCTATTGATTTTTTTATTGACCAAGATGTTATGTTATAGCTTTGTGCTTTTTTCTTATAAAGGGTAACAAACTAGAGTCCAGGTGCATTTTCATTTTAGGAAGAAATTAGAATGAGACTTGTTTAATTTGATTTTCCGGGCCGACACGGCCCATGACCACAATGTTCATCTGAATCTTGTCTTTATTCGTGCAGCATTCTTGATATTTTGGGAGTTAAAAGCAAACTTTAAAATTTAGACTTTGAAGCTGGTTATCTTCATGGGTTCAAGCCGTTTGCGGACAATTGATGCGATTTCATTTGTAGTCTCTTCTGTAAGATGTAAATGTGGCAAAGGTGGAGCAGGTCTGTTCAAAGTACCTGCTGATTTTCCCCATATGAAAAGAATGGTGAACAAGAGCAAGAAAATGCTGGAGAGTAATGATAATAGTGTATCACATCTGATACATGATATTCATCAATTAACACATTAAAATTGTGAATTAAACTACGAAACTGGACTTACCAAGGCCTCCTCCAAGAATCTGATGAACACTTTTCTTCTTATTAAGCAAAACCTCATCAGATGTATCCATTTTTAGAGCCTTTAAACTTTAACTTGGTTACATTACTTTGCCCCAGCACTATGTATTGTAGTTTTAGAAATAAGTTGGTTTGTTTTGCTTAATTAGTTGAATATGTTGGTTTTAGTTGGTGTAAACTGGACTTACCATGGGTCCAGACCTTCAAAGCTGGTTATTTTCATGGGTCCAAGCCGTTTGCGGACAATTGATGCGATTTCATTTGTAGTCTCTTCTGTAAGATATAAATGTGGCAAAGGTGGAGCAGGTCTGTTCAAAGTAGCTGCTGATTTTCCCCATATGAAAAGAATGGTGAACAAGAGCAAGAAAACGCTGGAGAGTAATGATAATAGTGTATCACATCTGATACATGATATTCATCAATTAACACATTAAAATCGTGAATTAAACTACGAATTCGGACTTACCAAGGCCTCCTCCAAGAATCTGATGAACACTTCTCTTCTTATTAAGCAAAACCTCATCAGATGTATCCATTTTTAGAGCCTTTAAACTTTAAATTGGTTACATTACTTTGCCCCAGCACTCTGTATTGTAGTTTTAGAAATAAGTTGGTTTGTTTTGCTTAATTAGTTGAATATGTTGGTTTTAGTTGGTGTAAACTGGACTTACCATGGGTCCAGACCTTCGAAGCTGGTTATTTTCATGGGTCCAAGCCGTTTGTGGACAATTGATGCGATTTCATTTGTAGTCTCTTCTGTAAGATATAAATGTGGCAAAGGTGGAGCAGGTATGTTCAAAGTAGCTGCTGATTTTCCCCATATGAAAAGAATGGTGAACAAGAGCAAGAAAACGCTGGAGAGTAATGATAATAGTGTATCACATCTGATACATGATATTCATCAATTAACACATTAAAATCGTGAATTAAACTACGAATCTGGACTTACCAAGGCCTCCTCCAAGAATCTGATGAACACTTTTCTTCTTATTAAGCAAAACCTCATCAGATGTATCCATTTTTAGAGCCTTTAAACTTTAACTTGGTTACATTACTTTACCCCAGCACTCTGTATTGTAGTTTTAGAAATAAGTTGGTTTGTTTTGCTTAATTAGTTGAATATGTTGGTTTTAGTTGGTGTAAATTGGATATGTAGTTGTTTTTTTGTGTGCAGGGTACAACCCATTTGTTAAATTGATTTGTGTTGTTCAGTATATGTGTTGTTCTTACTCTGTGTTTATGCATGGAGGGGCCAGGCCCATTTACGGTGTTGGGTATTTGTGTTTGTTTATATATAGAATGGTTGCAGACCCATAGTAAATGTGTGTGTTTTTGTGTAATAGGTCCGTACCCATTAAGTTAATAATCGAGATGGGTCTGGACCGTATTGGAGGTGACTTCATGTAAATTGAAATTTCCACGGGTCCGTACCCATCACGGGCAGGGGGTAGAATAGGTAGAAACCTAACCACATAGTTAGAGATTGGAGGTTATTAGTATTATTTTTTAGTTGGGAGGTATAATATAACACTAAGTAGGCTGTATAAAGTAATAACCTCCTTTTTATAATTGAAACCGATCTAAGCATAAACCCAAGTTTACATTTTTCCAATTTCCCTTCGGCTTTGTCTTATCTAGGGGTGTGCATCGGGTTAGAAAACCCGCATAACCCGACCAACCCGATCACAATAACCCGAAATTATACGGGTTAGTTTTTAATTGGGTGGGTTGCGGTTTACATTTTAAAAAAAATATACACATTTTTGCGGGTTGTGGATTTTAAACTTGAAACCCGCAAACCCGCATATACTCGATTACCTTGTAGTATAAAACTTAGAAAAATTCGTATTGCTCATTTTATTCAAATAAAATAGTGGGGGTCATGTGCTTTTCACTCGACATTTTTTTTATTCCTCCCCTTTTTTAAAATATTTTGAAATCCTTCAATATTTCAATAATATATTATCTAATGAATATGTTTTTCATTTCAATTATGATATTATTTATACTCTTTGTTCAATTCATATATTTAGTTTTCTAAAATCTCATTTTATATCTTTTAATCATAGATGATTTGATTTGCATATGCGTATCCTAAACAATACTTTTCGTTATAATTTTCATTTGTAATATATATTTGACTCGCCAAATGAATATGGATACAAATTCGTCTTCTTTATCAAACTAAATCACCCGCAATGCACCCGCAACCCGCCTAACCCGAAACTCAATGGTTTAAGTAATGTATTAGGCGGGTGCGGATCTTATTTTTCAAAATCCGCACAAGAACGGGCGGTTTGTGGGTTGAGCATTTTTCATACAAAACCGATTCGCGCACACCCCTAGTCTTATCACTCTCTTTTAGCTTGTCTTAACCTCATTCAAGCAAAAACCCAAACCAGCTCCTTTGCTCACAACTCACAAGTCACAGCTAAACACCCCCACCAAATTATTATATACAACAGCCGTTTCTTTTGTAGTCTTCATCAGCCTCCTCAGTTCCCTTCCATGTCTATCTTACACTTCTGCGCACCCTTTTTCCATCAATCCAATCCGTACCCTCCATTTCCAACTGTTACCCTTCCACTTAAACCCACATTTCTACCAACAATATGTTCAAATTCCACTAAAACAACCATTCTAAACCAAGGATTGAGAGCCAAGAATTTGCAGTCTCCAATTGATGTAGAGCACTCTGAAGTTGATGAAGATGTAGACGAAGATGACTACGTGGGTGATGAGGAGGAAGAAGTTTCGGGCCCACGTAGACGGTTCAGAGGGGGAGAAGAGGATACGGATTATGATAAGGACCCTGAGTTCGGTGAGATTCTTGGGACTTGTCTTGATGACCCTCTAAAAGCCAAGACTATTGTAAGCTTTTCTACTTTTTGGATATTCGAATTTTACAATATTCGTATCTATTGCTGTTTTGCTTTGTTCAAATTAATTGCAGATAAATTCAGTCCTGTTTATTCATATTCAGCATTATTTAATTGAAAATGTGCCTTCATTGTGTTCGTATAATCCTTAAGCAAAAAAAGACGATACTATTCTAGTTAACAATTGAATCTTAATATAACTTTAGATGGAAGAGAGATTGAGAAAGAAAAGAAACAAGATATTGCATACAAAAACCGGTTCAGCAACACCCATGTCTGTGAATTTCAACAAGTAAGTTAGAAGATATTTGTGTGCCTATGTGAATTTTTACTGAAGATACACCCTTTTAATGTTCAACGTGGAAGTATAAGTTAAGTTTTTCGAGTTAATGGTTCCTAACTAATATTTCTGAGTTTGGATTTTTCTTGCAAATCCCAGGTTTGATTTCACAAATTCGTATATATGGTTTGAATTCTTCAACGATCCATTAGAGAAAGATATTTCTCTACTCTGTGATGTAAGTAACATCCTTGTTTTCTACTCAGTTTCTTCCTTAGTCAATGAAAGTCACTCAAAGACTAAATTATTTTCAGACAATTCGTTCATGGCATATCATTGGACGGCTTGGTGGATGCAATTCATTAAACATGCAGGTATAGTTCCCTTGGTACTCATGATCCTTTTGTGTGGGGCCGTGTGGTCTTCTCGTGTGAATATTGTTTGTAAAAGCAGACTCTTTATTCTGTTTTTGCTCAGTTGACTCAATCAACAATGGATAAAAGACCAAGTTATGATGCTATTCAGGGAGCTAATGTTACCCCAACAACATTTTATAACATTGGGGATCTTGAGATACAAGATAGAGTCGCTCGTATATGGTAACTTTTTCTCTTCATAGACTCATAGTCCGAGATCTAAAAGTTTATCTTCTAGTTTTTGATGATTCTTTAACAGGGTTGATATTGGGACAAGTGAACCGTTAATTTTAGATGTATTGGTTAACGCCTTAACACAAATAAGCTCAGAGTAAGTGTTGTTCAAATAGTTTCTCTCTACTTAGTAGCTTATGTTATTTTGTATATTGAAGAATTTATAGCTCCTTTTTTCTTATAGAAAATTCTCACATTTTTTACCCTTTACGCAGCTATGTTGGAATTAAGCAAGTGGTTTTCGGAGGTTCTGAATATGAGAATTGGAGAGAAAACTTAACGTCAGAAGATGCGGGTTATAGTGTGCACAAGATTTAGGCCCACTATAAACCCAAGTTGAAAATCCGTATCATCTGTACATTTAGATCAGGTCAGGTTTAGGTTAGATGTATAAGTTTTCAGGTGCGACTTGCTCATGCATCTTTTTATGTGAGTTTTGAAGGCGCTTCGCACACTTGTGAAAGATATTGGGTGATAAGTTAGCTAGCTTATGCTAAGCATTTAATGAGACACTAAATTGCTTACATGCAGAAACCATGTTGGTAATTTTACTATATGTTCTAGACTCATGTGCTAAAGAAGTTTCGAGTTTTGTTAAAACATTGCTTTTTATTCAAGCCTATTTAAACTTGGATTGATAAATCAAGTACTACTAAAACTTTATCATTAGACTTATAGTTTTCTCACAAACTTTATTTAACTAAGGAACAAATAGTTGGTTGTGATTCCCCTTTCATGGATGTATTATTGTGTTAATGTCGAGTATGATACTGAATTGGTTATGAGTTTATTCATCAAACGAGACACAATATATAAACCATCAAGCAGTGCAAAAGCAAAATAAAAGAATAAAATGAAAACATAGACACAATATATAAACCATCAAGTAGTGCAAAAGCAAAATAGAAGAATAAATGAAAACATTACAAAGGGGCGTTCCGAGAATCGAACTCGGGACCTCTCGCACCCAAAGCGAGAATCATACCACTAGACCAAACGCCCGATTGATTGAGTAGCACCCGTATGCTTACATATTTTCAGTTCAATAAATACTCTCCAATATTCGCTCCCACCATCTGACATGGTTAGTGAACAGAAGACTTACAATTAAAACTGCTTAACTATATAAGAATTCTTCGTTTTGCTTGCTGCAAACATGACTAAAAAGTATTGATGATAATTTTGAACATTAATCAAAATTGATGGATATTTAAAAAAGGTAATTTTTTGTTGTTGATAATAATGGGATATTTTAAAATGTATATAATGTTCCTAGAACCAGGCAATGCAAGGTTCCAGAACCATATGTACAGAGATCCAGAAACATGGTTTGCAAAAACATGCATTATAGTCAAGCATACCGATCAGTCAAATACATCCTGTTCAGTAAGATTTTCGTCATGAGATTCTATAAGGGCTCTCAACTTTCTGACTCAATACATTAATTGCATAATGACTTGTATTACGCCTCCCTTTCTATTAAGTGGCAATAAACGGTGAAATTCACGCATTCTTCAAGGGTGAAAAAGGTTTGAGATAAGGTGACCCCCTCTCATCTTATCCTTCTATCTTTTTTCTAAGTTTTTGAAAAAAGAAACGGATAATGGGTTTTATTACCATCCAAAACGTGAGAAACTCAAGATAACACATTTGGCTTTGATCGACGATCTTATGGATAGTTCAAAGAGCTTTGCTAAATGAAGCTTCGCTTAAATGTGCTCAAATTGATAGTTGCTCTAGTGGTTAGAGTAGTTATGCAGTGATCAAGATGTCCCTGGAATCCGGATCGAATTTTATCCGTCTCAAAGTGACTCTCAGATGTATTAAAGTACATTAACAGAAAAAACATATATTCAACCATGCTAAATTGCTTACACAAAGAGATCTTTCTACCAGCAACTGTTCAGATGAACTCATGTAAATCTCACATACAAAAATTGTTCAAAACTAAAAATTCAGCTTTAAAGATACTAGCTGAAAGAATTAATAACTAGAATACAAATAATCGCTTCTATTTAAGTTCCCCTATTAAAGTTCAAGCTTTGAATTTCCAAACTGACTGAACAGAATCGCCATATCCATACCTTGGACCATTGTAGGCACAGCTGTATCATAAGGGCAGTCCCTGGAAAAACCAGCCTTCCCCGACTTGTGAACTTTCTTTATGCATCTCTTGAACTTCTCGTGACATTTTACATTGGTCATTCCTGAGATTTTAAAACCTTTTGTCAATGCTTACACGAATTTAAGATATTATTACATGAGAACATTAAAATGATTCCATATTCTTTGTTTACTGTCTTTATTATATCATTCTACATTCCAGAGTCTATTCTTCTATATATTCTAATTTTCTATCTCAAGCAATGAATTTCAATTTAGAGGATAAATATAACGAAAAATTTCAGTACCTTTTTTCTCGACACACTCATCGTGAACTTTGCAACAAGCATCAACTTCATCACATGGCTTCTCTCCTGGGCACCCGGTCCATCCTACTCCACAGTACTTTCCGTATCTAATTCCAATTGCTATTAAGCGTTCCAAATATATAAAATCGCATTTGAAAAAACATTTTAGTAATTTTCTCTCTTCCAATTGTAATCACAGTAGAATGCAAAAAAATTCTTGTAACACAAAAGCTCGTGTTTGGTAAGTATTCATATTCACTTAAAATTAAATATAGAGTTTTTATGTTATTATTATTGTACCACAATAAACAAAAAATAAATAAAAAATTATATGAATTCGTGTGATAATAAACATCATTCAACACTGCTAGTAGCCTAATTGTACATTTAGGATTTATGAACAACTTAATTTCATCGTGTGGAAAACTCATTCTATATATACAGTTCAAAACCCAACTCAGAATTTATCATGTACCGAAATCAGAATACAATACATACAAAAGGAGATAGACTTACTATTACAATTCTCTGCAACACACGTTTTACTACATCCAATCTGTTGACAGAATTCAACAACATATAAATCAAAAAAGATAGAAATAAAAATGGTAAATTATCTGAACATGTACCTCAGAATTACCAGAAGCGTTCGCAATTCCAATAACAAAGATGAAGAAGAAGACTGCGCAAGCAAATGGTGCAACGACACGTGTTCGGCAGGTAATGCCGTTGTTTCGCCGCATTCTCTCCAAATCTTTTCGTCAATGGTTGGATCGTTTTCTCCAACTAAATCTGTATCGTTTTTGTTTCTTAGGTGTGAAGATTAAGAGTTGGAATACCAAAAATGTCCTTCCTTATGCTTTGGAAATATTACGTTGCAGCTGCTCTCTGATTGGTGGATATCATCATTCGTCATTTGTCTTTTTCTGTCTCTCATATGCTATTGGGCTATTGGCTGGTCACCATACAAACTACAGGGTTAAAATCGGAAATTACACCTTTTGCTTCAAGCTAGACTTCTTCTTTTTACAGTATCTAATTTTCTTAAAAAATAAATTGCTTTATTTTGGGGACCTAAATTAAACAAATTATTCACAAACCCCTCAAAAAATAAATTCTTCATCTAGTACTAGTTCATTTATATCCCGGGGAAGATGCAAGGGAAAAGGAGAGTTCGTGACTCAGTGCAAATTTTGTTCGAAATTTACCTTACAAAAATTAGAGTTTTGCCGAAAACCCTCTTAATTTTTCTATCTTTTTGCCCCCGAGTTCAATCTTAAATCCGCCCCTGTTTATAGCCCTAGTAATTTTCATAGTTGTCAAAAATTCTATTATTGAAACTTTATTGCAGGTTGCTATTCGATAAGTGTCTAGTTCGTTTGGGATTCATCTAGGAAATGTATAAGAAATCTTTAGTCGAGGGTTAAAAAAAGAAATTGTAATTTTGTAGCGGGTGGAGAATGTCGGGGGTTTAACCTTTTTAAGCTCAAGTTTTCCTCTACAAAAATGAGGCAAATTTTACATTGTAACTCGGGATCGAGCAGATTGCAACCCCACCCCACCACCCCTTGTACACCCCACTGAAAGCATTGGATTTTGTGTGTGTTAGTTGTTAGGAGTGGGAGGGTTTACTTATCCTCCTAACCTCAACCTAAAAAAATCCACATGACCCACCTCGTTTCGAATGGATTTTGAAAACCAAACTTCATTGGTTACCTCAATCCAATTATATATAACCCTAAAAGTTTTCACATTTGGAGTGAGGTGGAACTGCACTTCCTTATCATCTCTAGAAAAGAGATCTTGAAACTATACTGTAGATTTGAAGACAAAGCAAAACAGAGTTATTTTAGGAATTCTTTAGCGTTTTGTGGGTGTAAGACGTATTTTATGTTGCATGTTTGTAAACAAAAAATCGCGAACATGTGTTTTTTTTTGGTATTTGGGTGATCCATGTGAACTTCCACGCACCACGACTAATCACGTAGGATTATACACGTCCCTTTATGTATATTTCCAAGTAAATCAGGACTAGGTTACCCATGTTTAGGGAGAGATTCGAACATGTATATATTTCTACTATGTTATGAAATCATTATGGTGTTGTAAAATTTTCATGTAGTATTTCCATTTTTAGTGAAATTACTTCCTTTTGCCTAAAAAAGAAAAAAAATTGCCTAAACCTCTTTAAGGGCCCGTTTGGAAGTGCTTATTTTAGAGTAAAAAAGCGCTTTTGGAATAAAATTCAAAATTTAAAAAAATTATTAAAAATAATTTTGAAATCTAAAATTATTGAAAGTGCTTTTTTTAAGAAGCACATATTTGGTGCTTCTCAGAAAAGTGCTTTTCAAGGTAAAAAAAACTCTTAAAATGCTAAAAGCACTTTTAAGTGCTTCTCCAAAAAAGCACTTCCAAACGGGCACTAAATTAATTGCTCATATAAAATTATTTATTAGGAAGATTTTTCATTCTGTATTGCTTCTAGGATAAATATTTTTTAGGAAAGAGCGAGTACCTTTTTTTATAATTTTTTTTTTTTTTTGGGTTCGTGGCATGTATTATTTCAAGTAAACACATGAGCCCTGGATATTGACCTGGTAAACATCTCATCTTTTGACAAATGAGCCCTGGATATCATTGAAACTTGTTAAGGTAATAGATGGCCAAAGAAGTATGAAACGTTCCCTGTGTTTCGAATATATGGTTAGGCGAAAATGAAGTTTATATTTGAAGACAGGCATTGGAATCTAGAGTTGGTCCAATATTTTCAACGGAGTAGCCACCACGGAGAATTACTGTGCATTCTAGATAATCTAGATACACATACAAGCTCAACCTCCAGTGTGTGATATATCTTAGTGTTCAAACTACCTCACAACTCTAGTTGAACATAGGGGTTTCATGAGTATCAAAACATTAAATACATCAAAGTTAGCAGAAGAATTCAACAGACAGAACACTTACAGAAGCTCATCCACTTATAAAGCCACTCTTACTGAGAACATAACTATCCAGTGTGTTAATTATTAAGAAAATTAAAGGTTAACCACTCATATCTCAGCTTCAACAACTTTAAGAGGATAACAAAATCCTTTGGCACAATAAAATTCCCCTAATAATTTCTCAATCTTTAAGGGTAGTAACCAGTAAATGTGAAACCCCTTCCAATAATCTCTCCAGAACAATACCATGCAAAGCACTCTAAACCAAACAAAGTAGCAATTCCAGCATGTTCAACCTTCAATTCCTTTCTGTTTTTCCACATGTGCTTCACATAATCAACTTCCTTCCAAAATGTCTCCACACGACCAGGAATGCTGTAAAGGATCAGAATAACATCATTAAAACCTTACACTAGATCGAATAATTAATACTATAGTAAGTATTTTCAAGGTGTCAAAATAGTGTAGTTAATAATAACCTAGCAAGATGTGTGTATAATAACTGCTTAGACAACTCATTGCATTTCTCAATAGTGGCTGGTTCCTGAATGTACTGTTTGTTCTTCTCTAGCAACTGTTTGTAGTAAGAACAACCATGCTTAGTAGCAAACTCTGTAGCTTGGGATGCCTTACTTTGTAGTTGTCGCAACTTGGACGCCATTACCTCCCACTAAATCCTATACCCAGCAAATGAAAATATATTTATCACATCCTATATAAATAAAATGTTAGAAAATCGATTTCAGATAATAATAATATAATAACCAATATCCACTATTCAAACCCCATATCAACAAACACTGTGCAAGTAAGAATCAAGAATGTTATGTAGAAACGAATAAGAGACACCACACCATATATTAAAAAGAGTGTATTGCACAATAGTTCATGTGTTAAGCAAAATAGCTAATTATATCAGTGTTTTGAATGATATAAAACACACTAACTTGAAATTTTGCACCTACGCAGGGACCAATGGTGTAATGCTTACAAATAAGGGTATATTTGCAATCTTCTGATATACACAAGTATATTTGATTATTTGGCATGACACAGGCACCAATTGTACAATTAACCCTTTTTTTATTACTTACATAGAATTTGAACACTTTGATTAAATAACTACTGAAAGAACACAAAAATTAAGTGAGCCCACTAACAATTTTGCCTTTATTGTTAGAAATTTTCAATAATTTTATTTTAAAAAGTCTTAGAACAAAAAATTCATATTGCTAGTTACAGATCGACATAGCTAAGACCTCTTTAACAGACAATCACTGAGAACAATTTATATCTACCGATCATATACACGTTATTAGAATTGTCTGGGAAAACAATTTACGCATACATTCACAAGTATTTGACTACATAGTTTGAGATCTGATAGAATTATTTTGGAAAACACGATGTAGAAATGAATGATAGATACAACTAGTGAGAACTGATAAGCAATGAATAAAAATGCGATTTGTTTACCTGTTGATTTTGATTTGACAGCTACAATGAGGTTATAGTGTTGAAATGGGTGAGTTGGGGGATGGGACGAGGCCTTTTGCTTCACTCGCCGCCGGTTATAAAGTAAACTCTTTGTTTCTAGTGAGAGTGTGTAATGATTAAAATAAGAAAATCAAATAGGATTGTCTTTTTTTTTTTTTTTTTGTTTAAGTAAACGGTTGTATTAAAAAAAAAAAAACGGTACACTATACAAGAGAGATACCTACCTAAGTCAAAAGGTTAAAGATAGCAACTAAGAAGCTAAAAACGACTACCTCATACTAATATTAATACAAGCTAATCGTCCACCATCATCTAAAAATGAATGATGAGGGAACAAGGAAAATAAAATAAAAAAGATACACCACTTAATTTCCTTGATAACCGTTTCTCTAGATGAAGAATCACCTCTTATAGACAGGTGATTTCTCGCTTTCCAAATACAATACACGGTAGCTCCAAAACCAATCCTCCATACTTTTCTCCTCCAATTTTCTCTAGCTTTAAGTTTTTTGAGCCATTTCAAACCACTTAGTAGCGTGTTAATCTCCTTTTCCAATCATAGCCAAGACTTTATCTCCAACCAAATAGCCCTCGAATAAGTACAATAAAAAAAGAGATGCTTGTTTGACTCAAAATCTTCTCCACATAAATTACAAAGAGGATCCAACTCCAAATAAGTAATACGGTCTTTAGTTTTAAGCCTCTCTTGCAAAGCCATCCATACAATAATTGCATGTTTAGGAAATACACACGAGTCCCAAATAATATTCGCCCAAGGTTTAATATAATATTTTCGACGGAATAAATCATAAGGTTTTTTATGTAAAGAATAAAATTCCTTACTCGATATCCCAAGTGTAATGTGACTCGCATTTCTCGAGAAAAACCACAAAGCCAAAATACTCTCCCGGTCTTCCACTCCTAAGGACCCACAAATAACATCCTTTAACTCCCAAACATTTTTCAATAAAAAAGAATCACTCTTTCTCGGTTCCAATCCCAAAATCCACAAGCTTGAAAATATTTTCCATGTATCCATTTGATCCAAAGTGAATCCTTATTTTCTACAATTTTCCAAAGCATTTTTAATAGTAATGCTTTGTTCTATGCTTCTAAATTTTTTAACCCAAGTCCACCTTCATCTTTTGGTATACAAATCTTACTCCAACAAACTTGAGGAGGTTTATTTTCCCAAAAAAAATTCCGGCATATGCTAATCACACGATCTCGAACACCAATCGGGACCAGAAAAATACAAAACCAAAAACAAATAACTCCTTGGAGAACCGATCTAATTAATTCCAATCTCCCCGCAAAAGAAAGAGACGAAACTCTCCAAGACCTCACATAACCTTCCAACTTATCAAAAAGAGGTTTATAATCTCTTGAAAGCAGAACGGAGGAGCCAAGTGGGACCCCAAGATAACAGAAAGGCATGACACCTCTTTCCAAGAGTGTAGGTGTCACACCATTTTCAATATCATCATTCGATACCCCTATATAATAAATATTAGACTTTTCAACATTTAATCGAAGTCCCGAACAATCCCCAAAAGTATTTAAGCTATCCATAAGAATTTTTATCGACTCCTTGTCTCCTTTTGAAAGTAGCATTAAATCATCCGCAAAGGCTAGATGTGTGATCTTCTGTTTATCACATTTAGGATGATACTTAAAATCAATACTCGTATTTTTCTTTAAAAGCCTAGAGAAGTATTCAAGACAAAGGATAAAAAGATAAGGGAAAATAGGGTCACCTTGTCTTAATCCTTTTACGCCTTTAAAAAATCCATGAATTTCTCCATTTATAGATACCGAATAGAAAGGAGATGAAACACAAGCCATTATCCAATTCACAAATTTTTCCGGAAAATTTAATCCCTTTAATACTTCATGAAGGAATTCCCAAGAGATCGAATCATACGCCTTTCGAAAATCGATTTTAATAGTGTATCTCGAGGAGCTACTTTGATTGTTGTACCCCCTTAAAAGCTCTTGCATGAGGTGTATATTTTCTATCATAGATCTTCCCTCCACAAAAGCATTTTGAGATTTATCAATTAAATTATTAAGCATCAGTTTAAGCCGATCCGCCATTATCATGGTAATCGCCTTATACACCACGTTACAACAAGAAATAGGTCGAAAATCATCTACACATGTCGGATCATCTGTCTTGGGAATTAAAGCAATTATCGTAGTATTTAATTGACGAAGTAAAAATCCGGAAATGAAGAATTCATGTACCGCTAATAAAACATCTTCACCAATAATATCCCACGAACGCTTAAAGAAAAGAGACAAAAATCCATCGGGACCAGGAGTTTTATCATTTGCTATTCTAAAAATAGTCTCCTTTATCTCACTATCGGTAATATCTCTACACAACTCAACACCTTGCTCTTGTGAAAGTACACTCCCCCAGTTAAAAACATCGGATTCGATATGAGATGTTGTATCCTTTGTTCCCAATAAAGCTTGAAAAGGATTAATAAACTCTTCATACACTTGGGTACTTGAACTTGATAATTCCCCGTTAGCACAAATAATATTAGGAACTTTGTTTACTTTTCATAAGACCATGAAATCATTTCGAACATCGATTACTTTTAAGAGTATAGCCAAGCTTAGATTTTTGTTGAAGAAAGCTAATCTCGGCTTTCTCAAGAAGTCTTGTAAAAAGTAAACTTTCCTACGGTCAACCGATACCCATTATTTTAAGAAGCGGGGGCGATCTGATGTTAGCCAAATCATTGAAACGTTGGGAAATATATTTGAACCACATATTGTCGTGTAGTTTCGCTATTTTTCCAGCCCGCAACACATACAGTTTAATTCGCCACCACGTTGTTTACGGCGACTTATTACCTTTTGATGATATCACAGTTGCCCAAGCAAATAATATATTTAATTTCTAGGTAATTCTTACCTATCAATGCAGTTTGCCCTTACTTCTCTCCTATCGCCGAGTCAATCAAAATTGACTTGGAGAAAAATTGGTGCCTTCCTGAACTGGTATCCAATCACACAATCTCAATGCCACTTGACTCAACATGTAAGACAAATGAGACGTCGCAAGTGCCAATGGCTTGGATATATACAATAACATAAAATTGCATATATGTAAATTGGATTGCATGCATTTCTGAATATGGGAACCTAATTTTGAATTACCTAGATTATATATAAGAGACGTGTATATTTTCCGTAAGATTAGTTGAGGTGCGCGAAAACAGGACTGGACCACCTATATTACTAAATTAATTTAAAATTGAGAGTAACTCTAGTATTTGTATTACTAAGGCAATGACTAAAAAGTTTTGAAAAGGCGTATTCAAGATTGAATTTTGAAGGGTAAAAAGTAAAAAAACAAAAATCAGTTGGGATTGGGGGTAGCGACCCGAATATTTTTTAGGCTATAATCTACTCCAGGGAGAGTTTGAGAGCCAAAATTATGTTTTTTTGGGGGGGGGGGGGGGGGGGGGGGTTGGTTTTTTTGGGGGGGGGGGGGGGGGGGGGGGTTGGGGGAGGTGGGAGCTATTTTTAATTAGATTTTTTTGCTAAAAGAATAATCTGGGCAAAAATGGAATTGAGAACCAAGATTCGCTCCTAAAGTTTTTTGAACGAATCTTACCCAAATTTAAAATGACCAATGAGTTTAAATGACTTTCAAACATATGCAATTTCTTTTTCCAAAAAAATTTTTTTTTTTAAACCGTCAAGTATATTAAATAAATAAAACATTACAATTTTCAAGTTGACCAACTAAATTTAGCGGTTCATGCCTAGGATTAATTTGAAAAATCTTATAAGAGTTTAGTAAGACATTTCTCACGTTGCTTAGGACTCAATTAATATAAAAAATGGGTCAATTACCTAAAGGGTCTTAAAGAATATTATAGTGTCACATAGAAGCTAACCAATTCCTCTCTCCTTCTTAGAGGCCAATAATATATCTAATGTCATAACTACCCTTCTAGTGCATATAAGACAAAAAAATAGACTTTTTCTCTTTCCTCCAGTACCATTACTCTCTCTCCTCCATTACCATTAATCTCTCTCCTCCTTCATTAATTATCAAATAATTTCTAGCTCCGACCACAACCACCAATCACCGCCGGAGCGTGGAATAAAGTTCTGAGCGTGGAATAAAGTTCTGAGCGAAAGAATAAAGTTCTGAGCGTTGAATAAAGTTCTGAGCGTTAAAAAAGTTCTGAGCGTGGAAAATAGTTCTGAGCCTGGGGTACCGGGCATGGAAAAAGTACTAAGCATGAAAAAAATTGCTGATTATCGAAAAAAAGTTCTGAGTGTCGAAAAAAGTTACTGAGTATTCGAATTTTTTTGTTGACTGGCTTTACTTAGCGTGCTTGTTTTCTCATTATCTTTACTGAGCTTGCTTAGTAACTTGCTGAGTGTGCTCAATAACTTGTTGAGCGTGCTCAGTAACTTGCTGAGTGTTTCTCGTAAAATCAGTCTAGTGTTGAGCATTTCTCGTATAATCAATAAAAGTGCTGAGCATTTCTAGTATAATCGATAAAAGTGTTAAGCATTTAGACAAAAGTTATAGAATTTAATACAAAAAATCTATTTTGCATTACAAAATGAAATTATTACATTATAATTACAAGAAAAAAAAAAAGAAAAAAAAATACAACACTAAACTTAAGTATATGAATTTGAACAAATCATCTCATTTTCTACACAATATTCCACTCACAAATTAACACTACTAATTACTACGTTGATGCCATGTGGAATTCAACCACTAGGTTACTGCAAAATCAAGCCATATAATAAAGTTAATTACAAATTTAATAGATTAGATAGGAGTCATCAGAAGTCAAGCTTCTCACAACAAGAAGGCTTCGAATATGGAGCTTTTATCTGATTCATGGCCATTTCGAACAATAAAAAAAAATCTGCTTCATGGCCGAAAATGTATTATCAGCTTTCCAATCTTTTTTTTTTTTGTTCAATTTTTTTTTGTTCAAGCTTTCCAATCCTTTGGAGTAATTGAGAATTATAAGCTTGTAACCGATAGAGTTACTGGAAAAGGAAAAAGGTATGCTTTTATCACTTACAAAACTCATCAAGGTGCGAAAAAAGCATTGCAAAATCCTAAATAGCTGATTCATCAGTAGCTTTCCGGATCTACTCTTCAAACGTAGCTAATATCCGGATCTGTCCACTAGCTCTCTTCACGACCATGGAGCTTCGTTCAGTTTCATTCTCATTCGAAGATCTTCCCTCGACAAACACATGAAGGCGGAAACCCTAGGTTTGAGGCCAGCATGTTCAAAATCGGAGCTGTCTGCGTGAAGATTGCCGGCGACGAAACAGAGGTTTAATTATTATGCCGGCGATTTGACGTGCTTCTCCGATTTGCTTTTGCTGCTAAAACCATATAAAGGAGAGAGAGACACAAATAAAGGAGAGAGACATTACGCGTTACAGGGTATGAGATAGAGGAGAGAGAAATTAGTTTTTAGGTTTTATTAAATAATTCTGAAAAGAACTAGTATATATAGGAAATAAAAAACAAATAGGGGCATGAAGGTAATTGGAAATTTTGTTTATAGTGTTAATTTTTAATTGTGGCCTTTAGTAAGAAGAGGCTAAAAAGCGGTCTTGTTAGGTCACGAGGTAGTGATTTCAAGACCCTTTGGGTAATAATCTCTTAAAAAATACAATTGCAAAGAGACGAACTAACTATTATTAAGACAAGACAGTCTTAAACAACACGAGAGGGAAAAATTAACAAATATAAAAGAACTCATCAGGTAAACCCCAAATACAAGGATACGTGCATGTTAATAACCTTAGACCAATCTTTCATCTCATTTAAGGCACACATCTTTTTTTTCTAGAAAAAATAATATATTGTATGGTATTTTACTCAAATACCTAAATACTCATATATATATATATATATATATATATATCTATATAATATTGGAGAAGGGCCAACGGCCCGAAATGTCTCTCATTTTTCTCCACATTTTTTAGCCTTTGGATCAAATTTCAATCACTTTAAGCCTTTAGATCGATTTCAATTAATGGTCCAGATTATCTAAATTCAATCTACGATTTAAAATGTCTTGATCTATACTCTATATTTTTCAGCCCTTGGATTACTTATTTTTAAAATTCAAAATTAATAACAAAAAATAAAAAGAAATCACTTCACCGTGGATTCCCAATCCCTGAGGCCTTTTTCACGTCTCTCCCACCAAGCCGCTCAAACCGCAACCCAGGTTGGCTACGCCATCAATTATCGAAGTAACCCAACCCGGCTTGGAAACACTATCAAGAATCGAAGATACTATAAGCTTCGTTTTCTTCTCCGGTGATTATCCTTGAAAATGAGTAGACTCCTACGGCTATCGAACTTCAAGAGATTGGATGAGTATCAGCTCCCGGTGCCGGAGCTGCAAAGACTGTTCCGGCCACCTCAAACGCGTCCTCTGATTCCGTTTCCTTAGGAAGTTTCGCTAACTTGAAGCATACAGCAGGTTAATTTATCTACTAAAAACGTTGTTTCTTGCTTCCAAAATTTCAGAAAACCTAACTTTGTGTTGAGAATCGTGCGTTTGATTCTGCAGGGAAATATAATTTTATGTTTCAAATTTATAATTTCTGAAATTATTAGATTAATTTGGCTTTGAAATTTATATTAATGGGTTCAAAGCTAATTTCGGTCATGGACATTGTAGAATCAGAAAGCTTTTGGGGAGAATTTTGTGACATTTAATCCTTCATTTTCTTTGGGGTTGATGAAATTCGATGCTAAGACTGCATTTCCGGAGAGTTCGATGCTAAGACTGCATTTCCGGAGAGCAGGGAGACAGTCAATCACGTAGTGAAGATGGGTGAAGGAAATTCCAGCTTGCGCGACACTGATATGAAGTCATTTGGGGTTCTTAATCTCACAAAAAGAAAACAGTCGATTTTTATGAAAATTGTAAGTTAATTTAACTTCTTTCTAATCAAATTTTGATGTTGTTCTTTGGGATTATATTGTTTTGTTTTGGAATAATTGCACCATTGGTCCCTGTGGAGGTGGATATATTGCAATAGAGTTTGCTGGGATCTTTAATGGATTAAAAAGTGATGTTCATGTGTTTATAAGACAAAAACAGGTTTTACTGAGGCTTTATTTTTTTTGTTTTAACTTTGTTAATTGTGTCTTAATTCAACTTAAATTGGGGAAATTGGAAGTAATAATAGCCTTTTCTATTGAAGTGAGCAATTTGGTCTTATGTTGCATTTAGTAAATTGTTTTGCAGTAAATATGTATTTGGCAAATTCTTTTCAACAAAAAACAAAACTCCAGCTGGTGATTACCTTCTTAAGCCTATTGGCTTTGATTGGATTAAAAGTTCCACAAAGCGTTCAGAGCTTCTGATCGTGTATGGAAAGCTATTCATGATCAATATCCAGAGACTAATAAGCCTTTCGTTTGGGCCTTTAATTTGCAACTTCCAAGTAAATAAACTACCGTGATGTTGATGTTGCATATTTTGTTTATTTAGAACCTGTTCCTCAAGGTTCTTTAATGGATCAGTTTCTCAAAGGTGACGATGACTTCAGAAATTCCAGGTTGGTGAACTATATATTCTCACCATGTAGTCATCAAGATTATTTATTTTCTCAATCCATCTTTAATATACACAGGCTAAAACTCATAACACACATTGTCAAAGGACCTTGGGTTGTGAAAAAAGCAGCTGGAGAACAAGCTATATGCATAATTGGACGAGCCCTTACTTGCAAATATTTTTTAAGAAAGAATTTCATGGAAGTTGATATGGATGTTGGGTCTTCATTGTTTTTTCAGAATCATCTGATTTAAGTATCAACAGGAATCGGATTATTAGCAATTTGGAATGATAAAGCTTCTTCTATCCCATTTGTAAGCTCAAATTTTACGGCTTGGAAATTGTATTATGCAGATAGTGATGCAAGATTGCAAGTATTGTTGGAGCAAGATTTTTTGCAAATGTTAAGTTTTTGGAAGCTACTTTTTAACAAGCGCTGGAGATGCTCTAACAGACGGCTACAAATTAAAGATGGGATGAAAAGGTTTTACTTTATACAAATCATTATTGATTCTCTTACATAAATAGGTAGACCTTTATGATTCCTCTCTCTTCCCTTTCCAATATCCAAAACAGAAATATCACGTTTAGATTCATTTAATATAAGGATTGAAAAGGTGGCACAATTGTAATTATTCTAAACAAAATTATATTATATTATATATATATATATATATCTCCACCATTATCAACATCATCAAACAGGTATAATTCTCACGCTCACCATTACATGTATATTTACACTTTTTTATCTCCTTTAACTGAAAACTACGTCTCTGTTTTTGTGCAGGTTTCAGTTTTTACCATTACATAAAGTCGCAGCAATAGCTTCAAAGGAAAAGAAAACGTTGCCAATTAATATCAAAATTGAGGTATTCATAATTTTTTATATCTACTCAGGGACTAACCGATGGAATTTGATGTGAGGATCATTTGGGTAACTTTCAAAGCCCAGGTCCTCAGAATGTAAATAGCCAATCGTTAAGAGACCATTTGGAAAATCTAAATCTGTTTTTATCATATGCCACTGATCTGATTGCTTATTCCTTACTTTTAATTGGTTGTGCAGTTCTTATAAGGCCTATTCCACCTTCAATTCTTCATCTGTGAGGAAGAAGTGATTGACGAAGATGAGGAAAAGAAAGAGTTTGCTGCGTCTAAGAATATATATTCAGGTTTTTAAAAATTAATATGCTTATTTCCTTTATAAAGAGACGCTCAGTTAATGTTGCATATATACATTTGGTTCAGGTGAAAGCAAAGAAGGATGTTCCTAGAGATGATCAGCACATTGTGAACAGAAATAGTAGCAGTAGTCATAGTTCAACAAATCCTTTACGCTTAATTAAGTTTGGGAATATAATTAAGTTTAGAAAGCTTCAATATAAGGACCAGCGGTGCAATATGCCTTTTTGCTGCTGCAGATGAGGTAATTATTGAAACTACTAGAGCTGCTGATTACTTTTAATAGGTAGCGAAATTAATGTGTGAAGAATGGAGAAAGAAAGAGGCTCAGAAACCACCTTATGAAGAGGTCAAAATTATAGCTGAATTTTCTTTCTTTTATTGCGTTTTTATACCTACTCAGGGACTAATAGTGCAAATCATTCAAAAGTCAGAGGCCAATGAAGAACAAGGACTTTTATATCTAATAATTGGTCTATTAATCACGTTGTGTTTCAATTTCATTTCCTTCATCTTCATAATAGATAAAATTACGTAAGCCATTATAGTTTCATTCTTCTTTTCATATTAGATTGTGAAGAGTTGTATTATATTTTTATCATAATTTATATGTTAAACTGATAATATAGTTTTTAAAACTGATAATTTTTTTTTGTGAAGAGTTGTATTATATTTTTATGTATAATATATAATGATGACATTGAATACAAGAATGACTCATCTCATCATGCAGGTTATGCTGCAAATTACATTAAAAACTATGATCCTACATCACAAGCGAGTTTGCCTCCTACACATGTGGTCTTATTATCGAGAGAATTAGTAATATAGTCTATCTGTTTAGTACTTATTATTCTTTTAGACTTGAACAGTTGCGTATTATGGTACAATTGATTCAGATCCACCTAAGTTTTCTACAAGAAAAACTTCACAAAAAGTATCATACTAGACCCTGATGTACCCCAAGGATGTGATGTGATAGTAGTTCACCATAGTATAATCCTATTTCAATTTCTCAGGCTTTAACACCTTCAGAAATTAACTTCGTGCCATTAAAACAGTTATGTAAATTATTTTGTGTGAATTCTTGAGATATATTTTGTAATAATTTTTTTTTGTAGATAAAAAGTTGTAAAGCTGATGAGTTAATGGAGTTTTACAAGGTAAAGGTGTAAAATCTTATTTACTATCTATAATTTTGTATTAATAATCTTTTTCTTAACATTCTGATTTGAAACTAAAGAAATTTTTACACATTATCGAGAATCTCCAGTTTACCCAGTTATATATAACCGTAACAGGTACTTTTTATTTACTAATAAGTCCTTCAAATTATCATATTTAGTTACTTTAATCTCTATTTAATCTTTTCAATCTTTATTTACAGGACTGTTTTGTCTTTACCTCCAATAATAAACGGGTCCCACTCAGCTATTTCACTAAAGACAAAAAACGTGCTTATCGAATGCACAGCTACGGATTTATCTAAAGCAAATATTTTCTTAAACATAATGGTAAGTTTTTAAGTTTTTAAATATTTATCAACCACTTTTCCTGTACTTACTTTTTACCCTTCATTAGGTAACAAGTTTCTCAATTTATTGCGAAAAGAAATTCGAAGTTGAGCCAGTTAAAGTAATTTATTCAGATGGAAAATCTTATATTTGCCCAGATTTATCATTTTATCAAATGGATGTACCTTTATCGTTGAAATTTGTAAGCAACCCCAATACTTTTTTGCAATTCCATGTTTGTCACTGAAGTACTTGGAATCGTATATGCAGCCACAACATTTCTTTTATCAGTCCAATGTTAGAGACAAAAAGAGGAAGAACATTAAGCAAAATTAACAAAGAAATTGAATAAAAACAATTGAATGGAGAAAGTCTAATAAGTGTGAAGGAAGAAAGATGGAGAAGCAAATAAGAATGAAGAAGAGAGAGAAAGAGAGAGAAGTTTGTAATATATAGGATTAAGGATAATTTAGTCAAAGAACTATTTAAATAATCCAGTTCACGATGTTATTGTGCAGATTTTTTTCATTGCAGATTTTTTTCATTGAAGTAATTGGGCTAAAATTTTATTATTTGATTTTTTGGGTTATTTTCTCCATATTTTAATTAATGGTCTCATCTCTTCACTTCACGCATTCATTAAAAAAAAAATCTCTTGATAGTCACCTTCCCACACCAAAGCCGCTCTCCTGCTCAAGAAACCCGCCGCCACTCGGGGACCATTCTTCACCATAATTTAGATTAACAAATAAATTAAAATAGAGTGCCTTCAGGCACGGGTTCATACCTAGTATATATATATATATATATATATATATATATATATATATATATATATATATATATATATATATATATCATTTTATTTTCATTGATAATTTACTCTAACTAACGATCGCATTTCGCTTCTTATTTTTCTTTGTAAATAACAAGAAGGAACCCTATCAGTAACCCAGAAACTATTATCGTTGCCCATGTAAAATCAAATAAGGAGTAAAGGCCAAGATAGAATTACTGTCGTTGTGAAAGGTACAGTGTGACTCAAAAGGAAGCTCAATAATCAAACGGATAAAATTGCAAAGGAAACTAGGCACGGGGCAATGAAAAAACGTTGAATGACTATTAGTCATTTCAATCTTATTGTTAATTTTAGCAAACTGAGAATCGGCTAACTTTTGTCTTTTGTTTCTTTGGTGCTTTGGCACCTTCCATTGTCCAAAAAAAAGGTACAGTGTGACGACTTACAATCAATTTATTATCAATCACTTTCCTAATAATTTGCATATTCATAATACTCAACTCAAAACAACCCCATTTTTATTTAGTATAATTAGACCTACAACTTATTTAAGTTACCCAACGTCTTTAGTAGATCGACATTTGGCACCAAGAAGTGGTAAAAAGGAATATAAATAGTGTCTCCTAGATACAACCTCATTGATTGTGATTTCAGTAAGAAGTCATGATCTTACGAAACCCCATCAGTTGATAGAAAGGAGATTGTGATGGTTAATCAGAGCAGACGATTGCAATGGTTAATTAGAGCACGGAATCATCAATTTTGCAGGTACGACAAACATCATATCCTCAATAAATACGTCTTCGTACACTTCACATTTAACACTCGTCTCCCAACTTTCTTGCAATCAATATACATTAATCACAAATATTGTTGATAATTCTCACATCACTCGTCTTGCAAAAGGGACCAATAATGTAATTAACTCTAATAAAATTTCAGAATTGGGCTTTGACGTAACACTTGGATGTCATGTAATTCTTCTATGAGATCTTGATTCTAATTATGAAATTTCATGGGTTAAAAAGGAGTTTCAGTGGAAAATCAGGGACCAATCACGTTGTGTTATTGTGTGTTTTGCAAGCAATTTTAGAGTAATTTGTTCTATTACGACAATTTTCAAATTTGATGCAATAACCTTAGATCTGTGTGATTTGCAACAACTACTGGAGATAGTGGGAGGGGGTGGCGTGGCACTTGGCACTGCTGGGAATGTAGGCAATGGTGGTGACTGGAAGTGGTGGGGATGATTGTTGGCAAACGTGTTTATGTATTTATGTATCTTTATGGTTTGATTTACTTATTATTGGAGTTGAAATGGGGTTTTGTAAATTATAGGGGGTGATATAAACATTTAAAAAAATAAAAATCCCTTAAATTAATTTAGTATTACACATGAAATAATGGGCAGATGGGTAATCTGCAGTGAGGTTTAAATTGTTAGGGGGTAGAGCAGTATTTTGAAATAACAAGGTGTAAACATGCTATAAAAAACACCATCGAGAGTAATATGTAAAAAAAAAATTATATATATTTTTTTATATATTCTACAAGTTTAGGGATTTAAAAGAATGATATATTAATAATTGTATTGTGATTCTACAAAATTATATTAGTTCTATTTAAGTTTTAATAAGTTGTGGATTTGAGACAAAATAAATTTTTTTTTCAAATAAAAAAGAAATGGTGTGAAAAGCCGCATTTAAGAAAAAAATCATTACCTTATAAATAAAAAAATTCTAAATGCTAAAAAATATTGTGGATGTTGTTCTTTCCCTAACTAAACGAAATTATTTCCACAACTCTTTTAAATTATTTTTAATTTTGTATAAATGGATTCTACAATACTATTTCCACAACCCTTTCAAATTATTTTTAATTTTGTATAAATAGATTCTACTAATATAATATTAAGGTCTCAAACTGAAGTTAAGTTAAAGTAATTAAAACTCTCAAGACTATTAACATTTTTTTTAAATTTTTTATGCTAGTATTAGCTCATATTTTAGTTTTCAAGGATTATGAGATTAGCATTTAACTAGGTTTGAAAAACTTTATGAAACTCTAGTTTTATAATTTAGGTATTTATTGTAATTAGGGACAAATTAACATTAATGAAATTAATAGCTTAGTTCATCCACGAGGTACTCTATATTCGAAAGAGTAGAAACTAATCGTTCGGAAGGCGTTTGAATCTCAGTTAATATATATATATATGTCAATCTTGCCCTTGTTAGAATTGTCCAATTAGTGAACTTAACTAAATTCGGTCATCCCAAACTCAACTTCTCTCCCTTTAAACTTTTTCCATCACAACGAATTTATAAACTTGGCTAAAATACAACTTATCATTGTTAAACCCTTGGTACACGATTCTCAAATTTCGAATTATTACTTCGTCAAAATAAAGCCAAAAAGTCCACCTATCCTAAGACATGTAAACCTCATACGACCATTGCTAAGCTATGACTAAGTTTACAAGTAAAACATAGTCAAACCCCTACAATAAAACACACACAAACCTAACTATTACAAGAAAGTGCACATAAGCCCAAAATCGTTAATAAAACTACATAATTCCCTTAATCTCGACTCTGCACCAGAAGCACTCCAAATCTAGCCAAATCTTCTTCCAAATTATTCATGTCTTTTAGAGAAAATTCAATAAAGAAAACCCTACAATTCTCAGAATATTACCTCCATCCCAATGATCATTTCAGCCTTCTTAATTAATTGAAGAGTCCAAATGACTCGAGTACAGGTTAAATTCAAAAATAGAAAATGATAAGCGGTTGATGAGAGATGCAACCACCCTTTCACGAAATTTTAATTTCTGTTTTGCCTTGTTCATTCTTGAGCTTTTAAATTATTTTAAATAGAAACGTAATGAAGAGATGCTCAGATCTATTAAATACAAATAGTCAGAAAAAACTTCATAACACAACCTCATGTAAGCTTCAAGAGAAAATAGCAAAATGAAGACTCAAGAGTAGAAAGTAAATTTAAAATCTTTTGCAGAAGATAGGGACTAATGGTGCCATATACCAAATAAACGTGTCATGCTCTAAAAGAAAGAGGAGATATAAGAGTTGTTGAGTTTTTGTTGAATTGGAGACATTAAATAAATTGATAATAGGATTATCAAAGGCATAGCTCGTGTGAGGAAGATGTTGAAAACCTCAAACCAGTTACGAACATATTTATAATCTCTTTATTGGTTGAGCAAGAGTCCGCCCTGTCATAGCTGCAATATCAGGATTGCCCTGCCAAGAATTCCATTTGCTTACTGAAATATCATCACAACCTATCTTTTTCCTTTTCCCTATTCCTTTTTTAGGACATGTATAAGTCCATCGACCCTTTCTTTTTTGCTTTGGGTATACGACATTGCCGCTATTATCTGACACAATTTCATAATAAAATTTTGAAATACTGGTGGGTTATAGTCCAAAAAGAAAACGTGGGTGGGTTTCACATATTAAAATTACAGGATATACACCACCTATTTATCATTTTTGTTTTTCCTCTTTTAGTAATATCTAAGAATGTGTCAACTGACAGTCAACCTCTTTTATTTGGTTCCGCTATATGCCATTTCCGTGTTATTATTATATTTCCTTTCAATATTAAGTGATTACGACCAAGAAAAAGTTAATCACAATTTAAGTTTATGATTTTTCGTTTTGCAAAAGTGTAGAAACAACGCCTACCAGAAACAAGATTAGTAAATTCACATTAAAGATAAATTATCTGATACAATTTCACAACTAAAATTAACTTTAAAAAAGGTGGTGAGATAGATATATCAAAATCATGGGGATTTAGCAGAGAGAGGCAGTCACCCATTTTACGAAATTCCAATCTCTCTGCTGCCTCGCTCAATTTGTTTGCTGTTAAACACTGAAATCAATTTTTATGAGGCTTAGATCTGTTAAATGTATGGAGCCATATAGAGAGAGAGATTCAGTCCAACCACACCATGGCTGCAAAAGTTACAAATATCCATTATCATGTATGTAGATTGCCCCACCAAGATAGATACATACGGATCAGATCTTCTCATTTGGCTCATAAAATAACTCTCAAAATAAGAAATCAATTAAAATATATATACATACATACAGAGGGCTTGTTGATTTTGGTTTTGATGGAAAAATCCTTGGCTAAGATGGATAGAGGCCACCATCTGAGAAATCCCAAAAACTCCCTGATTCACTTCTTGTTCTTCTTAAGGTTTAGGGTTTAGGGTTTAGATTTTGCCTAATATAGGGAAGAATGTGCAATATACCAATAAAGGGTTGTTGATTCTTGGTTGGAATTTGAAGAAATAATGGGGTAACAGAGAGAGACAACCACCCTACAAGATATCCCAAAACTCTCTGACACCACGTTCTTTTCTTTTATCAGCTATTTTTATTACTCAGTCACGGTGTTCAAGTCTCGTGCTTCTTTATATACTCCCTCCAGGCTCCATCTACAAAATATTATTCCAAAACATTGCAATTCTTTATTGATCAAGCAAGACTCTGATATCCCATAGCTGCAACACCTCTTCAGGTTAACCTGGCCAAGATACACACAACAATGCAAAATATCATAATAACCAAAGATACTTGTGTGATCCAAAAAATAGCAAATATACTCTTGTGTTGCTCCAAGAAGATGCAAATACGTCCCTGCACAGTTATTGATAGTTTTTATGCCAGCCAAGATAAATGACAGCCTCTTTTTAAGATTTCAGAAATCTTAGTCCTTATTTTTTGAAGAAGCTCAGATTTGTTCAATGAGTCAAGAGTCAATGACCCGTCATGGCTGCAAACTACTCACTTGGTTGCCCCGCCAAGAAACGGGTCAGATCACATTACCCAATTTGATATTATCATCACAGCCTCTAAACATTTACCATTCCATTTACTTTCCTTGTGTGTATGTGTCTGTGTGTGTTGGAACTTGGAAGGGCTCTTGAATAATAAAATACAGGAATTCACAGGCTTTTTTAGAGAGGGGCAACCCTCATTCACTCTCTGCTACCTCATTCTCAGGCTCATTCAACAGCTTGTAAACATTATTTTCCTTCAATTTTTTTATGACTTATATGAGCATGAAGACCAAACACGAGAATGTGAACATTACCATGTCACGAGTTGGAAAACCACAGTAGGGAACCATAATTGGATTTTTCCAAATGATGCTGCCTCAGTAAGAAGAAAAATTAAAGTTCAAACTCAATAGATCTCGTAAAATGGCATTAGAAATCTTAATGTTCAACTTTGACAAACAAATATTATATTTAACTACACCACTACAGATACTTTCAAGCATCTTATAATAATTTGAATAGAGCATCTTATACTATTGTAGCAACTCGAGCTCATCTATTTGATAGTACCTAAGAGACCATTATCAACCACCAACAACACTGCTACACCTTTAACAAGAAAAGATTCTCCAAAACACATATATAAGGTAAATTCATGAAATTCGAGGCTCAGATATGTAATAATACGATAAGGCAAGAGAAATGGCTGCAGAATTCCCAATTGAATTGAATTTGCCCAGCCAAAATACGGGTCAGGTTACTCCATGTCTGTCAAAACTCAGTTTTATCATTATAGCCTAAAAGTTGGTGTTGAACAAGAATGATGATATATTGAATAGTTCTTCAGTTTTGACTGATATGGTCATTCTCATGGAGATGTCTTACCAAAATGTTAAAAAAAAAAAAAAAAAAACTCATCTTTCATATCTACTATCACATGTGGTGAGGCTCAGATATTTATTGATTGAGCAAATGTCTGATATGCCATGGCTGCAACACCTGATGAGGGTTGCCCAGCCAAGATACATTTTGACATCTCAATACTATGACTTCAAAATATCATCACAGCCTCTTTTAAATTTTCAATTTCATTTACCTTGTCTATTCCGTATATCTCTCTGCTGCTCAGTTCTTATGCACATTAAAAAACTTGTAAAGATTATTTTCCTATATTTTCATAAATTCTCAAAAAACTACCCAGCAATCTGATCATCATAGTTGTTGGATGGTAATAAGGGTAACAACTCATTTGGTCCTTTATCTTGCAAAAGTAACATTTTAAGGGTTAATGCTCAATAAACCACTATCCCGTAAAAGGTACTGTTTTTTTTACCCTCCTAAGATATCTCGAGTTCGCTCCCAAAACTCAAAATCTGAGTTCCAGGAATTTTCCCATAACTCAAACTAAAAGAAAGAATAATATATATGGTGCCTTTTACGGGCAAAACAATGATGGTTGCATTTAATTCTAACTTGAGGGGTTTCTTGGGCATTAATCCACATTTATTTTTTTAATCCCTTACCTATCTATTTTGTAACAAACTATAGTCCCATTTTAATAAATAGAATGTGTAAAGGGCAATGACAGGCTTTAGAAGAGAGAGGCAAGCACACTTTCACAAAATTCCAATCTCTCTACTGCCTCACTTAATGAAGAGAGGCTCAGATCTGTTTTGTTTTCAGAGACAAATAGAGGGAAAGTCCAACCACACCATGGCTGCATACCCAACAAATGACTAATCCTCATCGCGGTAGCCCCGCCAAGATACAGTTTGACTCCTAAAATAGCTCTCAAAGAAATTATAATTAAAATATCATCACAGCCTCGTGCATTACACTATCCAATGCAGGACTAATGGTGCAATTTATCCCAGAATATATATATATATATATGACTCTCCAATTAAATTACAATATTCTTATTCTTCTCAAGGTTTGGGGTTTAGGGTTTAGGGCTTTAATTTTGAATAATATAGGGATTAATGTTGCAATATACTGATGATATAGAGAGGCATAAAGGGTTGTTGATTTTGGTTACAATTGAAGAAATCATGAGCTGACAGAGAGGGGCAACCACCCTACAAGAAATCCCACAACCCTCCAAAGCCTCATTCTTTCCTTTTCCGTTCTTTGCTGGGCTTTGTTGTGCGAGGTCTCATGCTTCTTTATATATATACCCCTATAATATTCCAAAATAAACTATATTTTTATAATAGAAACAATAAATATTCATACAAACAATATATTTTGAAGCTCAGATCTTCTACTGATCGATATGCCATGGCTGCAACCCCTTTTGCATGCTAAAGAAACACACTAATCAGGATTGCCCTGCCAAGATACATCTCAAATCTCAAAACAATCTATAATTTATCATACAAACAAAATAAATGATCTGTTTATTTGTACTTATCTTAGGCGACAATGGTTTTTTTAAGTGATAAGTGTTGATTGCTGAATAGAACTTATTCTGTTAAGAGACAGAAACAAACACCCCTTAGCGTGATTCAATAAGACACTAAGACCTACAAGCATACAAGACTATCCGATTACCAAAGGCATATAGGGCTTAGATCTTTGTTGGTTGAGCAAGAGTCTGACCTGCCATGGCTGCAATATCAGAATGTTGCCCTGCCAAGATACAAGTCTCATCTCAAAACTCAATTCCATTTATTACGTAGGGGTGTTTTTTTTTTTGGGGGGTGTGGAGTAAACGGTTATATCAATAAGTACCTTTGGGGATATTTGATAAAACTTGGAACTATACAGAGAAGATTAGCATGGTTCCTGCGCGAGGATGACACACACAAATCGAGTAATGGTCCAAATTGCTAAGCAAAAAGAAAAAAGTAAGGGTGTGTTTGATTGCACAACAGAAAATGGGTTGAAATGAATTTAATTCCATGCAACTTTTTTCCCAAGATATGTTTTCCATGGAAAATAACTATTGTGCTGTTTGATAACATTCATTTTCTTGTGAAAAACCATTAATTTTCGTACAAATGTTAATGGAGGGAGGCTCAGATGTGTCAAGTTTAAGGAGCCAAATAGAAAGAAAGAGAGTCCAACCCCACGCCATGGCTGCAAATCCAACAAATGACCATCATCATGCAGGTTGCCCCGCCAAGATATGGGTCAGATATCCTCATTTGGCTCATAAAATAGCTCTCAAAGAATAAAAGAAATTAAAATTATAATCATCACAGCCTCGTGCATTCCCACTAAGACCATCATCACCAAAATTTTGCGGCAAAAGCCAAATTGAGATGCGCTATTCTCATTGCCTCCTAACACAACAAATCTTCTCAACGGTCATATTTATGATTGTGGGAGATTTGTGTATATACACACACAAATCACAAGATTTTTTTTTGAAAAATCATGAAAATGGTAAAAATAATTATCACCCCTTTTTGCTTCACCTTTGTATCACCTCCTATGGCTGCAAACCACTATATTGGTTGACCTGCCAAACAACAGGTCAGATCACATTAACTAATTTGATTGAAAATCATTGTTGATATATCATCACTGTCTCTTAATATTTTTGCTTTTGAGTTAATTGCACTATACGTCCTTACAATTTGAAGCTCAGATATGTTAAATAAGGCAAGAGTGTATGACCTGTCATGGCAGCAAACCACTCTCCTGGTTGTCTAGCCAAGAAACAGATCAGATCAACTTTAGCTGATTTGATGGATTATTGAAATATCGTCACAGCTTCTTAACAGTTTTCCAGTTTTCTTTCAATACATAGGAGGTCCTAAGACCAGGGTAAATCAACTTTAAATAGGACCATGAGGCTCAGATAGGATGAGGGAAGCAAAAGAGTTAAGAGACATGCCATGGCTGCAAATTCCCAATTGCATTGGGTTTGCCCAAGCCAAGATACAGGTCAGTTTACTCAATGCCTGCCAAACAAAACTCAAGCAATCTTATCATCATAGCCATTCATTCCTTTTACATTTTCCACAGTTATACGAAACAAAGTTTTTTTGAGAATACAATGAAGAGAAAGGGTTGTTGATAATGAAATCATTAGGCATGCAGAGAGGGCAACCACCCTTAAAAACCTTAAATTATCCCTCTGCAACCTTCATTAATTCTAGAAGAAGGGGTTTATTTTTCAAGATATTTCTTTTAAAGGCTTGCAGCTTGAGGTTTTATTACTCATGTGTTGCTCATTTCCCAACAAGGTCAATCATAACGTTCCAATAGTGCACTGCGGATACGTCAAATACTATTCTGTAAGTCCAACGAATAATGAAAACCACCAATCCAGATATATGATTAGGAAGAATAAATACCTCATTTGGTCCTTCATCTTTGCCCATTTTGACAGTTTAGTCCCTTAAGTTCAAGAGAGAGGCTCAACTCTGTTTTTGGGTTTAGATATATATATATATATAGAGAGAGAGAGAGATAGAGAGAGAGTCCAACCACGCCATTGCTGCAAACCCAACAACGACCATTATCATCTGGGTTGCCCCACCAAGATACGGGTCGGATCTTCTCATCAAAACAGCTCAGAAAGGAAGAAGGAAATTACTTTAAAAGCCTGTATAATCATCACGAACTCTTGAAAACTTCAAGAGAAGATTTGCAAAGTTAGTGTATAACAGGAGTTAATTTGACATCTTTTGCATAACATAGAGACCAATAGTGCAATTTACGTGTATAACTATCCGTACATACATATACTATGATAGATAGATAGAGATAGAAATAGAGATAGAGAGAGGACAGATAAGGGTTGGTTGGTTTTTGGTGTAGGAGACATTAAATTATGTAACTACAGGATCATGACCAAGGCATAGTGAGAAAGATGTTGAGTACTCTGAGCTTAATTTATAGGCAAGGCTGAGATGTTTACTGGTTGAGCAAGAGTGTGACATGCCATGGCTGCAACACCTGAAAACATACTATCAGGGTTGCCCCGCCAAGATACAGCTCTCATCTCATATGCCCACTGAAATTATTATCACTCTCTTTCTTTTCCTTTTTTATTATATCTCAAATGATCAATCAACCTTTTCTTGTTTGCTTGAGTTATATTATGCAATAGAGTAATGCTAGATATCACCCCAAATATCAAAATAACATATATTTAAGTTCGGTTTCTGCTCTAAACCATTAAAAACACTTTTAGGAGAGGCACACAAAAAAAGCACTTCTCAAAGACATTTTTAAATATATTTGACAAACAATCTAATTTTTATTATAAAATGTTGTTGTCCATTTAATAATTTTAACACTTATAAGCACTTTCCTTTATCACAGAAACAACAACATAAATAGGTTGCCACTAATACAAAGACCAATTTTGCAATTTACAGGGCTGTGGCTTTTTAGCAGAGAGAGGCAACCACCCATTTTACAAAATTCCAATCTCTCTGCTGCCTCATTCATTTTTTGCTGTTAAAAAACTGAAATTGATTTTCATTAGGAATATTAATGGCGGGAGGCTCAGATCTGTCAAGAGCATGGAACCAAATAGAGAGTCCAACCATGCCATGGCTGCAAACCCAACAAGTGATCATCACCATGCAGGTTGCCCCACCAAGATACAGCACAGGTCAGATCTTCTCATGAAATAGCTCTAAAAGAAAGATATCATCACAGCCTCACTATCACCCAGCCCAATGTAAGCTTCAACACTGGTCTAATTGTGCATTTTATCCCAGAATGTATATATATGGCTTTCGAATGAGATTAAAATACATATACACACATACATACAGAGGGAACCACCATCTGAGAAATCCCAAATAAACCCCGTCGCCTCATTCTGCTTCTTCTTTCAAAAACTATTTTTACTGGTCATTGTCCAAATAGAGAATCCAACCACGCCATGGCTGCAAACCCAGAAATAACCAATATCATCCGGGTTGCCCCGCCAAGATGCGGGTAGGATCTTCTCATTGGGCGCCTAGTAAGAAAAACAGCTCAGAAATAAAGAAACTAAATCAACTAAAATGCAATGACTAATATCATGTAAGCTTCGACAGAGAAGATACAACGTTCGGTTTGGGTTTAGGGTTTAGATTTTGCATAATATAAGGACTAATATTGCAATATACTGATGAGAGGCATAGAGGGTTGTTGATTTTTTTCTGAGCACCTCGATCTCGAACTCGATCTCGTTCTCGTATAAGGGTATATTTGGATTAAGGATACAATAAAATGAAAGAAAGAAAGAGCATAAGGGTATATATCGTTAAAATGTTATCACGATTAGACAAATAACGGAAATATGAGATTATTTTTTATAATGAAACCATTTATAGAGTTAAAATCATAGAGTCAAAATGATTCTGAATGAACTCTCATATGTAAAGAAACCATTTATAGAGTTTATTGATCATATAATTCTTATTGACAAAAAAAAAGATCACATAATTCTAACCTTTTTTTCAGTTAAAACATAAGTCTAACATCACAATATCTTGTTTAAATAAGTTTATTTTATTATTTTATCTAAAATAGACCAATAAATTATTGAGTTGTTTGCCTAAATCTACCCATACTATCTTCTCAATACGTAAAAGTATACTTTTGGAGAAGTTTGTTTCTTCACATAAAGTCAATGTTTTATAGGTATCGTTAAAAATGATTATGATGCAGTGTATTCGGTTGATAGAGAAACATATAAGAATATTAAACTACTTACTTAGATGACAAGAGGAGTATGAGGGGGACAAGTGGGGATGTCTCCCCGTGAGGGAAGGTTTAAGTTGAGTAATCGTTCACTTGTTCAGTCCTTTTTGGTCCAAAACTCATTTAACTGGATATTCTAGATGATTTGTGGTGTTTTATACTGCTACATGTCACGATTGTTTAATGTTAATCATGATTAGGTACCTTCGCTTAGTATTGGAATTTTTAATCCTCGATGTTATTTCAAAAACGGAGGATCCAAGAAAATAGATATGTTATTTGGTTGATAACTTTCCTTTTAGAAAGACTCATTGATTTGTGATCAGGATAGGACTCAGTGTTTTGAGATAGGTCTTTGTTTATATTTAGAGATTTTGACCCAAGGGATCTTGAGCACACACCCACTAGACCTAACCTACCCCCCTTCCTTTTCTTCTTATTAGGAACCTCAATAAGATTTTAACACTATAGGTTAAATTCCCAATTACATTCCTACCCTTTTTTGTTTTTCTCCTCCTATATATAGTTATTTATCACATTCTCTCTCCTTAAGTTCATATCCCGTATCCTACCTCTTCTCACAACCCTCTCTCCTCTCTCATCTCTCCTCTCTATATGGCCACCTCACCACCACCGAGCTCACCTCTCTCCTCTCAACCAAACCGGAGGTCCCTTTTCCGGCGAAGCAAACACCAGGAGCAGCTTGCTGGTTTGATCCAATGAAGATCTCGAAGCTGTGTTTGTTGTTTCAGCCATTATCGGAGCTTGCTTGTTCGATCCAGTGAAGATCTCGAAGTTTCAGCCATTGAAGATCTCGGATGTTGCTGGTCTTCTTCTTCTTCGATCTAGCGAATATCTCGGAGCTTGCTGGTCTTCTCCAGCGGTGGTGCAGACTCGCCGTTTTGTGGTTGGTGGTGCGAGATCTGAGATGTCAGCTCCGGCAATGCTCCACCTCCGTGAGAATCCATGGAAGATAGTACATCAGCGCTTGAAGGAGGCTTCGACAACGATTCTCGTCGGATCTGCTGCTTTGATGGTGAACAAAATAGCGTAGAAACGCTTGGTGGTGCTCGGCAGTCTTTTGCAGGAAATAGTGAAGCCATGGCTGGCTGAGAGAGGAGAGTCCAGCATCAAAGAAGAAGAAGAAGCTGCATATTTTTATTTTGTTAATTCGCGTACTTTGTACGCTTAGGGTTTTTTTTAAGATCTGGTCAACGTGTTTACTTTTTTTAATTAATTAGGTTTTTCCTTTTTTGTTGTAATTAGTTAGTTGTTTGGATGTAATAATGTGTTGTAATGTGATACTCATTTTTTTATAATACTCATTATTTTTATTTGTATACTCAGCTTTTTTATTGTATACTCGTCATTTTTTGCCGAAACTCACCATTTTTTGCTGAAACTCATCATTTTTTGATAAGTACTCATCACTTTTTTGGAAACTCATCAATTTTTTAGAAACTCATCAATTTTTCCGATACTCATCATTTTTTCTGGCAGCCGGAGGTCGGTGGTCGGTGGTCGGAGGTCGGTGGTCGGAGGTCGGTGGTCGGTGGTCGGAGGTTGGTGGTCGAAGGTCGGAGGTAGGTGGGTAGTGGAGAGAGAAGATGATCAGTGACATCACTTTTTTTATCTTTTAGTGTTTGTAAAGGTATTTTAGTATTTGGTCATTTTTAGGTCCCTTTAAAGAAGTAAGATTTCTACTAGTTTCTTTGTGGCAGGAAAATAGTCTTCGAGACCCTATAGATTAACCAACCTTATATTTACTATATAAATATTGACAAGTATGTGGGTTTATCATCACTAAAGCATTTTACTTCAATGAAAGAAAAAGATGAAGTATTTAGTATTTCAAGCCATAATAGTATCACATTAGCAGGTTAGCCCTTTCTTTTTTTTCAAAAATAGACCTTCATGCTCAATTGTAGAACAAACTTTAGCCTTGACTAGGTTTGGATCTCGTATGATGCACGGGAATGCAATTCAAGTTTAAAAATTATAAAATAAAATATAAAAAAATTAAATTGTGATGTGCTATTTTAATCGAAAAAAAATTTATCTCAAAATTTTTATATTACAAATTTAAAGAAAAATAAATAAAAGACACATGTCATAGTAAAGAAAATAATAAAAGATGTTATATAACGGACCAAAACGACAAATATAAAAAATAAATGACACATGGCAAAATTCAAATGACACATTTGACTATTGATCTTTTGTTTATATATTACGATCCTGCACGATGTATAGAAACACAATTCAAGTTAAAAATTATAAAAATATATATAAAGAAAAAAACTAAATTGTAATATGTTGTCTCGATAGAGAAAAAAGCAATTTCAAAAATTTATATTACAAATTTTTAAGGAGATAGATAATAAAAATAATATTTTATAGTAAAAATAATAATAAAAGATATTATGTAACAAAATAAAATAATAAATATAAAAAATCAAGGGTGAATTACCCAAGGGGTCTTGAGGACCATCTTAGAGCCATATAGGAACCAAGTGGATTCTCTGTTCTACTTAGAGGCCTCAAAATTGACAAATACCTTTACTACCCTTATAGTGTATATAAGACAAAAAAATAGATTCTTCTCTCTCCTCCATTACCATTACTCTCTCTCCTCCATTACCATTAATCTCTCTCCTCATTTATCAATTTTTCTCTCTCCTTTGTCATTAACTATTAATATTTCCAACTCCGACCTCCGACCACCGACCACCGCCGACCACCGCCGGATAAAGTACTGAGCATAAAGTACTGAGCGTAAAGTACTGAGCATGGAAAAAGTACTGAGCATGGAAAAAGTATTGAGCATAAAGTACTGAGCGTGAAAAAAGGACTGAGTATTAGAAAAATTTGCTGATTATTCGAATTTTTTTATTGAGTAAATATACTGAGCATGCTCGTTTAATCAATAAAAGTGCTGAGCATGCTCGTATAATCAGTGAAAGTGCTGAGCATTTCTCGTATAATCAGTGAAAGTGCTGAGCATTTAGACAAAACTTTTGAGTTTAAATAATTTCTTGATTCAATCATTTGATAACAATTAAATAGCAATATTCATTATGTAATCACTTATTGAAGCATTTAAGAAATGCATTTCATTGAATATTACACTAAAATCAAAAAAAGAAAAAAAGTTGTTAAAATTAGGAGAATTGATATTTATCAAAGGAAAAGCTTTTTAAAAGAAGAGAATATCGAGTGGCCATTTGATTATGGCCCAAAAATTGTTGGAATGCAATTTGATTCATAATCTCAATCATTACAAGAAAGCAAGCCCAAGATTTATATTACTCAAGTCTAGTAAAAGCTAAAAATAACAAGTCCACCCACACTCAATTTATTTTGGCCCACCCACACTTAATGTAAACGACCTAAAGATGTAGCTTTAGCAACTGATGAATCTGATGCATCAAAATCATTCACCTGCACATATCAATTAATTAGTTTTTTTAAGGTAAACAATGGGAGAATTTCAAGCGATTTGATGAGAGAAGAGAAGTGAAGAATCAAACCTCGGCTGTTAAAAGTAAACCTGCACTTTGAGGATGAAAATGTATAGCTGCGATTTGGATATACTCTTCATCACTGCGATTTGTACCGCCGTAGAGCTGCTGGAGAAGCCGTTCGGAGATCTTGCAGCTCCGCCGATGACCGCCGCTGGTGCTCCTCTGCTCCACCAAGCTTCTGAGTGTGCTTCCATGGCATCAAATCCCCTTCATCAGATTCTAGATTCTACAGCTAATGAAAGGAGGAGATGAGGCCGCTGGATCTCCGATGCCTGCTGCTGCTGCCGGAGTTCGAAGACCTCCGCCGTTGTGAAGTCTCAAGCCAAAGCTTTCCGATAGCTATGGCGTCGAAGCAGAAACTGGAGGAGAGAGAATAAGTATTTAGGGTTTTAAAAATATTGTGATAAAATAAAGTATATATAGGAAATAAAAAGGGTAATAAAGTAATTGGGAAATTAGACTTGTAGTGTTAATTTATGGGTAAAGCCTTTAGTTAGAAGACTTAGTGCCCGTTTGGAAGTGCTTTTTTGGAGAAGCACTTAAAAGTGCTTTTAGCATTTTAAGAGTTTTTTTTACCTCAAAAAGCACTTTTTTGAGAAGCACCAAATATGTGCTTCTTGAAAAAAGCACTTTCAATAATTTTAGATTTCAAAATTATTTTTAATAATTTTTTTAAATTTTGAATTTTATTCCAAAAGCGCTTTTTTACTCTAAAATAAGCACTTCCAAACGGACCCTTAATCTAGCCGGTCTTGTTGGGTCTTGGGGTGGTGTCTCCAAGACTCCTTGAGTAATAATCTCAAAAATCAAATGATATTAAACATATTCAACTATTGATACTTTTTTTATATATTTATATCGATATAGATAAGTATTAGTAATTTTTTTTTCAAATAGTAAAAAAGCTTTTTACGTCCAAGAAAAAATAGCTTCTCCTAAGGTGCGGGAGGAGCCGCAGCAGAAAGAACAATATCATTGTGATTGTCACCAAATAAATTGGTCATAATCAAACCCACATCCTCTAAACCAACACCTATGCACAATGGATTTGTTAGAGTCCTAACATCAGCTTCAAACACATTCATAGAGTCATTGTTCACAACCCTCACATTTGGTCCATCTTTGCATTTCCCCATACACTTGCAACCAGAAACTGCAACATCCGTTCCAACCACCCTCTGGAATTCTTCTAATAGTGTCGCTGCACCTGATTTCTTGCATTTACCACCCATACAAACCTCAATTTTAACCGATGATAACCCTCTCTTTTCCTTGTTTTCCTCAATGCTGGTTTCAGAACAACATTCTTGCTTTACTAAGCTATTAAAATTGGGCACTCCAACATCATTATCTATCATACTAGGAGCTTTCACTTCTTGAGCAGATGAGCCTCGAACGACTAATTCAGATAAGGGGGTGCTATAAGTATCAGTTTTTAATGTTACGTTCTCAGGAAGGGAATTGTTTTTCAGGCATCTCATACTCACTACCTCTCGTTCAATTTCGCTGTCACTTGATTCTGAAGAAGAGCTATCACATTTAACTTTTTTCTGTAATCTTGTAGCTCTTATTGGCGACTTCTTCTCTACCTTCTTCTTCTTCTTTCTCCTCTTTAATTATTTCTCCTCTGCCCTTAACTCTTGTACATGTCCAAGCAATAGCTCTGGTGCTTCCTGCACATGGTAAAGATCAACTAAGTATTCCATTAACGTTCGGCTATTAGAAACTAAGTATTTAAATAAAAGATTGAGTCTAATCTATCTACTAAAAACGAAGAGTGCAGAGCGGGGACCGGCATCTATCAGACCAACACGTCAAGTCTAACCTGTTGCTCAAACTAGTGTTCGATCATCAGATACAATAATATTAAATAAAAGATTGAGTTTAATCAATTAACTTAAAATAAAGAGAAGCTATATTATGATCATAGAAAAACAGAGTCTAATCCATTTAATAAAATCAAATAAACTTATTACCAGTCATAGAACAGAGAATAAGGGCCGTGTCTAAAAGCACGTCTAGTATTCAATCATTAAGCAATTATTTGAAAGATCTGAGTTCAATTTTTTTTTTAATTACTACTAAAAAAATGAAGAAACTCATTAACGATTTTGAGGGCGCGAATGTAACTATTTCACATACAAAAAAAAACTAATGTAACTATTACACTAATACATCTAGTCTGATCAATGAACGAACATATTACAAAAAAAAAGGTGAAACAATTAATATCAGTAGAGTAAATAACACTTTTGCCCCCTGGGTTTATACGCGATTGACAGGTTGCCCCCTAACTCTTAAAATGCGCCTCGATGCCCCCTAAGATTTAGTTTTGTGACCCGTTACCCCCTACTGCGTGATCCGTCTATTTTTTCCGTTAAAAATGACGTGGCATTTCCATGTCACATTTTTTTTTTTAATCCAGATGTTAATGAATTATTTAATTAAGATTAAAGTAAGGGTAAATTAGGTTTTTTATAATAGTTTTAATATTATTAAATAAAAATGATAAAATAACACCCCCCCCCACCCCACCGCACCCCCTACCCCCCCCCCCCCCCTCCCCTCCTCCCCTTCTTCTTCTTCCCCTTCTTCTTCCCCGATCTGACCTGCAACTTTAAAAAAAAAAAAAAAATCTAACGAAGAGATCAACAATCCTTAGGTAATCTAACGAAGAGGCAATTGAATCAGTCAAGGAAATGAGAAAACATGGGTTCTCAGTAGATGCAACTACTTATAGAATCATACATGAACATCCTAAGTTTCTTCATATGATTCAAAAAATGTAAATTCGCGTTCAGCTATTTTGTCACGGTAATTCGGTATCCTCTAATTGTTTTCATAGCTAAGGAAGGATCCTCATTATTCTAAGATCTATCTCTATCATGCTTCAGATAAAACCCTTGGTGCAGCCAACAAAAGATATAATGAAAATTAGGAACATTAGCTATTCTTGGCATGAATTCTTCCCAAATGGTATTATTATGCAACTTTTTCTTCAATTCAATATCTTCCTAAAGCTTAACTCTAATTTATTGTTCCAGCAAAGAACAACTATGGAGCTGTTATTGCTTTGTGGGCACCTATAGTCTTGGTAGGCCTTTTTCACAATTTTGTCTTTTTCTTTCTCTGGTTGGTTATCTTGTACAAGACTGAGTCATGGGGTATTTGCAGATATATTTGTTTGATCCTCTAATCCGTGAAGAAGATCTCATAAGCGACAGGAAAAGCCTCTCATCTTTTTTTTTTTTTTAAATATCCCTTTTCTGCATATTATGTGATTGGGTGGGTTTTGAAAGAGTTAATTGGTACATTTCAGGGAGATGGATCTATTGCTAGTACCTTATTCCTCAGATCCGAGTCTGAAGTTAATCCAGTGGCCACCCTTTTTGCTTGCCATCAAGGTAATTAATAATTACATCCTTTAAAAGTTATTATTGGTTTGAGAAGAGTCAAAGTCAACCTTATTCCGCATATGAAGCAATTAACATATACCCAAAGTACAACATCCCAGAAATCGGCTTCGTAATATCAAGATCTTGCAAAGTTTGCTGATTTTTTTTTTTTTTTTTAAGAAAAGTTGCAGGTGTCGGGAAGAAGAAGAAGAATGGGGAAGAAGAAGGGGAAGAGGGGGGGGGGGTAGGGGGGTGCGATGGGTGGGGTGGGGGGTGGTTATTATATTAATTATTTGTTTCTTCACATAAAGTCAATGTTTTATAGGTATCGTTAAAAATGATTATGATGCAGTGTATTCGGTTGATAGAGAAACATATAAGAATATTAAACTACTTACTTAGATGACAAGAGGAGTATGAGGGGGACAAGTGGGGATGTCTCCCCGTGAGGGAAGGTTTAAGTTGAGTAATCGTTCACTTGTTCAGTCCTTTTTGGTCCAAAACTCATTTAACTGGATATTCTAGATGATTTGTGGTGTTTTATACTGCTACATGTCACGATTGTTTAATGTTAATCATGATTAGGTACCTTCGCTTAGTATTGGAATTTTTAATCCTCGATGTTATTTCAAAAACGGAGGATCCAAGAAAATAGATATGTTATTTGGTTGATAACTTTCCTTTTAGAAAGACTCATTGATTTGTGATCAGGATAGGACTCAGTGTTTTGAGATAGGTCTTTGTTTATATTTAGAGATTTTGACCCAAGGGATCTTGAGCACACACCCACTAGACCTAACCTACCCCCCTTCCTTTTCTTCTTATTAGGAACCTCAATAAGATTTTAACACTATAGGTTAAATTCCCAATTACATTCCTACCCTTTTTTGTTTTTCTCCTCCTATATATAGTTATTTATCACATTCTCTCTCCTTAAGTTCATATCCCGTATCCTACCTCTTCTCACAACCCTCCCTCCTCTCTCATCTCTCCTCTCTATATGGCCACCTCACCACCACCGAGCTCACCTCTCTCCTCTCAACCAAACCGGAGGTCCCTTTTCCGGCGAAGCAAACACCAGGAGCAGCTTGCTGGTTTGATCCAATGAAGATCTCGAAGCTGTGTTTGTTGTTTCAGCCATTATCGGAGCTTGCTTGTTCGATCCAGTGAAGATCTCGAAGTTTCAGCCATTGAAGATCTCGGATGTTGCTGGTCTTCTTCTTCTTCGATCTAGCGAATATCTCGGAGCTTGCTGGTCTTCTCCAGCGGTGGTGCAGACTCGCCGTTTTGTGGTTGGTGGTGCGAGATCTGAGATGTCAGCTCCGGCAATGCTCCACCTCCGTGAGAATCCATGGAAGATAGTACATCAGCGCTTGAAGGAGGCTTCGACAACGATTCTCGTCGGATCTGCTGCTTTGATGGTGAACAAAATAGCGTAGAAACGCTTGGTGGTGCTCGGCAGTCTTTTGCAGGAAATAGTGAAGCCATGGCTGGCTGAGAGAGGAGAGTCCAGCATCAAAGAAGAAGAAGAAGCTGCATATTTTTATTTTGTTAATTCGCGTACTTTGTACGCTTAGGGTTTTTTTTAAGATCTGGTCAACGTGTTTACTTTTTTTAATTAATTAGGTTTTTCCTTTTTTGTTGTAATTAGTTAGTTGTTTGGATGTAATAATGTGTTGTAATGTGATACTCATTTTTTTATAATACTCATTATTTTTATTTGTATACTCAGCTTTTTTATTGTATACTCGTCATTTTTTGCCGAAACTCACCATTTTTTGTTGAAACTCATCATTTTTTGATAAGTACTCATCACTTTTTTGGAAACTCATCAATTTTTTAGAAACTCATCAATTTTTCCGATACTCATCATTTTTTCTGGCAGCCGGAGGTCGGTGGTCGGTGGTCGGAGGTCGGTGGTCGGAGGTCGGTGGTCGGTGGTCGGAGGTTGGTGGTCGAAGGTCGGAGGTAGGTGGGTAGTGGAGAGAGAAGATGATCAGTGACATCACTTTTTTTATCTTTTAGTGTTTGTAAAGGTATTTTAGTATTTGGTCATTTTTAGGTCCCTTTAAAGAAGTAAGATTTCTACTAGTTTCTTTGTGGCAGGAAAATAGTCTTCGAGACCCTATAGATTAACCAACCTTATATTTACTATATAAATATTGACAAGTATGTGGGTTTATCATCACTAAAGCATTTTACTTCAATGAAAGAAAAAGATGAAGTATTTAGTATTTCAAGCCATAATAGTATCACATTAGCAGGTTAGCCCTTTCTTTTTTTTCAAAAATAGACCTTCATGCTCAATTGTAGAACAAACTTTAGCCTTGACTAGGTTTGGATCTCGTATGATGCACGGGAATGCAATTCAAGTTTAAAAATTATAAAATAAAATATAAAAAAATTAAATTGTGATGTGCTATTTTAATCGAAAAAAAATTTATCTCAAAATTTTTATATTACAAATTTAAAGAAAAATAAATAAAAGACACATGTCATAGTAAAGAAAATAATAAAAGATGTTATATAACGGACCAAAACGACAAATATAAAAAATAAATGACACATGGCAAAATTCAAATGACACATTTGACTATTGATCTTTTGTTTATATATTACGATCCTGCACGATGTATAGAAACACAATTCAAGTTAAAAATTATAAAAATATATATAAAGAAAAAAACTAAATTGTAATATGTTGTCTCGATAGAGAAAAAAGCAATTTCAAAAATTTATATTACAAATTTTTAAGGAGATAGATAATAAAAATAATATTTTATAGTAAAAATAATAATAAAAGATATTATGTAACAAAATAAAATAATAAATATAAAAAATCAAGGGTGAATTACCCAAGGGGTCTTGAGGACCATCTTAGAGCCATATAGGAACCAAGTGGATTCTCTGTTCTACTTAGAGGCCTCAAAATTGACAAATACCTTTACTACCCTTATAGTGTATATAAGACAAAAAAATAGATTCTTCTCTCTCCTCCATTACCATTACTCTCTCTCCTCCATTACCATTAATCTCTCTCCTCATTTATCAATTTTTCTCTCTCCTTTGTCATTAACTATTAATATTTCCAACTCCGACCTCCGACCACCGACCACCGCCGACCACCGCCGGATAAAGTACTGAGCATAAAGTACTGAGCGTAAAGTACTGAGCATGGAAAAAGTACTGAGCATGGAAAAAGTATTGAGCATAAAGTACTGAGCGTGAAAAAAGGACTGAGTATTAGAAAAATTTGCTGATTATTCGAATTTTTTTATTGAGTAAATATACTGAGCATGCTCGTTTAATCAATAAAAGTGCTGAGCATGCTCGTATAATCAGTGAAAGTGCTGAGCATTTCTCGTATAATCAGTGAAAGTGCTGAGCATTTAGACAAAACTTTTGAGTTTAAATAATTTCTTGATTCAATCATTTGATAACAATTAAATAGCAATATTCATTATGTAATCACTTATTGAAGCATTTAAGAAATGCATTTCATTGAATATTACACTAAAATCAAAAAAAGAAAAAAAGTTGTTAAAATTAGGAGAATTGATATTTATCAAAGGAAAAGCTTTTTAAAAGAAGAGAATATCGAGTGGCCATTTGATTATGGCCCAAAAATTGTTGGAATGCAATTTGATTCATAATCTCAATCATTACAAGAAAGCAAGCCCAAGATTTATATTACTCAAGTCTAGTAAAAGCTAAAAATAACAAGTCCACCCACACTCAATTTATTTTGGCCCACCCACACTTAATGTAAACGACCTAAAGATGTAGCTTTAGCAACTGATGAATCTGATGCATCAAAATCATTCACCTGCACATATCAATTAATTAGTTTTTTTAAGGTAAACAATGGGAGAATTTCAAGCGATTTGATGAGAGAAGAGAAGTGAAGAATCAAACCTCGGCTGTTAAAAGTAAACCTGCACTTTGAGGATGAAAATGTATAGCTGCGATTTGGATATACTCTTCATCACTGCGATTTGTACCGCCGTAGAGCTGCTGGAGAAGCCGTTCGGAGATCTTGCAGCTCCGCCGATGACCGCCGCTGGTGCTCCTCTGCTCCACCAAGCTTCTGAGTGTGCTTCCATGGCATCAAATCCCCTTCATCAGATTCTAGATTCTACAGCTAATGAAAGGAGGAGATGAGGCCGCTGGATCTCCGATGCCTGCTGCTGCTGCCGGAGTTCGAAGACCTCCGCCGTTGTGAAGTCTCAAGCCAAAGCTTTCCGATAGCTATGGCGTCGAAGCAGAAACTGGAGGAGAGAGAATAAGTATTTAGGGTTTTAAAAATATTGTGATAAAATAAAGTATATATAGGAAATAAAAAGGGTAATAAAGTAATTGGGAAATTAGACTTGTAGTGTTAATTTATGGGTAAAGCCTTTAGTTAGAAGACTTAGTGCCCGTTTGGAAGTGCTTTTTTGGAGAAGCACTTAAAAGTGCTTTTAGCATTTTAAGAGTTTTTTTTACCTCAAAAAGCACTTTTTTGAGAAGCACCAAATATGTGCTTCTTGAAAAAAGCACTTTCAATAATTTTAGATTTCAAAATTATTTTTAATAATTTTTTTAAATTTTGAATTTTATTCCAAAAGCGCTTTTTTACTCTAAAATAAGCACTTCCAAACGGACCCTTAATCTAGCCGGTCTTGTTGGGTCTTGGGGTGGTGTCTCCAAGACTCCTTGAGTAATAATCTCAAAAATCAAATGATATTAAACATATTCAACTATTGATACTTTTTTTATATATTTATATCGATATAGATAAGTATTAGTAATTTTTTTTTTCAAATAGTAAAAAAGCTTTTTACGTCCAAGAAAAAATAGCTTCTCCTAAGGTGCGGGAGGAGCCGCAGCAGAAAGAACAATATCATTGTGATTGTCACCAAATAAATTGGTCATAATCAAACCCACATCCTCTAAACCAACACCTATGCACAATGGATTTGTTAGAGTCCTAACATCAGCTTCAAACACATTCATAGAGTCATTGTTCACAACCCTCACATTTGGTCCATCTTTGCATTTCCCCATACACTTGCAACCAGAAACTGCAACATCCGTTCCAACCACCCTCTGGAATTCTTCTAATAGTGTCGCTGCACCTGATTTCTTGCATTTACCACCCATACAAACCTCAATTTTAACCGATGATAACCCTCTCTTTTCCTTGTTTTCCTCAATGCTGGTTTCAGAACAACATTCTTGCTTTACTAAGCTATTAAAATTGGGCACTCCAACATCATTATCTATCATACTAGGAGCTTTCACTTCTTGAGCAGATGAGCCTCGAACGACTAATTCGGATAAGGGGGTGCTATAAGTATCAGTTTTTAATGTTACGTTCTCAGGAAGGGAATTGTTTTTCAGGCATCTCATACTCACTACCTCTCGTTCAATTTCGCTGTCACTTGATTCTGAAGAAGAGCTATCACATTTAACTTTTTTCTGTAATCTTGTAGCTCTTATTGGCGACTTCTTCTCTACCTTCTTCTTCTTCTTTCTCCTCTTTAATTATTTCTCCTCTGCCCTTAACTCTTGTACATGTCCAAGCAATAGCTCTGGTGCTTCCTGCACATGGTAAAGATCAACTAAGTATTCCATTAACGTTCGGCTATTAGAAACTAAGTATTTAAATAAAAGATTGAGTCTAATCTATCTACTAAAAACGAAGAGTGCAGAGCGGGGACCGGCATCTATCAGACCAACACGTCAAGTCTAACCTGTTGCTCAAACTAGTGTTCGATCATCAGATACAATAATATTAAATAAAAGATTGAGTTTAATCAATTAACTTAAAATAAAGAGAAGCTATATTATGATCATAGAAAAACAGAGTCTAATCCATTTAATAAAATCAAATAAACTTATTACCAGTCATAGAACAGAGAATAAGGGCCGTGTCTAAAAGCACGTCTAGTATTCAATCATTAAGCAATTATTTGAAAGATCTGAGTTCAATTTTTTTTTTAATTACTACTAAAAAAATGAAGAAACTCATTAACGATTTTGAGGGCGCGAATGTAACTATTTCACATACAAAAAAAAACTAATGTAACTATTACACTAATACATCTAGTCTGATCAATGAACGAACATATTACAAAAAAAAAGGTGAAACAATTAATATCAGTAGAGTAAATAACACTTTTGCCCCCTGGGTTTATACGCGATTGACAGGTTGTCCCCTAACTCTTAAAATGCGCCTCGATGCCCCCTAAGATTTAGTTTTGTGACCCGTTACCCCCTACTGCGTGATCCGTCTATTTTTTCCGTTAAAAATGACGTGGCATTTCCATGTCACATTTTTTTTTTTTAATCCAGATGTTAATGAATTATTTAATTAAGATTAAAGTAAGGGTAAATTAGGTTTTTTATAATAGTTTTAATATTATTAAATAAAAATGATAAAATAACACCCCCCCCCACCCCACCGCACCCCCTACCCCCCCCCCCTCCCCTCCTCCCCTTCTTCTTCTTCCCCTTCTTCTTCCCCGATCTGACCTGCAACTTTAAAAAAAAAAAAAAAAATCTAACGAAGAGATCAACAATCCTTAGGTAATCTAACGAAGAGGCAATTGAATCAGTCAAGGAAATGAGAAAACATGGGTTCTCAGTAGATGCAACTACTTATAGAATCATACATGAACATCCTAAGTTTCTTCATATGATTCAAAAAATGTAAATTCGCGTTCAGCTATTTTGTCACGGTAATTCGGTATCCTCTAATTGTTTTCATAGCTAAGGAAGGATCCTCATTATTCTAAGATCTATCTCTATCATGCTTCAGATAAAACCCTTGGTGCAGCCAACAAAAGATATAATGAAAATTAGGAACATTAGCTATTCTTGGCATGAATTCTTCCCAAATGGTATTATTATGCAACTTTTTCTTCAATTCAATATCTTCCTAAAGCTTAACTCTAATTTATTGTTCCAGCAAAGAACAACTATGGAGCTGTTATTGCTTTGTGGGCACCTATAGTCTTGGTAGGCCTTTTTCACAATTTTGTCTTTTTCTTTCTCTGGTTGGTTATCTTGTACAAGACTGAGTCATGGGGTATTTGCAGATATATTTGTTTGATCCTCTAATCCGTGAAGAAGATCTCATAAGCGACAGGAAAAGCCTCTCATCTTTTTTTTTTTTTTAAATATCCCTTTTCTGCATATTATGTGATTGGGTGGGTTTTGAAAGAGTTAATTGGTACATTTCAGGGAGATGGATCTATTGCTAGTACCTTATTCCTCAGATCCGAGTCTGAAGTTAATCCAGTGGCCACCCTTTTTGCTTGCCATCAAGGTAATTAATAATTACATCCTTTAAAAGTTATTATTGGTTTGAGAAGAGTCAAAGTCAACCTTATTCCGCATATGAAGCAATTAACATATACCCAAAGTACAACATCCCAGAAATCGGCTTCGTAATATCAAGATCTTGCAAAGTTTGCTGATTTTTTTTTTTTTTTTTAAGAAAAGTTGCAGGTGTCGGGAAGAAGAAGAAGAATGGGGAAGAAGAAGGGGAAGAGGGGGGGGTAGGGGGGTGCGATGGGTGGGGTGGGGGGTGGTTATTATATTAATTATATTTAATATTATAAAACCTATTAATGAAATTTCCTTTTTGCCCTTGGTTTAAATTAATTAAATAATTAATTAACATCTGGATTAAAAAAAAAAAATTGTGACATGGAAATGCCACGTCACTTTTAACGGAAAAAATGGACGGAACACGCAGTAGGGGGTAACGGGTCACAAAAACAAATCTTAGGGGGCAACGAGGCGCATTTTAAGAGTTAGGGGGCAACCTGTCAATCACGTATAAACTCAGGGGGCAAAAGTGTTATTTACTCATATCAGTATATACTATGATCGATGGGACGAAACTGATTAAGAACAAATAGTAGATGATACATACCGATAAAATCTCGGGTTTGACTGGTTGATCATCATCAGCTAAACCATGAACAGAACCACCCGTCACCATCTTCGAAAACATAGGCAAATCTGTGGACAACCCTTTTGACAGTTCCAATTTCAATTTCTTCTTCATCGTTTTCTTTTCTTCTGTACCCTTCTTCTCAGGCTTTCCACAGTGTCTAACCTTATTACCATAATAATAATCAAACTGATCCTTTTCGTAAAACCCGAAATCTAATTGGTTTTTTACAAGAGACGAGGTTGAATAAGAAGAACCCATATTTAGACTAATACGAGGTTTGCTGTGAAAATAGTGGACATGGATTCCAGCTTCCCGTTTTGAAAAACATAGATCGGTCGATCGCATAATGAAGCTGCTCGCGTCCATCTTTCTTTGTGTTGAATATTAGAGAGAATTGTGTTAAAGCGGACAACAAAATATTTCCTTTATTTATCCTCACACCACGTAAAAGGAATGAGGTTTTTAGAGATTGAAGAGGTTTTCTTCTTTATAAAACAAAGTTCATGTGAGCTTGTATTAGTTTCCCACGCTTTCTCCACCCGTTGACATGCGTCATTCCACATTTATCAACTTTGGTTTGTTTATATATTCATCCAGTAGTTGTCTTTTGTCATTCCACATCATGACCACATCATGACCATGTACTTTAATATGTCTATGTACCATATATTCAAGACCTGTTACCAGCCTCGAAAGTGTTAGAAATTGCGGAGTTTCGGGTAGCAGGTGGTTTGGAGAATAAAGATGTACTTTCATGGACAAGGGATATTCACGGTGTTTATACTACGAAATCAGCAACATGGGTTTCGGAGGATAATGGTTTACATTCTGGGGTGAATTGGAGCAAAGTTTGGAAACTTAAATGCCCTCAGCGTATTCGAGTGTTAATCTGGAGAGCGATTCATGAGCGGTTAGCAACGCGTGGAAATCTGGGTAAACGTGGAGTGGTGGATTCAATTCTATGCCCGTGTTGTGGATTAGTCGAGGAGACGGCGCTGCACCTATTTAAGGACTGTAGTCGGGTTAAAGAAGTGTGGAGATTAGTAAAGTTTAAGGTCCTGAATAATAGAGATGAATGTAGCAGGTCTGTGGAATCTGTTTCTTGTGCAGGGACCTGGAGTGCAATTTCTGCTTCTGGAATGCTACTGGAGTCGAATAAGAGAGGAGCTGTCTCGCATGGGCTGGGGTGGGGCCAAGCTCATCAGGCCACTGATCGAACATCAGACGAGGGGAGAGAACTCCACAGATCAGCAGCAGAAAGGTCTCGAACAGCTACTGAAGCTCCTGGTGGAGCTGCTACAGGCACTGAGTCGCGCCTCCTGCTTCTCACTAACAGATCCAAGGATTCTGGGGTACCTTCAGCAGCAGGTATGTCGAGCCTTGTGGAGGGGGTATCAATGGTGGAATAAAAATATTGCGTGTAAGAAATTTTATTCGGGTATTCTTTGGAATATGTTCTTTGGGACATTAATAGATTTATTTTGGAAAGAAAGAAACGATATTGTGTTCAACGGTGGGGAATTTTCTGCAGCAATAGTTTTGATTAGAAAAGCAAAGTTTATAGCAGCTAATTACGCTAGAGTTTGGGGTATAAATGCGGATAAAGTTTTGCCAGGTGTGCAACGAACTCACTTTATTTGGTGGAATAAGCCAAGTAGTGGGTTTAAATTGAATACAGATGGGAGCTTAAATAAATGGCGGAAGAGTGGGGGAGGAGGTGGTGTAATCCGGGATGGAGAGGGCAATTGGATATGTGGTTTTTCGATGAAAATTAATCATGAGATGCCAACGTTAATTGAGATTATCGCAATTAGCCAGGGTCTTACTATGGTAGAGGAGCAAGGTTTGGGGGAAGTGGTAATAGAAACTGATTCTTGGGAAGCTTTGGAGTTAATTCGTAGAGAAGGATATGGCAGGGGCCTGGCGGCACCATGGATTCGAAAGATTCAACAATCTCTGTGAAATAACCCCTTGTTTAGCTTACGTGGAATTTATAGAGAAAGTAATTTGTGTGCAGATTTCTTAGCGAAGTTGGGAGTAACGCAGATAGAGCCTTTCTGCCGACACAGTGATCCTCGTTAAGGTGTTTGGAGTGTTCTTACACGAGATAAATTGGGATAGAAGTCCCCCCGCTTGATCCATAGCCCGGGTTTAGTCACTGATGTATTAGAATAGTATTTGTTGTGCTGTTCTTTGTTTATTCCACGATCCGGTTTGGATCACCCTTGTAATGAAAATAATAATAATTGCTTTTTAAATTTGTCTAAAAGTTTTATTTGTGTTAATAATTGCTTTTTAAAAATTGTCTAACGTTTTATTTGTGTTTCTTTTTGGTACATGGATGATCCGGAATTTCTTGCGCGTACCATGACTAATCCCACGGGATGTGTTTCTTTTTTATTACAAGGGAGATTCAACGGATCAGATCAAGGAGATATTTAAGCTAGTACACCATCAATCAAATCAGGACTAATATTATTCGTGGTATTTTCCACCTCATTTTGTCTCGCGTAAGTATACTCTAGATCTCATCTGAAGGATCGGTATGTCTCTAATAATGCCCCACTTGTGCCAGTCCAACGTGAGCCGATCAATCAAATCAGGACTTTTCTTTAATTTGATCTCTTATTATGATATGAATTATTGGACAATCTCTTTACGTGATTTGGCCGAGTGGCAAAAATATAGAGACCGGTATATATCTTCAACTAGTTGTGTTTATCTCTTTATCTTAATTTGTATTCTCATCCATCTGGATCGCCTAAATGAGTATTTAGTTGGTAGGTATGAGACCCTACCACCTTGCGAGTTTGGTGTGATTAATGATGGATCTGATAGTAATAAGCGTGAACAAATCGATGTGGTCTTCTATTCTAGTCGTTCTTCTAATTACCGTGTATGTCGATTGGTTGTTGATGGATTTGGAGAGATGTCGAGTAGTAAATTAAGCTATAATCTTGACCACTGTTTAGTCGAGGATAAATTTGTCTTATAAAGTACTCCCTTAGGGTTGCGTGAAATGGTATATTCTTTATATCAACAAGACCACGGGTGATAAGTCATAATCCACTTTTTGATTGCTATCAAGGCATATTGATCGGCTCTCTCTTGGTTAGTGACTTACGCGCATGGACGGTCCATCCTGCTTTTTTATCGCGCTTTCAAACTTCCTAAGTAATTATTTTATCTATAACGCATTCTTGAGGTATCTGAAGCATCCAATTGTATAACCATCTTTCTACCCATCATTCACATTATTTTATTTTATTTTAACATCATTTTTCTTATAAATAGGGTTGGTTGTTGGCTTTCTTGGTTTATTATTCACTTCTTTCTTCTTTTTCTTCATTTAAGCGTGTCTAAGCTACGAAGAGCCCGTCCTTCATCAGGGCATCGTGAACCCTCTTTGGATATATCTTCATCTTCTCCCCGAAAAGAGAAAGATGCCACCCATCACAGAACCCTTACGTCCCAATTTTGGATTGTCCATTGCCTAAGAAGTATAAATGAGAAGTTATAAGGGTGTTGTATAAGGTGATAGACCTTGTGCATCTAATCCATACTTTTGATTCTCATGCTTTGTTGGTAGCACTAGGACATCCAACATTTCCTTGAGGTATCGTGAAGGTTTTGAGGAAGTGTTAACCCTCGATATGTTTATTGTTGACTCTAATTGTGCACCTCAATTTCATTTTCTTTCCAAGTAGATCTTGACAGGCGTCTTTGTGTTGGGTATTGGATTTTGAAACAAAGAGTTTGTCACTTTATATCGACCTAGGTGCGCAGATTGATTGGATTTATTTTTTATCATGCATGGGTATGTATGTCGATAAATTCCTCATCTACACCTTTTCTTTAACGATCATGTCAAACTTCATCAAACTAATAATGACGAAAGCTCGGCTATCTCGTCATATGTATGAAATTTTATTATTTGTTGGACTGGTTGGGCAGTATATCCTTACTTCTAAGTTTATTTTGATGTATGTTTCGACCATATTCCCTTTTACTTTATTTTTTCCAGATGTATGGGCACAAATCCAAGCATTAATTATGAAATGAATATAATCTTTTGAACAATATATGATTTCTATCTTATCTTATCTTATCCCGACTGCTTCTAGCCTTCCAACATACGAAAACTTTGACCAAATAATTCACATACCTTATAAGCTATCATTGAGTTTAAGGGAGATAATTATTTGTCGGTACTCTTGCCCGAGTAGGGCCTTTGAGTAATTTTATAAGCCACATGGGCAACCGGTGACCTAGAGAGACCCATCACCTTTATTTATGAGAATCCTTCATAAACCTGAGTTAGCAAATGACGGACTAAAAAAGAAAAGTTTTCTAGTAGAATTATTGTTTATCCAAATGAGATTTTGTGGTCATGGTTGGAATAGGAGCTGAACTAAGAGCCTTGGGGTTTTCGTCCAAGTAAGATTCAAGGACCATGGTCTATGTGTAGTCATCATATGAGCTCGATTAAGAGATTTTGGTCCAAGAAAGAATTAATGGCCATGAAAAAGGCGCTGTCAGCGTAGAAGCTCGACTAAGAGACTCGAGGATTTATTGATCCAAGTAAGATTTAACGGACGTGAGATAGGTGTAATCTACATAGGAACTCGATCAAGAGACTTACAAATTTTTATTCGAATAAAATTTAATGACCATGAGTTAGGTGTACTCAGTATAAGAGCTTGACTAAAAGACTTGGAGATTTTTCACCCAAGTAAGATTTAATGACTATAACTCCGACCTATGAGCTCGATTAAAATGTTGAATTTTTTCCATCCAGATAAGATTTAATGGCCATGAGCCACGTGTAGTTGGCAAAAAAGCTCAACTAAAATAAGATTTAATGGTCATAAACCAACTGTAGTCGGCATAAGAAATCGAGTAACTTGGAGCGTTTTCTTTGGCGCTCTTGTCGATACAATCTGGAAAGCACGGAACCAGGTGGTATTTAATGGCGGGGAATTTCCAAAGGGTATAGCGATTTTAGGAAAAGCAAAGTATCTGGCAAGGATGTATAGTAAGGCGTGGGGTCAATTGCTAGGTAAGGCGCTTTCTTGTAAGTCCAAGGTGATGTTGGTGGGTTGGAAAAAACCTAAGCGGTGACTGAAATTGAACACATACGATAGCTTTATAAACCAACTGTAGTCGGCATAAGAAATCGAGTAACTTGGAGCGTTTTCTTTGGCCCTTTTGTCGATACAATTTGGAAAGCACGGAACCAGGTGGTATATAATGGCGGGGAACTTCCAAAGGGTATAGCGATTTTAGGAAAAGCAAAGTATCTGGCAAAGATGTATAGTAAGGCGCGGGGTCAATTGCCAAGTAAGACGCTTTCTCGTAAGTCCACGGTGACGTTGGTAAGATGGGAAAAACCTATGCGGTGACTGAAATTGAACTCAGACGATAGCTGCATAATACGATATAAGGAAGGAGGAGGTGGTGTTCTTAGAGATGGTAACGTCGATTAGGTTAGAGGGTTTAGCATGAAAATCTCACATGATATCCCGGTGATGGTCGAATTAATTACGCTAAGTAAAGGCTTGAGGTTAGTGGAAGGTTTGAGAATTACAGAATTAGAAATTGAAATTGATTCTTTGGAGGCTATACAGAGAGTGGAAAAGGGTAGAAGCCCTGATGTGCAACGGATCCAAACTATTCAAAGAATCCTGGCAAGAAATTTAAGATTTATACTAAAAGGCACATATAGATAGGCTAATACATGTACGGATGTACGAATTGGTTGGCGGAGCAGGTATGATAGGTAGCAATACATATGCACTCCTTGAAGACCCTCTAGATATTATTTGGAGTTTCATCACCAAGGATAGAATAGGATGGAAAAAACCTAGAGTAGTCTACAATCTCGATCTACTTAATGATGTTTTAGTTTAAAAATTTTGTACTCCCATCATGATCCCAGGATCTTGTATGTAATAAAAAAAAAATCAAGTAACTTACATTTCTCTATATATTTTGATACAAACTTATATTCCTCTTTATATCATGTCTTTAGTTTATGGTCTTGCTTTAATTAACAGATGTATAAGTTTAGTAATTAGCAAAGAACACTATTTACATCCAAGAAAAAAAAGCTTCTCCTAAGGTGCAGGAGGAGCCGCAGCAGAAAGAACAATCTCATTGTGATTGTCACCAAAGAAATTGGTCATAATCAAACCCACATCCTCTAAACCAACACCTATGCACAATGGATTTGTAAGAGTCCTAACATCAGCTTCAAACACATTCATAGAGTCATTGTTCACAACCCTCACATTTGGTCCATCTTTGCATTTCCCCATACACTTGCAACCAGAAACTTCAACATCCGTTCCAACCACCCTCTGGAATTCTTCTAATAGTGTCGCTGCACCTGATTTCTTGCATTTACCACCCATACAAACCTCAATCTTAGCCGATGATAACCCTCTGTTTTCCTTGTTTTCCGCAATGCTGGTTTCATAACAACATTCTTGCTTTACTAAGCTATTAAAATTGTGCACTCCAACATCACTCTCTATCATACTAGTAGTAGCTTTCACTTCTTGAGCAGATAAGCCTCGAACTACTGATTGCAGTGATTGGGTGCTTGGAATATCATTTTTGACGGTTACGTTCTCAATCACGAGTTGATTTGCACTACGAGCAGCACGGGGATTGCTTTTTAGGCTGCTCATACTAACTACCTCTCTATCACATTCACTGTCACTTGATTCTGAAGACGAGCTAGAAGACTTATCACATCTAATCTTCCCGTTTCTCAATCTTGTAGCAGTTAATAGTGCTTTCTTCTCTTCCTTCTTCTTCCTCTTTAATTCCTTTTCCTCTGTCCTTAACTTTTGGAGATGTCCAAGCAATAGCTCTGCTGCTTCCTGCACATGGTAAGGATGAATTGTTAAAACATATATATTAACTTTAACGTAAATTACATAACTAGTAATGCAGGATCTGCATCTCGTTAGTGCTTGATGATTAGATACTAATCAAATGATAAAAGACTGGATTTAATCAATTAACTGAAAGCAATAGAAGCTATTATAATCATAGAAAAACAGAGTCTAATCAATCTCCTACAATAGAACAGAGGGCTGTAACTATTCAATCTGCATATCAAATCTAAACAACTAATGTATCTATTACAGTAATAGATCAATGAGCGAAAGTAAAACAATAAACTGATGAAGAAGGAATAGGAAATGAGTACATACCGACGTAGTATCGGGGTTGACTTGTTGATCATCGTCAGCTAAACCACGAAAAGAACCAGCAGTCATCATCGTTGAAAACATGGACAAATCTGTGGACAACCCTTTTAACAATTTCAATTTCTTCTTCATCGTCTTCTTTTCATCTTTATCCTTCTTCCCACCGCTTCGAATCTTATTACAATTATAATAATCCAACTGACCTCTATCATATATTTCGAAATCTAAGTGCTTTATTACATGAGACGGTGAAGATGAAGATAACCTCATCATCAGATTGGTACGAGGTTTGCTGTTAGAATAGTGGGCATGGATTCCAGCGTCTCGTTTTGAAAAACATGGATTGGTCGGCCGCATAACGAAGCTGCTTGCCTCCATCTTTCTTGGTGTGAAGATTAGAGAGAATTGTGTTAAAGTGGACGCAAGAATATTTCCTCCACGTAAAAAGGAATGAGTGTTTTAGAGTTTGAAGAGGTTTCTTCTACCTTATAAACAAAACCAAGAGAGGATCAACTTCATTCAAGCTTGTGATAGAATTAGTTTGCCACGCTTTTTCCACCGCTTGACATGCGTCAAGCCACGATGTCCACGCTTGGATTATATACCTATCCATCCAATGGTTCTTTTTTGGCCATGTAATCGCCATGTCAATGCCAGCTGGACACATAGTTCACTATCCTTTTATGACCACAACAACGACTTTTTAAATTTAGAGTCAAAAGAAATAAGGAGATAATCTTTAATTCAGTCATTTATCTTTGCCAAAACCAAGAAAAGGATATTTTTTTCCGTTTCTATGAGGCTTAATAAACCGCCTCGAATGCCTTTTTTGAGCACCATTGCCTGTTTGGAAGTCCTTGGAGAAGCATTTAAAAGTGTTTTTAGTATTTTAAGAGTTTTTTTATTTTGAAAAACACTTTTCTAAGAAGCACTAAGTGCCCGTTTGGAAGTGCTTTTTTAAAAAAGCACTTAAAAGTGCTTTTAGCATTTTAAAAGTTTTTTTTGACTTTGAAAAGCACTTTTTTTAGAAGCACCAAATAGGTGCTTCTTAAAAAAAACACTTAAAATAATTTTAGATTTCAAAATTATTTTTAATAATTTTTTTAAATTTTAAATTTTATTCTAAAAGCGCTTTTTTACTCTAAAATAAGCACTTCCAAACGGGCCAAATATGTGCTTCTTAAAAAAAGCACTTTCAATAATTTTAGATTTCAAAATTATTTTTAATAATTTTTTAAAATTTTGAATTTTATTCCAAAGCGCTTTTTTACTCTAAAATAAGCACTTCTAAACAGGCCCTTAGTTTTTCATATAATACAATTAATTCTAACTCCATTGGATATTGAAATTGAATCTTTTTCGAAAATTCTCGAACCCACTCTCTTCTACATCTCTTATAATGCCATCAACCCCCACCTATTTTCTTCCATTTGATACAACTTTCATCCGTATTAAATTTATAACTCGATTGAGTTTACTCCAACCGATTAACTCCATATATATTTTACAAAAAGCTTTTCCCGCAAGTTGACCCCATACTCTAACAATATTAGAAGCTTGAAACTTCGCTTTATGAATAATTGTTTTTCCATTAAATTGTGAAGTCTCGTTGAACACTAAGTCATTCCTCTCACACCACGAAGTCTCGCCCAAAGATCCAAAAAACACACTCCATGGTATTAATGGCAAATAACATATCATTTTCATCATTTTTATACGTATCACATTTAAATTCACACAAACTTACTAATATTAATATTAAGTAAATCAAAAGATAAAATCCAACAAGCAAAACATGAATGCGTAAGTAATTCTTATTACCAATACAATACCCATTTCTTTTGACACTTCTCTTTTGGTACTATCTACCGATGTAACATTTTCTCATTCTTTCTTTCTTTATTAATTCGTAGATTAGTGATCATGTATCTAGAAACCACACTATCAAGAATATCAATTTCTTCTCTTAACCTATATCTATAAAGATTAAGTTATCAATATCTAACTTAGTTTGGATCCACATAGATTAATAATGCCTTTATCATTTAGTAATGCCTTTATCATTCACAACCTTGACCTTTTGCCAAGAGAGCACAAGGAAGCCTTGGTCCAATAATTTGCAAAACTAATATTGAGATACAACATATCCATGTTCCTCACAGTAATTGCATACAAGATCAGAACTAATTATAATCCTTTCTATATTTCATGTTATGGTCTTTCTAGATTAGAACTAATTATAGTCCTTTTTGTTTTTGGCAAAATAAATAACATTAATAACTTTTGACCAAAAAAAGTAACATTAACCGATAGCAAAAAACTTTTTACATCCAAGAAACAAAAGCTACTCTAAGATGCAGGAGCAACCTCAGCAGAAAGAGCAATTTCATTGTGATTGTCACCAAAGAAATTGGTCATAATTAAACCCACGTCATCCAAACCAACACCTATGCACAATGGATTTGATGGAGTTCTAATATCAGTTGCAAACACATTCATAGAATCATTGTTCACAACCCTCACATTTGGTCCATCTTTGCATTTCCCCATACACTTGCAACCAGAAACCGCAACATCCGCCCCGACCACCCTCTGAAATTCTTCTAATAGTGTCGCCGCACCTGATTTCTTGCATTTACCACCCATACAAACCTCAATCTTAGACGATGATAAACCTGTTACCACTCTTTTTTCCTCATTACTGGTTCCAGAGCAACATTCTTGATTTACCAAGCTATTAGAATTAGGCACTCGAACATCAATGTTTACCATACTAGTAGTAGCATTCACTTCTTGAGCCGATGAGTCTCGTACGACTGATTCCAATGACGGGGTGCTAGGAATATCATTTTTTACTGTTACGTTCTCAATCACGGATTGGTTTACACTGCTAGCAGTAAGGGAATTGCTTTTTAGGCGGCTCATACTCACTACCTCCCGATCACATTCACTGTCACTTGATTCTGAAGAAGAGCTAGAAGACTTATCACATACAATCTTCCCGTTTTGCAATCTTGCAGCAGTTAAAAGTGCCTTCTTCTCTTCCTTCTTCTTCCTCTTTAATTCCTTTTCCTCTGTCCTTAACTTTTGTAGATGTACAAGCAATAGCTCTGCTGCTTCCTGGTAAGGATGAATTGTTAATACATATTTATTAACTTCAACGCAAATTACATAACTAGTAATGCAGGATCTTCATCCCGTTAGTGTTTGATGATTAGATACTAAGCAATTAATAACAGATCGAGGCTCTGAAAGCAGATAGAAACTATTATGACCATAGGAAAACAGAGTCTAATTAATGTACTACAATAAAACATATTATAATCAATCTTAGAACAGAGGACTGTATCTATTCAATCAACACAGCAAATCTAAACAATTAATGTAGCTATTAGACTAAGATCAATGGATGGAGATATTACATAAGCATATGAACGAAAGTAAAACAATAGAAGTGATGAAGAAAGTATAAGAGATGAGTACATACCGACATAGTATCGGGGTTGACTTGTTGATCATCATCAGCTAAACCATGAAGAGAACCAGCATTCATCATCGTTGAAAACATAGACAAATCAGTGGATAGACCTTTTAACAACTTCAGTTTCTTCTTCATCGTCTTCTTTTCATCTTTATCCTTCTTCTCCTTCTTCCCACAACCGCTTCGAATCTTATTACAATTATAATAATCCAACTGACCCTTATCATAAAACCCAAAATCTAATTGCTTTCTTACAAGAGCTGATGAAGATGAAGATGACGATGATGATGAAGAAAAACCCATCATCAGATTGGTACGAGGTTTGCTGTGAGAATAGTGGGTATGGATTCCAGCGTCTCGTTTTGAAAAACATGGATTGGTCGGCCGCATAACGAAGCTGCTCGCCTCCATCTTTCTTTGTGTTGAAGATTAGAGAGAATTTGGGGAAAGGGGGACGCTGAAATCTTTCCTCTTTATCCTCACACCACGCAAGAGTTTGAAGAGGTTTCATCTTTATTATAAACAAAGCCAAGAATAGACTCCATGCGAGAACTTGTGATGGAATTAGTTTCCCACGCTTTTTCCACCGCTTGACATGCGTAAAGCCACGATGTCCACCCTTGGATTAATTACGTCATCATCTAATGGTTCTTCTTTAGCCATGTAATCGCCAGGTCAATGCCATCTGACACATAATTCACTTCCTTTTTATGACAATAACGACTTTTAAAATTTATCAGCAAAATGATTGAAAGAGATAATCTTTAATTTGGTCATTTCTCTTTGACTAAAAAAAAGGCTATCTTCCGTAGATTTTGACAAATTGTCGAAAAGGATAAAGATAAAAGACTAAATGAGCTATTTTAAGCATATTTTTAGATCATCATTCCAAGTCTTTACATACTCAATAGATAAAACAACTTTTTGAAAAATATACCAATTCTGACCGAATTGGTTTCATCCTAATTATACTAGGTATATTAATGTTTAATCTTTTGATTTTCTAGTATAAATCTTGAGTATAATATCTCTTGTTATACCGACTATATCATGTAAATCTTATATACAATGATCATCAAATTGGTTCGTCACGGAGTATTGACCATATTCCAAAAATCTCTTTTAAGATAACATATCTATGTCATCTCCACGATCAAGAACACTATATTGTTGTTTCTTTACAAGTGTACAACTTGACATATGTAATAGTGATACAAAGTGATCGTCTCCCATCAACAAGGTTATTTTGTGATATACTATAGTTTTGATTAATCGGTATGAAGAAACAAACATGGAGAGAGAGAGAGAGAGAGAGAGAGAGAGAGAGAGAGAGAGAGAGAGAGAGAGAGAGAGAGAGAGAGAGAGAGAGAGAGAGAGAGAGAGAGAGAGAGAGAGAGAGATGGAGGGGGGAGGGGAGGGAGGGAGAGAGAGAGAGAGAGAGAGAGAGAGAGAGAGAGAGAGAGAGAGAGAGGGAGGGAGAGAGAGAGAGAGAGAGAGAGAGAGAAAGAGAGAGATTACCGATTCCACCTAAGGACTCTAATTGGACAATTTATATTCAAAGAGGGCAAGATTGATGATTCAACACTAATCGGGATTCAATAATCACTATAAACCCCTCCCAGGTGATTATGTGTTACTTACAAGGTAAATGAGCTCATTTTGGTTGAACCTAGGTACCCTAAAAAATGATTAAATCACTTACCCATATTGTGTTTTAGCATATAGATATGGTCTTCCGGTTCTATAGGACAAGTACCCTCTAATTACCTAGTTCTACTTATAACTCCCCCACTTTCCGGGTGTAGTTCAAGGATATAAATAAATCAATTACGTGTACAATAAAATCAACCACAATTCAATACAAGATAAGGTGAAACATGAATATTTCATCGTTAACCAAGCTAAGGCCCCATATTTAACATAAATGCAGTATTATAGGGTTTCATTATTAATCCCAAATCATAATGTAATTGGCTCGTTTAATTGTACAAAAAGGTATAGTAGTTGAATCAAACATACAATAATTGAAAAAAGTAGAAGAAAAAGAAAAGTTATAACTTTTTTGTGTGTGAAAATATGAAGATTTGAAGACTTAAAGATATGAAGACTTCTCTCCTCTGCTCCCGATATCTCTCCTGTTTATGCTTCGTTTGCTTGATAATTTATGAGTAAGATATGAGCGAAAACTAGAACAAAAGGTATATATAGGCTCCAAAATTAGTGGTATTCACTTCAAGTGGGTTTTTTCCAAGGGACAAACTCTATAGAAAGCCTCCAGTCGCTTGAAATTATCGGTTTTGCACAAAGTGGTAATCTTTGGGCCACAAAAAAAGCATAATTTTTTCACCCGGACACCAAACCACTCTCAATTTTTTCACGCGTACGTCTTTCTGAGTGTTTTCCAACGGTATATCATTTAGTTTTCAACTCCTCTCAGATCATCAGTGACATCTATTTGAATATGCTAACTGATTGTAATATATTTCTTCCGTTAGATCTAAGCGTTTTTTTACTTCCCGGGTCACTTTTTGGTTATTTTTTACTTCTTGAAGGTTTCTCTTTGCTTTTTCAACTCATCAGACCATCAATTAATCTTTGGATCACACGTGTTCCTACGAGTTTCGCCTATAAAGCACAAAACACCTCATTTAAAAACACGTGAATCGTTAACATTAGCTAAAGATTTGAAATATATCAAATAATGAGAAACTTCCGACTTTAGACTCACCTCCCGATGCCTCGTTATTTAATAACATGACAAAAGGAGAGGCATCAACACCCCAACTTAAATCATTTTGTCCCGACAATGTAAGTAATAAGTCCAAATCGGATAATTAAAGCTTCCACAAAGGAACATAAGAAAAAGTGTAAGCAATTAAAAGACACATCTCATAAAACCATGCAATAGAAATTAACCACAAATATGCCAATCAAGCATGCAATAAACTATGTTAGGGCATTAAGAATATTAGTGTCATGAAATGTCAAGGACCACCCTTCATTAGGCTATAGTTGGAGGCTATAGGATGATCATTGGTCTTTTCCTATACTTTAGTAGTTGAATGTCTTCCTTCCTCTCAAGCGATCATAACTTAACCACATGTTAGGTATCTTAAGGGATGGCAACACTTATGTTAACAAAAAAAAAAAAAACAGAATTTATAGTCAAAACCGTTTAAGTTGCAAAAAAACCGAAAACCAAAACTGTTTAGGTATACAAATATAAAACCATATTTAAACACAGAAAAATAACCGAATCGTTTAGAACAAACAATTGAGATTAAATCCCATGAAAGTCTGGTCTAGATGTGTAAAGTAAAAACCATCATTAATCAGTTACAACCAAATGGTTTAATGAGTTGCAAGAAATTGTAAGAATGTATATGAACCCTCCTCATATTTGAGCATTTTTACGTAATTCACCCTCTTCTACTATAGCCCCCCCACCAACTACCATCGTTAAACAACTATCTATCCAATAACATTTCCTCTTACATCATTCACACTAAGGAATCCAGATGTTAAGTCACTAGTTTGAGTATGTCATAAACATATATGAAGCTCAGCTCTCACATTCTATTTTTTCTAGTAAAAAAATATAATTCAATACTTAAAATATTTAAGATGCATAATTCTTTATTCACTTAAATATCTAATCCAAGTTTTCAAGTTGGTAAGTGTTCATTTTTTTTTTCAATCATAGGATTTCATGTATAATCAACTTTAACAAAATTAAAAAATAAAGAACTAACAAACTTCATCACCAATACTCTAGGCGTATGACCAGGTACGTTGGGATTTTCTTTTATTAGTACTACGTAAAATAGGTTTTTGTGATAAATGGATACGGTGGATCTCGAATTGTATATCTTCGGTAACCTTTCAGCTTAATTTTAACGGTGAAAGACTTCGTAAATTCAAATCTGAAAGGGGTCTTCGACAGGGGGACCCGCTGTCTCCATTTCTTTTTTCCCTTATGTCGGAATCCCTGATCAGTCTCATTGAACAGAAAGTTGAACAAGGTATGATGAAAGGGATTCAGATTACAAGAAATTGCCCGACTATAACTCATTTGCTTTTTGCGGATGACTCTCTATTTTTCTTAACACTTGATGATCTCGAAATACAAACGTTTCGAGAATGTGTCTCTAAATATTGTGCAGGATCTGGACAACGAATCAATTTCACGAAGTCATCGGTTTGCTTTAGTAGGGACACACCAGAGGAACGTAGATTAGAGGTCTCATCATTTATTGGAATACAAGAGAAGGAGGACCTTGGAAAATATTTAGGAATACCATTGTGTCACAAACGGTCAAAGGTACAGTCACTTCAATGGGTAGCGGAGAAGGTTTTCAAAAATACAGAAGGCTGGAAGGCACAACTATTATCTGATGGCGGAAAGGAGGTACTTATTAAGGCAATTCTACAAGCAATTCCGATATATGCAATGTCAATTTTTTCTTTTCCTATTACCTTTTGTAATAAATTAATATCGGCAATCTCGAACTTTTGGTGGAACTCTGGACAAAAATCTCGAATACACTGGTTAGCATGGGAAAAGTTGGCAATAGGCAAGCTGATAGGAGGGATGGGTTTTAAAGACTTTAAGAGAATGAATACAGCTTTACTAGCAGCACAGGCTTGGCGAATTCTAAATAATCCAACCTCGCTGGCAACCAGGCTTCTTAAAGGTATATATTTTCCTAAAGGTAACTTTCTCGATGTAAAATTAAGGCAATCTCGAACTTGGTCATGGGCAAGCCTGTTAGAGGGACGGGATTTGCTACGAAAGTATGGTAAATATCAAATAGGCAATGGAGAAAATATTAATATCTGGACGGATAAGTGGTTAGATACATCGTGGAAGCTAGAGAAACCGGAGCATTGTGGGATTTATAAGGTTAAAGAGCTGTGGAAGGTTGGCACGTCAGAATGGGACATAGAAAAGTTGGATGAGTTATTTCCGGCTCCGGTTATCCCGATTATCTTAAGGGAAAAGGTTTTCTTGACAGACACTCCTGATAAATGGATATGGCCGTACACAAACAGTGGCGAATATATAACAAAGTCTGGATATAAGATAATTACGGAGGCAAGGATCACGGAGGCACCAGGACAATCCAACATGGTACAAAAGGAAAGTAAGCTATGGGTCACAGTTTGGCACTCTAATCTACCTACGAAGGTCAGGATCTTTGTTTGGAAGGCTTGCAATAACGCTATACCAACCGGAAAAAATTTGGTTACACGTCATTGCGAGGTGGAGGCGGATTGCCAATGGTGCAAAATGGAACAGGAAACAGTTGAACACTTGTTACTCACTTGTGATCTTGCTAAGCTCGTTTGGGCAGGCTCGGCTTTACAAATCAATATGAAACAAGAGGTTGAAGACCTGGGAGAGTGGATTTTAGCAATTATTGACACGTTTGTCCAAGGAGGATGGAGAAGAGAAATAGTTATATCTTACGTGCTAACATTGGTCTGGAATTTGTGGAAGGCAAAAATGAAAAGTCGGTATGATAAGTATATAATCGACACTGATGACATCATTAGATCGGCAAATAAGCATATGGTTGAACGCTTTGGCTGCGATTGGGCGGTGGGACAGACATTAACGAGCGTCACGAGGGATACGCGGAATATAATAGCGAGTGACTTAGATTTCCAATCAAATGTAGCATATACTTGTGATACATCGTTCGAGCGACCGCACCTACCAACTGGAATCGGGGTTGTACAAATAGTCAAGGATACGGGTCAAAGAACGGATTACTCTTCAGTTACTATGTGTAATACAAGTGTAGAGGGAGAAGCGCAAGCAGTGATAGTAGCGCTAAATCGGGCAATACAAGACAAACACGAGGGGATTACTATCTTCTCGGATAACCTTGACTTAGTTCAGGGTATACAGCAGGTGTCGGCTGCAAGTTGGAAGCTGCGACCATGGATTAGGCAAATTAACAGGCTGGCAACAAGAGTAGCTCCAGTTGTCTTCAAACATATACCACGCCAATTCAATAGCCGCGCAGATAACTTAGCTAAACAAGCCAGACACAGGGCACAGAAGGAAGAAAGGACTACTTCTGATCGACTTACTTCGCTATTCTCTCGACTAGGAATTGGATAAGAATCGAGATAGGATTATGTAGAAATGTAGTAAGCGTCCAAAAAAAAAAAAAAAAATACTCTAGAAATTTGATTTCATGTGCGCCAATATATCCAAGTAAGATTAAATATATAATATATATAATATTACATATAAATAGTTCCGGTTTATTCGTTTTTAACCTAAAATCATAACTTAACGGTTTTCATAACAATTACACTTTTTAAAAACATACCCTAAAATTTTAAACCACGATTACATAATCGGTTAGGGTTTTATCGATTTGGTTTAAATTTGAACCACTGTAAAAAAAGAAGAAAAAAATTATTTTTATATTGTGACAATCTTGTATTAATTTTTTTTTTGTCAAATGCTTAAATATATTAAAACACATAATAAGGATATTACAAAAGATCACCCAACACCCCAAGCGGTTTGATCAAGGTGAATAAGTTGAGCTAACTGGAGTGGAGGAGAAACCTTACAGTCACCAAACAACGTGCCAACAAACCTGTGTTTGGTGACCTAGTCAGCTACTCTATTGATTTTGCGACTAACAAAGGAAAAAAGCAGATCGCACAATTTCACAGAACCGTATATCAATTCAATAATATTACAACAATCAAAATTACTACAAGGAAGTCTAGATACTAAAAGTTTAACTATCATTTCACAATCGCTCGTAATAATTGTTGAGTTGACAAAGAAACCTTAAACTAATCTGCATCCCACAAAATGGCTTGCGTCTCCGATTCTATTGAACGTTTAGCTTTTATAGGGTTCAGTATCTAAAAGCACAAAAATCAAAGAAGAAAAATTAAAATTAAAATTTAGAGGTCATAATCAAACATTATTCTGAAAATAGAAAATAGAAAATAGAAAATAGTAGAAAATAGAAAAGGACTTTAGTATCTAAAAGCGCGAAAACTAAAGCAAACGAACAACTACATATATTCTCCCAAACCGACCTTAAACCCTAAATTGCAGCCACCCTCACTTTCTAAAACCCTAAATTACATTAAGATATCATAAATGGATACACATAAAAAGCCAACGAAGATCAGATTTGAATACGAGGACGACGCCGTTGAGGAGAGCTCTAACCTCAAGCTCGACAAAGACACTTCCATGTGCGAGGCCCAGCCCGACTTTCCCATGAGTGACGATAGAACTAGCGCTGACTATTACTTCGATTCCTACTCTCATTTCGGTAATATTCTAGCAGTTATTCGAATTTTTAAGTGTAAAGCTTGTTACCTTTTGGAGGTAATTGAATTATTTTTGGCTTTATGAGTGAATTATATTTTGGGTTTACCAGTTAAAATGAGTTTTCGTTGAGATTTGGTTTTAACGGTCAATTATTTAAAAATTTGATAATCTCTGCTGAAAACTTTTAGTCCACTTCTTATTTTGGATTAGTTTCTTGGTTTTTCTGCTTGAATTGGTTTTTTAATAATTATATTGATTAGTCATTGACCGCTTTGGTATGAATAATGGCCTAATGGGTTAACATTAACAAATATAGCATATTGATCCCTGTGTCTATTTTGCATAGCTGGAGGACCAATAATGCAATTCACCCTACTCTTTATTATAAACTGTCTTTAACTCTAAGCATTCACCATGGCAAAGTGTTGTGCATTCAGTTTCATTAGAATATGGTCGTGATCTTTGTAACTGCTCTTACTTAGTTCTGTTCTCTTTACTTTCTATAAATCCAGGGACTAATACATTTTTTGCCTTTTTTTTTGGTTTGTTTTTGTATGCAGGCATTCATGAAGTAAGTATGGTTATTAGGCGTAGAGCAGATTGTGTTTGACTCTTTTGATCAACCTCAATTTCTCTCTTTCAATTCTTTTTTTTCTTTCTTGATTTCCTTATAAAAGTTGTGATTTGACTTAAGTCTTATTTGTTCACATTTATTTACTTGTTTCATTACTCATTACAAGAACATCATTCTTCTTTTATCTAGTTATAAGAAATATAGAGAAACATGTCTAAACAAGTTAGTTATATCTACATAAAGTATATGTAACTGACACATTATTAGCGTTGTGCCAGTAAAAAGTATCCTTCATGAAATATAATGTGGAAAAATAATGTGTTAATACATTCTGATATGACAAGAGAACTTATAAATACATTAGTTGGTAACCACAATTTGAACAAAAACATGTAACCTGACTCTATGGTGTTGCAGGAAATGTTAAAGGATGTAGTGAGAACAAAAACATATCAAAATGTTATCTATAAGAATGCCTTTCTTATTAAGGATAAAGTAGTCCTTGATGTGGGTGCTGGAACTGGAATTTTATCACTCTTTTGCGCAAAAGCAGGAGCTAAACATGTTTATGCGGTATGCACTTGTTATTAATCTACATTTATCTACTAAAATACCAATTGCATGAATTTGTTACTAATTACAGGTAGAGTGTTCTGGCATGGCTGACATGGCAAAGGAGATTGTACAAAAAAATGGATTTTCAGATGGTGAGAGAATTTAATTGTAGAATTTTTTTATCTTTGTATGGTGTTGCTTATACTTTCAACTTTATTTTTCCAGTTATAACAGTTCTTAAGGGAAAGATTGAAGAACTTGAACTTCCAGTAGCTAAAGTTGATGTAATAATTTCTGAGTGGATGGGATATTTTCTCTTGTACGAGAACATGTTAGATACAGTCTTGTATGCTCGTGATAAATGGCTAGTAAGTTTTTCTCTAAAAGTGATTTTAAGAAGTAAATAGTAAGTAATGAAATTATTTATTGTTTGTGAAGGTTGAAGGTGGAGTTGTTTTGCCAGATAAAGCTTCTCTGTTTTTGACAGCAATTGAAGATGCTGATTATAAAGAAGACAAGATTGAGTGTAAGTCAACTCTTCTTCTATTTGTACTAGAATAAAATAATAACTCTTTGATATTTATGTGCAGTTTGGAACAAGGTGTATGGATTTGACATGAAGTGTATAAGGGAACAAGCAATAATGGAACCTCTTGTTGACATAGTTGAACATAATCAGATTGTAACGAATTGTCATATGTTAAAGGTAATGATCTATTTAATCTTATTTTACTCATTTTTGTCTTAACATGATATTTTCACAGACTATGGATATATCAAAAATGGCATCTGGAGATGCTTCATTCACTGCTCCTTTCAAGCTTGTGGCTGAACGTGATGATTATGTTCATGCTGTTGTAGCATATTTCGATGTTTCCTTCACACAATGTCACAAATCTGAGGGCTTCTCAACAGGTTAGTAAAAATTTCTTTGATCTCACAATTTAAGCTTACTAAGTAGTGTAGAGTCTGATAAGAGAAAATTTGAACGTAACAGGGCCAAAGTCAAAGGCTACCCATTGGAAACAAACAGTGCTTTACTTGGAAGATGTGTTGACTGTTTGTAAAGGAGAGGCAATAACAGGGAATATGACTGTAGCACAAAACAAGAAGAATCCAAGAGATGTTGATATAACGCTAAAGTACTCGTTAAATGGTAAACGCTGTGTTGCTTCGAGAACTCAGTTCTATAGAATGCGTTAATATTCGAGGTTAAATGAGTTTATTATATATAGATATTGTTTTTCTTAATTCTTTCCCCATAGTCTTGGAGAAGATAGTTGCTATAAATTCTTGAAGCACCGGTTTCTAATTGTTTTCTTTTTTAAGAATGTAACATTAAATTATTCATCAAGTTCTCGGATGTCCGTTTGATGTTAGTGTGGGGAATTTCTTCACAAATCAGCTACTTGTATTATTACATTGTACACTTTTCTGGGTTAAAGTAGTGATTGTCTCGACATTTTTGTTTAGTTTTTTTATTTGTTGGAAAAGGGTTTTTTATTAAATTAAAAGAGATTATCACAGCGCATACAAGACCACAAGCACGAAAGAGTTACCTAAGAAGATAGTATACATTTTGCGTTAATTCCTATATTAGGTCTAAGTGTTCATAATCAACTAAAATTGGGGTAAGTAAATAATTCTTTCTTTATTATATACTTTTTGATTAAAGTATTTTATATAACAAACAATAAAACAGAACAAAACAAATTTTATCAACATCACCGCTGTTGTTGACCAGTCAACTTGGAGACAGTCAATGGTCAACTCTAGCGACGATCGACGGTTAATGTTTGTTAATTCTTTTATTTTTTTATTTTTAGGGTGGCCACCAGTCTAATATGGTGGTCAATGATCAACTTGGACGGTTTTTTTACCTCGATTTAAAAAAGAAAAAAAATCGCCAGGGTTGATTGGCATTGTTGCTAATGCTGTTATGACATTTGAAATAAACTAAAGGAAAATTATTTTGTAACATAGTAGTTTAAAATTATTTAAGGAAAATTTATATGGTTTTAGTACTCTTGTTACTTGCTAATGCTGTTATGACATTTGAAATAAACTAGGGGTTATTTTTCCAAGAAATGGGAACAAATTTATAACTAAATAAAATTTGGTTTCTTGTTTCTCTCATTTAACTAGCGTAAAATTCGATCTCTTGATCACTATTAAAGTTGGTTTCTATAGAGTGCTATGTTCATATAAAAGATAATACAAGAAAAAGTGGAGAAAAAGGAAATACAATGAAAAAGATGCTCTATTTTCCAAAGCTAAATCTAGAGCTCTGACTTGGTGGTTTTGGAACTCTTTTTCTTGGGGGCTGCAGCTTTTCTCCTTCTCCACCATTGTTGTATCTGACGTGAAGCTCTGTTTACTTTACTCTTCAATGCAACACGAGCATCTAATATTCCTCTACTTATCTTCTCCTTCCAATCACTTTTCTTATTTTCTTTTTCTCTCAAAACTTTTCCCTGTACCCTTTACTTAAATTAGCATAAAGAACCAAAGGCTAAATTAGCATATTTCATATGTTTTTTATAGTTATTATACCAAGTTGGAAGGGAATTTTTCCTCCGCATCATCCTCATCTTCATCTTCTGCATCTTCACCTCCAAAGTTTTGAGACTTCATTAAATCCTCTCTCGAGTACATTTTCATCCCAGGTGCTCCAGGCATACCCTATAAATGAGTAACACATAATTCAGAAATCAACAATTTTATAAACTTGACTTTAATTTACAACGAGAGTGAGTACCTCCATAGACTTCATTAGCCTCTCCATTTCAGCCTCTTTTTCTGACTTTGGAACGAAAGGCTCTCCTGGAGTCCTATTCTGAAGATAGTCAAAAATATAATTCAGTATCAAAATAGTGAGTCACTCGAATATAAAAAAATTGATACCTTGGGAACTGGTGGTGGCTTTTTTTTGCATGCTCCTGTTAGGTCCTTACAAAGGAAACTAACTAACACTTCAACCCTAGGCTTGTTTGTGTAAATATATTCTGCCACATCCGTATCAGAATACCCCATAGTCTGCAAAATAGCAAGGTTCATGGGTTCAAGTAAACCGTACAATTATAAGGGCACATATGTCTTTCATCATTAAAGCTTTAAACAAAATGATCAAATAAGAAGCCTTACCTCTTGACAAGCTCGCTCAATAGTTTTGCATTTTGCATTACATTGTCCTTCAGAGTCTTGTTCAACAAGCTGGAAAATAAATATACAACAAATAAGCATTATAATTAAAATGAACACCAAGAACCAATATATTGTAATATATTTATTTTTTGCATCTTCTTAAATGGATAATACTATGTAAGCAATTAACGTGTTACAATGGGTAATGCCGTAATTATTGTTTCTTGTGTTATGCGAAATAGCTGAATGAACCCTGAGTTTAAAAAAGTAGCAAATACTCCTGTCTTATACATTAATATTGCAAATCTACCCCCTCCACATATGTATTTTTCCTATTTTTCGGATTAATACAGGGTATAGTTGCTACTTGTTGTAAAACACGGGTATATTTGGCTATTTTTGTAACAGAGGACTAATTCTGCAATTACCCTTTCCAAATAACCCACAAGGTCATCTGAGAGGGATTAATAGATTCGGGATTTTCCTAGAATCAAGTTACAAAACTTAATATGCGATTTTAGCTACATAGAAAAAGACTGGAAAAAAGAAGGAAAAGCCGAGATTCTTACCTCCAACTTATCTCCATTCTCCACAATATCAATTTTAAGAATCCAATCAGCTTCTTTCTTCTTCAAATTGCAAATATTCTCCGAAATCTCAATAATTTCATACTCGGATATCTAATCTCCCATCAAAAAAACAAAACCATATTATTAAATCAACAAGTAAATCATCCCACCACACTCTTAACCTATTTTGAGCACCAAAATTATTTAAAATATTCTGAGTGTGATAATAAGCTGAACATAGTATATGATCAGATTCTAAATTTAGTACAATGGAGAAAACAGAGATATACACAGGTGATGAATTTACCTTCTTAGGGGATATCTGAGCCTGTTTGGATTGTACTTGATTGTGCAACTCTTTTCCGAGTATTTCACATACTTGACATTTGATATATGGAATGTCTTCTTTTCTTGCAACCCCAGCTGGCTTTTTTGAACAATGTGAAAGATTTATGGATGATAATGCAATTATCAAAAGTATGGTTAGTATTGATAATTCATAAAATTTGGACATCGCGTTTATCGTTTAAGTAGCAAGAAGATAGATCACAGTTGAGGGTTTTGTAGGATTTTGTATATTGGAGTAAAATCTACGTTTATCGATGTAGTACGACGTAAGGAAATTGTTACGTGTTGTGAGGTTTCTGATTGGTTGATTTGAAGTAGGTGTGTTGGGATCCACAGCTTCAGCCAATGAAAATTAAGCCTTACTTGGCAGCCGTACATTAAAAATATTGGTCTAAATAAAAATGGAGTAAATTTCATTTCTAATTTAACTTTATCTTTTTATTTTTTTTATTTTGACCACAATTTGGTGAACATCTTTGTATAAAAATTGGATTTTTTTTACCATGATTGGTATATATTTATGACCAAAACTGAAAATAAAAAATTGAAGATGTAACTTAAATTAAAGAAAAATGAAAAATTTGGCCAAAAATAGAGAAACTAGTAGAAAAAAAAAACAACTCATAAAGATGAGGAATAGTATATATATTGGTATTATCAAAATATCACATATGACTTTTTTTTTTTTTTGAATATCACAATGCAATCATTTTGTTCTTGATATAGTCTTTTATTATTACTTGTTGATTCATCCGCGCTTATGCTTATACTTTGATGTTGTCAAAAGGGGATAAAACACATCTCTATATCGTGTATTTTAATTCTATGTGCTAATAACTATATATCGTATACTTTCAGAGAAATATAAAGAGTAGTTTCCAGGGGTTTTGCGAAGGAAAGTGCTTTGAGTGATTCAAATCTATATTACATATAATATTTTAATTTCTTCTTCTTCTTCTTCTTCTTGATATGAGAATGTGAACGTTCCTGTGTAAATGAGGGACAATGAGAGTGTGTTTTATAAAATATATGAATACAGAGAATGAGTATTTTAAGAACATTATGAGAGATTCATATAAGAGGAATGGGAGATTATGAAAAGAATGGGGGTTGAGAAAAAATAGGGGGAAAATTGTATGGTGATAGTAATATAAACTAGGTAAAGCCCGTGACACTCAAGAATTTTTTTGTTTCGTTGACGAAAATCGAACCTAGGTTCCCTGGTTTGAGGTGAGGTCGAGGTCAAGATTAAATTTAAGGTTAAGGGTTAAGGTTAAGGTTTAGGTCAATTATAAGGTTAAGGTTTAATAAAATATAAGGTTTGAGGTTGAATATTAACACGATGAATCTTCATTTGTTTAAGGTTAAGTTTAAGGTTAAGATGAGAATTAAGGTTGAGGTTTAAAGTTCAAGGTTTAAGGTAAAGACTAAGGTTAAATGTTAACGTTATGGTTAAAGTCAAAGTTAAGGTTTAAGGTTTAAAGTTCAAGGTTCAAGGTTAAGGTTAGGGTTAAGCTTAAAGGTTAAGGTTAAGGTAAAAAAGTTAAGATGAAGGTGAAGGTGAAGGTTTAAGATAGATGTAAGGGTTAAGTTTTAAGGTTAAGGTTAAGGTTTAAGGTTTAAGATTTAAAGTTTAAGGGTTAAGTTTAAAGTTTAGGTTAAGGTTAAGGTGAAGGTAAAGATTATGGTTTATGGTTTAAAGTTCAAGTTTTAGGGTGTAAGGTGTAAGGTGTAAGGTGTAAGGTGTAACGTGTAAGGTTAAGTCTAAGGCTAAGGTTAAAGTTAAGATTTAAGTGAAGGTTAAGGTTTAAGTTAAGGTTAAGGGCAAGGTTAGTTTAAGTTTAAGTTAATGGTTATGTTAATGTTTATGTTAACGTTAGGTTAAGATTAAAGATAAGGTTGAGGATATAGTTAAGGTTAATAGTTAAGGGGTTAAGGGTTAAGGTTTAGGGTCAAGGTTAACAATTAAGGAGTTGAGGTTAAGGGTTAGGATTAAGGTTAAGGTTAAAAGTTTTGGTTAAGGTTATGGGTAAAGGTTAGGATTTAGGTCAAGGATAAGGTTATTGTTAATTTTGAGATAAGGTTTAAGATTTAAGGTTTAATGTTAAGGTTTAATAAGATTTAAGGTTTGAGGTCGAATATAAGCTCAACCTGGTAACCGGACCGGATCTTACCGTTTCTTGGACCGGACGGCTCCACCGGTTCCAAATTGGAACCGGAGCGGAGCTACAGTGCGAGGAAGAACCGAACCTGACCGGCCTACTAGCTATCGGTTCGGATCTTTTAAAAAAAATCCTTGCCTAAGGACTAGTCCGAACCGGACCGCTAACCCAGATTTTAGTTTTTCTTTTAATATATGTTATAAGGTGAAAACCGGACCGAAACAGGACCGAAACCGATAATACCGGTTCGGTTTCCAATTCAAGAAAAATAAATACTGCACCGGTAAGCCTAGGACCGATAGACCGGACCGATATACCGGACCGGTCCGTTAAGCGTTAGACCGGTAAAAGCGGGTCCGAACTAGACCGGCAGTATTGTTTAGTAGTGTTGAATATCAGCGCGATAACTATACATCTGGTTAAGGTCAGAATTAAGGTTTAAACCTTTAACTTAAGGATAAAGTTAGGGTTAAGATTAAGGTTAAAATTTAGGTTAAGGTTATAAGATTTAAAGTTTAAGGTCGAGTATCAACGTGATAAATCTTCATCTATTTAAGGTTAGAATTAATATATAAACCTTAAGACTAAGGACAAAGTTATGGTTAGGATTAAGGTTGAAATTGAGTAGAATATTATTATTTCTAAAAAATAGAATTTTTTTCGTGTTTAATTATAAAAAAACTGTTATAGCTAATTTCACGTTTTTTAGTATGTTTGGTCACTTTCATGCGAGTAATTTCAGTATCTATAAAAACATTACACTTTCAGAAAAACAAATCTTTTCATATTTAGTTATAAAAAATGCTATCACACCTAATTTCACAATATAGATCATATGCTCCTCATTTTCAAATAGTAGGTGGTCCACCAGAACATTTTCCAGTTTAAATAAAAAACTATTTTTATATATAAAGTATTTATGAGGATTTGGAAAAGGTTTTGAAAGTTTTGGAAATTTTTAAGAGGAAAGGGAAATTTTTTGAGAGGAATGGAAGGTTTGAGAAAAAATAGGGAGTAACAAATGTGTGATATGTGATATAGATCTATATCATAAATGAAAACAAAATAAAATAAAAGCTAATGGTCTACAAATAAATTGAGAAGAATGTTTAATTCATTCTGAATAGTATTAATAAAAAGTAACCTACAAACTCATATTTTGAGAAAATGTTGAATCAAAAATAAAAGCCGTTGAGTAAAAACAATCCAAAATTTAACAAAATTCATTGATAAGTTTCAGATACAATTTTAAGATGAAGTGCTGATAAACCAAAACCAAACTATTCTCCAACAAAATCACATTTTCAAGAAGACCAGTCTTGGTCTGTAAGTATTATAGCAAAGAAGACAAGTTTAAATGAATGATGTGATTTATTCTTTCCACATATCTGAGAATTCATCAACTTCCAAGGTATTTGAAAGCTCGTGAATCTTCCTTCTAGTCTTTGCTTTAACTTTCTTGGCATATTTCCCAGCTTTCTGTCTCTTCTCTAGTGCACGAATCTACATTCATAACAAACCAAACACATTATTACATAATCTACATAACCATTTCTTCATCATGAAACTATGTGTTTATATCTATCCAATTATTTACACTTAACAACTCAGAGCACATTAATATATCATCCATGAAAGGCAAAACTTATGTACTAAGACTAATATCATATAACTAACCGTGTTTGGTGAAACATAAAATGGATTCTCATATAGAGTTGGGCCACCAAAACTGCCACCAAAAATCTTGATTGGGTTCAAGCAAAATCTTGGACCCACCTATCAACAAATAAAACAAATTTAAGTTTATCATGACCGAGCAGAATAAAAGAAAAGGCAAAGAAACAAACCTCAATAAGAGTCATTTTCTCAAGATCCCCACGGTCTAGTTTTTGTGGTCCACTTTGAGGACAAGATATCTGTTCACAAGAGCAATCATGCATTACTACTAAGAGATATAAATACAATTTTGGAAATCTTTGGATTAAATAAGTGTACCTGATAATTGCGGAACCATATGTGATCATCAGCCAATGAGAAAACAAAAACATGATCATGGTAAGGTTTAGATTTCCTGTGGTCCTTGGGAGTTCCAAATATCTAACAAGCAAAGAAGATAGGCTAAATCTCTCTTGAAATATAATCAAGAGTTGAAAGAATATTAATATTACCTGAGTGATCAACTCTTTCAAAAGTTTCCAGTGAGGATCTTTATCAAAGTTGGATGAGAAAGTCAATAGAGGACGTGAACCCTTAAGATGATTTCCAGTAAGCTTCAATTCTTCCATGGTGTGCACTATTATAGTATAAAACCAAAATAAATTTAACCATGTATTTCCTCTTAATACTCACAACTTTTTCAAGACTAACCTGCATTAACCAAAAATTTCACAGATGGACCATTTGGGCATTTAGCCATCCACATATACAGGTCTTTCCCTTTCCTGCACTGAAATCCAACAAATAAACTTCCATCTTAGTCCACTTATATATTACAGATTCAATTACTATATCTTCAATCCTTTCTTCTACTTATATCAACTAAACTGACTTTAAATTAAAATCAGCCAATTTCACAATATCATACAGAAAAACAAGATAAGTGGAATTTAAAAAAAAAAAGGCATATTGATGGGTTATGCAAAATAGTCAGATATATAGTCTTAATGTTTCAAAAGCAGCAAACAATTTACTCTCCAACGGGGTATATTATCTATTTTGACATGACACACACAAGAATTTGGGTACTTCTTTAAGATTCGAGTATATTTGGGTATTTCGTAGAACATAAGGAACCTAATGTGCTATTTACACCAATATAATTTGAGCAACAATATCAAATCATAAATCATAGGTAGAAGAAACACAATAGATACCAAAGTATACCTCAAAAAATAAACAAGAAGAACAGCTCTTGAGCTCGACAAGCTCATTTAAAGTAGCCCCTTTACTCTCCTTCGACTCAACTTTGTTATCCTTCTTACAATGAGGCAAGAGTGACACCAAGTTCAACATCAAATGACGATACCTACAAAACATACGGGATAAAATATTCATAAGCAACATTAAAATAACTCTAAAGCAAAAGAAAAATTATTTAAAAAGCAAAAATTAAACCTGTAATTAATGCGACGGGAGCAAGTAACCAAAACTTTCTCTTTATTTCGGAAACCGGGCTCTTTCTCGTTTTTGTTGTCTTTGACATCATCATCTTTCCAACCCAAAAGTGTTCTTTTAGGTCTTTCTATTGCAGTTTCATTCTTTACCACAGCTGATTCTCTATCGCTTTGCTTTCGCTTCTTCCCCATCCTAAATTTGTACTAAACAAAATAAAAAGAACAGAGTGTAAGAAATAACAACTAGCTCGAATAGTAATAATAACTTAGCGACAAGAACAAATTTTGATAGCTTTCATACTTTTTTGCTAAAATTGAATTCAATTATTGATGAATTTGACGAATTTTAGGAGAGGAAGGGTTTGAAGTTTTACCTTGTAGTGGTAGAGAAGAATGAAGAGGGATAGCGGTGAGTTTGGAGTTGGAGAGAGACTAAAACCCTACGGGCCTAAACCCAAAAATATCGGGTAATATCGTCGGACTGAAAAGATGGGCTAGTAAGAGTGGGCTTAAGCCCACATATGATTCTAAAATATCTTATTTAATTCAATTTTTTTGAAAAAAATGCTAACTAAGTGAAAAGATATCACATAACTTTTGTTTAACTATCCAATCAGCAATATTGAATTATCTCTTTAAATACACTAGAATCGCAATTTACCAATATCCAAACAAAGAGCAGTGTCTCTTAAAGTATTACATAAGTATTGTATTCTCAATTTTTCACCTTCGTTCTTTACTATCACGTTACTTGACGGAAAATTAAATTGTAATAGCACAAGACTATAAACAAATTAAAACAGATTCAAAAAAAAAACACGAAAGTAGTTAGTTTATTGTATTTATGTGGTAAACCACTGCCTTAAAAACAATTTTGATATTGTCAAGGTGTTAAAGAGTTTGATATTGGTCGTTTACTAAGGCGTAACCGCTACGTCTTAAGTTTGTGTATACTCACAAATGAAGTATTGGGGTTTGTTTGTAATTATTACTCAGAAACTGCAAAAGAAATATTAAGAATTTTATATCAGGAATGCATGAAGTGGTGTGTTCCAAATGACCTACTTTGCGCTGGTATATATAATAATACAAGAGTGCTACATAACGCCCTAGAATTAATGCAGTATAAGACCAAGCAACAAACAAGGCATTGTAGTTAACACATTGTGATCGTTTAAAAACTGGTTAGGTATTTGGACAAGTTTATGCATCAAAGGGAAAAACGTGTTTAAATAAGTTTGTAACATCAAATTTTAAAGAGCATAAAATGTTTCCAAAATGTGGAATTGTTATTGGGAGATTATCTGAAAATGTTTTCACATGAAAAAGCTTAAAACATTTTTATCGTTAAACCCCTAGTATACATAAAGGGATTTTGTTAACTAACGAATTTAATTTTATTTTTTAATCCTCCCAACTCCCACACTTACGATATGCTGGCACCGGAGCCGAAGCCTAGTCGGGAAAGAGATAGTAGTGGCACGCGTGTGGGGATAATCTCCAAAAAGTCTCACTAGTATATGATGTCACTTTTGATAGGTAAGAGTGAACATTTTGAATGTAAATATAAATAATCCTTTACATTTCACCGATGTGTATGATAAAAGTGCAAATAAGATCAAAATGTTTTACACAAAAGTCAATAAAGGTTGCCCTTGTTTGAAAATCATGTTTATAGAGAATGATTTACGATAACTCCCCACATATGACTTATCAAAACATGATGAGACGAGTAGGTTCTGAGCGAGTGGTAAATTAAATTGTACTTAAACACCAAATCCCAATCAACAAAGATATGAACTACAATGTAATAAAGCGAGGAAACAACCAAACCTGGTCACCAAAGTCTTTCTTCAACTTAGATCCTCACAACACATACTCAACCGGATTGTTTGAGAAAACTCCACGATACTGACATACGCACTTTAAGGGTCATGCGCCTACATTGGTTTTCATGAATGACCTAAGAGGACAACCCATGTCTTTATAAGGTGCAGACCCTATATTCTCACTCGCGTAGGTAATTTCAAGAATGTTAAACCATTGTTAGATTTCTCCTCTTGGGACTTGAAATTATTAAGAGCTTTAAAGCGCATCCTCATCACAAGTCGGCGAGTTCATCAAGTCTATCACAATATGACTACCACAAAGGTTATGAACTCATTTTAAATCACACAAAAATGGGTCATTTCAGCTAATTATTCGTCATATTTACGAAAAACCCCTTCCTTAAGAGAAATTTGAGAAGATTCAATGAGAGTTGGTCATGCAAACTGTGTAAGTAGCCCCTATAAACTTCCCTCAATGATTCTTTTCTTTTTTTGTATTTTTTCAATAGGAGCAAAAATATGTTATCGTCCATATCACTATATATCTATGCATTGTTAATGGGGGTGTTGAGGCTCTTATATGTGCTTAAATTACTATATTCTTAGTATAAGGTGAGTCATGATATGAATACTTAAATTGTGCTTAGCTATGTGCTATGATTGCAAGTATACGGTATGTATATTTTGTCATCATCAAAATGTGAAAAACTATCTACATTATATCGTTTCTCTTACTTTTGATATAATATTGTTTTGGGTATGATTGTGTGTGTTAATTATATCTTAGCAAGCCATGGGTCATCGAGGCATTATCTCACGTAGCTTAACTGAAATTCAGTTGAGTTCGGACCTTTGAGAGATCACGATGTTAGACCATCAAACTACATTGAGGTATTGGACAAGTATTGTTAGCTAAGTTTGGACTTCTAATAAACCAGAATACTGGACCACCAAAGTCCATCGGAGAAATCTATCAAGTTCCGCTCAAAGTCAAACCTTCGAGATACCAGAGTATCATATATTTATGTCTATCTAAGATGTACCCAAATAAATAGTAAGATATCAAAAAATTTCAAAATCAGATACCGGAATCAACTATCAAGAAGTCCAAACCTTTGTTGTTCATTTGATAAACAAAACTGTTGGCAGCTCGGCCCCCCGAAGACTAAGTCGGACCTCTGGGGAGCAAAGACCATAGTTCTGAGCCAAACGTTAGATCTTATCTAAAAGGTTCCACATAGAACATGACCGTCGAATCTCTTATAAATACAAGGCCATTTTTTTGGGAAAAACAATTCTTCCAGTCATCATATTTCAAGCCAAAAAGAGTATATCATCAAGGAGAATCTACTACTAATCGAAGACACTTTGTAATAATTGTTTATTACTATTCTAAGTTATTTTTATATATATATATACTCATAAAGGAGTATAATGCTAGGTAAATTAGTTTCAAACCTATAAGCCATAGATTTATACTTTTGTTCTAAATTATAAGTGAGATCTTCAATATGAAAGAAAAGAAAGACAATTGAGTTTTGTGTCAATAGTTGGTTCCTTGTATTGCAATAACCAATAGAATGTTCCAAGGGTTTACGAAGTGGATGTGAAGGTTTGTGTTATCACCTCGTTGGAATAAACACGAGAGATTAGTGAAAAATCTTGCAAATCCTAAGGGTCCAATAAACCTTAGGTAGTGGATTAGGATTATGAGAGTTGAACCATTGTACACCTCTATCCTTACACTTATACTTAATGCATACTAAATGTTTATTGTTGTACCTCCTCCATATGTGTTTATCATAGGTTATAGATCTTACACGCTCATCTTATATTTTATATATTGCTTAATAAACCTTTAACTTATCAATAGTTTGGTTTTTTAATTTTATTTGACTTAATCCTTTTACCCCGTACCATAGGACTATGCTAACAACACCTGGATAATTTATCCAAGGTGTATAGCCAAAATGGCGAGAGAAAGCACTAAATGACTATTTGTTAAAGCCAAATTACCATTATAAAGGATTTTAGAAATTGCAAAGATGATTTATCTCCTTTCTACTAATAGAATTAACATTAACTTCATATGCACGCATATGTTGTTCTTCAGACTTGATTAGGGGTGAGCATGGTTTGGCTCGTCCCGGTTTTTGTCCAAAACCGAAACCAAACTGGATAACTCGATTTTTTTAATTTAAAAACCAAACCGCACGGTTCATGGTCGGTTCGATAACTCGGTTTCGGTTCGGTTTACTCGGTTGCGGGACAGTTTTTGGTTTTAGCACGCGGTTTGAATATAATAGATGGATGAATAATAAAAAAATCCAGAAAATCGGTTTTAGCATTTAGTATTTGAATGTGTAATAAATAATTCCAAAAACTAAGTTTAAGAAGTAGCTTTTAATTGCAGAAACTTTACATAAAAATTGCAGAAGTTTTTTTAATAACAATACAGAAGTTTTTTTTAATAACAATACAGAAGCTTTTGTTTGAATGAGAACAATGCAGTAGCTTTTTGTTATAACAATACAATAGCTTTAGACAATAATACAATAGCTTTGAAGAATAAAGACTTAGAAACAAACAAGGCAGTCTAAACCTTTGTCTTTATTTTCACATAATAAAATATACTTTGGAATCAAAAAGAGTATTCATTTTTTTTTTTTGTTACATAGGAGAGCCACTTTGGACTCGGAGTCATTGGTAGACCAAGGTCCTGGCCAATGAGCTAATCCCATCTGGTTAAAAAGAGTATTCATTTTATATATCAATATTTACAGTAATAAAACAGACACAATACACTTGTAAAGAGGACTAAATATCATCTATCTGCAAAATATTAAGAAAAAAAAAGCTACTGCTCTGTTTTAAAAAAATAGATTAAATTTCCATTAAAATATTTTCCATTAGCTTTTCAATATCTTTTCAATAACTTAAACCTGAAAATCTACTTTCCAAAAATTTCCCAATACCTCAAAATATGAAAATTTACTTTATTTAGCAAATATTCCAAATAAACTACTAATGTGTTTCCAAAAAGTAAATAAAAATCTACTGCTACAATATTGCTTACAAATAATATTATACTCTATATATTATATTTCGGAGATGAAAGTAAAACCAAAAATAGTACAAAAGTAAATAACTTGTTTCTAATTAACCTAAAGTTTAATGTATTCGGGATTTACCGAAGAATTAAATTCCAACTCATTCTCACCGTTATGTCATGGGCTTCATCAGTTCTTTCACTATGCCTCGCATCTTTACCTTCTTAATTTTTCACTGACTTTTATTTCTTTCAAACTATTGTTCAGATTTAAGGATCATATATCTATGAATCAACATAAAAACGATATTATCTGCAATAATCAATACTTTTTTAACAAAAAGCTGAAATATAATTCAGACATAAATTTCGTATTACAATTAAAATACTCAGTAGTAAAGTTTGACAAAAAGAAAATACAAAATAAAACTTCATGCTATCATATTTTCATATTTAACATAATTAAACTAATGACCTTATGTTCATTTTTTTTCAGTCTTGCATGGAAAAAAATTCGATCCACTTGAAAATGCATCACAAGTATTAAAAAAAAGAGCATTAGTATTTTAATCAAATCAAATATATTACAGTTATAAAACTTTTTTCTCATGTATTAATCTATATCATTTTAAGTCTATTACTCTGTAATTTTTTTTTTTTTAAAATATAGATAATAGAATAATCATGAGACTAAACAATAGAAGAAGAATATAAATTTTATACCTATTTCGATTTTATCTAATTTGCCTTGCAATTCATCAATATCCTTGCTCTTCACCTCATTAACCTCGATGTCAATCGGTGAAGACCGTATCCAATTTTGAGCACGAATTAGAGTTTCGGCTGTCTTAGGAGTAAGGAAACTCCTAAATGAGTCAATCACCCTACCACCAATACTAATGGATGATTCAGACGCGACAGTAGAAATTGGAATCCCTAACACATGTCAAGCAATTTGAGAAAGTATCGGAAACTTCAAAGAATTTATTTTTAACCAATTCAAAATATCAAATTTATCATCCCTCCTTTCTATTCCATCGGACAAGTATATCTCAAGTTCAGATTTAATATTGACACCTCCTTCCTCCTCTAACTTTTTATAAAAATATGATTCCATATTACCACTCTTAGAACCAGAGACATCAATACATGATGAAGAAGAAGCCCCTTTTTCATGGTTTTTATCCGCTTTCATGTTATAATGACCAAACAATTCCTTCAAAGTTTCGAAACCCTATCGCTGATCTCCTTGATGTTCCGAGAACCTGTTCCATAACCCTGTCCTAAATAAAACTCAAGATAACACATTTTTTTGCAGGGATCTAACACAACGTACACATACAACAAAAAGTTTGTATTGTTAAGACTGTCCCAGTATTTTTTGTATTTCTGTTTCGTGGACTTGGCCATATCCTTCTCTACTATGTCTAAACTATTACACATCACACATCTTAGTGATACTTGTATGTATCGCTACAAGTTCATTAAAGAAGAAATTAGATGTGCAATACTTTGAGCCTGAAATCAAGTTAGTGACATTGTAGATTTTTTTAGAAATTGAACAAAATATCTAGCTTTCAACCAATCACTTTCTTGAGGAGATCCAACTACTTTATCCTTCCTATTTCTTTTTTTTATCTTTCTCGGCGTCTTCCTCATCATCATCATCATTAATAAAATATGCTTTATAATGTTAATTTATTTCTTTAAGCCTATCAAAAGCATCAACATACTTCTCCGCCGTATCCAACATCAAATATGTGGAACTCCACTTCGTTTCAACATCTAAATTAACTTTTTCGTGACTATTTATTTTGCACCAATCAACACATTCTTTAAAGGCGGTTTCTCTAGTTGGAGAGGACCTAACAAACTGTACCGCTTGTCTAATCCTCGCAATTGACTCATGTTGGTTTTCCAACCCATCCTTCACCAAAAGATTAATAATATAAGCACAACACCTCAAATCCATATACTTACAATTGAGTATCGAATCACGACCTTTAAGTACACTCTGCAAATGTCTTATAGCCCCATCATTTGAAGAAGCATTATCAACAGTAACTGTAAAGACTATTAATTCCCCATTTTTTTCAAAAAAAAAACTCGACCATTTCTCTAATCGTGGATATGATTAACTATATGACAAAAGTTTAATACCTTTTTCCTTAATATCAAATTATCATCTATCCAATGGGCTGTGAAACACATGTAGGTTATATTTTGAACCGATGACCATGTATCAGTGGTAAGAGAGATTGTTCGGCCTTTTAAGAGTTTTTTCAACTTAGTAGCCTCCTCTTTATAGATTGTTAAACAATCTCTAGCCACTATCCATCGAGATGGAATTTTGAATAAAGGATTTAACTCCCAAGCATGCTCCTTATAACCTTCATCATCAACTATACTAAATGGGCGATTATCTTTTATGCACATCTTAGCAAGTGACAATCTACATTTATCTTGATTGAAAGAGTGAACACCAAGCTCACTACCCACATTCGCGTTTGGCTTAAAACCTAACAGTGACTGGTTTTTTTTTATCAGTACCGACTTTACTCCTTTTTCCCAAATAAGCAGAACAAGTTGAACACGAATGCTTTAAGTGATTATTAAGGGCACAGTCCCATCTTTATTGCTATCACATCCGATGACCGCCTTACAGTATATACATTTTGACTTTGTTGCACCCTTAACGTATGAGAAATGATTCCACACCTAAGACCAAACTTTACCTTGAGTTACAGGTTCTTTCAAGACATGTTGAGTTTGTTGGTCAGACATTGTTGTGTTATCCTGAAACTCATCTTCCACATGAATGCTACTACTATCACCCCCTCTTCATCAACATCTATCGTATTTTCCATCTGATAAATATAAAATACATGTAAGTTTCTTAAAAGGAGTCAAAATAGTAAACAAACCCTACAAATTCTTGCTAAATAATTTGTTAAAAATAAGAAAGATATGTAATCAACTAATTTAATTATATATTTAAAGGTTTAAATCAAATACTATAATACTACTATGATAACCTCGTCTAAACCTAATAATTTAAAAATGCGGTCTATACAAAATAAAGTGCAGGAGATACAACAACTAGGGTTGAATAAATAATTAACAACATAATTTTATCATTGTGGTGTTTAAGATTTAAATTAGAAAATATATAAAACCTTATTTACTTCTCCATGTTGATGGTGCAACAGTAGTGATGTTGGTGGCTAATGATCTTGTATGGTGGCTATGGATGTACAAACTACATAGTTGAAACGTTGAAGTCGGCTAAGTGATTATAATTCATGGAAAATTGGAAATAGAATGAAGAGGAAGCGTCACAGAAATTAATTTAACTAATGTATTTTTTTTAGTTTTCCTAGTTAAACATAAATGGGTTGCCCAACAGTTAATTTAACTAATGTATTTTTTTTTTTAGTTTTCCTAGTTAAACATGACTGGGCTGCCCAACAGTTTTAAAACTTAATAGGACTGGTTTGGTTCTTTTGGTTCGGTTTATGTGTAGTACACCTAACCGAACCAGAATATTTGGTTTTTGAAAAAATTAAAAACTAAACCAATCGGTTTTTCGATTTTCGGTTTTTTTGGTTCGATTTTTTTCGGTTTTTTGGTTCGGTTTGGTTTTCTGGTTACCATTTACTCAGCCCTAGACTTGATACGAGGTTTGATGCAGAAACCACATCACATGTAAAGATTATTCTCAATCTTACGTTGAATATGAGAGAATTTAGTCGCGTTGAGTATGAGAGGATTTAGTAATATTTAAAGTATCAAAGTAAAAATTTCATTGGGTGTTGCTCCCCTTTTAAGAACATAAGACTATGACTGATTTTAAATTTTTAGAACTTAAAACAAAATCTATTAGACGGAAGGGAGTGGACCACAACAAATGGTCGACAAGTTCTACATTAACCTCTGGTAGAAATTTGTAAAAACAATCAGTCAACTAATACTTATATATTTGCTGTCATATAGAGATTTTTATTCAGTCAATGAAAATATCCCAATGCTGCCACAATTTTGTCATTGAAATGTAGTATTTTGTAATGTTATTTATTATTTCTTGTCGCATTCCTCTATTGCATTTTGGACACTTGACATTGATTGATACGGTCGACATATGTAGAATTAAAAAAATCCCAAAGTATCTTGACAATTAGCTAACACGTATAATTAGATTTGATACAGAACTATCTTCATAGAATAAACTATCTATGTCATAATCATAATGTTTTCTAGCATAAGTGTCATAGGTTGCAACTTTTACATTTGGGGTCTTTCTACTATTTAACTACTCAATCTTTCTTCTATCACTTATCAACACAACATAATGAAAATTATATGTAAAAAGGCAGTCTAAAACAGTGTAGCAATTCTGCCGCCTGTCCTAATGAATTTAAGCACTTTAAACTTAAAAACACATTTTTTAATAAAAATTAAAATACTTATGAAAAATATTAAAAAAAAATGTTTTTTTAGATTTAATATCACTTAAAGTGCTTATTTAAAATAAATAAATATATTTAACGTTTCTTCTAAAAATATTTCAAAAGATCAAGAGCATTTTTAAAAATCTTGCTTTTTAAAATAAACCAACACATTAACCCCATTGTCTCAATAATTTAAAATAAAATCCCTTAAATACAAACTTTTATACCAGTCCTAACTTTTTAAACATAGAGACCAAAAAAAAGAAAAACTTATTTTATTTTTGATGTAGTAAAGTTTAATTAGAGATAAAAGTCCAAATATAAAAATTGTGGAAAAATCGTTTAATTATATGAAAAAGAAAATGTATACAAGAATACTAGTTGCCTAGCCTATAATTAACATAAATCATATCTACACATTCCCTAGAGATCTTTTTTTTTTTTTTTTTGTTCTTGTTGAAAGATACATTCCCTAGAGATGAACTATTAACTTTAGCAAAACAATCAAATATTCTCTTTTCCATTTACAACAACTATCAACGACCAAGTTAGGAAATCAATGTAGGCTCCATTACTTGTAAAGAGTAAAGAGACCTCCAACTATACATAAGAAGAGGAATAAACAAAAAGTCAAGATAACAAAACAAAACCACATTAATAATAACAATAAAGTTATAAAGCAAAATATTAACATGTGAATCCCAACACCCCTTCTGTTTTGGCTCATTCTTAATTTCAACTCGTCTGGTCTGAGAATGCATCAAGAAAAAACCAGCCACACCTCTAACAATTTACTCCCTTTTATCTCCAGTTTCTTCTATAACATCACATCATCGTAAAATGTTGTCCCTAGAGATGAATCAATATCACCAATAATCCTTACACGAGCATATCCCATCCTTAAAGTGATGAAACCGTTTCACATCACGAACAACTATTTCCCTATCAATTTCCCCCGAAACACGCTTCATAAATTCATGACAATCCTCACATATCCTTAGGTTTTTAAAAATCCTAACTTTTCCACTCGGAATATTACTAATTAACGCAAAACTTAGCGCTAATCTTTCACTGTGATACGATACAAGTTTCCTTTTTTCTCCTTCCGATACATTATGAAGCACATTCTCTGTAACCGGAACATAACCCGTCAAAGCAAATTTTTCCATTAGCTCCTCCAATTTATGATAAATATCTCTTACTCTCGGATGTGAAACATCCTGAGATAAAAACACGTGTATTTTAGCATCGGTTTCAATCCAGCTACACCCCGGTTCCTTTTTAATTCCCTTATGTGTCATCAATGATCGTATTTTCGACACATCTTTCCACATCCCTTTTGATGCGTATATATTAGCTAATAATACGTAAGTTGAATCCACTTCTTCTCCAATTTCAAACAGTTTTTTTGCAGCACTTTCACCTAATTCTACATTTCCATGGATTCTACATGCTCCAAGAACAGTTTCCCAAATTAACGCGTTTGGAGTTACATTCATGTCTGTAATAAACTTCTCAACCTCATCAAATTTACCAGCTCGACCAAGAAGATCAACCATGCAAGCATAATGCTCAATGGTAGGGGTAATTCCGTAAACTTCATCCATTGACGAAAATAGTCTTCTCCCTTCTTCAATTAAACCCATGTGACTACAAACAGTAAGAATACCTAAAAACGTTACTCTATCAGGCAATGAGCCTTCGTTTATCATTCTTTCAAAAGCTAAAAGAGCTTTCTCACTCTCACCATGCTGTGAGTATCCGAAAATAACAGTGTTCCATAACACCGTATCGTAAGATTTCACACCGTAAAAAATAGTCTCTGCATCATTAAGGCATCCGGATTTACTATACACATCAATTAACACACTGGACACAAACATATCGTTAAAATGCCCAGATTTTATCGCTAACGAGTGTAACTGACGCCCATTTTCGAGACTAGCTATTTCAGAGCAACCGCGTAAACAGGTGGCGATAGTGTATTGGTTAGGCTTAACACCTTCTCTTTGCATTTCACGAAAGTATTGCACAGCTTTCTCGCCTTGATCACTTTGTGCGTAACTTGCAATCACAACCGTCCATGCGAAGAGATCTTTATGTTTTAAACGATCAGATATCAATTCCACACCTTCCAAGAATCTGCACTTTGCGTACATGTCAATCAAAGCGGTCCCTACATAAGTGTCGCTTTGAAGGTCGCCTTTTATAATATGACCATGTACTTGCTTCCCATAATCAATATCTATTGTACTGGAACAAGATCTCAATATACTCACGAATGTATACAAGTTAGGAGTGAAACCTATGTTTAACATCTCCTTAAAAGTTTGTTTTCCTTGATCAGAAGATTTGTTATCATGGTAACAAGATAAACAAGAATTCCATGATATTAAATCTTTATGTTTTATCGCTTCGAAAACCTTATGACCATCTTTATACGATTCAAGTTTCATGTACATTGCAATTAATGCATTGCTAACCAAAGTTTCGGAAGCAAAACCGTATTTAAAAACACAGGCATGAATGCTTTTACAGTACAACAGGTCATTAAGTTCTGTGGCAGCACTAATAACACTAGCGAAAGTGAACTGATTTGGCTTTAACCCAGAAAGACTCATCAAGTGAAAAAGCTCACAAGCTTCTCGTTTTTTTCCTTGCTGATCAAGTCCACATATCATTGTACTCCATGAAACTATGTCAGGACTATTTAAACTCTTGAATAGTTTCAGTGATTCATCTGCTAGCCCACATTTTGAATACATATCAACTAAACTACAGCTTATAAAATCATCAAGTTCACCTCCAATTTTGATTGTTATAGAATGAATTGCTAACCCGTGATTTAAACTTCTGGAACTTGCACAAGCTTTTAAAACAGTAGATATAGTATAATTACTAAACCTCATTTCAGACTCAGTCATTTTACAAAACAGTTTAAACACCTCATCTCCTTGACCTGCTTCAGCATATCCATTTAACAAAACATTCCATGACACAGCATTTTGCTCCGGCATGAAAAAAAACACCTTGCTTGCATATTCCAAATCACCACACTTTGCATAAAGATCAACTAATGCAGAACCAACATAAACATCTATAAAACCCCCAAGTTTAACCACTTCAGTGTGCATTTGCTTTCCAAATGATAAATCTAAACACATAGAACAACCTTTGAGAACAGTAGCTAAGGTAAACACATTAGGCTTGACACCTTCTTTTCTCATTTTACACAATAATTTAACACCTTCAGCACCATACCCTTTTGCTACAAACCCTGATATTAACACAGTCCATGACACAACATCTCTTGTAGGCATCAAATCAAACACTTGACCCGCATAATCCAACTCCCCACATTTTGCATAGAAGTTTATTAACGAAACCCATAAATGAGCATCCGGGTCAATCCCATTTTTAATTAACTTACAATGAATTGCTTCCCCTTCCTTCAAACACACACTCTTAGCACATTTTCCCAGCATTTCAGAATACCATTTAGGGTCCTTCTTCCTATCAATTCCGCCACGACCTATATCATCTGAACTCCTTTCATACCTATAGTTCACACGTTTCGTATCACAAGAATGCACTTTTAAGCGAGCTTTTCTATATTTACTGGGGGGATAAGATTTTGAGGATTTTGCATAATTGTCATAGGTGTCAACATCAATAAAAGCAACAGCGGACGAATAGCGAAACCGAGATGATGCAAAAGAAAAGTGTGGTAGAAGTTGTGGTTTAGTTGGGCATAACATCAAACAGGATTTGGGCTTTGGGTAATGAGTTGAGAATAAATTACGGAAGGGTCGTGTCGGCATACGCATTAGTGGGTTCAGAAAATTACAAGACATGTACCATATAGAAGAGTTCTCGGACAAGCAAACATGTGTTGCTAACCATGCGTAAAGGTTTTTGTACAACAAGATATGTATGGTGGCGGGAGAGATATTACATTAATCCAAATAATTATAGGGTTTTTGATTGGAGAGTCCACCCACAAGACATGATTTCCCATCAGGTCCAACCCATCACAATTGACCGTATTACCCTTCCACCCCAATTAATTATTGAATAGTTACCATAACCAATTATCCTGATTACATGCAATCAACTAAAAAATTAAAAATTGGAATTTGAAGCGCCAAAAATAAACTATACCTACAACCCATCGTCTCCTTCATCCAAAACATCCAAAACAAACCCTACCTACGAAACTCCTAAGTATTGGTCAAGGATTAATGGCGAAAACCAACGCAACTACGAAGCCAAAATCATCAAAAACCGACACACCAACAAAGGCCACTAACGAAACAGCAAAGACGAGTGGTGTGAGTTCAAACAAAATGAACAAAAAGACGGTTTGTAGGGGTAAAACAACAACACCTCCTCTGAGCGATGATGACTTTGTTGAGGTTGTGCCGACAGTAGCAGCGAGGAAGAAGAAAATAGTGAATGATGAACCTAGAAATCCAAATGGGAATGACAAGGGTAAAGCAGTGGATGATGATGGGCAGTCGAGGGTTTTAGTTAAGAAGAAGCAATCGAACAGGAAGAGAGATGCAGAAACAGATGGTACACGGGTTGAATTAGGAGAAGAAGATGATAATGAAGACGCACTTGAAGGTAACACATGTTTCATGCCAAAAATTGAAATTTTTTTTGCTTCTGAAATTAATGAATCATGTCGCATAATTCAAGTAAAATCGTGTTGTAAGCGTGATTGTATAGATTGGTGTGTTTCATGATGAACTTGTTGGTGTGTTGATAGACCTAGAATCACATTAATGGTTGTTTAGTTATGTATTGTTTTCCTTTTCAGATCAAAACTGTTTATGTTAATTTACAGATTGGGTGATCTAACTAAGATTTTGATTTTGTTTGTGTAGTTAAAGCAGGAGGGGGTAAGATACAGTATAGGTCCTCGCTTGAGTCAATGTATACTGTGTTGAAAAACAAAAGGGTGACTGATCTACATGTGAAAGCGTGTCGCGTTCTGCCTTTTTATCTACTGATAAAGGGTATATACGATTCAAATGGCGGTGTAAAATGTTTCAAGAAGGGTGTTAAGCAGATTCACGAGATCCTGCGATGTTTCGATGTGCATAAAAGAGGATTTGTGTTTGCGAAACGATTGCTCGACTTAACTCCAAATGATGTACGTGTTATAATGGGGGTGGTTGGTGGTGAGAAACCAGTTCCTGAATTCAAAAGCGACGATTACCAGAATTCAGACTGGTTCGATAGACATTTTCCAAATATGAGTGGGCAGCTGAAGGACCATGAGATAAAACAAAAAATTGTAGATGTGATTAACATAAAGACCCAAACTGATGAGACAATACACGATTTCACAATTTTGACGGTGTGTTGGCAATGGCAACAGTGTTTTTTCCAACAGGGTCCCGTACAGCTTAGTGGGTGGTTAGTGTGTGCGAAGATGTCGATAATATACTTGAATATGATTGGGCAACGCATATATCCGAATGTGTGATGAAAGCAATAAGAGACCAGGGAGCTACAAACCATATATCGGGTTGCGCTGTGATATTTGTGGTAAGCATTTAACATATAATTAAGTATCTTGTATGGATTTATTAATTGAAAAATGTTCGAACGTTGTTTCTTGCAGCCATGGTTCTTAGAACATGTGAAACTGATGGAGCCAGAGCGTAAGGGTGTCTATCCAAGAATTCTGAAGTGGAATCTGAGGTTCAGGACAAAAAAACCACTTGAAGAAGTAATAAGGAGGTTAAGGCTTGATCAGGTATGATGCGTAACATTAATATAACATTTTTTGTTTGTGGATAATTGTATCTAAACTACACTGTTTTGTGTGAACTGTAAGGTAAACGATATGGAGTTGGGCCTGACACCTGAGGAGATCGAGCTAGAAAAAGTAGTTAGACGAATCGAAGAGCATGATGGCGAGACTGTGAGTAACGAAGGTGACGGTTATGAGGGCGATGATACAATGGGTGATGAAGTACCAGCTGAAAAAACAACTAATGTGGAAGAAAGAAATGTTAGGGAGTCAGGTGTTAGGGATAATCTGGAAAGTGATATGGATACTGTGGGTGTTGAGGATGAGGTGTTGGGAAACATAGATGTTGACCTGATAATCAAGAACTTGAGCCATGTGGGTAGTATGCAGAATAATGAAATGGGTAGTGGAACTGAAAATGTGGATGGTACAGATAAAACAGACGCGGGTGAGATGCTATATGAAACTTTCGATAGTGGAAACCTTGATGAAAACACGGGTAACAATGAAGATTTGGATCGAAATCAGATGTCCCCAATGATAGATGGAAATGAAGATGATGTGGATGTAACACAAAATAACCACGTTGAGGACGAACCAGTAACAGTTGATGGTTTACAAAAGAGGGTCGCGGAGGTTGAAGGTGTAAATAAGAAATTGAGGCAAGAAATTGAAGAACTCAGAGAGAATAGGGACGTTAAAGTTAAAGCGTTGGAGAGAGAGTTGGATGAGTGGAAGAAAAAGAACCCGTTAACTGAAAAGGCTGCAGATCAACCCGAGGTAATGATGTTGAAAAAAGAGCTCGGGTTATTAAGAGGTGAAATCGAGACCCTACGAAATTCTGCTGGTGCAACCCCAAAAACAGTAGCCGCTAAAGGAAAGACGATAACATACCTGAGGAAGGCCTTATCAGAAGCAGAAAAGGAGCTGGTGGCGATTGAAGGTGCCTATTGCGCGGCTCATGATGAGATAGTACATATGAAAAGTGTTGGAGGGATTAACTATAGGGGGACGTGTTCAAAAAGTGGTTTAGTAGATGATGGGAAGGTGAAAGGAGTTGGTTCTGATGGTGTATTAAGTGAAGATCTCGAGAAAGGAAATGGTGTTGAAAAGACATCAGACAAGTCAGATAAGGATGGTGTGGATAACAATACGATGGATCAGGTTATAGCGAGTAGTCCGGAAATAAGATACGACAGCATGTTTGAAGATGAAACTGGAAATGGGAAAGACACGGATGGCGAGAAGGAAAAATCCATCGATCGTGAAGATGATATAGGAGATGGTTCAAGTTTTAGTGAGGATACAGATGGTGATGATGTAGAGCTGGTTGGTGAGAAGAAAGCAACAAACATATCAGATAGAGAAGTCAGGAGATGGAACCGAGGATCAGTTCGAGGGGCGGCCAACAGGAACATAACAATAGGATCGGTGGGGGGTAGCTTGGTAAAAAAGAGGAAAGCGCGTAAAGTTACGCCTAGTTCATTAAGCCGTAAAATTAAGGAAACCGATAGGAGTAACCGAACAATTTTTGAAATGAAAGATTATGTGATGCCGCCTCAGAAGAAATCGAGAGTTGTGGAGAAAACAAACAAACTTGTAATAAAAGAGGTTGATGGTAAGCTTTTGGAAATACTTGCAGGTGATGAACCATATAATTTGGAGGTTTGGAAGTACATGGGTCATAAGGTGGTGGTGGAGGACTGTCTTGAAGTTGCAAGGGAAAGCCAGCTAAGCGCGAAGGTGAAATGTGAACAAATAGTATTTTTTTTTTGCTTAAGTTTATGATTATGCTGATATTAAATACTGAACTGTGTTGCAGATGCTGGAGGTCGGATTGTGTATACTCGAGGAGCACCTGAGAAGTGAGCTTGTGAAGACGAAAAACCCCGAAATTACGTTGAAGTTCAGGGTGATGCCGTCTAGTGTATCGGTGAGTTGGTGTATTTAAGTTAACGATTAAAATGTTTAGATGACTGGTAAGATTACTTATGTATTTTAAAACTCAATTATAGGGTTACATGAGGAAAGGTCTGATGCCAGAAATAGAGAAGTATGTGCTTGGCTTTTTTCGGGATGGTGTACGAGACGTGAAGGACGTTATAATACCCCTTGAAAAAAGAGACAAGATGAAAGAGTCCACGCATTGGTCGATGCTGCTATGGAACAGTGAACAATCTCAGTTTTACCATTATAATGGACTTGGGTGCATTCACCGTTCATCGATGGGTGCAAGAGCTAACGCAACTGCAGATAGAATGTATGAATTTCTTCTAGAGAATGTTTTGAAGGAGTGGTGTGTGGAGGTAAGGAGGTCAACTCCTGATTTGCTAGGGATAGGTCACATCAGAGTTGATCACGTTAAAAGCCGGGTTATGGATTCAGGAGTGTATACAATGATGTACACATCAGGGATAATGCGAGGTGTGGGCGTGAAGAAGAAATATGAGCATAAGGAGGTTGTAGATCAGAGAATGAAGCTTATCTCGTGGATATTGAATGACAAGGAAACAGATAAAGCTGTTTTCGAGACACGAAGGGCGATAGCAGATTTTTAATATTTTAAATACTTGTTTTAGTTTATCTTCTATTTGATTCAATGTGTTTTTTAAGTTGAAAACTATGAACAAGGATGTGTAGTTTGGTAAACTGAACATGTTTTGTTATGCGATACATTGAGTCATGATCGTAAATTTAATGGATTACTGTATTTTTATATTGCTTTGTGATTCTTAAATTTCCAATCTATATATTACTGGTAGTTGCACTGTTATATTCATTGTATTCCTTGACATACATAGTCCATGGATTTTGTAGCTGAATTGCTGTAAACTTCAAAAACAAAATCTGTAAAAAACGCAGTTTATTGCATCAAAGTCCCTGCAATCTTTATACTTACTTATAAAGCTGATGGGTTTTGTTCACAAAAATGATGGTGTGAACGCATGAATTGTTGGTGTGTGTGTATATTCATTTCGTCGGGTTGTGTTTGTTAATTTGATGGATTTTGTTTGCAAAAATGATGGTGTGAAAGCATGAATTGTTGGTATGTGTTCATATTCATGCCGTCGGGTTGTCTTTGTTATTTTGGTGGGTTTTATATTATAACTGATGGTGTATCTTGTTTGTTGTAACTATGAACAAGGATTGAATATATAATCAAAAAAGCTTCTGCAGATCATGAAAATCTGATGAGTATTGTACAAAATCTGCAGGGAATATAACTTAAGCATGAAAGGAAAAAAGACCTTCAAAACAAACAGATAAAATTGAAGAAGAATGATTGTATTTGATAGAATAATGAAAAGCAACACTAATGAAAAATATTCAAAAACACAGAATCAGCTGTTTTGTGTATTAGCATACACTTATTTGCAGAAAAAAATTAAACATGAGAATAGATGAAAGTAAAAGATTAACGTGCTTTAGGGCAAGTCGCACGATTGTGGAATCCATAAGTGTGACAGTTGCTACACATACGCCTCTGAGATGAATCTGCGAGCTCTCCCTCTGATAAGAACCTCTTCTTATTGGGCCTGCCAGGCTGAGGCTTATACATTGGTGGGTTAACAATCAAATTGCCTACAACATCGGGTTGGTGTAAGAAAGTAGTTAGAGCAGGAATGTTCTTTGCGTATGTCGAACGGTAACTTGAAACGTGCCAATAATTCTCAATGAATGGGTAAGGAAGGCCAGGAGAGGCAATCTCAATAGCGGATACTGCGTGTACACATGGAAAGCCTTTTACCTGCCACTTACCACACGAGCAGGTTCGTTGGGTAATGTCAACAACCATATTCGGGTCAGACAGGACTTCAAATGATGATTCGCTCGAGCGCAACACAAACCAAGCCCGAGCGTAATCGAATTTGATTTCGTATACTGCTGTTGCTTTTGGTGATAGGACAGTTGTCCATGAAGCGGCTTCAACAGACCTTTCATACATCTGCTGCATAAGTAGTACACGAATTGCGTCAATTAGCTCCGTAACGGGTAATTCCCTAGTGGCCTTGATTTGTTTGTTGAATGACTCAGCCGCGTTAGAAGTTGTCTCTCCGTATCGTTTTTCCCTTGAAAAAAGCGTTGGCGAATTTCTCTTTTAGAAGATTTTTCATAAAGTTAGCTGCTTTTTTACCACCTGTATCGAGAAACATTTGCAAGAAGCCATCGAATGAGTCTGTGATCGCAGCGAAACACATTCGGTCTAGGAGGTATAACATGGTCTCTCTCTATGACTTTGACCTCCTGAATTTGGTCTTGAGGTTTTCTTTGAGATGTCGCTGACAATATGCATGACGGGCCATGGGGAAAACAGATTGGAGAGCATTGGCGATACCTCCGTGGCGATCGGAAACAAATGTCACATCCCTTGAACAAATGAGTGGTTGAATGAATTTAAGGAAATGTGTCCAATTAACGGTATCTTCGGACCTAACAATGGAAAATGCCACTGGGAATAAACCTGACAAATAAAAAAGAATTATATATATGTTTATCATTTACTGTATAATGTAAAATAGAGCACTTCTAGTAATACGAGAGGTTTGATACCTTGATTTGCGTCTTTTGAAGTAGCGACGAGGAGTTGGCCTTTATACTTGTTCTTAAGAAAGATGGCGTCTAAAAACAACAAAGGGCGACAGTGGTTAAAGCCTTCAACACAAGCACCGAATGCAAAGTGGCACCTCGTAAATGAGCGATTATCTGGATCACATTCAAGCGCAACATCACCTAGTGGGTCAACCTTAATGAGTTGATCGAAATACGCACGTATCCTATTATAAGAAAGGCCAGCATCGCCAAAAATTTCATCTCGAGCCTTGTTCACAGCACCATAAGCAACCTTGTATGAAATATTATAACCATAGTCGTATTTAAGGTAGCTCATAACATGACCAGGTTTAGTGTCAGGTTTAGAACGAAACATGTCGACTATAATATCTTTAATTAAGTTGCCGGATAGACGAGGATTTGAGAATTTTTTCAAAGAAGGGCCGCACGTGTGAACTCGATTGAATGACCTAATGTATACTTTATGATTATCGTTGTCTTTGGATGCGTATACATAACACTTACAACCTGAGAGACAAACATACAGTATAGGATGTATCAGTAAATAAAAATATGACAAAAGTGTTTATAAGCTGAGTGATGGTGTATGTGTATGATTGTAGTGGGTTGAGTGAGCAATTTAATGGTGTGTGTGTTAACACAGTTAAAATAATGCAAGTAATATTTATGATGGTATGCGTTGGTAAAAACAGTGGAGTTTGTTTGTAAAACGGTGGTGGATGGTATTAATCTGATATATACATACCTAAACAAGAAAAAAGATATAAAAACATGAATTCGAACTTGATGTTTTTGAGTCCGAGCAATACGCGCTTACACGGTTTGGACGATTGTGACCGAAATGGAACATGTAACCGGTTTCACAAGCATACTTTGCGAGCGCTCAACGAAACTCTTTCATTCCGTTATGAAAACATTGACCGGGTTCTCTGATTGCATATTTCCACACCTTGCTCTTGAGGATCTTGACATTGTGATGGTAGTTATGCCCAGCTGCCTCATCTTCGTCGAAATTTGCTTCTATGTCAGTAGATTGGTGTGGTACTAGTAAATTTTCCAACAAAGCAGTGGCAACTGGTGATTTTTCAACAACCTCGAGGCTCTTATGAACAATCAACACCTCGAATTCAGCTACAAGGTTATGTTCAAGTAACCAAACAATGGTGCCAAAGTCTCCTTCACCAACCAGTTTGCACTTCTGATGCTCAGCAATCGAGTATACTAGGTCAAAATTGTTATCAGTCAAAGTAGGCCATGTTTCATTGACATAGTTCTTGATGGATTCATAAGAGTCAAACATCCTGAATAACTTCAAAGCCTTTTCTCCATTGAACAAGAACACAACTAGCACGTTGGAACCCATAACTAATTCATACACAAAAAAATGGTGTCAAATGCAGCGAATATAAATGTGGTTTTACGTAAAATTTCTATCATATACGAAATCTACAAGACAACACTAACAATCATTGATGTCTTACAGTAAAATCTTATCCAATGAATAATTATGAAAATATTATACTAATCTTCGTAGCTATAACATAATTATCAAATCAGAAAAAGCTTAAAAAACGATATAAACACAAAAACAATGAAATTTTGATATGATACATACCGTGGTAAACGATGCTGTGGAGTATTACAATACGAAAGAGATGCTGCTGTGAAGAAGTGTATGACTGCGGTGGAATTGAAATGTTTAATGGTGTAACAATCTTCCATAAGTAACGCTATTAATTAGGGATTTATTTGATATGCTAAAAATCAGGGATTTGATACTATGCGATAAATAAGGAACCGATATATCATAATTGATCAAGCGTAGGGGTATTAAGGGAAGACATAAATTGGTGGTGGACCTTGACGGGGAGAATTCTAGTGCTGGACTCCAAGGGGGTGGGTAATTGTATTGCTGGACTTAATTAGCTAAAAACTCATAATTATATATAAAATAATGCGTGATTTTTTTTTAAAAAATTATTAAGGGGAGAAAAATTATAAAGGGATCTATTTTTTAAGGCATATCAATAATACTTAGGTATCATTTGTTTTTTTTGAAGTGATAAATACGGAAGGCTGAATAACAGTTGAAGAGGGAAGGCTAAATAACAGTTGAAGAGGCATGGTCTGAATGAATTAGATTCAGGTGTCGTTTGATATTTTTAAGTGATAAGTACTGAATGCTGAATAACAGATAAATATATCTTATTATGTTAAGAGGCAGTGTCTGAATAATTCAGATTTTGTTTTAAATCTTAATGAAACAGACCAGTTTAGAGCTATTCAGTTCTGAATTAGTCAGAAAAAACTAACAGCCTTATTCATCTCGTGTCTTAATGAACGAGATTAAGATCTCATTAAGTGCAAACAAACACCCCCTTAATTTTAAATTTTAATGAAACAGACAAGTTAAGAGCTATGTAGATCTGAATTGGTCAGGAAAAACAAACAGACTTATTTATCCAGTGTTTTAATGAACCTGATTAAAATAATTAAGTGCAAACGAACACCCCATGTTAACTATCCAATTGAATCCCAACTAAAAAAAGATTATTGACCAAATAACCTTCCCCTTTCCTTTATTTATAGTGAAAAAACTAATATCAAAACAAGAACTCCATAGGGGATTAGATTCCATTTTCTTTCTATCTCTTCTCTCTCATACCAGACCAAAAAACAAAAAGAAACCACCGTCCCTAATGAACCATTTGGTGGTCCTTTGTGTGTTCTAAAATAAATGCAAAAGTAATTGAACCACAACCGCAAGTGTACGGTTGTCCCAAGTAATAATAGTGATAACAGATTCGTTCTCAGGGACGGTTGGTTAACTACAATGCTTATCAGATAATGAATAATTGCACTTATGAAAGCAGATAAAAGATATAATGATTGGTTGGTTGTTTGTATTAATTCTAAGTGATGAAAGATTAAAGTAAAAATGCAAAAAAATACTAAGACGCAAGTAAATAAATGTAAAACACAAATATGAGAAGGCAGTACTTGAGAAACGAAAGGGATCCTCCTAATTCTATTTCATAACATATGCTGTTTAAGGGTTAAATTGGTCAATTAACATTGGTCGGGATTCTAAATTCCTTATACCCCCGTCAGGGTGGACTATAAGGCGATTCTAGAGTGTCACTAGTCCCGTCAGGGTAAATATGATCCACTTTCGAATGATTAAGCAATTTTACCACATTGGCCCTAAAATTAACTAAGCTCGTCAGAGTCAAATAGTTTCTATTTTATATTCTGTAATTAAGTCCATACCTAAACCCTCCGTCAGGATGATCCACACGCCACATATGTGGAATAGCCTAGATACTAAAACCTGTTCTTAGTTGATCAATCCAAAAACAGTAAATAATCTCAAATTACAGAAAAATGTAAAAGACCCAATTTAATTTAATTTAACAGAAACCCAAATTCAGACATATAAAATTTAACAGAATAGAGATTCACCCAATATGCGTTCTCAAATACTATGAATGAATTAGCTCATACTAATTATAAAGATAACTAAATTAAAAGAAATAAGACTCATATTGTTTTACAGAAATAAAAATACAGAGAAACCTAATTTCGGAATTGGTTTGGCTGCGAATTGGAGATATAGACAGTCTCCAGCTCCAAGCTTCTTCTTTTTCTTGTTTCTGCTTCTTCTCTGGACACTCTCTTCAAAGGATGAATTGAATTGAAGAATAAAATGAGAGGTACTGAATAATGAGGTCTAAAAGCCTATTTATAATGATAAAATCGGATTAGGGCTTTTACTTAAGGTTTAAGTGAAAATTAGAAAAGCCCAAATCCACTAATTAAACCCAAATCCCGTAACTGCTGCACCACCTCCACTAAAACAGCTCTAGCCGATTCGTTATAACTCCGATTGACCTCAAATCACTTGCTAAATTTCCGTAACTCGATAAGGAATATAATCTCTTCAAAGTTAAGCGGCTAAATCAACTCGTAAGTGCCTCTAAATCAGCAATCTTTGGCCTGTTTTCCAGATTTGCAGCTTCAAAATATAATTCTTTTCGGGATTTATCTTCAAGCTTTGACTTCATTACACGATCTTTGACTTTATTCTCGGATTCCTCTCCTTGCTATTATTCAAAACCTACAATCTTTTCACTAAAACAAGCAATATTACGCGCAAAAGTTTAATAAATCAAAAATACTAGAAATAAAAGAGGAAATTCGGATTATTGCATATTTAGCCCAAAAGTCTATCAAATTAATCAAATAAACACAAAAAATGATGTCTCCCAAGGGCATAAAATTAGAACATTTAGGGAGACATCACCATTCTCCACCTTCACCAAGCCTCTCCTGCACATGAAAACTGGCGTCACACTGAGGTCTCACGTTCCCGCTCAGTATCCCTCTCGCGCAGCTAGCTCCTGCACACAAGAAAACATCTGCCTCTCTTACACAAGAAAACCGTCACCTCACCTTCGTACCAAGTTGCTCTAAACTGCCAAGAAATCCGCCGCCATTTGTGGACCATTCTCCACCATCATCAATCCCGTTTGTGAAAAACCAAATAAATGTAAAAAAAATGAATTATTTTTAAACTCTTTTACCGTATGAGAAGTGATGCCATGTGAGTTTTGTAGATCTGTGGACCATTCTTTTTTTTTGGTCGGATCTTTTTTTTTTGTTCCCATGCGAGTGTGAGATTATCATGTTCTATTGTTTTTTCAACATAAAAAAATGTTGCATTGTTCTTAAACGTTTACTTTTTCTTTGTACAACGTTCTAATCTCTTTTTGTTTATTGTTCATAGCAGGTGTGAAGAGATGGTTCAACATAAGCCAAAAACTGATTATATAATTTGAATTGGGTACGTACCCACCTGGTAAACACACTTGATGTTGTTCGAATTGGGTACACACACTTATTATTAGTCGAATTGGGTACGTACCCACCTGGGAATTTCTTTTACTTGGGTACGAGCCACTTGGGTACACACCTACTATTTTTTGAATTGGATACGTACTCACCTGAACTTTGGCATGGACAAAAACCAAATCTGTCTATACCAATTCTAGTAGGGATTTGTAAGGAAATTATAAAAAAATGAATTATGTAGACAGACATGGGTGCGTACCCAACTGGAAAATTGGGACTACCTAACTGGAATTATAACCTAAGCACTTTTTTAACAAAGACACACTCGTGGGTACGTACCCAACAGGTTAACTTACAAAAAAAAAAGTGTACGAAAATTACTTGGATACGTACCCAATGATAAATCAAAAAAGGTTATATGGCTAAAACATTAAACCAGAAAATTAACTTTGTCACTTTTATAGAATTCTTTTTTAGTTACGCTTTAAAATGTAAGTCCTTTATATTTTGGGCCTTAAATTTTAGTTTCCTCAACTTATAAAGAGTTTAACCAAAAGGAGTTTCAACCGAAAATAAAAAAACCAAGAAAAAAACACGTGTGGTACCCAAGTATTTGATTTCGTATAAATGAATATCGTATAAAATGATAATATAGCATCTAACTTTACAAATTAGTCCAATCATTATTATTTATGTTCAATTTAGTCATTAAATCCATTATCTAGGATAAATTTGATACTTATTAATTATATATTATTTTTAATTTAAAAAAAAAACTTAAATAAAATAGTCTCTTGATTTATAAAATTATTCTTAAACTTTCCAATTTTTTTTAAAATCTCATAAATAAATCCTCCCTTCCTCTACACATATATACATAAAACACACACAAACACATCACCACCAATATAACCTGCCCCAAATTGAGAATACCATTACCACCAGCGAAAAACATCAACATTACCCCTAAATATAAGTGCATCATTGTTTCTGGACAATCGAGGAACCCAAATTAAGGTAAAAGAATCAAATTTCATCTTAATTTCAATTGTTAATTAACTCATATATACTATCAGTTTTGCTAACTCAGGTATTGGAATTGTCAATTAACAAATTTAGTGAGTAACTTCTAATTTGCTGGAAATTTTCATGATATTGTTGGCGTTCTTAGTGTTCATGGTGCACTTGTATGTATTATATTTATACATAAATCCTAAACTGGAAACTTTTACAGCATGAATAGTGATGCGCTTAGAATAGCGTGTTCGGGAAGAGTGACAGGTCTAGGATATTAGTTAAGGGGATAATTTAAACTAGAATCATTAGAAAATGCTACCACCAAGATATAAGACATGAACTTAGATTACTCAATAATTTATCATAGACGATTATCATTGCACCAAAGATGTTACTGGATTATTACCAACACAAAATATTACTTAATATTCAAGGACGATAATTTTAGTCTTGGTTATGTTGCTAGTGGAGTTGGAATACCTATTCAAATGGATAGTATTACTGAAACTAAAACAAGGTTGGGATATGCTAGAGTATGTGTTGAAGTTGATATAAAGGATGAGTTGCCTGATAATGTATTTGTTGATATAGGCATAGATGAATTGCAGGAAGTAAAGGTTGATTATGAATAGAGACCCATAGTTTGTAAGAAATGTAATAAAATAGGTCATGTTGATGCTAAATGTTTAAATTCTCAGAAGGTATGGGTTCCTAAACAAGTTAATGAAAAGATTATTGATAAGGGGAAAAAAGTTGCAGATGAATGGAATGTAGTAAAAAGCAATAACAGAGGCAATTATAAACATGGAGAGTCTAGCTCTATTATGGTGGAAAATTCATTTGATAGATTACAGAACAGAGAAGGGAGTCAAATTGATCATGATGTTCTTGTGTTTATTGATCATGAAGGGGGTGAGGAAATACCAAAACCTCCTAATATATGATTATCACAGCCTGGAATGTAAGAGGCTTTAATAGCCTCTTGAGGCAAGAAGATGTTAAAGATTTTCTTGTCAGAAATAAAGTTAAGGTAGTTGGTCTTTTGGAAACTAAAGTAAAATTGAGCAACTACTCTGCAATAATAAGTGAACACTTCAATAATTGGGAGATGATTCACAATTATAATAAAGATATTAGTGGTAGAATTTGGGTGCTATGGGATAAGAAGTTTGCTGACATTCATTTGATTGATCAAACCTCTCAGGCTATAATATTTGAACTAATAATCAAGGATACAAATGAAAAGTTAATAATAGTTATGGTTTATGCTAGCAGCAATTATGAAGTAAGGAGATTACTATGGAAGGATATTGTTGAATGGAGTTGTAAATTTGATAAGGAGAAGCTGTGTGTGTTAGGAGACTTTAATGAAATTTTAAAAATCAGTGATAGAGTGAATTGTACTGAGTTGGATAATGGTGCATTGGAATTTATAGATTGTGTTGATGATTCAAATTTATATGAACATAACTATGCTGGACATTATTATACATGGACAAATAAAAACACTAGTGATCAAATCAGAGCTAGCAAAATAGATAGAGTGTTCATCAACACTAAATGGCTTGACTCTATGTCATCTAGTGTCAGTGTGTATCCTCCATCTACATCTGATCATTGTCCCTTAATTTTAAATGTGGGAGGTGATAAGAAATTTTTCCCGAGTCAATTTAAATTCTTCAACTTATGGATAAATCATGAAAAATATATGGATATTGTTAAAGAGGCTTGGAGTATTAATGTTAATGGTAATGGAATGTATAAGGTGTGTATGAAGCTGAAAAGTGTTAGAGTTGCTCTGAAAAAATTCAATAATCAATATTTCAGAAGAAACAGCTCTGAAATTGAGGAGATGAAAAAACAACTTAACTTTTTTCAAATGAAGATTATGAAAGGAGAAATGGATCCTCATACTTTGAATGAAGAGAAGATTATTAAACATAAGCTTGAGGAGGCCATTACAATTCAACATAATATAGTTAAACAGAAAGCTAAATGTGTTTCTGTTAACAATATGGATTGTAATACTGCTTATTTTTACAAGATTGTTAAGGGGAGAATAGCTAGAAATAATATTTCTAGTCTTATCAAAGATAATGGTGAAACAATTGATAACCCGGAAGCAATTAAAAACGAATTTGTTGAGTTTTACACTAACTTATTAGGTAAAGAGGATATAAATGAAGAGATATGTTCAGCTGAGACTATGAAGCAGATCATTAACAATAGTATATCATCTGAGCAGAAAGAGTTACTAATTGCTCCTATTACAGACATTGAAATCAAAGAAGCTCTGTTCTCAATAGGGGACAATAAAAGTCCTGGTCCTGATGGATTAAATGCTGCATTCTATAAATCAGCTTGGAGTATTGTGGGAGAAGATTTTACATATGCTGTTAAAGAATGCTTAGTGAACTGCAAAATACTAAATCAAATCAACACAACTAATATAATTCTAATTCCTAAAGAGAATAATGCTTCACGTGTAAGGAAATTTCGGCCTATTTCTTGCACTAATATAACTTACAAGACTATATCAAAAGTTATATGTAAAAGACTTAAAAAAGTTATCATCTCTATAATTTCTATGAATCAAGCTGCCTATGTAGGTAATAGGTTTATTATTGACAATATACTTGTTGCTCAAGAGGTTGTTTTTGGATATGAGAAGAGAAACTCAGCTCCTAAATGTACTATTAATTTGGATCTTCAAAAAGCATATGATAGTGTCAATTAGAAGTTCTTACTTAATATTTTAAAGGCTTTTGAATTCCCTGAACAATTCATTAAATGGATTGAAATGTGTGTGTGCTCTCCAACTTATTCTGTTTGTGTTAATGGTGAGGCTTGTGGTTTCTTTAAGGGTAAGAGAGGATTAAGGCAAGGTGATCCTCTCTCACCCTACCTTTTTGCGATGTGTATGGAGATTTTCACAGGGATGTTCAACAAGATGGGAGATAAAGGCATTTTTAAATATCATCAGAAATGTGAAGAACTCAAACTGAATCATATCATCTTTGCAGATGATTTGTTAATTTTCTTGAATGCAGATGTTGAATCAGCAAAAGAGGTTAAGAGAGGTCTTGAATTATTCTCTAGAATGTCAGGGCTGAGTATCAATTATGGTAAAAGTGAAATATATTATGGAGGTACAGATGACAATTTAAAGGGAAGAATATCTGATATTCTTGGAATAAAAATTGGCAATTTACCGGTGAGGTATTTAGGTGTGCCTTTGAACTCAAAGAAGTTGAGTGTAGAAGATGGAAATAAGCTGATTAGTAAAATATATAGCAGCATTAGTAATTGGTCTTCTAAACTATTATCATATTCTGGTAGAGTTGAACTGATAAAGTGTGTGTTAATTAGTAAAATACTGTTCTGGTGCAGAGTTTTTCTTCTACCAAAGCAAGTAATTTACAAACTTAATCAATTGATGAACAGCTTTCTGTGGAAAGGTAATGCGGATGGTGCTAGAGGAGCTAAGATATCTTGGGAAAAAGTGTGTACTAACAAAAGATATGGAGGCCTGAGTATACCGAGAATTGACAAAATTAATCAAGTTTGCTTACTCTTCACATTTTGGAGGATGTATGCTCAGAAGGAGAACTTATGGAGTAAATGGGTGACTTGTAACATCATTAAAAACAAGTGTATATGGACTCTTGAAGAAAAACAGGCTCACACATGGACATGGAAGAAAATCTTAAAAGTTAGGAAAGTTGCTTACTCTTTTATTCAACACAAAGTTAATAATGGAAAAGAGACATTTATTATGTGGGATAAGTGGATAAATGGCCAAAGTGTTCAAGATATACTTGGTATTGAACTAAGTAAGACTGACATGAATATTAACAAAACAGTTTATAGCTGTTATGGTGGTAATAGATGGAGATTGCCTCCTAAAATTGGCAAAATTCTATCTACTATAAAAGATATCAGGCTTAATGATAATGAAGATGTAAAAGAGTGGAATGAAAGTGTGAAAATGAAGTTCTCTTTCAAGAAAACATTAACCAGATTGAGTGAAGAAGATGGATCAGAGCAAGTATATTGGTTTGAATTTGTTTGGGCTAAAAGGAATGTGCCTAGATGTTCATTTATCTCCTGGTTAGCTGTGAATGATAGATTAAGCACCAAAGTGAAAATGCTGCAGTGGGGATGCTCTATTAATCCTCTGTGTATGTTTTGTAAAGCTGCAGCTGAATCAAATGATCATTTATTCTTTGAATGTTCATTTAGTAAAAGAGTATTACTTAATTTGCTGCAGAAATGCAAGATTACAAGTAATCCTATGAACTTTGAGCAGTTATGCGAGGAGATTAGTGCAATAAGATGTGTTGATTATGCAAACTTAGTTTGCTTAGTAGTTACATCTTATGTGTACTATGTATGGTGGGTGAGAAATGAGTTGGAGCATGGAGGGAATGGCTTGAATGAAGATCAATTACTCAAGATGATTCAAAGAAATATTGGGTTTAAATGTCAAGAGTGGAAAGTTAGGAGCAGGAAAGTTAAAGAAATTATTTTAAAGTTAGATGAATAGTTGATTAGTTCTTATTGTGTAGCCCGTTTCTATCTATTAGGTAATGGGCCAATGTTTTGGGCTTTAGTAGGGTTATTTCTAAAGCTTTCTTTTGTTCTAAAATGAAGGTGTAATAGTTTGTAGTGTTTGGGCTAGGAATAGTAAGAGTCCGGTTTGGACTATTATGTAATAGCCTAAGGTGGAAAAGACAATGGTTTGTTGATTTTAATGGAAAAAATTTGATTTGATGATCAAAAAAAAGGACGATAATTTTTTTTTTTAAATTACACATACAGGTAAAAAAATCTTAGAGTCTAGGTGGGCTTAAGCCCACCTGAGCCTCTTCACAAATCTGCCACTGTTTGGGGAAGGTATGTTGTTTGAGAATTGTTGGCCCCATGATTTATAGTGATTGTTGGAGTAACCGTTGATGATGACGGTGGTGGTTATGGATCAATTTGTTCAGTTGCTAAACTTTCCATGAGATCACAAATGTACAAACTACACGAATAGTTGAAGAAGAAAGTCCAAATTACATGTATTCTCAGACTATCTCCATAAGGTTAAAACTCTTTTGCGATCCTAATAGTGAGTTGCTTTTGTGGATTGATTGGAGTTGTTTTAACTATATTGACAAATATTGATAATGAGATGTCTAATTTACTATATTTGGAAGAGAAATACCTTGAACATCCTTTTTCGCCTAATGATCATCAGAAAATAGGTTCTTAATATTTATGTAACAAATTGTTAATTAGTTCATTATCATATATGAATCTGGTTTTTGATAATCTTACCGCCTCATATATTTGAAAAGGTCTTTGAGTTCATATTTCAGGTTGATATGTTTCTGGCACCTCAGATTCATGGAACAATATATAGGCTTGATGTTAACATAGTCAAAGACCATTTATCTCCAGCCTTAGCATTATGAAGGCGGTGAAGAAGAATGCCATCGAAGAAGAAGAAGACGGGGAAAGGGGAAGTTGTTAAGTTTTTTGAAATTTTGGGTTGATACTAAAGAATAATTTAAAAACTAGGTGTTAGTTTTATAATTTTGTAAAGTTAAAAGTTTTAATTAGAAAGTGTATGCCACGTAGGCCCTTAACATGAACTAGACTACAAGTACCAATAGTTGGACCAAATTGTAAAGTTAGTCAGAGCACTGATTCTTTGCATACCAAATACGTATTTTTCTTGTTTAACCGATATAGAAATGATTACATAAACCTTCCAAAAAATTAATCAAACATATGGGAATTGATGACCAGTTCGTTGGGAGCAAATCGCGCCTAAAACACCTATAAGGAAACCATCCACTACATTCTTATATCTGCTAACATGCCTAACAAAAAATGTGTTTAAAAGATATAATATTACAAACTTTAAGAATGAGTGGATGAATCTTTCATCTAGCATCCGGCGTTATTTGAAGGCCTTGAACAATTCAAAGGTAGACATTAAAAATTATAACATCATCTTCTTGTATTTTCTCGCCTATGCAACATGTAGATTGGACTACAAAATCTCCACCTTTAATTGATGAATCACGCCACTTTTTTTACTTCACAAAGAATGGGATCAACGTTACGATTAGACCCAATAACTGTAATGCCCGAAGAATTCCAACATCAAGAAAATATGCATCACAATGAAGGTTGGGGGAGATAATGTTTGCTAGTATAGGTGAATGGTCGGTGGTAGTGTCCAAACGAATCGGAGGATGGCTAGTAGGAAGTTCCCAACTAACACAAAAAAAGATCAATTATAAGATGGTTAGCCAGTAGAGTAATTGAGTTTGAATTCCATTTGGATATTTCATGAGACAATTCATTCTGACAATCCAGATTTTCCAAGAAATAACAAAGATGTAGGTTGTGACCACATTGCGATTCCACCTTTCTTTAAAAAAACTGTAATAATCTTGAGTAACCAATCGCTGAAGGAACAATGGATCAATAATGATATGGGTAGTAGAAGTAGCCCACACTGCCTGACTATTGGTGCTAGAGAAAATAATATGTTCAGTGGATTCCATTGGATCTTACTTAATTTACACTAAGGGTAGGAGCACTTCTTTTTAAAGAGAAAGGAACCACATGAGATTGAATTATTGTATCACTTCTAGAAGAAAACACGAACCTCTGTTTATAGTCTTCTAGGTCGAAGGGTCCCGAGATGTCCCAAATGATATGACTTAATATTCTTATCGGCCTTCATGGACGAGATAACATGATATCAAGTCTTAGTAGATTAGTTATCATTAGAAGCAAAAGGCCAAATAAGTTTATCCTCTTCATTCAACATACAAAGTGGGGTTCGGGTAATATAATTAGTCGTATCCCTATGGAATAAGTCATAAGCTAGAGGTGTGTTCCAATCAGATCCATTTAAAAGGAAGAATTAGTTTACCCATTGGATATTTTTATAGGGCGGTTTCACATATGGGATAGAGAGGGAATCCATTTGTTGTTCCAAATATAATACACAATTCATTGCCAATTTGAATGGAGCATCATCTCTGCCAGCTAAGGTACTTGTACATGCCCATGAGCAAACCACCTTACGAGAATCCGACCAGAAAATGTTTCAGGAATTATGTACCTTTTAGAAATTTGGCCATTAGGTAGTTTGGGTAAGAGATAACGCACCAAGTTGTTGAAGCCAAAAGAGAGATTCTTATTTTCTAAATTTTGAAAACCAAGACCACCATATATTTTTATTTTTATTTTCCCAATATTTTCAGTGAATATGACGTTCCTTGCCCGACCTTTTCCCCCTCATAAAAAAATAGAAACCATATTTGGAATATTTTCAAAAAGTCTTGAGAAATTGGAGAATGGACGTGGTATAATTTAGAAATGCCTAAAAATGGACTTAATAAAGACTTCCCTACCCTACCCGAGAGTAACTTTTCTTTCCAACCAAGATTGTGTTTCAAAAACGGGTCATTCATCCATAGGAGAATATAGATTTTAGACCTCGTGTAATTCATATATATACCATGTATTTCTCCAAAGAGTAAGATCTTTTGATATTAAAGATATTTGTCATAGAACTTGTCAAAGATGTCGGGTTCCCTTTCTAAAACAAATATTAGACTTTCCAATATTAAATCTTTAACCTAACCCAACACACTAGCGACAAATAACAATTTTGAAAGTGAACATCTCTGTATTGTGTAGACTGGCCAGATCTAATGGATCGAGCTAAAAAATATGGTGGGTGGGGCTAGTACATTCCTATAAGGTTTTAGAACATAAATACACTATTGCGCCAATCAAAAATTGATAAGTCCAACCACAAGTGCTCCAGTAAGCAGACACAAAAAATGGGACAAGGGGTCACATTAACGAATGCATTAAAATGAGAAATATTACCGTGAAACTCGCCATTGAAAGAGACTTGGTATGTGGTAGTTGATGTACAACTAATAATGAAGTTGATCCAAGTCGTATCGAACCCTAATTTTATATGGATATCATCCATAAAATACCATTAAACATGCTCCAATTCTTATCAATGTCTAATTTAACAATTGCAAAGTTTTACAAAACTTACGAGTATTCCTAAAGAAGTAAGATACCTCACGCACAATCGAAATATTATCTTGAATTTCTCTCATTTTGACAAAGGCAAATCAGATAGGAGAATTGATATCATCCAAAAGAAAATTAAGTTTGTTGGTCAAGACAATCAAGATGATCTTACAATAAAAATTTGCACGAGATTTTAAGAAATAATTCCCACCTTCCCCTACTAGTCACCCTTTAGTAAAGATTAATAGTAGGACGGCTAATCCATTCCATGTCCAGAGATTTGTTAAATAAATTTATGTCTAGATCAAGAAAATCAAACTTGATAATTTCCTAATATTTTATAATAAAAGAGGCAGGGAGGCCGTAATGTCTCAGAGACTTTGTACTACCTATCTAGAAAAGTTTGTCTTTAACTTCCTCCATAAATGGATTCATCTCATGAGTAACCATGTATAGACCATGGATTTCATGTTCAAGTCCAATATTGCCCGAATCCTCTTTAAAAAGGTTTCTCAGGTTTGAAACAAATATTTTTTTGAATCTCTATGGGATCATCATGCCAATTATCTTTATCCTCCATAATTCAGGATATCTTGTTATACCTGCATCTTTGAATGGTTGTATCTTAAAAGAAAGTTGTATTTCTATCACATATATAACACCCAATTTGTCCTTGATCTGACATCCCATAATTTTTCCTCTTGAGATCAAATATTTTCAAGTGACGAGAATATAGATATCATTTCTTGATGATTTTCATAAAAAGAGCTCTGTTCTGAAGACTAGTCGTCCGATCTAGAGAGTTGGTTAAAATTTGTTTCTTCACTATGAAATCGGTGCCATCTAAACATGCCACAAATTCATCCTAATAGAAGTTAATATCGCATTCACATGTTGGGTCATCCATATAAAAGTGCTCCATCCAGGTGAACTGGAATTACGAAGGATAATTAGAGGGGAATGATTTAATCTAATGGTAGGGGAAACACCATGATAGAGTCGTAGAAAAGGGTAAACCACCTACGATTGAAATAAACATGGCCGAGACAAACTTTAGCATAATGGTGCGGGTCACGGGATTGGTCCAAGTGATGAAACACCCATCGAGAGAAGCTCAAAAGACAATTTGTAGAGAATAATTTATCAAATGCGCGCATATGACTGTCAATTTCTTTTCAAAAGAAGCCAAAATATATTTAAAATCACCTGCAATAACCCATGTACCATTACATTTGATGTTCCAGATAGTAATTTAATACCATGGCGTTTTCCTTCCTTCAAATTTGTTTTGGGCATGAACAGAGACAAAAAAAAGCATGGTTACAACCATTTATACTAAATAATATAAAGAGTACATACCTAAACCTACCACGATAAAAATATCATCATAAGAGAGTGCCACATAAAATTATTACCATGATCATCAACGTCAATAGAAGTCGGGAGAAAATAAATACCTATCTATCCATAAAACTGAAAATCACCAGATCCATAATTATTACTTTTAATAAAAATTGATAACAACTTCTTTAAGAACCTATTTAAGGTAATGAATCCATCCTATCAGTTTTGTAGTTTTTGAAAAAAAAAAGATTTTCGAACATGCAACTTAGCTTCAAAGGGTTTGAAGTGCTTCAAACCTTTAAAGGTCAAATTTTCATAAAAAGTGTGTCTCTGATTGGAGCTTAAGGCCTTTTAAGATATTATATGATAGTTAGACAACACCTTTGAAGGGTTTGAAGTAGTAATTTTCAAGACTCTGCGAAAGGTTCTTAAAAGTTTTCAGATTTCAGTGACATGAGATTTGAAGCTTCGAAACGTAAATATATTAAAAACAGGAACTCTTCAAATATGGGTTTGAAGCTTCTCACATGCCCATTTATGAACCTTCTAAGGTTCAAAGGGTAATTTAAATATTCAAACCCTATTCTAGAAAAATTCAAAAAGCAAATATATATATTTTTTTCAAAATTAAGCTAGCTACGAGTAATTTTTTACTAAACCTTCTGGAGATTGATCTTTTGGTCGGATGATTCACAGTAGTGTCTAATCGTGTTTTTGAATGCGCCGATTTCCTTTTTGTGATAGAAATAAAGAAGATAGTGTCGCGAAAAGAAGGTGAGTAAGATTAGGGTAGGCCTTGGCCAAATAAAAACTTTTAATGTTTCCTTCTATGCGATGTTGGTTCAAAAGTTCGACAAGCCCCTCCATCGTGAGCGTACAGAGGAGTGGTGAGAGAGGATCTCCTTGCCTAATTCTGTGTTTTAGATATAATTTTTTTAGTCTTTTTCCATTGATTTGAAACATCGAGTAAATACAATTCAAGATCCAACACATCTATTTCTTACAAAATTTGAGCTTTGAGATGATACAAATAAGGAAGTACCATTTAACTTGATCATATGCTTTAACCATATCAATTTTGACAACATTTGTGGAATTTGGGTCATTAATTTGGTATAGTAAGAAAACCTAGATTAAGGGAACACTATGATCTTATCAATCTAGGTTTTCTTACTATATCATGGATGCATCTTCTTTTAATGAATGTCGATTGAGTTGGCAAAATAAAATCATCCATGAACGATTGCAATCTAAGAGCCAGTTTTTTTTGGCTCGCATATCCAGTTGATGGATCTTCTCATTTGGGCCATTGTGGAAAAGAAACTTGTGTTTTTTTTCACCTTTTTAATCTAAATATTTCTATCTTTATCTGCCTAGAAGAATTCTTCTTTGTTCCAAAGCAATTCAAGTTCTTAAGCGATAATGAGAGTCAATAGTTAATTTTCTTATGATTGAATACCATCTTGGATTTCAGTGAGGAGTTTTTGGTATTTGTTGATCAAAATTATATTATTGTAGAAGGTCCTTTTACTCTATCTTGTAAGTGCAAGACAAGTAACATCCCTTTTGAGATAAATTTTTTGAATTGACGAGTTACAATACTTTTTTTCCTTGAAACTTTCACGATGTCTCTACATTGATGATTTTCAAGCCATCTGAAATCGAACATGAAAGATAAATTATCATTTCTTCGAGAGTTCGTTCTTTGAATTATAAGGGGTGAGTGATCAGAATAGAGAAAATTTCACAATTGTCCCAAATGTTCACACAACTTTTCAACTTGACATATAATCTCTAAAAGGTGACAGAGTACATCATTCTTTTTAACATTTTTTCAATGAAATATAGATATGGGTGAAAAAGAGCTTGAAAAAGACCGAGTCTTCTCTCAAGATAACTATCCATCCTTAATATATTCTTCGAATGTACTAAATTCTTTGCATCGTCTTTGAATCCTGAAGTGGGTTTCTTGCGAACATATTAAGGTTACTTTCTAGATCTTAGGAAGGTTTGCTAAAGATGGAATTAAAGTGTTGAAGTTGATCGAGTGGATTTACAAGGTATTATGAATAAGAGGATTCATGAATTTATTGTCAACATTTGTGGAATTTGGGTCATTAATTTGGTATAGTAAGAAAACCTAGATTTATCTAGGGTTTCAATTAATAAATTATATACCCTAAATTATTCCCTTATCAATTTAATAAGGAATCGAATCTAATTCAGTTTTAGATAACACATTAAAAGATAATCAAGTAACACTGACTCTAATTCCACATACATGAAGAAACACGTGGTAATTATGCTTAAGGTGTGTAACAACATATATGTAATCTTATAGAGTATCAAAAGTCTTGATAAACTAAGATTGCATGAACTATTCACTTGACCCGATTGAGGATTATAATTTAAACGATTTAACAATCTTTTAACAAAAAACACATACCTTATGAGTGTAAGAAATGTTATTGATCCTAATTGAGCTAATTATCTTGGATTTTACTATGTTAAAAAATACCTCAACATGCTTATGAAGGCCCTAATAGAACTAAAAAGGTGGGTACACTAACTTTAAATGTGCTAAAACTAACAAGATGGTGCATTTGATTAAAGATAAAGAAAACAATAATAGAGTTATGATGAGTAACACCAATATTCCTAGGGTTGATAATGCAAAAGAAGTACAAAGAGACGAGGAAACAATGAGATTGACACAAAGAGATAAGGAAAATGACCCTTATGATACATATATTGATACTTTTTTTGATAAATGGGTTGACAATGTCATACTCTTATACTCATATTGAGTAGAATATTCTTGTACCTCAAGAAGCAATTTCAACAAACACAATAGGTCAATATGCTCATATTAGAGGAAGATTTACCCCCCAAAACTGAATCAATCCTATGAGAAAGAGGATAGAATATTTGAAATAGGTTTTTCCACAACGATATTATAGAATTGTATCTGAGCATTAATGAGCTTCTCAACCTTGCAAATACTAATGTTTATGATAATTACCATACCATTGTGATGTTAAGATAAGAAGAGATGAATAATATCATTTTAGAGGAGTATATAAATAAACAAATGAAGTACAAAGATACGAGGAAACAAATTCTTGATGGTGATCAAACAACCTACGATGAGTTGGAAGATATTGCTAATGTAAGTAGAAAGTATAATGGGAAAGATTAATTGGGTGAAGGGTCTCGGCTAAGGGAGCACATCAATAACCCCAACTCAAGCTAGTACTGATCATATCATTTGTATCAATTTTAAATTAGACTAGTTGAGTCCTACCTTCTTTCATGTTAGTTATTATGACTCTGCAACAAAGAAATAAAACTAAAGTTGTTAGATTTCAAGTGGATAACGAATCATGACAAGATGGTCTAGAATTATTAATTAGCATGTTTGAGTAATACTATGAGTCTTTATATAAAAAATGAACATTAAATAATATAGAAAATGACATTGAACATGTTTTATATAAAATCACGATATTGATGAATGTCCAACTTATTATAGATACAATTAAGGAAAGGGTTTAAATTGATGTATTTAACATGAATGGATCTAAACCTCCCAGACACAGTGGTATTCTTGGTAAATTATACTATAAATAATGGGAGGTAATTAAACAAGACTTTTCAATATAGTGAAATTTATTTTTTCTTTTTGTAAATAGCAAGTCTATTGAGAGATTGCACCATACTTTTCTTATTTTGATCACGAATAGTGATATTTAGGAGGCATTAGAGATTTGTGTATGACTGGAACTGCTAATGTTAACTTTTGTTATAAGACAACCTCAAAGATATCAACAAACAAATTATAACCTTTTATGATCTAGATTATTTCCCCTACTCTTTGTGGGCATGGAATGTCTAATTTCAAGACAATATCCTTATTTCCCATGAATTCTTTTTTGTTTTGTTTGAGGAATAGAAAATATAACAAACACTACACGACAATCGTATGAAATTGTTAAAGCTATGATAAAGTCTAGTGGATTTTGTTTACCGTTGGTACTACATAAATTGGGATTTCATGAGAAATAGATCAAATGGGTTATATACATTGTTTCAACAATGTCCTACTAAATCAATTTTAATGGAGAAAGTCTTTGAATTATTCCAGGACAAGGTATTCGACAAGGAGACCCATGTCTCCTTAACTTTTCTACATGCTCACTGAAGTTGTAATTGGATTGATCAATTATATAAGAAAAAGTGGAAGAATTTAAAGTACAAAGTTCACTTGAGAATGTCTAACATTTATACACATGTTATTTGGTGATGACTCCTACTCTATGGAGGAACAACAAATCATTCAATAATTAATCCAAACTTTCGATGCTAGCTTTATAAAAAAGGATAAACTTATCAAAAACCTATTCATATTTCAGCTCAAGCACCCCATCTAGACCCATTGCAAATACAATACGTATTTTTAATATAAAAATTTCGATATCCTGGGTAAATATATGAGAATATCAATGGTGAGCACACGATCCAAATTAGCATCAACACATTGGCTTTATGATCGAATCTACAATGTGAACCAGAATTGGAAGGCAATGTGTTATCTTAAGAAGGGAAAGGGCATCCTATCAAAGTGTTCCACAATTAATACTCAACTACTCTATGTTAATTTAACTACTTCAAAAAGATTCTTGCAAAAGTTTATGTAGTATGATTGCCAAATATTTTGCTGGGTTCAAATTATAAGACGCGTATTCACTAGCTAGCTTAGGAAAAATTGTGGTTGAAAACTAATTGTAGACCTAGGTTTTTTATCTTTCTTGATAACGATTAAAGTTACATTGGCAAGATAGGCTTGGCGATTTCCTAAGATACCTATATTCCTTAGTCGCTATAACTATCACGAGTTATTATTTATTTTCATGACTTTTGGATATGCTACTCTCAGACTTAATAATTGATGGGACTGGACTAGTTTATTAGCGGGAAGAGATGAGTGTCAAACATATATGGGATAGGAAAGGTACACATATTTGTAATGATCGGTGACTTTCGATCACAATTCTAGTTAAATACCCAAGAATTGTACTTTACAATGGGTATACCAACTTTTAAATCTAGGGAATGATGATTGGAATCACCCGTTAGTTCAATAAATTTTTCATCAACAAGATGCATAATGTGCTGTGAAAACGTCGTTGTATGATGTAGAGAGACCATACACGCTGATTTGGCCTCAAGTTCTCTTAGCATATCAATATACCATATCAAATGATCATGCAATTATCTTTAGAGAAATGAGTAACCAACTCTTGATATTAAAATGTCACACTGTTTCATTATAGTTTTATGAAAACATGATTCAACAATGGAATATGATCTCTCATGTGGAAATATTATAGGCATGCCTTAGCTTACAAAGTAATCGCATTGTTGAAAATACACCAAATTTGATGTATGCTCACGATATAGATAAGATGGAGACTAATTAATATTTGTGTTTAAATGCCCACTTAGTTTAGTAGTTTGGCGCCAATTTACTCTTCATTTCTGAATCTATCATAATTTGATTAAAGATTTTCAGGTTGAGTATATACGGTCATACAAAATCATGCTAATGGTGGGTAGTAGAATATTATTGTTGTTATGACTCATATTTTCATAATTGTCTAGCACATCTAGAAGACGAGATGGAGGTGTATAATTGATGAAATCAAATGGAATGAGTTAAGAATACTAAATCCACATCTCACTTAATGGGATATATATATAGTAATAATTGGGATTTACTGATAATTCGAAATGCAATTGTATGATACCTCCACTTAACCTTATCAAGGGCATACATTGTGATGCTTTATTCAAATCTAAAACAAAATCGACTAATATAGTTGATGTACGTCTTAATTAATATAACTTGAAAGATTGTGTTGCATAAAGAATATCTAGTGCAAATTGACCACAAACAATGAAGCGATGGTTGTTTTGGAAACCCGCAAGCTATCTAATCTTTTCTTTTTGGTACATGGGTTCCGGGCTTGCTTGCGCGCACCCGACTAATCCCACGGGGAAAGCTATCTAATCTTTGCAACCACAAAGAGAAAATAATCAAATATGAATTCTTTAAAACAATTCAGTGCACGACTTCTCTATCTAGTACTAAATAGATCATTAAACCTATCATATTGAAAGCTCACAAATGGTTGTATGCGAATCAATTTACATATATTCAACATATTCATCGATCGGTAAATGGATAATTAGATGATCTGGCTAGATGTTCAAGCGAAAATATTTGACATATGTTGATGACTGAGGTTTTAAGAGGTACCGTGGATAGACATGGTATTGGATAATAATGTCTTTTTTGACATTATATATGGTAGTATAATAACTCTGTTATCCTTAGTTGTTCTATTTTGGAAAATTATACTTCCGTTGTTATCAATCAATCTATTGATCTACATATCTCCACACTATATTTTGAACCAAAAAAGAAGTTCTTAATATCATAACGTTTTACGATTAGTTCTTAAATCTTAAATCATGGAAATGATCATATGCATTATAGTGCCATTTTCGTAGGGTAAAATGCAAATAATTGTTTGTTCTTGTTTGTTTATTTTTTTTTATATTTTATATTCTTTTATGTCACAAAAAAAGGGTAAAAACATAGCTTATTCTAATCGTCTTGTCACACCCAAACTAGAGATACAAATCTAGCCACCTTTTGTACATAAAACATACCCCGATCTTTAGTAATCCCTAGTACTTTTCCTTTGAAAAGCCCCAAACCCTTCAATTCAATTGATTCCAACCATCTTCCTCATAGCCCAACCCTTTGCCCCAAGTAGAACTACTACTCTTTGCAAACCCTATCAAACCTAACACTTCATAAATCCTATTATACTTCTAACCCTTCACAAACTTCCAAACCTTGATTAGTTGCAAATTGTAACCTTATGCATTTGTAAACGTCTTGCCAGCTCAATCACAAGATCCTCTAATGTGTTTATATCTACGTGTAAGTATCTTTAAAAAAGATTAAAGTGCAAATAACAAAAAATAAGGCAAAAGAATTATTATTTATATTAAGTAACTAAAATATAAATGATGAATATGTATTAAGAACACAGTATTATTATTTTTGTAAGAGAGCTTAACCCAATGAGTTTTGGAGATCACTTTTATTACACATAAGAAAGGAAGGAGAAAAAACTTCTTTTAGATGCCACAAATAAACTAATGGGATATCAAATTACTAAAATACACTAAAATAAACAAAAAACGCATAAAGATAAAAAAGGTGGTAAATGATCATTGACCAACAACTAATATAGTCCCTGAGCACCGACATTATTCATCGCCGACCGTCGCCAACACCACCCCGGGGTGGACTTAGAGAATCTTTGATTATGTGAGTCTTTGAACATGGAAGTCATTGAGTATACTTGAAAATTCTCTGAGTATGCTCAGAAGTTCTCTGAGTATACTAAGTAAAACTCTGAATATGCTTAAAAAAGGCTTTATGAATATACTCGAAAAATCACTAAGTATGCTCGAAAATCTCTGGTATGCTCATAATGTCTCCGAGTATATTCAGAATACACTGAATAATTGCATATTTATAACAATAAACGAATACTGAATCTTTTATTAATACATAAATCACAATGTAACAACTACACTTAATTTACATGAAAAAGTAAAATAAGAAATACATATTTCTAATTAAAACAAGACTAAAAGTAAAAGAAAAATACTCAACAACTAACGATGATGTCAGTGATGTCACTGTCTTCCCTAAACTAGATCTAGCTTTTTTCGCACACTTGAAAACATTATCACGAGCAACAATGAAGATCTCACCTTGAAACCACGAATTCATGGCCTCAGATTTGCCTGCAAAACCTTCATTGTAACTCCAAACCCTAGCCATTAAAGTTCCCATATGCATGAGCTTGGAACTTAGAAAAAACTTGGTACCAAGCCATAAAACTTCATTACAACTCAACTCGATCTGTAGAAAAATGTCTTTTTTTTTTCCAAAGTAATAAAATGTCTTGAAATCCACATAAAAGTTTGGAAATTCGCCATGGAAGAGCTGCTCAACTCATTAGAGTCGCTGCTGCCACTTTTGCCGCTTTGAATAACCATCACCGGATTTATAGTGGAGAGGGAGAGTTTGAAAAGATTTTTCAAAATTGGTAGGATATATGGGAGAAGAAATGATACACAAACTTATCAATAAATAAATGAGTAATGATATTTATCACATTTTTAGTTAATCCTTATATCATACGTGATGTGTCACCTTATATGAATTAAATCAAAGAGAATGAAAAAAAAAATTAGAAAAGAGAAACATTATGATTAAGTGTTTAAAATCTCGAGGTGATATAAATGTGAATAAAAAAAGGAAATAAATATTATTACTCTAAATAAATAATTTAGGGGATAAAATTTAAAGATTTTTGTTTCATTTATTTTATTAGTTTTTCCTTTTTACATATCATAAGTTAGGTTATCTAAGTTTTGTCTATGATTTTTAAGACACCTTAGGTAATAAATATTTTTTTCTTTTTAACAAAAAGAGATATTTGAAATCATATCTAATTATGAAAATCTCATTTTACTAAATCTGAAATGATTTTTATGACATTAGGTAGTCCACTAAAAATATGGTCATAATGTTATTGCCTTCTTTAATTTATTCACTACTCTTTTAATCAGTTTCCTTTTTCCTCCCTACAAGGAGAGGGAAATCTGAAAGCTGAAATTGGAAGACTACCTAATACGGATATTCTATATAAGGAAGAAGCAAGCAACATGTCGGCAGTTAACTGCGGTTAAAACTGTTATCATCAATTTGACCAAACGCGCCACACGTAGTAATTTGACTCTTCTTACCTGAATAAGTACTCTTATTAGTGTGTGTGAGTCTGCACAACTAATATATTTTATCTCAACTATATTAATTTAGATTATTTATCGTCGGTGGATGACGTGAAACCGCACAATTATTCTTCTGTTATCCCCTAATTATTCCCTTTTCTTTTCTCCTTTTTTTTTTTTAAGTCAATGAGTTACAAAATCTCAAGATAAATAAATCCCTTGAAAACAAAAAACAAAAAAGATAGTTGAAAAAGTGAGAGAGAAAGAATCGCTTCGTATATAAGCCATCAAAGCTCACCCCCCACCCCACCCCTCTCTCCCTAACCACGATTATATATATACGTAATTGATACATATAGACATAGATAGAGAGAGAAAGAAAGAAAATCTAGAGAGAGAAAGAGTAAAACATTTTGGGCTTTGCCTTTTCTTTACAGACACAGAGGAGAGGAGCCGACGGCCATGGTGGAGCTAAACGACCCCGTTTATCTCGATGTTGAAACTATCTACCTCGGTGGAAAGGTTAGTATATATAAATTTCTACTTTTTTTTTTTAATAATCATCATGGCATTTTGCGAAAAATACCGTTTTTTGCTTTTGGGTTTTCTTCATCTCTCGTCTATAAAACAAAATTAGTTGAAAAATGTGAATATTAGAAGTTTTTAGATCTATTTGTTTTTTTTCTTGAATTTTTAAAGTTATCGTCTTCATATTGTTTGCCCAAAAACAGAAAAGTAGAATTAAACAAAAGGATAAATTGATGATTTTTGAGTGTTAATATATGTAATTGTACTAGTTGGTGACAGGAAATGAGTCGAGATTAAAGTTGATCAATTAAGGACAAAAAGTTATTTAATTGGAAATTAATTATTGGATTAGAATATCCCTATCTTAATATTTTACTCAAATTAAGTAATTAATGATTTAATTCTTAATTATTTATTATTAATTGGCTAAAAGTTGGCAACCACCTAGAGTTTCTTGTGACACCTGTCGTTTTCTTTTTCATAAAAATATTTTTTGTGAGGTTGTCACTTTACCTTTTAGGTGGTTCATAGTTGCTCTCACTATTTAATTAATCTACCTGTAAAGTTTTTTATTTAAATACTATATTAAGTCCTTGTTATTTTTTTCCAAGGTTTTTATTGTTGGGAATAAGAATTGTTTTTTGTTTGACTTGTTTTTCGTCTCACCTTATAATCCGTTAATTAAGCTAGCTGTCATGAAAAGGGGTTACTTCACATGGCTGTAGCTTTCTTTAATAATAAGAGTTAATTCTATAGAAGACTACCCGTTACTTTAATGTTTTCTTACAAGAACATGGTTTAGTGATTTTTTAATTTTTAAATTCAATTGTTCTGATTTTAAGAAAAGCTTAATGGTAATGCTAAAAATGAGAGATTTTGCTTAGGGTTTTGTGCTGAATTTGGGTTAATTTTTTCAGGAACATATTGTTCGCACTGGTCGTGGCTCTGTGTCTGTCATAGTTTATGGAGATCAAGACAAGCCTGCATTAATCACTTATCCGGATTTAGCTCTAAACCGTGAGTATCACGAGCTTTAAAAGTTAATAATATCTTTTGTTTTAATATATGTTGTCTATTTCAGATATGTCGTGTTTTCAAGGACTATTCTTTTGTCCAGAAGCAGCTTCTTTGCTGCTCCACAACTTCTGTGTGTATCATATAAGCCCTCCTGGTCACGAGGTTTGTAAATTGCTAATCTTTAATCACATTAAATTAAATAATTCTCCAGTTTCTTGAGCTATATAAGTGTAATGTCTCTGATATTTACAAGAGTTGTTTCAGTTAGGAGCTGCAGCAATTTCTTCAGATGAATTTCCACCTTCAGTTGATGATTTAGCCGATCAAATTCTCGAGGTTCTCAACTATTTCAGGTATAAATTTAACCTTTTATGGAAGCTAACCCTTTATTTTTATTGGCACGTTTCGCTTTACTAATCTCTTATGTCATGATTCGTTAACCCTATTCAGGCTCGGTGCAGTAATGTGCATGGGTGTATCTGCTGGTGCTTATATATTGACTCTTTTCGCTGTATGTTTCTTTTTATTCACTTTTATTTTTATTTTTACTTTTTTCACTCGTTTGACTAAGTTGAGCATTTTTTTTATGACAGATGAAGTATAAAGATCGTGTTCTTGGATTAATGGTCGTGTCCCCTCTTTGCCGTGCACCCACATGGACTGAATGGATTTGTAACAAGGTTTCAACTTTACCCCATGGTCAACTTTTTTATACTCAATTAACTGAAAGCTAATTAACCACTTTTAATCTGTAGTTGATGGCAAATTTGCTATATTTTTACGGCTTGTCTGGTTTAGTAAAGGAGGCTTTACTCTATCGTTATTTTAGCAAGGTAATCTTTTTTGATTTTTTTTTAATATTCTTTGCTTCTTTTTCTTTTTATTCAATTTAATTTAAAATTATAACAGGAAGTCCGTGGAAGTGCTGAGATTCCAGAATCAGATATTGTTGAAGCTTGTCGAAGGGTGAGAGCTTTCATCTCTAAAATGCTTTTTATAGTTATAAAGTTTCTGTAATGCTTATTAGGTTTTTTTTTTGTAGTTGCTTGATGAAAGACAGGGCATAAATGTCTTTCGTTTTCTTCAAGCCATCGATAGGTAATAATCATTCGCCATTTCTCATTTTGAAATCCATTCGCAAGCTCTGATTTTTTCTTTTAATGAACAGGAGACCCGACCTTTCTGAAGGATTGAAGAAACTAAAGTGTCGAACACTTATATTTGTTGGGGACGATTCTCCGTTTTACTCCGAAGCTATTCATATGGCTGCTAAATTGGATAGGAGATACAGTGCTTTAGTTGAGGTATATTAAGCGTGTATTTAATCTATAATAAGATAAATGTAATTTAATTATTTTAAAAATTTGATTACAGGTTCAATCGTGTGGATCAATGGTTACAGAAGAGCAACCACATGCAATGTTAATACCCATGGAGCGTTTCTTAATGGGGTATGGTTTATACAGACCAACTAGTCAATCAACAGGAAGTGGGAGTCCAAGAAGTCCGCTCAGCCCTTCTTGCATTTCACCGGAGCTTCTCTCGCCGGAAAGTATGGGGTTGAAGCTAAAACCAATCAAGACTCGTATCGCTGCTCGAAGATGATGATGATAATATTATATTCATACTGTAAAAAAAAGTTAAAAAAAAAAGGAATGTATGTCTTTTTGCAAGTTTTGCAATTAGTTTGTAGATGATAGAAGAAGAAGAAGAAGAAGAAGAATGAATATAATAGGAAGGAATGGAGGGAGAAATTTGGATTTATTCATTTGTAGTCAGACAATCGAGTCTCATAAAGAAGCTTGTTAATTAAGCTCTGAATCTGTAAATCTTAAACAAGACATTTGTTTTTTTAAATTTTATGATTATCATCATGTTATGAGATAATGATTGATTCATATTTGATTTACTTTTTCTCTTACCAATCATTGGTTATAATTTTTAGCCGAATCATCTGAAAGATATTATTGGATTATTTTTTAGGGTATTAAAGAAGAGCTCGCTTTTCTATTGTCTCTAGTCTCTAATACTATCTTTTTCTGTTGCTGTCTTTGTGAGCTGTTAATTTAGTTGTTAAAGCAAAAGTGATGGGGGTGTTAATTAATGATGGTCTTGGCCAGCTCATGAAGGCGACCATATAGTGGAGATGCACTTTCTTTGATTCAGAAGGATAGTATGGCTGGCACCTAATAATCCAAACATACACTATTTATGGCTTTTGCGGTGGTGTGTATTAGAGATAGCCTAAAAAGGACGGAAAGAGCTATTGTCCAAACTTTGCTTTTTTTGTACAATATTTGATATACATAAAATCAAATCCGATCTGCAAGACTGCAAAGGCTATCTATCATGTTAGAAATAACAATGTATTTCCAACTCTACCCAACAATTAACGATCAAATTTTTAAAATTTATCATAATTTTTAATTTGAATAAAAAATCACTTCTTATCACTTTCTTTACTGTATAATTTTTCGATCTAAGAGATAATTTTAGTTTCAATGTTTATTTTTAGACAACTTTTTTGTCAGCTTCACTCTTTTTATCACTTTTTTATATTTACACGAAGAGATAAAAATTAATTATAAGAGATAAGAACAATTTCAATATTTTTTAAATAATTTTATAGCTATTTTGTTTAGGAGTCATTTTAAACTCGGGTTAGATCTGATCTTAGGATTTGTTGATCATTGTTTAAGTACTTTAATAGTTAGAGCAACTATCCATCTTAAATTCCAATATTAAACGAATAATGTGATATAATATTATTAATTTATATTTTATATAAATTATAAATATATTGATTTAATAATATTATTTTTATAGACAGCATTTTTTTTATGAGGTTATTGTTGATAACATTCTCATTAAACTATCTAATTGTTCTTATATGCCTTCAATAATCTATTTTATAAAAAAATGCCTAATGAAATAAATATTTATAGAAAACATCCCCTTTATATTTTCTATACATTTACTACCCTTATTATTAAATATATTATTTTATTTTAATACAATATTCATTTTTAAATATTAAACAAATAATAAGGTACTTCTTTCTCCTCCGCCACCACCACCACCACCACCACCACCACCACCACCACCACAACCACCACCATGTATGTAACCACCATGTTTGTAACCACCACCACATCCACCACAACCATCACCACCTCCACCACCACAACCACCACAACCACCACCACCACCACCACCACCACCACCTACTACTACTACTAATTCCGTCGCACGCACGCGTCCGTGATTTTTTTTTAAAATCGTCATAACTAATTCAAAAAAAATCAGAAAATTAAAAAAATTGTATTTTTGAATAAAGCAAATTAATATTTACGTCTATGAATTTTTTTGATTTTTTCTGAATTTTTTGAATTTTTTTGATTTTTTTTTCGCAGACACGGATTTTCATGTTTTAAACATGGAATTCCATGTTTTAAACCGTGAAATAAACATGAAATTCCATGTTTAAAACATGTAATTTCGTGTCTGCGAAAAAAAATTAAAAAAATCAAAAAAATCAAAAAAATCAAAAAATTCCGAAAAAATCATAGACGTAAATATTAATTTGATTTATCCAAATATAATTCTTTTGATTTTTTTGATTTTTTTTGAATTAGTTTTTACGATTTTAAAAAAATTTCACGGACGCGCACGTGTGTTTATTAGTTTTTTTCTTATTTTTTAATTGTTAATTATAGGGGTAATTTGGGATGGGGCTGTTTTCAATAAATATTTTTTTCTAGGCACCTTTTTCTAAATAAGTTTTTTAATAGGCATCAATCAACAATTGGCTCATTTTTTTTTATAGTAATAGGGATTTAAGAAAAGAATATATATGTATATATACAATTAAGATATAATATAATTTTTTTATAATATTATATTAATTTCATATTAATGTTTAGTAAGTTGTGAGTATGACAAATCTAACAATTCTTTTAAGACAAAAGAGGGATCAAGGTGTAATTTCAAAACCTTTAAACTACCATATAAGTTAAAAGATTCCAATGTTCAAGAAAAACATGTTATTCTTAATATATCAAATCTCTTAATTCAATCTGTCTAGACCTACTACAAATTATCTTTCATATATAGAATTTATGCCCCAACCTATTAAAATCTTGTTTATATGTTTGTGACATTTTGTTAATTTTTACTATAACCATTACTATGACAAAAAAGGTTCAATTTAAAATTTAGCGCAAGAGCTTACCATTCTCAGAATTAGCTCTATTGTGAATAACAGGCTACACCACTTAGAGAGGAATTGCACCTCATTGATGGATCCTCTCACTTTACAAACTAAAATTAAAAGTTTTTGAATGTTGTAATATTATATTTTTAATTTATAGATTAGCTGAATAACGTAATTACCAGATCTTTTACATAGTTTGTAAGAATAATTGTGTGGCTAATTAGGTTACCAAACAAACAATTTTAGGCAACTTGATAATATCCCTAGAGGTATTAAGTGACCCTGGTAATGTTTCCTTTACTTTATATTATATCATGTTTGAAAAAAAGTTTAAAAAACCATATACTCCTAATGTGGCTATTAGTATGAGAAGAAGTAGCATGATTTAGATGTCTATTTATGTGCAAAAGATAATTCATTTTTTTGTGAAAAATTAATTTACAATTTTCTAGGTAATCATTTTATATATAATACCATTTGAAAGTTGAGATTCATAGACAATCTGTGTATTTATGTCTATGTACTTGTCACAAATCAAATTTGAAAAATACACATAATAAGAGGTTTTCAAGGAAAAACAATAGTAGGATGGCAAATTAAGAGATTAGGGATAGGGGTCGTACATAAGAAGTTCTTCACACTCGAGTTCTCTTTTAAATCGTGATTCAATCATCATCATTAAAAAAAATTCTAGAACACTTTGATCATGGCGTTATTATCGTTTTGCGCACGTATTAGGGTTTGTTCGAAAATCATTGGGTTGTCGACTGGTCTTTGATTTAGGGTTATTACGTATATCATTATTAATTACTCTGGATATCAACATTAATATTTAATTTACACACGAGAAACGCTTATTACTTTTTCACTTAATGCTTTTAAGGGTTTGCATTTATACCTAATTAATTTTAGGGTTTCAGATGCTACTACCTATATTCCACAATAATTGATTTTTTAAAATTTTGCACATATATTAAGAAACCTAAGAAGTAGGACATATTTAGTTAAAAATGACCAACATGTCCATATTTATAAGAGAGAGAAAATTAAATGATTAATTGTTAAGAGATTTTAGCAAGATGGTAGTATAGGAAAAAATTATTTAATTTGCATTGAAACTCTAAATATGATATATATTGTGGAATAATTTTTTTTAACTAAAAAGTTTACTTTATGTAATAGAGCTAATAATATATATGACAATATTCCATCTGTTCCAAAAGATGGTTCACTTAACTTTTCACATAGTTTAAGAAAGGTAATAGTTATAATCTCTTTACTAAAATATCTCCCATAAAATGTCTAGATATCTTAAACGAGTATTAAAAACATAAATTCTAGTATTTTAATAGGCTTAATAATGAAAAAAATAGAAAAAATCTCTTAATATTCTAAGTGGACAATCCTTTTGGAAATATATCTTCAATAAGTGGACAATCTTTTGGATCAAAGGGAATACTAAATTTTCCAAACTAACCACATGTGCTATAGTTGAATTTGATTATAGGGTATCAACATGACACATATATCAATCGATGCATATTAAACACGTGTTTATCTTTCGCATGCAAGCAATTATATGGAAGAATGAGTATCAAAGTGTACATATATGTTAAGAGAAGTATTCGACGTTTAATCAAGAGATTTCATGCTATAATTTCTCATATTACTTCATTAGTACATGCAAACTTTGATTTCTTTCTTCACTTCCTTAGTTATTTTGTTACATGAAAGGTACTGAGACAATGGTAATACGCGTCTAGTGTTTAAACAAGGTTTCATCTAATCCCGGACAATAAATTCTCCTCGGTTCTTTCCGTCGAACTCTATCACGTGTGAGCACTTCCTAAATCCCATCTGACAGATCTATAAACAAGGAATACACATGCTCCTGGTGAAGGGTCGGCCGAGCTAAAAAATCCGCACACATGTTCACTTCTTTGTATATGTCCTTGATCACAAACGATCTATTTATTATCGAAATATCACGAATTCCTTCCACCCAAATTATAGCCGAGCCTCTTCCAAGTTCCACCTATGAAACCACCTCTAAAGCTTCTCGCGAATCAACCTCTACACCAAGTTCTTTAGCTCCTATCCTTTCTTCCATTCGTAGACATTCAAAAAGTGCTACCAGTTCCTCAACCACCGACGAGTTGAAGTTTAGTTTCATGTAAAATCCACGAATCCAATTACCTTCTGGATCTTGCAAAACTCCCCCTCCCTGCACTTTGTCTGGAGTTATAACTCCTATCGATGTTGAAATTGAGTCCTTAATTGGACGTACACCAACCAATAAGTTCAAGATAATATTTATGACATGAAGCTCTACCCGACTGTTAATTCCATGATCGTATGTAATCCGATGCTATATACTTGGCTTTCTTAATTAACATTTTTTCGTTAGAAACCAAGGTATTATAAAAAATATCTTCACTTCGTCTGGTCCACGCCACCTTGATTAATGCGCTGAAAAAGATATTCCAATTTAACCATGCAAAGATCCATTTACCTGACAAGTGTTTGTTCCACCAATTGATATCGTTCGGTGATGGAGTGATGGTGTTATCTTCGTGAATTAGCTAACTTCCTACAGTACTTATCCACCTAATAATGCTCAGATTAAAGAAACAAATGGTTGTTGTCCCCTGGATCCTAATTAGACCATGCCATATTCCCATTTATAAATATTTGGGGTAGTCCTTGATTCAATAGTGAGTGGGTATCTTGTTGCATTATTGGAGTTGTACCTTAAGGATTAATTCTTGAAGATAAACACTAGAGCTGATAGCTTGAAATATACTTATTGTCGTCAACTATCACATGACCTTCTTGCCTCAATAACTTTAAATGAGCTGCAATGGAGTGTTTACAAATCTAGAATCTTTCATGCTAATTTCTTCAAGATTTTGTCGACATAATCAACTTGAGATAACTAGAGCTCTCTTTTATCTCTATTTCTACTAATCTTCATGCCAAGTATTTATTTAGATGTACCAAGTCTTTCATTGAAAATTTTGTGGATATGTTTATCTTCAACTTTTCAAATTATTTCATGTTATATCCTTCAACAAGCATGACATCTGAAATACAAGCGTAGTATAATAAGCGGATTATTAAACCTCTTATATAAGCAAAAATGTCTTGAGTTACATTTAATGCAGTCATTTTGACTCATGAAGTTTTCAAACTTTAAATACCATTGCATAAGAGTTTGTTTTAGTTCGTACAAGCTTTTCTTGAACTTGCATACCAAGTTTTCAGCTCTTACCTGCATATATCCTTTTGGTTGGTCTGTGTAAATATAAAGTTGTTTTGACGTCCTGTTGTTTTAAATCTAAATCCTTAACAACAAATATTTAAAACAACTCTATTGTAACCATCTCCACATCTGACTCATATATTTAAGTATAGTCAATACCATATTTTTTTCTCAAAACCTTTCCCCACCAACCTGTCTTTGTAGCGTTAGGAACCATCATCTTCTTCCTAGACTAGTCAATAACTTATCTTTATTAATCATTACCTGTGACAAATGATTACTAGAGACAGGAGTGGTTGTACTATTCCAAGACTAGTTTTAGACCCTCTGTGAAGGAATAGTGGATTTTATGTTAATCAACTTCTGCTTTTAATCCTCATATGTATGCAAAAAAAAAAAAAAAAAAAATTATTTGCTATAATTATTTTTCGATTTAAAAAAAAAAAAACGGACAGCAACGACATGGGCTCCAAGCAAATTCCCTACTCAGGCCAAATCCAAAACGAATTAAGTTTTTCGGCCCAATAAGAACCCAAATCCGACAAACTGTTGTCTGTTTTTCGGCAGCATAAAACCGCATTCAATCAGGAGCCACCACGAATCCGGCGCTTTGGGTGTCGGAAAACCACTGACGATGGCCGGCGGAGACAAAGAGATCGTGATAGTTTTTGATTTCGATCGAACGCTAATCACAGATGACGCCGACAGATGGGTGGTCACTGAGATGGGCCTAACCGAATTATTCAATCAGCTTCGTCTCACACTCCCTTGGAACACTCTCATGGTATACTTTACATATTTTATTTTCATAAGATTAACTTAAAGTAGTGAACTTTCTGCTCTGAGAACCTTAAAAGTAAATATACTGATAAGAGTCGATATCATTTAGACATGCTTTCACCATTAAATATATTTACTACTTATCCGTGTAGTATAATGTCAATTTGAATGTATGACTATATATATCGATGACAAGTATATGAATGTTAGATGATATCACTTTATGTTGAAATAATTTTTGATGTTATTTTAGCTACATTACATTTATCTTTAGAATAGAAAGTAATTTATGGTTTTATTATATGAAGTATGATGTTGTAGGATAGGATGATGGAGGAGCTGCACGTGCGAGGAAATACTATTGAAGACATTGCCAATTGTTTGAAAGATACTCCAATACACCCAAGAACCATTGCAGCTATCAAATCAGCTCATGAACTTGGGTAATACTATAATGATTTCTAATGAGTTGGTATTATTATGCAAGATTTGCTGATGAAGATATGGTTTATTTTATAGATGTAATTTGAAGGTGCTTAGTGATGCAAATCAATTTTACATTGAGACTATATTGAAACATCACGGATTGTACGATTGTTTTACGGAAATTATAACTAACCCAACTATTATAGATGAAGAAGGGAGACTTCGAATCTTGCCGTATCATGATTTGGCTTCATCTCATAGTTGTGATCGTTGCCCCCCTAATTTGTGTAAGGTATCTCTAGTTATATTCTAAAGAGCAACAACATAATTTTTCGTGCATTATGCTTTGGTATTTTCTAGTTGAGCTCTGAATATACTACATTGTTTTATGTAGGGCCTTGTTATTAAGCGTATCCAATCTTCTATCCCTGAAGGCAAAGAGACAAGATTTATTTATCTTGGAGATGGAGGAGGTGACTTTTGCCCGTCTCTGAAACTTGATGAAGAGGACCATGTGATGGCGAGAAAGAATTTTCCATTGTGGGATCTCATTTTGAACAATCGTTTGCTTATGAAAGCTCAAGTTCATGAATGGAGTAATGGAGAGGAACTTGAGAGAATCCTTGTGAAGCTTATGAATATGATATTTCACAAGGATGATAACAATATTCATAAGTAACAATATTCTTGTTCCTCAAAATTCTTAAGCTCAAGCATGTTGTAAGATAGTAACAATATTCTTAGAGCACTATGAACATTATGCGTGCTACATTATTTATCATTGCCAACAATGCTTTTCTCTTAGTAAGTGTTTAATTTGTTGTAATCATTTTTTTCTGACTTGTGATTAATCTTTTTAATGTTTTTATTTGTCAGAATTAGGATAATTTTATTAATCACACAAGAAACTATTACAACACATAACAAGAAAAGACAATACAGGAAATAAAATACAGATATAACATGAATTATCATGTATAGGACATGGGTCTTACTGTTGGAAAGAATCTCCTTCATTCATCAAAGTTATGACCATGCTCAGTTAAACTTCTTTTTATATCTAATGATGATGTATCACTGTGAATTATGTTAACTTCTTATTGTGACAATGAATATAACCTATTTTATTGTGACTGTTAAATATATGAAGTAACAGATTTTAAAATGACTAGAAATCATTATCATTTTCCAATAATAAAATTGAATAATTAAACATCCATTAAAATAAAATACTAGAATACTTAATACTAACAAGTAGAGATAATCTCAATAGGAGCTTAATACTAAGAACTTAAACCAAAACACATCAAATATAGCCTAGATCAGATGACAAGCTGGCTAATTTATTAGAGTGATTTTTGGACTCCATACACAGTGACTTTAGCCTCCACGATGCAGCTATCTTTCATTATATAACCGCTGAACAAAAGTTTTAAATCACTCAATAAAAAAGCTTTATTGGAACCCCAATTGATTGATGATGAAGTAAACCAGTGCTTACCTGCAAGGAGAACGATTATATAAATAACAGGCATTAAGCACGGTTTAAGAGAGTAATATCTTCAAATACCAGATAGCCGGAAACTTTGATATTTATTGGAATGTTGGTCCACTAGACGCATGGCAATTTCAGCATAAACCCGAGGATTTGCAATTTCAGCCACCTTCAGAAAAGAGATATATGAGTGCCTACTCCATCACCATTTCCTCTAGGATACATCTGTATCTTCCTGCACAAACCAATGAAAAGATCTTACTTAATTTTCTCATTTTATATAGAGTAAATAGCACTTTTGCCCCCTGTGTTTATACGCGATTGACAGGTTGCCACCTAAGTCTTAAAATGGGTCTCGTTGCCCCCTAAGAGTTACTTTTGTGACCCGTTACCCCCTGAGTGCATTTTCCGTCCATTTTCTCCGTTAAATCTGACGTGGCAATTCCATGTCACAATTTTTTTTTTAATCCTGATACTAATTAAGTGTTTAATTAAGTTAACCCTTATTTTTTACAAAGGCAAGATGGGGAATTCATTAATGCCTATCATATATATACCCCCAAAAAACAAAACAAATTAACTAAACAAAATCAAAAATCAAAAGGAGAAGACCAAGGAGCGCGGGTTTGGGGAAGAACACGACGAACACCAAAACCGAACCCAGAAAATCAAAGTTCTTATGCTCTGAAGATAATCAATGGCGCCGTTAACTCAATGGAGTAAGTGTGTTTATTTATTAACCCTAAATCCTTGCTCGTTGGTTAAGATCTTTTAACCCGAAAATATAGGGTTTTGTATTAAATGTATAACATACATAGATATCACGCGTGGAGTGAGGGATTTTCTTACTAATAGTAGCAGATTTTACGGGATTCGGTTACCATAGCCATAGTTATGTGGTTCTTAATCTAATTGGTAACTAATTTATTCAAATTTGATTGTTTAACAGAGAAATTTGCACTAAAGATTCACTTTGGTGGGTTCTTTAATGAAGACAAGAGTAATCAAACATGGAATTCCATGTTTCAAACATGGAATTTACAAGTCATTTTTATGTGTTGCGGATTTTGCCTGCCTTTTTGAGTTTTTTGTTGGTATCAAAACTATTCTAATCAAATCCTTCACAATATGAAATACTAATCAATTTTCATTTCTAATCAAATTCTTCATAATACTTAATAAACTAACAAGTCATTTTAAACATTACAATCTAAAATATTCCAAAATAAGTACAATTAAATACAAAATACTCTTTTCGATACAATAATAAAAACGTCAACACATTCATTAATATTCTTTTAGATAACTGATTCTTTGATCTTTGTTTTCGCTGAACTGCATATACACTCTTCAATGAACATAATCCACTGAGGGGTTGCTCATCACTTAGAAAAGCTAATAGTTCTTCTTTTTCACTGCTTGTATCTTATCATCTTCTTGTTCATCAGTAAATCTTCTTCTTGGAGGCATTTTTACTTGTATTTACACAAACTCCAACCACAAGAAACAAATTAGTAGTCTTGACTTGATAACTTTTCTTCTTGGAGCCATTTTCACCTGTTTTTACACAAACTCTAAGCACAAGAAAACATATTAGTAGCCTGAATCGAGTTAATTCCATGTTTAATACAGTTATCAAAACATGGAATTTCATGTTTAATACAATTATCAAAATATGGAATTTCATGTTTTGATAAATGTATTAAACATTGAATTCCATGTTTGATACAGTTACTAACAACATTCTACAGAATTCTATATTATACAGTAATTACACTATAAGGTCCCTAAACTACACATTTTATCTTAATACAGTTATCAACACATGGAATTTAATGATTTGATAACTGTATTAAACATGGAATTCCATGTTTAATACAATTATCAAATCATTAAATTCCATATTATGCAGTAATTACACTATAAGGTCCCTAAACTACACATTCTGTCTATAATACAGTTTTCAAAACATGTAATTTCATGATTTGATAACTGTATTAAACATGGAATTCCATGTTTAATACAATTACGAAAAATATTATGCAGAATTCTACATTATGCAATACTTACACTGTAAGGTCCCTAAATTACACAATTTGTCCTTGTTTATCTATATTTTAGTATTACATCAAATTTTTGGAAATAATTGCAATATAGGTCCCTGTTTTACAGACTAGTCATGTTTAATCACTCTAATCTTATTTTCGTTCATATTAATCACAGTATTCAATCATATTCATCAAAAAATCTCATTATAAACCCTAGAAACTACCAAAATCGTTATTTAGTATCATTATTTTCCTTAATCAAACATAAATCAGTACAAAATCATACAAAACCACACAATAAACACTTACAAATAAAAAATCAATCTAAAAAATGTTACAATAACCATAAAAATTGGGTTATAGTGACTTACTTTTGTGTTTTTTCTGATTTTGTAAGGTGAAACTTCGTTGTTATTGCTCTCCTACACTCTAGGGCTTGATTTTTGCTGTTTTCCGACGCTTTTTTTTGGTTCGCCGTCGATCTTCTTCTTCTCTTCGCCGTCGATCTCTTCTTCCGCTCAGCAGTGGTGTGTTTTGTGTGTGTGAGATATCCGTCTGTTTAGTGTGTTGTTTTGTTTTAATTTTTCTTTTCTTTTCGTTATTATTGTTTTTTTAAGAGCCAATTAGAGATTAATGCATATTAAAAAACTTATTTAAAAAAGGTGCCTATAATAAGATTTTTTATAGAAAACAACCCCATCCCAAACTACCCTTATAATTAACAATTAAAAAAATTAGAAAAAAACAAAACAAAAACTAATAAACACACGCGCGCGTCCGTGAATTTTTTTTAAAAATCGTCATAACTAATTCTAAAAAAATCAAAAAAATCAAAAAGAATAAAAAAAATTATATATTTGGATAAAGCAAATTAATATTTACGTCTATGATTTTTTTCAGAATTTTTTGATTTTTTTGATTTTTTTGAATTTTTTTGAATTTTTTAATTCGCAGAACATGGAATTCCATGTTTTGATATAAAGAATTTGTTTTCCACAGACACGAAATTCACTGTTTAAAAAATTCAGAAAATTCCGAAAAAAATCATAGACGTAAATATTAATTTGATTTATCCAAATATGATTTTTTTCGATTTTTCTGATTTTTTTTGAATTAGTTATGGCGATTTTAAAAAAATTTCACGGACGCGCGCGTGTGATGAAATTAGTAAGTAGTAGGTGGTGGTGGTGGTTGTGGTGGCTGTAGTGGTGGTGGTGGTGGTTGTGATGGTGGAGGTGGTGATGGTTGTTGTGGTGGTGGTGGTGGTGGTGGAAATACCCTATTATTTGTTTAAGATTTAAAAATAAATATTGTATTAAAAATAAAATAATATATTTAATAATAAGGATAGTATAGGTATAAAAAATATAAAGGGGATGTTTTCTATAAATATTTTTCTATTAGGCATTTATCTCTTAATAAGAAAATTAGAGGCTTAAAAAAAATAAAGGCATCATTAAGGAGGCATTTATTTCTAATTACCCCTTTTTTTAATTGTTAATTAGGGGTATTTTGGGATGTGACTGTTTTCTATAAAATGTCTAATTGAGGGCACCTTTTTTTAAATAACTTTTCTAATAGGTATTTCTCTCTAATTGGCTAAAAAAAAAATATATTTACCTTTACAATATTCCGTCTATCTATTCAAAAATATAAAATAATAGTAAAGAAATATATCCCCTTTATTTTCACCAATTAAAGTGTTTTTTGCTTTTAATTAATTTTCTCTCTCCCTTTTATATAATATTCCATAGATGAAACAAAGATAATGTAAAAAGAAGTGATATATTAACATTACTCAGAAAAGCACTTATAGCATATGATGAGTATTATATATCTTTTGAGCATACTAGTGAGGCTAACTCTAAAATGAATTGTGATATATTAATTTCTGTTCATTCTCAAACTAAAATTTTGAGAACTTTTGTAGGTAATGAACAGGTATATAGGAACAAAAGTTCTGTTTCTATACCTAAATGAAAACCCCCAAGTACTGGTACATTTAAAATAAACTGTGATGCTTCAGTTAATGTGTTAAATAATACAGTTGCTTTTGCTTGTATCCTTAGGGATTCCACAGGTACAATGATAGAAGGTTATTTGAAAGATATCAAGTCTCACTCGGTTTTGGAAGCAGAAGCAAGAGGAATTCAAGCAGCTTGTGACATGGCAGCTAAATTCAGTCCTGGTTCTGAAGAAATTGAGAATGATAACCTAGTGTTAGTTAATCAAATCAATTCTAAATGTAAAATTACTGGTTCCTCTAGGGTTTTGGTTAGACATATTTGTTGGAACATTTAAAGTGGAAACAAGTTTTATTCCACTTCCCACATCGGTGCGTAGAAAAGATTAATACTTCCTTTTAGCACCGGCGACGGCGCACCACCACCACCCATGCATATGAAAAGGTATTGGAGAAGACCCACACGCGCGCACCACCACCCACCCGCCCGGCCCGGCACCGGCGACGGCGACGGCGTGGGTCGTGGGGGAGTTTAAGGAGTTTGGGGAAAACATGGGGGTTACAAGACAATCAAAACAGTCAACCCAATCAAGTCAATTCTGGGAGGGAATCGTGGGACTTAATGGGGACGTTTCTGAATGGCTTGGGTCTTCCTCTCTTCACCCCTATATAAAGGCCTCACTCTCCACAAGTATTCACCACGAAAAATTCAAAGTCTATATATAAAATCAAATATTTGTTTTGGTTTTTGATCATTAAATACTAAAGTGTAATGAAGATAAATGAACTAACAAGTGAAAGTTAAACTAGTTAACTAAGATGCAAATGAACTAAGGAGAAAAGATGAAAGTATAGCTCGATATCTCGCAAGTAATACCCATTGGTATCGATTTTATATTTTATTAATTAAGGATGAATTGGTAATTATGCAATAGCCGGGATTCAAACTTTTTCCTAACTTCCGTCCAACAATTACCCGATTAAATAAATAAAATTGGAAGCCAAACAAGACGTTATGAATTATTTTTACTTTTATTTATTTATCGTGATTTAGTTAAAAATAAATATGAGATCGATAGTTGTCCTATTGGTTAGGTTACTCCGCAGAGACCAAGAGGTTCTGGGATCGAGAATCTCATTAGAGTCATCTACTCCGAGTCCAAAGTGGCTCTCTCATGTATTAAAAAAAATAAAAATCTATAAGAATCTTTACTTAAAATTAGAGATTTTAAAATGAGAAATGCGTTTATTAGAATCCTATAAAATTTAATAGTTAATAAAATTTATATAATTTCTAATAATTTAATTTTTTACAAAATTTTGTAAAATATGAATTGAATATACAAATTTACAAAAAAAATCAAAATTCGACTAAAATAACATAAGAATTTAAAAGAATTAAAATCTGGATTAGATACATATAAATATTTTTTTTAAAAAAATCCAACAAGATTCTTTGATAAAATTATTAAAAATATGATTTAATATAATACTATCTCCGTCTTTTATTTATGGGACCAATAAGCATTAAAGTTCAACAAAAAAAGTAGAATACCATTTTCATCATTTTCAAATATGGAAAAGATTTTATAGAAGAATTCAATAAATTACTACTACTTTCTTTTATGGGTCCAATGAACATAAAAATACATTGAATAAGACACCTACCAAACAAATAAATATTATAAGCGTTTGGAACAAAAAAGAAAACAAATAAATATAAAAGTTGCTTGTTTTACTTTTCTATGAATAATAATAATAATAAACATAACTAATCAATAACATAGAGTAACAAGCCAAGCCTCCTCTCTCTTGCCTTTGCTGATGCACTCTTCTTTCTTGTACGATCAACAAGAATAAAGCAAAGAGCGAGAGAGAGAGAAAGACCCTTTCTTCTCTCTCCCTCTCTTTCTATATGTATCTATCTTCTGCGTGGAACTGAATTGTGTGATGGCAGAAGATCATAATAGGGAGAAGGGTGTGTTATGGGATGGTATACTTGAAGGTATGCCCTTAGTTGCAAAGGAGTTAATTGCAGGTGGTGTAGCTGGTGGCTTTGCTAAGACTGCTGTTGCCCCTCTTGAACGTGTCAAGATTCTCTTTCAGGTTTGCCTACCTGTCATTTAACTGCTATAAAGTTTCCGCAATTCTGCTATCTTAAGTACTGATAGTCTAAAATGATGCATTTCCTTATCACGGTGTTTGTGAAATTGGGTATTTTATTAAACTTAATTTCGAGTTCTAATTCTAAGTCTCTTGAATAATTGAGTAGAAACGCCAATTTGAAGCTTACGACATTGTTAATAGATTTAAAATTTATCTTGTTAGTATATGGGATAATTCTTATCAGGTAAAAGAATATGCTTAACTTTTCAGGAGGAAATGTATCTTTATGAGTGGTTTGCTAATTTCCATTTATATCGAATTTATACCTTTTCATTAGACTTGAAATGTACAACATCTCTTTTTAAGCAAGCTGCAAAGAAAAGATAAAGATTATTCTTTAATACCTTTTCCTATTAATTGTTTGATTCATAATTATTATATACCTTTTACCAGACCGGACAACCCGAATTCAAGAACGCAGGGCTATCCGGATCGTTCACAAAAATTGCAAAAACAGAAGGGTGGCTCGGTTTTTACAGAGGCAATGGAGCAAGTGTTGCACGTATTGTGCCTTATGCAGCACTACATTTCATGGCTTATGAACAATACAGAAGATGGATCATAAATCGATTTCCCGAAGTTAATAAAGGTCCTGTTCTTGATCTTGTTTCTGGATCATTTGCTGGTGGAACTGCTGTACTTTTCACGTATCCTCTTGATTTAGTTCGCACTAAACTTGCTTACCAGGTAATTTTCAAGGACTTTTACATAAATTACAGCTATAGTCCCTAAAAAATTGAGGAATAAATGATTACAGGTAGTGGGAACTGCAAAATTGAATGTTAATGGTCTTCTCCACAATGAACAATTTTATAAAGGAATTCTTGATTGCTTCTCAAAGACTTACAGAGAAGCTGGGTTTAAAGGGCTTTACCGTGGAGTTGGTACGTACTAAAAACAATTGTTTTCATTGCTCTTGTAATTTTAACACGCACTTTATAATATTCTCAGCTCCGTCACTATATGGAATATTTCCATACTCGGGTTTAAAATTCTACTTTTATGAAGAAATGAAAAGACATGTACCCGAGGATCGCAAGAAAGACATTTCAGTAAAGCTTGCTTGTGGATCAATGGCTGGTTTACTCGGTCAAACTCTTACATATCCACTTGATGTTGTTAGACGCCAAATGCAGGTAAATTTGAAACATATTTAATTATGAATTAAATTATGGGATACAAATGTTAATAGGTTCTATGAGCAGGTTCAAAGAATTATGGGATCTAGTAAAGACATGAAGGGAACAGTTGAATCTCTTGTAACGATATTCAAAACGGAAGGTTGGAAACAATTATTCTCTGGACTTAGCATCAATTATCTTAAAGTACGATCAAACTTTATCCTTATTTTCTTTCATCTTTTATAGACACTAATCTATGTGGTTTTGTTAAGGTTGTACCATCAGTTGCGATTGGATTTACTATATATGATGTAATGAAAGCATATCTTAGAGTTCCATCTCGTGATGAAGCAGTTATAGAGGTCATGGCTAATCATAGAACTAATCAACCATCATCGCTACACTCCTAAAAATCTTATATTCGTTCAAATTTGGAGAGATTTGTATATTTCGGTGATTTGTGTTGTTGTAACATTTAGGGAAACATAACTCTTTAATAAAACCCATACTACTCATTATATGTGGTTCCTACCTATATTACATCAAAGGATCCACAAAATTTGTACACAATTAGACAAAGAATGATTTGTAAAGAATTAGGTCCATCATTTTATGATAGTAAAACTGCTTTACTTCATTGAAATTCAATTTAATACAACAATGTACAATTTCATATTTAAACGACTGAACTTTTTACCAATAATCCCCACAAGAACATTTTCCATCTCTAAAATGATGAAACCTTTTATTATCCCTAACAATGAGCTCTCTTCCAACAATCTTGGACATAATCTTGATTGCGTTATGACAATCTCCACATATTCTGAGATTCTTAATGATCCTCAAAGTTGTTCTTGGTGGAGTACTAATCAAACCATATGCTATAGCTAAACGCTCGCTGTGATACATTAAAGCTTGCTCTTTAGCTTCTTCATCAATATCATGAAGCACGTATCTTGTATCAGGCACATACCCTGCATCTTTCATCTGCCCATTTAAGCCGTTTGCTTTATCGTAAGCTTCTTCCTTGTATGGTTCCATGTTCTTGAATTCACCAACTTTGTTCTTTCCCTCAAGCATATTGACTTCAGAAAGCCGCTTTTGTAATGGTAAAGAAACTTTATCGTTCTTCAATCGACTATGATCGAGTTGGATTAAGAGCTCTTCAATTTGATCCTCGAGCTCAATATCTCCGTGTACAAGTGCAAAATTTAATATTGCCTCCCAAATTTTGATTGATTCGATAGGAATTGTATCTATAAACTCCATAGCTTCCTTCAAATGCCCTGCATTTCCTAGAACATTAATAATCCCCAAGTAATGCTCGATTGTTGGAACAATCTTATACTCATTCTTCATCAATTCTAAGTACATGAACCCTTCCTTCACAACTCCCTCACTAGCACAAGCCAATAGAACTGCAACAAAAGTCTCGCTGTTTGGCTTTAATGACCCAATTCTCCTCATCCTGTCAAATAAGAACAACCCATTGCGCCCTTCTCCATTTTCTGCATACCCTTTTATCATCAAATGCCATAGCTCAATATTTAATCCTCGCATTTTATCAAATACCTGGAGCGCACTTTTCATATTTCCGCATTTAATGTACATCTCCACCAATTTACAATTCAATTCAACATTGTTACAGTAAGTTGATTTTATCAGATGTTCATGCAACTTTTTCCCAAGCTCAAGCGACTTAGTATTGCCACAAGAGTTAAGTAAATTTACATACTCGTTAAAATTAGCTTCAACGCCTTGTGAAATGTGTTCAATTGCTTCTTCAAGCTTTCCTTCATTGCATAGAGAGATTATACTTTGGGAGATTGAAATTGGTAGAGGGGTGGTTTGTTTTTGGATAGGGATGGTGTTGTTCTTGTTAGTGTTTTTTAGGGGGGTAATGAGTGTTTTCGTTTGTGGGGTGTCGTTATTGTTGTTGTGGCGGCGACCACCGTAATAGGGCCGCGGGGTGGTGTAGGTGCAGATGGTTTTGACGGAGGGTGACGGGTGGAGCTTTAAATGTATAGAGTTTGGTGTTCGATGAATTGAGGAAAGATAGGTGGCCATTAAATTTGCTTCCAACTGATATTGTGTATTGGAGACTATTGTCTCTATCCTTTTCTTTTCGTTCACATTATTTGGACGTGTTTTCTATTCACATTTGAGTTTGTCTTTTTCTTTTTCTTTTTCTTTTTCTTTTTTTTTACAAAAAAGGTCTGGAACCGTGGTAAGAATACTAAGATCCGCTAACTAACCATAAACTATATATCAATCGGTGTGATTTCCAATCAAATCTATCTCGAGTGAGAAATTTCCATAGTTTATTTGGATGTTCATTATAATCAACACACGCATGTGACTTGTAAAGTTCTTTTCTAGCCAATTAATCAGCACAATCATTCGTTTTCTTGTATACTGGTTTTAATCCAAATAAGGTGTTTCGGAACATGATTTCATGGAAATCATTGATCCAAGATACAAAACGGCTTCTTCCCGATCCATCCTGAGATACAATATCTACTACTTCTTGCGAATTCACCTCCACCTCCAATTCTGTGACCCCATTTCTTCTACCCTTCTCACCCCCTCGTGGAAGACGACTAGTTCCGCTAACACCGGTGAGCTGTGATTGAAAACTCGGATTCCATGAGCACACCAATAGTGACGAAGAACATAATCTCGTATGATTTCTAGATCCATGATTAGAGACCAAAGAGAACGCAGTAATAATCAAGGCTTATGACCTTCTTCTCGGGCATTGTGTATACTATTGATCCTTCATTGGTACAGACTTAATGTCACTTCTTAGGTTCCAACGTCCTATAAATGTTTTTAGCATAGAATGGTCTTTGTGTGAATCGTTGATTTAGGAATTCTATCAGAATATATCCTATAAATGTTCCAATCATCTTCTCAAATTCTTCGATGAAAGTGAGCATATCATCTTCAGTCGTGAAAACTTATCATCTACTTGTTCCTTAAACTTATTGGTGAAAAGATATTCTTCATAGGTGCTTGGGAGGATACCTTAAGATAAGGGATTCCATTTAAAATTCATAAATTATTAGTATCCAAATTGGATTACGTTAACTCATCTCCATACAAAGTGAGCTACTTCATCTACGAAATTTGTAGAACTAACAAACTGTCAGTTTCTGGCATAATTCCTAAAGTTAGGAATGACAACGTTGGCTCTCTTTACAACGCATATATATTGTACTGGATTTGTACCAGAGAACCCATCAATTAGCCATTTATTCTTATTACTCACATGCAATACACTCAAAATTTGTAAGCTGAAGGTGAAGAAAGAAGATAAGAACTTCGGTCCTCCAAAGAGTCAAAAAGACGGACAATATAAATCTATTGGAGAATGATGGTTTAGAAAAGATGAAGTCTAGACCTCCAAGGTATGAAAAAGTCGAAGTGCCTAAAACCGTTCAAGAATAAAGGTTGAGAAGAGAAGAAGAGCGGACCTCCGAAGTGAATAAATGCGGATAACCTAAATGCATCACATAGGATCCATGGAAGTCAAAGAATGGACAACCGATCTAAAATTCCGGATACCCGATTTTCTTAATTTTGTTAGGCGTGGGCTCACTTTAGGCGTATCCCGTGGAACATGTGTCTTGTGATGGTATTCTGGTGTTTTGATCAATGATGAAGGTTATAGTTTCAAGCACTTGCCTGTGTAAAATGGACTAACTATAACCTTGTCTTTATTTGATGATCAGATCAACATGTAGATCAAAGGGTAAGACAGATTTTACAAGATGAGAAAGTGAAGTTCTTAGAGCCTTTAACAATTGATAATTAGAGTAAGAGTAATTTGTGGGCCTGGACTGATTGGTACTTAGGTGTTCGCTTCTCTCTTTTTCTATCTGTTTTGTTTTTGCACTTGGATAGCAGCACTGTTGACGTTTTAGAACCATGTAATTCTTTTAATGAACAAAACATTCGGCCCAAAAAAAAAACTATAGAGCAGAAGTAACATAAATATACTAGTATAAAAGGATAGGTCTTTGTGGTTTTGTTACCTTGTCAAAATGGATCACAATAACTGTTACAGATAATTTATCTAGAGAGTACAAGAAGATATATTCTATGTACTGGTTTAGAGTTGTTCCAAGAATTGTATCAGGGCCAAACTTCTTTACCTTCCCTCCCCCTAATGAAATGGTTCAAGAATTTTGTTTTACACAAAAAGTTTTGACAAACTGGTAAAGTATATATATATCATATAACATAATCAGACCATCCAGATATGAAAGAAGTGTGATCCATAGACTCCCCAGGCACTTCCTCATGTTTAGTTGGTGTCTCTCTTCCACCTACCAATTTAGCTGGATTTCCAACAGCTGTAGTACGAGGTGGCACATCAATCAAAACCACAGATCCAGCACCAATCTTAGCCCCTTCTCCAATCTGAACATTCCCTAATATTGTTGCTCCAGCACCTATTAAAACTCCATCACCAATTTTTGGGTGTCTATCACCTGCAACTTTTCCTGTTCCACCTAATGTAACGTGGTGAAGAATTGATACATTATTTCCAATCACAGCAGTTTCACCAATAACTACTCCAGTTGCATGGTCAAATAGGATGCCTTTCCCTATTTTAGCAGCTGGGTGGATATCAACTGCGAATACATCAGAAACTCGTGATTGTAATGCAAGGGCTAATGGCTTTCGAGTTTGAGTCCAAAGCTTGTGTGCTATTCTTTGAGCCTAACAATAAAAGAAATCAAAATAAGACTCTAATATTCAATGTTCACTAGTTATACCAAACATATATCTAAACTATCCTCATTTGTAAGTAAAAATGAAATTCAGCTCCCACAAACTCAAACTAGTGTTGTATTCTTTAATCTGATTGATAGACTGGAATTTAATTAAAGAGTTAGTTGCATAATTGGTCCTCTGTCATGTGAGATACTCAAATATAACCTGTGTGTTGGGGAAGTAGCAAATGTACCCTTACTTTATAAAATCATTCGCAATTTACAATTTACAATTTACAATTTACGATTTAATTTATATCTGCTATATTTTTGAATAACGTGAATATAATTGCTACTCTTTGAACACGGGGTATATTTGTCACTTTTGGATAACACAGGGACCAATGGTGCAATTAACTATTAGAGAAGGATAGTGAAAAAAAAAAATTAGTTTATTGACCTGACAAGCGAGGAAGCCTTTGTAATTGAGGAGGCAATGAGAGAAAGAAACGCAAGCAGGGTCACGGTAGCGAGTGGCGCGTAAGTCGGCGACGGCGGCAGAGCGGAGGACGGGATCATTGGAGAAGGTGTTGAGGAAGAGGTCGTAGAGAAGTGTGGAGAGAAGAGTGGATGAGCAAAGCTTGTTACCTAAGTGGAAAGATAAGGATCGGTCCAATGAAGAGTGAGATAGAATTGTGGAGTATAAGTAGCTGGCTAAAGCTGGTTCTGCCTCCGCGTCACGACGGGCTTCCGCCTTGATTTCGTTCCACAACCACCGCTCCTCCTCCACTTCGTTTGGAGGAGATTCTCTAGCTGGAGGTGGCGAAGTGTAAAGGTATTCCCCTGCTGGCATCTTCGAACGGCGTCGTGCTTGGGTTTCCAGTTAGATAGATAGGTAGGTACAAGTGGGGGTTTAGTACAAATATTTTGTGAAGCTGAAACAGCTGAATTTGACGAAGAAAATACATTTTGGTGTTGCCACGTGTAAGAAGAAGATTCAGTTTTATTATATTTAGTAATACTTTCTGAACGAGTAATATTCTTGATTTGTAATATACAGAAATAGATAAATATCTTTTTTTTAGTAGTTGAATAATCTTCATTTCTGTTTATTGTTTAATTGACTTTAAAAAAAAACTTTATTGTTTAGCAATATTTTCATTTTACATGCGCGGTTTGAGATAGTTTGGAATTTCCGTGAAGCAAATAGTTGTGCTGACTGGTTAGCCAAATTTGGTTTGCGAAATAAGGATGGACCGTTAGTGTATGCGGACCCTCCAAATGGCTTATGGCGAACTCTAGCATGCGATCGTTATGCTTGGGCAGTGCCTAGAATTGTGATAGATAACTAGTTTTTAATCCTTTGTAGAAGAGTTTCTTTTCAGGGTCCTTAACCTCTTATGTAACAAAAAAAAAAAAAAAAAATCATAACTACAAAAGTACATAAAGATAAACCCAACATGGGTTAATAGATAAACTAGATTTGGACTAGGGAATATCTTTTGTAATAGTTAGTTATTAATTGGGTTTTAGGCCTATTTGGGCCGAGAAAAGTTTGTAATAGTTTTTCAAGTAATATTGTAGTATAAGCTTCTTAAAGTAGTTAACTCATGTTGGGCTAATTGTTCAAGAAGGTTTAAAGTTGTAAGGAAAATAAATTTTGATTTGATGATAAAAAAAAATTACCGTAGAAAAGGAAAATATTGGCCAAAAGGGTTAACTTTAAATTTAATTAATTAATTAGTTAATATGTTTGTTTTTCCTATACTTACGACATTATAACAATAATTTTTTACTTTTTAAGCAAAAATAAACTTATAGTAAAATAAATAAAACCAAGAATCTCTTCTAAAATCACAAAAATAACATTAAAAAAATCAAATTATATATTTTACAATTCTTTTGATGAATGCAACAAAAATGTTAACTTTGAATAACGCTCTGAATAATGTTAACCTTTTTTTATCTTCTTTTTTAGTTCTGGTCGCCAAGCCAACCCAATAGTGCATAATCAACAACAAAAACACCCTCATCCCGTCTCAAGGCGGTATGGGTCCAACTAGTGATCTAGAAAATTAAAACACCAATGATTGACCCACTAGCTTCTACATGTAATCAACGGCCGGTAGGTTTGAAACTTAGCGTTGCCGTAGCTTGACGTTCAAGCGAGTCAAAACGGGTGAAGTCCACAAGGGCAAAACTGCATAGAAAGTAGTAAAAACCTTCCCCCCACCCTCTTTCGCAAATCAGTGAAGAGATTGCTCTTTTGAACGGATAGAGATTATCTGTCACCCGTGGGAGTGGTTAATAAAAAACCCGTCGCTAGATAATACAGGGTTTACTCCAAGGTTAAGGATATTACTGTGAACAATGCTCCCTATGTGGATCATTCCTTCGATGATGGTTATTTGGAGGGAAAACGGAATAATAAGGTGGAAGGTGTGGTAGAGCAGCTGTCGTCTCCCAAAGTGTGATAATCTAATCAACTAAGCAACACCTCGAGAGAGTTTATCAATCGCAAGTGTACGGATTGTTGATAAATTAATAAAAGTAAGTATCAAAAGTATCGACTCCACAGGGACTATGATTGTAAATTCTTTAGTTGTGTTCTTGGAAAGTGCCTTAGGATGCATTGTCTAACTAAAAAAAGAAAAGAGGGATATTTGTTTTGCTTTTATAATCGAGGACTAAAGTGCAATATTAATTTAAATTAAGGATTAATTAAACTAAATAACAAAAATAAAAATAACTAAAGAGATGAGATGTGAATTTAACTCGAGAACTCGCAAGTAATCTCCACTATGATTGAATCTACATTTTATTTTTTAAAAGTGAATAAACAATTATGCAATATTTGGGAATTTAACTTCTTCCTAACTCCCGTTAAGGTAGCTTAAGAAACTACCACAACACTACCAGAGGACTCTTTTGAGGGAACTCTATGCAATGATCGGTATTTAAAGTCTCTAACCCTATTAACTATCCGGCTAGTCAAACCCACCAAGATCACTAACTCACACCGGACGTTTAAGTATCATTTTTCGTAACCCAAACCCCAGTCGGGGTGAAATCCTAATTACTAAGGACAGTATTATACTCTTATACGCGGCCAGAGTAAGGACTGAATTATATGTCAAGTAAAAAATCAAAGCACTTAAATTAACAACTTGATTAAATATTGCATTATCCCAAATTCAATAAACGCGTAAAACAATATTAGAGTTCATACATAGATACAATTCTCAAGTTAAAAGAATTTAGTTCATACTAAAATAATTAAAACTAGCAACTAAGAATGTAATATTTATATTCAGATGATAAAATAAAATAAAATTACATTAATAGTTGATGAGAAATAACGTAGGATATAGGTGGAAGGGCATAGAATGCTTCCAGACTTCTTTTCCCAACTTTCTTCTCGGCTCCCAACTTGTGAAATTAATTAATAATGAAGTGTTGACCCTTATTAAATCTTTAAATACTGATATACTCTTTCTAAAATATTTTTGGTGTTGTGGGCCCCCTTTTAATGACCTAAATCACCCCAAAAATATTTCTAAGGGTGTATGGACTGGTTCAAACTACAACAACGACATATTGAATAACTCTTTCAGTTCATTTAAAATATCTTTATGCATATGCTTTTTCATATATTTAGCTCTAAAATTTCCCAAGTTTGTAGGGATACTTAGATAGAGCCCTAAATTTGTTGTTAAAGGCATCCTAAATGAGTTAGCAATGTTATGGAGCATAGCAAGGGATGTGTTTGGACAAGCGAATATAGATGATTTATTCAGATTAAGGGAAAGACCAGAAACAAAGTAGAACTTGTAGATAACTTCATTGAAAGCATGTTCTCAAATTCAAAGTTCCTAAAGAATAACATTGAGTCATCAACAAAGATAAGATGATTAATATGAAAGTATGTTAATTAAAGAGGAGGCATTGTCAATAATGTGGGACCAAGCATGGGTAGCAATAGAGAATACATAAGGAGATAGGGAATCCCCTTGTCTAAGAAACTGAGGGATTACCAGTCAACACAATGTTGAACTTGACTGTATATATACAAATTTTGATAAAGGATACCAACGGGTAGAGAAAACAAACTTCTCAAGAAGTTCTAGAAAAAAGCCTGGACCGGTTTATCATATGTTTTGTGAATGTCAGATTCTATGACCGAATAACTTACTTTGGACTATTTTCTTAGATGTTTGAGCTTATTGATAATATCATGAACAATTATTATGATGTCTTGAATCTGCCTACCTTTTATGAATACATTCTGTCGATGACAATCTATGTTAGGAATAATGGAACTGAGCCTTATGACACGCTAAGATTTTGTTAAAAAAATTAGAGCAGAAAATAGGTCTAGACTGACCTATTTTCTATGTGTTCATTCATTTAGGGATTAGAATGATATTAGTATCATTCAGATTATCCATAGGAACATTACTAGCCAAATTGAGAAAACACCACTATAGATTACCAAGATGTCATCCTTTTTGCTGTTCAAAGGCCAAGATGTAATCCTTGATCTCTATCCAAAACTTCGAAATAAAAATACTAGAAAATTCATCAAAACTTGGGGATTTAGTATCAGCAAGGCTCCAAGCAGCACATTTCAGTTCATCTTAGGTAATAAGGCGGCGTAAGGAAGGTGTTTTCCTCTATTATCACCAGGGGAGAAATAACTTCCATGATGAGATCAATTTCCTTACTACCAGGATCACAATAAAGATCATGGAAACCGCTTTGAGTATAGTTATATAGATCCTCCACACCGGAAGTTCCTCATTTTCTTTTAAAAGGCTAGTGATTTTATTTGAAGCATTTCTAATTTTATTAGACAAGTGAAAGAATATGGAGTTTCTATCCCTAAGCTTAAGTTAATGAATTTTAGTCCTTGTTACCCAAGTAAGAAGTACAAACATCTTGGGGATATTCTTGCATCGAGGATTCAAGATTTTTATTGCATATATTTATTAGAATGCATAATTCCTAACATTAGCTTTTTTTCATTTTAGAATAGTATTCAGTATTTGTTCAGTTTTTAGGGAGTCTAGAATGGAGAGGAACGCTAAAGAAAAATGAGAATTTAAGGCATTCAGAAATAGTCTCCGCACATGAAGTATTAGATAGCCAGGCATAATAATTAAATCAAAGGACTTATTACATTTTCTACTAAAAAAGGATTAAGGTAGAGGATAAGAGAAGAGTGGTGTGAGCCTATTGAAGGAGAATTATGGATCCATGATTCAAGGTATAAATCACTTCATAAAGTTAAACATATAACCCTATCTAATCTTTGGAGGATATTATCCCTATCAATTCTATTACCTCTAAATTTGTCAAAGAGATATCTAATGTCATTAAAATCTCCTAGGGAAATATGAGATTTCATAGAGAAGGATTGAGTAAACTTAATGTAATCCCATAATTCAGGCATTTTATCCTTATCATGATGATCATAAACAAAATGTAAAGAAAAGTATCAATGTCATCTATACAAAGAGAGATGAAAATATTGTTGTGGGAGGAGGTAAATACCTCAATCTCGAGATTATCAACCACCAACATTGCCAAGCTCTAGAATTTACAAAAGGGTCCACACATCAAATCAGTTTGAGCTTCAATTTTTTGTCAGCACTAACATCTTCTTCATATTGGTTTCAGATAACCCAATAACCAGAGTTTCTTCCTAAAGATGATCTCCCTAAGGTTTTAGACTGTCACAGGTGACCTTAGGGCCTGACAGTTCCAGGTAACTCCTATCATGGTTGAGGTGGGGGTTGTGCAAGCAACCTTCCACGGTATCATAATCAATCACTTCATAGTAGAAACATATATAGGGATATCAAGTAAGAGACTTTAACCATCTTGTTTCCTATTTCATCAAAACTAGAGGTGGAATTGAAATAGAAAAATCCGATTTCTGGCCAATTCCGATCCGAAAAATCCATATTTGGAATTGATTTTTTATATTCTGATTTCCGAATTGCCGATTTCTGGTTTTTCCATCTTTTTTTGGATTGGAATTGGAATTACATTTTAAAATTTTGGAATTTTCGTTTTTCGATCCGAAATAAATTTCCAAATTTTTTTCCGCTTTTTTCCAATTATTTTTTCGAAACTTTTTTGTTGAATATTATTTATATATTTTATATATTGTTATATATAATAATGTATATGTATTTACATATATATTACAAAAAAAATATTAACATTATATATATATATATATATATATATATATATATATATATATATATATATATATATATATATATATATATATATTGTTATGAAATATTATTTAGTGGATATTATTATTATAGAGTAGTGGTGTGGTGTAACCTTCACATTTATCCCTTGTAACATCCTACTTATTATGTAATTAGTAGGGTAGTTGGATAGTCTCATATTGTCTATATAAAGGGCTTGTCCATTCCCTCAAAGTAAGATGAAAATCCATATATAATAATATACTCTTCTTATCTCCATATAGCCTCTAATCAACTAGTTTCTTTTACATATTGTTTCAACACGTTATCAACACGACTTTACCAACCGAGCTAATATGATTTGAGACTCTTCATAATTTTTTTTTGTTATATAGAGGTAAGTAATCTTGAGGTAAGTTATATATTTTTTTAATTCTTTATGTTATATTATAATATAATTGATTACTTCATCTCCATTTGAAAATATATTCTAATAGAGAGTAATAAAGATCAATCGAAATTCATATACCTCTTCAAATATATGATTTTGAAAGAGAAGATTCAACTTGAAATTGTACAAGTTTGCTTCAAGAAAAGAATTACAATCATTGAAAAAAATGACGAGAATAAGCAACTGAATGTTTGCTTCACTTTATAAATTATGATTGCTTAAAAGCAATGTGAAACTCGTCTTGTTTATGAAAAAAATAACTTTCGAGTTGTTTATAAAGAAAAAAAATATTTCAATGAACTTATCAAGAAAAAATTTGAATATTGAGAAACAATTGATGAAGCCATTATGAAATGTCCAACTTGATAATGATTCATGGGTAAAATTATTCAAGCCCACTTTCTACAAAAGTATGATTCATGAAAATAACTCTAACGAAATAAAATCTCGTTGGTATATTGAGCAATATAATTGCCATACATGTAAAGAAAATATTGAATTCATGGGAATAAATTTTACGAAATAAATTTCATTTTTATATTGACATGACCTTGAAAATCATATGAATGTCATAAATGTTACTGAAAAATAATCATTTGAGAAGAAAGTAACACATCTAAGAACGATTGCGTAGAAAAAAAATGATATTTCTTCAACATTATCTCAAATGAGGCTTAAAGCCTACTCCCATGATTTATATAGTTATCACGAATCAAAAATTCGTTTGATATAATGAACAATTATACATTATATTAGTCACTGACTTTGAAAATCATACGGGGTTGGAGAAATAATTACGTATTCCTGAAAAGAACACGTTATCATAAAAAAAACCGTGAACTTGAAATTGTGAAAGATTATTTGACATGATTATTGAATCATGAAAACAAAAAGAAAGATAAATTCTGAAATGAATCCTTATAGGATTGACATTTTAATTACAAGATAATTAAATGTTAGAAGTGGGATTTGAACCACCACCTCTTGCAAATAAGGTAACTTGAGTATGGTGTCTTAGACCAATCGGTCATCATGACATGATTGTATAATATTATTGGACAAAATTATTTGACATAACTATTTTATGATAAATGTTATTTGGATAAATCCAATATTAAATCAATATTTTTTAAATCCTAAAATAAATATTACTAGGGTATCTCCTTTTTGTTTGTATTATTTGAAGTCAATAGTCAAATTCAGAGGGAGAAATATATGACCTAGTAGAATATATATTTTCTTAAAATAGAAAATTGCTAGACAATTGGTTGTGAATTAGCCTAATATGACTTATCGGCATACAACTTTATACATATATACGGTCACATTGAAAAAAAAAGTCCAACTAAAAATCATGAATACCCTCATTGGTCAAAGACCTAAAGTATCCATCTATATACAGTTACTTGTGCAACATAAAATATAAATGTTCCACCATTATGCACAAAGATGAGATCACGAACAAATATGAGAATTTATTTCAATCTACAATGATTGATATGTATCTTGAGTTTGCCACATGAAAAATATGTATACTGGAATACTATGCATAAAGCAAGATTCTCATGATAAGAGGGGGAGCTGAAAAATATTTTACAAGATGCAACTTCATCCTCGCAAATAAGTTATGAGCTCAGTGTAATAATAAGATGCATTCATAAGTGACTAAGTCACATATTCAGCTTGAAAAGATCCTGCTCAAACTAATTTCCCTTAGAAAAAAAATACATTACAACGCGTAAAGCATGGTCGACTAGTCGGTTCACAAATATCATAAAATTGAGCAGTATGAGCAAGTTGGCACTTCTAAAATTATCATGAATTAATGTAGAGAATATAACTAAAGAATATTACTCTAAAAAGAGTACCAGGTACCTGAATATTTTCTCAGTATTGAGAAATTGAGATAAAAGAATCTCATTCAATTATATTACTACAGAAGTATATGGAATCGAAAAACAACTTGATCATGATCAAATAATATGTGCAAATGATCATGTAAAAGTTACTAAACGAAAACGAGGATCTTGAATCGAAGTCAATTCTATAACGTCGACTAGAAAAAAAATTAATTGGCCAAATATAAAAAGACGCAGTCAGGCATAATCATACTCACACCGTCAATGTGAATATATGACGTACTCCTTTGGAAGAAAATATTTGCCTGAAAGTTTCATATAGGATTTCATGTGCGTCTTATGGTAAACAAAATTTACCGATATTTATCGTGTGATACGAAAAATCACATGAAAGTCTTTAGAAGACTAAAAACGCATACATAAATCCCGGGATATATTAGAATGATATCTGTGTTACTTTTGGTGTCTTTAACAATCTTTAATTGTCTTATATATTGTCATGTAATCTGCCATATATTTGTTTTATATTTCATAAGTAGAATATATGTTTATTTATGATTACGTGCATGAATATTTATTCCTCTAAATTGCACATGATTGTGTTTGTGGATCATTCCAGTTTTATATGACGATATGACTTCATATATTGTTAATTTGAAATTATAGTTACTATTATAAAAATGTGTAAGATACTGAATATCGAGATTATATTCGAAATTGAAGATCATCACATGTGCGTTTACATGAGGTGGATAACAACACGTATTGCACTCTTTATTCCTTCGTCAAGGTTTTATCCCACAGGGTTTTTCTGACAAAGTTTTTAACGAGGAAAATTAAAAGCGTATTGATAAGATTATGTACTCTTTTTCCTTCACTCGGTTTTTGTCCCACAGGGTTTTCCTAGTAAGGTTTTAACAAGGCATATCAATAAAAATTTGGTGGATATTTAACTCGACTTGGTCAAATTTAAGTTCACATGAAAAGTCCAAGATGTAAAGTTCAATATGAATATCATGTCATATAATTTATGGCTGCACTTGATATTTTTATGCAAAGATACTTACATGTCATGAGACAAGTCGATAATACTAATGATCAAGATACTTTGTTCACACAATCAGAGGGAGATTCATACGCGTTGCACTCTTTTTCCCTTGACTAGTTTTTTTCCCATTGGGTTTTATTAGCGAGGTTTTTAACGAGGCAACATCATATGCGTATTTGAAATAATATCCAAGGGGGAGTGTTATGAAATATTATATAGTGGATATTATTATTATAGAGTAGTGGGATGGTGTAACCTTCACATTTATCCCTTGTAACATCCTACGTATTATGTAATTAGTAGGGTAGTTGTATAGTCTCATATTGTCTATATAAAGGGCTTGTCCATTCCCTCAAAGTAAGATGAAAATCCATATATAATAATATACTCTTCTTATCTCCATATAGCCTCTCATCAACTAGTTTTTTTTACATATTGTTTCAACATATATATATATATATATATATATATATATATATATATATATATATATATATATATATATATATATGTCTCTGTGTGTGTGTGTGTAAAAACCTAAACAAATCCTAAATAAACTCTAAATCCAAACATTTTTCTTCCAAACACACAAAGTTGTGTCAACTAAACGGTGTTTAAGAATTAAATTTCTTGTGGAATATGTATTCTTTTTAATGACTTTTTCTTTATTAATGAATTTAATATTTCGTGATAACCTGAATCTAATTTAGTTTTCTTATAGGATCTTGCACGCAAGTCTTCCTCGCTAGTTTAAGATTTCGATGATCGGTACATTTAACCATTATCGTGTGTGAACGAGAATTTCGTGCTATAGTTTTTTTGTCAAGGTGCTATGATATATATCATATTTTGAGAATTTCGTGATATAATTTATACTATTTTTTGAAAATTGTGTATTGTAATATATACCATTATTTGTTTATTTTGCAGGTAGGTGTTTAGGCTTTATTGCAGAAAAGGAAGTTTTTGCTAGTAAATTGTTTGGTATAAAAATATCGAATCATCAAACTTCAAATGATGAATGTTACCTAATGGATAGGGCTGCAAATGAACCAAGCCGCTCGCGAGCAGCTCGAGCTTGACTCGGAGAAAAGCTCGTTCGAGATCGGCTCGAATGTAAACAAGCTCAAGCTCTATTTTAAGCTCGATAGGTAAACGAGTCTGCTCGAGCTCGGCTCGTGAGTTCGTTTAAAATTATAAATTATATATTAATAGATTATCTACTTATATATATTATTAAACCTTTAATATCAAATTGGATATTTTTAATTCCTTTATACATTTATTTTTTCATTAATGTAACGTCTCATATTTTCATACTACACACTCACAAAAATCCAATTTCAACCATAAAAACAAATTGTTCATGAGCAACTCGAGCTCGACTCTAGAGAAGATTGTTCTATAAGTTAAACAAACAACTTCTAACATTTCTGATTTGGATCACTAGAAGCTCGGGCTCGGCTCGTTTAAATTTGAGCTCGGCTCGGCCCGGCTCGTTTAAATTTGAGCTCGGCTCGAGAAATTAAACAAACAAGCCTGTACATCTAGTATTTGGCTCGGCTCGACTCGTTTGCAGCCCTACTAATGATTTTCATGTCTAAAAGTTTGGTGTCTCCTAGGGTGTGATATAATAAGATAAATAATAAGTCAGAAAACAACGCACTCTCACCCTAGACATGCACAGTACTGCAAGTATTACAGGACGTATGCAAGTTTTAATGATAAGTTGAGTTCGTTCTCAAGGACTTAGTGTGTTAATCGAATGGGTAGAAATAACGAGTAAGAAGTAAATAATTAAAAGACAAGAAAATAAAGAGAGATAAATTCGAAATTACTAAATTAAACTATGGAAAATAAAGACAGGAAATTAAATACGAAGAAATATGAGATGAGAAGTATAGCTTAGGTTTTGCTAGTATGCACCAATCCTTCTAATTCTTTCTATCAAATCTAGTTAATAAGGGAGATAATTAGCTCTTAGATACTTAGTCAGGATTCTAAATTTCCATACCTTAAACCTTGAGAGCGACTAAGGGGGCGACGGACACACCACGAGGCTGGTTCAAATAGGGTTATCCTGCGCCACTAGGGCACTAAGCAATCAATTTCCATACATGGTGATAGTGATTAAATTATACCCTAATGACTATCTAGTTAGAATTAGTGTTGTCGGGACCAATATCGACACTAGACGTTATGTGGTGCTTCAATAATTAGACACCCAGCTAAGGTGATCATCTAACTACTATTAAGGTAATCCTATACTCGTGCACTAGCAAGGAAAACAGTCATTAAATCAAAACACATAAACAAATATATAGGTAAGAAGCTAATATCAGATTAAAACATGTAATTCCCAAAGAAACTTAGATAGAAAGAAAATAGAATTCATAGATTGTACATTATGCAAAACCCAAGCTATGGGAAAATTAGTTCATACTTGAAGGAAATAAACTAAAAGAAATAAACTAAAGGAAATAATAAAAGACATCATCTTGCTCTCTACAATAACTTGGAAGAATAAAACCTTGATAACTAATTACTATGAGGCAAGGATGATTTACAAGTGATATAAGGGTGTATTTATAGGTGTTTAGAAGACCTAATTCGTTTTCTTGAAGGAGAAGGTAAGTAGTGGACTCCAAGCCCAACTCAAATTCGTAACCCTAAAACATGAAATCAGGCCCGTTTTTGTTTTGGTCCTAGAAATTTCAATACTCATCTGTTTGACGCGTATGAGTAGTCGAAATTCATCGTCTCGGAAAGATCTTCAACTTTGCTCTTGAACGTTTCTCCAGATTCCACACATATCTTGAGATATAAGCTGATTTGTGGTCGTAGGTGCAGAAATTCAGGATTAAGGCAACTTTTCCTTTTCCATGTTTTTAGCTTTTGTTTCCTTATCTCCAATTACCATGCTTATCTCTTTCCATATCTTGTAGTCTTTGACTTGGACTCTAATTAATCTTCATAATTATCTTTAAAACTTCACACTAAATAAATAATTAAACCCAATATGCTCTAAAAATATTACTTTACTAAATCAAGACTCAAAATAGGAAAGTGTACTATTTCTCAAGAAAAACGACTATTATGACTTCTAAATCACTAAAAATGATGTCTCATCCTAATATAAATCTATCACAAATGAGGAGACATCAAAGTTTCACTTGTATATTTTTACTTTATTCTTTTTGAAACTTTTAAAAATTATCAAATCTTAACTTTTATGAATGGTAATGGATATAAAATTTCAGACTTTCCTAAATTTATCAAAATAAATGTACCAAAGATTTCCAAAAAAAACTTAAACTAATAAAATATAGGATTTCCAAAAATTCCAAATTTCCAAAAATTTCCATGTGTTCCGAAATCGGAATGAAATTTTGAATTCTGGTTTTTTTTGGATTGAATTTTGCTCTTCCGAACAAACAATTTTCCGATCCGATCCGGCCAATTTCCACCCCTAATCAAAACCAAATAGTTTTGAGTGAATTAACTTCCTCTTCTTATTAGTTTTTTAGCTTTCTCTTAGTGGAGAGTCCACAATAGAGACGTCGGTAAGAGGTAAATCACTTTAGGGGAAAATAGAAAAGATAGGACAAAGGGACTAACAAAGTAAGACGGTAGAGTAGAATCTGAGTGTTGGGTTTCAGTTTTGGGGTTTCGTTAGTTGGGGCATATGATATGATATATTGATGATGGGGGAGGGGGTATAGTGGTGGAGTAGGAAATTAGGAGGGTTGATGGTGGTAGTGAGTCTACGAATAAGATTCGGTAGGTGGTGGTGATTAGTTAGGGGTCGGAGAAGTTTTTTCTTTAGAGGATAAGGGGGATTTTTCCCTCGTTTAAAGAGGGTTCCTTCAAATTTAGGTTGACCCACTGCAATTTGGTCTTCCTTTGGTTGAGATTGTCTAAGTTGTTGCCTTGATGTAGTGGCCCACACTACCATCATTTTTCTTTTTGGGTTAAGTAGACTTTGGGGTTTCCTTACGCACAAACTTCCTCTTCACACCAGATGTATTAATACTTTGAAAGCCTTGTCCTACCTTATTGCCTAATGGCCTCTTTCCATACTTACCAAACTTCCCCAAATCAAGATAGATTGGCCATTCAACTTCGAAATTGTTGTATGTGTCCACATTGTCAGCGCTAGGTTTGTCTTTGAGTGAAATGAGCCACAAGGAAGAAGGGGTAGGGATCATGATTATGTTAGGTACATGACAAGCACCATTAGTACGATTCATTTTGTCTTTACCCTCACTTGGGACCTCAAAGTGTCCTTGTAAACCATGACCACTACATCTTTTGAAAATGCCAATCTTGCCTTAATACCAGTTGTACAAGAGAAACTCTAACTCTTCTGCTCGAGCCTTTACCAATTAAATAATATTGTTTCTTCCTGTAAACTTTGAGGAAAAGGGATAAATCATCCCGGCCATCAAACATATTGATCTTGCCGCCTCGTCCTTTGACTAGGTCAATTGTAATCCAATCACGGAATTTGAAGTTGAACATGTCGTGCGTTCTTCGTGCTTCCTCTTTGAAGAAGGAGCATTCAATGGTTATATGGGTAATATGACTAAAATTAACAAAACGTACTTAGTTTATCATATCTAATCTAAACCATTGCATCTGGAAGTGAAAACATTAATACTAAGGGTTTCTTGAGATCCCACAAAACTCTAATGCAGAGAATCTTGATTGTCTCACTTTTATCCTCTATATCATAGAGAAGGATATGTCAATCCATGATGTCATTTGCATTATTAGGGGTTATGAATGGGTTATGAAAGCAAGCATGAGGGAGTTCTTTGAGTAACTAAGAAAAAAAGCTGCTTCTTCTATGGTCATTTCCAAGTGTCATGCATGCCACAATAGCCTAATTCTAGTAACAAACGAAGGCCTAAAGTGCCATGTGTTGAGTAGATCATCTCTTGAGTTGAAAGCTAGAAAAAACTTGTTATCTTCAAAACTGAGCACATGCATGCTAGCTTTAGGAACCGAAGATCTATTTGTTGTTGAGACAACAATGAAGTGAAGGGATTGACTTCAAAGGAGCTTAGCCTCACATATGTTCGTACTAGTATATATATTTTGTGAGCTTGATTTGTAGACTTCAAATTCATGGTTATGATAATTTCGGTCACCATTTTAAAGAGCTTAAGCTTGAGAAAGGTAAGGAGAAGAGAAAAAGAGAAGTGAGCTGAAAAGAGAAGGCATGTTATAGCTAACAGTAAAGGTTAAGGTTGATAACTCAGAACTAACAAAGGGGGATGTAGGGAGGCTTCTATGAAATCCAAGAAGACCTAAAGGGGAACTGCTTTCCAAGGATATTGTAATGGTTACAGAGAACCCACTTTCTGTTATTAAACTATAGGTAAAGCTAGTTAAAAAAGAACTAAGGGAGAGTAACTAGGATAGAACTAAATGGATTAAACTCGATAAGCTAAGATATTTGGAGGTTATGCATGAGGAACAAAGGGTAAGGGATGAAGAAAAACTCCATTGTTGAGTCAAAAGTAGGGCTAAATTTTAAAGAGAGTGTGATTTTTAAAGAAAGAAAGGTTATGATTTTCTCCTTGATAAGAGAAAAAATTAACGAGCAATAACAAATAAATAGAGTTGAATAAAATGATCAAATTCTAGATTAGAGTATCATATTCAAAGGTCTTTCCATCGTTTGAGTTTTGAACAAACAAAACAGACTATAAAATTAAGTCTTGAATGAATAATAAATCCCGGATAATACTGCCACACCTGTAACTGCAACTCCTAAACTTTTAAGAATAGGTGATTTTTTCCCAGGGATGTCTTCCAAGAGCTCCATAATCTGTAACAGTAAGGTTAGAGAAGTAGATTTAAACTTTCAACTATTAAGCTAATTGCACTATAGGTCCCTATGTTATACAAATCTAAGTTCCTATATTAATTTTTTGAGTTAATTGCACAATAAGTCCCTATTTCATGCTAAAATTGTGTGGTAGGTTCCTATATAATGCTAACCTTAATAGGCTGCTTCCAATACTTCTTAATTCCAGGTAAGTGACCTTTCCCCACAACTGCAACAACTGAATTATGCGAACTAGCAACTCTAAGTAGTGTAGATGACATGTACCTGAACATACCACCCTCACTAAATTATAAAATTACACAAAACGCAAATTAAAAGTGTAAAAGATAACTAACTTATCTCGCTCATCAACAACTGTTTCGTGAATAGTCGGAAATCTTATTGTTTTTGTTTTTTGGTCATCAGGATTTATCATATCAAAATCCTCCATTTCCTTCACCTGTTAAAAATATATATATATATATATACGGTTCAGTGACTCAGTAAAGTAATTTAGACAAAATTATAAAACCGGAAATTAGTAAATTACCATTGTCTTGAGATCTTTAGTAGGCCGCGGTAAGGAAAATAGTCTTGTTAAATGCCAGAGTGGAAATTTTGCCCAGGTCCTTCGTACTGTTATCTATTTAACAAAAAAAAGAAATTATGATTTTCACTGTTGGTTAGTAAATGCTATAATTTAGTATTCACCTGGAAGGGACGATCACCGAGGCAAACCTCCCCTCCGTATTTCTGGGCTTCCTGAAATGCTGTACGAAACTCGGCCCCAGGTAATACTTCTAGTTCACTATCAACCTGTTGAAAAGAAATGGGTTAATTAATTGCATAGATAGTCCCCGTGGTTTCAATTTTACAAGTTCTTCTGTTATGCTGTGGGTACACTTACTAGAGAGAGTGAGATGAGTTTTTTAATATATATCTCAAAGGTGTATTGGCTTTTTCAGAAATATTTAAAATTATCATTATTACACACACTCACGGTTACAAAATACCTTTTATAAAGTGTCTTAATAAGGGCAATAGAGCAATATGAGATGTCATACATATGCGGAATACCAGTTGAGAATTATCCAAATGAGGTTTCTCGTTTTCTTCCAGCCTTGAATAATCTCTTCCATAGTAGGCACCTGAATTAAAATGGAATTCTTATTCTTTTGCAATTAAGGCCTCTGGTGGGGTCCACATTAATAGAAATGGAAATATCAAATACGAATTAAAAAATATACAAAAGACTGGAAGGCATATATATATACCTTTGCAGTTTTAGCTGTAGATGTAAGTATACCTACACGGCTTGAGCATAGCTCCAAAAAAACAACCTGTAGTTAATGAATCTCCATTAAGTCTCATGGAAAATGTAACACGCACACTAAATTTAAAAATAAATATAATAAACAGGAAATAAGATTTGGAAACAAAGAGCACCTGTGGTTTTAAGTAACTGATCACAGCTTTAACTTCTTCGCAGGATTTCTGAGATCACAAAAAAAAAATATTAACTCTTTTCAGTTTTATTAAATCCTGTCCACAGAAATAAAATCTTGTGTAATTGATTAATGTAAGGTAACTGCACCAAAATAGGCAAACATAACCCTGTGATTTAAAATGAGTCAAACACGCCCTTGCAGTTCTGCCTCTCAACAACAAGGAACCAAGGGTACTAAGTTTTAATTCTCAAAAGATTGAGAAATTTAATAACAATGGAATACAGAGTTATAAGCGAAATGTGCAACATTCCCAATTATACCTTAATTAACATTAAATAAAACAATTTCAATATCTTAAATTACCAGCTCATATTTAGCAAACTGTGCCACATTTCCCAATTATACCTCAACAATACAAAAAACTTAAAAACCAAGCTCAAAATTCAAGACTTGCTAAACAGATTTGAAGAATTACCGTTGAAACATGAACAGTGCCGACAATATAGACATCACAAACACCGCCTTCAGCCGTCGATTCACATGTCAGCATCATGACGCGCTTGGCTAAATCTTCTGGCAGAACCTTCCTTTCATAAGATCTTCCTCCAGTTTCACTTTCAACATTTTGATTATTAACATCATTGTAACTGCTGTTAACAGCCTTGTTAACATCCTTAACGCAGACGAAAAGGAGGTCGGGTTCCTTCGCCGGAGTACTGCTGAGGGAAGAGTAATTTTGTTTAAGATTGAAAAATGCAACGGCGAGGGGTTTGAGGTATTTCACATTAATCAATTTATCCATTGGAGTTGAATTTGAGAAACGAGTATTGGTAATAATGAAGAGAATCAAATGATAGGTACATTTGACTCGGTGGGGTAGGGAGTATAGAGAAATATAAAGAGAGAATATTTGTATATTTTTGATTGATTAATCTGTTACATTGTGATTGTATATATAGACTAGAGAGTGAGCATTACATTCATGTATAAGATGCTTTACATTTTGTTGTAACAGAATTATTCTTTCTACTTTGTCTTTTGTGTGACTCATTAGATGAGTCACTGACTTCTAGAAGTTTCTATTCCTTGTGTATGTTAATATCCCCCCTCAAGTGTAGCACTCGTAAGAGGGGAAACTTGACTAACAACCCATTGAACTGTGAAGGACCAAGACCTTTAGTTAATATATCAGCTAAGTTTTCTTGAGAAGGCACATGAAAAAGGAGAAGCTTTTTAGACTTAACTTGTTCTCGTACAAAATGAAAATCGACATCAATATGTCGTGTACGAGTGTGAAAAACTGGATCGGTTGCTAAAGCTAGAGCTGATTGATTGTCACAAGCTAAAGTAGGTGGTATATGAGCAATTTTAAGACTCTTAAGAAGAGATGTAAACCACATTAATTCTGCGGATACATGAGCCATAGCTCTATACTCAGCCTCAGTGGATGATCGAGAAACTGTGGTTTGACGTTTTGAGCCCCAAGAAATTATATTAGAGCCAAGAAAATACAATATCCAGTCGTTGAACGTCGATCACGAGCACTATTTGCCCAATCCGAATCAGAGAAAGCATGAACATTTAAAGAAGATGAAGTGAACTTTAAGCTGTAGTGTAAGGTTCCTTTTATATAGCGCAGTAGCTTTTTGAGAGCTTCAAAATCTCCATTTGTTGGTTTATGCATTTGTTGACATATTTGATTAACAGCAAATGCTATGTCAGGTCGTGTAAGCGTTAAATATTGTAAAGAACCTGTTAAGCTGCGAAATAAGAAAGGATCCTCAAATAGTTCAATGGCTGAGTTTGTTTTTACAGAGGTTTTGACAAATGTAGGTGTTGAAGAAGCCTTGCATTCAGATAACCCAGCACGCTTAAGTATAGCTGAAGCATATGCAGCTTGAGATACTACAATTGTATCTACAGTATATGAGATTTCAAGTCCAAGAAAATATGATAATTTCCCAAGGTTTTTCATAGCAAACCTTGACTTAAGAGCAGCAATTGTAGTTAATATATAGGATGAATCAGATCCTGTAACAAGAATATCATCTACATAGATCAAAACAATAGTTAAATGATCATCTGAGCCTTTACTGAGCATAGAAGAATCAGCAGGACTAATAACAAAGCCATGAGAAATAAGAAAAGAAGTGAGTAAGTTGTTCCAGGCCCAAGGAGCCTGTTTAAGGCCATACAATGAACGCTTTAACTTACAGACATAATTAGGGTATTGAGAATCAACAAACCCTTGAGGTTGAAACATGTAAACATCTTCTTCTAAGTAACCATGTAAAAAAGTGTTAGAAACATCAAGTTGTTGTATAGTCCATTTAAAAGTTGATGCAAGAGATAAAATAAGTTGAATTGTTTGATGTTTCACAACGGGACTAAATGTCTCGGTATAGTCTATCCCATACTCTTGCATAAACCCTTGAGCCACTAAGCGAGCTTTATACCTAGCTATAGTACCATCAGCATTTCTTTTCAGCTTATATATCCACTTACATGTAATGGGTGTGCGCCCAATTGGTGGAGGCATAAGTTCCCATGTTTGTTGCTTAGTCAAGGCAGAAAACTCATCATTCATGGCAGATAACCAACAAGGAGATAGTATAGCTTCCTTATAGGACACAGGTTCAGACACAGATGATAGAGTAACATTTTGACATTTATAAGAGGGTTTTAGTGATCATGTTTGTCTTCTTGTGATCATGGGATGCCTAATAGGCTGTGAAGAAGATGAAGAAGTAGATATATTAGGTGGACTAAATGGAATTTCAGTAGAAGGTGGTTCAGACAAAGACAAGGTAGACTCAAAATGGAGTGAAATGGACTGAGGATTGATTGGACTATCAAATAGGTCAATGTATGATGAGTGAGAATTATCAAGAGTATGAGAATTTGATGAATTTGTAGAAGTTTGAAAAGGGAAAACACTTTCATTGAAAATTACATGCCTTGAAATAAAGATTTTGTGAGAAGACAGGGAATAACACTTATAATCCTTTGAGTGTGTGCAATATCCCAAGAATACACAAGCTGTAGATTTAGGAGCAAGCTTGTGAGAACTATATGGCTTAAGCCAAGGGTAGCACAAGCACCCAAACACTTTTAGGTGATTATATGAGGGTGGTTTTTGATATAGAACTTGAAAAGGGGAAGTATTTGAAAGTGTAGCAGTAGGTAGAAGATTGATCAGATATATAGCAGCTGATAGAGCTTCTAGCCAAAATTTTAGAGGTAAGGAACTGTGAGATAAAAGGGACCTTGTAGTTTCAAGTAGATGGCGAAGTTTGCGTTCAGAAACGCCATTTTGTTCAGGTGTATGGGGGCAAGAAGTTTGATGAATCACCCCCTTAGTTTGGAGAAAAGATTGAAATTGATGACTAGTGTATTCTCCTCCATTGTCACTTCTTAGACATTTAATTTTGGAGTGAAATTGAGTGTGAACTAAGGTGTAAAATGATTGAAAAATAGTGTACACATCAGATTTATGAACTAAGGGATAAACCCACACAAAGCGACTATAATCATCAACAAATATAACATAGTATTTATATGAAGAATAAGAAGCAATTGGAGAAGGACCCCAAACATCCGAGTGTATTAAATCAAAAGGTGCATTACTATGGGTTACAGATAAAGGAAAAGCTAGCTTATGAGATTTAGAGACAGAACAAGGTTCACATTGAGCACCATGAAAATTAAGACTAGAATTTAAAATAGAAGACAAAGAAGTAGAGACATTATTTGATGGATGTCCTAGGCGATAATGCCATAATTTTGCTGAGGAAGAAGAGACTGTAGAAGATAGGCAATGAATCTGAGATGAGGAGTGTGAGGATGACACAGGAACACTAAACTTGAGAGGGTAAAGACCATGTTCACAGGGGCCCCTGAAAGAGCATCTTATGAGTATTTGAGTCAAAAATAGAAACAGTTTTAGAAGTTAAGACAACATAACAGTTGTTGTCTTCAGTGAATTTAGAAATGGACACAAGGTTAGATGTAATTTTAGGTACATGAAGAATTGAAGATAGAAGAAAAGAAGAATTATTGAGAGAAAGCTTACTATTCCCTATGTTGGCTATCTCAAGTGAGTTTCCATTCCCAACTGAAATAAATTTCCCATCATGATAAGGAGAAGAATGATGAATTGTTGAAGCATCTGGAGTTACATGGCTATTGGCTCCAGAATCCAAGTACCACAATTCAGGATTGTAATTAGAATGTGGTTGAATATTAGGAGCAGCATAAGCTACCTTCTGCTGAGCTTTTGGAGATGGAAAACTCACAAAATCTGAACGGAACCAACAGTCAATAGCACTATGACCAACACGGTTACAAATCTGACATATATGGAGATTTGAGGAATGAGAAACACCTGATTGTTGATGATTAGGATGACCCAAAATAGATGGAGCATTAGAATAAGCACCTCGAGTGCGGCCTCGACCTCTTCCACCTCGATTATTATAACCATTATTACCACTATTTCCATTATTTCCACCACCACGACTATTAGAATTTGCAGCCGATGATGATGATGAGGAATACAAAGCAGTATGAACAGGAGCTGAATTCTCAGAAGAATCAGCCATAGACATGTGTAATTCCTCACTCACTAACAAACTACCAAGAGAATGAAAACTTAAGGTAGAAGTGTGAGCATTAGATATACGTATGCTTGATTTGAATTGATAGTATTCGTGAGGAAGGCCCTTCAAGGTGTACATGATGATATCCTCAAGTGGAAGTGCAGATGAGGCTGTTTCAAGACCATCACAAATGTCTTGAATCTAGCCAAATAGTCAGTCATACGTCGTTCACCTTTCTTAACATTACATAGCTTCATTTTTAATTGATGTATATGTGTCCGACATTGAGAGATGAAGATCTCTTCAAGTTTTAGACATACATCAGCTGCGTGAGGGAGTTTAACCACCTGTGATAGAACGGAATGAATCATGGCGGAATGAAGCGACACCTTGAGCTGTTGATCCTCGATAATCCAGGTTGAGTAAGTCGGATCTTCTCGTGCAGGTGGAGATGTAGCACCGGTGACATGGTGAAGGTAACCATGTGCTTCAAGAACAGCTTCAAGTTTAGCTCGCCATAAAACGTAATTGGTCGAGTCAAGCTTGATCTGTACGAGGCCACTCCAATTTTGACGGAGTAGAAGTAAATCAGCCAGAACAGAAGAGCTGGTAGCAATATGAGGACGAGAAGATGAAGAAGAAGAGGCCATTATGGCGAAAAAGCAGAATATAAAATGTACGGATCGAAAACGCAATGGAGATTAGAAAGCTTCAAGACACCATTAATGGTGATTGAAGAAGAAGCTTAACTCCATGACATCTGATACCATATAGAGAAATATAAAGAGAGAATATTTTTATATTATTGATTGATTAATCTGTTACATTGTGATTGTATATATAGACTAGAGAGTGAGCATTATATTCATGTATAAGATGCTTTACATTTTGTTGTAACAGAATTATTCTTTTTACTTTGTCTCTTGTGTGACTCATTGGATGAGTCACTGACTTCTAGAAGTTTCTATTCCTTTTGTATGTTAATAGGGAGTATAACGAGTTGGTGCATGAGTCAGTCGACTCGTTGGTGTAAAGCTTCTATTGTTAGTGAAAGATGTTTTGTTATTTTTCTATCTTGGAAAATTCTTGATCAGGGTTGGTTTTTAGAAAAGGAAATGGAGGGAAAGTTACAATCAATTTTCTTTTAGGACAAATTTTATTCAAAACTATTACTATTAGGTTGAGATATTATTTTTTTAGGACAAAGTGTCATTTAAATTACTCTGTTATTTTTTTTAAAAATTATAATTATAATTTTTTTAATTACTCTATTATTTATTATTTAAATTTAACCACCATATTACTATCACCTCTAACACTATCGCCACTACTATCTCCACCCCATCACGCTATTATCACCACCATCACCACCACCCTATTACCACCACCACCACCCTATTACCACCAACATCACCACTAACAACATCAACAACAAATTCTATCACACGCGCGCGTTCGAGGATTTTTTTTTAAAATATTCATAACTAATTCTAAAAAATTGCATTTTGGATGAGGCAAATTAATATATACGTATACGATTTGAATTTTTTGAATTTCTTTTCACAGACATGAAATTCATTATTTCGAACAAGGATTTCATTGTTCCGATCCGAATTCATTCTTATAAATATCAAAACTATTCCGCATAGAATAAGAAATCTATTTTCCAAAACAAGAATTTCAGTGTTAAAAGCAAAAATATTCATTGTTTTGAATAATGAATACCTTGTTTAGAACAATGATTTTCATGTCCATGGAAAAAAAATAAAGAAAACGAAAAAAGTATAGACGTAAAATATTAATTTGTCTCGTCGAAAAATGCAAATTTTTGGTTTTTTTTTTTATTTTTTAAGATTAGTTGTAAATTTTTTATAAAAAATTTATGAACGAGCGCGTGTGAAATGATTAGTTGTTGTTGTTGGTGGTGGTGGTGGTGGTGATGGTGATGGTAATGGTATGGGTAATGGACGTAATGGTGGTGTAGGTGTCCCACTATTTGTTTGGGTGATTGACCTATAGGGTCTTAGAGACTAGATTTTTGGCCTAAAAAAACTAGTGGGAATCTTATTTCTTTAAAGAGAGCTCAAACATGACCAAATACTAAAATACCCTTAATAACACTAAAAGACAAAATAGAGTGATGTCACTGTTCATTCTCTCCACTATCGACCGACCACCGACTTCCGACCACCGGGGAAAAATATAGAGTTTCGAAAAAAATTGATGAGTTTCAAAAAAAATATGAGTACTTTGTAAATATTGATGAGTATCCTATAAATATTAACGAGTATTCTAAAAAAAATGCTAGGTACTCTTAAAAAATGCTGAGTATTCTTACAAAAATGATGAGTATTATTAAAAAAAGCTGAATATAATTTCTACAATCCATTATTATAAAAAGAACAAATATACTAACTAAAAAATTAAAAAAAATTCTAACCTTTCTGGTTTGACCAGATCTAGATCTAGTTTGACCAGATCTTACAAAACAAAAAAAAACTGGCGTATCACTTTATCAATGTCGTAGCGGATCTTTTTTTGCCTGGAAGTTTTCGCCGGACCTAACTTCACTGGCGCTGCGAATTAGCTTCACTGCCGGAGCTTCTCCTCTTCTCCATGGCGCTGCGAACTAGCTTCGCTGCCGGAGGTCAGAGCACATCTGCACCAAAGATTGGAGGATGTTGCTTCACCAACTCCCCTTCGTTCAAGCCCATCTGCTCCGAAGACTGAAGGAGGCGGAGCTTCTACGCCTGGAAGTGTTTCGCCGGAGCATGGAAGCAGCAACTCCTCACCTTCGAAGCTCCATGGGAAACGGCCATGGCTCGACCTCAAACTACATATCTTTTGTAAGTGGTTCTTCGTAGCCTTTGCATTGAAGATCCAGGTGGTGTTGCGCCAAAATACGTGAAAGTGCAGCCATGCGAACGGAGAAGAGCAAGGTGGTGTTAGTGGTGGTTCTGTGCCGGAATACAAAAGGTACAGCTCCGTCCATGACTCGAACGACAGTGAGGACTGCTGCACCATGGCTTCTCAGGCGAAGGAGAAGCGGCCTGCTTGCTCCGGCAAAACGAGAGAGAGAGAGAGAGAGAGAGAGAGAGAGAGAGAGAGAGAGAGAGAGAGAGAGAGAGAGAGAGAGAGAGAGAGAGAGAGAGAGAGTAGATATAGGGTTTTAATAAAATAATTTCTAAAAATAAAATACCATATATATAAGAAATGAAAAACAAAATAGGGTAAAATTGTAAATAGAAATTTAGCCTATAATGTTAAAATCTTATTGAGATCTTTAGTGAGAAGAGCAAAAAGATAGGGTTGGGTTAGGATTAAGGGGTGGGTGTTCAAGACCCATTGGGTCAAAATCTCTATTTTTTTAATATTAAAGAATAGGGATAATTCCCAATTAATTAGAATTCCACACTTTACATTCCAAAAATAAAGGAAAAGCAACTTACGTCCTACTTACTCACAAATTATCAACTTAATTCCTAATTAAATACATTGTCATATTTACCTTCCGTTATTGCCGTTATGTGATTTTTGTAATTTTGTATTATTTTTTCTAATTTTTTTTTAAATTTTTTTTTTCAAATTTTTTTTTGAATTTTTTTTTCTAAATTTTTTTTCCGAATTATTTTCCCCGAAAATTTTTTTTTCAGATTTTTTTCCCCCGAAATTTTCTTAAATTTTTTAAAAAATTGAAATTCCAAGTTATGTGTTGCTGTAACACACAAAGTCATAAAATCGATCTAAAGGATTCTTTTCTTTAACAAAATTATTTTTTTTCTCTTTATTAATCGCATATACCCTATTTTTATTCGTTTTAACTATCTTGATATATTATCTTTTTGTCTAACATTTTTTTGTTAATTTTGTGTGTTTATGTTTTAGGGTTTTGTGTGTTCTAGGTCACACAAAACTTGATTTTGTTTATTCCAATTCTGTGTATTTCTGGAACACACAAATCTCAGAATTGTGTATTCTTAGAACGCACAAATATAAGATTTGTGTATTCATGAAACACACAAAACTCAAATTTGTGTATTCATTTAACACATAAAAATTGAATTTATGTATTCCTAGATTACACAAAACTTAATTTTGTTTGTTCAAATTTTGTGTATTCCTGGAACACACAAATCTCAGATTTGTGCATTCCTGGAACACATAAAACTCAAATTTGTATATTCATGGAACACATAAAAATCAAATTTGTGTATTCATGTAATACACAATACTTGTTTTGTTTGTTCCAATTCTGTGTATTCCTGAAAATACAAATCGCAGAATTGTGTATTCCTGTAACACACAATCTCAGATTTGTTTATTCATAGAATACATAAAACTCAATTTTGGAGATCGATAGTTGGCCTAGTGGTTAGGTTACTCCGCAGAGACCAAGAGGTCCTGGGATCGAATCTCATTGGATTCATTTACTCCGAGTCCAAAGTGGCTCTCATGTATTAAAAAAAAACTCAATTTTGTGTATTCCCGAAATACAAAAAACTTGATTTTGGTTGTTCCAATTCAGTGTGTTCCTGGAACACACAAATCTCAGAATTGTGTGTTCATGGAACACATTAAAAATAATCCGAAAAAAAATCGGGAAAAAAAATTCGAAAAAATAATTTCGAAAAATAAATTTGAAAAAAAAAATTAAAAAAAGTTTTAAAAAAATAAAAATGAAAATAAATAAATATTATTATAATTAATGTAATTAATTAATTGCCTATGGGTATTATTTTAATCTTCTATTATTATTATTTTTGTGCTTAAGTAGGGATTAAGTTGAAGTTGTAATTAATTGGGAATTTTTACACTCTCAGTGTAATTAATTGGGCGTTGCCCCTAAAAAATAAATATTATATTAAAATAAATTATATATTTAATAATAAAGGTAGAATAGGTATAAAAAGATAAAGGTGTTGTTTTCTACAAATATTTATTTTATTAGATAATTTTTTCATAAAGTGAACTATTAGAGTTTGTATTTCAATTGAGTACTTTTAATAAACTTTTTTTTAATAAAAACCCCAAAGAGAAATTGGATATTTAAAATAAATTATATTTTATTTGTTAATATTACAAATTAAGAATTTTATTTAAAGTGTTCAAATAACTCTAAAATTTATGAAATATTTTAAAAATTAGTGAAATAATTTAAAAATGATTTTTTTAATATATTTGGTTTAAAATGGTATTATTAAAATATTTGGTCTAAAAATATATTAAGACCATGAATAATGGATAAAAATTTGAATTTGCTCTATAGTAAAAAATAAGAAAGAAAGATTATTTAATCTTGTTTAGATCAGGTAAAAATAGATGAAACAATTTTATTAAAAAAAATTCTATGTATTAGTCGTTTAAATTAGAAAGATAATGTGAAAAAGAGATTATTTTGGTAACTAAATGATTCATATAAGAAAATAAGAACAACTTAGATATTATAGCACAATAAAAAAAAGGGTCAATTACCCAAGGAGATTTGAGGAGAATCAATGTGCCATATAGAAACCAAGTGATTCCTCTCTCCTACTTAGAGGCCAATAAGATATTCAATGTCATAACTACCCTTATAGTGTATATAAGATAATAAGACAAAAAAATAGATTTCTCTCTCCCCCACTACCATTACACTCTCTCCATTACCATTAATATCTCTCCTCCTTTATCATTTTTCTCTCTTTCTTCATTTATTATCAAATAATTTCCAGCTCCGACCACAACCGCCGATCACCACCGACCACCGCTGACCACCGCCGGAAAAAGTTCTGAGCGTGGAAAAAAGTTCTGAGTCTGGAAAATAGTTCGGAGTCTGAAAAATAGTTCTGAGCGTGAAAAATAGTTCTGAGCGTGAAAAATAGTTCTGAGCGTAGAAAATAGTAGTTCTGAGCATGGAAAAAGTAGTGAGCATAGGCTACTGAGCATGAAAAAAGTTGCTGATTATCGGAAAAAAGTTCTGAGTATCGAAAAAATTTGCTGAGTGTTCGAATTTTTTTGTTGAATGATTTTACTGATCATGCTCGTTTGCTCAGTATCTTTACTGAGCATGCTCAATACCTTGCTAAGTATTTCTCGTAAAATCAATAAATTTACTGAGCATTTCAGTAAAGTGCTGAGCATTTAGACAAAAATTATTGAGTTTAAATAATTGCTTGATTCAATTAATAGAGCACCTAAAAAACACATTTCACTTCTTGGTTCATTGAATAACAACTAAATAGCAATATTGGAATATACTGTTTAGTAAAAAACAATTAAATAGCAAATATATTCATGTCAAAAAAAATGACAAATATATTCATGTCCAAAAAAAATAGCAAATATATTGATTAAAGTCAATTGATTCTTCGTTCCATGAATCAAGAACATAGCCTGTAGGGTCCATTATTCTTCTCCTCCTCTTCTTTTGCTTTCCCTTGATCTTCATTAAGGGTATGTTTGGATTAAGGGGAGATTATTTATTAAAGGATAGGAAGGGAGAGTATAACAAGGGAATGGAAAGGAGAATATTTAATCTTGTTTGGATTGAATAAAAAGAGAAGGGGGGATTTTATTAAAGGATAACATTTATCCGGTGTTTGGATTAGAAGAATAATGGGAAGAAGGAATTCTTTTTATAACTAAATGACTCATATACCCCTATTAAAATATTTTATAAAGAAAGAATAAGGGTAACTTAGACATTACAACGTAATAAAAGAATCCTTCCTTCCTAATCCCACCGAATTGGAGGGATTGAATATATGAGTTCGTAAAGGATTGCAAGTATCCTTTAATAAACTATCCCCTCTACTTATTTCCAAAACAAACAAGGGATGGGATTGTCATTATCCTTTAATACAATCCCATCCCTTCTAATCCCTCCATCCATACCCTAACAATCTCAACATAGCCTGACATCACCGCCTCTTCTATTCATACCATCTGTCAAAAATTAAAAAGAAGTAAGATTTTAGTATAACAACTCCATCGCGTGTAGAGAAATTGATACATTATAACTGACAATAAAAAATAAAAATAAAACTGCCATGAACCATACGAGTCAGGATTTGCTGTACCAGTACTCACAATAAAAAAAATTGTCACCAACAAAGGAGGTCGCTTTCTTTAACAGATCTGATGCTCCATTCTGTAGGTATGAACGGATCTTGTTCTCTTCTCGCCGGAGATCATGAACGCTCGAACAGAAGAAGCGTTCCACAGTGGCCTTTTTCCTCGTCGCCGGAGCTCGGACGCAGCAGATCAGCAACCGAGCAAAGCTATCTTCGAGACTTCGAACGGCTGAAACAAGAAGGAGCTTGGAACGACTCTGTGTCTCGAACAAGAAGGAGAGGCGAATGGAGAGAGAAATATAGGAGAGAGAAATAGAATTTAGGGTTTTAATTTTCTTTTGGATAAAATTTATTATATATAGGAAAATAAATAATAAAGAGGGTAAGAAGGTAATTAGATTTTTGAGGTATAGTGTTAATTTTTGTAGTGGCCTTTAGTATGAAGATAAAATTTATCGGGTCTTGTTAGGTCTTAAGGGGTATTTTCAAGACCCTTTGGGTAATTTTCTCTAACAAAAATCCTCCTTTTCAATGATACAAAATCGAAAGAATTAAATACATATGGTCATAAGGTATTCAGAAAATACTTTACTAATATTTTCTTTCTAATCCCTACTAATCCATGCAAAATAATAGATTACAATTTTCGTTTAATTTAACCCAATCTTTCCCCATCCCTAAATCTAAACAAACCCTTAGAGTTAGACTTATTTTAAACTAATTGTTACGGTCTGTTCAAGATTTTTATTTAGAGCCGAAAGTACTTTTGGAATAAAATTCCAATATTTGTAAAAATTATTAAAATATTTATAAAATTTAGTAAGTGCTCATTCAGGACTACTTTATTTTGTCCAATGATTGAACAGGGTTCCTTCAAATTCAGGCAATTTAGTCTTCCCTTGGTTGGGATTGTCTAAGTTGTTGCCTTGATGACAGTGGCTTGCACTACCATTATTTTTCTTTCTGGGCCAAGTAGACTTCAGGGTTTCCTTACTAACGAACTTCCTCTTCAGAGATGGGTTAGTAATGTGAAAGTCTTGTCCTACCTTATTGCCTAAGGGCCTATTTCCATACTTACCAAGCTTCCCCAATAAAGATAGATCGACCATTCAACTTCAAAAATGTTGTATGTGTCCACATTGTTAGCGCTAGGGTTGTCTTTGAGTGAAATGGGCCACGAGGAAAAAAGGGAGCATGGATCATAATTGTGTTACGTACATGACAAGTACCATTAGTACAATTCATTTTGTCTTTACTCTTACCTGGAACCTCATATTTTTCTTCTAAACCATGACCACTACATATTGACAAAATACCAGTTGTTCAGAGAATCTCGAACTCTTCTGCTCGAGCCTTTACCAATAAAACAAACCGTTTCCTCCTGTAAGCTTTGAGGAAATGGAATGGATCATCCAAGCCATCAAAAATATGGATCTTACCGCTTCGTCCTTTAACTTGGTCAATTGTAATCCAATCACCAAATCTGAAGTTGGTCATGTCGTGGGTTTTTCATGCTTTCTCTTTGAAGAAGGAGCATTCGCCGGCTATATGGGTAATATGACTAAAATAAACAGAACTTGCTTAATTTTTCAATCTAATATGAACCATTGCACCATTGCGTCTAGAATATAAGACATTAATACTAAGGGTTTCTTGAGATCCCACAAAACTTTAATGCGGAGAATCTTGATTGTCTCACTTTTATCCTTTATATCATAGAGAAGGATATGTCAATCCATAATTTCATTTGCATCATCGAGGGTTATGAATGGGTTATGAAATCAAGCATGAGGGAGTTCTTTGAGTAACTAAGGAAATCTGCTTCTGCTATTGTCAATTTTAAATGTCATCCATGCAACAATAGCCTAATTCTAGTAACAAACCAAGGCCTAAAGTGCCATGTGCTGAGTAGATTATCTCTTGAGTTGAAAGCTAGAAAAACTTGTTATATCTGACACTGAGCACATGCATGCTAGCTTTAGGAACCCAAGATCTATTTGTTCTCAATAGTGAAGTGAAGGGGTTGATTCCAAAGGAGCTTAGCCACGAACATGTTCGGACTAGTATATGTTTTGTAAGCTTGATTTGTAGACTTCAAATTCATGGGTATGATAATTTCGGTCACCATTTTTAAGAGCTTAAGCTTGAGAAAGGTAAGGAGAAGAGAAAAAGAGAAGTGAGTTGAAAAGAGAAGGTATGTTATAGCTAACAATAAAGATTAACGTTGATGACTCGGAACTAACAAAAGGGAGGGATGTAGGGAGGCTTCTATGAAATCCAAGAAGACTTAAAGGGGGACTGCTTTCCAAGGATATTGTAATGGTTACAGAGAACCCACTTTCTATTATAAAACTATAAGTAAAGCTAGATAGAGAAGAACTGAGGGAATAACTAGGTTAGAACTAAAGGGATTGAACTCGATAAGCTAAGATATTTGGAGGTTATGCATGAGGAACAAAGGGTAAGGGATGAAGAAAAACTCCATTGTTGAGTCAAAAGTAGGGCTAAATGATCTACAATTTGTTAACAAATTATAGATTAGAATACCATATTCGAAGGAAACAAAGAAGATCTTTACATCGTTTGAGTTTTAAACAAACAAAATAGACTATAAAATTATTTCTTGAATGAATAATAAATCCCGGATAATACTGCAACACCTGTAACTGCAACTCCTAAACTTTTAAAAGTACGTGATTTTTTCACAGGGATGTCTTCCAAGAGCTCGATAATCTGTAACAGTAAGGTTAGAGAAGTAGCTTTAAACCTTCAACTAATGTTAATTGCACTATAGGTACCTATATTATACAAATCTAAGTTCCTATATTATGCAAAAATTGCAATATAGGTTCCTACTGTATGTCCCTATATTAATTTTGAGTTAATTGCACTGTAAGTCCTTAGTTTATGCTAAAATTGTGTGGTAGGTTCCTATATAATGCTAACCTTAATAGGCTGCTTCCAAAGCTTTTTAATTCCAGGTAAGTGACCTTTTCCCACAACTGCAACAACTGAATTATGCGTACTAGCAACTCTAAGTAGTGTAGATGACATGTACCTGAACATACCACCCTCACTAAATTAATATTACTCAAATTTTTTAACTCAAACTAGAAATGTAAAAGATATTTACTTATCTCGCTCATCAAGAAGTGTTTCCACTACAGTCGGGAATTTTTTTCTCATATTTATCCTACTTTTGTTTTTTGTTTTTTTGTCATCAGGATTTATCATATCATTATCTTCCATTTCCTTCAACTGTTAAAAAAACATATATACGGTTCAGTGACTGAGTAAAGTAATTTAGACATAATTACAAAACCGGAAATTTGTAAATTACCATTTTCTTGAGATTTTTAGGAGCCCCGGAAAAAGATGAAAAGAGAATACCAGTCATTAGTGTTGTTATATGCCAGAGTGGACTTTTTGCCCAGGTCCTTCGTAATGTTATCTATATAATAAAAAAAGAAATTATGATTTTCACTGTTTGTAAATAAATGCTATAATTTAGTAATGAGTATTCTTTTGACCTGGACGGGACGATCACCGAGGCAAACTTTCCCACCGTATTTCTGGGCTTCCTGAAATCCTGCACGAAACTCTGCCCCGGGTAATACTCCTAGTTTACTACCTACCTGTTGAAAAGAAATGGGTTAATTAATTGCATAGATAGTCCCCGTGGTTTCAATATTACAAGTCTTATATTCCATATTCCATGTGGTAAAAAAATGTCATGAAAAGGACCCTATGGTTGAATTTTTTGTGTATTACCTGTTCTTCTGTTATGTTGGGGGTTCATTTACTAGAGAGAGTGACATGAGTTTTTTGATAATTGTCCACTTAGTTTTTTAGAAATATTTAAAATTATCATAATTACACTCACTCATGATTACAAAATACCTTTCATAAAGTGTCTTAATAAGGGCAATAGAGTAAAAAACTGAAAACTAATAATTTAGGGTAAAACTTGAATATGACATGTCATACATATGCGTAAGACAAGTTGAAAAGTATCCGAATGAGGCTTCGCGTTTTCTTCCATCTTTGAATAATCTCTTCCATAGTAGGCACCTAAATGAAAACGGAATTATTTCGCTAGTAAGGCCTCTGGTGGGGCCCACATGAATAGAAAAGGAAATATCTGACACAGACTAAACAATATACAAAAGACTTAAAAGACATATATACCTTTGCAATTGTAGCTGTAGATGTAAGTATACCTACACGGCTTGAGCATAGCTCCAAATAAACAACCTGTAGTTAATGAATCTGCATTGAGTCTCATGGAAAATGTAACACGCACACTAAATTTAGAAATAAATATAATAAACAGGTACCTAACCTGCTAAAAAATGTAATGATGAAATAAGATTTGGAAATAAAGAGCACCTGTGGTTTTAAGTAACTGATCACAGCTTTAACGTCTTCGCAGGATTTCTGAGATCACCAAAAAAAATATTAACTCTTTTCAGTTTTATTAAATACTCTTTACAGAAATAAAATCTTATGTAATTTATAAATGTAGAATAATTGCACCAAAATAGGCAAGCAGAACCCTGTGATTTAAAATTAGTCAAATATACCCTTGCAGTTCTGCCTCTTAACAAGGATCCAAGGGTACTAAGTTTAATTCTCAGCAGATTGAAAAATTCAATAACAATGGATCCTTGAACATATACATATAAGCGAAATGTGCATCATTCCCAATTAACCTCAACATTAAATAAAACGATTTTAAAAAAACGTAATATACCAGCTCAAGTTTAGCAAACTGTGCCACATTTCCCAATTATACCTCAATTAAAAAAATTGATACCTTATAATAATACAAAAAACTCAAAATTCCAGCTCAAATTTCAAGATTTGCTAAATAGATTTGAAGAATTACCGTTGAAACATGAATAGTGCCGACAATATAGACATCGCAAACACCGCCTTCAGCCGTCGATTCACACGTCAGCATCATCACGCGCTTGGCTAAATCTTCTGGCAGAACCTTCCTTTCATACGAACGTCCTCCAGTTTCACTTGCAGCATTTTGATTATTAACATCATTGTTACTGCTGTTAACGGCCTTGTTAACTACGCTTTCCGCATTATCAGAACGAACAGAATCGGACTTGACAGTGTCATCCTTAACGCGAAAGAAAACGAGGGCGGGTTCCTGCGCCGGAGTACTGCTGAGGGAAGAGTAATTTTGTTTAAGATTGAGAAATGCAACGGCGAGGGGTTTGAGGTTTTTCACATTAATCAATTTATCCATTAGAGTTGATTTTGAGAAACGAGTATTGGTGATAATGAAGAGAATCAAATGATAGGTAAATTTGACTCGGTGGAGTAGGGAGTATAACGAGTTGGTGCATGAGTCAGTCGATGCATTGGTGTAAAGCTTCTATTGTCAGTGAAAGATGTTTTGTTATTTTTCTATCTTGGGAAATTCTTGATTAGGGTTTGTTTGGATGAAAGAGAGGTTTTTAGTAGATGAAATGGAAGGAAAAGAAAATGGAGGGAAAGTATGGTATAATCAATTTTCTTTTAGGACAAATTTTATTCAAAATTTATCATGGATTATTGTCTAAGAAATTTCTTAAGTTAGAATTAATTTTCTCTCATTCCAACTATTATTTTTTTCTCTATAAAAGTCCACATATATTTTGTTTTTTCCTTTTCTTTTTCATAAAAAAAAGGTCATTTAAGTAATGGAAAACTTTCTATAACTCAGTTTCCCATTACTCAAACTTTGAGTAATAGGAAGCTTCTTATTACTCGTTGTTCTTTAAAAAAGACAGGGCCTTTTATGGTTAAGAGTGTAAGGTGCCAGGTGCCTATTGGGCATTAACCCAATTATTATTTTAAGTTGAGATATTATTTTTTTAGGACAACGATAGGAGTCATTAATTAAAATTTATTTGTAAATTATTTTTATAATTTTTTAATTACTCAATTATTTATCATTTAAATTTAACCATTATATTACTATCACCTCCACCACTACTACCACTACCACCACTACCACCAATCTATCTCTGCCATTACTACCGCCATTACCACCACCATCACCAACAACAACAACAACAACAACTAATTCTATCACGCGCGTGCATTCGTGATTTTTTTTAAAAAAATATTCATAACTAATTCTAAAAAAAATTGTATTTTTTTATAAGACAGGGTAATATTTACGTGTACGATTTAAAGTTTTTGAATTTCTTTTCACTGACATGAAATTCATTATTTCGAACACTGATTTCATTGTTCCGAACAATGATTTCTTTTTTTTTCTGAACAAGTAATTAATTGTTCTAAAGAAGAAATTCATTCTTATGAATGTCGAAACTATTCTGCATACATGAATTTTACTATTCACCTATTCGGAATAAGAAATCCATTTTTCTGAACAAGAATTTCATTGTCAAAAACAAAAATATCACTGTTTTAAACAATGAATTCCTTACAATGATACCAAATCGAAAGAATTAGATACATATCGTCGTAAGGTATTAAAAGAATACCTTACTAATATTTTCTTTCTAATCCCTACTAATCTATGCAAAATAATAGAATACATTTTTTGTTTAATTTAATCTAATATCTCCCTATCCCTCAATCTAAACAAACCCTTAGAGTTAGACTCATTTTAAACTAATTGTTAAGGCCTGTTCGGGATTTTTATTTTAGAGCTGAAAGCACTAATAAAATTGGAATGTTTGTAAAAATTGTTAAAAATATTCTTAAAATTTAGGATTACTTTAGATATTTTTTTAAAAGCACATATTACCGTTTCTCCTAAAAATGCGTTTAAATGTGATGAACACTTTTAAATATCTAGAAGTATTTTAAGTATTTTTAAAAATAAAGTAGTCCTAAACGAGCACTTACTATATTTATTCGATAACACCGTCATACTTTATTCAATAATGATGTTAATTTGATCTTTCAACACTAGATGATTCTAAATTAGTAAAAGTGACTCATATTTTATTTTGTCCAATGATTGAATAAAGAAAATATAATGAAATGGAGAAAAAACTTAAAAGTACACCTCTCGAATTAGGGGCATATATAGGATTAAACTTCAGGGAAGGCGAAACAGGAAAACCAATTAGGGATTGGGGGTGTGAAACGTTATTTTTATAAGGTTTTTTGCTAAAAAAATGCATAGAGTCCCGGGGAGGGCCCTGGTCCGTCCATGTCTCGAATTTAATGATAGGTGGTACGAGCCTATCAAACGCGTTTAAATAGGTCGTGTATTTTTTTTAGATTTCTTCACAAGAATATCATTAACAACTCTTATATTTTTCAAAAAATCACCTTTTCTGCCATTTCTTCTTCTCTTTTCAACAATTTTCCATTTTCAAAACATATTTCACCTTTTATGTTTATCATGTCTTCTTCATCTCTTTTACTTTTTCCTGAGATAGATTTGTTATGTGAGCTTTTATGTCCTACAAATTTTGATATGTCTATTCTTTCATAGATCTTTACTCAAATATTTTCACTCATCCTCTATTCTTATTTTCTTTCTTTTCCTTTATTGTTAATATTTTTTCGCTAATCATGCCTAGGGGATCCCCTAAATCTAAAGCTTTAGCTGAGTTTATAACTTAAATATCATAATGACTCGTAATTTGGGTTTTCATCCTATAGGAGTTGAAGCTTCATCTTCTAAGAAAGAGGTGGCAAGACGTTATTTTTATAAAGGTTTTTTCGCTAAAAAATTGGGCAAAATTTACACGGCATCCCGGGAGTGGGCACCCCTCAAGCCCCCTAATGCTCCTCGAATTTAATAATAGGTGGTACGAGCCTATCATGCGTATTTATATAGGTTGTGTATTTCGTTTTAATACTATTCACAAGCTTAGCATTTACAACAAATCATCTGTTTTTCTTTCCAAAAAACCGGCTTTTCTGCCATTTATGCTTCTCTTTTCAACAATTTCCTATTTTCAAAACCAATTTCACCTTTTATGTTTATCATTTCTTCTTCATTTATTTTTCTTTTTTCTAGGATAGGTTTGGTTTGTTAGCTTCTATGTCGTGCAAATCTTGATATGTCTATTCTCTCGAAGACAGGAATGCTCTCCCTTCTCTCTCTTAAAAAAAGAAGACGAAAGCTGCAACAATGGTGATACCCAATCCCTTCCAAAGCAAGAGATCTTGGTGTCCTAGCTGAACGAGTCCCTATGGCATGCGTGTAGTAATGATATCCCTAAATAATCATGACCAGCCCTCTAAGTCTCCCTAACTCTAGCTTAATCCAAGACCTATTGACTAATAGTATTGATTAGCGTGTTATTTTATTTGGAAATAGATTTACTTTTCAGTAGTGCAGATTTACTCCTCTCTCCCCCTCTTGATACCAAGCGAACTGGTCCAACTTTCCTCCTCTCCTCTATATAAACAACACTCGGCTTCCCTTACTCACTTTACTTTCTTCATCCTAAAAACTCTCTCAATAAATCCCAACTGCTACAATGGCAAACTTTACAGTGACATCTATGAAACTTACCCCCAAATACCAAGATCACGAAATGTATAACCACAAAAACATGCTACTCGACAAGATCTTAACACCCCAAGAAATCAACCCCTACACGATTGAAACACCTGCTAACAAATCTTGGGGCCTTAGAGCTCCAATGCATGTGTTTTCTACAGAATTTAACACCTTTTTCCTTGATTTTGATTCAAATGAGGACATGCTAAATACTTGGCATTTCCGTCCCTGGTCAGTCAATGGCCATATATTAATACAGCATGCATGGCATCCAGAATTGGCAATAGCAGAAGCAGATTTCTCAATGGCTATTATTTGGATCCAGCTATTAGGCCTCCCTCCTGCTTTTGTGAATCCAGATGATGCTGCTGACATTTTTGCAAGAACTTGGATTGCAACTTGCTGGCCTATGATATCGAAGATACGAATGAAACTAGAAAACAGCTCTGAATCTATGTCTTATGGAAGGTTAAAGATCCCCTACTATCTATTTTCAAAGTTGAAAGACCATCCCTGCCTGAAGCTACGGTTAGAATGAGGTATGAAAAGCTTAGCAAGTTTTGTCATTACTGTGGTATGCTCGAGCATGTTACTAGCGAATGCGAGTTGTTCAAAGAAGAGTCCAAACGTGTTCGTGGTCCAGTGAGACTTAGGTTCGGAGATTGGTTATATGTGGATCCAGTCAAAGGAAGAGGAGCGAAGGTGCGGGTGGTGGATGATCTAGATGACCCGTCCAAGCTATTCACCGACAGTGGTGACTCACGACAAAGGTTGTCTGGAGAATTTAGGAGTCAACCTCGTAGTGTTAGTGGTCCTTACATCAGAAGAGACAAAAGGACTACAGAGTCCTATGGTACTGGAAAAAGTAAGGACAAGCTGATCCCTATGAAAGCTGGTACGGTTATACCTGAGAGTGGAATAGTGATGGTACCCAATCCTCTCTCCAACAAGAAAAACGAAATTATCCCTTCAGGTTAATTGGTTATGTAATATTCCTTATGATCTTATTACTTTTTTATGTAATGATGCTACCATTTTTCACTCTACTGGAGTAGGATAACTACTTTAGTCCTTATCCCTTTTTTTAATATAAGTTATTTTTACTAAAAAAAAAATCTCTCATCCATTTTCACTCAAATCATTTTCATTTATCCTCTGTGTTAAATTCTTTTTGCTAATCATGCTTATGGGGTTTACTAAATTTAAATCTTTAGTTGAAATTTTAGCTCAAAATATCATAATGTCTCATAATTTAGGTTCTAAGCCTAGAGAAGTTCAAGCTTCATCTTCTAAGAAAGTGGTGAGGATAAAGTAAGTGTAGTCAAAGTATCTGGTTCTTCCAAAACAATAAGAAATTTTTTAATGGAATGGTAAATCTGATGTTAAGGGTGATTCAACTCTCTCTAACATATAGGAAATAGTAGTTGAAGTGGTAGCTGAGGTAATAGTTGAGGAGATTTTCCCTACAATAGTGAGTAATGAGCCTAAAATTGTAGATAATTCAGTTGAATAATATATGAAGAGTTTGGATGGTCTTTTAGTTATTAAAGTTAATGATAATCTTAAGTTGCAATACCATCATCCTTCAACTGAAGATGGTGAAACAATAGTTAGACCTCCTTTGAGTGTTTATGAGGAGGAAAGCGCTTACCGGGATCGCAGTTTAATGGGACAGTTTATTGGAAAAGCTCATTATACTACCAACTGAAATTACTTGCTAAAAGACAATGGGGTAAGTTTGGTAAAATTTCAGTTATCACAAATAGAGTTGCTCTCTATTTGTTTAAATTTGTATTAAATTAATCAAGCAATAAGGTGTTGGAACAATATGGCATATTAACGATAACACCATATTGCTAAGGAAATGGGACCCTTGGGTTGAAATGTTATTCTTGCTAAAAAAATGGACAAAATTTACATTGCATCCCGGGGAATGGCATCCCCCGAAACCCCCTGATCCGCCACGGTCTCAAACACAATGATAGGTGGTGTGATCCTATCACACGCATTTAGATATGTCATATATTTTGTCTTAGTTTTCCTCACGCACTTAGCATTAACAACAAAATATCTCTTTCTGTTTCCAAAAAATTAGCTATTCTGCCATTCCTGCTTATCTTTTCAACAATTTCCTATTTTTGAAATAGAATTCACCTTTTCTATTCAACATTTCTAATTCATTTTTTTCTCCTTTTTCTGAGATAAATTTCGGTTTGTATGTTGCCGTGTCCTACAAATATTGATAAAGTTATTCTCTCATCCATGTTTACTCAAAAACAATCATTTATCCTCTTCTCGTCTTCTCTTTCTTTTTCCTTGGTGTTAATTTCTTTTTGTTAATAATGCCTAGGGGGATCTACTAATTCTAAAGGTTTAGTTGATTTTATAGCTCAAAATATCATAATGACTCGTAATTAGGGTTCTAAGTATAGAGGAGTTGAACCTTCATCTTCTAAGAAAGGGAGTGAAGCTTAAGTAAGTGCAGTGAAAGTATTTAATTCTTCCAAAACCATAAGAAATTTTTTAATGGAGAGCATGGGTGGATCTGATGTTGAGGATATTCACCTCACTCAAAAACAGTAGTTGAGGTGGTAGCTGACGTAGTATTGAGGAAATGCTCCACCAATAGAGACGTCAGTAAGAGGCGAATCACTTTCAGTGGATTAACAAAGTCAGGTGGTAGAGTAGAATCTGAGTATTGGGTTTCAATTTGGGGGGTTTCGTCAATTGGGGCATCATATGAGATATTGATGATGGAAGAGGGTGGGATATGGTGGTAGAGTAAGATATTAAGAGGGTTGATGGTAGTAGGTTGTGTAGGAATAAGACTTGGTAGGTGATGGTGATTAGTTAGGGGTCACATTAGTTTTTTCTTTTGAGAGTAAAAGGGATTTTGCCCTCGTTTAAATAGGGTTCCTTCAAATTCATGCAATTTGGTCTTCCCTTGGTTAGGATTATCTAAGTTGCTGCCTTGATGATAGTGGCTTACACTACCATCATTTTTCTTTTTGGGCCAAGTAGACTTCGAGGTTTCCTTACTAAAGAACTTCCTCTTCACAAATGTGTTAATACTGTGAAAGCCCTGTCCTACCTTATTGCCTGTGGGTTTCTTTCCATACTTACCAAACTTCCCCAAATCAAGATAGATCGACCATTCAACTTCAAAATTGTTGTATGTATCCACATTGTTAGCGCTAGGTTTGTCTTTGAGTGAAATGGGCCACAAGGAAGAAGGGGAGCAGGGATCATGGTACATGACAAGTACCATTAGTACAATTCATTTTGTCTTTACTTTACCTGGAACCTCATATTTCCCTTCTAAACCATGACCATTACATCTTGCCAAAATACCAGTTGTACTAGAGAATCTCATTTCTAGAGCCTTTACCAATTAAACAATACTGTAACCATTGTCGTTTCCTCCTGTAAGCTTTGAGGAAATGGAATGGATCATCCAAGCCATCAAAAATATAGATCTTACCACTTCGTCCTTTGACTTGGTCAAATGTAATCCAATCACCAAATCTAAAGTTGATCATGTCGTGGGTTCTTCGTGCTTCCTCTTTGAAGAAGGAGCATTCACCGGCTATATGGGTAATATGAGTAAAATAAACAAACTTGCTTAGTTTTACAATCTAATCTGAACCATTGCACCATTGCGTCTAGAATTGAAAACATTAATACTAAGGGTTGCTTGAGATCCCACAAAACTATAATGCGGAGAATCTTGATTGTCTCACTTTTATCGTCTATATCATAGAGAAGGATATGTCAATCGATGATCTCATTTGCATTATCGGGGGTTATGAATGGGTTATGAAAGCAAGCATGAAGGAGTTCTTTGAGTAACCGAGGATAAATCTGCTTCCTTTATGGTCATTTCCAAGTGTCATGCATGCAGCAATAGTCTAATTCCAGTAACAAACCAAGGCCTAAAGTGCCATGTGTTGAGTAGATTATCTCTTGAGTTGAAAGATAGAAAAAACTTGTTATATCCGACACTAAGCACATGCATGCTAGCTTTAGGACCCCAAGATCTATTTGTTCTCAAGAGTGAAGTGTGAAGTGAAGAGATTGATTTCAAAGGAGCTTAGCCACGAACATGTTCAGACTATTATATATTTCGTGAGCTTGATTTGTAGACTTCAAATGCATGGTTATGATGATTTCGGTCACCATTTTTAAAAGCTTAAGCTTGAGAAAGGTAAGGAGAGGAGAAAAAGAGAAGTGAGCTGAAAAGATGGCATGTTATAGCTAACTGTAAAGATTAAAGTTGATGACTCGGAACTAAGAAAGGGATGTAAGGAGGCTTCTGAATGCCAAGAAGACCTAAAGGGAGTTTGCTTTCCAAGGATATTGTAATGGTAACCGAGCGGCGAGCAGCCACTTTTTATTATAAAACCGAGTAAAAGGAATAAGTAAAGCTAGATAGAGAAGAACTAAGGGAGTAACTAGGATAGAACTAAAGGGATTAAAGTCGATAAGCTAAGATATTTGGAGGTTATGCATGAGGAACAAAGGGTAAGGGAGGAAGAAAAACTCCATTGTTAAGTTAAAAGTACGGTTAAATTTTAAAGAGAGATGAGCGTGTGATTTTTAAAGAGAGAAAGGTTATGATTTTCTCCTTGATAAGAGAAAAAATTAACGAGCAATAACAAATCAATAGAGTTCAATAAAATGATCTACAATTTGTATCAGATTCTAGATTAGAATACCATATCGAAATGAAACAAAGAAGTTTCATTCCATCGTTTGAGTTATGAACAAACAAAATAGAGTAGAAATTATTTCTTGAATGAATAATTAATCCTGGATAATACTGCAGCTCCTAAACGTTTAAAAATATGTGATTTTTTCACAGGGATGTCTTCCAAGAGCTCCATAATCTGTAACAGTAAGATTAGAGATATTAATTTTGAGTTAATTGCACTATAAGTCCTTAGTTTATGCTAACCTTAATAGGCTGCTTCCAATGCTTTTTAATTCCAGGTAAGTGACCTTTCCCCACAACTGCAACAACTGAATTATGCATACTAGCAACTCTGAGTAGTGTAGATGACATGTACCTGAACATACCACCCTCACTAAATTATAAAATTACACAAAACGCAAATTAAAAGTGTAAAAGATAACTAACTTATCTCGCTCATCAATAAGTGTTTCGTGAACAGTTGGAAATCTTTTTATCATATCTATCGTATCGTCATCAGGATTCATCATATCAATATCCTCCATTTCCTTCAGCTGTTAATATATATATATATATATACGGTTCAGTGACTCAGTAAAGTAATTTAGACTGGAAATTAGTAAATTACCATTGTCTTGAGATCTTTAAAGACCCCCGGTAAGGTAAATAGTCTTGTTAAATGCCAGAGTGGAAATTTTGCCCAGGTCCTTCGTGATGTTATCTATTTAATAAAAAAAGAAATTATGATTTTCACTGTTGGTAAATAAATGCTATAATTTAGTATTCACCTGGAAGGGACGATCACCGAGGCAAACATTGGCTCCGCATTTCTGGGCTTCCTGAAATGCTGTATGAAACTCGGCCCCGGATACTACATTTAGTTCCTTAGCAACCTGTTAATGAATATGGGTTAATTAATTGCATGGATAATATTACAAGTCTTATAATCCACCCTATGGTTACCAGTTCTTCTGTTATGCTGTGGGTTCACTTACTAGAGAGAGTGAAATGAGAATTTTGGTATATAGTTCAAAGGTGTATTGGCTTAGGGGTATAATAGTATTATAACTATTAACGATCCCTCTGTCCCATAATAATTGTCCACTTAGCTTTTTTTAAAATATTTAAAATTACTATAAATACCTTTTATAAAGTGTCTTAATAAGGGAAATACAGCAAAAAATTGAAAACTAATAATTTAGGTCAAACTTGAATATGAGATGTCATACATATGCGGAAGACCAGTCGAATATTGTCCAAAGGAGGCTTCTCGTTTTCTTCCAGCTTTGAATACTCTCTCCTATAGTAGGCACCTGAATGAAAATGGAATCTTTTCGCAAGTAAGGCTTCTGGGCAGGTCCACATAAATAGAAAAGGAAATATCTGACACAAATTAAAAAATATATAAAAGACTGAAAGGCATATATACCTTTGCAGGTGTTTCTGTAGATGCAAGTACACCTAAACGGCTTTTGCATAGCTCCAAAAAAACAACCTGTAGTTAATGAATCTCCATTGAGTCTCATGGAAAATGTAACATGCACACTAAATTTAAAAATAAATATAATAAACAGGTACCTAACCTGCTAAAAAATGTAATGATGAAATAAGATCTGGAAATAAAGAGCACCTGTGGTTTTAAGTAACTGATCACAGCTTTAACGTCTTCGCAGGATTTCTGAGATCACCAAAAAGAAATATTAACTCTTTTCAGTTTTATTAAATACTCTTCACAGAAATAAAATCTTATGTAATTGATAAATGTAGGATAATTGCACCAAAATAGGCAAACAGAACCCTGTGATTTAAAATTAGTCAAATATACCCTTGCAGTTCTGCCTCTCAACAAGGAACCAAGGGTACTAAGTTTAATCTGCTGATTGAAAAATTCAATAACAATGAAATACATCGTTATCCTTGAACATACACATATAAGCGAAATGTGCAACATTTCCCAATTATACCTCAATAAAAAAAAAATTGATACGTTGAGATAATAAAATAGACTCAAATTCCAGCTCAAATTTCAAGACTTGCTAAACCGATTTGAAGAATTACCTTTGAAATATGAACAGTGCCGACAATATAAACATCGCAAACACCGCCTTTAGCCGTCGATTCACACGTCAGCATCATCACGCGCTTGGCTAAATCCTCCGGCAGAACCTTCCTTTCATAAGAACCAATAGAACTGAACTTGAAGGCGACATCCTTAGGGCGGACGTAAAGGAGGGCGGGTTCCTTCGCCGTAGTACTGCTGAGGGAAGAGTAATTTTGTTTAAGATTGAGAAATGCGACGGCGAGGGGTTTGTGGTTTTTCAAATTAATCAATTTATCCATTGGAGTTGAATTTGAGAAACGAGTATTGGTAATAATGAAGAGAATCAAATGATACGTAAATTTGACTCGGTGGAGTGGGGAGTATAACGAGTTGGTGCATGAGTAAGTCGATGCATTTTTGTAAAGCTCCTATTGTTAGTGAAAGGAGCAATATACAAATGGAAGCGCAACTAACATAAAAAAATATTTTTTAAAGCCTAGTTAGAAAATAGTTCTAACTAAGGTCTGGTTTCAATTTTTAGTTGGTTTTTTCCAATGTTACCTTTTTTTTTCTTCAGAAATTCGTTTTCTAACATTTATGTTCTTTACATTTAGCGAATGGGTCCGTACCTATAGGTACAGACCTATATTAGGTTTTCGTTTTCTAAAGTTGTGTGAATTTTTTTACAAAGTCCAAATACACTAAGGGTTGTACTAGATCCCATTTTTTGTATATATCCCTGTCTATGTCTATCATGTCCAGGTCTGTACTCTAGGACTGTACCTAAGCCTGTTGTTCATATTCATATCAAATTAAGTAAAAAATTGTACCCCTAGGTCTGTACCCAAAGCCCAATTTATTCACTTCACACACAAGGCCCAACTACACCCAAGCCCAGTCCAAATGCACCCAAACCACATGGTCTGTACCCAAAGAAGGGATTCCTTAACATGAACAGACTGTTTAACATTTTTTACAATGGCTGGACCCATGACCCAAAAGGGCTGGACCTTGGCCCAAAGGGGCTGGACCTGGACCATGGTGGGCTCGACCCTGATAAGCTGGACCCTAATGTATGCGCTCGCTGGTGGAGATGTGAGGCCCGGGCTTAGACGGTGAAGATCTGGTGGTGGTGGGAGGTTGCAGATGGTGGGAGGCTCGTTGCTGAGGGTTTAGAGGATGAGATCTCGGCAGAAGAGACATCGTGGTGGTGATGACGGAGCTGCGCTGAAGGGAGGCGGCAATGGTGAAGATCTGCAGCGCTGGAGGGAGATCGGAGTCGGAGTCGTGTAGCAGGAGTGGTGCAGCAGCGCGGCAAGGAGGCTCACGGAGCAAGTTCACGCCGGAAATGGAGCAATGTTTCGCCGAAAATGGAGCAATGCTTCGCTGGAAATGGAGCTATGTTTTGCCAGAAATGGAGCAGATCGAAACAGTTTGTACATATATGTTGCTGGTGGGAAGATGGGTCACGAGCGGCGGCAGATCTGACGAAGGTTCTGCAGCAGGGATCCGGTTCTGAAGTAGATCTGGTGGGGACGGCTTTCTTCGCTGGCTGGTGTGGTGGTCTTTGATGGTGGGACGGTGGGGCTGGCTGGTGTGGTGGTCTTCAATGGTGGGACGATGGGGTGAAGAAGGTATGGGAAGAGGAAGGAGGAAAAGGAAGGAGGAAGAGAGGTGTGGTGGTGGTCTTCAATGGGCGACAATGTTAGAGAGGGCGGATAACAGAGAGAGAGGGGAGAGAGAGGGGAGAGAGTGGGTTTGCAAACCCTAATAGGCATTTTGTTTTGGGTTGGGTCTTTTCACTGTGGGTATAAGAGAAGCAGGGGTTTTTGGTCTTTTGTTCAGTTTTAGTTAGGATAGTTGGAGAGTAGTTTAGGTTGGGCCTTATATTATTAAGTCCCAAGTCATAGGGCCTTATTTCCTCAATCTCCCTAGTGAAAGAGGTTTTGTTACTTTTCTATCTTGGGAAAATCTTAATTAGGGTTTTTTTGGATAACAATATATATATATATAGATAATTCAAAAGGTTACAAAATTATCCTACCCCTCTAGGTTTATTGTCGTTATATAAAATAGTAGCCAATTAGGGAGAAATACAAGTATCTTAATTACCAAACACCGTGTTTGGCAACCCAATTGGCGGCCTCATTTTTACTCGGAAGAATAAAAGCAAAACTAAGGTTTAACAACTCGACGAAACCATAAATATTACAAATAATGTTTCTAATCGAATGGTATTAAATTGTTTGACATGAAGAGTGGGGTTTCATAATCATTTTAGCATCATTCTATATTATAATGCTTCCTTTGGGGTACCCAATCCCCAACTCGTTAGCTTTCAGAATACCCGTCGCCTCAGCTTCCAGAACTGACTCTACTCTAATCTTCCAACTTTTTTCTAATACAAGTACGTCATTAGAGTTTCTTACAAAACAGGCAACTACATCCCCTCTATTTGAGAAAGCTGCATCACAATTGATTTTATAAAGTTTTAGAGGTGGTTTTTTCCATTTATCTTTAAACTTAACATGAATACTATTGTTATTAATAATTTGTTTATATCCTATGTTATTGATACGGTTTTCAATCCTAATTAGTTCTTTTTCCATGAAATGAATATCATTAGGGTTAGATTTTTTATAGTATTCTTTCCATATTGATAATGCTTTGTTAATTGTAACCAATGGGTCACAACCTATATTATTGTAGATGAAACCATTTCTATCTTTCTAAATATGCCATAAGCTTGTACGTATGGGTTCAAATATTCTATCTTCCTCTTTAAATTTGTAATCATATCTTGCACATGTTTTAAAATCCAGTGATCCAATCTGAAGGTGGTTTCAATTTCAGTCTTGATATTTAAAGGGTTGGTAAACTATACACTTGTAGCCCAAGGACAACTAAGAAGCATATGTTCAACTGTTTCAATATTTTCATTACAAACTTTGCAGATATTACATCACTACACTTACATTTTACTAGATTTTTCTTTGTAGGTAATAAAATTTTAACTTCGCATAAAAAATTTAATTTTAGGTGGTAATTCCAATTTCCAAATCATGTTCCATATTTGTTGGATACTAAAAATAAATATTGTATTAAAAATAAAATAATATATTTAATAATAAGGGCATTTAAAGGTATAAAAAATATAAAAATGATGTTTTCTATAAATAATAGTTTCATTTGACATTTTTTTATTAAATAAATTATTGAAGGCTTAATTCAACAATTATGTATTTTTATTAAACTTTTTTTTAGTAAATACCTCAATATAATATTATAATTTTATAATTTGAACAAATTTAAAATTACATAATATAAATACAAAACAAAATAGTTATAATAACAGGACTCTGATTTAAAAATGATCTCTGGTTATGTGTATGTATGGGTATTTTCTATAATTCATATAATAATAAACTGTTGAAATTTATAGTTTTATACATGTACATGAATATTTAAATAGTATAAAAAGAAATTGAATTTCCGATGACTTTTTGATTTGTTAACTCCATGTTCGACGAAATCGGAAGACATTGAGTTAAACTAAAACAACCACAACTCCACAAGCACTTCTTCTTTATTCTTTATGGCATTCGTAAATATAATTACTCCTCTACACAGAGATAGTATGAAACTCTTAAAATCCTGAAATTTGTATCTCTACTTCATTTTAACTCTCATGCCTTTATGTTCCTCACACCTCTTCCTTCCTAACACAGGACTCCTTGTGCAAGACAGCCCGTTTTCTAAAACCAGTCCACATATTATATCAACACCATTTTGAAGATCAACTTTGTTAGAGATAGCATTACAATTTCTTCTCCCTTTATGCTCCAAACACCTCTTATTCCCCTTGACTGGTGCATTTATACAAAGGCAACCAGAATCCATAACATATCCACAAATAAAAGCAGGATCAGATCCATTTGTAGATTCTAGTTCACTGTAGATACTATCATGGATTAATGATTTCCTGTTAGTGGAAAACTCGGAAGAGAAACCATTGATTTTCATTCCCTTATGCTCAGCACATCTTTTTCTTCCCTCAATTGGTGGGATTTTACAAACATATCCATGGCCTAAAGCTACTCCACATATACCATCGTAATCATCAATAACACGCGAAACTGGTCTTGGCTGTGATCTTCCGAATTTGAGAATTCGACAAAATAGATCACCATTTTCCAATTTATCTAATGTGATCGAACCATTCTCAGAAGGGTGTCTTTCGCTAACTTTAATTTTGATGCCCATTTTCTTTTGGGGAAAGACCTGAAACTTTTTGAGAATAAGTTTAAGTTGAGATGTTTTTGCATAACGGTCAAGTTTTTTGAGAATATCATCATGGCGACGTGAACCGTTACTCTCTTTGTTCCACGCATAATCAAATTTGTTAAGCAGTAAAAGTTCAGTTTTCTCAGCCTCCCTCTTGTTATCTATCTGTTATACATTTCAGACGCATATAATTAGATCTGATTGAAAAACTCATTTTGTTCTAAGTACCAATCATATCCAAATTAAGTAAGCTGAGAGATCATAACGAATTTTTACAAGCTCAAAAAGTAGCACATTATTGCTACTCATCTACCACTATTACAAAGGTTATGGATGGAGTATTTTCTGCAACATTCTATAACAGCGCAGGGCATATGTCATGTCTTTCGTAACACAGTGGTATATTTAACTATTTATATATCACAGGGACTAATGATGCAATTTTTACAATAATTTAAGACATTCCAATTTTGTAATTTCCAGCTACAAAAGCTTGTGCACGATAAAGGACTTTCTTAATTGTTCAACACAATTTCTCGGTTATATAACTTTGAGAAGGCAAGTAAAAAGTGGTAAAGATTATACTTACTGGAGCCCATCTATAAACAACGGAAAAACCCCTTGAGAATACATCTGTAAACAATCCAGGTACCTTCTTGGCAAAGTCATGCTTGTTTTCGTTCTGTTCACTGTTTGAATGGACTTTCTGTAAATGAGAACCTTCACGCCCATATTGCTGAAGTCTGTTTCTAACATTATCAGCTTGTCCAAGGTAAACAGGAATTATAAAATCAGGATCAATCTTTCTACTGCTTTTCCGAGATTTAGAACGCCAAGTTATTACACCAAGCTCATAAACTCCAGGACAAGAAGTAGAATTTGGAAGATTTTGAGTTCTGTATCTTTCTGCTCCTTCTTTACACTTCAGATAGTCTTCCCAATCACAAGGACCAACTAGGATCTGTCAGTAAGCAATCAAATTGTCAATAAGATCTTTATTACAACAAAATCATCATTTGGTGCAATTAATGGATCTAGATCTGCTTGATCAAGTATAAGTAACCTTACAAAGTCAGTTCCTAAAAGCTTATGACGGGTTAAATTAGATTAGTCTATTAAGAAAATCATGAATTTGCATAGGCTAACTGAATATTATTTCCGTTTATTAATAATACATGAACATGATCAAATTCCTAATTAACCACTAATATAATCTTAGTGAAACAAATTGGATACGAAAATTGACAGCAGTACGGATTACTTAACAAAGCAATAAGCTAATGATGAGCTGATTAACAAAGATCGTAAAAATTTGTGTATTGGTGCATAATTACTAGGAAAACTTTCACTTAAATCAAGCTAAGGTGAAGTTTTAGATGCAAAATGAAGTATTTGAATAATAGATATACCTTCCACTCAGAGAAGACAGAATCGTGCTTGGTGCGCTTACATTGTTCTCTCTTTAATCGGGTGGTTGTGGTGGTGATGGAAGCGTCGGTCTTCTTTTCACCAGCTCGCATTGAGCTTACTTAAGCTTCGAGCTCTCTTCAAAATTTGGAAAATTCGCTTTTTATTTTTTTTTGTATGAAGTGTGGTCGAGCATTAATGAGATTGGGTCTTAGCATTTGATAAAATTTCATCGGAATTGGTTTTTTTTTTTTTTTTTATATAGCGAAAATGATTTCATTGAACTCGAAATATTACAATAGATAAACAATTGGAATTAGCTCACTCAATAACGACTTGGTCATCAAATCTAATAGTGCAGGTTCAAACCAAGTCAATGACTCTCTTATGTAACAAAAAAAAATATTACAATAAGTTGAATCGTTATCCAAAAATAAACTAATATTACAAACATTGCTACTAGACTTAATATCCATATACAAAATGCTAATGTTGAAAGAATATTTGACATTATTACACATCAAGAACTTAATAAGAGAGGAGTAATTATTCGCAATAATGATGGATTCTTCAAGATAAAAAGATGTCAATAGACAAGTTTGATAAACTCCTTTAGTTATAACCTTCAAGAGTGATAAAACACATACATATTGAAACCTCATTCACAAAATTATTTGCAAGATCCCTAACAATACAAGCAATACAAATTTTATAAAAATTATCATCCCAAGTTACATTTGTATTAATCGTAAATTTACTATAACTAGGAGAAGACCAACTAGTAGAAGTAATATAAGTAACTGAGGTAAGGCTACAAGAATTCTTTAACCTCATAATACCTTGTCCTCATTCATTTATAAGATTTTGTTCTTATGAAATCTCATAAACTTTGTTATTTACAAATAAGTATTCATCATATATTTTTAAAGCATTTCAATAACCTTTTCAGGGTCAGGGACTGATCTTTTAGATATAAAATCATTTTTTTCCTTTCATATGTGTCAAGCCAAAGTGACAGCCAACTGACCACCATTTTTTAATCATGGGGACTTGAGCTAAAAATCTCAACCAAGTGTTCCATTCTAAAGGACACTTTAAAGCTGTGTCCCTTATTAGATAGAGAATTGAGTGGTGACACCATCTAAACAACCCTACCTCAATCATAATGAAATTAAATGTTTAGAAGTTTCATGAGTAATACCACATACTTTGCAACTAGAACAAACAATCATTTTTCTGTTACAGTATATCTATTTTCGTTAGTTGGTAATTAATTTTTGCATGGCTTCCAAATAAATTCCATGACCTTGAAGAGACTTTACGTTTCCAAATAAATTCTCATACCTTATTAGAGGTAGAGTAAGATGAATGCCCTTAACTTTATTTTTCAAGTCCCCATCTACTAATTTTGCCTTCCTAATGTTCCCATAAGCTCCCTTAACAGTTACACCACGAGATGGAGAAGAGAGTCACTTTCATTAAGAACATATCTGACTAGATTAGAAAACTATGGGGCTTGTTTAGAAGTCTAATCCTTAGTACCCAATATGAATCCCAAATTTTAAATTATTTCCGTTCCCAATATTTCAAAAGAGATTGGATGCAAATATGCCTTTAAGAGTGAATTCATCAAGTCCTTCTCAATAGGACCACCACCAGTGGCTGTGAATTATTTCAGACGATATGTTTTGAGCCATAGGTATGGAGAGATGTCATATTGAATCACTAGTCATATGTTCCCCATTAATGGGTTTCAACCCCATCCCCCTCGACGTCTCCAGGACTACTCTCCTAGTTAGGCCTTTGGTGAATGGATAAGCTAGATTTTTCTCTGATCGTACATATTCCAAGGTGATCACACCATTTTTCAGCAATAGTATTATTAAATCATGTCTGATGCGAATGTGTCTTCTTTTTCCATTGTAGGCGCTAATATGAGCAACCCTAATAGCCGCTTGTGAATCACAGTGGATACACACAGGTGTGGCGCTTCCTTCCCAAAGTGGCAAATCTGATAGGATACTTCTCAACCACTCAGCTCTTTGCCCAACCAACTCTAGTGATATGAACACAGACTCCATGGTGGAGTGTGTTATACAAGTCTATTGATGTCTCCCTATTTGTTCTTATTTTCGACCCTTGAGAGAAATCATTTTTTGATGTTTAATTGAATATTTTGATAGACTTTTGAGTTAAAAATGCAATAATCCGAAATTCCTATTTTATTTCTAGTATTTTTTATTTATTAAACTTTTGCGCGTAATCTTGTGTATTTTAGTGAAAAGTTTGTAGGTTTTAAATATTAGCTAGGAAAGGAATCTGAGAAGAAAGTAAAAGATCGTGATATGGAGTCAAAGCGTGAAGACAAATCCCGAAAGAAATTTATTTTGGAGCTGCAAATCTGGAAAACAGGCCAAATATTGCTGATTTCGAGACACTTAAGAGATGATTTAGCCGCTGACCTTTGAAGAGAATATATTCCTTATCGAGCTATGGAAATTTATCAAGTGATTTCAGGTCAATCGGAGTTATAACGAAGCGGCTAGAGCCGTTTTAGTGGAGGTGGTGCAGCAGTTACGGGATTTTGGACTTAGAAAATGGGCTTGGACTTTTAATTAGTGTTTTATTCTTAGGTTCAAGGCCTAATCCTATTTGGAGCTTATAAAAGGAGCTCTTGACTTCTATTTTTCACACAATTCACTTTTTACAAAATAAAACATCAGAGAGAAGAAGCAGAAGGAAGAAACAAGAAGCTGTAGAGCTGGAGAGTGTCTATATCTCCATTCTCAGCCAAATCCAATTCCGGAAATTAGGTCTTTCTTATTTTTAATTCTGTAAAACAATATGAATTCCATTTCTTTTAATTTAGTTTTCTTTTTAATTAGTATGAGCTAATTTATTCATAGTACTTGAGAATGCGTTATGGGTGAATCCTAATTCTATTAAATTTCTATGTCTGAATTTGGGTTTCTGTTAAATTAAATTAAATTAAATTGGGTCTTTTACTCTTTTCGATAATTTGAGAGTATTTACTGTTTTTGGAGTCATGAACTAAGAACAGGTATTAGTATCTAAGCTATTCCACATATGTGGCGTGTGGATCATCCTGACAGAGGGTTTAGGTACGAATTTAATTATTTAATCTAAAATAGAAGCTATTGATTCTGACGAACTTAGCTAATTTTAGGGCCAATGTGGTAAAATTTCTTAATCATCTAAAAGTGGATCATATTTACCCTGACGGGACTAGTGACACTCTAGGATAGCCTTATAGTCCACCCTGACGGGGGTATAAGGAATTTAGAATCCCGACCATTGTAATTGACCGATTTACCCCTTAAACAACATAGGTTATGAAATAGGATTAGGAGGATCCCTTGCGTTCTCAAGTGCTACCTTCTCATATTTGCGTTTCACATTTAATTACTTGCGTTTTAGTATTTAATTGCATTTTCCATTCAGTCTTTCATTACTTAGAATTAATAAAAACAAACAATCAATCATTATATCTTTACTTGCTTTCATAAGTGCAACCATTCATTATTCGATAAGCATTGTAGTTAACCAAACCGTCCCTGCGAACGATCCTAGAATCACTTATTACTACTTGGGACCACCGTACACTTGCGGTTGTGGTTCAATTACTTTTGCATTTATTTTAGAACACACAAAGGACCACCATCTATTTAGAGGACTTCCACGATACAACACCTCTGCCTAAGGATAACACATAGCCACTGGTGAAGTTTACTTCATCATTGTCAGAGATCCAGTTTGCATCACAAAATCCAACAAAGACCGCAAATTTTTTGTCATAATGCAAGACTAGATCAATGGTACCCCTTAAGTACTTCAATAGAGGACGAAGTGCAACCTAGTGGTCAGTACTCGGGTAATGAGTATAGCGACTAAGTCTATTTACGACATAGGCAATATCAGGTCGAGTGTAGTTCATTAAGAACATCACAGTACATATGATCTTAGCATATTCATTTTGGGATACATCCCCACAGTTTTTGGACAAATGAATACTAGAATCTTAAGGAGTTTTTACAGGCGTTACCTCAAATGAGTCGAATTTCTTCAGCATCCTTTCTACGTAATGAAACTGACTCAGGGAAATACCATTACTGCTTCTAATGATTTTCACCCTGAGGATCAAATCTGCTTCTCCCATGTCTTTCATATCAAACCTAGAAGACAGGAAGCATTTAGTCTCATTTATGATATGAATAGAAGTACCAAATATGGGCATCTCATCTACATAAAGGCAGATGAGAACACATTCTGAACCTGTTACTTTGGACTAAACACATGAATCAGAAGTGTTAGCCACAAATCCATCTGTAATAAGAGTACTATCTAGTTTTTCATACCATTTTTTAGGAGCCTGGTTTAAACCATACAAAAACTTCTTTAGCTTACAAATTTTTTCCCCTTGACCAAAAACCAAACACTCTTCAGGTTGAGCCATGTAGATCTCCTCATCCAGATCTTTATTCAGCAACGCGGTTTTAACATCCATTTGATGTATAACTGATTTGTGAATAATGTCTAAGATGATAAGGGTCCTAATGGTGTCAATTTTGGTCACAGGAGAGTAAGTGTCAAAGTAATCTAAACATTTCTTTTAGGTGAAACCCTTAATAACAAGGAAGTACTCTCTATGTTCTAACAATATTCTCGAGATTTTCCTATATTCTTGCCATCACACCTGTATGGACAAGCACGATCAAGTATACATACACTACGTAGATGGAGTGCACCCTATTAGGTCATAATATCGGGTAAACGCATATCACGTAACCACCTACGCCATGTTCCACATCTCAACAACTACCTCTACCACCACGATCTCATATATATCACCATAACCACCATGAAAAACTACAGATGAATTGAACCATCATCATCGCTAAAAATGATCCTATGTACGCACAAGTATATTATGCTCACTGGATTCACAATTACCTGCTTAATTTCAAACCATGAAATCTACCCCGGGCACGGTAGTACCAGGTCCATCTCCTAAAATTTCTACGTAGTATATCAGGCAGCAAAATAACATTTCACGTCAATTGTTTAAATTTTAATAATTGAAAAAAATCATGACAGTGAAAGCACAAATTAATTAATACGCAACCAATAAATTCTAGAAAATTACAAGAAAAAAAAGGAATTGCTTTGACTTATCTTTAAATACTTAATTCACAGAGGACTACATTGTTGTATATATATTAGGTAATCAATTTAGCTGATTTGGTTAACATTTTTTATTTATTTAAATTATGGAGAAAGCTGTATCTATGAAGATCCAACCATCAAAAGCTAGATCTACGATGATCCAACCACCAAAATCTAGAAAATTAAACACATTTCTGAGCATTGACAGAGGTGGGACTAGCGACGACATTGCATCCACCAATTCTGGTTTTCTCGAATTCCATTTTCAGGTATTTTAGTTATTTTCTTTCTGTCAACTAATAGAGAAATTTTGTTACCACGTTAAGTTACATGGTGCCTAGTTATATCTTTAAAGGTGGTGGCGCGATTAATCAAGTCCCAAATTACAAGATGAGTAGTTGGGTATGAGAAACAATTTCGTAGCAACAAAGTTTGGTTTTTTATCTTTATATATCTAGTACAGAGAGTGTGTTTTCATTTTTGTTAAAGAAGTAACGTATAAGGAACGTTGCGTCTATATATTTTCTTCTTGACCTTCTAATATGAGTTAGGTAGTGTTGGTGAATGCAGCGGTGGAGCCACCTTATGTCCAGGGAGGCCACACCCCCTACCCATGATTTTAAGAAAAAAAATTATAAAACCCCCCACTCCTCAAAAAAAAAAAAATCAGAATCTTCCTTTGTCCTTTCACCTTTTTAAAATTTATCCTATTAAGTTTATAATTATTTTATTTATATGAATATTTTAATTCTTATAATAATATATAGGTTATTTGGTAGAATATAAGGACTTATGGTGTAATTAATTAAAAAATTAACACCTTATACTGCAATGTTTGCATAATATAGGGATAAATAAAGCTATTTTGGCATAATATAAGAACATATGTTGCAAATTTATATAAATATAGACTTATAGTGCAAATAAGTCGTAAACGTTATCCTAAACCTTTTTGTCTTAAATTTTTTTTTTTACTCTTCCTTTTCGTGAATATATTGAATTAAGGTGGGAAAGTGTGGAGAAAATATGAAATTTTTGGAAAATTATTTTTATATTATAAAACCTGTGAGATTAGTGATATATAAGTAATGCTACTTTAGATTTTAGGATGATTTAAAATATTTTAAATTAATTATATAATGATATGACAGAGAAATTGATAAAAAATGTAAAGAGCAGATAGTTTGAGGGGTAAAGGTCAAAAGAAAAATAGAAACAAGTTGTTAAAACATTAACACTATTTTCCTAATTCGAACGAAAAGATTAAAACTAATTTCAAATAATTTGTATAGAAAACCTACAGTTGCTAAGGTAATAAAATAAATATAAAAAATAAAATGTTGCCATAGTAGAACTATAAGACTACTAATAACATCTTTATTGATTAATTAAGACTTTCTAAAGGTAATGAATAATTCCTGAGATGACAAATGCCAAATCTCAAATTAATCAATTTAGAAAAAAGACATCCCCATAATGTTTGTTAAGTACTTAAGTTTGATCCTGTAATTGAAGGACCAAGCCCAACAAGCCATGACCAGTTCCATTCTTGGACTGGCACGGTCATTAAAAATGTCTCACGACAATAATTCACTCAATCAATACATAAAGATTAGACAAATAAAGAATTATGAAAAAGTTTTTATTGATTGCCTAATTATTTGTCGTTCGGTTCCATGTGGGTTTAATTAAAACAATATGTCCTTCCTTCGAACATCTAGGCCCCCCAAGTTTTTTAATAATTCGTTGTCGATAACTTAATTAGCGGAATATTTTTAAGTATCAATAGATTATCGACTCGAATGATGAAGTTTAGTAAAAAATAACAATGAAAATCACACCCCTATTCCCTATGCTATATTTGTTCGCCTCAATTTCATAATACTTTATCTTATTCTTGTTTGTCATTTTCCATGTGTTTGTTTATTGATATTTGAAATTAATCTAACCCCACAACGTAGAAAATAGTGTGACCGAAATTGGCTGCTAGTGCTGGCTCTGCTGACATGTGTGCTGCCTTTTTTTACTTACCCAAATCAGTTGTCTTCTATTTTTGGTCACATTTTCTGCATGATTGCTGCTTAAAAGCTAAAACTGAAAGCTGAAATTTGCAGTTAATGATTCTTCATCTTTTTCATTGACCATTTTGGTTAAAGGTGCTTTGTTTTCTATCGCAACTGAGTTTGTGGAAAGTTTGAAAAAATTGCATTTTATTAGTCCTTTCATTTTGAAAGGCGTCACCTTTTTGTACTGTACAGCAGGATATGAGCTTGCATTTCTGAAGAAAATTGAATTTCTGAATTGGGTCCTTGAATCTGTTTCTAGGCATGTTCTTGATCACTCATTTAGTGGAAGTTTGAAAAGTTACATGACAAGTCCTTATTTTAAAAAAATGGGCCCCTTTTGAAGAAAATTGAATTGGCTGAAATGGGTTTTTGAAACTTGATCATTTAAAGTTGTCAAAAGAGTTGACTTTTTGTTTTTTCAAGGGGCTTGTGATGAAGAGTGGAAGAGAAAGAAGCTTGGAAAGGGTAAAGAGAGTTGTGGTTGTGGCAATAAAAGCTTCAAGAGAAATATCGAAAACTGCTTTAGAGTGGGCTTTGACTCATGTCGTGCAGCCTGGTGATTTGGTGAAATTGCTTGTGGTTATCCCTGTCCATAGCTCAAGTAAACTTTCTTCTATCTCTCTGTACATTACTTTTCTCAATAATCTTGCTTTTTAATAATTCTCAAATTGAATATACAGGTCCAAACCGATGGAGTTTGAGAAGATTAAACAGCGATTGCACTGCTAGTAAATGGAGATCATTAGCAGGTACTTTTTTTGATCAAAAGGACATGATTACTGATTCCTGCACAGAAATTCTGATACAGCTCCAAGGAATTTACGATTCCAAAAAGGTAATGTTCATATCTTCGTCTCCCTTTTTTTAGAGGAGTAGCACGCTATAGAATCGGCTTCTCCTTTACAGATACGAGTGAAGATCGATGTAGTTTCCGAGTCACATTGTGGAGCCGTGGCAGCTGAGGCAGACACCTCTCAAGCACGATGGGTTGTTTTGGATAGGTAATATCTTTTCATTTTTTGAATATTTTTTCTATTTTATAACAAGTCTGAATATATTTATTGGTGATCAGACGAATGAAAAAGGAGGCGAAACTTTGCATGGAAAAGCTTGAGTGTAATTTAGTAGTAATGAAAAAGTCAGGTCCAAAAGTGCTGCGTCTGAACTTAACCGGACCATCAGAGCCACAAACTGAAGTATTCTCCAGGACAGAAGTTTCCGCAAATAGGGATCTGATGCGGGTCCCGAACGTGACTCCAGCAAGCAGCCCCGAGCATACGACTTTCACCACAACGGACGTTGGAACATCCTCGCTGTCAAGTTTAGATCTCGCCATGTCACCGTTTTCCATTCCTGGAATCAATTGGGACCGAAAAAAGGACAGGTTTTTACAAAATGAGCGCTACCAGAACCATGGAGATTCTGACTCGGATACTGATAGTGAAAAGCTTTCGTCTTCTCAAAGATTCAATAGCTTCAAGTACAAGTCCTTCGTTGAAAAACTATCCGAGCCTGAGGGTCGAGACTCGAGCAAGAATATGAGAGAAATCATATCGTTAACCACAAACACTCCTCTAGACCCACCTCCACTCTGTTCAATCTGTCGCCATAAAGCTCCGGTTTTCGGGAAGCCACCGAAATGGTTTACGTATGCAGAGCTTGAACGTGCAACAGATGGGTTCTCTAAAGCTAATTTTCTAGCCGAGGGAGGGTATGGTTCTGTACATCGCGGAGTATTAGCCGATGGGCGAGTCATAGCTGTGAAGCAACACAAGTTAGCGAGCTCACAGGGAGATAATGAGTTTTGCTCGGAGGTGGAAGTGCTCAGCTGTGCGCAGCACCGTAATGTGGTGATGCTGAACGGATTTTGTGTTGAGGATAAGAAAAGGTTATTGGTGTATGAATATATCTGTAATGGCTCTTTGGATGTTCATCTTTACGGTATGTATGTGTATATTTATTTACGATATATTTTGTATCTATTTTATTTATGAGAGCTTTTGGGGTGCAGGGCGTGGTAAAGATCCGTTAGACTGGTCTGCACGGCAAAAAATCGCGATTGGAGCTGCTCGAGGATTGCGTTACCTTCATGAGGAGTGTAGAGTTGGATGTATTGTTCATCGTGATATGCGGCCTAATAATATTCTCCTCACTCATGATTTTGAGCCTCTAGTATGCCCTGCTTCTTTTTCTTGTTTTTTTTATTTTTTGCAATTTACCCCTTATAGATTTAAACTCGTACCCCTGAGGTTTGATTTTGATGCACACGTGTGCCCCGTCCGTCTATTTCTCTGTTAAAGTTAAACAGAAATTCAAATATGTTTTGCATTTAAGCTCCTTAAGTTTATAAAACTACAGGGGATAGCATGCACCTGAAATTAAATTGTCAGGGGGTAAAATGCGAGTTTAAAACTGCAGGGGTAAAATGTGACTTTTGAAAACCTCAGGGGGTAAAATGCAAAATCCCATACAGCGTAAAACTAATGAATGTGTTAACTGTTATATGGCAAATGTTCTTTTTTGACATAGGTTGGTGATTTTGGACTAGCAAGGTGGCAACCCAATGGGGACTTAGGGGTCGAGACAAGAATAATTGGAACGTTTGGGTATAATAAATAAATAACATAAGTTTCTAATATCTTTCATCGGAGTAATTCAAATATTGTTGGCTTGTATAGGTACATGGCTCCGGAATATGCGCAAAGTGGACAAGTCACTGAGAAAGCGGATGTGTATGCATTTGGCGTTGTGTTGGTAGAATTGGTGACAGGAAGGAAAGCTGTTGATATGAATCGACCCAAAGGCCAACAGTGTCTAACTGAATGGGTATGAAAGTTAGTGCATCATAGGATATTTATATTTGTTCGAGGACTAAATTTGTAATTTATTCTTGTAATGTGGAGCAGGCACGGCCATTACTGGAAAAAAATGTTGTTTTGAAACTTGTTGATCCACAGCTGAGAGACTCGTACTCGGAGCAAGAAATTTCCACCATGATACATTGTGCTTCTTTATGTCTTCGACGAGACCCTCATTCAAGGCCTCGAATGTCTCAGGTAAGAATTTTTGGAGAAGCCCTTTTGAAGAATATAAGTACCAATGAGCAATTAATATTAATTTTAGTATTCTATATATGGTTGCAGGTCCTTCGGACGTTGGAAGGTGATAAGTTTATGTGAGTTGAAACTCGAATAGCAACGTATTCTGTAACTTTCGAGGGAAGAATCAACAAGTTGTGAAGAATGTGATCAAGGCAAAGAAACGGACTAATTATCGGTTTTCTTTTAGGCTCAATGACTAATTCTCGTTCTTTTTATTTTTTTTGTTCAATAACGGTGCAATATTTTATGTGATTATGTCTATTGGAGTATTATAGATGGGGAGATTGGTTTTGTTTTTCCATATTATTATGAAAAAGGATATAGGTAAGAAAATTCATTCAAGGGATTTTTGAACAACTCTATTTTGCTTCAGTTTAATTTGTTAAGACTGTGAACATGGCATGGTCTCGATCAATTAAGAGTAAGTGTGTAATATAACAATTAGCAAGGTTAGGGACGATAGATCTTGATTTTTTTTTTTTTAATTTAATTTTTAATTTGGATAGAGTTGAAGTATTAGAAACGCTTTACAAACGCTCTTTAGAAAAAAAGCCCAACTTTACAAACCTAGTTTCCGCCGTCGTACCCCAGCCTCTCATTCTCTCTTCCTGTCGACGGTGGCGGTCCCGTCTTCTTCTCGTTTTTACTATTTTTTATTTTCCATTCCCTTTCCCTTTTGCTCTTCCTCCCAGTCTTCTTTCTTTTTATTCTCCATCGGAGTCTCTGTCCTTCCCCTGCTCCTTCATTTGTCACTCGAACCATGGTGATCCGACCACACTATGTCGATGAGATCGTCCAGATTGTGGTTTTCGCAAGCCTAGTTGGTTTGCGCTTTGTTGGCCCAGTTCATTTATTTGCGTTTATGGAACTCCTCTGCTTCTTTATGGAATTAGGACCACCCTAACCAGAGCTGCTCTTTAACAACAGAAGATTGCATTTTGGCCATATTTTTTCATGTAAGGATGGTTGCTCCATTTTATTGTTTTCTTTTATCTCGCCTTATGTTATCACTCTCCTTGGCCTGGTGGTGATGCACTGTGGGTTAAAGTTGTTGGTTCACTGGATTCCGTCTTTTGGAGTTTCGGGTGTTTGCCGTTCACTCGCCTTTTTTCCTGCTCGGAATCTTATCGTTCGGTATTTTTGACCTGCTCTTGGTTAGAATGGCACAAGGGGTGGTTTTCAGTGCTTTTGTTGCTTGACCGGTTTTTGTTTCCTTACAACTGTAGGTGGTGATTCATTTGTGACCATAATTTTTCAATCAGTTGAATCCGGTTTAAGAAGATTCGAAGTGTCTGCCATTTATTTGGGGTCTCTTGTGCTCGGATTTTATATGTTTGACCATCCTGGCTTGCGCATGTTTGGTTTGGCTGGAGAAGTAGTGTATGGTTTTTTTGTTTGGGGGCGTGGTTACTCTTTCAATCCTTCCAGTCACTAGTTCTGTTATATCACTTGGGCTAGTGATACTTCCATTAGTAAGAGGGCTACCAAGATCTTCGTCCATGCAACTGTCGCCAAGGCCATTAAGTTTCCAATCACTTTGGTCATTGAAATGGTAGCCGATTTTCCCCCTCGGTCTAAGGTTTAAGATTATCCTTCTTAATGATCATGGTCCCTTGACCCTCAGCCCGTTACTTCGATGGAATCTTTGTTTCGGGATCTCTTTCAGCTGGCTGAGTTTCCCCCGTCCCTTTTTTTGTTCCAGTCGTTTATCTCTTGTTTTAGTTGTTCTTTGTGTTTTTCTGTCTGGGTTTGGTTGGTCAACCCGTAGCTCTTTGTAACTCTCTTATTTGTTTCAATATAAGCTTCTTCGATTAAAAAAAAAGAAGGGGAAAGGTTATGTGGGGTGCGAATTTTGGACTTGGAAAAGACGAAACTCAATTTTTTTTTTAAATCGCTAAAAGAAAGTTTTAGACATTTTTCTCCTTATATTGCGAGGCCTGAGACAGCCTCCCCAGTCCCTTCACATCCATCTGTATATTATTCGTAAGTTTATGTAATTTCTATATGTAACATAAAACAAAAATCTACTTTGGAAGTGATTCCCTTCTGTTATCGTTTTATTCGAGTTTGTATGGTGTTTTGATAGGTGTGTTGGATAGTTTATAAGTGTTGAAGGTAATAGTAATGTTGATGGTGGAAAATGGATTGAAGATTGGAGATGAAATCAAAATATTGGTTTATAGGAAATATTGTTTTCCGAATGTTACCATAATGGTAAGAATGGAGTTTGGGTATGTGAGGAAGAGGAGACACGAGACAGGGGTAAATTACTAGTGAAAATAAATATAAATATTATTTTGTATGATTTAACTTAGGGGGTGTATTCAATTGGGAGTTTGTTGGATTTTTTGGACTTTACAAATCAAGGGGTATTCAATTAAGATTTTAAAAAGTCTTTTAAAATCCGGGTGTATTCAATTGAGAGTTTAAAAACTCTTTTAAAATATCGGTGTATTCAATCAAGACTTTTTTAAATCTTTTAAAATTTTGGGATATTCAAAAGTTATCGGACTTTCTAAAGCATTGGACTTTATAGGAGTTTAGGTTTTAAATATAACTACATCAGATTTCTAAATCATGCCTTTTCGTTATCTTGGGGTCCCGCTTGGCTCCTCCGTGTTGCTTTCAAGAGATTATAAACCTCTTTTTGATAAGTTGGAAGGTTATGTGAGGTCTTGGAGAGCTTCGTCTCTTTCTTTTTCGGGGAGATTGGAATTAATTAGATCGGTTCTCCAAGGAGTTATTTGTTTTTGGTTTTGTATTTTTCCGATTCCGATTGGTGTTCGAGATCGTGTGATTAGCATATGCCGGAATTTTTATTGGGAAAATAAACCTCCTCAAGTTAGTTGGAGTAATATTTGTATACCAAAAGATGAAGGTGGACTTGGGTTAAAAAATTTAGAAGCATGGAACAAATCATTACTATTAAAAATGCTTTGGAAAATTGTAGAAAATAAGGATTCACTATGGATTAAATGGATACATGGAGAATATTTTCAAGCTTGTGGATTTTGGAATTGGAAACCGAGAAAGGGTGATTCTCCTTTATTGAAAAATGTTTGGGAGTTAAAGGATGTTATTTGTGGGTCCTTAGGAGTGGAAGACCGAGAGAGTATTTTGGCTTTGTGGTTTTCCTCGAGAAATGCGAGTCACATTACACTTGGGATATCGAGTAAGGAATTTTATTCTTTACATAAAAAACCTTATGATTTATTCCGTCGAAAATAATATATTAAACCTTGGGCGAATATTATTTGGGACTCGTGTGTTTTTCCTAAACATGCAATTATTGTATGGATGGCTTTGCGAGAGAGGCTTAAAACTAAGGATCGTATTACTTATTTGGAGTTGGATCCTCTTTGTAATTTATGTGGAGAAGATTTTGAGTCAGACAAGCATCTCTTTTTTGATTGTGCTTATTCGAGGGCTATTTGGCTGGAGATAAAGTCTTGGCTAGGATTGGAAAAGGAGATGAACACGCTACTAAGTGCTTTGAAATGGCTCAAAAAACTTAAAGCTAGAGAAAATTGGAGGAGAAAAGCATGGAGGGTTGGTTTTGGAGCTACCGTGTATTGTATTTGGAAAGCGAGAAATCACCTAGCTATAAGAGGTGATTCTTCATCTAGAGAAACGGTTATCAAGGAAATTAAGTGGTGCATCTTTTCCATTTTATTTTCCTTGTTCCCTCATCATTCATTTTTAGATGATGGTGGACGATTATCTTGTATTAATATTAGTATGAGGTAGTCGTTTTTAGCTTCTTAGTTGCTATCTTTAGCCTTTTGGCTTAGGTAGATAACTCTCTTGTATAGTGTACAGTTTTTTTATTAATACAACCGTTTACCTAACCCAAAAAAAAAAAAAAACTTTATAAATTCCAATAAAAAATAACAAAAGGAGATAATATTTTTCCATAAGCTATTTTGTTATTTTTAAAATATTTCTATCGGTACATGGCCGTTCATTAATCTGAATACAAATCAAATGATTCATAAATTTTATATTTTTTATCATCAATAAAAAAGATATAAACTGCTAAGTTAAAATGTAATGATTTTGTTAAAAAGTAGATTTAATTTAGAAATATTCTGTTTTCTAAAAATGTCCGTTTAATGATAATTTAAAAATGTAATGAACTTTAATTCAATAGAATTGATGCAGAATCTGCTTAGTTAATATTCTGTTTTGGAAACTAATAATAAGAATTTAATCAATTTTTACAAGTAAGCTGTGATTTACAAGCTTGATTGGGTGGTTTATACTATATGTACTCAATAGTATATGTTTATGTATCTAAGCCGTAGTAATTGAGTTCAAATATTTATATTCATACATAGCTGAGCTATTCATGTTTTCACCTGCAGTGCACATCTTCTATTAGTTTTTGAAGTCGATCGCCAAATTTTATACATGGCCGTTCATGGCCATTCAAATACAATTTTTTTTTATATTTTGTTATGACTGAGCTTAAAAAAAAAGATGCAATGAAGAATAATTTAATTTGATATTTTGCATTACACAGGGACTCGTTGTGCAATTAATTCATAGATTTATTAAAATTCAACAAAATCCATTAAAATCTTCTTTAAACTTCGTTGAAGTCTGTGATAGAATCTGTTAAGAGTCTTTTAGACTCAAAAGAGTCTATAGAATTTAAAGAGTTTACGGATTTCATAAACTCTAAAAAAATCCATCAAACTCCTAATTGAATAAATGTCTTTAAAATTCTTTATTACAAGGCACATAAGCTAAAAAAAAAAGAAGTAAACTTAACAAAAGGGATTAATCGTGGGACAAAAATTTTAAAATTTGAATATTAAAACGATAAAAATGACGAGGTATTACGAGTTTTTTTTCGTCGAAGAAATACATAACATTACCAAAAAATATTACAAACTTAGCCAATTCCTGCTGATTCAAAGTCAAAACTAATCAACTTAGCTAATTGGGAAGGAGGGAACATACTCCAAAAGCCAAACAAACTCCCACTTAGAGTTTGTTTCGCAACCCAATCAGCTACCCTATTTTTAGATCTCTTAACAAAGGAGATTTGAATATTATACATCAATTTCCAATACCTAACATTCTTAACCAAAACCTTAGTAATACTATCAAGTTTACATATGTCATTAACTTGATTTACAAAAGAAAGACAATCAGATTCAATGGCAATACTTCCAACTGGGTAGAGTGAAGCCATCTTGCAAGCATTTAAAATTGCCCTTCCTTCAGCTACAGCCACTGAATTTGTGAAAATTTTATTTGCAAAGCTTTCAACCAATTTTATTACGAGTTGAATAACTAACAAAGTATTTGTCTTTATTATAAATATAAGTATTTTATTTGACCTTTTATCAAACTATCTTGAGGGTGTCTCCTATCACTACATTTAAGATGTTTTTAAAATAGAATAATTTGTTATAAGAATATATGAAAGATAAATTGCAAGATATGATTTAGTTAGCAAAGTTTAAAAGTTGCAACCATTTCTTTTTGAGGTATCTCACATTGATTCGAACCTCTACTGGTTTTAAATGTTATAATTTTTTTGTTCTTAACGCTTTTTCATTAATATCGTAAAAATTACTACCTACTTAACTTATCTTTGAGGGGGAGACATCAAACTCTAGTAGTCTCACTAATTGAGTTGAAGTGGGATTCAACCATTCCCAAAGACAATTTCTCAATAACATTTACTTGGCTACCCAATCAGCGACTTTGTTCTCTTTTCTCGTAATAAAAGACAATATATGTACACAAGTTTCAGAAATGTAATAAATGTTACGAATAATATTACAAATACTTGGGTTGATAATACTAAGATTGTTTGCGAGAGTGTCCATTAAGGCTTTGCATTTGTTCGCTATGATGCACTTAGTGTCTTTGTGATCTCTCGTCCATAGACATGCTTCAAGATTCTAAGAGTTTCCGCCTCCGTATCATTCTCAACAGTTATCTCCCAAACATTGCATTATATGACTATTCCCCTAGTGTCCCTAATTATACAAACAATAGTAGATTTATTAATTTTAAAAGATGTATCACAATTGATCTTAAGGTAATTCATAGAACATGGGGACCACTTGCTAATAACTTTGTTTTTACACTTAGAAACACCCTAAATCGTACCACTTTAGGAGGTGATAAAATAGTGATGTGATTCGGTGTGGTATCCAGCATTACTCTTTCATTTGAGTAATGCAGGATATTACCTCAAATCACATCACTTTTTTATCGCCTTTTATGTGGACCAATCATAAAAGAGAGAGAAAATGATAAATCAGGAAATAAAAATCCACGTAGAAGCTATGCTGTAGATCTCGGTTTCGAGGCCGAGGCGGTCGACCGGGGCCTAGCGCCTAGGCGGGATTACACGGGGTCTAGGCGGAATTATACGGTTTTGAATCCCGCTGTGTAATTGTGTATACTTAGTAATATATATGTAGTAATCATAGAATTTTAACCAATTAAGTTATAAAATTCATCTAACAACACTATAGGAAATATAAAAATACTAAATGTGGAGTTATAATATCAATTAAAGAATTCTCGAAAATAAGAAAAATAACAAGAATTCCTATGCTAGCATGTTTTGCCATTAATCGACGCCTAGGCGGCCATTTTTTGCCATTAATCGGCGGTGTTTACACGGGCTAGGAGCCTATTCTACGGTGACTAAGGCGCTAGGCAAAAACGCCTAGAGTTTTAACGACGTAAGAAGATGAGGGGAGAGTTGACGCCTAGGCGCGCCTAGGCAGGAAGATCTACAACATAGCGTAGAAAGTTAAAAAATCATAATGTGATTTTGGCTGATATCCAGTATTAATATTTTCATTTTACATATCATTGTACTACCTTTATACTTTTTTTTTTTAGTTTGACAAAAAAAAAAAAATACTTCTGTTTTTTCCGATTGAGCTATGCCAGGGATATTGGGGTGAGGAAGTTTCCAATTTTTCTTTTTTTTCATGTAATGATTTTTTTGGCGCGCAAGTCCTCATAAATTGAGAAATGTGTGAAAACCCCCAAATTTCGCGAGGCCATGTTTGCACTTCTGAGAAATCGCAAATTCCTCGCTTCTGCTGCAAGGAGACTCACTCTACAGCCCTTCTGCTCTACGGTGGCCAGTAAATCTCTTTCTCCTTTTCTCTCTATATGCATATATCCGTATGTGTACGTATAGAAGTATAAGTTTGTATACCTCTTTTATATTCAGATGATTCGGTAGAAGCTAAAGCTAATGCTGCATTCAGAATTGATGCTAGTTTCATTCATCCTTTAGCGATTGTTCATCCTAATGCAATATTAGGTCAGGTATGAAATGTTATGGTCTTTCATCTTCTTCCTTTACAACTAAAATTTACAATATTTGATTTATCTAGCTGGGATATTTTCCATGATAATGCAATAAAACTGGTTGGAAGCTTCTGGGTTTCTATATCTAACTTAATGTTAATCAGCTGTAATATTTACCAATTTAAATTTGACATAATCTTTAACAAGATGGTAATTGATTGACTCACTTCTATCAAATGTTCAATAATTCATTTTTGTCGATTGTGAGGAACTATACTCTATCGCGAAAGTTGATTGTCAATCTTTCTTCCAATTGGGATGAAATGTATAAAGAAGATCTCATATTAGTTTTTTATACTAGAATAATATAATTTATAAATATTTTGGTGGCAAATACATATCAATTTGTTAAAATAATTTGGTTCAGTGAGAGACTTGAGCTCCTAGTGGTCCCTATATAGATCCGCTAGTGAGTATGAGGAACCATTCATTTAGTGGATTGTTTCCCATGATCTTCTTTGCTTGATACGTCATTTTTCAGTTGTGTAGATGCTAAAATTTCTGTGTATGTAGGGCGTTTCGATTGGTCCCTTTTGCACAATTGGTCCTTGCGTGGAGTTAGGGAATGATTGTCGCCTACACCCTGGAAGCCATGTGTCTGGAAGCACAAAACTTGGAGATAGCTGCATTTTAATGAGGTTATTTCAGATCATAAATTCAAATTTCCAATTTTTTTTGGATACATAACATATAACTTAATGTTCATCAGTGGAGCAGTTATTGGAGATGAACTTCCTGGACATACAATCATTGGGTGCAATAATGTTATAGGACATCATGCAGTGGTTGGAGTCAAATGCCAAGATTTAAAATATAAGGTAAAATTACGTCAAATTCTCAAAATCACAGCTATAAGTCATAGGTAAATGCTTGTGTAATATAGTCTTAAGTTCTTTCCTTTTAACATTTTAGGCAGGAAGTGAATGTTTCCTTGAGATTGGTGATAATAACGAGATCAGAGAGCATACATCTATTCATCGATCTTCAAAGCCAACTGAGAAAACAGTATGAACAAATATCACATAATTTCAATTCTCTTTTGCTAAACATTAGTTGTGTCATCAGGTCATTGGTGAAAACAATCTAATCATGGGATCTTGTCACATTGCTCATGATTGCAAAATCGGAAACAACAACATTTTTGCAAACAATACTTTATTAGCTGGCCATGTTGTAGTAGAGGTGAATATTTAGTTTTAATAAAGTTTTTTCTTTTTGCAAATCATATGATATAAGATATGATTCAAGTTTTCTAATATGTAGGACTATACTCACACTGCAGGAGCTACCGTTGTTCATCAATTTTGTCAAATTGGTTCCTTTTCTTTCATTGGTGGTGGCTCTGTGGTAATATTATTGTAAAAGAAAATCATAAAATAGGATAGTAGCTAAAACCTTTTATTTTTGTCTGAAAGGTTTCACAAGATGTTCCTAAGTACACGATGGTGTCTGGAGAAAGAGCTGAGCTTCGGGGATTAAATCAAGAAGGTCTTAAGCGACGTGGATTCTCAGTCAAAGAGGTTTGTTTTAACTTCATTTCGTGATGAATAGTCTTGATTTTTACTATCTTTTATGATAATTATTTAGATTACAAGTCTGAGAGCAGCTTATAGAAAGATATTTATGCCTACTGCTATGGATTCTGGGAGTATTGAGGATCGTCTTTCTGAAGTGGTATTGTATAGCTTAAACTTTGCTATAAAGATATTTTCTATTAAGATATATAAATTATGCGTGGATTTTTTAGGAGCATGATCAAGAATTTGTTCTTGTACCAGCTGTACTCTCTATGGTACAGTCTATACGAGATTCATTTAAGGAAGATCGTCGTGGTGTGTGCAAGTTTAGGTAGATTACATTTGTATTTGTTTAGTTGTTTTAACTATGTTTTCAAGTAATGTCTAAAACTTTTTTTTCTATATTTATCACTTCAGTAACTTAAATTCTAGTAAAAACTTAAGATGATGTCAAGGGCGGGGGACTAGTAGTGGGGGTTTGCCTTTATGAAGAAGCTTCCTCTTTGTAACATACTTTTAGTACAAAATATTAGTGTCCTAAAATAAGAGAATGTGAAAAGTTGATTTATTTAAGAATTACTTTTTGTTGATTTGATGATTAATATATTACAAAGTAATAAAGTTGGGGGAATGCAAATGTTGTCATTATTGGTCATTAGATTAGTGACTAGTGATATCTGATTCCTCATATTTAAAACTCAATTATATAAAAACGTTAAAATTAGTTCTTTAATATCGATAACACTATACAAGTAAGTGGCTCTTACATAATATGATATGATTGTCCAATCATAGGACATGAAAATGATATACCTTATCTGGGACTGGTAGAACTCAGTTGAAAAGATTGTAAAAATTATAATTAATACTCTCCACTTGTAGCAGATCACAGCTAAATGCGACATAACCACTTACCTGACGTTGAGAAACACTTGAGTAGAAATTTATTCATGATCTAAGAAAGCACTTTCATTTGTAACAAAAAAACAAAAAAAAAGGAAAAAGTTTCCATTTGCTGTAAACTGTGGTCTTGCACACAAATTAATTTGCAATGAAAAATGTCCATTTGTCACAATAAGCATTAAAAATCAAATGTAACTGTATACTCCGGGCATATATTCCTATTCCTCTAACCCCTATACATAATCTAGTCCATCACCACTAAGTGTGACATTTGTAGTCCGTGTCTGTTTGCCATGTATTGTGAGGGTTCACTACTTTCTTTTTAATATCATGGGTATCTGGGCCAACTTTTGTGCACCACGACTAATCCATGGAAAATATACACATCTCTCCATACATTTTCCCAGGTTAATCAAAACTAGGTTACCCATGTTGAGGAAGGAGATTCGAACTCTGTAACCCCTTTAAAGGTTGAAAAAATAACATGACACTGGATGGTTGAGCAACCCCAACTGATTCACATAGGGATGGTAACGGTTCAGTTTTAAAAAATAAATATAAAAAAAAATAATCATAAATGTTTATTTTTTTTAAAACGATAACCTAACAGTTTAACTATTAGTTACATTTTTTCAAAACCATAACCACATTATTCAGTATAGGTTTTTTAAAAAGTACAACCTGATAATTTAATAAATATGTTATTTTCAATTAAATAAAATCACATATAAGAAAAGTCTCCAAATTATAAAAGTATTGTGTTGGTATTTGATTAAATTGCATATTTATTATCTAGTTTGTTACACCTAGTATTTGGATTTTGGTTTTAGATTCAATATATCTAATTTAACCTAAGTTATTAAAGATTTTGAAAATATATATGATAACAAATAGTTTCAGTTATTCGGTTTTATTTTGATCTAAAACCATAACCGAACAGTTTTAACCATCGGTTACGCTTTTAAAAACCATAACCTAATAGTTTTAACCACGGTTATACAAATGGTTTTTAATCGATTCGGTTATCATCGGTTTCAACTGTAACCATTGTCATCAATAGTTTCGCAACAAGCAAATATATTAAATTAATGGAATATTACAATTCTAGGGTTGATCGACCACATTTGGTAAAATGGTATAAAGAAATACAAAAATAAAGATAATCTTACTGGTAAACAACTGCATGTCTTAACATGAGGGGCGAATGCTGACAAGTATTAAAAAAACCCACCTAAAAAAGGTACTTGAGTGGAACTAATACAATTTGAATGACTAGAGCCAAGATGAGAACCAAAAGTCCTCAAATCATCTGCAACAAGCGCTTGTCGTGCCAACAAAGTAGTTCCATTGGTCCCCAACCACTTCTGACTAATACCACAGAAACAACTTATCACCCTAACAAAATAAGAGGAGATTCACCTGCGAATGAATGATAAGAATTCGCAAATACCCCATCCTCTATCAAACATTAAGGAAGGAAAGGCCAACAACCAAGACCAATGAGAAGCACCTAGAGATACATACGGGAGACTTAGCCAGTAATTTTTGTGTATGTGTGGTAAAAAAAGTTGTGGATTTGATGGGGGTGGTTTATTGGGGATTTGAACCTTTTAAGCTATTAACACACGCACACACACACAAGCACATGCACACAAGCACATGCACACGCACACACATGTGCGCGCGCACGCACACGCACACGCACACATACTCACACACCCACACACCCCCACAACCCCACATCCCTCACACATACACATACACACACGCATAGACGCACACAAACACACACGCATGCACACACACTCCTGCACGCTCCCACGCCCACGCACACACACACGAACACACGCTCGCACGCTCGCACCCATGCATGCACGCACTCTCGCACACCCGGACGCACACACGCACACGCCCGCACACAGGCACGCACGTACGCTCGCACGCGTACGTACACACTCTCACACACATACACGCACACACATGTACGCACAAATACACTCTTGCACGCACGCACTTACACACACGCACACAAAAATTAAGGAGTATTATGGAAGATAGAGATTAACTAATTGTGGAAGTGAATGAAACGATAACGAGAAACACTTGAATTAGTAGCTCTAATACTGAGTGGGGTATTTAAATAAGCAAAAAAGAGAAAATAAATATAGAAGAATAATATAAAAATCATAAAGACTAGAGAGAGAAAATTATTAAAAACTAAATTGTCAATATGAGATGTTTCAATACCATAGAATGAGATTTTATTTATTTAAACTAATAATTTGGTAAGTAAAAAATCTAATATTATACTAATAAAAATATAAATATAACATAAAAATAAATCAATCTAATAAAATAATAATATATCTAATACTTATCCCTTCAAATTTATCGTTAATATCAATTTTTCATTGTTCATCTCAATTATTCAATTATTTATAACAAATCTTGAATGTTACATTTAAAATAATCTTTTCAATTATTCATAACTAGGGCTGTAAACGAGCAGAGTCGAAACTAGATGTACAGGCTTGTTTGTTTGATTTTTCGAGTCAAGCCGAGCCTCCGAACTCGAGTTTCCAATGATCCAAATCAGAAATGTTAAAACTTGTTTGTTTAACTTATAGAACAATTTTTTTTAAGAGTCGGACACGAGTTGCTTATGAGCAATTTGTTTTTTATGGTTGAAATGGGACTTTCATGAACAATTGGTATTTGATGTAGTGTGTGGTATAAAAATATTAAACATAACATTAATGAAAAAATAGATGTCTAAAGAAATTAAAAATATCCAATGTGATACTGAAGGTTTAATAATATATTTATAAGTAGATAATATATTAATTTATAATTCATAATTTTAAACGAGCTCACGAGTCGAGTTCGAGCAGACTCGTTTAGTTATCGAGCTTAAAATAGAGATTGAACTTGTTTATATTCGAACCGATCTCGAACGAGCTTTTTCCCAAACCGAGCTCGAGCTGCTCGCGAATGGCTTGGTTCATTTACAATCCTATTCCTGACACATATATGAGACATGTTGGAATATGAGTTCTACCTTCAGCGGTGGATTTATTATTCTAGATTTTGGGCCTCCCCTTCCCTCTAAGTTTTCAAAAATGCTTTTTTTTTTTTAATGTAAAAATAAAATAAAATCATAAGTTTGTGTTCCTCCAATTTTTTTAAAAGTTTCTCCAAATTTCATAAAAGTACAGGTCCCTCTAAATTAGTATCTATTTTTATGTAATAAGATTGATAACAATTATTTTAGGGTAATATATCATATTTTATATTGAGATATTTAAAATCTTATAAAGTAATATTAAAGGTAGTTAGCCTAGTGGTTAGGTTACTCCGCAGAGACCAAGAGGTCCTGGGATCGAATCTCATTGGAGTCAAAATGACTCCGAGTCCAAAGTGGCTCTCTCATGTATTCAAAAAAAAGGTAGTGATTTTCGATTTCTAAGTGGGAGAAGTAATTATTTCGACAAAAAAAAAAAAAAAAAAAGGGAAAAGTCGTTATATTCCAAAATCCAACCTATATGATTGAGACTTGAGAGTTTGCACTCTTACGTTAAAAAAGCAAAGTTGAGAAAATATCCACCAAAAGAAAAGCAATGCTCATCCAATCAACTCCTCTTGGTGTGCAATTTCATAAACCCCACCTTTATACTACTACTATTACTACACTTCATCATATACACCATACCAGTCACATTTGGTAACCAGTCCTCTCTCCTCTCTCTCTCTCTCTCTATCAATATAGAGTGTCGGTAGTTTGGGATATTTGAAACTTGTGTATGTAAAAATGGGGAGGAAATGCTCACATTGTGGAAACATAGGTCACAATTCAAGAACTTGTAACTTTACCCACAAATTAGGTACATGTGTTAACGTTAACATGGGAGGAGGAGGTTTAAGGATATTTGGCGTGCAACTTGATGTTATCTCTTCCCCATCTTATTCTATTCCCATAAAGAAAAGTTTCAGTTTAGATTGTTTATCATCTTCATCGCCATCATCCGCCTCATCTTCGTTATCTTCATCTCGTGTTTCTATCGCTGAAAATTGTGATAAGATGGATCTTGGCTACCTTTCCGATGGCTTATTAGGTCGTGTCCAGGAAAGAAAGAAAGGTTAGGACACGTTTTCAAATCTTACGAGGTTTTTGTACACTTTTATGCACATACAACGCCAAACAGAAAATACGTGCATGCATACATGACCGTTCAAATACTTGCAATCAAAATTTAGTCAAACCAAATCGTACTTAAAATGAATTAATAACAATAATCTTAAATTAATTAATCTTTTTAATGGTTGTATTATTATAGGAGTACCATGGACAGAAGAGGAACACAAGATGTTTTTAATAGGACTTGAAAAGCAAGGAAAAGGAGATTGGAGAGGCATTTCAAGAAACTTTGTCAGCACAAGAACTCCAACACAAGTTGCTAGTCATGCCCAAAAGTATTTTCTCAGACAAGCAAGTCTCAACAAGAAGAAACGCCGTTCTAGTCTTTTCGACCTGGTATGTACACAAATAATAGCCTACCCTTCAGGGGTTAGAATCCGAATCATGTGACTCTCTAATGTTCTAAGAAAGATTAAAAGTAAAGTTTGAGCGACTACTTATTATTCAACTGGAATACTTAAATAAAATCGTGAATTTGCCCATATTGGCTCTTTGATGAATTATACTGCAATTGCTTTAGGTTGAGAGCAAGAACACAACGGATTCTCAAGTGAATGATGATGATGATATAGTAGTGGTTTCTGCTCATGATTATGATTGCGAGTACATTCATACCATAAGAAGAAACAATCAAGAAGATAATCAAGCTGCTATGACAATTGTTTCTTTGAACAATCAAGAAGAAGAGGATCAAGCAGCTTCACATCATCATTCCATGTCTTGGCTATGGAGGCCATGCGAATCTCTCAGAAGCTCTCAGTCAACTTCCTCTGTAGCAACAAAAATGGCAATTTCTCCTAGAGCTCATCATGTTAATGTTGTTGATCTAGAGCTTACTTTAGCAGCTCCACAAACCGGTAGTCAACAGTCATCATCAAGTTCCTTCTTGATGGGACCTATTATTAGTGTTATATAACAAAATTTTGAACTTAATTGAGGGTATCTCGTTTAACAACTACTGAAGTACTATTATAATCAATCAAATTACAACTGTGCTTACAACGTTCCTTCACGCTAATATATGGACAAAATTAATCATTGATTAATGACTATGGAAACCTAACTATGAGATACCTTTATGTGAGTTTTACATTACATTATCTTTAGCGCCAAATTTTTTTCCCAAAATCTTAATTTTACTGCTATTGATTCGTGCAATAAGTTCATCTCTAAAGACCTCTTTTGTAGCAAATTATTTGTTTTTGCTTTTATTGACTTTATGTTTAGCTGACATATATTGTAAAAATATAATTAGAGGTTATTTTAGTGTTTAAAAATATCATTAGAAACACATTTTAGTATTGGTGCAATATATATCATTTCTAATAATAATATTAATTGCTAATTTAAAGGTAAAATTCGTCCATTAATAAGTAATTCATTTACGGGAAAATGACCCAAAAAATCAAAATAATATTATTTTCAGCCCAATAACATCAATGACAAAATTTCTTCCCAATAACATCATTAACTAAATTTTGTCCTTGATGGGAATCGTCCTTGACGGGAATCGTCCTTGACGGGAATCGTCCTTGATGGGAATCGTCCTTGACGGGAATCGTCATTGATGGGAATCGTCCTTGACGGGAATCGTCCTTGACGGGTAAACATGTAATCTTATAATAGTAAGTTAATGGATGATTCTTTGGGGCAAGTATAATATTATTTTGATTTTTTGGGTCATTGACCCTTCATTTACCATCTAAATATACACTTTGTAGTTATTGCTAAATTCTAAAGTACCTGATGTTGGGTAGATAAGTTTATTTAGTTCCTTTAACAATTTAAGTGTGTAAGGTTAAGTTGGAAATTACTCAAACCATTGTTTCCTTGCTATTCAATAACTTTAACGGAAATTACCCAAAACATTTTCCTATAATATCATAGTATCATGTTGATTTAATAGGATTCACTTTTCACCTATATAGCCGGTCTTGAAAGTAGGCAGAATATGTTTCGAACCCCGATATTTTTAACATTTTTAGAAATCTCCAATCACATATATGATTTAAATATTTAAACTATAGTAACAATACTGGATTAATGTTAATTTAAAATATTATTTTACACGACAAAAACAATAAAGTAAATTTACAGTAATTTCCTATAAGTTTTTACAGTTAGAGTGTCCTAACGGTTAAATAATTAACTGTGATTTGATTGTGAATGGGCTCGTGCCACATGGCTTGCTTCTCCACTAACTTTAAGAATCAGCAACCACTCCACTAAATTGGATGTTTGGATGGCAGATTTACTTAAAACAAAGGAAAATAAGCCTAATAAAGTACACTATACTTTCGAAAAAGTATGTACAATAGCTTGGCAGATTTGGAAGGATAGAAACTCCTCTATTTTCAATAATATTAAACTGGACCCTATTTACACTTTGAAAAAAAGCTGAGAATAGCTGGAATGAATATCTACCTTACACTGTGAGTAACACTACATCACATGGTAATGTTGTGGATATGGATACTTCACTTACAAAGATCAATAGCATTAGCGAGAAAGGTACTCTATACAAACTCCCTATGATGTGAGTAATAAACTGAAGGAAAAGAAATACCCCACTTCAGTGGGTAATTCTACTCTTGATAAAAATCAACAAGTAAATTGTAATAAAGAAATAGTAAAGGATAGTAAGTGGAAACCTCCTCCATTAAATTCTATTACGATAAATTGTGATGCCTCTTTTACTAAAAAATAGATCTACCATTGCTTGTGTTGTCAGGGATTATAAAAGAAGACTTATCAAATGTGAAGCTTGGAGAATTAAGGCTGACAATACTCTTGAAGCTGAAGGTTTAGGGTTTCTCAAGGCTTGTCTATGGGCGAGATAACTCAAGAATTTCCATTGTATTGTGAAGAATGACTGCCTTCAACTAATGGAGCCTTTAGTTAGCAATTTTATTTTTAATTCTCCTTGTATTACTAATATAGTTAAAAGTATCTATTTTATTTCTGAACATTGTAATCCATCTTTTTTTTTTCATGTATTAGAAGAAGTGGAAATAGGATAGCGGATTGGGTTTGCAAATTTTTTCCAATAGGTGAGTCTTATGACTTTTGCGCAAACCCAATCCCTACTAAATTTGTTGATTTGTTAGGCCTTGATTCATTCCCCAAGGGGATAGGCTAACACTATTTTGTAAGGATTTTGGTTATTTAATATAAGTGTTTAGAACAAAAAAAATATAAATAAGTCTCTTAGGGTATATATCCAGTGAATCAATTTCAGAGTAATAAATTTCAACTAAGACCTTAGGGGAATCAATTTCTAGGGAACCAATATTAGATGCGGTCTCAAGGAAATTAGTATCAGAATGGAAAACCATACAAGACCCAATTTAGCCACCGATCTTCAACTCCTATACGTACAATTTGGCTAAAATTCACCCCGACATCATCGTGTGTAGGTACTAGTTCATTAGATATAATTCTTAATATTTTCATGGTGCTCACATGAGATAACATGACTAAGACTGACAAATCTCATAGACACAAGGGTCCAGTTTGAAAGTTTAAGAGCAAACACACTTTAGTTTTTTGTGAAGAACAAAGCCCTTAAATTAAAAAAGAAAAAGAAAAAGAAGGAAAGGTTAAATTTTTGAAGTAATTATCCAAAGTAGATACAATCTCACTTTAGAACTATAACCTTCATTCAATTTAACTGAATTTTATAGAGAAACGAAAAAAAACCCGATATAAATCACTTAAAAGCTAGATTTCTCTTTTTACTTCTCACTATCCCTCTTATATGATTCTAAGAACTTATGTAAATGAGAGATACAAGAGATTGTAATTTTTTGGGTGTTTTGGAAATATAAATGAGAGGTATATGGTTCTAACCTCTTTCTAAACATGGAAACATTATTTTGATTTACCTTAGAGGCATGTATCGGAAAATACTAATACAATTATAATGTTTCTTTAATATCGATATATGTTTTAATATTTAGGGTTAATCCCCAATAGGCACCTGCCACCTTACACCCTTACTCATAAAAGACACTGTATTTTTTAAAGAACAATGAGTTATGGGAAACTTCCCAACACTCGAAATCTGAGTTATGGGAAGTTTCCCATTACTCAAAGTTTGAGTTATGGGAAGCTTCCCATGACTCAAACGACTCTTTTTATGGGAAATAAAAGGAAAAAACAAAACATACGTGGCCTTTTATGGGCAAAAAAAATGATGGTTGGGGTGAGAGGGAATTAATTCTAACTTGAGGCGTTTCTTGGGCAATAGCCCTAATATATTTTATAAGTACAAATATAAGGGGCCATTACCTATGTGTTAAATTCATCTTCGAGCCACATCTTTATAAGTTGTTATTTTTACGCCATATATTTTTTAAAAGTGCTATTTTTTTACCATTTCACTAATTTTGATAGATATTTTATAAATTTTAACAACAATTTTGGTATTTTAAATAAAAAAAATTCATAATTTGTGATAAAAAATATGTTTTGTTTGAAATACTCAAACTATTTTTAAAATTTATGAAATATATAACGAAATTAGTGAAATAGTTTAAAATAACATTTTCTAAAAACCTAAATATATTAATAAAAATAGTTAAAAGAAAAATTTAAAATTGGTCCAAAAATAATAGTCTTTCAAATTGTAGCCTAAAAATAATCTCATGGAATAGATAATGATCTATTTTTAATATTTCTCCCTTTAAAATATTTACATAACTATTAAAGGTTGAACCAGTTGGGTTAATTTAACTAGTTAAAGTCTTCTTATTTCTTCAGCACTTAAAGAGGAAGTCTAGAGGTCGAATCTCCTCTCTAACGGGTGTAAAATAAGAGGTACAAGGCTCGAACCCCTCCCTGAATATGGGTAATCTAGTTTGATTTACCTTGAAATATACATGGGGAGACGTATATATCTCCGTGGGATTAGTCGTAGTGCGCGCAAACAATCTCGGATCATCTATATAAAAAAAAGAACAGTTAAAGGTTGTGAAATTGAATTTTATTTAAGTTAAATAATTTTGTAACAATACATAAAAATTGAAAATAGTGAAACTTATTAGCTGGAAAAAAAGTACTAAATTTGAGCGTACGAAAACAATGTCACCGAGTAGAACAGAAAGCTTTGTCTTTTTATTTAATGCTTTTTCATAAGTTTTAACTTTTATATGCTTGGCCAATTGAACAATATCCCGAAGCATCCATGCGATAGAAAATGTGGGGGCATAATATTTTGACCATGATGGCTTAGAAGAAGATAAGATGTTCAAATGATTTCCAAGAAGAAATGGTTGGAAGATAAGTTTAAGAACAGTTAACGGCTTAAACTTTATATAAGTTTTTCTTTTAAAATATTTGGGAGGTTTAGACCATACAATAATAAGCATCTAAGCTTTTTCCCAGAGTGAGAAGTGACAATTATAGATTTTTTACCTAATCGCATTTATCACGTATTAATAAGTGTCAAATACTTTTAAGTGGACCTATTCGTGTTTTTCTACATTTAATCTGAGATGCTCCTAAATTTATCATACAATCGACACGAGCGTTTTTCTCTGTAAAACATCTTTTTATAGAACATATTTCGTATTGCGTCAATTCTTTTTGCCTTAGGGTGTCGTCCTCCAAACTTGTAGTTCAGTGTCACAATCACCTATTTCGAATTCACCTTTACACATAATTCTTACATCCCCATACTTTCTGTCATCGTTAATCTTTCATGTAAGGTTATGAATTCTACTATTATCGAAGTAACATATCTCGTATTCATCGAAAACTCTTCTAACATAATATGAGAGACACGAGTATGTACACCCTTAGGAGGGCCAAGCACTCCCAATTTTTCCAAAACTTAATTTTAGTTGTAATTTTTTTTAACTAATCAGTCCCCGAATCTTTCTCAAATTTACAGTACAAATACGTTTTTATATTTTTTTGTCAGTTACACTACTTATACTGCAATTAGTACAACATATAGGGACATATAATGTATTTTTGCTAAAATCATGAGTTTACAGACTAATTTAATGATATAGTTTATTTTGAAGTTTATAGTGCAATTTGTAAAATGTAAGAACCTATAATGTATTTTTTTTTACAAAAACACATGCAGTGTAATTGACTAATAAAAAACAGGCCGTTGCCCCCAACTTCAAAAATGGATCAACGTTCCTATATCATCGCTTGAAAATTTCATTTTCGCGTTTTTGTATGTGTTTAGTTTACAATCTTGTTTCAGCCCTTTTCCATTCCACCATCTCAATCCGTGTCCTCCCGTTCAAGGCGCCTCCGCTTTGTATTCCCAAACCCGAGTGTACTCATTCACTAGATACTTAATGTTTTCAACTAATTTATTACTTGTAGAAATAAAATTTCCTGAAACACACCTTCATTCCGTGCTATTCACATAAACCAAATCAAGGCCCTAAACTGTCTGTCTACTTTTTTTTTTTGTTCAAATGCATAATAATATAGATAGTAAAAGACGGTTACAAGGTTTAGCCGACCCCAGAAGGTTCTGCTTCATTACAAATAATTGTGGCTAACTGGGGAGGAATACAAGTATCCCAATTACCAAACAAAGTGCTAAGGAGCTCCTGCTTGGCAACCCAGTCAGCTACCCCGTTTCTACCCCTAGAAACAAAATGAAAGGAAGGGGAAAATAATTCAGCAAAATAATAAATATTACAAATAACGTTTTTAATTGAATGACTCAACACGGGAAGCCCTGAAGAGAGAGGTTTCATGATAGTAGCTGAATCATTCTCTATTATAACGCTCCCAAAAGGAAATTTTGAAGCCATTTCCGTAGCTTTCAAAATTCCCGTGGCCTCTGCCTCTAACACCGAATCTGCTCCAACTTTCCAACTATTACCTGATACAAATTCACCATTAGAGTTTCTTACTACACAAGCAATTGCAGCTCCCAAATCCGAAAAAGCTGCATCACAATTAATTTTAAATTTATTTGGAGGAGGTTTTTTCCATTTATCCTTAAATTTAGAATTTTGTGAAATATTTCCATTATTAATGCTTTCTAATGGATTATTATTATTATTCCCAACTTTAATATCTAAAAAGTTAATATCATTTGGGTTTGTAATTTTGTAATATTCTTTCCAACATTGTATGGCCCTATTAATTGTGTTTAGGGGATCACATTTTTTACCATTATAAATAAAATTATTTCTATCTTTCCAAATTTGCCACATTATAATATAGATAAGTTCTAGTATCCTATCCGTATTATTAAATTTTTTTGCAATGTTTTGAACTTGATTTACTATCCAATGATCTAATTATACAGTTGATTCATTGTCTGTTTTTAAATTAAACGGACTAATAAACCATACACTTTTAGCCCAGGGGCATCTGAATAACATATGTTCTACTGTTTCAATATTATTATTGCATATTTTACATATGTCATTTTTACTACATTTTCGATTAAAAAGGTTTTCTTTAGTGGATAAGAGGTTTCTAACCACTCTCCATACAAAGTTTCTAATTTTTGGTTGGGTTTCCATTTTCCAAATTAGTTTCCAGAGTTTTTTATCCCTCGTAATAGAGGATGTAGGCTTATCTTTATCTTTAATACCTTGAATTATAGTTTCATCTTCTTTCATTTTATGATAGGCTTCTTTGACTGTATATGTACCTTTTTTGCAATAGTCAATACATATTTGGTCTTCACATAATACTTTAGGTATTATCATTTTTTCTATTTTTTCTTTGATTTCTTTAGGATAGATTTGGTTGAGTAAATCAATATCCCAAGACCTATCATTCTTAATAAGTTGGTTAACCCAAACAAGATTAGAATTTTTTGGCATAATTGATTGCTTCTCATTGCAAATCCAATTATGTTCATAAATATTGATATCTAAACCGTTGCCTAGTTTCCATTTTATATTGTTTTTAAATGTATCTCTACCTATAAGGATACTTCTCCATCCCCAAGATAGTGAACTTCCAATCTTAGCTTCAAGGAAACTACAATTTTTGAAATATTTTCCTTTTAATAATCTATAAAGAAGAGATTCTTTTTTATTTATTAAGTTCCAAGCTTGCTTTCCTAATAAGGCTTTATTCATTAGGTGTAGATCCCTAAACCCTAAACCACCTTCAAATTTTGATATAGTGAGTAGGTCCCATTTGGCCCAATGTATTCTTTTTTTACCTTTATCACCCCACCAAAAATGTGCAATGATAGAGTGAATTTTATTTATTATATTCTTTGGAAGAATAAAGTTAGACATTAAATAGTTAGGCAAGCTTTGGATGATAGCTTTTATTAAGATTTCCTTACCCCCTTCAGAAAGAAAAAGGGTTTTCCAATTTTCAAATTTTTGTAGAACTCTATCAATTAAAAATTGGAGGTCTTTTGATTTATTTCTACTCCATTCAGTTGGAAGTCCTAGGTAGTTACCTAGGTTGTTAGTTTTCTTCATATTTAATCTTTTAGCCATTACATTTTGTATAAAGGTTGGTGTATTAGGGCTAAAAATGACCCCACACTTATTAAGGTTTAGACATAAACCCGTAGCATTTTTATATTTGTTCATAATATCATTAAAAGATTGTAATTCAATATTATCAGCATTAAGGAAGAAGAGACTATCATCAGCAAATAGTAAGTGAGTGATAGTTGGATAATTATTTCCAATCTTAATTCCTTTGAGAAGGTAATTCTCTTTTTTCTCTGTAATTAAATCATTTAAAGTCTAAGATATTAGATAAAAGATTAGAGGTGAAAGTGGATCCCCTTGTCTTATTCCTCTGGTAGGTTTTTGTAATTGGTGGACTTCACCATTAATTAGTATTGAGTAGTTAATAGAGGTAATACATACCATAATTAGTATAAGTTATTAACAAGTGAATTGCTTTGAAAAATTAAGAATTAAAAACTTGCTACGAACAATGTATAGCTAAAATTTCTTTTGTAAATTAAATTAAATTTAATTCAATTCCAAATAATGTTTAATAGTGTTACGATTGTTTTCGAGGAAAAGATAAGATTTTAAGACCAATGATAACGACATTACTGTACGAATGTGTGAGATTGGATATACAATCTACATTAATTTAAAGGTTCGTGACAAAAACTAAATAAAACTTAATATATATGCACATGCACGCAGATTTGGAAGGTAGAAGAGAACGACTAAAACATTGCTCATTATCGTCACACCCCTTACCCTTTAAAAAAATGCTCTCAGGCACATCCCCCAAGGAATAGCTGAGAAGCACTCTACCACCGTCCACCACCATCAAACAACCACACCAAATCATATCTTAAACCATTACATTCAAATGTCTTTCACTCTAATCTTTATACAAATTGCAAAACTACATTACTTACACATAAACATTGACTTCTTTATCAAATTCACTATAACTCTTTTCTTCTAAATCCTACCTCTCCATTCCTCACATTTACTTCTTGCTTTTACTCCTCAACCACCTCCTTTTCTCCCTCTGTTTCTAACATTTATTATCACTTTATTACTATGGAGTTCTACACTAGAAACAACTCTAACACTGCTGATGAATCTTTCATCTTGACTGAGGATCCAAACTCGGTATATGCTCAATTTGAGGGCCCTAAACTTTATGCAAAAATCATCTCCAACAAAGCAGTAAGCTTCAACTACCTACGAAAAAACATCATTAATTCATGGGGTGTTAAAGGAAAAATCCACACTGAAAAACGTGGCTTTAACACATGTATTATTACCTTTGAATCTGATGAAGATCTTCAAAAAGTGTGGAACAACAGACCTTGGAATCTTGTTGGAAAGCATGTTCTTCTACAACAATGGAACATTGCAAAACTACAATCTGATGCTCAATTAACCACATCCTCCTTCATTGTCCAAATTCATGACATACCACCTACTCTAATCAATGAAGATAATGCCAGAAAAATTGCTACTAAAATCGGAGATGTTGAAAAAATCATTCTTCCACCTATTGAAAACTTTATGGAATTCAGCGCAATTCGAGTAAGGGTCAATTGGAACATCTTTAATCCAATTCAAGGAGCCTACAACATAAATCTAGGAGATGGGCAGAAGATTAGAGGTATGTTAAAATATGAAAAATTATGTGATTTATGCTATTTATGTGGTATGCTTGATCATGAGGAAAATGATTGTACCAACAAAAAAAGGCTTAGATTCAAACTCAACAAAAACATCTTTGGATTCGAACCAAAAATTTCTGAAAATCAAAAACCAATTCGAAACCCACCACCACCACCACCGAGTCAAAATCCCCCACCGAGTCAACCAGAATCGGATATAGAAAAATATCCCGCCCAAATCTCACAAAACCCTAAACAACAAGACAAAAATTCAAAAATTGAATTACCTTATCTCCATGTCTTTAATGCTGCTGACAACAATATGGCAATAGAGGAAAATAGTGCAGCATCGAAAGGAAAGCACATTTCGAATTATCAAAGAAAGAGGAAAGAAGAACTGCTAAGTCTGACCTCGGTTAGAGAAAGAATAAAAGTGGTCAAAGATGCTAAGACTGAGTATGACGGGCCCGTTAAAACTTGGGCTGAAATAGAAAAAGAAATGGAAGATAATATATTTAGCAGCCCAACTAAAATAACCCAGCCCACTAACACTCTAAATCCAAACACTCCGGCCTCTTTAACATTTGGATCAAATGAAAACCCAGTAATTATAACACCTCAACATTACCTTCAATTCGGATCAGACAAAAAAATACCAAATCAAATCACCGTCGATAACACTTCCAACACCACCACTAATGAAAACCCTAATCAATCCGCTCCTACCATACCTTTCTCTCTTCTTGATGAATACAAAACACCAACTCACCATAGGATTCAAGAATACAAATCAAAAACTGAAATAAAAAATGAAAGCAAAATCACGATGGAATCCTTAAAATACGACAAGCTCTGGGCTACAAGATGGAAATCTACCGACGAAAGCATAAATGAAGCTTCTTCAACCAATCAAGCAACCACTGACATTGAAGGAATGGATATGGAAAACGAAGCGAATGAAAATGATGAAATCAAAGCTGGAAAAAAGGTTTGCGGGTTTGTCCTTGAACAAACCCACACCACTCAATGATACAATTTTGTTGGAATTGTCAAGGGATTGGTACCCCCTTGACAATTCTAACACTCAAAGATGCGGTCAAAACCCATCTGCCTGAGGTAATTTTCCTTATTGAAACTCTTAATTGCACTGATAAAACTGACTCTTTGATTAAAATGCTTGGTATGCGTAATATAGCGACTATTGAACCTATAGGAAAAGCTGGGGGTTTAGTGGTAATGGCCAAGCATGATTTAGATATTACTCTTATCACTGCCAATAAAAACTTTATTCATTGCTTCATCACTGATAAAGATGGAAATTCGGCATATTATACTTATACTTACATCTCTTCATATGATAATGAAAAAGAAAAAAACTTCACTGACATTGAAAAACTTATGGAAAATAAACAAAACGAGCCTTGGTTTTTAATTGGTGACCTTAATATGATTCGATTTAGCTTTGAAAAAATTGGAGGTAATGATAATAATGATACTCATGAAAACTTACTGAATTGCTTTATTAACAAAAATAATCTTACTGAAACCTCCTCAAAAGGCTGTTACTTTACTTGGAATAATAGGAGGGCTGGTAATAAATTCATCAAAGAAAAATTAGACAGAGGATTAGCAAATCAAGCCTGGGATCTTATTTATCCTGAGGCCTGGATTGCTATCCTCCCACCTATTGGGTCTGACCACAGCCTTTTAATTCTTCATACCAATAAAACTCCCTATAAAAAATTTGATAGGTTCATGTATAGAAAACAATGGAACAATGATACTGAAGTAAATAATATCATTCAACATCATTGGAATTCTTATACTAATATCTTACATAAAGGAATTATCAAATTTGGAACAAAACTTTATAATATTTCGCATGTTATAACAAAGTGGAACAAGACTAAAAGAAGAAACAATAGAAGAATTATACAAGATCTTATGAAACAACTTGAAAATAACACTAATAATTACACTGATAATAGAGATGAAAATAATTTTATAACTTCACAAATTGAAAATTATTGGAATAAAGAAGAACTCTACTGGAGAGAAAAATCAAGAATTCAATGGGTTAACTTAGGCGACAAAAATACCACTTTTTTTCATAACTCTACTAAAGCTAGAAGAAGGCATAACAAAATCACTAGATTGCTTAATCATAATAATATTTGGATGGAAAGTATGCATGATATTGAAAATCATATCAAAGATCATTATAATAATATCTATTCCACCAAAGGCCCTAGAAATTATCAAAGTATTATTCAAAAAATAAAACCTACTGTTACCACTTACATGAACTCTATTCTTGAATCACCTGTCTCTATACATGATATTAAAGATGCAGTGTGGGAATTGGGTAAAAACAAATCCCCTGGTCCTGATGGTTTTACTGATAGCTTCTATAAAAAACATTGGGATATTATAAAATTTGATCTTATGAAGTGTGTATCTGATTTCTTATGGAACAAAGGTGATTTAACATCTATTAATAAAACTTATATAACACTTATCCCAAAAGTTAAAAGCCCAGCTACTGTCTCTCAATTAAGACCTATAAGCTGCCCAAATTTTATATATAAAATTATAGCGGCTATCCTTGTTAAGAGACTTAAACCTTTTATGGGCTCAATAATTTCTCAGGAACAATCAGCTTTTATTAAAAACCGTAGCATCACTGATAATATTCTTGTTGCCCATGAAGCTGTTCATTATCTTAAAAATAAAAGAACCTCAAAAAACTACTCAGCCATTATTAAGGCTGATATATCTAAAGCCTTTGAAAGTATTGAGTGGGATTTCCTTTTTGATACAATGAAAGCCTTGGGTTTTTCATCTACTTGGATAAACTGGATCAAAATGTGTGTTCAAACTGTCTCATATTCTATTCTCTTAAATGGTAGCCCTATACACCTTAATAGACCTACTAAAGGGCTCAGACAAGGGGACCCTTTGTCCCCTTTCTTGTTTTGTATTGTAACCCAAGCTTTAACTTCACTTATCAATGATAAAATAAATAAAGGCTTAATTCATGGTATTAAACTTAGTCGAAACTGCCCCTCTTTAACGCATATTCTCTTCGCTGATGACAGTCTCTTTATGTTAAAAGCTAATCATGATAATTTTCATCATTTCAATGATATTATGAACATGTATAGTTTTGCCTCTGGCCAAACAATAAACTTGAATAAGAGTGGGGTAATATATAGTAAAAACACGCCCACAAATGTAGCCTATGATCTTACTAATATACTTCAAATGAATCATCTTACAAATTTAGGAACTTATCTTGGCTTACCTTCGGACTGGGGTAGGTCAAAAATTAAATCACTTGAATGGCTTATTGAAAGAATAATTCAAAAGCTAGAGGACTGGAATGTTAAATTCCTATCTGAAGCTGGCAAAGAAACCTTAATAAAAGCTGTCACTCAATCTATACCTGTTTACATCATGTCTATCTTCCATATTCCTGAATCTATATGTCAAAAAATCTCTTCTTTAATAGCTTCTTTTTGGTGGGGTGCAAATGGAAAAAAAAGAACTCATTGGAAAAATTGGAAATATATGGAACTTCCAAAATCCGAGGGAGGTATGAATTTTAAAAATTTTATTCAACTCAACACTGCTTTACTTGCCTCCTCGGCCTGGAAATTCAATATTAATAAAAATTCTCTTGCCTTTAAAGTCTTTAAAGGGATTTACTTCCCAAATGATACCTTTGAAAATGCTGCTTTGGGTTATAACCCATCTTGGGCCTGGAAAAGTCTACTTAAAGGTCGAAATGCTTATATAAAAGACACAAAAATGATAATAGGAAATGGTAAAAATACAAGGATTTGGCAGGATAATTGGATTCCAAACTTTACAAAACCTGAAAATTTTGCCTCTCTTCCCATTATCTATGTCAATTCTCTTATTGATAATAATAATCAATGGAAAGAACATGAGTTAAATTGCACTCTTGGTAATGAAAAAGCTGCTATTGTAAAAAATCTCAATATTAGTATTACTAATGCACCTGATACTTGTGTCTGGAATCATGCAAAAAATGGAAATCTTACTGCCCATAAAATGTATGATCTTATTACAAATAATAGCATTGATGAAAAGAAAGCTCAGGAGGTTTTTTTACCTTCTTCATCACTGCACTTAGGAAAAAAAATTTGGGATACCATTTGGAATTTAAATCTGCCCCCAAAGCTGAAAAATTTTATATGGCGTGTTATTTCAGATGCTATTCCTACTGAGAAAAATAAATTTGATAGAAAATGTGCCTTAAATAATATTTGTAAAATTTGTGGAACTGATGTTGAAACCACTGAACATCTCTTTTTTCTTTGCCCAAGCGCAAGAGCCACTTGGTTTGCAACTCTCTTTGGTCATATCACCTCGCATGATTACACTTATAATCTGAAAAAATGGCTCCTTAACTTAATTGAGCTAAAACTCCCTAATGATGAGAGAAAAAGACCAAAGGTTGAGATGGCAATATGGCTTATGTGGTATATCTGGAAATCACGAAACAAATTTATCTTTGAGAATCATCAAATTTGCCCCATAATAAACATGAAAAACGCGTATAAAGCCTATGATGATTTCAATAACTACTTAACAAATATATCTGAGGCTAATATACAACAAACAACAACTCAAAAAACTGAAAATCAAAGTCTTCACTTGAACAGGAAAGATAATACTATTCCCATTACTTATATTAATACGGATGCATCTTATTCAAAGGATACTAACATAGCTTCTTGTGCTGTAATCTATAGTGATAAAAAGGGCCATTTTTTTGGAGGAAGAACTTGGAAATTCATGGCACATTCTCCTCAAGAAGCCGAAGCTATTGGAATCAGAAATGCTCTTATCGAGGCTTCAAAAGAACCAACAAGAAGATATATTTTGCGAAATGATTGTCTTAGCATCATAAAACCTCTAATGAAGGGCACAAAGTTTGAAGATCGTCATCTATTTCATATATTTGAAGATATTCAAAGATTGGCGCTTAGCATTGATTTAAATTTCCATTATGTCTCAAGGAAATTCAACAAGGCAGTGGACTCCATTGCTAAACAGAGTAGGCTTGCCACTCTTAGGGTAGATTGGATTTCTAATCCAACCCCTAAATTTCTTAATCTTCTCGAAATGGACTTTGTAATAGAGGGGATAGGCTAAGGTCAAACATCTTATCTTATTGTATTTGTAAACGTTTTTTATTATTATCTAAATTATGTTTAAACGGCAAAAAAAAAAAAGAAGGTAGAAGAGAACAAAGGATTTTTTTTGGTCGGTAGAAAACAAAGGATTTGGTTCATCTAAAAGGATACAACTGTGGTTCTTTACTCTCCACAGAAAACATGTGAACCTTATAATTAATATAGAACATACTATATATAATATACAAACAATAAATTATAAATATCTGATTTCATTTAACACCATTTATATTTATTTTTTGCTTTATGGGTCGCTATTGCTTAAAAGTATGTTAGATGACCATTGCAGATTATACTTGATACAAGAGAGCTGAAATTGTCTTGCGGAAGCGAATATGGGTTCTTAGTTTTGATCGGTTTTGATCCTCGGACTTGCGTATAAAGGTAAAGCGACAAGACCAATAGCAATAGTGGGTCATTGTTGAGCGGGAGAATTATATTTTGCAACCCTACAACATAACGCTTAACAAATACTCTTTCCGTACATTAAGATTTATCACAATTTCTAAAAATAGATATCACAAAGGTTGTCCATTTAAAATATCAATAAATATTTTTACATTTTCTATCAATTTTATCCTTATTTAATACTTATAAACTTATCATCATTAATTGCATTTACTTAGTTGGTTGAGGATAGTTTAGTAAAAATAGAAGAAATTAATTATTTTTTTAATTTGTGTGGAAAGAAAAAATATGACAAATATTGATGGACAAAAGGAGTAAAAGCCTAAACTCCAACCTCTCATTACAACTACTATAGGGCAAAAAATCTAAAACACCCCTTTCCCACCCCTTTCTCACCCCTTTCCCACAGTGAATAACCAAAAAATAAAACAAAAAACCCACATAGAACAATTCACCGAACCATTCTCACCTTTCCTCTTCTCTCTGTACACACTCTCACTCTCAACCCTTCTTTCTCATATCAACCCCTCTCTCTCAGCTAACCCATCAGGCCACCACCCCACCTCCATAAAAAAACCAACCACCTCCCTTCCCCCTCCGCACTATCATCACCTCCAACTTCTCATCTTCCATCTTCATCACCATCATCACCGACGCCTCCTTCCATCATCATCTTCACCAACAAAACGCTGATGCGCACGAAGCCACTGCACCAGAAAACCCGACGCCACTTGCCGCCATTCGTTCACCAAAAAAAGCTGACTCCGTTCAGATATGCCGCCTCCGTTCAAATATGCCACCTCTGTTCAGATCTGCCGCTATTCCTACACCATAAAACCAACGCCACTCTTGTTATTTCTGCACCAGATCCATCACTGTTCGAACCAGAATACCCTCCGCCGTTCGCGCCACCCTCCGCCGTTCGTGCTCAGATATGCCGCGCTCCACCATCAGGATCTTCTCCACCACCACGAAGCCAGTTTCTTGCACGAGAAAACCGCCTCTTCACAAGGGATCTCCCCGCCATCGAAGCCCTGCCCCACCACCACCACCACCACCGTCCTTCTCCCTCCAGATCCACACAATCACCATCTTCACACCCACTCTATATCGGCGCCATTCTCGCTGCCCGAACACCATCACCATCCTTCACTTTCGTTTTGTTTTGTTCGAACCAGATTTTTTTATTCTCCGTGTCCATGGGTTTAGGTACAAACCCTTTTGGGCCTAAGGCCTTTGCCGGGTCCAACTCGCCGCCCCAATACCATCACCATCCTTCACTTTTGTTTTGTTTTGTTCGAACTAGATTTTTTTTGCCGTGTCCATATGTTTGGGTACAAACCCTTGTGGGCCCAGACCTTTGTTGGGTCAAGCCCATTTTTAAAAAACTATTCTAATATTTTTTAACGCTCACCTTTTGTGTTTAACAATTTTTATTTTCCCAGGTAAAAAACCAGCCTCGTAGTTCCAGCCCCTTGGGTGTAGCCTCTTGGTTCCAGCCCCTTCGGTCCAACAATTGAAAATAAAAGTAAAAATACAGTAAAAAACAGTTTTGATTAAATGCATTTTGATTTTTTAATCTGACAATATTGATCTCACAACAATCTAAAAATAATGGTCTCACAACAATCTAAAACCTAAATAAAATCTATTAATGGGATGAGTGTGAAAGGATATTTGTTGCTCCTGGTTCCTATGCAAGTGTGAATGGATTTTTTTGTATGGTATATCCCATTTGGTACAGCCATAGGGTACCGTCATTAAACGTTAACATGGATTAACCCAATAAGAAACGTCTTTTTAGACTTGGACATGGACAAAAATCGACATAGGTATATACCTCCTTGAAAAATAGGTGTGTAGCCAACAAAAAATGTAGCTACGTACCTCACAAAAGATGTAGGTACATACCCTCGTAGAATGTATATCAGGTAAGTTAAAAAAAATAAAAACTCAGAATTTGAAATAATAAAAAAACTAAAAAAACTTAATAAAAAAATTGAAAAGGGTGTAAAAGTAACAAATCTAACTTTAAACTAGAATTAGGCTTTAAATAGGATTTTTTATTGGTTGGGCTTTAAATAGAACTTTTGGAGTTAGTTAGGCTCCAAATTGTATATTCCTCTTGTCGAGCATACTCGTGGATCAAGAAATTTATCCCGGATGGTAAAGAATTTGGAACAACGAGTAGGGTTGAGCTAGCTAGAGGTGAGAGAATATAAAAACCACCCAATACATTGTATTGTTGGATTGGTTCAGTTAGCATTTTCTTTGTATTGTCCATTAAAAGCTTTTTGCAAAATTCAAACCTAACCCTATCGTATAAAAGTTGATTCCCAAGAATTAGCGTTGTAAACAAACCAAACTGCTCGCGAGTCGCTCGAGCTCAGCTAGAAAAAAATTCGTTCGAAACTCGTTCGTTTACACAAACGAACAAAAACAATTGTTTGAACTCGTTTGTTAAAAAAGGAGTTCGTTTGAGCTCGATCGTTAATTCGTTAATATTTATGATTTGTAAATTAATGTTTTAATTATCAATAAATATATTATTAAACCTATAAAAAACAAATTATTCGTTCATAACTCGAATTCGCCTCGAAAAAATCTCGTTCGATAGGTTAACAAACAAACTTTAAAAAAAATGGTTCGACTAGTTAAAATTTGAGCTCAGTTCGAATCGACTAGTAAATGCCTGTTTGGAAGTGCTTTTTTGGAGAAGCACTTAAAAGTGCTTCTAGCAATTTAAGAGTTTTTTACTTTGAAAAACACTTTTATGAGAAGCACCAAATAGGTGCTTCTTAAAAAAAGCACTTAATAATTTTAGATTTCAATTTTATTTTTAACAAAAATTTTAAATTTAATTTTTTATTCTAAAAACGTTTTTTACTCTAAAATAAGCACCTCCAAACGAGCCCTAAATCTTATCAAACAAACTTGCACATCTAGTATTCGATTCGACTTGGTTCGTTTATAGCCTAAAGAGAAATCTAATTTGAGCATAACACAAATTGAAAGTTAAATTTTTTGGGACTAAAAATGCAAAATTAGAAAAGAAGAGCAAAAAAAAATTAAATAGAAGAATATAAATTAAATAAGAGCCAACAACGTTTAGATTTTTGTGAAGAACAAAATGTTCAAATTAAATTAAAGAAATGTTAAATTTTTGAAGTAATTATGCAAAAGTAGTTACAATTTCGCTTTAGAGCCATAACTTTCAATTAGTTTGACTTTATTCGGTAGGATAATGGAAATAAAGGGATACAAATCCCTCAAAAGGTATTTTTCTTTCTACTTCTCACTTACACACTACATATGTAAATGAGAGATAGATGATGTTTTAAACATTGGTAACCTAATTCAAATTAGCTGCAAATATGCAAGAGGGGGCATCTATATTTCCCATGAAATTAGTCGTGGTGCCCGAAAGGTGGTCCAAACACTCATGTATTGAAAAAAGAGAGAGAGAGATAGATGATGTTGTTACTTTTTTTTTTATATTTTGAGGTATAAATGAAAGATAAAAGGTTCAAACTCCTATTTGAATATAGACAAGACAACCTAGTTTTGATTTATTTTAGAATATGTATTGGGAGGCGTGCATATCCTCTATGGGATTAGTCAAGATGCGTGCAAATTATTCTGAACCATCAACGTTATCCAAAAACAAAACTGATGTAAACCGCTCTTTATATATATACCAACAATGTATACTAATAACTCTTCTTTTGTGATAGATTTAAAACTTAAGAGATATCATCTAGGTATACTTTTGAAGTTTAATTTTTGGATTTATCTTTGTGTTTGAAGTTATTTGAGTTTTAACTTCTATTGGAAGATATATGTATTTTGGAGTATTTTGAGATAATTTTTGTGTGTTAAGAATGTAGATTTTAGGTATATGGATGATGCTAGAAAGTAAAAAAATCACGAAAAAATCCAAGGCAAGTCGTAAAAAGAGCTAAGAAGTCCTGTTTAGAACTTAACAAGATTACTGGCAGATTATTCCATCAGCTTGCGAAACTCATATCTTTTAACTTGTATGGAATGTGATCACGGATTTTATGCACAAAATATCTATTGGAGGCTAGTATATTTTTTGTTTGAGAACATATATATTAAAATAGAAGTTTCCAAAATGCTACAAACTAGCTTACCCCACTAAGCCTATTGTCTTTGAGTAAGATTCCAACTAATTAGGTTGGAATACACGTATTCCAGTTGTCAAACGGGTGCTAAAATGCTCATGTTTGGCAACCAAGTTAGCTGACATATTGTTACTCTGTAAAATAGGAGCAAAAGTTGTTTTGGCTTGCTCGACAAAACCATAAATATTACAAACATTACTGTCAATAGTATTACACAAAATTTTCGAGTTGGTTGTCAGTGGCTGCATTATGCTTCCAAATCATTCTGGGTGATAATACTTCCAAGCAGATAGTTACTAGCTATCTCTATCGCTTTCAAAATGTCAGTTGTTTTCGCCTCAAATGACTATGTGCTAACTTTTCAACTCTTACCTATCACAGATTACCATTAGAGTTTCTTAAAATACTTGCAACTATTGCTCCTTAATCTCAAAAAGTCACATCGCGGTATATTTTAACATAATTAAGTGGTGGTCTCTTTCCTTTGTCCTTAAACTTCTTAGTATTCTCCTCTGTTATTCTATTTATGTTATGCCTGATAGGTTTCATTATTGTTATTGTTGCTCGTACGTGGTAAAAAATTTAACCACTTCAGAGTTCTAAAGCAAAAGTTATGGACAATCTACTGAAGAAACCCAAGTTCTATGGACCATCTCCTTTAATTAATGTAACTATTCTCTTTTTCTATTTCTTACTTTAATGATCATATTATATTTTATTACCTTTCATTTTATCATGAAATAATTTAGTTAGTATTTTAAGATAGTTTAAGATGTTTGAGTATGAACAGTAAATAAAATTTAGATTTATACGGTATGGATTTGAAATTTGAAATTTAACGAGTCATGGAATTGTTGTATGTATCTTTGTTTCTCATGCTTAGTTTTCATATCTTAGCTATTAAATTAAGCCTAAAAGAAAGGTTTCGTATTTGGTCAGGATAACCTCAAAAGAGCTAATTAAATAGGTGATCAATCAATCATATAGGTTTGAACTTTAGGTGTCTAACATGTTCATGCGTAGCATTCAAGGGAAACAAAAAAAAAACTATTATAATTAGATAAGATATATACATTTCCACTTCAAGTAGCGATAAAAAACTCTTGCCAGAAGGTGCTTGATAATACTTGGAATCACGAAAATAAGACAAGTTAACTTGGAAGTCATAACCAAAACATATAGAGAAGTAAAATGAAAAAAAAATCAAATTCAGACAATAAGGAATTTCTACTTGAACATATACAGTTACTGAAATGACATGTCCACCAATTGACAGGAAAAAGGGTGAAGAGAATTGACAGCGAGAATGACTTGTTGAAGAAGTTGTACACTCTGAGTAATGAAAACCAGAGCTTACGAAAGGAGGTGGAGCTGCGAGGAACGAGATGCCTCCCGTTCACTCGATAAGTGCCTGGAAAATGGAAAACCACCCAAATGATCAGATATTTTTCGGTCCATTGCTTTCCTATTTATATCTCTTCATAAATCAATCAGTATAAGTAGAGCAAGTAAATCTTACCATGGTAATTAATAAGGTTGATTGTTGATTGAAATGGCATGAACAACGATCATATCCTTGAGATTGAGATGACAACAAGTCATAGTTATATGAATGGTCCTGTGTGCAATATACAAAACTTAATTTTTCTTACTTTTAACATATAATTCTTTCCAGTCAAAGCATTAAATCTATGTTATTAGCACGATTTAGAGTTTCTATAACGATTCAAACATCCTAGATCCAGAGAATATTATAAAAAAATTGTCGATAACATTTTCAAGAAAGAGTGATTTGCAGTAAACAAGAAATACATAAACAAAGATAAGCAAAATTATCACTTTAATAGCATACTTATAAACCTAATTGAATATGTGAGCAAATAACATACCTAATTGAATTAGAAGGTATGTTTTATTTGGGTAGAGAGTAATTAAAAGTGACAAATAAAGACACACCTTCAGATTTGATGAGGATGGAGGCGGCTTCGTCAGCAGGAGGTAGTTTTGGATAAGGTGTCGACGCATTTGGGTTCGACGAAGAAGGTGTTTCTGCATTGTGTTTAAGAACGTAAAACAAAATTAGTATAGGTCTAGAAAAGTCTCTATCTTATATAATAAATAATATATCTAGTTTTTGTATGTATAGATCTTAGATCTATTGTCAGATCTATGAGATTTTTTAACTACTATATATTTTTTATTTTTTTAATAATTTTTACCTTTATTTTTGAAATGATATATTAATGAGTAATGCTATTTGTGTCACCCCTTTTTGGTTCATCCTCATATCATCTTCTATGTGAAGGTTTTCAAGACCAATCAGATTATTTCTCTTTCCTAATTACTTTTATTCTCTTTCCTTTATTTATGAGTAATGATATTTGTCACCCCTTTTTGGTTCACCCTTGTATCACCCCTTATGTGTCACCAATTTATCAATAAATAAAGGAAATAGAATAAAAATAATTAGGAAAGAGAAATTATCTGATTGGTTTTTAAGACCTCCACATAAGAGTCGATATAAGGGTTGACCAAAAAGGGGTGACACATATCATTACTCATCAAAAGTAATGATATTTGTCACCCCTTTTTGCTTCACCCTTGTATCACCCCTTGTGTGTCACCAATGTGTCAATAAATATTGGAAAGAGAATTAAAGTAATTAGGAAAGAGAAATTTTAATTGGTTTTTAAAACCTCCACATAGGAGGTGATATAAGGGGTGACAATAAAGGGGTGATATAAGAGTAATGATATTTGTCACCCCTTTTTGGTTCACCCTTGTATCACACCTTATGTGTCACAATTGTGTCAATAAATAAAGGAAAGAGAATAAAAGTAATTAGGAAAGAGAAATAATGTGATTGGTTTTTAAAAGAGTAATGATATTGATCACCCTTTTTTGGTTCACCCTTGTATCACCCCTTATGTGTCACCAATGTGTCAATAAATAAAGATTAATGATATTTGTCACCCCTTTTTGGTCCACCCTTGTATCACCCCTTATGTGACACATAAGGGGTGATACAAGGGTGAACCAAAAAGGGGCGACAAATATCATTACTCTATATTAATAGATTTATGATATTTTTGAACTAATATATAAATCCGTTTTTCCTTATAATTCTTTTACCTAATTTTCAAAATGATATATTGTATTAACATGTTGTAATTTTTTTTCCAGGTAATTTACTTAAAGTTACTTAAGAAGACTACTTTTTTTTAAACCTTAAATAGTAAATTTTTTTTTTTTACAATTTTTAATGTTGTACTCTCTCATCTGCTCATTTTTATTTGTTTTTCTTTCTAAAAAGATGTGTCTAATAATATTTTTCTTTTTACATTATTAAGACATTTTTTCTCTAATTTTTCCAGTATCACCCTTAGTTAATTAGTTAAAAGCAATAATGCAATAAATGACCTTATACTTGATGAAGAGTAATGATATTTGTCACCCCTTCTTGGTCAACCCTTATATCACCTCCTATATGGAGGTTTTAAAAACCAATCAGATAAGTTCTCTTTCCTAATTACTTTAATTCTCTTTCCTTTATTTATTGACACATTGGTGACACATAAGGGGTGATACAAGGGTGAGCCAAAAATGGGTGACAAATATCATTACTTTTGATGAGTAATGATATTTGTCACACTTTTTTGGTCGACCCTTATATCGACTCTTATGTGGAGGTTTTAAAAACCAATCAAATTATTTCTCTTTCCTAATTATTTTTATTCTCTTTCCTTTACTTATTGACAAATTGGTGACACATAAGGGGTGATACAAGGGTGAACCAAAAAAGGGTGACAAATATCATTACTCATAAATAAAGGAAAGAAAATAAAAGTAATTAGGAAAGAGAAATAATCTGATTGGTTTTTGACACCTCCACATAGGAGATGATATGAGGATGAACCAAAAAGAGGTGACACAAATAGTATTACTCATTAATATATCATTTCAATAATAAAGGTAAAAAAATTATTAAAAAAATAAAAAATATATAGTAGTTAAAAAATCTCATAGATCTGACAATAGATCTGAGATTTATACATACAAAAACTAGATATATTATTTATCATATAAGATAGAGACCTTTCTAGACCTATACTAATTTTGTTTTACGTTCTTAAACACAACGCAGAAACATCTTCTTCATTGAACCCAATCAGAAATGCGTTGACACCTTATCCAAAACCACCTCCCGCTGACGAAGCCGCCTCCATCCTCATCAAATCTGAAAGTGTGTGTTTATTTATCACTTTTAATTACTCTCTACCCAAATGAAACATACCTTCTAATTATGCTCACATATTCAATTAGGTATATAAGTATGCTATTAAAGTGATAATTTTGCTTATATTTGTTTTTGTATTTCTTGTTTACTGCAAATCACTCTTTCTTGAAAATGTTATCAACAATTTTTTTATAATATTCTCGGATCTAGAATGTTTGAATCGTTATAGAAACTCCAACTCGTTCTAATAACATAGATTTAAAGCTTTAACATGAAAGAATTAAATGTTAAAAGTAAGAAAAATTAAGTTTTGTATATTGCACACAAGACCATTCATATAACTATGACTTGTTGTCATCTCAATCTCAAGGATATGATCGTTGTTCATGCCATTTCAATCAACAATCAAACTTATTAATTACCATGGTAAGATTTACATGTTAATTAGATTTACTTGCTCTACTCTACTTATACTGATTGATTTATGAAGAGATATAAATAGGAAAGCAATGGACCGAAAAATATCTGATCATTTGGGTGGTTTTCCATTTTCCAGGCACTTATCGAGTGAACGGGAGGCATCTCGTTCCTCGCAGCTCCACCTCCTTTCGTAAGCTCTGGTTTTCATTACTCAGAGTGTACAACTTCTTCAACAAGTCATTCTCGCTGTCAATTCTCTTCACCATTTTCCTGTCAATTGGTGGATATGTCATTTCAGTAACTGTATATGTTCAAGTAGAAATTCCTTATTGTCTGAATTCGATTTTTTTTCATTTTACTTCTCTATATGTTTTGGTTATGACTTCCAAGTTAACTTGTCTTATTTTCGTGATTCCAAGTATTATCAAGCACCTTCTGGCAAGAGGTTTTGATCGCTACTTGAAGTGGAAATGTATATATCTTAGCTAATTATAATAGTTTTTTTTGTTTCCCTTGAATGCTACGCATGAACATGTTAGACACCTAAAGTTCAAACCTATATGATTGATTGATCACCTATTTAGTTAGCTCTTTTGAGGTTATCCTGACCAAATAAAAAACCTTTCTTTTAGGCTTAATTTAATAGCTAAGATATGAAAATTAAGCATGAAAAAAAAGATACATACAACAATTCCATGACTCGTTAAATTTCAAATTTCAAATCCATACCGTATAAATCTAAATTTTATTTACTGTTCATACTCAAACATCTTAAACTATCTTTAACTACTAACTAAATTATTTCATGATAAAATGAAAGGTAATAAAATATAATATGATCATTAAAGTAAGAAATAGAAAAAGAGAATAGTTACATTAATTAAAGGAGATGGTCCATAGAACTTGGGTTTCTTCAGTAGATTGTCCATGACTTTTGCTTTAGAACACTGAAGTGGTTAAATTTTTTACCACGTACGAGCAACAATAACAATAATGAAACCTATCAGGCATAACATAAATAGAATAACAGAGGAGAATACCAAGAAGTTTAAGGACAAAGGAAAGAGACCACCACTTAATTATGTTAAAATATACCGCGATGTGACTTTTTAAGATGAAGGAGCAACAGTTGCATGTATTCTAAGAAACTATAATGGTAATCTGTGATAGGTAAGAGTTGAAAGGTTAGCACATAGTCATTTGAGGCAAAAACAACTGAAATTTTGAAAGCAATAGAGATAGCTAGTAACTATCCGCTTGGAAGTATTATAACCCATAATGATTTGGAAGCACAATGCAGCCACTGACAACCAATCAGAAAATTTTGTGTAATACTATTGACAATAATGTTTGTAATATTTATGGTTTTGTCGAGCAAGCCAAACCAACTTTTGCTCCTAATTTGCAGAGTAACAATGTGTCAGCTAACTGGGTTGCCAAACATGAGCATTGTAGCACCCGTTTGACAACTGGAATACGTGTATTCCTACCTAATTAGTTGGAATCTTACATAAAGGCAATATGCTTAGTGGGGTAAGCTAGTTTGCAGCATTTTGGAAACTTCTATTTTAATATATATGTTTTCGAACAAAAAATATACTAGACTCCAATAGATATTTTGTGCATAAAATCCGTGATCAAATTCCATACCAGTTAAAAGATATGATTTTTGCAAGCTGATGGATCAATCTGCTAGTAATCTTGTTGAGCTCTAAACGGGACTTTTTAGCTCTTTTTATGACTTGATTTGGATTTTTTTTGTGATTTTTTTTACTTTCTAGCATCATCCATATACCTAAAATCTACACATTTAACACACAGATTATCTCCAAATACTCCAAAATACATATATCTTCTAAATAAAACTCAAATAACTTCAAACACAAAGATAAATCCAAAAATTAAATTTCAGAAGTATACCTAAGATGATATCTCTTAAGTTTATAAATCTATCACAAAAGAAGAGTTATCAGTATACATTGTTGGTATATATATTAAGAGTGATTTACATCAGTTTTGTTTTTGTATAACGTTGATGGTTCAGAACATTTGCGCGCATCTTGACTAGTCCCATAGAGGATATGCACACCTCCCAATACATATTCTGAAGTAAAGCAAAACTAGGTTGTCTTGTCTATATTCAAAGAGGAGTTTGAACCTTTTATCTTTCATTTATACCTAAAAAAAAAGTAACAACATCATCTCTCTCTCTCTCTCTCTCTCTCTCTCTCTCTCTCTCTCTCTCTCTCTCTCTCTCTCTCTCTCTCTCTCTTCAATACATGAGTGTGTGGGCCACCTTTCGGACACCACGACTAATCTCATGGGAAATATAGATGCCTCCATTTACATATTCGCAGCTAATTAAAATTAGGTTACCTATATTCAAGAAAACATCATCTATCTCTCATTTACATATGTAGTGGGCAAGTGAGAAGTAGAAAGAAAAATACCTTTTAAGGGATTTGTATCCCTTACCGAATAAAGTTAAACTAATTGAAAGTTATGGCTCTAAAGCGAAATTGTATCTACTTTTGCATAATTACTTCAAAAAATTATCATTTCTTTAATTTAATTTGAATATTTTGTTCTTCACAAAATTCTAAACGTTGTTGGCTCTAATTTAATATATATTCTTGTATTTAGTTTTTTTTGCTCTTTTTTCCAATTATGCATTTTTAGTCCCAAAAAATCTAACTTTCAATTTGTGTTATGCTCAAATTATATTTCTTGATAGGTTATAAACGAACCGAGTCGAGTCTAATACTAGATGTACAAGTTTGTTTGATAAGATTTAGGGCTCGCTTGGAGGTGCTTATTTTAGAGTAAAAAACGTTTTTAAAATAAAAATAAAAATTTAAAATTTTTATTAAAAATAAAATTGAAATCTAAAATTATTAAGTGCTTCTTTTAAGAAGCACCTATTTGGTGCTTCTCATAAAAGTGTTTTACAAAGTCAAAAAACTCTTAAATTGCTAGAAGCACTTTTAAGTGCTTCTCCAAAAAATCACTTCCAAACAGGTACTTACTAGTCGATTCGAGCTGATCTTAAATTTTAACTAGTCGAGCCATTTTTTTTTAAAGTTTGTTTGTTAACCTATCGAACGAGATTTTTTCGAGGCGAGTTCGAGTTATTAACGAATAATTTATTTTTTATAGGTTTAATAATATATTTATTGATAATTAAAACATTAATTTACAAATCATAAATATTAACGAATTAACGATCGAGCTCGAACGAACTCCTATTTTAACGAACGAGTTCTAACAATTTTTTTTGTTCGTTTGTGTAAACGAACGAATTTAGAACGAAATTTTTTTCTAGTTGAGCTCGAGCGACTGGCTACCAGTTTGTTTTGTTTACAACGCTAATTCTTGGCAATCGACCTTTATGCGATAGGGTTAGGTTTGAATTTTAAAAATATTTTGCAAAAAACTTTCAATGGGCAATACGAAGAAAATGCTAACTGAACCGATCCAACAATACAATGTATTGGGTGGTTTTTATATTCTCTCATCTCTAGCTAACCCAACCCTACTCGTTGTTCTAATTTTTTTACCATCCGGGATAAATTTCTTGATCCACGAGTATGCTCAACAAGAGGAATATACAAATTGGAGCCTAACTAATTCCAAAATTTCTATTTAAAGTCCAACCAATAAAAAATCCTATTTAAAGCCTAATTCAAGTTTCTAGTTGGATTTGTTACTTTTATATTCTTTTCGATCTCGTTTTTTAATATAAGTATTGAATGAACTTTCTCTCTCTTCTCTTGTATGGCTTTATGGAGGTCTTTGATATTCCCTAGTTCATAATCATTCCTTCCTTGGTTAATGTCCACACGCTTTGCTCTTCTCCATTCCTTCCCTTTCTGATCATTCCCGAGTTCCTTTTTGTGTACTTTCTTTGTAATCCCAAGACAACCCTTTAAGCTTCCTTTGTAAGCTTCCCTCTTATTTATATTACGGTCTCCTCTTTTTCTCTTTTACAACCACGCCTCTCTCTCTCTTACTGCATCATCTCTTTCTTCCTTCTCAAAATATTACCATGGCTATTGAATCTATAATCACCATGAAGCTCACCCCCTCCTTCAAACCTGATGAAATCTTTGCTCGTAGATACATGCTTTTATCAAAAATCATTTCTGCTATTGAGATCTCACCTGACACAGTGGAATATGCGGCTACAGATCTTGGGGTCTTAGATCTAAGATGCATGTGGTATCTGCTGGGGTTAACACCTTTTTTCTGATGTTTGAATCTCGTGAGGATATCCTTAATACCTGGAACTTTCGTCCTTGGTCTATCAATGGACATTTACTCCTTCTTCAAGCTTGGCATCCAGAGATGTCCATGAGTGAAGATGATTTCTCCATGGCCCCTTTTTGGATCCACTTTCAGAACCTCCCTCTAGCGTTTGCTACCCCTGATAATGCCAAAGATATCTGCAAAAACTTGGACTGTACCCTCCTCGCTTATGACATTAACAAAGTCAGTGATACATTGAAAATTCTTCGAGTCAGAGCCCTTTGGAAGCTTGAGAAACCCCTGGTTAAGTCTTTCAATATAGAAAGACCCTCACTCCCTGCTTTGGAAGTCAAGGTTAGGTTCGAGAAACTTAGTGCCCGTTTGGGATTGATTATTTTGGAGCTAAAAGCGCTTTTTTGATTAAAATTAAAATATTAAAAAAATATTAAAAAATATTTTGACATCTCAAATCACTTTAAGTGATTATTTTAATAATCACTAATCTAGTGCTTTTTCTAAAAGTGATTTTTAGAGTCTAAAATATTGCTATGGATCTAAAATCACTTTAAGTGATTATTTTGAAAAGCAATCCCAAACGGGCACTTAGTAAATTCTACTTCTTCTGTGGTCTTCTTTCCCACACAGCTGGTGAGTGTGGTATGTACAAAGAGGAACAAGTCCGTTGTAGGGGTTACGTGAAATTCCCTTTTGGTGACTGGATGAGTATCACTCCAGTCAAGGGTAGAGGCAGAAACGTAGTGGTGGTGGATGATTTGGATGACCCATCCCATATTATATCGAGTAGTGATGACTCGGTTAGACCCTCATCTGAGGATGTTACTTCTAAACCCCGTAATAGTGGTGGTCCCTCGTCCATTAATACTCTATCTAATGATAAGGTTGGTGATAATAAGGAAGAGAATGTTCCTGTGTTTTTACGAGGTTGTCCCAATGATCCGGAACAAGGTTATGCTCTTGTGGTCAAAGAGTTATTAAAAGATGTTGGTTCTGATCCGACCGGAGTAGAACATATCTTTAAGTCTTCGTCTGGTAAAGGTAGTGTTGGTGGTCCTACTTCTACACGTGTTAAAGCTTATGCTCGCAAGTCCTCTTCGAGGCCCGCTCCTAAGTATAGTAAGCCCAACCCATCTCCCAATTGGTCTGGGTCAAAGAGGAAATTTGAGGGTACTTCTTCTAGTGATAAATGGCCGGCTTGGCCAAAAAAGAATGATGGGCCAGTGATGGCCAAACCCACATCTGGTAGTCGTGGGTCAAACCGAACATGGCCTCGTGCTAACCCTACCTGGGGCAAAACGAATCTTCAGTGGGTCAACCCTAATATTAATACTACACCTGTTCAATCCCCTACCGTGAATCCTTCTGATGATACCCCTTCATCTCCCCCAACCGCATACAATACACCTCTCCCATACACTCCCCCAAACTCTCCTAATCCCCCTAACACCACTCCTATTCAGATTTCATCCTCACCATCACACAATACTGATGAAGTGGTGTCCTCGCTTAGAGCTGAGCCTGGCATGGTGGGTACTAATCCGGTGTCTCCTTCTTCTGGTTCATCTACACCTATGGTTTCCCCTAGCACATATTTGGTTTCCGAAACTCCTATTCATGATTCCTCTTTCTCTTTAACCGAAATCCCTATTTCAATGGAGCGTCCGGTGGAAGACATGGGAGGACCCAGTGCGAAGAAGCGCAAGATTTCCCATTCTGATGTGGTAGGGTTCAAGGAAATTGATGGTGATTTGGTTGAGGTCCCTCTACTGGACATGGCTGTGGACGTTGTTCCTCTCTCGACTGTTATCCCTGATGACGTGGGTGGTTGCTCTCAGCAACCCCCACTTGATCCATGATCGGGGTCTTTTGGAATTGTCAAGGGACGGGGTCCCCCTTGACGGTCCAAAACCTTAGGGAGATTATCTCTAAGGAAAAACCCCGGGTCATCAGGCTTTCAGAGACGAAGACCAAAAGGAAAAAGCTGCTTATTTTGGCGAAGAAGTTGAAGATGAATCTGTTGTGGAGCGTTGACCCAGTGGGTATATCAGGAGGACTTGCTATTTTTACGGTGGAAGATTGGCAAGCTGATGTTATTTCTTTTTCTATCAACCATGTTTCTTTATTTTCTGTTAATGACTCTGGTTCTATTTGGTATTTACATTTTATCTATTCTCTTCCTAATGCTGATAGCAAATTACTTTTGTGGGATTATATTAATGATGTTACTAACATTGATCCCCTGGCCCCTAACTTATTTATTGGTGATTTTAATGATATTTGTATAGCCCAAGAAAAAGTTGGGGGTTTAGGGAAGAATCCCTCTAAAATGCGCTTATTTAATAATAATATAATTCTCAATGAGCTCTCTGAAATCCCTTCTAAAGGTTGTACCTTCACTTGGAGGAATAACCGTAGTGAAGATAGTTTGATTCTGCAAAAACTGGATAGAGGCCTTGGATCTGCTTCTGGGTTTGATATTTTCCCTGATTCTTGGATCCATAATCTTCCTCCTATCGGTTCTGATCATTCTCCAATGGTTCTTCACTGGGATGATACCCCTTTAGTCACTCCAAGACCTGCATTCAAACTAGATCCTTCCTGGCTTGATATTGGATCTTGCTCTATGGCCATTAGAGAGTGCCTAACATCTACCCGTAATTTCTCGGGCCCCCTTTCTTCTAGATTCCCCAAAAGGTTGGCTAGATGCAGAAGAACTATCCTAAGATGGAAGAAAGCGAACTTAAAAAATAACTTTCTTATCATTAACTTATTGTCAAAAAAACTCGAAGCCCTTATGCAATCAAATCCGAATGGCCTTTCTTTATCTTCTCAGGAACATTTTTCCTCTATTTCTAAAGAAATTGAATTCTTCTGGTCCCTTGAAGAGAAGTATTGGGCCACTAGATCCAGAGTTCTTTGGCTTAAGTTAGGTGATAGGAACTCAAATTTTTTTCATTTGTCCACTCGTCTTAGAAGAGCCTCTAACAAAATGATCTCTCTAATTAAGGAGGATGAAACGTGGACTTCCAATTCAACTGAACTCAATAACCTCGTGGTTGATTTATTCAAGGATCTTTATTCAGATACAGGTCCTAGGCTTATTGATCCCATCATCCATAAAGTTAATCCTTGTATTTCCCTCCTTCAAAATGAAATGCTGATATCCCCAATCACCCATTCTGAACTTAAAAATGCCACGTGGCAACTTGGGGCCTCTAAAGCCCTAGGGCCTGATGGATATCCAGGAACCTTTTTTCGTAAATATTGGGAGCTTCTTAAAGATGACATCCTCTCCATTTGTAATGGGGTGCTTTCTGGTGCTATTTCTTTAGGATCTATTAGTGATACCAATATTGTCCTTATTCCTAAATGCAAACATCCCCATTATCAATAATCGATCCTACCCAGGCAAAGGATGATAGTCAGTAACAAATTGGATTTTTCCTTCTTATTTTCCCATTATCAATAATCGATCCTACCCAGGATCCAAATCCAAGATTATAAAGGGGGGAAATGTGACAATGGAGGGGGGATAAGAACCAGAATTTTCTAGTCCATTCACATTTTAAGAATAAGTGCTCAATAGATTCTTCTTCTTTGAGACAAATGTGGCAAAGATCGATGGAGGAACAAGAACGGGAAAACCTATTCTGTTCTGTGGAAAGAGCATTCATCATCACACGCCAGAAGAAGAATTTAAGTTTAGGGGGAGCCTGAGAATCCCAACTTAATTTAATAATATCAGAGAAGTGGAAATAGGAAGTAGAGGGATGAATAGAAGGTGTAAAAGTAGGATGAAAGGCAGAAAGATAACCAGATTTGCACGAGTAAGATCCATCCTTGGTGAGAGGCCAAACCCAATCCTCATCCTGGATGGTCCAAGGGATATTAAGAGAAGAAATAACGGTGACCATCTCAGGGGGGAAAGAGTTGGTTCAGCAGATCCAACTTCCAAGTTTTAGTTGGGGTGTGAATAAGATCAGCCACATACTTCGGGAAGGTAGGATCCTCAGAGTAAAAATCTGGTTTATCAATAAGCTTACCTGTCCAATTATCATCGCACATCAAAGTATGATGACCATCTCCGATAGCTTTAACCAAGTGGGGTTTGAGAAACACACAGCCTTTGCGAATGCTGTTCCAGATCCAAGAACCCTTCTTAATGTCACCAGTATCCATCAAATCTTTATCAGGGAAGTAAACACTCTTAAGAACATGATGAACCAGTGATGAAGGGCGCTTGAGATTAGACCAAGCCTGTTTCGCAAGGAGAGATAAATTAAAAACTTCAAGATTTTTAATACCAAGACCTCCAACCTCCTTAGGGGATAAAATTTTATTCCAGTTAATCCAATGGATGCCACGATCCTCCTCGTTACCCCATAAGAAATGGAAAGTCAGGGAGTTAATCTTTTTGATAACCCCTTTAGGTAGAGCTAATAAGGACATAAAGTATGTCGGGAAGGCATGAATGATAGAAGAGATAAGAACAGCCTTCCCTGGCATAGATAATAATGATTTTTTCCATCCACTTAGTTTGGAGCTATTTTATCAATAATGGAATCCATTGCTTTAGTCTTAGAGTTACCCCAATAAGTGGTAGTCCAAGGTAAAGCCCTAAATCCTCAGAAGTAGGCATACGGAAAGCTTCAGTCAATAGAAATTTTATTGAATCAGGGCAATTAGGACTCAAGAATATGGATGATTTATTAAGGTTAATGGTGAGTCCAAAAGCAAAGCAGAACTTATAAAGGATTTCTTTAAAAGCATGAATCTCCAATACTGAATTCCTAAGAAAGAATATTGAGTCATCAGCGAAAAGAAGGTGGTGAATATGAGGTCCATGCTTCCCTAGTTGGATGCCCTTAATATCACCCATCAAGAAATCAGATTCAATAAGGATGGATAGAACATTAGAGACAATAGTAAAGAGGTAGGGTGAAAGAGGATCTCCCTGGCGAAGACCTCTAAACGGTTTAAAGACACCAACCTTATTACCATTAACCAAGAAATCGAATGTAACCGAAGTAACACACTCTTTAATACAGGAGATCCAGTTGGAATTGAATCCCATTCTTTGAAGAACAGCAAAGAGGAAAGGCCAACTAACTCTGTCATAGGCTTTATGAATATCAGCCTTGATGATGGAGTAGCTGTCCTTGGAATTTTTCCTTAAGTGCTTAAGCTTGTGTAGAAATTCATGGACTATAATGATATTGTCTTGGATGAGTCTACCTTTAATAAACGCAGATTGGGCAGGGGAAATTACATTAGGGATAATGCTAGAAAGCCGAATCACCATGACTTTCGAGAAAAATTTATAAAGGGAGTTGGTACAAGAGATAGGCCTATATTGTCCAATTTCTGGGGATGTTTGCATTTAGGAATAAGGACAATATTGGTATCACTAATAGATCCTAAAGAAATAGCACCAGAAAGCACCCCATTACAAATGGAGAGGATGTCATCTTTAAGAAGCTCCCAATATTTACGAAAAAAGGTTCCTGGATATCCATCAGGCCCTGGGGCTTTAGAGGCCCCAAGTTGCCACGTGGCATTTTTAAGTTCAGAATGGGTGATTGGGGATATCAGCATTTCATTTTGAAGGAGGGAAATACAAGGATTAACTTTATGGATGATGGGATCAATAAGCCTAGGACCTGTATCTGAATAAAGATCCTTGAATAAATCAACCACGAGGTTATTGAGTTCAGTTGAATTGGAAGTCCACGTTTCATCCTCCTTAATTAGAGAGATCATTTTGTTAGAGGCTCTTCTAAGACGAGTGGACAAATGAAAAAATTTTGAGTTCCTATCACCTAACTTAAGCCAAAGAACTCTGGATCTAGTGGCCCAATACTTCTCTTCAAGGGACCAGAAGAATTCAATTTCTTTAGAAATAGAGGAAAAATGTTCCTGAGAAGATAAAGAAAGGCCATTCGGATTTGATTGCATAAGGGCTTCGAGTTTTTTTGACAATAAGTTAATGATAAGAAAGTTATTTTTTAAGTTCGCTTTCTTCCATCTTAGGATAGTTCTTCTGCATCTAGCCAACCTTTTGGGGAATCTAGAAGAAAGGGGGCCCGAGAAATTACGGGTAGATGTTAGGCACTCTCTAATGGCCATAGAGCAAGATCCAATATCAAGCCAGGAAGGATCTAGTTTGAATGCAGGTCTTGGAGTGACTAAAGGGGTATCATCCCAGTGAAGAACCATTGGAGAATGATCAGAACCGATAGGAGGAAGATTATGGATCCAAGAATCAGGGAAAATATCAAACCCAGAAGCAGATCCAAGGCCTCTATCCAGTTTTTGCAGAATCAAACTATCTTCACTACGGTTATTCCTCCAAGTGAAGGTACAACCTTTAGAAGGGATTTCAGAGAGCTCATTGAGAATTATATTATTATTAAATAAGCGCATTTCAGAGGGATTCTTCCCTAAACCCCCAACTTTTTCTTGGGCTATACAAATATCATTAAAATCACCAATAAATAAGTTAGGGGCCAGGGGATCAATGTTAGTAACATCATTAATATAATCCCACAAAAGTAATTTGCTATCAGCATTAGGAAGAGAATAGATAAAATGTAAATACCAAATAAAATGTAATTTGCTGTCCATTCACATTACTATGTGAGGATATTTTAGTATTTGATCACCCATAAGATTGGGTAGTGACCTATCCGAAGAAAAACCTAGTCACATGTTCCCTATAGGTCACTAAAGTTGTCTCCAAGTCCCCATAGGTAATTCACCCATAACTAAATTTTACCAAAATTGTTATTGTTTTGTCAAATGAATTAGAATTGGAGCAAGAATGAGATCGTAAAAGTTTTAAATGTTTCACAAAAATTGAATAATGAACTTGCTTTTGAAAACACGATCTATCTCGAAAAAGAAAAAAAATTATATAAAACTCATCCTTACTTGAGATGGTTGAGGCTCTAAATGCTATCGTCTCAAAAGGTTGTGATAATTTGAACTCTATCTCTGAACATTTTAAAAGTAGCATTGTGAGAGGAGCATAATAGGCTATAAAATAAATATTAAACAAAAGTTTTCAATAACCATATTTGGTAAAGCTACTCATTCTCATGTTGCATCATCATCCAATGGTAATTATGCTTGCACCTATTGTGGCAAAATTGATCATAGAAATTCAAGATGCTACTATCAAAGGCTATTGGAGCTAGGGCCAAGTGTGCCTTTTTGAAAATTGCCAAGACGTGTCTTAAAAAAGAGTAGTGTTGCTATCTCAAGTAGACACCAAATTAATTAGGTTCAATCAATGAATCTTGTAATAATTGAGGGAAGAGCATCTTCAATCATATATGAGACGATCTTCTTAATGCTCTTGTCTAAGGAATTCAGGTAGGTATTCCTTCTCTACCATTTCTTGCTATTTTATTTGTATATCTTGTTTAAGCTATAATTCCTTCACAGACAACCGCTCTTGCTCACATTAGTCGTCCGATAATCTTTTCATAATAAGATTTTTTGAGATTGTGAACTCCTGAATTTCCCTTGTTGAATATTTGACATTTAAAATTTATGTAGCAGAATGGACGACTCATTATACTAGGTGTGTAATGTTGCTTATTATGATCTTCTTTTGGGATTAACTCATTACATCTTATATCACCTGATTTCGAAACCTAATCACTTCTAAGACCCGTGATCTCTTCATCACCATCTTCCTCCCCAAGAAAATGGTTAATCTCATCTTTACCAACCTTTCTCAATATCAAAATTCTGTTGGGGATATCATGTTTTTACTAATATACAAGTTGTGAAGTAGAATATATCTTCAACGAACCATTGGTCAAGGTCATTAACACTGTTGGAGAGCAGCTCTAAATATCATTACCTAGAAGAAAATTGTATGATTCTCCTCTAATAAGTACCAATATTTCTTTCTTTCTTGAATTTCAAGGTCTTACTAGTTTCCTTAGCATTGAAGGTTCATACTATTTCTCTTTGATTCAAGAATTTTATGAAAATATTGCTTATATGGGAGAGTCCATCCATCATAACTTGTGTTCAAGATGTAGTGTGATAAATGGTTCCGAGGCAAATCCCCTCGTTGTTGAATTGGTTTTTTCCCTACTAGGGATGTTTTTGTTGATAGATTCACCATGAATTAAGATTTGGAATGACTTGGCACACACATCTTGGATTGTTTTGACAAGAAATTCAAACACCTTGATGAGAAAGTTGAAGTATTGATGGGTGTTTGGAAAGTTATGGGTAAAAGTACTAGAGTGGGTCGTATACCATGTGAACAAAGTCGTTCACCCTGAGAAATCTTTTCTATTGGATAGGATTCTTTAAGCAAATATATGAATTGACCTCTTCTTGAAGATTGCATCTCCTTTTGAAGATTATATTTTCTCTTGATATGTTTTGATTGTATCTTGTTTGACTCTTCTATTTTGTTGTCTTGTTTAAACCCCTTAACTTTCCTCCCCATTTATAGATATTGACAAAAGGGGAAAACAATCCATATCATTTACATTTTGAATGAATCATTTATAGGGGTATAAGTTATATATATGGTTATGTTGATATATGTTCATGGGGGAGCTTCTTCTTTTACTTCATAGTTTATATATATTGTTTAGGCAATCCATGCAATGTTTTGTCACATCAAAATAGGGGAGACTGTTAGACTTTAGGTTTTATTTTGATTGATTATATTGTTGACTAAACATTGAGTATTGAACTACTTGATCTTACGAGTATCTCAATATTATTGTATGAGTACCGAGGGTTCAAATATACATGGAACTGGTGTAGAATGAAAAGTGTATGATTCTCCTCTAATATGTACCAATATTTATTTCCTTTTTAAATTTCAATGTCTTACTAGTTTACTTAGCATTGAAGGTTCCCAACTGTGTCTCTTTGATTCAAGAATTTTATGAAATCTTGTTTATATGGGACAGATTCCATCGATTAAAACTAGTGTTCAAGATGTAGTATGATAAATGGTCCCGAGGCAAATCTCCTCATTGTTGAATTGGTTTCTTACCCTCCTAAGGATGTTTTCGTTGATAGTCCTACCATGAATTAAGCTTTGGAATGACTTGGCACTCACATCTTGGCTTTATTTAAAGTAAATTCAAACGCCTTGATGAGAAAGTTCACTGATTGATGGATATTTTGAAAGATATGGGTAAAAGTACTTGAGTGGGTCATATACCATGTGAATAAAGTCGTTCACTCCGAGAAATCTTGTCACTTGCATATTATTCTTGAAGTGAAGATATGAATTTCCCCTTCTTGAAGATTATGTATCTTCTTGATATGTTTTCATTTTATCTTGCTTTGACTCTGCTATTTGGTTGTCTTATTTAAACTCCTTAACTTTGCTCCCCACTTTTTTGATATTGAGAAAGGGGGGAAATGTGTATCATTTATATTTTGAATGAATTGTTTATAGAGAGTATAGGGGAGCTATATGGTTTTGTTGATATGTTTTTATGAGGGGGCTTCTTCTTTTACTTAACCGTTTAAATATATTGTTTAGATGATCCATAAAATATTTTGTCACATTAAAATGGGGGAGACTGTTGGAATATAGGTTGTACTCTGAATAAAGAGATTGTTGACAAAACATTAAGTAATCAGCTACTCAATCTTACGAGAATTTCAATATGTATTTATAAGTATTGATGGTTCAACAATAAACGGAATTGATGTAGAAGCGGGCTCACTGGAGCCCTAAAGAGAAGAGCACCAGACTGCCAAAGAACGACAATTAAAATCATGAAGGAAGATCTAAGATGCATGTTCGAAAGTTACTAAAAAAATTATTTCGACGATCTAAATATAATAAGGTTTTATCTCCTAATTTCTCTACCGATGCCTTTCGAATTTTTTCCCTCCAGCTTGGCTCGGGATCTCGGTCGATGTCTTCCTCAATGTGATGCACTCTGGATCCGGAACCCTTAGGAATCCCATTCCTTCCCCATTACCTTTACCCACCAATGATACTTTACCACTCAGACGCACACCATGTTGCTTCGCCGTCATCCACTCTCCATGCTTTTGTTACTTATCACACTCCACAACTAAGTCTATCACCAACATCACTACAGTCGAAGCCACTAGTATTGTTAACAAAGTTTCCTGGACATTCATCAATCTAATGTCCAAATTCGCGACATTCAAAACAAATCAAATTTAACCCCTCGTATCCAACCTTACATGTTTCTCTATCTTTTTGAACTTTTGACTCCCGAAACTTTCTAAAATCAAATTCGACGGCTAGCCTTGCATAATTTTCTCTTTGCCTAACTTTGGTAAGTGACTTAATTGTTATTTTTTTTCCAGTGTGCCCCCTTCCCCATCTTGCTTAAAATACATGAAGGGTAATATATCATATGTACATTAGAGATACGTACCCAAGCAGTAGTAGTATTAATCGATTTAGTTTGAGGGTTACTATTCAACGACATTCTCACACTCTTAGGTATCTATCAAAAATCGTACAAGGACCCCCGCTAGTGCAATATTAAAATCTCATTTCTTCTCCGTTACCTCTACCCAATAATGATACTTTACCACTTAGACGCCCACCATGTTGCTTCTCCGTCATCCACTCTCCATACTTTTGTTACTTATCACACTTCACAACTAAGTCTATCACCAGTATCACTACAGTCTAAGCCACTGGTATTTGTCCATTATTATTAACAAAGTTCCTAAACATTCATCCATCTAATGTCCAAATAAAACAAATCAAATTTAACCACATCTATCCAACCTTACATGTTTCTCTACCTATTCGAAATTTCGACTCCCAAAACTTTCTAAATTCAAGTTCGACGGTAGCCCTGCATAATTTTCTCTTTGCCTAACTTTGGTAAGTGACTCAATTGTCATTTTATTCAATTAGCACCCCCTTTCCACCCCTCCCCCCATCTTCCTTAAAATGCATGAAGGGTAATATGTCATATGTACAGTAAAGATACGTACCCAAGCAGTAGAAGTATTAATCGATTTAGTTTGAGAGATAAAATTCAGCGACCATTTTTGCACTCTTAGGTATCTATAAAAAATCATACCAGGACCGCTAGTGCAATATTAAAAATCTTACTTATTATTGAATTTCACCATGAAATAGCCATAATCAATGTCCACAAGTTCAAGCATACATTTGAGCTTTCAAATCCTACCTTGTGTCCTAGTAGTCTAATCACAACTATATTCTGCCATAACTGGAGGCCCTCAATAATCTCATTTTATAGCGCACCGCCTGGGGGATGTCACAATTATTTAAGAATTCATCATGTGTGGTCAATTCCACTACTTCCATCTATTTTTTTGCTTGTCTTCTTCCACATCTACCAAAGGGGGATTGATGAGTTTGACCGCGTAAGTGAAGCATGGAAACCAATGATCTTCTTATGTTGTATTATTGATGTTGTTGTCATAGCTTAATGGTACAACATAGGAAATTGGGGATTCAATGGAGTTGGGCTTGCGATCATTTCCTATTAGTCAATCATGTTTGTTCTTGAACATCATAAAGAGAAGGAAAATGAGGACTCCCACTTACCCCACACATGTATCATCTGACACAAGTGTCTCTGTGGTGCTCTCGGTTACTAGAACCGGGGCCAGAGTATTTATTCTAGGTGGCTCACCATGATTGGATGTTTTGGGATCTGGTTTGGGTAGTTAATGTATGATGTTCTTCACAGGGAAACTAGGGATTTTTTTAAAATGAAAAAAAGTTTTTTCTTTACATTTCAAAGAAAAAACACTTTGGATAAGCCTCTTGTTCAACTTCCTATCGAGATACCAGCAATCTGAGATATGTTGTGAAGTCTGGCCATAAACAAAAAACAACCTTTAAGTTCATAACTAAACATGAACTTAAAGAGAATTATTCAGGTTAAGAAAAAATTATTTATTTTCCTTTTATTATTGTAATAGATTTTTAAAATCATCACTAAATAATAAGTTAAACACTCATCACAACATTGAATATAAAGTAATAACAAGATGTTTCAATGCCCAAATTATGTGAGTACACCATTAATTTACAATATCATAATAAAGGTAGTAATTAACACTAAAATATGTAGAGATGAACCCAGCTCTGAAGCATCAATAGAGCCTCCAATTTTCCTTGAGGCGTCCTCGTGCTCAAAACAACAACACTCCAATTATCTTCAATTCCAATTTCAATCCCGGTGGACGTTGAATCATTTAGATGATGCGAGTAGTGAGACTAAGTACAATTGGAAAGAAAGAGAGCCGAAACTAAGTTTATAAAATAAGTAGGCTATATATAACACCATCCCTTGGCCTCGAGACATCTAAATCACACTTGACCTCAGATAGTATTTTTTAAACTGAGGCTCAGTGTCTGCTACATGGTTGAGGTTTGTCCAAAATTGGCCATTGAACTGGTCTGCCAATTCATTAGAGTTATGCATTCAATTTTATCTCTCTTTGATGGAGCACGTAAGTATAATGTAGCCATGTAGTCATTAATTCCATTAAGAATATTTTCTTCCTCATCTGCAAGAGAAAAAATAAATATAAGATCTAAACATTATGTAAGACATAATCAGTTAAACTTAACTACGTAAACAAAACAAAACCATTTTACCTTGTAAGTTGTAAGCATAATCTTACCAAACATAGAAACTCATAGAGGTGTAAGTTGTATAACGACCTTGAATAAAATAGAAAATGAATAGTTAACCTTTTTGTATCACTTTTCTTAAGCCAAAAAAATCCTTAATGACCGACGACGCATTAAATTGAGCATTAGATCTTTAAGTCTCAAGAAGGTTAAAACCATACTTACACAACTCCACTCTTGGGTGGATCCAAGGAAGTCAGAATGGATGTTTCAACCCCATTAATTACACAATGCTACACTAGATCGCATTCTTCAAGATACCAAATAAAGAAATGACATGAAGAACGGTCATATCTTTGACATGACGAAAATCCATAATTATGCAAATGGACATATTCACAAAATATAAAAAGTTGAATATTAATGCTTATCTCAAACAACTTCAAATATCTGATGATTCAAATATCTGATGATTCAAATATCTGATGAATAACACATGTGATGTGTCCCCATTTGTGATGATTTAATATTAAATGGAGACATCATTTTTCGTGTTTTAGAAGTCTTTCTAGTCGATTTTCCCATTGATTATTACACTTTCCTATGTCTAGTCTTGATTAAATGAATTATTATTTTAGAGCATATTGTGTTTAATTATTTATTTAGTGTGAAGTTTTAAAGATATATATGGAGATTAATTAGATGTCAACTCAATTCTAAGAGATAAAGGAAAGAAGATATACATGGAAATTGGAGATACGGAAACAAAAGCTAAAATATGGAAAGATAAAGCTGCCAAATAAATCTGAATTTCAGCACCCACGACCACAAATGGGCTTATATCTCAAGATCGGTGAGGAATTTGGAAGAATGGTCAAGAGAAAAGTTAAAATTATTTCCGAGACGATGAATTTCGACTATTGGTACGCGTCAAACGGATAAGTATTGAAGCTGTTATGACCAAAACAAAAACGGGGATGATTCTATATATTAGGGTTACGAATTTGAGTTGGGCTTGAAGTCCATTACTTGTCTTCTACTACAAGAAAACGAATTAGGGCTTCTAAACACCTATAAATACAACCTTATAACCCTTGTTAATACTTGCCTCACATAAATTAGTCCTTAGGGTTATTATCATTAGAGTTATTGTAGAGAGAAAGATGAAGTCTTTTATTCAATCTTTTAGTTTATTTCCTTCAGGTATGAACTAATTTTTCCATATCTTGGATTTTGCATTATGTATAATCTATGAATTCTATTTTCTTTCTATCTAAGTTTCTTTGGGAATTATATGTTTAAATCTGATATTAGCTTTGCTTACCCATATGTTTGTTTATGTGTTTTGAATTATTGCTTGTCCTAAACCTGGTCACTTTAGGCTTTCTTAATAGTAGTTAGATGGTCACCTTAACTGGGTTGTCCTAAACCTGATAACTTTAGGCTTTCTTAATAGTAGTTAGATGGTCACCTTAACTGGGTGTCTAATTATTGAAACACCACATAACGTCTAGTGTCCGATATTAGTCTTGACAACACCGATTCTAACTGGATAGTCATTAGGGTTTGTTTTCACCACTATCACCATGTTTGGAATTGAATTACTTAGGGCCTTGGTAGCGCTTGATAACCCTAAGCGTATACTGCCTCGTGGTGTGTCCGTAGCCCCCCTAGTCACTCTCAAGGTCTAGGAAAGGGAATTTAGAATCCTGACTAAGTATTTAAGAGCTAATTATCTCCCTTATTAACTAGAATTTGATAGAAAGAATTAGAAGGATTAGTGCATACTAGCAAAACCTAAGCTATATCTCTCATCTCGTATTTCTTATCTTTTATTTTATTGTCTTTTATTTTCATTAGTTTAATTAATATTCTCTCAATCAATCTTATTTATTTTCTGTCTTTTAATTAATTACTTTCTACTCGTGATATTTTCTCATTCGTATAACACACTAAGTCCCTGAGAACGAATCTTCTTATCATTAAAACTTGCATACGTCCTGTAATACTTGCAGTACGGTGCTTGTCTAGGGTGCTTTAGTGCATTGTTTTCAGCGTTTATTTATCATATTTTTATCACACCCTGGGCGACACCAACATGTTTCTCGTGTGGTCTACCCTAATCTCAGGAAAACCCCACGTGGTTTAAAAATTGCACGAAACTCCCATGTGGTCTAAAATAATAGGCACAAAACCCTCTTTTCATCATTTTTCTTGTTAGAAATGTACGTCAAATGCCTTAATGTGATTATATATTGTATACTTTAAGTTTGTAAGTTGTTAGATAGCCAAAATATATCTAAAAAATCGTACATATTCAATATATTTTGGCCTTTCAATATCTTAAAAAATAAAATATACAATCACTATCCTAAAAATAATCAATTTTATTATATTTTGACCATTTAATACATAAACTTAAAATATAAAATATATAATTAGATTAATGTACTTGAATTACAGTTTTAACAAGAAAAATGATTCATGGAGGATTTGTGCCTATTAATTTAGACCACATGGAGGTTTGCTGCAATACTCAGACCACGTGGAGTTCTCCTGATATTAGGATAGTTGTTGATGTCTCCCTATTTGTGATGAATTAATCTAGGCTGGAGACATCATTTTAGGTGTATTTGGTCAATTAATATTAGATTTTTATTCTTATATTAATATTTTTCAATTTCTTGTCTTGATATGATGATTTATTATTTTTTGAGCATATTTGGTTTAATTTGTGTGTTAATGTGAATCTTTAAAGATATATGGTAATTAATTAGATTCCAAATCAATTCTAAAGAGATAAGGAAAGAAGATATGGATAGAAATTGGAGATAAAAGGAAGTAGAGATAAAATAGAAAAGGAAAAGTTGTCAAGTACTAAAAGGAAGATAACTTAACATCGGCTGGGAATTTGAAGGAACTATCTGAAGGAGAAGTGTAGATATTTTTGACACGGTAGTTTCGCTATAAAGTGGTAAAAAATCGTAGCAATAAGGAAGAAGTTACGGCCAAAACAAGACAGCAACAGTTTTTCCTTCTCCTATATTTTAGAAAACGAAATTGATTTGGAAAGAAGTCCAATTGCTTGCCTTATACTCCAAGAAATTTGAACTAGGTCTTCCTAAACACCTATAACTGCACCCTTTAAATATTGTAAACAAGTCCTTGCCTCCCACAAATAGCCTTTAAATTTATTCATCATGAGAAGTCATTCAAAAGAGTAAGTTGATAGTATGTATCTTTATTTTAGTTTATTTCTTTCTAGTTTGAAATAATCTTCCCATAGCTTGGGTTTTGCATATGTATAATCTATTAATTCTATTTCCTTCTATATAAGTTTCTTTGGGAGAAATATTTTAAATTGATTATAGCTTCTTAACCATATACTTTGATTTATTGTCTATCTTAATTCTAATCAAATTAGCGTTATGCTAATAGTAGTTAGATGGTCACTCGAAAGGGGTGTCTAATTATTGAAACACCACATAAGCGTCTAGTGTGCGGTAGTGATATGGAAGGGCTTGCTTAGCTAGATAGTCATTAGGGTTTGTTATTTCACCACCGATCATTGCGCAGGTCAGTCTCATCTAAGAACCTAGTGGCGTAGGAGCACCTTAGTTAAGTCCCCTGGTAATTATTAGGTCGCCTCTTAAGTCCACCCAGAATGGGGTTAGGAGGAATTTAGAATCCTAGCTACTTAGCTCTTAGCTATAATCACCCTCATTAACTAGTTGAAAAAATAGAAGGATTAGTGCATACTAGCAAAACCTGAGCTATACTTTCTCATATTATTCTCTTGTATTTTATTTACTTGTCTTTATTTTATCTAGTTTGATCATTAATCTCCTAATCAATCATCTTTATTTACTTTTTTTACTTTAATTATTATCTGCTATGCTAATTTATTCAAGTCCATTCGTATAACGCACTAAGTCTCTGAGGAAAGAATCTTACTTACTATTAAAACTTGCATACGATCTGTGATACTTGCAGTGCGTGTTTAGTCTAAGGTGTTAGTGCATTGTTTATCCATCCTTTATTATCTTATTTTTATCACACCCTAGGCAACACAAAATGTCGATTCTCTGAGTGTGATAAATAATGCATAAAATAAAAGGTCTTTAATCATTGAAAGTGTATTGGGTTCATTGACAATATAAATGAGTAAGTAAAGGGTTTCTAGTTCTCAGGATTAGCAAAGTTACGTTGATTGTGTTTAGTGAATTGTGGCTTAGTTGCAAAGGCAATAAAATAAAATATAAATATTTGTTTGGTTTTTTAAAAATTAAGTAAATGCGAATAAATTACAAAATTAACTAACTAAGAATTAAATGCAAACTAACTAAGAAGAGTAACATTAATCTGTAAATATATCCGGATCAATGTTAACATCACCGTTGATATTTGAAAAGAGGTTGATTGTCCCGTATTGCCGAGTCAACTCAGGTTGACTCGTTTGAGTTTGAGCAACATTTGAGCTGCTGTCACCTAAACTCCACCCTCGTAAATTACGTCCTACATGGTCAGTAAAATTCGAATAAGTTTAATAATTAAATATTAATTAATACAGTAAATTACGGGTTTATACCTGAATCGTTTAATTCAGGTAACGAATCTACGACGCTTCTTTGGCGTTGCATTGGATCTGGAGTGGATCTTCATGGAGTGGATCTTCGTCGACTCTGAAATCAAATCCAAAAGGATAAAAAGATTAATTTAACACAAATGTAGTAAAAGAAATCCAATTAAGCAATATAATTAACATCAGAAAACGTGGAATCAAGAGAAATAAGGATTACATACATTTATTAAAAGATCAAACAAATCAAGAAAGTAAGATTAATGTACCAAGAATTGAACAAGGCCACAAAAAATGCTCGAAATGGAAAAAACCTATGATTAGAAAAGAGATGTCCAAGTTTCTCTTTTTCTCTCTCTATGTGCTGCATAAGGTAACCTAATATTATAAAATTGAGTAATAATTGCTAAAGAAAAATAGGATGTACAACGATATTTACCCAATGAATAGGTTCTCAAGATATATCAAACAAAGTATACTCTGCTAACTATTACCTTTTTAAGGGGCCGAAAATTAATTCATTTAAGTTGTTATTTTTTATCACATGGATAAATTTTAATTGGTCAACAATTCTATCTCAATACATCATTTCCGAAACCCCATTAGCATCTAAGCTGAACTCACTTTACCACCACTATATATATATATATATTAAGGCTTGTACCACAATTATAATCATACATGTTCATAAATAGAAGTATCTTTTAGATATTTTCTATTTATCTCTTTAAACATCTTCACTTAATAATTAGTATACATAGAGCTAGTAAATCAAATTAAAAAGTTAATCTTACCATGGGGACTAGTAATTTGATGGTTGACTGAAATGGCATGAGCAACGACCGTATCATTGAGATGACAATAAGTCAGAGTTATATAGATTCACCTGTGTACAAATATAAAAGTTACTTTTTCTTACTTTTAAGATGTGACACATTTTATTTAATAAGCACCAGATCTGTGTTGTTGATATTTTTCTTATCAGCCCTAGATATGTAAAACTAATGAGTAACTAGTTCTAATCTATTTGCTAAAACTCGAATTAACTTATGTTTCTATGTAATATGTATACATAAACACGCACACAATTGTATAATATAGAATATGTGGTCGCTGAGAAAGCTCTCAATGTCTTTAGCCAATGGCAGAAGGTAGTAGAAACGATGGTGCTGAATCAAGGCTGATGTGATATGTGGTTCTTTATTCATTCGTTACTAAGTCAATTAAAACTATCTCTATCAATGTATATTATAAATTATTCATAAATAACACATCCACTTAATTATTTGTGATTTTTAATTAACGGATTAAAACAACCTAGATCCGAAATATATCAATTTTTTAGAAGAAAATTAATCTGTTCAACAGAAAAGTTAATCAAAACTCCATTAATATACCATAATCAACCTGTAATAAAACTGAACACATATATAACCTAAGACTTTAAAAATTAACAGCTAATAAACGAAATTGATACTTTTTTTCACTTAAATATCAATAATCTAGATGTATATGTAAAGTGTGTGTATTTTTTTGTGGATAGAGAGAGAAGAATAAGTGAGAAGTATATCAAACCTTCGGATTTGGCGAGGATAGAGGTGGTTTCAGTAGGAGGGGACGCCGGCTGACACCCTTCATTTTTGCGTTGTTTTTTCAGAAAGGGGCGTTTATGGTTGAGTTTGAGAAGGATATAAAGAAAAAATGTATCGATCTGAAAAAGATTTAGTGAGTTTGAGAAGAATGGTGATGGTGGGTTTGTTTTTTTAGTCGAGAAGTGGTGGTGGTGGTGGTGGTGGTAATTGTTGAGAACAATGGGGATTATGAATTGAAATTAGGATGGGATCGGGTTAGGTACAAGGAACGAAGACGAGCCGGTGGGCCGTGCGGTAGATTTTTTTTATTGATTGATTCTAGCCACATATAAGTGGTGGCCAAGATCGTTTCTGACCCCACCTATCATTAATACATTTAATTAATTCTTAATTACTTAATAAAAAACATAAAACAAAAAACTTTAAATTTCTCTTTACATTTAATTTATAATATATATAATTTAACAGAATGTACCTAACTTCTCATATTACTAGTAAAAAATCTCTAATTTCTCTCATAATTCTTTTATTCTTCTCATAAATATCTTAAAATTTTTTACTTTTTATTTTCTTAATTATTATATCTATATAAAAACCACATTGATCTTTTAAAAGAAAAAATTGGAAATTAAAAATATGGGAGCAATGTATTAACCTACACGATTTTTCGAAAAGCCAACGAAAGAAAATAATATCTATATTATATTACAAGGTTTCTTGATAAGTGGTGGCTAGGATTGATTCTGGCCAAACATAAGTGGTGGCTAAGATCGTTTTTGGCCCCGCCTATCATTAATACTATTAATGAATTCTTAATTACTTAATAAAAAAACATAAAACAAAAACTCTTAAATCACTCTTTTACATTAAATTTATAATATTTATATAATAAAGCAGAATGTACCTAACTTTTCATATTACTACTAAAAAATATCTAATTTCTCTCATAATTCTTTTATTCTTCTTATAAATATCTTAAATTTTTTTATTTTTTGTTTTCTCAATTATTATATCTATATAAAAACCACATTGATCTTTTAAAAGAAATTTTTTCAAATCTATATTATATTTCAGAGTTTTTTCTACTGTTAAGATTTATCCACATAAGTGGTGGCTAGGATTAAATCTGGCTAAACATAAGTGGTGGCCAGGATTAAATCTGGCTAAATATAGGTAGTGGCCAGGATTTAATCTGGCTAAACATAAGTGGTGGCCAGGATTAATTCTGGCCCCACTTATCATTATATTTCAGAGTTTTTTCTACGGTCCAGATTTACCCGCATAAGTGGTAGCCAGGATTAAATCTGGTCAAACATAACTGGTGGCCAGGATTTAATCTTGCTAAACATAAGTGGTGGTCAGGATTGATTCTGGCCCCGCTTATTAACTTTTTTTTGAACCTGGGTTCGATTACTGTCAACGGAATTCATTTTTTCTTTATTGTCTTCAGACACGGGGGGAGGGGGTTTTAACCTGGGCTCGATTCCTGTCAACGGAATTCATTTTTGCTTTAGTGTCTTCAGACATATATAAGTACGTCAGAATTTTTTTAAGTACCTATTCTCTTCCATATTTTTAAGTCGTCAGATTTTTTTCCTGATTTCCGATGGTTCAGATTGTTCAATTTAATTGACAGCTCAAAATGTCTTGATTTCTGTCTATATCTTTCAACCGTTAGATTATATGTGGGCTATTTTATTATTATTTATTTATTTTTAATAAAATAACTTATTATAACTAATTTTCACAATTTTATATTTTTTCAAATTTTCAAAAAACTAAAAAAAAATCACACTCACTTTCCTACTCACGTTCATGCACTTTTATTAGTTATGTTATTTAAACTATTTTTTTCGACATTATTATTTAAACTATAGGCCTATTTGATTGTAAAAGTGAATAATAGACAAAAGAAAACAACTATACAACTTCAATTATCTCAAGAATAATGTGTTTATTTTATATTTAATTTATTTTTTAAATTATATTTTTCAGTGTATATCTAGTATTTATATAACTGAAGTATTTGATAAAGAATGAGGGGGAAATTGTCGCTATGGAAGGCGAAAACTTTATCTCTTGCTGGAAGGATCACCCTTGCTCAATCTGTATTGTGTGCGGTTCCGATTTACCAAATGCAAATAATGAAGCTACCTGCCTATGTATGCAACGAAATTGATCGGATAGTACGTATTTTCATTTGGGGGTCCTTGGATGAAAAGAGAAAAATACACTGGGTTGCGTGGGATCAACTGTGCAAGTCGAAAATAAACGGAGGCTTAGGAATTCGAGGAGCGAAGAATTTTAATCTAGCGTTATTGGCGAAACTTGGGTGCAAAATTATAGCGAATCAAAAGGTTGCATGGGTGAATATTTTGAAGAATAAATACTTTAAAAATGGGTTATTCCAAAGAGAAGCGAAGGCGGGAGACTCGAGTATTTGTAAAGCTATTATAACGGGAGTTAGTGTACTTCGTGATGGGGTTATTGAAGGATCTGGAACAGATGGTGTGTGCTACAAATGGAGACATGAGATTTCAGGTATCTTTACTGTTAGATCAGCTGTTGCGAGCCTGGGGAATGAAGTACCTGATCAAACGTTTAAATGGGATAGAGTGTGGAAAGCAAAATGTTCCCAAAAGCTGCGAATTTTATTATGGAGATTGGTTCTTGATCGGCTTCCTACTGCAGCGAATCTACACCGGAGGAAGGTAATTGAAGAGCCGAGCTGTAAATTATGTGGAGCAGGCGTGGAGAACCTACAACACATCTTCCTGGGATGCAAAATTGCAGAAAAACTGTGGTCGGATTTGGGGCTGACTCGCGCGTATAATGATTCTGCTGCAGCTGCAGCTTCTCTGAACAGTACCTCGAATTGCGCTGCAGAATTGGCGCCAACTGTTGGGGAAGACCTCGGATATGGGACTGATTTGATGCGCAGGTCAGTAGAAACTAGGATAATGGAAAACGAATTTACAAAGTTGATCACAGCCCATCGAGAAGCTGTTAGGTTGGACCGAGCTTCTGCAGATTTTCTGCAGCAAAACGCTACAGATCCTGGCATGAACATTAGGCGCTGGATTGAGATTAATCTTGACTCGAAGCATATGTATGGCGGGCTGGAGTGGAAATTAATATTTATTGCAGCTATAAACACCATTTGGACTAGGAGAAATGAAGCGGTATTTGAGAATGTGGGGGCAATCCCAAGAATAGCGGGTCTAAAACAAGACACATTAAACTTGGCCTGTGGGTTTGTATCTGCATGGGGAAAAGAACTTGAAGGTGGGATAACAAAGACCGCAAGGAGCGAGCTAATTAATATTTACGTCTATGATTTTTTTTTTAATTTTTTTTTTCGCAGACACGTAAAATATGAAATTCTCTGTTTGAAATAGTGATTTTTTTCGCAAACATGAAATTCATTGTTCAAAACATGATATCCACTGTTAAAAACATGAAATTCCGTGTCTGCGAAAAAAAATCAAAAAATACAAAAAAACTAAAAATTCAAAATTCAAAAAATTCCAAAAAAATCATAGACGTAAATATTAATTGGGGTATTTGCTAAAAAAGCCTAATAATAGTTAAATTAAGTTTTTAATAATTTATTTCACAATAAAATGCCTAATGAAATAATTATTTATAGAAAAAAATTTCTTTATATTTTTATACCTTTACTACCCTTATTATTAAATATATTATTTTTGTTTTAATACAATATTTATTTTTAAACATTAAACAAATAATAAGATACTTCCACCACCACCCCTACCCCACCACCCCTACCCCACCACCCCTAGCCCTATCGCCACCACCACCACCCCTACCCCAACCACCACCACCACTACTACCACCACCACCACCACCACTACCATGTATTTAACCACTACTACATCCACCACAACCACAACCACCACCACCACCACCTACTACTAATTTCATCACACGCGCGCGCGTCCGTGAAAGTTTTTTTAAATCGTCATAACTATTTCTAAAAAAATCATAAAAATAAAAAATTTGCATTTTTGGATAAAACAAATTAATATTTACGTCTATAATTTTTTTTCGCAGACACGGAATTTCATGTTTCACTGTTTGAAATAGTGATTTTTTTCCCAAACATGAAATTTATTGTTCAAAACATGCAATTCCGTGTCTGCGGAAGAAATTAAAAAAAAACTCCAAAAAAAAATTAGACGTAAATATTAATTTAATCTATCCAAATATATAAGAAAAATATGATTTTTTTAGAGAATTAGTTATGATGATTCTAATAAAAATTCACAGAGATGTGCGAGTGTATTAGTTTTTGTTTTGTTTCTTTTTTCTATTTTTTTTAATTACTATTTGTAGGGGTATTTTAGGTTGTGGCTGTTTTTTTATAAAGAGTGTTATTCTAGGCATCTTTTTATAAATAGTTTTTTAATAGGCATTTTTCGATTATTGGCTCTATAAAATTAGTACAAAATTATTTTATGGGTCTAAGTACGACCATCTCCGGACGCTGGAGCAAATCAATGTTACGGCAAATTTTACAGTAAATGACCAAATTGTTCACTCCAGGTCTCCGGAAGATATATTTTGGTTGCATCCAATTCACATGACAAAACTTTAATTTTATTTTTTGTATCTTTTAGAGATTTTTACCTACCGGGTTTTGCACACACACCCTATATCCTAACCCAATCCTCTTTACCTTTTCTTCTTACTAAAGACCTCAAACAGATTTTAACACTACAAGCTAAAATCTCATTTACATATTTACCCTTTCTTTACATATACTAAATATTTTATTTCTAAAACCTAAAACCTAAAACCTACCATTTCTACCTACTCTCTCTCTCTCTCTCTCTCTCTCTCTCTCTCTCTCTCTCTCTCTCTCTCTCTCTCTCTCTCTCTCTCTCTCTCTCTCTCTCTCTCTCTCTCTCTCTCTCTCTCTCTCTCTCTCTCTCTCTCTCTCTCTCTCTCTCTCTCTCTCTCTTCCTTACCCACTCGCCGCCGCCGAAGTTCGCATCTGGTTAGAGGTGATGAAGAGGCGAAGATGTTTGCTGCTTTGGAGCCTGGTTCGTCGCCTTGGTTCCAGCCTCGAGCAACCATGAAGCTCGCCGGAGAAGACAAAAAGAAGGAGAAGGAGGTCATGTGAGTATTGAGGGTTCAAATATACATGGAACTAATGTAGAAAGAAAAGTGTATGAACCAATATTTCTTTCCTTCTTAAATTTCAAGGTCTTACTAGTTACCTTAGCATTGAAGGTTCCCACTATGTCTCTTTAATTCAAGAATTTTATGAAATCTTGCTTATATGGGAGATAGTTCATCAATTCAAACTAGTGTTCAAGATGTAGTGTGATAAATGGTCCCGAGGCAAACCTCCTCATCTTTAAATTGGTTTTTTACCCTCCTAAGGATGTTTTCGTTGATACTCGTACCATGAATTAAGCTTTGGAATGACTTGGCACTCATATCTTGGCTTGATTTGAAAATAAATTCAAACGCCTTGATGAGAAAGTTCATTGATTGATGGATGTTTGGAAAGATATGGGTAAAAGTACTTGAGTGGGTCGTATACCATGTGAATGAAGTCGTTTACTCCGAGAAATCTTGTCTCTTGCATATTATTCTTGAAGTGAAGATATGAATTGCCACTTTCTTGAAGATTATGTATCTTCTTTATATGTTTTGATTTTATCTTGTTTTTTCTCTTTTATTTGGTTGTCTTGTTTAAACTCCTTAAATTTGCTCCTTACTTTTTTATATTGAGAAAGGGGGAAAATGCTTATCATTTATATTTTGTATTAATTTTTTATAGAGAGTATAGGGGAGCTATATGGTTTTGTTGATATGTTTTTATGACGGACGTTCTTCTTTTACTTCATCGCTTATATATATTGTTGAGGTGTTCCATGCAATGTATTGTCACATTAAAATGGAGGAGACTGTTGGCCTATATGGTGTACTCTGATTGATGCGACTGTTGACAAAACATTGAGTATTGAGCCACTCAATCTTACGAGAATGTCAATATGTATTTATAAGTATTGAGGGTTCAACTATACACGAAATTGATATAGAAACGGACTACTGGGCCCCTAAAGATAAGAGCACTAGACTGCCAAAGAAAGACAACTAAAATCATGAAGGAAGATCTAAGATGCATGTTTGCAAGTTACTGAAATTTTTATTTCGACGATTTAAATAAAATAAGGTTTTATCTCCTATTTTCTCTACTGATTCCTTTAGATTTGTTTCCCTCTAGCTTGACTCGGGATCTCGGCCACTGTCTTCCTCAATGTGAAGCACTCTGGATTTGGAAACCTTAGGAATCTCATTCCTTCCCCGTTACCTCTACCCACCAATGATACTTTACCACTTAGACGCATACCATGTTGCTTTGTACTCATCCACTCTACATACTTTTATTACTTATCACACTTCACAACTAAGTCTATCACCAGTATCACTATAGTCAAAGCCACTGGTAGTTGTCCATTATTATTATTAGCAAAGTTTCCTGGACATTCATCAATGTAATGTCCAAATTTGAAACATTTAAAAGAAATCAAATTTAACCCCTCGTATCCAACCTTACATGTTTATCTACCTTTTTGAACTTTCGACTCCCGAAACTTTCTAAATCAAGCTCCACGGCTAGCCTTGCATAATTTTCTCTTTTCCTAACTTTGGTAAGTGACTCAATTGTTATTTTTTCTCAATTAGCCCCCCTGCCCCATCTTCCTTAAAATACATGAAGGGTAATTATCAATTGTAAATTAGAGATATGTACCCAAGCAGTAGTAGTATTAATCGATTTAGTTTGAGGGTTAGAATTCAGCGACCATATTTTGAACTCTTAGGTATTTATAAAAAATCATGCAAGGACCCTCGCTAGTGCAATAATAAAATATCATTCCTTCCCCGTTACGTCTACCCACCAACGACACCTTACCACTCAGACGACCACCATGTTGTTTCGCCGTCATCCACTCTCCATACTTTTGTTACTTTTGTTACTTTTGTTACTTATGATACTCTACAACAAAGTTTGTCACCAATATCACTACAGTCTAAGCCACTGGTATCTGTCCATTATTATTATTAACAAAGTTTCCTAAACATTCATCCATCTAATGTCCAAATTTGCAACATTCAAAACAATTCATATTTAACCCCTCCTATCCAACCTTACATTTTTCTCTACCTATTCGAATTTTCGACTCCCGAAACTTTCAAAATTCAAGTTCGGCGGTAGCCTTGCATAATTTTCTCTTTGCCTAACTTTTGTAAGTGACTCAATTGTTTTTTTTTCAATTACCCCCCTCCCCCATCTTACTTTAAATACATGAAGGATAATATATATCATATGTACATTAAAGATACATACCCAAGCAGTAGTAGTATTAATCGACTTAGTTTGAGGGTTAAAATTCGGCGACCATTCTCGCACTCTTCGGTATCTATCAAAAATAATACAAGGAACCCCGCTAGTGCAATATTAAAATCTTAATTACTATCAAATTTTACCATGAAATGGCCATAATCAATGTCCACAAGTTCAAGCATACATTTTGGCTTCCAAATTTGATAAAACTTCTTGGTAAGGTAATTGTATCCTACCTTGTGTCCTAGTAGTCTAATCACAACTATATCCTGCCATAATTGGATGCCCCCAATAATCTCATTTTAGAGTGCACCGCCCGGGGGATGTCACAATTATTAAAGAATTCGTCATGTGCATCCTTACTTGTGTGGTCAATTTCACTACTTTCGTCTATTTTTTTGCTTGTCTTCTTCCAAATCTACCAAATTGGGATAACTGAGTTTAAACCCGTAAGTGAAGCATGGAAACCAATGATCTTCTTATGTTGTACTACTGATGTTGTTGTTATAGATTGATGTACAACATAGGCAATTGGGGATTGACTAGAGTTGGGCTTGCTATCGTTTCCTCTTAGTCAATCATATTTGTTCTTGATCATCATAAAGAGAAGGAAAATAAGGACTCCCACTTACCCCACACATAGTATCATCTGACACAAGTGTCTCTTTGTTGCCCTCGGTTACTGGAACCAGGGCCAGAGTATTTATTCTAGGTGGCTCACCATGATTGGATGTTTTGGGATCAGAGTTTGCGTAGTTAATGTATGCTGTTCTTCACAGGGGAGAACTGGGGCTTATTTTAAAAGGAAAAAAAATTCTTTACATTTCAAATAAAGAACACTTTGGATAAGCCTTTTGTTCAACTTCATATTAGCAATCTGAGATATGTTGTGAAGTCTAAGCATAAACAAAAAACAACCTTTAAGTTCATAACTAAACATGACCTTAAAGAGAATTATTCAGGTAAAGAAAAAATTATTTATTTTCCTTTTATTACTTTAATAGATTTTTAAAATCTCAGTAAATACTAATTACATACTCAACACAACATTAAAGAGAAAGCAAAAACAAGATGATGCAATGCCCGAATTATGTGAGTACATCTTTAATTTACAATATCATAATAAAGGTAATAATTAACACTAAAATATGCAGAGATGAACCAAGCTCTGAAGCATCATTAGAGCCTCCATTATCATTTATCAGCTACAAATTTTTCTTGAGGCGTGCTCATGCTCAAAACAACAACACTGCAATTATCTTCAATTCCAATTTCAGTCCCGGTGAACTTTGAATAATTTAGATGATGCGAGTATTGAGACTAAGTAAAATCGGAAAGAAGAAAGCCAAAACTATGTTTAGAAAATAAGTAGGCTATATATAACACCATCCCTTGGCCTTGAGACATTTAAATCACACTTGACCTCAGATCGTCTTTTTTAAACAGAGGCTCAGTGTCTGGTACATGGTTGAGGTTTATCCAAAATTGGCCATTGAACTGGTCTGCCAATTCATTAGTGTTATGCATTCAATTTTATCTCTCTTTGATGGAGCAGTAAGTATAATGTAGCCATGTAGTCATTATCTCCCCTGAGAAGATTTTCTTCCTCATCTGCAAGAAAAAAGATAAATATAAGATCTACATTAAGTAAGACATAAACATTTAAGTTAAACTTGACTGCGTAAACAACACAAAACCATCTGACCTTGTAAGTTGAAAGCATAATCTTACCAAACATAGAAACTCATAGAGATAATTACATTTTGTTTAACGACCTTGAATAAAATATAATGAACAGTTAACATTTTTCGTATCACTTTTCTTAAGCTAAAAAAACCCTTAATGACCGACGACCCATTAAATTGAGCATTAGATCTTTAAGTCTCAAGAAGGTTAAAACCATACTTATACAACTCCACTCTTCGGTGGATCCAAGGAAGAGAGAATGGATGTTTCAACCCCATTAATTACACAATGCTAAGATGTTTCAACCCCATTAATTACACAATGCTACACTAGATCACATTCTTCAAGATACCAAATAAAGAAATGACATGAAGAATGATCGTATATTTGACATGACAAAAATCCATAATTGTACAAATAGATATAAAAAGTTGAATATTAATGCTTATCTCAAACAACTTCAAATATCTGATGAACTACACATGTCTCTCGTGTGGTCTACCCTAATGTCAGGAAAACTCCACGTGTACTAAAAATTGCACTAAACTCCCATGTGGTCTAAAATAATCGACGTGAAACCCTATTTTAAACATTTTTCTTGTAAGAAATGTACGTCAAGTGTCTTACTGTGATTATATATTGTATATTTTAAGTTTGTAAATTGTTTTTTTTTTGGACATTTGTTTGTAAGTTGTTAGATAGCTAAAATATAACTATAAATGTCAATATTCAATATATTTTGGCCATTCAATATCTTAAAAAATAAAATATATCATTATCCCAAAAATAATCAATTTTATTGTATTTTGACCATTTAATACATAAAATTAAAATATAAAATATATAATTAGATTAATGTACTTGAATTACATTTTTAACAAGAAAAATGATTCGTGGAGGATTTGTGCCTATTAATTTAGACCACTTGCAGGTTTATTACAATACTCAGACCACGTGGAGTTCTCCTAACATTGGATAGATTTTGATCCTGTGAGTGTGATATTTAATACGTAAAATAAAAGGTCTTTAATCATTGCAAGTGTATGGGGTTCGTTGACAACTAATATGAATGAGTAAGTAAAGTGTTTTGCGTTCTTAGGATTAGCAAAGTTACGCTGATTGTGTTTAGTGAATTGTGGCTTAGTTGCAAAGGCAATAATATAAAATATAAATATTTGTTTGGTTTTCTAAAGATTAAGTAAATGCGAAAAAACTAAAAAATTAACTAACTAAGAATTAAATGCAAACTGACTAAGAAGAGAAAAGTAACATTGATCCGTAAATATATCTGGATCAATGTTAACATCACAGTTGATATTTGAAAAGAGGTTGATTGTACTGTATTGCCGAGTCAACTCGTTTGAGTTTGAGCAGCATTTGATTTGCTGTCACCTAAACTCCACCCTTGTAAATTACGTCATCACCGTTGATATTTGAGAAGGGGTTGATTGTCCCGTATTGCCGAGTCAACTCAGGTAGACTCGTTTGAGTTTGAGCAGCATTTGAGCTGCTGTCACCTAAACTCCACCCTCGTAAATTACGTCCTACATGGTCAGTAAAATTCGAATAAGTTTAATAATTAAATATTAATTAATACAGTAAATTACGGGTTTATACCTGAATCGTTCAATTCAGGTAACGAATCTACGGCGCTTCTTTGGCGTTGCATTGGATTTGGAGTGGATCTTCGTGGAGTGGATCTTCGTCGACTCTGAAATCAAATCCAAAAGGAGAAAAAGATTAATTCAACACAAATGTAGTAAAAGAAATCCAATTAATCAATATAATTAACATCAGAAAACGTGGAATCAAGAGAAATAAGGATTATATACATTTATTAAAAGATCAAACAAATCAAGAAAGTAAGATTAATGTACCAAGAATTGAACAAGGCCACAAAAAATGCTCGAAATGGAAAAAACCTATGATTAGAAAAGAGATGTCCAAGTTTCTCTTTTTCCCTCTCTATGTGCTGCATAAGGTAACCTAATATTATAAAATTGAGTAATAATTGCTAAAGAAAAAACGATGTCAACGATATTTACTCAATGAATAGGTTCTCAAGATATATCAAACAAAGTATACTCTGCTAACTATTACCTTTTTAAGGGACCGAAAATTAATTCATTTAAGTTGTTATTTTTTATCACATGGATAAATTTTAATTGGTCAACAATTCTATCTCAATACATCATTTCCGAAACCCATCAACATCTAAGCTGAACTCACTTTACCACCATTAAGGCTTGTACCACAATTATAATCATACAGGTTCATAAATAAAAGTATCTTTTAGATATTTTCTATTTATCTCTTTAAATATCTTCACTTAATAATTAGTATACATAGAGCTAGTAAATCAAATTAAAAAGTTAATCTTACCATGGGGACTAGTAATTTGATGGTTGACTGAAATGGCATGAGCAACGATCGTATCTTAGATTCACATGTGTACAAAATTATAAGTTAATTTTTCTTACCTTTAACACGTGACTCATTTTATTTAATAAGCATCAGGTCTTTGTTGTTGATATTTTTCTTATCAGCCCTAGATATGTAAAACTAATGAGTAACTAGTTCTAATCTATTTGCTAAAACTCAAATTAACTTATGTTTCTATGTAATATGTATACATAAACACCCACACAATTGTATAATATAGAATATGTGGGGCGCTAAGAAAGCTCTCAATGTTTTAGCCAATGGCAGAAGGTAGTAGAAACGATGGCGCTGAATCAAGGCTGATGTGATATGTGATTCTTGATTCATTCGTGACTAAGTCAATGAAAACTAACTCTATCAATGTATATCATAAATTATTCATAATTAACACATCCACTTAATTATTTATGATTTTCAATAAACGGATTAAAACAACCTACAACCTAGATTCGAAATATATCGATTTTTTAGAAGAAAATTAATCTGTTCAACAGAAAAGTTAATCAAAACTCCATTAATATACCCAAAATTAACCTGGAATAAAACTGAACACATATATAACCTAAGAGGCTAAGACTTAAAAAAATTAACAACTAATAAACGAAATTGATACTTTTTTTCACTTAAATATCAATAATCTAGATGTATCTGTAAAGTGTGTGTATTTTTTTGTGGATAGAGAGAGATGAATAAGTGAGAAGTATATCAAACCTTCGGATTTGGCGAGGATAGAGGTGGTTTCAGCAGGAGGCGACGCCGGCTGACGCCCTTCATTTTTGCGTTGTTTTTTCAAAAAGGGGCGTTTATGGTTGTGTTTGAGAAAGAGATCAAGAAAAAATGTATCGATCTGAAAAAGATGAGTTTGAGAAGAATGGTGATGGTGGTTTGTTTTTTAGTCGAGAAGGGGTGGTGGTGGTGGTGGTAATTGTTGAGAACGGTGGGGATTATGAATTGAAATTAGGATGGGATCGGGTTAAGTACACTGAACGAAGACGAGTTGGTGGGCCGAGCGGTTGATTATTTTTTATTTTGTCATAGTGCGGTTGATTTAAAAAATAAAATATATATATACCTATATTATATTACAAGGTTTTTTTGACACCGCCAAGATTGATTCTCGCCACACATAAGTGGTGGCCAAGATCGTTTCTGACCCCATTTATCATTAATACTATTAATTAATTCTTAATTACTTAATAAAAAAACATAAAACAAAAAACTTTAAATCTCTCTTTACATTTAATTTATAATATATATAATAAAGCAGAATATACTTAATTTCTCAAAATACTACTCAAAAATATCTAATTTCTTTCATAATTCTTTTATTCTTCTCATAAATATTTTAGAAATCTATATTATATTACAAGGTTTTTTGATAAATGGTGGCCAGGATTGATTCTGGCCACTTATAAATGGTGGCCAAGATCGTTTCTAGCCCCACCTATCATTAATACCATTAATTAATTCTTAATTACTTAATAAAAACATAAAACAAAAATCTTTCAATCCCTCTTTACATTAAATTTATAATATATATATATAATAAAACAGAATGTACCTAACTTCTCATATTACTAGTAAAAAATCTCTAATTTCTCTCATAATTCTTTTATTCGTCTCATAAATATCTTTAAAAAAATTATATTTTATTTTCTCAATTATTATATCTATATAAAAACCACATTGATCTTTTGAAAGAAAAAATTTCAAATTGGAAATATGGGATCAATGTATTAACCTACACGATTTTTCGAAAGGCCAACGAAAGAAATAATATCTATATTATATTTCAGAGTTTTTTATACGGTCCAGATTTACCCGCATAAGTGGTGGCCATGATTAAATCTGGCCAAACATAAGTGGTGGCCAGGATTTAATCTTGCTAAACATAAGTGGTGGCCAGGATTGATTCTGGTCCCGCTTATTAATTTTTTTTTTGAACCTGGGTTCGATTACTGTCAACGGAATTCATTTTTGCTTTATTGTCTTCAGACACGGGGGGGGGGGGGGGGGGGGGGGGGGGTTAACCTGGGCTCGATTTCTGTGAACAGAATTCATTTTTGCTTTAGTGTCTTCAGACATATATAAGTACGTCAGATTTTTTTTTAAAGTACCTATTCTCTTCCATATTTTTAAGTCGTCAGATTTTTTTTTCCTTATTTTTGGCCTTCAGATTAAGTTTAATTAATGGTTCGGATTGTTCAATTTAAATCGACAGCTCAAAATGTCTTGATTTCTGTCTATATTTTTCAACCGTTAGATTATATGTGGGCCATTTTATTATTATTAATTTATTTTTAATAATATAACTTATTATAACTAATTTTCACAATTTTATATTTTTTCAAATTTTTAAAAAACTAAAAAAAAATCACACTCACTTTCCTACTCACGTTCATGCACTTTTATTAGTTATGTTATTTAAACTATTTTTTTCAACATTATTATTTAAACTATTGGTCTATTTGATTGTAAAAGTGAACAATAGACAAAAGAAAACAACTATAAAACTTCAATTATCTCAAGAACAATGTGCTTATTTTATATTTTAATTTATTTTTTAAAATTATATTTTTCAGAGTGCCTTCAGGCACGGGTTTATATTTAGTATATATATATAACTGAAGTATTTGATAAAAAACCTAATAAAAGTACTTAATTATTTAATTAATTTTTTAATAATTAATTTTATAATAAAATATCTAATAGAATAATTATTTATAAAAATAATTTTTTTTATATTTTTATATTTTTACTATCCTTATTATTATATATATTATTTTATTTTTAATACAATATATTTTTTTAAATAGTAAACAAATAATAAGATACTTCCACCATCACCCTTACACCCACCACCACACACCCTACCCCAACCACCACCACTATCACCACTACCATGTATTTAACCACCACTACAGTCACCACAACCACAACCACCACCACCACCACCTACTACTACTAATTTCCATCACACACGCGCGTGTCCGTGATTTTTTTTTAAAATCGTCATAACTGATTCCTAAAAAATCATAAATGAAAAAAATTTCAATTTCGGATAAAGCAAATTAATATTTACGTCTATGATTTTTCTTGATTTTTTTAATATTTTTAATTTTTTTTTCGCAGACACGTAAAATATTAAATTCACATAGTGATTTTTTTCGCAAACATGAAATGCATTGTTCAAAACATGATATCCACAGTTAAAAACATGAAATTCCGTGTCTGCGAAAAAAGAAATCAAAAAATACAAAAAAAACAGAATTCAAAAAATTCCAAAAAAATCATAGAAGCAAATAGTAATTGGGGTATTTGCTAAAAAAGTCTAATAATAGTTAAATTAAGTTTTCAATAATTTATTTCATAATAAAATGCCTAATGAAATAATTATTTATAGAAATAATTTTCTTTATGTTTTTTATTACTTTACTACCCTTATTATTAAATATATTATTTTTGTTTTCATACAATATTTATTTTTAAATATTAAATAAATAATAAGATACTTCCACCACCACCCCTAGCCCTACCCCCACCACCACCACCCCTGCCCCAACCACCACCACCACCACCACTACTACCACTACCACCACCACCATCACCACTACCATGTATTTAACCACTACTACATCCACCACAACCACAACCACCACCACCTACTACTACTAAATTCATCACACGCGCGCGCGTACTTGAAAGTTTTTTTAAATCGTCATAACTATTTCTAAAAAATCATAAAAATAAAAAATTTGCATTTTTAGATAAAACAAATTAATATTTACGCCTATAATTTTTTTTTCACAGAATTCACGTTTCACTGTTTAAAACATGAAATTCACTGTTTGAAATAGTGATTTTTTTCCCAAACATGAAATTTATTGTTCAAAACATGCAATTCCGTGTTTGCGGTAAAAAAATTCAAAAAAACTCCAAAAAAATTTTTAGACGTAAATATTAATTTGCTCTATCCAAATATATAAAAAATATGATTTTTTAGAATTAGTTATGATGATTCTAATAAAAATTCACGGATACGCGAGTGTATTAGTTTTTGATTTTTTTTTTCTAATTTTTTTTCCTTTTTTTTAATTACTATTTGTAGGGGTATTTTAGGTTGTGACTTTATTTTTATAAAGAGTGTTATTCTAGGCATCTTTCTATAAATAGTTTTTTATTATGCATTTTTCGATTATTGGCTCTATAATATTTACCCAAGCAATAGTAGTATTAATCGATTTAGTTTGAGCGTTAAAATTCAGCGACCATTTTTCGAACTCTTAGGTATTTATAAAAAATCATGCAAGAACCCTCGCTTAGTGCAATATTAAAATATTATTCCTTCCCTGTTACCTCTACCCACCAATGATACCTTACCACTCAGACGACCACCATGTTGTTTTCCCGTCATCCACTCTCCATACTTTTGTCACTTATGATACTCTACAACAAAGTTTGTCACCAGTATCACTACAGTCTAAGCCACTGGTATTTGTCCATTATTATTTTTAACAAAGTTTCCTAAACATGCATCCATCTAATGTCCAAATTTGCAACATTCAAAACAAATCATATTTAACCCCTCCTATCCAACCTTACATTTTTCTCTACCTATTCGAATTTTCGACTCCCGAAACTTTCAAAATTCAAGTTCGGCGGTAGCGTTGAATAATTTTCTCTTTGCCTAACTTTTGTAAGTGACTCAATTGTTTTTTTTCAATTACCCCCTCCCCCATCTTACTTTAAATACATGAAGGATAATATATATCAGATGTACATTAAAGATACATACCTAAGCAGTAGTAGTATTAATCGACTTAGTTTGAGGGTTAAAATTCGACGACCATTCTCGCACTCTTCGGTATCTATCAAAAATAATACAAGGAACCCCGCTAGTGCAATATTAAAATCTTAATTACTATCAAATTTTACCATGAAATAGCCATAATCAATGTCCACAAGTTCAAGCATACATTTTGGCTTCCAAATTTGATAAAACTTCTTGGTAAGGTAATTGTATCCTACCTTGTGTCCTAGTAGTCTAATCACAACTATATCCTGCCATAATTGGATGCCCTCAATAATCTCATTTTAGAGCGCAACGCCTGGGTGATGTCACAATTATTAAAGAATTCGTCATGTGCATCCTTACTTGTGTGGTCAATTTCACTACTTCCTTCTATTTTTTTGCTTGTCTTCTTCCACATCTACCAAATTGGGATAACTGAGTTTAAACCCGTAAGTGAAGCATGGAAACCAATGATCTTCTTATGTTGTACTACTGATGTTGTTGTTATAGCTTGATGTACAACATAGGCAATTGGGGATTTACTAGAGTTGGGCTTGCTATCGTTTCCTCTTAGTCAATCATATTTGTTCTTGATCATCATAAAGAGAACGAAAATAAGGACTCCCACTTACCCTACACATAGTATCATCTGACACAAGTGTCTCTGTGGTGCCCTCGGTTACTAGAACCAGGACCAGAGTATTTATTCTAGGTGGCTCACCACGATTGGATATTTTGGGATCAGAGTTTGCGTAGTTAATGTGTGATGTTCTTCACAGGGAGAACTGGGGATTATTTTAAAAGGAAAAAAATTCTTTACATTTCAAATAAAGAACACTTTGGATAAGCCTTTTGTTCAACTTCATATCGAGATACTAGCAATCTGAGATATGTTGTGAAGTCTAAGCATAAACAAAAAACAACCTTTAAGTTCATAACTAAACATGACCTTAAAGAGAACTATTCAGGTTAAGAAAAAATTATTTATTTTCCTTTTATTACTTTAATAGATTTTTAAAATCTCACTAAATACTAAATTACAGACTCATCACAACATTGAAGAGAAAGCAAAAACAAGATGATGCAATGCCCGAATTATGTGAGTACACAATATCATAATAAAGGTAATAATTAACACTAAAATATGCAGAGATGAACCAAGCTCTGAAGCATCATTAGAGCCTCCATTATCATTTATCAGCTACAAATTTTCCTTGAGGCGTGCTCATGCTCAAAACAACAACACTGCAATTATCTTCAATTCCAATTTCAATCCCGGTGAACTTTGAATCATTTAGATGATTCGAGTATTGAGACTAAGTACAATTGGAAAGAAGAAGAGCCAAAACTATGATTAGAAAATAAGTAGGCTATATATAACACCATCCCTTGGCCTCGAGACATTTAAATCATACTTGACCGCAGATAGTCTTTTTTAAACAAAGGCTCAGTGTCTGGTACATGGTTGAGGTTTATCCAAAATTGGCCATTGAACTGGTCTGCCAATTCATTAGTGTTATGCATTCAATTTTATCTCTCTTTGATGGAGCACGTAAATATAATGTAGCCATGTAGTCATTAATTCCCCTGAGAAGATTTTCTTCCTCATCTGCAAGAAAAAAGATAAATATAAGATCTACATTAAGTAAGACATAAACATTTAAGTTAAACTTGACTGCGTAAACAACACAAAACCATCTGACCTTGTAAGTTGTAAGCATAATCTTACCAAACATAGAAACTCATAGAGAAGATTACATTATGTATAATGACCTTGAATAAAATATAAAATGAATAGTGAACACTTTTTGTATCACTTTTCTTAAGCTAAAAAAACCCTTAATGACCGACGACACATTAAATTGAGCATTAGATCTTTAAGTCTCAAGAAGGTTAAAACCATACTTATACAACTCCATTCTTCGGTGGATCTAAGGAAGAGAGAATGGATGTTTCATCCCCATTAATTACACAATGCTAAGATGTTTCAACCCCATTAATTACACAATGCTACACTAGATCACATTCTTCAAGATACCAAATAAAGAAATGACATGAAGAATGATCGTATATTTGACATGACAAAAATCCATAATTGTACAAATAGACATGTGCACAAAATATAAAAAGTTGAATATTAATGCTTATCTCAAACAACTTCAAATATCTGATGAACTACACATGTCTCTTGTGTGGTCTACCCTAATGTCAGGAAAACCCCACGTGGTCTAAAAATTGCACTAAACTCCCATGTGGTCTAAAATAATAGGCGTGAAACCCTATTTTAAACATTTTTCTTGTTAGAAATGTACGTCAAGTGTCTTACTGTGATTATATATTGTATATTTTAAGTTTGTAAGTTGTTTTTTTTTTCTTTTTGACATTTGTCTGTAAGTTGTTAGATAGCCAAAATATATCTATAAATGTCAATATTCAATATATTTTGGCTATTCAATATCTTAAAAAAATACCATTATCTCAAAAATAATCAATTTTATTGTATTTTGACCATTTAATACATAGAATTAAAATATAAAATATATAATTACATTAATGTACTTGAATTACATTTTTAACAAGAAAAATGATTTATGGAGGATTTGTGCCGATTAATTTAGACCACATGCAGGTTTATTACAATACTCAGACCACTTGGAGTTCTCCTAACATTGGATAGATTTTGATCCTGTGAGTGTGATATTTAATGCATAAAATAAAAGGTCTTTAATCATTGCAAGTGTATGGGGTTCGTTGATAAGTAATATGAATGAGTAAGTAAAGTGTTTTTCGTTCTTAGGATTAGCAAAGTTACGTTGATTGTGTTTAGAGAATCGTTGCTTAGTTGCGAAGGCAATAAAATAAAATACAAATATTTGTTTGGTTTTCTAAAGATAAAAGTAAATGCGAATAAATTAAAAAATTAACTAACTAAGAATTAAATGTAAACTAACTAAGAAGAGAAGAGTAATATGAGATAGTAGTGCTTGATCCTTGTTGGTAATCCACCTAAGTTACTTAATTAGATGTTTCTAAACATAAGGGAAAATTGGTAATTCTATGATAGCCAGGATTCAATTCTCATTTAACCCCTCCCAGGTGAATAGGACACTATCCTCCACCTTTAGTGACCCTCCCAGGTGACCCTAATTGATTTTGGACGAATTTGTTTTACCCTATTAACTACTTGGTTAACCAAGCCCTTTCCGCTCATTGACTCGTAACAAGCGCTTATATCCTAGGTCTGCAATTAAATCCCCCTCTTGGACGACAATCTAACTACTATTAGTATCCTATACTTGATCAGGGTATGAATTGCTTTAAGGCATGAAAATATAATCAACAAGAATTTAAGACAGTTTACTAAATACTGAAAATATCTCAAAAACTAAAAATCACTAATTAATTAACTTTGGTTCATACACTATGCAATCTCAAGCGCAAAATAGTTTAGCTCATATTAAAATACTGAAAATAAATTACTAAAACTAAATACTTCATAATTAAACCTAAAAACATAAATAAATTACTCTAAGATAAATGATGAAACGGGCTTTGGATGATTAGAAATTGTGGAGTTGTTGTTTGAAAACCCTTCCACCTTCTCTTCCTTAGCTCTCAGGCGTATTAGTTTCTCTCTGATATGAATTATGTATGTTTTCAAGCTAATTAAAGGTATTTATAGATTTCCAGGTCGTTTTTAGGTCACATGGGCCCTTTTGGATAGTCCAAAAGGCCTAGCACGTTTTACTAATGTGGAGAACTTTGAGTCACTGCAGTAGAATTGCAAAAACTTTTGCATCTCAACTCTGAATTGACCACTGTTTCTTCTCAATTGGCCCTGACGTCGATATCTTTTCAACTATAATAGAATAAGGTCAAAATCTCTTGCCAATTTCCGTGGTAATTGAAACAAGTCACGTCATCTTTCCAGAATTTTCCCAAATGCTTCCAAACTTGACTTTTTCCTCTATGTATGCCTCGCTTTGGGTTTAGATTTGACTCTCTTGGTTTTTCTATTTTCTCTTGGGATTCCATGTCGACCATGTACCTAAAAACTACACACTTAACACACGATTAAAGCACAAAATACTCTAAAAATAGCAATACGCCCAAATCAAGACATGAAAGTATGAAACATCATATATTAGGGAATAATCCCTCTATTAAGTACATTAATCACCCTAAAAGATGTATCGCGATACGATTAGTCTATCACAAAAGACGAGACATCAATAGACCACATGCAGTCAGGTGTAATTTACGCTTAAATATTTCTTTTCACCATATGATTGTACTAGATGTCCCTCTATTATACCAAAATTTCACTATATGCCCCTATATTATGTAAAATTGCACTATAGGCCCATACATACAGTATATATGTGGAATGGAGGAAATTACGAGGTTTTGGTTCAAAATATGCATCTTCTGGATCCATTAACTCTTCCACTCTATGAAACAACTATAAGGGAAGCAAAAGACAAAGAGCATTAATATATATTACCCCCATTTGTTTCACCCTTATCTCAACTTTTGTCTGTCATTGTATGTGACATTAAACAAAAGAGAGAGAAAATAAATAATTAGAAGTTTTCACGAATAAGAACCATGTTGAGTCGAGACAATGAAATATCTCCCTCTGCTGGTGGTGGTGAAGTCTTATATGAGTCTAATGAGGTAAACCCGAATAGTTGGCAGGCTAAGCCCCTGCCCTGTAAGCTTCAAACTTTATACATAACTAAAGTTATTGTAATTTTTCAAAACAATCATCGAATACAAATATATTCAATTTAAGAAAAAATGATATGGAATCTAATGGACATATTAATGCATCACAATACTAGAAGTTTCAAATTTGAGAACACCACATAAGATATATGTATAGATTATAAGACCAAATTATCCTTAATCAAGGTTAAAGAAGAACAAGTGCACATATTTTTACAAATCTCTCATAGACCATAAGATATTTTGAGAGGATATTTGCTTGATCATCAGGTTCGTTTTTAGTTACTCATAGAACGGGCCCGAAACGTCCCAAATTTCTTATACAATACAATTTATCTCTTTTTTTATTGGAAACATAATATAATAAAAAATAAAATGTGATTGTACATCAACCCCAGGCTTTCTAACATAATGTCAAATCTACTTTCCTATACATTATCCCATACATATCTAGGTAGAAGAATATAAAATTCTTGAAAAAAAAATTCTTCCCCCCCCCCCCCCCCCCCCCCCTCCCCCAACATGATTTTCATCCCTAAGCCAACCCCAAACTAGGAGTTAACATTAAAAAAATCGGACGATGTCCCAAACCCCATTGATTTTTCTAACTTCTCAGCACCCTTGCCCGAGTTCAATCATGGATCTGCCCCTTCTCTTGATGATTCTTTTTTTAACCACTTGAGACACTTTTGAATGGTGGATATAGTTCTTTCTAGGCCCACCTGCTCACTTATAGTCCTTCAAACCTCCTCTAAAAACTAACACCTAAAGAAGAAATGATTCTCCATCTCGTGTTCCTCTTTGCAAAGGTCGGAAGGAAGCTTAGTGCATGAAACTTTAAGAACTGAGTTACAAAGTACAATAAGATCCTTCAAGTTTCCAGCACATGGAACTGAGTTACAAAGTACAATAAGATCCTTCAAGTTTCCAGCACATGGATTCATTTCCAAAGGACGCACAAGATTCTAAAGCTCAGTGCATGAAACTTTTAAAATTGAGTTACAAAGTACTATAAGATCCTTCATGTTTCTAGGGGTTCATTTCCAAAGGACGCACAAGTCCAAAAATTGAAATGGTTGCGAATAATCAAAGGCTTTATATGAGATAGTGGGTAGAAGAGTTTGGTCGACATAGCACATGTGTATTTTATAGATCTTATAAGCAGAAATTTTGTCACAGCTGTCAAAGAAAGATCATGTGGAAGATTCTTTTACCTTCCTTGAATACTTAGTGATGCTCCTCCTTGTTACGAAGGAATGGCTACAATGTAATTATTAGCGTAAAGGATCATTGTCCTTGTTTGTATAAATCCGTCAAGAGGAACGAGAAGAATGTCAAAGTAACATGACAAGGATGATCCAAGTAAGGATAACTTGTAAGTATGCAAATATCTCTCTACAATGGACATTCAATTAATTTGTATTTTGAAATTCTATATTTGCGAGTCATTTACTAATATAACGCGCACAGAGGAGAGGGCAGATTCTTTGTTGATGCTGGAGTAACGAAGAAGCGAATGGTATTGGCCTTTACGGCTCCATTTATTTCACCATTGTCAGATTTGTAAATTTTTTAAATATGGTTTCTTTTCCATCTAATAAATTTACCTAATAAATTAAGATCTATGCTTCAGCCGAAATTGTCTTGCTGATTTGACAGCTTTCTTCATAATGTGTGTTTTGTTTTTTTGTATAACCCGAGAACAAGTTTTAAGTAAAAGAAATAATATTACAGTAATACTACTCCTATTATTCTTGAAATAAATACAGAACGAGGAAGTAAAAATCCAGCACTCCAAAACATCTGAAATGACATGACCATCAATCCTATCTCCGAGTAGGCAGGAAAAGGCTCCGAATAATCTTTTCCTTAAACGGAAATTTCTGAATTCTGACTCATCATGAAATTCTTGGTGGGCCCATCTTCAACTCTACTCTTACACACGAGGGGCAATACCAATACCCTTGAGGAATCCTAGCAAGTGGAGGATTCAAACAGAATGTGACACACCCATCTTCTTTAGATTCTCCCAGGGCACTTTAGGAATTTCACATGTGGGACCCAAAAAATATTCCACTCTCTTTGTTGCCTCAGGGGTCAATGACTCTAGTTTCTTGTAACTTATCAATTCACCTGTCATGAAGAGAAAGATGTTACTGTGAGTAGATAGATACTTTACATGTATGTGTATCCATAGGTCTAACTACCTAACCAACTAACAGTTAAAACACAGCTATTGACATCTAAGCAATAGTCAGCTTTTCTGTTTGACTACAGTTTACATAACTATACAAGAATTAGCAAGCAAGTTATAGGGTGTTTTCAGGTACTAGACATAGAGACAACAATGGGTGCACACACCTTTCCCTTATATATTTTAACACCAACAAAATACTTCAACTTTTAATAAATCATTCATGGGTTAATATAATTACGTTAATTTTAATTCGCTAGCCCCTCTATTAAAAGAATAGGCACCAGATACCCTTGTCCTTCTGGTTAAGACCATTACATTTTATTAACGAAAAGCCCCTCTTGCTCTATGAAAAGAGCTATTTCTCTATTTCGAAACTTTTTCACTCCTTAATCTCAAACCTATCTTTCATTCTAACCCAAAACTTATTCAAAACCTATCAATTATACTCTCTATAGTCTATACTCCTTAAGAAGAAAGAAGAGTACAAGTCTCTCTTTTCCCTCTCTATGTGCTTCATAAGGTAACCTAATATTATAAAATTGACTAATAATTGCTAAAGAAAAATAGGATGTACAACGATATTTACCCAATGAATAGGTTAACATGGGTAAATTTTAATTGGTCAACAATTCTATCTCAATACATCATTTCCGAAACCCCATCAGCATCTAAGCTGAATTCAATTTACCACCACTATATATATATATATATATACACGTATATTAAAGCTTGTACCACAATTATAATCAAACAAGTTCATAAATAAAAGTATCTTTTAGATATTTTCTATTTATCTCTCTAAATATCTTAACTTATTAATTAGTATACATAGAGCTAGTAAATCTAACTAGCAAGCAAATCAAACTAAAAAGTTAATCTTACCATGGGGACTAGTAATTTGATGGTTGACTGAAATGGCATGAGCAACGATCAGTTATATAGATTCACCTGTGTACAAAATATAAAAGTTAGTTTTTCTTACTTTTAACATGTGACTCATTTTATTTAATAAGCACCAGATCTGTGTTGTTGATATTTTTCTTATCAGCACTAGATATGTAAAACTAATGAGTAACTAGTTCTAATTTATTTGCTAAAACTCAAATTAACTTATGTTTCTATGTAAAATGTATACATAAACACGCACACAATTGTATAATATAGAATATGTGGGAAGCTGAGAAAGCTCTCTCAATGTCTTTAGCCAATGGCAAAAGGTAGTAGAAACGATGGTGCTGAATCAAGGCTGATGTGATATGTGATTCTTGATTCATTCGTGACTAAGTCAATTAAAACTTACTCTATCAATGTATATCATAAATTATTCATAAATAACACATCCACTTAATTATTTGTGATTTTCAATAAAGTATTAAAACAACCTACAACCTAGATTCGAAATATATCAATTTTTTAGAAGAAAATTAATCTGTTCAACACAAAAGTTAATTAAAACTCCATTAATATACCATAATCAACCTGGAATAAAATTGAACACATATATAACCTAAGATGCTAAGACTTAAAAAATTAACAACTAATAAACGAAATTGATACTTTTTTTCACTTAAATATCAATAATCTAGATGTGTATGTAACGTGTGTGTATTTTTTGTGGATAGAGAGAGAAGAATAAGTGAGAAGTATATCAAACCTTTGGATTTGGCGAGGATAGAGGTGGTTTCAGCAGGAGGCGACACCGGCTGACGCCCTTCATTTTTGCGTTGTTTTTCCAGATAGGGGCGTTTATGGTTGTGTTTGAGAAAGAGATAAAGAAAAATGTTTCGTTCTGAAAAAGATTTAGTGAGTTTGAGAAGAATGATAATGGTGGTTTGTTTTTTTAGTTGAGAAGTGGTGGTGGTGGTGGTGGTGGTGGTGGTGGTGGGTTTAGGGATGGGTCGGGTTAAGTACCGGGAACGAAGACGAGTTGGTGGGCCGAGCGGTTGATTTTTTTTATTTTTTATTTTTGTCATAGTGCGGTTGATTAAATTAATTTTTATACCATTTTTAAGAAAAATTAAAAAGCTTGCTTTTTACCAAAAAAGGATTTCTTTATTATCCTGAGATTTATTACGTCCTTATCTTTATAACCATTATGAAAAATAAATAAAACATTTACTAAATTTATGCTAACATTGTAAAATCACAATTATTTAATTAATGTAATTAACAAATGTTTAGGTGTTTGCATATCTTTTTTAATTTTAAAAGCTATTATGTTTATTACATAATTGGAAATATTTTTATTTGGATTTAAGAAAATTAAACCATATTATATATATATATATATATATATATATATATATATATATATATATATATATATATATATATATATATATATATATACTAGATAAAACCCATGTCTGAAGACACTGAAGAAAAAATTTGTTTTGTTAACGGAAATTGAACACAGGATCAAAGGGTGAAGGTCAAGGTTAAAGTTAGGGTTAAGGTTTTTCTTTTGTTGCTCATCAAGAAGAAGGTTAGGTTAAGGTTAAGGTTAAGGTTGAGTTTAAGGTTAAGGTTAGGGTTAAGGTTTAGGTCAAGGTTAAGGATGAGGTTATTTTTAAGGTTAAAGTTAAGGGTTAAGGTTAAATTTTAAGTTAAGGTTAAGGTTAAATTTAACTTTAAGATTAAGGTTAAGTTAGAGTTAAGGTTTAAGATTAAACGTTTAAGGTTTAACAAAATTCCAGGTTTAAGGTCGAATATTAGCGCGATGATTATGTATCTGTTTAAGGTTAAGTTTACATTTAAGATGAAAGTTAAGGTTAAGGTTTAAAGTTAAGGTTAAGTTTAAGGTTAAGGTTTAAGGTTTAAGGTGTAATGTTTAAGGTTCAAGGTTCAAGGTTCAAGATTAAGGTTAAGTTTTAACTTCAAGGTTAAGGTTATGGTTAAGATTTAGGTTAAACTTAAGATGAAGGTGAATGTAAAGGTTAAGGCTTGAGATTCAAGGGTTAAGGTTTAAGGTTTAAGGCTTAAGGTTAAAGTGAAGATGAAGATAAAGTTGTAAGGTTTAAGGTTCAAGGTTCAAGGTTCAAGGTCAAGGTAAGGTTTAAGGTGTAAGGTTTAAGGTTAAAGGTTAAGGGTTAAGATTAAAGTTAAGGTTAAGGTGATGATGAAGATTAGGGTTTAAGGTTTAAGATGTAAGGTTTAAGGTTTAAGTTTAAGGTTAAGTTTAATGTTGAGTTTAGGATTAAGGTTAATGTTAAGGATAAGGTTAAGATTAAGTTTTAGATTAAGGTTAAGTTTAAGGTCAAGGTTAGGATAAGGCTAAGGCTAAGGATAAGTTTAAGAATAAGGTTAATAGCTAAGGGGTTAAGGTTATGGATAATAGGTTGAGGGTTAAGGTTAAGGTATAGTTTAAGTTTAAGGTTAAGGTTAAGGTTAAGGTCAAGGTTAAGGTCAAGGTTAAGGTTAAGGTCAAGGTTAAGGTTAAGGTCAAGGGTAAGGTCAAGGTTAAGGTTCAAGTTAAGGTTAAGGTTAAGGTAAAGGTAAAGGTAAAGTTAAAATAAAGTTAAAGGTTAAGGTTAAGTTTAAGGTTAAGGTTAATGTTAAGGTTAAGTTTAAGGTAAAAGTTAAGGTTAAGGTTTGGGTTTAGGTTAAGATTAAGGTTAAGGTTTGGGTTTTGGTTTGGGTTTGGGCTAAGGTTAAGGTTAAGGTTAAGGGTAAAATTAAGGTTAAGGTTAACGTTAAGGTTGATAGTTAAGGGTCTAAGGTTATGGATAAGGGGTCGAAAAATCGTGTAGGGTAATACACTGCTCCCATATTCCCAATTTGAAAAAACATCTTTTAAGAGATCAATGTGTTTTTTATATAGATACAATAACTGAGAAAATTAAAAAAATTAAAAATTTTGAGAGATTTATGAGAAGAACCAAATAATAATGAGATAAATAAGGGTGAGAGAAATAATTTTTTTTTAAATATTAATAGAAAAAATTAAATGCAGGATAGTCTTATAATTTTTATAATTAATAATGTAACTTTTATTGATACATTTTTACAATAAAATATACTTCATTTCTGCTATTAAAGTATTATTAAACAAAATATCAATTTGTTGTAATTTGGTTGTAAAAGTCCAAATCGGATTTGCCCAATTGTTCAGTGTTTCAAGATATTATTATTATTTTTATCTCCACCATATATTTCAATATTATTTTCTTTCATTAGCTTTTCAAAAAATCGTGTAGGGTAATACACTGCTCCCATATTCTCAATTTAAAAAAAATATTTTGAAAGATCAATGTGGTTTTTATATAGATATAACAAATGAGAATATAAAAAAAGTAAAATTTTAAGAGATTTATGAGAAGAATAAAAAATTAATGAGAGAAATAAGGGAGTGATTTATGTTTTTTTGTTTCAAAATATAATTTTTTTTATTAAGTAAATAAAGATTAGTTAATGGTATTAATGATAAGTGGGGTCAAAATCAATTCTGACCACCACTTATGTTTATCCAGATTAAATTCTGGCTACCACTTATGTTTAGCCAGATTTAATCCTGGCCACCACTTTTGTGGGTAAATTTGGACCGTAGAAAAAACTCTGAAATATAATATAGATATTATTTTTTTTTCATTAGCTTTTCGAAAAATCGTGTAGGTTAATACATTGTTCCCATATTTTCAATTTGAGAATTTTTCTTTTAAAAGATCAATGTGGTTTTTATATAGATATAATAATTGAGAAAATAAAAATAAATTTTTTTAAGATATTTATGAGAAGAATAAAAAAATTATGAGAGAAATTAGAGATTTTTGAATAGTAATATGAGAAGTTAGATACATTCTAATTTATTATATAAATATTATAAATTAAATGTAAAGAATGATTTAAGGTTTTTTGTTTTAAGTTTTTTTATTAAGTAATTAAGAATTAATTAATAGTATTAATGATATGTGGGGCCAGAAACGATCCTGGCCACCATTTATGTTTGACCAAGAATCAATCATGGCCACCACTTAAAAAAAACTGTGTAATATAATATAGATATAAATTAATTATGGCCAATTAATAAAGGTAATAGGAAATAGCTATCTATTTATTGGAAATTTGAATATTGAAACATTTTCCTTAATAACAAAACAAATTATTATGAGATTGTGACACTTTTTGCAATACCATAAACCGTATTTATGATACCATTTTGCAGATTGAGAGATTGTGCTCGCTTCTCTCACAATACAGTGGTACGCCAATATCTCCACCTGCTCATCTCAACCAGCCACTCAATTTGGACATGAACATGTTCCCAGGGAAGTTCAACACTCAACCACCCATGATGATCATGCCTATGCCACCTTTCATGCCTGAAACCCCCCATGTCCCTACTGGTGGTTTAATCCTCGAGGAGGATAAACCTGTTGCAATGGAGTTAGCTATTTCCTCCATGAACGAGTTGTTGAAGATGTTTCAATTGGCTGATCCACTTTGGGTTCTATCAAACGATGGGAAACCAGTGCTTAATGTTGAGGAGTATGAAAGGTTGTTCCCATGGCCCATGAGTGTTAAGCCTCAGTGCAAGTACAGGGTTGAAGCGTCTCGTGAAACTGCTGTGATTATCATGAATAGTGTCACCCTCGTTGATGCTTTTCTCGACGCTGTAAGTTATTGCTTTGTTTTCATTAACCATTCTTTTATGTGGTGTCTATATATGTTATAACTAATTTTTTATTTAAATTAATGTAGAATAAGTGGATGGAGCTCTTCCCATCTGTGATATCTCGAGCAAAAACGCTTCAAGTGGTAGCATCGGGTGTTTCTGGAAACGCTAGTGGAACCCTTCTTTTGGTTAGTGTCGTTAATTAAAATGAAATAATTCATCTTATCATAATTTTCTTTAATTAGTTTAAATTAATTTTTATGTTATCTTGTACAGATGTATGCTGAGCTACAAGTTCTCTCTCCTTTGGTTCCTACAAGGGAAACCCATTTCCTACGCTATTGCCAACATAATGCCGAGGAAGGATCTTGGGTGATTGTTGATTTCCCTCTTGAAAATTCGCCTACTAGCAGCTCAATTTCTTATCCTTATTACAAAAGGAAGCCCTCTGGATGCATCATTCAAGACACACCTAATGGATATTCCAAGGTAATTTTTCTACTTGTTTGGAATATCAAGAACTAATCTTTTATTATCATTAACTAATCAAGAACTAATTATCTTACAGGTTACATGGGTCGAACACTCTGAGGTTGAGGACAATCATGTTCATCAAATTTATGATCATAATGTGCGTAGTGGAATGGCTTTTGGAGCGAAACGTTGGCTATCCGTGTTGCAGAGACAATGCGAGAGGTTTGCTAGCTTGATGGCTAGAAACACCCCTGAACTTGGAGGTACCTTCTTTCACTCTTTTGAGTATTGACCATTTTCTTACCTTTTTTTTAAACCTAATTCTAACTTTTTTGTCCAATTTGATAGCTATATCCACGCCAGGAGCGAGAAAATCTCTGATGAATCTGGGTCAGAGAATGATTAGGACTTTCAGCACTAGCATAACCTCGGCTTATGGACAATCATGGACCGCACTTTCTGATTCCCCTGCGGACACTGTTAGAATTACTACTCGCAAAATTGTTGAGCCGGGTCAACCCAACGGGTTAATGTTGACTGCTGTTTCAACTACTTGGTTGCCGTTTTCACATGTTCAAGTTTTCGATTTCTTGCGCGATGAACAGCGCAGAGCTCAGGTTGGTATAGTACTATTTATTCATAATTTTTTGGAATTTAATTAATTTATACAAGTTCAAGATAATTCATATGTGGTTCATATCACAGATGGATTTGCTTTCAAATGGAAATTCCCTTCAAGAAGTGGTGCATATTGCGAATGGCTCTCATCCTGGAAATTGCATCTCCCTTTGTCACATTAATGTAAGTTTTTTATTCTACTTCATATTTAGTTGATCGTATATTTTTCTTATAATTCATTGAACAAATTAGTCGATGTGTAGTATTTTTCTCCCGGACCTTAGCCAAGGGACATAGTGATAGCTAGTTTTAAAAAATATCATTTAAGAGATAGATAGTTAGCCTAGTGGTTAGGTTACTCCGCAGAGACCAAGAGGTCCTAGGATCGAATCTCATTGGAGTCATTTACTCCGAGTCCAAAGTGGCTCTCTCATGTATGCAAAAAAAAAAAAAAATATCATTTAAATACCTTATGGCCCTCCAATTTTCTACTAGGTATTTAAATGGGTTTTTTAAATGGACAGGTGGCAAGTAACTCATCACAAAGGGTAGAGCTAATGTTACAGGAGAGTTGCACGGATGATTGTGGAAGCTTAGTTGTATATGCAACTTTTGACGTTGAGGCTCTTCAATTTGCTATGAACGGTGGGGATACTTCACGCATCAATCTCCTTCCTCTGGGCTTCGTCATCATCCCTGTGGGCCCCACCAACAATTACTCAGACAACAACGAAGGACAATCCTCTGGAGAAAATCATGTGCCTGCTGCTCCTCTTCGTTCAGATAATCATCTTGGATGCCTTCTCACTGTGGGCCTTCAAGTTTTAACCAGTTCTGACCCTACTGCTAAGCTCAAACTCTCCAGTGTTAATGCTATCAATCACCATCTTGGAAATACGGTTCAGCAAATACAGGCTGCGCTTGGCTGCGAAAAGGACGACAGTGGTGGCGGAAACATTGCAACTTCCGGCGAGGTGGTGACTCCAGCGAAGAATGCTCAGGACGACTCTCCCTGAATATCACCTGAGACCACCCTTTTCTCTTTCTCGTAACGGTAAACGAATTCTTGTATGTGCTATAGACCAAGTTAGTGGTGTCGCTCCCTTTTCACCATTAGCACCACTTGGTCTATAAATCATATAAGAGTGACATTTCTGAGAGAGAAAGATGAGGGGGTGACTTTTGGGGGGTAACTAGTGAAGTTTTAAGTTTGTGGACCTGCATGTAGGATAATAAATGCATACACACAGTAGACTGTAGAGTAACGAAGAAAAGTAGTTGGTAGGTTGATGAGAGTGGTTTATGTAATGAATTTAATCTGGATGATGATAAGAGTGCAAGGAGGAGGGTTTGCAAAGCAAGTCAAGAGCGCACCATATGTGATCCTTTCTACCTGTTGAGGTGTCAAGTATTGTTTTAGATGCCTCACTAGCCAGAAAGGATGGTGGTTCGGGATTTAACTTCTTGCTCCTTGCATCATTTGTGGATTTCCTTTTGAATTATTATTAATCAATGCATTTGAAAATTTCGTGTTTAATGTTTGTCTAGAACTTTTTGAATCTAAAAATATCCTCAATTTTATTCAACAAAAAATAAATCCCCAAGGGCTAGGGGTGCAACACATACACCCCGCCCCCCTCTTCCTAGCCTTGTATATTTGCCCCGGCCTATAAACTATAACTAAAACATAATCTACCTTTTATTTAAAATAGTAATATAATCCCTTTTAATTATACTTAAATAAAAATAACTCTACAGTTTTGGCTAAGTAAGAATCTACTATTATTATGGATCTTTAAGTAGAACTTAGGATGTGAAGAGTTTGTAGTTAAGCGAACATCTAGGGTGTGTTGTCAAAGGAGGGCAAATGACTTTATAGAAGTGATGCGATTTCTATTAAGGGTGCGACTTTAGTTGCCAAGGAACTTATAAGTATAACATAGCTTTCATTGACACTTATCAAGTTTTGGAGCCTTATTATAGTTCTTTAATACAAAAATGATCAATACGAGTCAGTATGGGTATGATTGATGAGGAGATGAGATAGTCTATGTTGCATGTTGAAGACTAATGGGTTCACTTAAAAGTTTTTAGTTAGTCTTTGATGTATGCAAGATGGTTGTAAAGGATTTCTTGACTCAAGATACCCTCTTTGGGAGAAGTGAACTCTACAACTATCACTTTGGTACCTTAGAAGAATAATCCTACTCAAGGGAAGGAATATAGGCCCATTACATGTTGCAAGGACCTATATAAGTGTTTATTAAATTAATCTCTAAACTCAAGCATGTTTTGGCAGCGCAAACTTTATGAATCAATCTGCCTTTATACTAGGAAGAAAAATAAGTTAGGATATCTTTATTAGAAAAAGACTGTATGGGATATACTATAAAGATGATCTCTCTTAGATGTTTAACTTAATTTTATGAGAACCTATGACTTTGTAAGTTGTGATTTTATTTTGAAGGTAGTTGAGGACTTAATTTCCCCGAGTAGATAATTAAATGGGTGCAAATGTGCATTGAGACTCATGGCCACTATATTTATTACAATGAATTTATGGAAGGTTATTTTAAGGGTAATTATGACTCATGCAAGTGGAATTCAACTGTCAATTTATCACATAGTGATTCAAGGCCTAAAAATTGGGAACTTTCTATTTTAAGTCCCAATTAAAAATAATTCTTATTAGATTTCCATTTCTAATTTTTTGGTTTGATTTTTTACTTTTTTACCTATGTTCTTAGTGGATATAGACCCATAACGTTGTGTCTTTTATTACTTTGTATTTTATTTTTCTTAAAAGGGGGTAAAGCAAAATGTATGCATGGTGAGACGTGTATATTTCCTATGAAATTAGTCGTGGTGCGCGAAAACTGGTCTGAACACCCATGATATAAAAAAAAACAAGTAAAGTTTTGACGATATAATGATCAAACCAATTGATGATCTCTTTTAAATTTTATGTATTAAACGCTAAATATTATTTAGTTAAGTTAGTAAATTTTAAAAATAAAGAACAATTAAATTTTTTTACATAAAAATAAATTATGTGTTTAAATATATTATATAAGTTAAAGAAAAAATGTTATATGATTCTAGTTAATTAGGTTTGTGTTATTATAAAAAACAATTACAAATTAAAATTATAAATGAATAATAGGTATGAAGTATAATTATAGAGCAACTAAAATAGTAGAACGGAAAATTGATGCGACAAATTTATAAAGTAAATGTATTTTGATACAGCATTATGAGATATAGAGTATATAAATAGCGCATATGCGAGAGATGGTCTAAAGTATATTATAGGGGAATCAATGCTCCATTTCAATTCATTTTTATTTATTTATTCGGATTTTTCTCTTTTTCTCCTCTCTTCAAATAATTGTTTTATTCTCTCTCTCTCTCTCTCTCTCTCTCTCTCTCTCTCTCTCTCTCTCTCTCTCTCTCTCTCTCTCTCTCTCTCTCTTGTCAAATAATTGTTCCCTTCACTAGCGCATGCAACTCACTCGAGTCCACTTCGATAATCAAGGGGGAGTTACCCCTACATACCGCCATCTTCAAACCATAATGTAAAGCCATCAATTATGTTTCTAAGGGTGATTGCACGATACAACTCCCTGAAAAACCATCCAAGTAGTCACCTCTAATATTGCGAAAAATCACCTATTCCCGCCTTTGATTTATCTGCATCAAAAGTGTGAGTGAAAAATCACCGTTTGAAACGAAACAGAAAGAAAGGCAATTCAAAACAAGAAAAAAGTAAAAGCAGTTTTTAATGATAACTAACTGTTACACGAAATTGATATTACAAACACGAAAATCAAACTTACACGGAAAAAGCGAAAAACGAACACTACACGAAAGTAATCCTAGTGTTAAAAAGATATTCCGGAAGTGTACCGGTATCTCCAAACGGAAAGACTACTACTACTATTCTTATTTTTGGAGAAGTGGAGAGAGTGTTTTTCTTTGCTTTGTTGTGATTTTCGTAGTGACTACTGGTGGAGAATGGGGTCCTTATATAGGGAGAAATGAAGACCCAAGCCAAGCCATTCTGAAACGTCCAATTAAGTCCACGATTCCCTCCCGGATTTGATTTGATTGGATTGACAATTTTTATTGACTTGTAACCTCCACGTTTTTTATTTATTGTAACAGCTTTGACTTTTGACCTTTGAGATATTCCCACGTGTTTGACCAAGTGATTGCTGCTAGAATATTCCATCTCTTCTAACGTGTGCGTGATTGGTGGAGATTTGTCTTTTACGTTTAAGTTTGAGTTGTCAATGCCCAATGCCCACTATAAGAGCTGGTAGAAAAATCTCTTTCATTTTTCATTTTTTGACTCCCCAAACTCCCCAACGACCCCACGACCCACGACCGTCGCCGTCGCCGGTGCCGGTGCCGGGCCGGGCCGGGCGGGTGGGTGGTGGTGGTGGTGGTACGCGCGTGTGGGCTTAATCATTGTCTTGCCATGTGCATGGGTATTGGCTTTTGGACTTTGTTAATACCACAAAGTATAAAAATGGCTTTTAGCCTTTCTTGGCCACCGATGTGGGAAGGAAACCTTTTGTTTCCTTTCAAATTTTCCAACAATCCCCCACATATTTGAATGTCAACAAAAAGTTTGAAGAGAAGGTGATCAGGGTTCCATGAGTTTCAGCGTTTGGGTGAATTGTACTTAAGTGCCAATATCTTTCGGTTTGAATTGTCACGTAGTGAAGTGAGGCATCCACCGAATTCCGTTTAAGTGAACATACTCTTGAACTTTAACGGTTTTTGATCGAGGCCCTCACAACACATACTCTACCCTGCTGAAGGTTATGGTTTCCTCGAACCTCACCTTTTCGCTGGGTTTATCAAGTCCTTCTCTAAGAACCACCTTTGCGGGCTATGAACTTTGTGGATACCTTTATTTACATTTGTTCAAGGACGTCTCCTTAACATTTTGTTGATAAAGGTTTTGGGTTTTGCTACCCTTGAATTCATCAAGTCCTTCTCGAAAGGACCACCATAGAGGCTATGAATTCTGATTCATCAAGTCCTTCTTAAAAGGACCACCATAAGTGGCTATGAATCCATATTACTTTAGTTTCATGCCATAGGGATGGATGGAGATCACCTTGACTCAAGAGTCACATGTCCCCCATTGATGGGTCTTAACCCCACCCCCCCTCGACGTTTCCAGGACTACTCTCCTGGGTAGGCCTTTGGTAAAAGGATCAACGAGATTTTCCTCTGATCGTACATACTCCAAGGCTATCACACCATTCTTCAGTAACTGTTTTACTGAGCCATGTCTGATGTGTATATGTCTCTTCTTTCCATTGTAGGCACTTTGATGAGCGACTACAATGGCTGCTTGTGAAACACAATGGATACACACAGGTGTGGCCTTTCCTTCCCAAAGGGGCAAATCTGATAAGAGACTTCTCAACCACTCAGCTTCTTGTCCAGCCATTTCTAGTGCTATAAACTCGGACTCCATGGTGGAGCGTGCTATACAAGTCTGTTTAGAGGACTTCCACGATATAGCACCTCCTCCTAAGGAGAATACATAACCACTGGTAGAGTTAACTTCGTCATTGTCAGAGATCCAATTTGCATCACAGAATCCCTCCAGAACTGCAGGAAATGAGCTGTAATGCAAGCCTAGATCCATGGTACCTCGCAGGTACTTCAAAAGACGACGAAGTGCAACCCAGTGGTCATTACTCGGGTTATGCGTATAGCGACTAAGTCTACTAACGGCGTAGGCAATATCGGGTCGAGTGTAGTTCATTAAGAACATCACACTACCTATGATTTTGGCATATTCATTTTGGGATACAACATCTCCATAATTTTTAGACAAATGAATACTGGAATCATAAGGAGTGTTTACAGGTGTCACCTCAAAGGAGTCGAATTTCTTCAACATCCTTTCTACGTAATGAGACTGATTTAGGGAAATACCATTACTGCTCCTAATGATTTTTACCCCAAGAATTACATCTGCTTCTCCCATGTCTTTCATGTCAAACTTAGAAGACAAGAAGCGTTTGGTCTCATTTATGGTATGAAGGGAAGTGCCGAAGATGAGCATGTCATCTACATACAGGCAGATGATGGTACACTCTGATTCTGTTACTTTGGAGTAAACGCATGAGTCAGAAGTGTTGACACAAACCCATTTGAAATTAGAGTACTATCAAGTTTTTTATACCATTTTTTGGGTGCCTGTTTTAAGCCATACAAAGACTTTTTTAGTTTGCACACTTTATCCCATTGACCAGGAACCACACATCCTTCAGGCTGGGCCATATAGATCTTCATCTAGGTCCCCATTCAGAAACGCTGTCTTAACATCCATCTGATGTATGACAAGTTTATGAATGACCGCAAGAGCGATGAGGGTCCTAATGGTGGCGATTTTGGTCACAGGGGAATAAGTGTCGAAGTAATCAAGGCCTTTCTTTTGGGTGAAACCCTTAATAACAAGCCTAGCTTTGAATTTTTCTATTGAGCCATCTGGTCTCAACTTTTTCTTAAAAGTCCATTTGTTGTTGATGGATTTGCTGCCTTTAGGCAAGTCCGTCAATTCCCACGTATGATTACTTCTAATAGACTCAAGTTCGCTATTAATAGCTCCTTTCCAAAAACTAGCATCTACTGATCTCAAAGCATCGGCATAATTTTTTGGGTCTTCCTCCATGAGGAGACAGGTGACAACCTGTTCACTTATCAGGTCAATGTGAAAACCTTCCGTTAAGAAGGCTGTGATAAAATCAGGTCCGAAGCAAGACTCGGTCCTACGCTTCTTAATCCTCCCAAGTTCTTCCTCAGGAATACTACTAGGCGCATAGGAGGTAGAGGGGCCAAGGGCACTATCACACAGAGGAACATTAACATCATCAGATAAGTTACTAGGAGACAAAGACGCATCATTAGTATTCACAGTTTTCAAAGGGAAAATGTTTTCAAAGAATTCAGCATCTCTAGATTCAAAAACGGAGTTATCATCTAATGATAGGAATCTATAGGCTACACTATTTTGAGCATACCCTATGAATACAGAGTCTATTGTTTTGGGTCCAACAGTGACTGTTTTAAAATTGGGTAGTTTGACTTTGGCCAGACACCCCCACACTTTTAAAAATTTCAAGTTAGGTAGAAAGCCTTTCCACATCTCATAGGGGGTCTTATCTAGGGATTTATGGGGTACCCTATTAAGGACATAACAGGCTGACAAAACAGCTTCCCCCCACATGTTCGTTGGTAAACCTGAACTTATTAACTTAGCATTCATAGTCTCTTTAAGGGATCTATTTTTCTCTCGGCTATGCCATTTTGTTGGGGTGTATAGGGGGCACAAAGTTCGTGGATTATCCCATTTGTTTCACAAAACTCTTTAAGTGAATTAGAACTATATTCGCCTCCTCTATCTGACCTAAATCTTTTGATTTTACAGTCTAGTTGGTTTTCTACTTCAGCTTTGTATTTTAAAAACGTGTTTTCCGCCTCGTCTTTATTTTTATGGAGATACACTTTAGTGAACCTAGAGTAGTCGTCTACAAAGGTCATATAGTAAAGTTTTCCTCCTCTACTCGCGGAGTTTTTAAAATCAGCTAAGTCAGAATGCACTAGTTCTAGTAGATTAGTCTTTCTAGTGGTCACATGCTTAAAGGGTTTCTTCACAAGTTTGGACTCTACACAAATTTGACATTTGGAAAAGTCATTTGTTTTATTGAGGGGTATTAGTCCAAGTTCTTTAAGCCTTTTAATAGAGGAGATATTTAGGTGACCTAGTCTACCATGCCAAGTGTCAAGAGATTCAACGACATAAGCAAAATCAGATGCATTCTCATTCATTGGTACAGTATTTAAAACAAACAACCCACCATTCATGTACCCTTTCCCCACAAACTCATCGTTTTTTGTAATAACCATTTTCCCCCCCTTCAAATACAAGTTTAAGGCCTACTTTATTAAGAAGAGCTCCGGAAACTAGGTTCCTACGGAGACAGGGGACGAAGAGAACATCATTCAACTCTAAGATTTTACCAGAGGTGAGTTTTAGAGAAACCTGTCCTTTACCGAAGACCATGGCGGTTGAGGAGTCACCCATGTAGACAAATTCACCATTTGTTGCTTCTTCGAACTTCTTGAACATGGATTTCGTTGAGCAGAAATGACGGGAAGCTCCAGTGTCAAGAATCCACTCGGTTTTGTTCTCAATTAAGTTTACCTCAACCATCACTGCAGCAATAACCTCTTCGGTCTCGACCAGATTCGCGGCAGGTTTGGGACCTTGACCAGCTCTAAGGTTGCACTCGAAAGCCTTATGTCCTTCCTTCCCACAACAGTAACAAGCTCCTTTGGGTTTCTGAATCTTACCAGAGGTTTTGAACCCACCACCTTTGGAGTTGCCGCGATTCTTGTTTCCCCCAGATTTGGACTTGTTCTGGCCTTGTTGCTTTCCCTTCCCTTTGAACCTGTCTTTGTTACCTTGACCAGAAGTTTCGACAAGGTTAGCTTTGGATGATTGAGGAGGGAAAGAGAAAGACATGTCTTTGAGTTGATTTGCCTCCTCGACTTGCATATGACTGATCAGCTCTTGTAGTGTCATTTCCTTCTTCTTGTGTTTCAGGTGATTGCGGTATTCGCTCCAAGAAGGTGGGAACTTTTCTAACAGGACATTGGCTTGGAGCACTTCACACATTTTCATACCTTCAGCAATCACATCCGCGCAAAGGTTCTCATAGACATGGAGTTGTTCGGTCATGGGTTTCTGATCGGTGAGACGAAAGTTGTACCACACCCCAGTGACATATTTCTTCTTACCCGAATCCTCAGCCCCATATTTTTTCTCAAGTGTCTCCCATATGATCTTTGCCGATTTTTCTTTGCCAAGAAGATCAAAGATGAGGTTCGAGACATTGTTTAACATCCAACCCCGAGCCATGGTGTTGGCCCGTTTGAATTTGGCATCAAGTGCACGATACCTAGCCTGTTCTTCTTTAGTGGGAACTCCCTCGTCCACTAAAAGTGGAGGATCTTCGTATAGAACGAAGTCCAGTTCGTACTGTTCAAGACAGATTAGGATCTTTTGTGCCCAACGCATATAGTTGGAACCATTAAGGGGCTCCAACTTGTTAGCATCGGGGAAGGCCTTTGCGATCAATTGTGAAGCAACTGCCGAGTTTTGAAAAGCCATTTCAGAAAAAGGAGAACGGTGATAAAAACAGAAATATCTTTTTAAATTGTGAGTGAAAAATCACCGTTTGAAACGAAACAGAAAGAAAGGCAATTCAAAACAAGAAAAAAGTAAAAGCAGTTTTTAATGATAACTAACTGTTACACGAAATTGATATTACAAACACGAAAATCAAACTTACACGGAAAAAGCGAAAAACGAACACTACACGAAAGTAATCCTAGTGTAAAAAAGATATTCCGGAAGTGTACCGGTATCTCCAAACAGAAAGACTACTACTACTACTATTCTTATTTTTGGAGAAGTGGAGAGAGTGTTTTTCTTTGCTTTGTTGTGATTTTCGTAGTGACTACTTGGTGGGGGCAAAGGTGTGATGAAATAATAGATAAATAAAGGTAATAATAAAGAGTCACACACCCTTGAGAACCACGGAACTCACTGCAAGTATCACAGATCGTATGCAAGTTTTAATGATAAGTCAAGTTCGTTCGCAGGGATTGTATCCGTTAGATCTACTTATATTTAACAAGCGTAGATGAATTTATATGTTTTAGAATAAAATATAAAACTAGAAATAAATATCTGATATGAAATAAACAAATATGAATGCAGATAAATAAATATGAATGTAAGTCTAATAGATTAGGATTACTAATATGAGTCTATTACTAAATCGTTATTCTAACCTGTCACAGATTAAGCATTATATATTAACCAGGATTCTAAATTCTACCTAGCCTTCTAGGCTTAGGAGCAACCTCTCCACTACTAGGGATTCCTAAGTAATGATTGGTGATTAAATCAAACCTTGATGGCTATATAGTTAGGCAAGGGATCAAAACTAGACGATTATGTGGTGTTGTCAATAACTAAGAATAATCCTAAGATTGGCCAAATCTAAGGTGTAACAATAAGTCAAAACACATAATAACAATATACGCCAAGCTCAATCAATTAAAATAACAAATAGTATTTATGAATGTAGACAAAATAATAATCCAACAATTAAAAGTAAAACTTACTGAATAATAGCTTAGAAAGATGGTGTAGCATAGATCTATAGCTAATTACTCTAAATATAGAGAAGGTGAGATGTAGAAGAGGAGTTTGTCAGTCTCCAATCTTCTTCTTCTTGTCTTCCTCTATAGGTCAGCTTGCTTCTTGAATGAATAGCTTGATTCTAAGGATGAATATTAATGTAAAGGACTAAGCTATTGTTTATAATTTAAGCTAATGTTTAGAACTGAGCAAGGACATGTTTACAATGATAAGAGGGTGTATTTATAGGTATCTTGGAAGCCCTAATTCGTTTTCTTGAAGGAGAAGTAAGTGGTGGACTCCAAGCCCAACTCAAATTCGTAACCCTAAAAACATGAAATCAGGTCCGTTTTTCTTTTGGCTCTAACAGCTTCAATATTTATCCGTTTGACGCGTGTGAATATACCAAATTGATCGTCTCGGAAAGCTCTTCAACTTTGCTCTTGACCGTTTCTCCAAATTCCTCACCGTTTTTGAGATAAAATCTGATTTGTGGTCGTAGGTGCAGAAATTCAGGATTAAGGCAGATTTTCCTTTTCCATGTTTTTAGCTTTTATTTCCTTATCTCCAATTACCATGTCTATCTCTTTCCATATCTTGTAGTCTTTGACTTGGAATCTAATTAATCTCCATAATTATCTTTAAAGCTTCACACTAAATAAATAATTAAACCCAATATGCTCTAAAAATATTATTTTACTAAATCAAGACTCAAAATAGGAAAGTGTAGCATTTCTCAAGAAAATCGACTATAATGACTTCTAAATCACTAAAAATGATGTCTCATCCTAATATAAATCTATCACAAATGAGGAGACATCAAGACCCCCAACTCAAAGTTGTATCGTCCCGATACAATAAAAATAAAAACAAAGGGAAGTCTCTAAATACACACCTAGGTCAATTAAGCACAAAAGGAAGAAGATAGCAGAATATGGAGAATAGACTCAAAGCAACTACTCAGAAAATTTCATGTAATAATATTCACAAACTACATACCTGTACACTTCTCATATCCACAGTCAGCACGGCTTGAATTCAAGATCAGATTAGTTTCGCAATGTAAGAAGGAGAGGAACTTTACTCATTTCACCAAGGAAGCTATAGATTGTTCATCGACCTTTACTAGTATCCAAAGCTCCACTTAACTACTCTCTATTGGCTCAATCACTTCTCGATTACATAGCAAAGAATCAAAAGGTCTTTAAGGTTGTAATGTAGGCTTAGGGACGGTATGATAAGTATATTTGGATAATTTAGAGTGAGCTTTTGGCTCTCTCCTCACTAGCCATCAACGAATCGCCCTAGAGCTTGAGTTACTCTCATAAAACGTTTCTCACTCAACCCAATGATTTCTTTGATGCACAATTTAGCATCCCCAATAACCCAATTGAAGCATAAGATGTTCACTTAAAAATTCCACTTTGCCGGTCCGAATATATATATTTTCTTTTCAAATCAATTTCTTTAGCTATGACTCTTTTTAATGATGAGATATCACGCTATTTTTTCATATATATATTTTTATGCCCTTATTGGCAAATTTAGCTCGTAGCTTCTTTTTCATTCACTATTACCCCGGCAAAGGGTTACAATATAATCTTGTGAATCATCATCAATATAAATAACAGAGCACAATTAATAAGCTCAAAAATCCCAACCCAATAACAATTCCCATAATGGTGGACCCACCTCCCCAAACTCAAGCTCTAAAACAACTGTCTATGCATCGCGATTCGAGTGCGGGTCATATGGAAAAGTCCTATAATCTAAAGGGATATGGCTTATAATGTGTTTAAATAAAAAGGCTTTAGAAAGGCTAGAAGGGGCTGAGAAGGATATAGCATATAAAATCAAAAATCACAAGGTGAGAAGGTATAAAAAGGCTTCAAGGGCTTCAATATGAAAGAACCGCCTTAATCACTTTCTACACTATGCAATTTCGTTATTTTCTTACCTTTAGCACTTTCATCAAATGGTTTTTGTCACTAGCTTGGATCTTACGGCCTACACACTTCTCAAGGTTCCCTGAGATCGAACATACTTTCTATCGCATTGCTCACTAATCTTTTCTTTACTATCAATGTGTGTTTTCCTGCAAATACTTCAAAGCATACAAAATAAAATAGCTCATAAACATACTACTTTCTATCATTAACTTACTGAGTTTATGCTTTCAAGCTATTAAACACACTCTACATACATCTAAACCTTCTCAAAATTTTTAATTTTACCTAAAAAAACAGAAAAATGGAGATGAGAGACAACGAATCCCCACACCCCCAACTCAAAAATGAGCCGTGTCCCCACGACTCGAAAAGACTCGAAAATAAAATAAAATAAATTAAAATTTTAGCACATATTGCACATTAAAGAAAAGGTAAGGAAGAAAGAAAACATACTCTTCGAGGCTATTTACCTCGCCTGATCAATACCCGGAATAGGGTGCAGTGCTTTCCATGTATGAAAACTTCTATGCATCACCAATTTCGCATTCCCTTCTTATGCTCCATCCCAATCAATCACACTCTAGAAATCTCTTGTTTATCTTCTTCCAACTTTGTTCTTGAATAATCTCTCATGTGACAGTTGTTCATCCGAGAATATGTTTTGAACATAGCTACTAGCGTCCCAGAAGCTTTTGTTCATCTTGGGTAGATGGATATTGATTGTAGAGGTTGTGGTGTCTTCCTTATGAAAGTTAAAACCTTTTTGTTCTTTGAATTTACCACAGCTAGCTTTCCTCTATTCTCTTGATCCGATTTACCTTGTAATTTATTCCCAAACTAGTACCCATCTCAATTGAAATCTTCTAGATCTTACCCAATACCTTGCTTTGATTCTTCATATCCCGTAACACTTGATAATTTCTTTATTCTCTTCATCATCTCTTTTGACCCCCAACTCAAAGCTTTGAACACTCTTGAAATTTGTACTTTATGATCATAGGTGGAACAAGCTTTATTTTGGTTAGGAAAGGTGTTAGGATGACAATTCTCCATGTGGGTATGATTGAACCAAGCTTTGGTGATATGGGTTTAAGGAATTTTGGGAAAAGATTTTGAAATTCATGGCTTCGATTCTCCGTTTCTAGGTGTCTTGATATGATTTGGGTGCTTGAATCTTCTTTGTAATGATGTAGGGAAGGATTTGGATGAGAATTCATGGTGATTTGATGATGTTTTGATGTTAGGTGAAAGTTTGTTGAAGCTTTAATGGAGTTGGGAGAGTTCTGGAGAGAAGAAAGAGGTTTAAGGTTTGATAAATTCGGAATAATAAGCATTAGATCTCTTTATAAGCTTGAAACCCTTTCTTTTCTCTCTCTGGCGGCTCGTGCGGACTACCCTGCGGACCGCGGGGTACACCGCAGCATCTGATGGGTGAAAATTTTTCCTCACTGGATTGGACCCGTGGTAGGACCCCGTGGCACGGGTTTTTGAGCTGCGGACCATGGCCCGGTGCACCGCGGGGGTGCTCCGCGCCTCCTACGTCAAAAAACCCGTGGTAGGACCCCGTAGCACGTGTTTGTGCGGTGCATGGCGCGGTATAGGGTCCGGTATACCGGACCCATCAGCTATTTTTTTTTCGTTTCTGGATAAAACACGTAGCTCTACCCCGTAGTACGGGTTTTTACCGTGCGGTGCACCGCGGCTGAGGTCCGGTGTACCGCACCTGGCAAAAACCTCCCCATCAGCTAGATCTCGAAAATTTATGCACTTTAGGCTCAAAAATCACCTGATTCCGACATCCGAGCGCAAAGATATGACTTTCCGAAGTTTCTCTGTTCGAAAAAATTTTGCTCGCTTCCCTAACTCGATTTCTCCAATACCTAATCATCAAAAACACTAATACCTTCCTAAAATATGCAATATCAACTAAAATTAACTAAACTAAACTAAAACTAAAACATAAAAACATAAAAATTAATATGGGATGTCTCCCAAAGGGCACTTTTGTTTAACGTCTTTCAAAGTTAGACGAGTTACCTCGGTTATTTCTTTTTATAGCCTCCCCAGCAGTGAGTGAGATGATTAACGCTTACCAAATTGAGCTTGCAACCTTCGATAGCCTTGATTTCGACCACTCCTTCTGAGAAAATTTGCATGATAACATAAGGTCCCTTCCAAGAACTGCTCTGTTTGGGGTTGGGAGGTTTCCATGCCACCTCGTCTCCTACCCCAAACTCAATATTTTTCTCTATGGTTTCTTGGAGACTTTCAGGTTCTGGCTTCTTGGTTACTGCTCTGATTGGATATAGTTCCTTTGACTTCTTTTTCCTCTTCTTTCCCGAAACATAGAATGTTTCAGCGTTATCTTTAATACTAAGAGTCACGGTTCCTTCATTCACATTCACTATAGTATCGCTGGTGGCTAGGAATGGACGCCCAAGAATGAATGGGACGTTCTTATCTGCTTTGTAGTCAAGAATAATAAAGTCCGTTGGAATAACAAGGTTGCCTACTTGAACGAGTACATCCTCTATTACTCCCCACGGCTTAACAGTAGATTGATCCGCAAGTTGTAAGATTACGGATGTCAGTTTTGCTTCACTAATACCCATCTTCTTGAATACACTTTTGGGCATGATATTCACACTTGCCCCTAAATCACACATGGCTTTTCCATGAAATATACCACCTATTTTGATTGGGAGATTGAAACTTCCCGGATCTTTGCGCTTCGGTGGTAATCTTCTTTGAACTCGTGCTGATACCCCTTCGTTGATTGCTACAGACTTGGCTCTTGTGAATCTTTTCTTATTGGAGAGTGCCTCCAAAAAGAATCGATCATAGTTTCTCCTTCCTTCCATAGCTTCGAGTAAAGGGACGTTAATTTTCACTTGTTTTAACGCCTCTATACACTTCTGATGTTGCTCCGTGGGATAGTGGCAATGTATGGGTGTTTTTCTTGCTCTACTTCTCTCTTCAATTCTTGGTTCATCAACCACTCTAGGCTTCTTAATCTTATCATGTTCAACTTCTTCAACCCAATCCTCAACAATTATCTCATCTAAGTTCATCCGACTTACGTTTGACTTGTTTGGTAGAACATCCCCTTTTGAGGGAGATGGTAGCGCTTCGGTGATTATCTCACCGTGTTCTTTTATCTTTTGAGCTTGAAGACTAATAGTCTTAACCTTGTCGTCAACGTATTGGATCTTCTTCATGTTAGTAGTTGTATCTTGGGTCAATTGTAGGAGTTGACTTTGCATCTGTTCTATGATTGTAGTGAGCTGCATCACATTCTTCTCTAAAAGTTGATTATGTTGTTTAAGATCTTGGTTCTGTTGTTGCAGGCTTTGCACTACTGATGCATCGATCTTTGATTCAAGTCTGATCATATTTTCCTTCGAGAAGTTGATGAATTGACTAATAGTCTCTTTTAACTCAGTAATCTCTTCTTGAGGACGTGATTGAGCTTGACTTACATTATGCACAGTATAGCTCGGTGGTTGATCAGCTTGATTTTCATAGGCTTGCTCTTGTAGGTATAACTGTTGAGGTGGCTTTGGGATACTTTCCTTAACAGTTATAGCGAGTTGTTGTATTTGATCTTGCAAGCATGAAATCCTCGCGTCTTCTTCTTCGTTAGTGGTAGGAGTTTTTCCTTGTGGCCAACTCATGTTGTTCTCAATGATTGTTTCCATACCACTTTTCGCTTCTTTTGGATCCATAGAGACAAAATTACCACGACCCATATTATCTGCTTTCAGCCTTGACTCTCTATCGAGTCCATTGTAGAACATGGATAATTGTAATTGTGGTGTGTATCCATGTAGTGGACATCTTGCCAACATCTTTTGAAATCTCGTCCATGCTTCACCAACACTCTCTCCGGCTTCTTGTAAGAAATTTGTAGGCTCCAAGAGTTCCTTCACTCGCATACTTGTAGGATAAAATTTATCGAGGAATCTTTCTTGAAGCTTGTCCCAATCGGTTATTAGCTCGGGAGGTTGATCATCGAACCAATCGCTTGCTTTCCCGGTCAAGAAAAATTGAAACATTAAATAATACATCTGTTCTTGCGTAACACCTTCATTAATGTAGGCATCACAAAATTGCATGAATTTTTGAACAGATCTGACCGGATCTTGATTTGTATCACCATTAAATTTCCCATAGCTCGCGAATTGATTAATTAAATCAGGATCAGGCTTGAATCTAACGGCTTGGATAGTTGGGACGCGAATCCCAATGCGTTGAACTCGAAATTTACTAGGTAAACCTAGCTCTAACCATTGATTATCCATCTAAAATCCTGAGAAAGACTAAAACAAAAAGAAAGCATAAAACTGAAAACAAATAAAAACTTCTACACTAAATAAACACAAAATAGATTTAACTTAAAGATAAATCCCCGGCAGCGGCGCCAAAAACTTGGTGGGGGCAAAGGTGTGATGAAATAATAGATAAATAAAGGTAATAATAAAGAGTCACACACCCTTGAGAACCACGGAACTCACTGCAAGTATCACAGATCGTATGCAAGTTTTAATGATAAGTCAAGTTCGTTCGCAGGGATTGTATCCGTTAGATCTACTTATATTTAACAAGCGTAGATGAATTTATATGTTTTAGAATAAAATATAAAACTAGAAATAAATATCTGATATGAAATAAACAAATATGAATGCAGATAAATAAATATGAATGTAAGTCTAATAGATTAGGATTACTAATATGAGTCTATTACTAAATCGTTATTCTAACCTGTCACAGATTAAGCATTATATATTAACCAGGATTCTAAATTCTACCTAGCCTTCTAGGCTTAGGAGCAACCTCTCCACTACTAGGGATTCCTAAGTAATGATTGGTGATTAAATCAAACCTTGATGGCTATATAGTTAGGCAAGGGATCAAAACTAGACGATTATGTGGTGTTGTCAATAACTAAGAATAATCCTAAGATTGGCCAAATCTAAGGTGTAACAATAAGTCAAAACACATAATAACAATATACGCCAAGCTCAATCAATTAAAATAACAAATAGTATTTATGAATGTAGACAAAATAATAATCCAACAATTAAAAGTAAAACTTACTGAATAATAGCTTAGAAAGATGGTGTAGCATAGATCTATAGCTAATTACTCTAAATATAGAGAAGGTGAGATGTAGAAGAGGAGTTTGTCAGTCTCCAATCTTCTTCTTCTTGTCTTCCTCTATAGGTCAGCTTGCTTCTTGAATGAATAGCTTGATTCTAAGGATGAATATTAATGTAAAGGACTAAGCTATTGTTTATAATTTAAGCTAATGTTTAGAACTGAGCAAGGACATGTTTACAATGATAAGAGGGTGTATTTATAGGTATCTTGGAAGCCCTAATTCGTTTTCTTGAAGGAGAAGTAAGTGGTGGACTCCAAGCCCAACTCAAATTCGTAACCCTAAAAACATGAAATCAGGTCCGTTTTTCTTTTGGCTCTAACAGCTTCAATATTTATCCGTTTGACGCGTGTGAATATACCAAATTGATCGTCTCGGAAAGCTCTTCAACTTTGCTCTTGACCGTTTCTCCAAATTCCTCACCGTTTTTGAGATATAATCTGATTTGTGGTCGTAGGTGCAGAAATTCAGGATTAAGGCAGATTTTCCTTTTCCATGTTTTTAGCTTTTATTTCCTTATCTCCAATTACCATGTCTATCTCTTTCCATATCTTGTAGTCTTTGACTTGGAATCTAATTAATCTCCATAATTATCTTTAAAGCTTCACACTAAATAAATAATTAAACCCAATATGCTCTAAAAATATTATTTTACTAAATCAAGACTCAAAATAGGAAAGTGTAGCATTTCTCAAGAAAATCGACTATAATGACTTCTAAATCACTAAAAATGATGTCTCATCCTAATATAAATCTATCACAAATGAGGAGACATCACTACTGGTGGAGAATGGGGTCTTTATATAGGGAGAAATGAAGACCCAAGCCAAGCCATTCTGAAACGTCCAATTAAGTCCACGATTCCCTCCCGGATTTGATTTGATTGGATTGACAGTTTTTATTGACTTGTAACCTCCACGTTTTTTATTTCTTGTAACAGCTTTGACTTTTGACCTTTGAGATATTCCTACGTGTTTGACCAAGTGATTGCTGCTAGAATATTCCATCTCTTCTAACGTGTGCGTGATTGGTGGAGATTTGTCTTTTACGTTTAAGTTTGAGTTGTCAATGCCCAATGCCCACTATAAGAGTGGGTAGAAAAATCTCTTTCATTTTTCATTTTTTGACTCCCCAAACTCCCCCACGACCCACGCCGTCGCCGGTGCCGGGCCGGACGGGGGGTGGTGGTGGTGCGCGTGTGTGGGCTTAATCATTGCCTTGCCATGTGCATGGGTATTGGTTTTTGGACTTTGTTAATACCACAAAGTATAAAAATGGTTTTTAGCCTTTCTTGGCCACCGATGTGGGAAGGAAACCTTTTGTTTCCTTTCAAATTTTCCAACAAAAAGAACCATATGTATTTAATTTAGTCTCGTGTTCCGGCTTTACCCATTTCACAAGAGTATTATTCGCCGAAACTACTAGCCACTCGTATAAAATCACACGCCACATGACGGGAAATCGCTATTAAATCTTTATTACTTTTCTTCCTTGCCGTAGGATTAAATATCTGATCATTTTGATCTAGCCATATTTTCCATGAACATGCCGCTGTCAAAACTCGCTTCTCTATACCATTATGAAGAGATTTATCGGACATAAGGTTTGCCCACCAGGCTTCAATACCTTGCGCACCAGTCTGTGTGAGGCTGCTCCTGTGCACGCTCTCAGTCCTGAACAAATTTGCAACAGCTACTATTGATTCTGGTCCCTCATCATTGGACCGAACTTCCCTCCTATCTTCAAGTTCTGTTCTGGAATTTTGTGTCGTCCATATTCCACTAGCATCAACCTGATGCTCCTGTTCATTACTAAGTCCATTCACATGGACTTCGCCTGTTGTACCACCAGGCCCCACCGAGAGACCAATGCATCCCCTCAAAATATTACTATAGCCATTACAAATTCGGAAAATGTGTCTCGCCGACTCCATCTCCAAACCACACCGTTGACACAACGCTCCGACGTCCACCCCTCTCGTAACTAAATTGCCGTTTGTTGGTAGACGATCCAAAATTGCCCGCACAAGAAAATCTTAATCTTTTGTGGACACTTAAGAGACCACACTAAGCTCCGATTGAAACTCGCAATCCCTCCACCACTAAGCACCTTGTTATAAGCCGATTTAACCGTAAACATCCCAGAGCTCTCAAACTTCCATTTAAAATATTTTTCATCACCCACTTTTACCTCCCTAATCCCTTCCTTAAGCACCTTTCTACCCGCTAGGATGTTTTTACACATCCTATAATCCGCTGGTTTTACAACACGGTCCACAAAACCTTCTCTGAAGTAATTTTGTTTGAGAGAACTTACCCATAGTGACGAGTCATTACACAAAATCCTCCATCCCAATTTTGCCAAAAGAGATTTGTTATAATTTTGCGCACTCTGTAATCCTAGCCCACCAAGTTTCTTAGGACGACATGATTTATTCCACGCAAGCCAGTGGATTTTTCTCTCATCCGTTGATGAACCATATGAAAACTTGAATAATTTTGTCAATTTATTTGCACACATGGAAAAAAAGGTTCATTGTCTGCATAATATAAGTCAGAATGGTTGTTAACACCGACTGGGCTAACGTGATTCTTCCTGCTATTGACAAGTTTCTGCTCTTCCAATTTGGTAGTTTACTTTGCATTTTGGCTGTATCTCCTCGGAAAAAACCTCTCGGCAACCTTTGAGACCGAATTGGTGTACCAAGATATATACCCAAAGAATCTATCCTTGTGAAACCACTTCTATCTGCAAGTTCTCCTGCCCTTTCATTCGTAACATTCCTTGAGAAATAGATCAGCTACTTCTCCTCACTAACAGTCTGTCCCGCCTCATCACAACACCCGTAGTACTTCCTTGACTAGACCCACCTGGACTTCTGTAGCTTCTGCAAACAACAGTGAGTCATCTGCGAAAAACATGTGAGATATCGGGGGACCCTGACGGTGGAGTCGAATGGGTAACCATTCTCCTCCATCGCAAAGTCCTTGAATTAACATAGACAGTCTTTCCATACATAAAAAACAAAAATATAAAGGGAAATAGGGTCTACATACCGAATTCCTCGATGTGGTGTGAAAGCCTCCAACTGTTCCATAGAACGCTCATCGTATTAATTGACATAGTAGACATAATAAGGCTTACCCAAGACACCGGAAAACCAAAGAAGGATATTGTATCTTCAGTGAACCTCCAACTCAACTTGTCATAAGTCTTGGCCAAGTCAATTTTCAGCGCCATATAGCCATTCTTCGTCTTGATTCTTTGCATTCGATGATCTATTTCTGGAACCAGTACCACATTATCAATAGTAGAGCGCCTCGGGAGAAAGCGACTTTGATTGGGACCCACCCGTTCAGCTAGAAGAGGGCGAATCCTATTCACCATGGTTTTCATTATAAATTCGACAGGTACATTAATGAGGCTTATCGGACGAAGTTGTTCCACCACTTCCGGATCTGAAACTTTCGATATAAGGTGGATAAGCGTCCCATTTAGGCTAGGAGGCACCCCCTTGCTGAATAGCTTCTCGAACTACAGTGCAAATATCCGGTCCCACAATGTCCCAACACTTTTGATAGAAAGCCGCTGAAATTCTGTCCATCCCCGGCGCCTTATTCAGAATAAACTGAAAAACCGCTACACGAATCTCATCCTCTATAAATTCTTTTGTGAGTAGTTCTCTTTCCCATGTCTCTAAGCAACGCCCATGCGGTAATGCATACGGTCCAACAAATTTATTTACCTCGGAGTAAAGATTAATTAAAAAGTCCCTAACCAGTCCACTTAATGCTGTTTCTTCCTCTACCCAATTTCCATCCGAGTCTTTTAGCCGAATAATTCTGTTTTTTTTTTTGCTCTTCTTCATCGTGGCGAGGTGATAAAATCTTGTATTGCATTCTCCTGATCGAATCCATGTTTCTTTCTAGCGCTGAAACCAAAGCATTTCTTCTTCTGCTAGTACACTTAAATATGCGTCCCGAAGTCGTTTCCCCAACTCAAACAAGGAAGAATTATATGAAACTTGCAACGAAACCGTAATACCCTTGAGCCTAGCTAGTAATCTCCTCTTCTTTTAATTAAATCACCAAAAGTTTCTTCTTTCCACTTCGATAAACAGTCTCTCATATGTTATAGGTTTTCACCCAAATCTGAATTGTGTACTTTCTAATTGTCTCGTATGACGTTCTTAAAGTCTTTGTTCAAACACCACGCATTTTCAAAACGAAATCTCCTAAATAAGCGTGCTTGTTCAATCTGTAGTAATTGAATTTTTTCAACATCTAAGAAGTAGGTCCACTTCAGTTTATATAGAAATGGTTTTCGATAAAAACTTCTTAATTATATTGAGAACGATGGAAATAATAAGTAACTAATTTATTTTTTTTTAAATTATAAGTAACTTTTTTTTTTTTTTGTTCCAAATATAATATATTAAAGATAAATAGAACCAAGTACAAAATCAGCCTATTCCCGAGGGGGAGGCATGGTGGTTACTAACTCTAACTAGCCTACAAGGATTCACTATTGGAAGTGTGCCAAAAGAGTTGCTAAGAAGCTTTCTTTTGGCTAATCCATCAGCTAGCATATTACTATCTCTATTAGTCCATTTAAAGATAGGATTACATAACTCCGAAATGAAATAAATACTATTAATGATATTACAAATTTTTGGAATCTGAATAAAAGTGTTCTTCTCTAATGGAAGCATGATCCTTTGACAATCGCCCTCTATAATCACTCTCTTAGTCTTTAAATCACGAGCAATTACGCAGGCTTTGAGTATGCCAAGGGCTTCGGCTTCAATAGGAGATTCCACATTCACATTCCAAGCATTGCTATCCAAAATTGTGCCATTATTGTCCCTGTTCACACAAGCAATAGCGGCTCTATTATTAACAAAAGAGGCATCCACATTTATCTTGATAAAATCTTTTGGAGGGGGAATCCAATCGCTTTTTGGATTCGTTTTATAATCAGCTAATATATTTCCATCACTTACATTCGTGTTCATACATTTATCAATATTTTCATTGACATTTATAACCTTCAGTTTATTGTTAACATCATTAGGTGATATACTTTTATAATTGTTCCATTCCATGTATGTTTTTCCAAGAGTTACCATCGGGTCTACCTTGATATATTTGTATTTACTATCATTTCTGGACTTCCATATATGCCAAAGAAAGAAACATACTTTCTCCATATATTCATTCTTATCAAGTTTCTGTTTCTTTGTATATTCCCAAATATTTGCCATCCAAGAATCCAATCTAGTTGAATTTTGGTTGCAAGTTTTAATATTTAGATCAGAGGCTAACCAAAGGGCCTTAACCCATGAACAATTCAAAAGGAGATGTTCAGTAGATTCAGTTTCGGAAAGACATAAGTCACATAATGGGTTTTTTATAGTTTTTTTCTTATAGATGTTTTCATTTGTGGGGAGGAGGTTTTTCAAAGCCCTCCACATGAAATTTTTTATCTTAGGTGGCATATTTAAATTCCACATCATTTTCCATATCTCTGTACTAATAATATGGGATGTTGTAGGCTTAATATTGTTTTTACCTTGGCTTTTTTCATGTTTCTCTTTTAATATTTGATAGCATTTCTTAACAGTGAATAGACCATCTTGGTCAAGATTCCAAATGGGTGTATCTCTACCCCCTGTATAGGGAATAAAGGTATTAAGGATAGTAGCAGCTGTTACATGATCATAATTTATAAGTAACTAATTATGTACTCCACAACACTACCTTTTTTGCTCTTGATTCTACAACACTAGCTTTTTGTTCAAATAGTTTAAAAAATCATGACAAACGTGAAATTGACCACATTGACCATCACCAAACCCACCTGAATCCCATTTCAGTTATATCGTTTAATCCAAGAAAAGACGATATTTTTTCGTCGGTATCCCATCGCCATCGGCGAGTGCCTTTTCTTTTCACTCGCTCAGCTCGCACTTTACATTTCCATTACTTAACCTTTCACACATCCAAACTTTAACTGTACGATTCCGAACATTAAGGACCTTTCCGTAATTTTGCCTCCACCTCCTTTTCATTTTCCTCAATTTTCCCCTTCTTTCTACCTCCGTTTCCGTGTTAACGTAAACCCCTCGGCGCCGGTTAAGCTAATTGCAAGTCCTTTAAACCCTTTCAACATTGACAAAAAATTAAAAAAAAATCATCAAACACACACAATGCGCACGCTATTCTCTCTCCTCATTCTCTCTGCGTTTTTCTTCCATTTATCAACCTCCGATTCGAAATCTAAAGACGATGCCAGCGGCGTTAACGCATTTAATGACGTTAATGGAACAGCGGTGAAGTCAAATTCTTCAACCAAAGGTGGTAGTTTTGCTGATATTATCGATCGGGCGCTTGAGAAGGAGTTCAACGAGACTGAAGAACAGTCTGACGGTTAGTTTAGATCCAATTCTTACTTAATTTTTGTATTGATTTCATGTGCTTAGGGTTTTTGATTATGAAATATTTTTTGCAATCTTAAAAAGCTTGAAATAGATAATTTTTTGTGTATTGCCATAGTTATATAGGAATTTGATGATTAATGCACGAGATTCTTGATATATGTCAAGCTCTGAAGCATTAATCACCATAATATTAATCATTTACGTGTGTTCGATCTAGTGACTATTAATGTTTGAGCTGAATTTGTTACTATTCTTCAGGATTTTAAAAATTCTAGTAATTAATGTGATCTTTCGATATACTTCTCCGTGTGTGTGATTGTGTGAGAGTTTCGAGAAACATTTTTCGGTATAGCGGTTAGTTTAGGTCAGTTTTAAGTATTTATAATTATAGTAGCTTAGTATTTGTAACTAAAGTTATCATGTCCATAGGAGTTGAGCATTTCGGTGCTATTTAAATGAATCACATGTTTTTGTGTCTCTTCATTCCCTAAGGTTTTCAAACTGTTAACAATTCGGTTTATGATTGTTTAAAAGAATGATAAACTTTATCATATATGGAAAGGTTTTCTTAATTTTTGCCTCTTTTGCAGTTACGGATCATGGAAGCTTCAACAATAGCGTGGCCGAACAGCAGGTTTATTATATCGGAATGTTAACGTTGTTTTTTATTATATTGTTTAGTCTGCTTGAGAAATCCGAGCACGAAGCTTACATAAGTAGCATAAGTAAAGGAAATTAAAAGTGATGATTAGATGTAAAGGACAAGATTATAACATTAGATTTAGTTTCACGATCTATTGTCTGTGCCTAACAGGTTGTTTCTAAATTATTGATATTCTCAGGCAGTTTTGGAAACAGTTGCTAGGGTTAAGCCCAAGAAAAATGAAACCAAAGAGGATAAGTATGTTTTCTGCTCCACATTTAACTAAAAATATCTTATAGTTAAAGGATTCCTATTCTGATTATTGGTCAAATTGTGTGAGTGTTTGTTAAGGTCATTTCAGCTTCATGATGTTTTTAACCTGGATAACGGAGACCGAGCTGAAGATACACCTACATTAATTGATAGAAAGGTATTATATCCACGTTGCATCATTTTATTTGCTTATAAATTGGTGAATAATATGGCGTTTTGATGGAAAATATTTAGGATAATGTCTTTATTATGTCTAATGCCAAGTCCAAATTCCCGGTGCTACAGTTAGACTTGAGGTTAGCATAAATTTCACTTTCGTAAGTATAATAAATATCTAGTTGCTGATTTGACAAGTTTGCCCTTTTACTTTGGCAGATTAATATCCGATCTTGTAGTTGTTATTGTGTCTGCAACTTGCGGTGGAATTGCCTTTGCTTGTGCTGGACAACCGGTAATTATATCGTCATAATTACTAGTCTTTTTTCATTTTCATGTTTTGTTACTGTTCTCAATATTAAATTCTGAGATTTTAGGGGTAATATATTAATTTCCATTTTAAAAAATATCTTGTAGGTTATTACTGGATATTTGCTGGCAGGATCTGCCATTGGGCCAGGGGGTCTGGATGTTATAAGTGAAATGGTCCAAGTAAGCTGCTTTCCTAATATACATAAGCTGAATTGTTTTGTCACACCATAGTTAATCATGACACTGAATAGTATTTTAATTTTTCAAAGATTGCTTATTCATGACTAATATACTATTCTTAGGTTTCCTTTTTTATCATAGTATTTTGTTGTTCTCCTAGTCTTGTATGGTGGATGTTTAGGCAATCAATGTCTCCTACTCTGTAATTTTGTTATGCTCACTTGAACTTACGGGTTAATTAACTGAAGCTTTTTGGGAACCACTTTTTTTGTTTTTACTCTCTTTTCCCATAAGTGGAAATGAAGAGGCGACAAACATAGTTTTTGTCCACGACTGTCCCGTTTCATTTTCTCTTATATTACATTTAAATTGATGGTGAATTTATATTCAAGGGCATCTTCGAATATATAATTTATGTAAGTGTGCAGGTAGAAACAGTTGCTCAGTTTGGTGTTATTTTTCTTCTTTTTGCACTGGGATTGGAGTTCTCTACAGCTAAGGTTGGATTTGTGAATTTAAAAAGTTACCATGATAAAATCTAATACATAAATTTGATGTGGTAATTTCAGCTTCGAATTGTTCGAGCAGTTGCATTGTTAGGAGGGTTGCTCCAGACTTTTCTTTTTATGTGTTTGTGTGGGTTAACAGCATCTGTATGTTAATTCTCTCCCTTTATTGTATAGAGATATGTACAATACTAAACTTATTGAGTAGGCCATAGAGAGAGAGAGAGAGATTGTAATTCCAGGTGGCTTTTTATTGCAGTTGTGTGGTGGTCAAGCATCTGAAGGGGTTTTTGTAGGAGTGTTCCTCTCAATGTCTTCCACTGCAGTGGTATGTATCTTCATATTAAGTATTGATTTTTTGTTTATTAATCTATATTTTATCTGGATTGTAGGTTTTAAAGTTTTTGATGGAAAAGAATAGTATAAGCAAACAATATGGGCAAGTTACTATAGGGATCCTAATTCTACAGGTTGGTTTAATTAATATCTGACAACTACTTATATGGAGATAATAATGTAGTGTAGCTGATTTAAGTTGAGATTTTTTCCAGGATTGTGCAGTTGGATTGTTGTTTGCTTTACTTCCAATACTTGGTGGTACATCTGGGATTCTTCAAGGAATAGCTTCCATGACTAAATCGTAAGTAGAACAAACACATATTCTTTATGCATTGCTGCTTCACTCGAAACTTGAGTATATATAGATGAGTGTTGTTTGTGTTTGTCAGGTTGTTCACTTTACTTATGTTTATGACAATTTTGTCAATTTTCTCAAGAACATGTGTACCTTGGTTTCTTAAGCTCATGATAAGCTTATCATCACAGGTAATTTCTTCAGTTTTCTCTACCAAAAAGGAGTATTTATTTGATGCATCTCATCTAACTTTGTGAATTTCTACAGACCAATGAACTATACCAATTGGCAGCAGTAGCTTTCTGCCTTCTTGTTGCTTGGGTTTGTGTTATTTATCATATGGACATTATTTTCAATCTCAAATAAATAAATAAATAAATAATATGGGATTTTTGTTTGGGGTGTTATCAGTGTAGTGATAAGCTGGGTCTAAGTCTTGAATTGGGTTCTTTTGCTGCTGGAGTGATGATATCAACAACTGATATGGGTCAATACACACTTGAGCAGGTAGGTACATCTCTTTCTTTCTTTCTTTACTTTTTTCTCTATCAAATATTCTAATATTCATTTCTCTTTTGATAGGTGGAGCCTATACGAAACCTATTTGCAGCTCTTTTCTTGGCCAGCATTGGAATGCTTATACATGTTCATTTTCTATGGAATCACATTGATATTTTACTAGCAGCTGTTATTTTAGTTATTGTTATCAAAACCATTGTAGTTGCTGGAGTAGTTAAAGGATTTGGTTACAATAACAAGACCTCTATTCTCGTAACTCTTTTTCTAATCCCTCAGTGTTTAATTCCTTATTAGTTAGTTATAACTTTTGCTGGTATACTTATAGGTTGGAATGTCTCTTGCACAAATCGGAGAATTTGCTTTTGTTCTTCTAAGTCGTGCATCAAATCTTCACCTAATCGAGGCAAGTATAATTGCTTTTTAACTCTAATTTTTAAATCTTTTACTAATTGAAGCTGGTGATTGTTACAGGGTAAATTGTACATGCTGCTTCTTGGTACAACAGCTCTTAGCTTGGTATGCACGGACTTTCATTTAAGCTTCTTCAGTGTTTATTATTTACATGTTAATTTATCTTGTAGGTAACAACACCTTTGCTTTTCAAGATGATACCTGCTGTTGTACATCTCGGAGTTTTATTAAGGTGGTTTTCTCCCGATGCATCAAGTGAGGTACATTTTTCACATCTACATTTCGGGCATACCCAATAGATTCTCTCCATACCCAAAAAATTCGGGTTTATAGCTTTTCCTTATCACTGTCAAGAGTTTTGAGGTGTCTTTTTCCATCTCCAGATTGGATATAAAGGAGAAATACCGCGTTCAGAAAGTGCTAAGCGTTCAGAAATTGCTAAGCGGTTACCGTGAAGGTCTCAAGTTAATAGTAAAACTCAGATGCAACTACTTGAGATGGCCTTCTTATATACTACTATACCATGAAAGCCAAAGTGCTGAAGAATCACCCTAAAAACACTAATTCAGCGAGGTGAATATATTAGTGGTGATCCTAATGGTTTCTCATGTAAATGATGGTTGTTCTTATTTTCACCATGTCAACAAAGAGAGAGAGCTAGTCATTACATTAATCTAATGGTGAGATGCAGAGCATTTGTAGATCTATTTTACCCTCACGACCTTTTTTTTTAATTGTTTTTAGGGTGTCCAAAATGTAGTGTTGGTCACATACTGGTGTTATCTGTAAATTTTGCCCTATCTATAATGCAATTTATTCATTCCCCATCTCCATTCTTTTCTCACTGTTTTGATGAATTTTATGCTTAATTTTTTTTCCGATTAAAAATAAACATGGTAGGGTTTTTTTGAGAGTATTTTAAATATTTTATAATCAATAATATGAATTATTAAAATAATTTTTTGTTCCCTTTTCGTTTTAAACCCCCATACCAATCACTGTTAAACCAACCTCCTCCCTCCCCATTCGTCGTCTTCAGAACAACACCGAAATTCAATTCACCTTTCCACCACCATCATTGAGGGCCCACCATCACCGCCACACTCACCTCCCCACAATGTCGGAGTTCAAATCCATTTTATGATTCAAAGCCAAAGACAATGGGTGGTGAAATATGACCTATGGGGCGTGGTGTTGATAATTAGGGTGGTCAGAGTTGTGGGACTTGATGTAATAGTGGTGATATTGATTAGGCGTGTGGTGGGTACGATGTGGAGAAGACAAAAGGGAAAATTGCGCGGGGTGGGTAGGGGGGTGGGTGTGTGTGCAAATAAAAGAAAAACTAACTAAATAAATAAAAATTTAATCAAGCGGTCACATATATTACCGTTGAGAACGAGCATCCTGGTACCCAAGTTTTCATAAATGAGTTACCGTTAGTACCTCTATTCAAAATGGGCATTAAACGCTACGTGTCCGTTAAAATGGGGAGGGGGTAAAACATATATTTTTTTATTTTAAAATTAATTTTGAGATTTTTTTCCAAAAAAAATCCATTAATTTTAAAAATATTACAAAAAGCCCCTAAATTTAAATTATACTTCACAATACCCGTAATTTTATAAAAAACCTCACAACTCCCTTTTTCTTGAGACTTTTTTTTTCTCCGGCATGCCACACCAATAGATACACACATGCATATAAATCTCTGTTGCATGTCTTTTTTAGACTAGATTGTTAAAAGAAGTTGGTAGGTCATTTGCTTCTAGGAAACTTTTTAATAATTTTTGTGTAATAAAATTGGAGGAAGAGCTTTTAGGTTTGGGGTATTTTGTTTGTGTAGAAAGTAAATCCTAGAGTGGTTAAGTCTAGTATATCTTTTTTAATCACTAATATTATCAACTCTAATACTGTTTCGTGGTATGGTGTCATGCTCCCACATTAACCTAATTAAACTATGGGATCAACTTTCAAGTTGGAAAACTTTGTATCCAAAATCCTAGATCATGCTGGTTATTTTAATAATATCACCAAATCATCAAAAAATACGGAATAAGAGATTTAAATCTTGAACAAATATAATTATTCAATAACTTCATCAATAACAACGAACTTGTTAACATCCCGATCAAAGGATGTTTCTTTACCTGGTCGAATCGACGTAATGACGAACAACTTGTTAAAAAAGACTTGATGTAGTTCTTGCTTGCAACGATTGGTTTTATATTTTACCAGCTACTGTATTAGACCATTCACCAATTATTATGTAAAAGAATGTTAAGCACCACAGAGATCATAAAATATTCCATTTTGAACCCAAATGGTTGGACAAGCATTAATGCTGAGATATTATCGTGTATTCTTGGAATAATTATTATCACATTTCTTCTATTCAAAAATTTTGCTTAGAAAGAGATGTTGCATGTCTAGCTTTGGTGGGGGTGGAGCAAAAGAACATTCATCAAACAGTTGTGCTCTAGTTCACAAATACCATAAGCTTCTCACATATATACAAAAGGGTGAGCAGTGATAATATTCATAGCTTATCTCCTCATATTACACATGAATTGGATTCTCTCTAGAGCAAAGAGGGAGCTTATTGGACCAATCGAGCTCGAGTGAGTTGGATATACAAAGGAGATAGAAATACAAGATTTTTCTTCGCTACGACTCTTCTAAGAAGAAGTTATAATCGTATCTATAGAATCAAGGACGTTGATGGGAATTGGTGTGAGAATCTTAAGAGTCTCCAAAATCTCTTTATCAAGTTTCACTCAGATTTATCATCTGGTATGACTTCCGTGCATGTAGATCAAGTTGCTGAGAAAGCATACTGATGTCTCCCCATTTGTGATGATTTAATCTTAGTTGGAGACGTCATTTTTAGGATTTTAGGAAAGTTTTTACTCGATTTTTATATGAATTATTGTATTTTCTTATTTCTTGTCTTGATTTGATGATTTATTATTTTTAGAGCATATTTAGTTTAATTGTTTGTTAATTGTGAAGCGTTAAAGATATATGGTAATTAATTAGATGTCAAATCGATTCTAAGAGATAAAGGAAAGAATATATGGATGGAAATTGGAGATAAAGGAAGGAAAAGATAAGTATGGAAAGATAAAGTTGTCAAGTAAATCTGAATTCCAGCAGCTACGTCCATTAAAGTGATCATAATTCAAGATTGACTTGGAATTTGGAAAAGTGGTCTGAAGCAAAGGTGTAGAGCTTTCGGAGACGATCAGTTTCGAGATAAAGAATGCGCCAATCAGAGCTGTATTGAAGAAGTTATGGCCAAAACAAAACAGAATCAGTTTATTACCTTTTCTATATTTTACGGTTACGAATTTGAGTTGGACTAGAAGTCCAATTACTTGTCTTCCACTCTAAGAAAACGTGTTAGGGCTTTCTAGACTCCTATAAATACACCCTTAAACTATTGTAAACATGTCCTTGCTCAATTCTTAAAGAGAAGCAACAAGACCTGAAGAGAGGAAGACAAGAAGCTGGAAAATAGAAATCTCCTCTTCTCCACCATCTCCCTCTATCATTAGGGTAATTTGTATTAGATTCTTTAGCTTATCTTTGTTTCTAATTACTTTTATCCGTAGTTTATTTCTATGTCTTTAGATGTGAACTAATTTTCACATAGCTTGGGTTTGCATTTGTATAATCTTTGATTTATAATTCTTTATTTGTTTTTACGTTATTTGGGAAAACCATTTTAAATTGATTCTAGATGCTTAACCATATATCTGTTTTATGTGCTTTGATTTACTGGTTGTAGTTTTGCGAATGCATGCGTATAGGCTACCCCATTAATAGTATTTAGATGGTCACCCGAAAGGGGTGTCTAATTATTGAAACACCACATAAGCGTCTAGTGTGCGGTAGTGATCCTAACAGGCTTGCCTAACTAGATAGTCATTAGGGTTTAATTTAATCATTGATCATTATTAGAAGGCCAGTCTCATCTAAGAACCTAGTGGCGTAGGAGCACCTTAGTTAAGTCCCCTCGTAATTGTGAGGTCGCCACCTAAGTCTGTCTGGAAAGGGGTTAGGAGGAATTTAGAATCCTGACTATTTATCTAAGAGCTTTAATCACTCTTATAACTAGAATATTGATTTAGAAGGATAAGTGCATACTAGCAACCCTAAGCTATATTTCTCGTCTCCATTCTTTTAGTATTTATTTATTTGCAATATTTATCTTTTAAATCTGAAACCCAAATAAATATTATTTCTTTTATTGTATTTTTATCAAACAAGTAATTACTCTACACTTCTTTATATACATCAGTAGATCTAACGGATCAAATCCCTGCGAACGAACTTTTATTTACTTATCAAACTTGCAAACGATCTGTAGTACTTGCAGTGAGTTTCTCGTGGTAGTCAAGGGTGTGTTTTTTATTATTATCTTTATTTATTTATTTATTTATCACACATTTGCCCCCACCACATACCTATAGAGTTTATCATTCAATTAATTATTTCTTTACCAGGGATCTTACTATGGAAGTGGTTTTAGCATGTTAGGATCAAAATCCCCAAGACTGGATGGATTGTTTGGGAAATTTTATCAAGAATTTTGGAATATTCTCAAAGATGATATTTTTCCTATGGTCCTTGATCTCTTCAAGGGCAATTGTTGCCTCAGTGGTTTAAAAAAACGATACTCTTATTACACTTGCTTATAAATGATATAAACAAGAGGCAAATTTAAATTACAAACCTATTATGTATGATAATTTATGCTATAAAATCATCGCAAAGATTCTTGCTTTACGGCTGCAACCTTTCATGGAGGAACTTATTTCATATACACAACAGGTATTTACAAAAAAATGGTGTATACATGACAACATTATTATTGCGAACTAAGTGGCTTTTTTATTTAAGAAAAAAGAAAATCTATAAAATGTTACGCGACGGACAAACTTGATATGGCTAAATCTTACAATCAAACAAATTGGAGTCTTTTCATCAAGTTTCTCCCAAGTCTTGGTTTTTGCAGAAAGTGGCAAATTGGAGTCTTTTCATCAAGCTTCTCCCAAGTCTTGGTTTTTGCGGAATGTGGTCTGATTAGATCTACAATTGTATTTCAACTGTATCCTATCAAATTAACTTTAACGGAGAGCGCCTCTAGAAATTTAATATGAAACAAGGATTAAGATAAGGAGACCTTTTTTCTCTTCTTTTTTTTGTTTGAAATGGAAGGCCTCATCAGACTTCTTAATTATGTATGATGAGAAGACTCTATTAAAGGTTTTTCACTAGTTAGAGTGAGCTTATCTTTTACTCACATTCTCTTTACGGATGATGCTCTCTTTTCATGATTTCACTTAACAAAAATGAAATTGAGGTTTTCCAAAGAGTGATTAAATCTTACTGCAAATCCCCGGGTCATGGAATCAATTTTAAAAAATAATGTCTGTCAAATCTCTAAATCTATCACAATATGAGATACCTCATAACCCCTTGTGCTTAATGGATTTATAGAGGTTGTTAATGGAGAATGTTTTTTGGTGATTATACATACCAAGCCTATCCTCTCATTTGAAACACAAGCACCACCAACAACAAACTCCTACGAGTTAAAGTAACAACAATAGAAATGAAAGCTTAGATTTTTCGATCCGCTTTTGTTAGTGCACATATCTGACGAATGTAATAGTTGTTCGGAGATGAGCGGTCGTTGAAGATACAATATGGCACCTAGCCTATACCGGATATCGTTCTTGACCGAGTCACGTTATTACAAAAATATTATATTGGATAATTTTTTTTCAAATTGAAACGGAGCAATTATGTCATTAATTTTTTATACCTAAAATTAATGCACAAAATCTAACGAAGATCTAAGATAGTCATGTGGACCACCTTTCGGGAATCAGGTAATGAGCGTGGATTGAAGGTTGTCAATAGACTCATTATTAACAAAAGGGGCATTTATAAAAAAAGGCCCAAACAACTACCACTTTATAAAAAAAATCCCCAACCCTAACTACCCATTACCTATCTAACTAAATACACAAAAACCCCAAAACTACCCTCCCTTTATACTATTATAACAGGGAACCGAAACCCATTCCCATTCCCCTATTATGTTTCGAAACACAAACCCATCCCCCACTACCCTTTCTTCTCCTGTAAAACCATATACTCTCCCTCTTCTCTCTCCTAAACCAGCCCTATACTCTCCCTCTTCTCTCTCCTAAACTAGCCCCCAGCAGCACACCTTCCCCACCATACCTCACGCTCACCATAGCACCACCATCCTTCTTCTGCGCAGCAGCAACCATCGATGCAGCAAACCGGAGCAACAGCAACCCGTTCGAGAAACCAACGCTGCTGCACCATCATTGGACCACCGACGCTGCTATTAATCTCGCCAGCACAACTGCTGCACCACCAACAGATCCACTGTCATCTACACCATCTCTTCATGGCCATCGATCTGGACCAGATTCAAACTGCAAATGGGTACAGACCCGGGTGGGTGAGTCTCAGATCCGCCACCACTGCTGCCTTTCGTGCCGAAATAGCCCCTTGACTACCATCACTACCGTTGTCCGTCTGCACAGGAAACAGATCTCCAACACCACTAACCTTTCACACTCGCAAGTGGGTACAGACCCGGGTGGGTGAGTTTCAGATCCGCCACCACTGATGCCCTTCATGCCGAACTGGGCACAGCCCCTTGACCACAATCACCACCATCTCCTTTCAGAGTGAAGATATTTCTATTTCGTTTTTGTTCAAACAATGGCATGGGTACAGCCCCATCGAGGTATGTTGTCCACAGATCTTCAGAATGGGTCATGGGTAGAGCCCGTCTTGGTCTATTCTCCATCTTTCAGATATGCTTTTTAATTTAATATATTTACTGTCTTTCGCAGAATCGTTGAACCCCCACAACCCCCACCGGGCACAGCCCCTTCACAGTCCAAAAATCGCATCTGTGTACAGCCCCATCTAGATCGAGCAATGTGCACGTTCCCATGAGCGACTTAGAAATCCTTGCTATTGCTTCTGTGCACGTACCCTCCACCGTATGGCGCAATGTGCACGTTCCCATGAGACTGAATTTCCTATTGTACACGTTCCCATGAGACTGAATTTCCTATTGTACACGTTCCCATGATATCGTATTTCCTATTGTACGCGTTCCCATGATATCGTATTTCCTATTGTACACGTACCCATCTAGTTGTTGTATAGACTTTTACATGGACAGCCCATTGAAGGACTTAATAAAATTTAATACACTAAAAAAATCAAAGAAAATATACACATCTGAGTGAAAAAAAGTTACGCGTAAAATGGGTCTGTACCCAGTTAAACCCCGACGTGCGCGTACCCGTGATATTCTCTGCTGTGGACTCTTTTTGATTTTCGAAATTCAAATTTCAAATATGATATATGAAGGAGGTGGGTAAAGAGTATTACGGTGAGATGTATGAGAGAGAAGAGTAAGAGATGTATAAGATGTATGAGAGAGAAGAGTTATAGATGTATAAGAGAGAAGAGAGATTTAGTAAGAGAGAAGGGGTATGAAGGTAAAATGGTTAAAGCATAAAGTTAACTAGGGACCTTATAAGAAGATGTAAGTACTTGGGATCTAATTTATAAGATTCCTATGATTTAGGATCCAATTAGTAATTTCCTCTTAACAAAATCTTTAACTATGTAAAAAACATTCCATTTAATAATATCCCACTATTTATAACTTGATAGTCGTCAAGTGCAGGAGTTTTTGAACCGCTCAGACTAACGATAACCCTGACTTCTTAACAAAGCCTTACACATATTAAGGCAAATTTACATTGTGGTTCGAGGACTACTTGCCTCAGCCTTAGAGTCAACAACCCCACTACCCCCTAATATACCTACCAGCACTAAAAGAATTGTCCATGATAAAAAGTCATACTTGTAATGTTTTCATTGGATGATCCAAGAAATTATGGGTTCACAGTCGATCAATTATATAAAAAAAATCAAACAAAATACTACCAAAAACCGCCCATTGGAAATCAGTATTTCATGTTTGAAGGAACCCCAATCAATGTCAAACTTCCCCTGTTTTATTATAAACCAATGAATTACACTGCAAGAATATACTAGTAAAGTAAAGTGGCCACAATATATAAAGATTATAAAGTAGTTGATGAGTCATATATGTAGAGAAAGAGAAAGTCACATGGAAAGGATTTGAATGGGAGGATAATTCCAATCAGAAAATAATCCTTGATATACAAGACAAAGATCAGCTGATAGATTGTTAAATGAGAAAAATATATCTAAATCACATGGTTAAAGATGGTAAAATGAACTTGGACACATTCACTATTCCTTATTTTTTTGCAAAATTATATATAGAATTGGTTCTATAAATTTAAAATTTAATGCAAATTTAAATTTCAACTTACGCAAATATAATGGTACTATATGACATGATGTAAAACTATGTGATTGTCTGATAAAGAGAATTTTTTTTCGGTCAATCTGTTAAAGAAAATTGAAATATGAAGATTAGGAGACTAAGCAAATTACGTAGACCATGGCAATACTATGCACTTGGTAAAGTATAGGGGAGTGATTTGCTTTATTGGGATCAGAATCACAGACAGGTAAAATGCAAATTGCTCAAATAAATATAATAAACCTCTTCTAGTGTCTTAAATTTTTAGACAGGGTTGATTACTTTATATCATCTTCCTTTGAACGAGCGTATGGTGTATCTGCAACTACCATTTCTTCAAATCTAACGGCCCTTAATATATAATATATAACATAAGGTACAATTATCCACCACCATTTTCTAATACCTATATATACATAACTTCCTTACACTAAATACAGAGAAAGAAAAGATGGAGATTCCTGTGATTGACTTCAACGATCTTCAAGCTGAGAAGAGAAGTGAAACAATGGCACTTCTACATCATGCATGCGCGAAATGGGGATTTTTCATGGTAATTATAATTTAGTCATCCCATTATTTAATGTCAAAATACTTGTTTATGTAGTTTCAGTATCTAAATCAGTAGTTTTTAATATCCGTAGATTGAAAACCATGGAATTAATACGGAATCGATGGATAATGTGAAGAATCTGGTGAAGCAGCACTATGAGGATAACATGAAAGAACGTTTTTACGACTCAGGTATGGTAAGAAGCTTTGAAAACAAACGTTTTACTGACAAGGCAGACTGGGAAAGCGCCTTTTTTGTTTGGCATCGTCCAACTTCTAACATCGATGAACTCACAAGCCTTTCAAAGAATCTTAGGTACACCGTACATGAGCTTAAGTTTTTAGATGAGCTTGTAAATTGAAATTCAGAAGTTTTTTATGATTATTGCAAATTAAGTATCACCAAATCATGCTTGTTAGCTAATAAATATGAGCCTAAGTGCAGAAGGGCAGTGGACGATTACATTGATCAACTACTTAAGCTAGCGGAAAACCTATCGGAACTGATTTCGGAGAATCTTGGTTTGAAGAAAAGTTACATAAAAGAAGCATTTTCAGGAAGTAAAGGCCCTTGTATGGGAACAAAAGTAGCGATATACCCAGAATGCCCTCAGCCAGAACTCATTAGAGGACTACGTGAGCACACAGATGCTGGTGGGATTATACTCTTGCTCCAGGATGATCAAGTCCCAGGCCTGGAGTTCTTCAAAGACGGAGAATGGTTCCCAATTCCACCTTCAAAAAACAACAGAATCTTTATAAATATAGGTGATCAGATTGAAATAATAAGTAATGGGATGTATAAGAGCATATTGCACCGTGTGAAGGCTTGTAAAGATGGAAGCAGACTCTCTATCGCGAGTTTCTATAACCCTGCTGGTGATGCTATTATTTCTCCAGCTTCCAAGCTATTATACCCTGATCGCTTTCTCTTTCAGGATTATCTTAGGTTATATGCAGAAACTAAGTTTGCACACAAAGGCGATAGATTTGAGTCCATGAAGAAGCTCTCAGACGTGGATCAAGATCTTCTGCTCTATAAGAAGTGATGTATTTCCATCTTTTCTTAATATGTATTATTGTAATCAACTTTATCCAAATCCAAATAAGACATATATGTATTGGAGTAAATTCTTCGGCGTGCCCAATCTGCTGATTAGGTGGCTAGACAGATGCTACAAGGAAATTTCTTTAGCTAATTTGGAGGTATCATCCACCCCCAATTAGCAAAATTCCTTTTGCTAGACTATGATGCTAGAGGCATAGGCTAAGTATTGTAATCGTGTTTTTAATATTTTTAATATATGAGAACCTTTTCAACTAAAAAAAAAAGGTCCAAATCACAAGCACATCTTTTTTTTTGTTCCAAATCACAAGCACATCTTTCCATCATATATGTTCCAAAAAAATATTTATTGCCAATTAGTCTAAATTTGCGATTCCGTTTACACTTCCACGCACGACAAGGTCATATAGACTGAAAAATCCCCAAAACAGAACCACATCTTTCGTTTGTATTCAAATTACCGAATAAACCATTAAAATAGAACGTATTTTGTTAAGTGACCGTGGCTTAAAAGACCAGTCTTCTCTTGGAGTATTAATAAAACAAGCTAGTTAAAAGTTATTCAAAATCCGAATTGGTCAAAAATTATTAAGAGACCGTGTTTTGATAAATTAGATTAACGAACTAGTTAAGAGTCATTTATATCTGAATTTATCAGGATTTACTCCTATATATTGCAGCAAAATAGTGAACGTTAAAAAAAAAAAGAGCCTTAATAAGTTAAAAAGTATTTTCATATCCAATCTTGCAGCGAGTGAACGTATAATAGCAGTCATAAGCCAGCCAATTTTGAGAGTACAGATTTAGTCACGAGGGTATTAGTCTTCTCAACAGCTTTAGCAAGAACAAGCTTGTGAGACTTCAACAGAGGACCACATCTATTGACCAAACATAGCAAAAAGTTACCAAACTTCAAAGATTTTGAAAATTTAGACGTGAATTCAGAAACCCGGCACACAAGTTGATCAATCGAGTCTTGTGTCAATGGAACGTTATGATTCAATATATTTTGCATCAAGACAAACAATGATTCAGTCCATACAAGTTGCTTTGTAATAAGGCTTCTATGGCATGGAAGTAAAGTGAATCTCCATGTGTCTTCTTTTTCACATATAAATTTCTGGCAAAAAGAAGCAACATGGCCTGGGTGCAAACATTCTTTGATTATTCTCGTGATTACATCACAAACAGGATTGTTTATTCCGTCAATTCGTAGTATCAATGGCAATAAGAGTGCATATTCAGCAGCCTTTTGATGGACCTTACAGTACTCTATTGTTGCAGCTACTAAAACACGAGAAGCTGATTCGTTAAGAATTAAGAATTTAGGAAGGATAATCGAGCAAAGAACGTGACTCGCCCAATTAAATTCATTTCCGGTTTGTTTTGTAAGGTGAGAAAGTAAAATCGAAGAAGTTTCATCGTCTGCTTTCCAAGGTTCCATTAAACCAATAACTCCCAAAGAATTTCTTCCTTGTTTAACACAAACTTCATGAATTTCATTAGCTAATTCCACAGTTTTTGAGGTGGACTCGATGTTTAATATCCGCGATTTTAGGGAATTAGCCATCTTTTCAATTTCCGGATCAATGATTCCATTTTCATCATCATCAACTTCAATTTCAATCATTGTAGTATCCGAACTTTCTTGCTTTTCCTCTTCAACCTCGTTTAATGACTCGGTATCATTTACAATACCACTAAATGGCAACCTGAAATTCAATTCATCTGATGATAAAGGAAGCCATGGAAGAACAATATCAGAATTAGATACATTGTCTTTCAGCCAATCTGGGAGAGAATAAAACTCTTCCTCGTTCTTATCATCTTCGGAATCCAGATTTAAACCAGAGACCCATTCATAACTGGAACCGGACACAAAACCAAGCAGTTGATGTGCAGCTTTCTTTACCCAAAAATCAAGACCTTGACCATTACTCAAAATATTATGCGCCAGTTTGGACAAGTCTTTCTTGCAAAATCTCTCACGCTCATGAAAAAGAAACGATAAAATTCGAGCTTGAATGGCGTTTGGTAGTGTCTGAAGCCATATAATACTGTTCATCAATAGCTTTCAAAATTAAGTATATTGAAATAACCATTTGAGCTTCAAATCAACTAGCCAGAAATTGACCCAAGTTACTACATAAACTCACGACATTGGTTTATAAACTAGGACATTAAGGAACCAACTGATTAGCATGATTAACATTATGTTTAGTAATAACACATCAATGAGTTATATACATATTTGAATTTATACAATATACGGAATGATTTAGTGAGCATATACATACATATTTTGCAAAATGATTAGTATTATAACACACAAATGACAAATCACTCTTAACAGAAAATTGTCAGAGAAAAATACAAATCTGGGTCTTCTTATAATAAATTTAGAAAAATGTGAGAAGAACTGTGATTATTTACCTCTGGGCGTGAGAAGGGGATGAAGAGTCTTTGAGAATAGTGCGTTGGGGTTTCGTGAGGAGAGATAAGAAAGAGCTTGTGGAAATTGAGCAGCTGGTACTTACTGTGGCATTGAAAGATTGTTGCAGCCATTGAGATGCTTCAGCTTCTGGACATGGAGAGTTCATCAAAATCTCCATTAGAGGAACCCATTCCTCCATCTTGTCTCTCGTCTATTAATTTAAAAAAATGAGTAAATAACACTTTTGCCCTGTGTTTATACCCGATTGACAGGTTGCCCTCTAACCTTTAAAATGCGACTCGTTGCCCCCTAAGTTTTAATTTCGTGCCCCGTTACCCCCTGACTGTGTGTTCCGTCTATTTTGGCCGTTAAAAGTGACGTGGCATTTCCATGTCACCTTTTTTTTTTAATCCAGGTGTTAATTAAGTGTTTAATTAACTTAACCTAAGGGCAAAAAAGGTTTTTTATAAATAGTTTTTATATAAAATATAAATAATAAAATAAACCCCTTCCCTTCTTCTTCATCGGTAAAGTATTTTGGTAAAATCTATCCCACCAAACAACGTAAATTAAAAGTATTTTGGTGGAATTTTTCTTACCAACCAAAATAAACCAAAAGTATTTTTATGGGATTTGTCCCCCCAAACGAAAAGTATAAACTTTTAAATATAGTTTGGTAGAATTTGATTCACCAAACAACATAAACCGTAATGTATAAACCCAAATTTGGTTGAAAATAACAAAATAAACCAAAATATAGTTCGATGAAATTTTTGTCTACAAAACAACATAAAAACCAAATATAATTTGGTGTAATTTTTCCCACCAAATAACAACATATAAATTTGGTGGGAAAAAATCTAGCGGGAAAATTTTGACCAGAAAGGTTGACCGGAATTTTTTTGGCGGAAATTTTTTATGAGATTGACACAATTAAAAGGTATTATTGTCTATTATGTCATTTATATTAGACATGACTTTTAAGATCAATATCACCACCTCCTAGGGTTATTATGGTAATGACCCCTTAATGTTTTAGTTATCAATAAATATTTTGTTAAACCTATAAAAATACAAATTATTCATTAATAACTCGAGATCGGCTCGAAAAAACTCGTTCGAAATGTTAATAAGCTTTGAAATTAGAATTCGGCTCGACTCGTTAAAATTAGAGCTTGACTCGACTCGACTCGTAAATCTTGTCAAACAAGTTTGCACATCTAATATTCGACTCGACTCGGTTCGTTTACCTCCTACATAGTATCTAATAAATATGAACATGTATTGGTTGTATAATATTAATGAGAGAAAAATCTTATTTTCTTTTTTTTCATCTCTTTTTCTAATAGTTTATATATTTTTTTATCTCTTCGTTAATAGCAATATAACAAATGTATCATCGGATGATCATAAATATTATGCAAATATATAATGAGGGGATTAATATATTCATTTAAGTTGCATAAAATAGAATAAGTAATATTAACTCTCAATTAATACAAAATATTTCGTTTATTTTTATATATCAAACTTTTTAAAATGAGGTGTCTAATATTATTGTCTATTTTTCATTATTAAAACATTTTTCTATTATATTTAATATTATCTATAATTAAATAATAAAAAATTATCACAATAAATAACCCTATTTGTTAAGCGACCTAAAATACCACCAAATCAAGTCAACTGGACAATAAAGAAAATCAATGCTAACCCAAAATCGAGGTACCAATTTGGAAAGAGATCCAAACAAATTAATCATGGAGAAATAATCCGCAAAGAACCAACCCCAATCTCGAGTTTTTCTCCACTCACAAGGTTATACCCCTATCTCTATATAATTTAAATTATTATTGGTTTTAATTTTGAAATAATCATTCGATAAACAGAAGCATGTTCTATTTTGTGATTTTACATCTTGAGAAACAATTCTTGAGATTATTACTTTTAGTTTTCCGAACAGAATCCTTTACAGGAAGCAAGGTCACCGGTATTTTCTTCAGCTCTTGGCTACAGTGATCACATCTGTGGTTGTTCCCTTTGTCTCCAAACCACACATATTCACAAGGTTCATGAACGAGTTTAAATGGACACCCACAACTTACCTTAACTATTTCATTCTTTTCCTCGAATTCTTTAAAACATATCATGCAAACTGCTTCCTCCTTGACAATTCTTTCTCCATGTTTATCTGAAGTTAAATCTTTACATTATGTTTCACAAATAAGACCAATGATCAGACAAATTAGGATACAATGGGGAATACTGACTCGTGAAACTTGCTTTAACTTACAAGGCTACCCAGAATGGTGGAACAAATATGGGGCACCTAACCTAAGTTACAAATCAGTATTCACCTCAGGAAATGTTAATGGATGCAGAAACTTTGGTATCTTTTTTCTACGATTATGACCTTCAAATGAATCCCACAATCTCACCTAAGAAGGTAACTATAAACTAACCATTGAGACGACCTTGTCTTTCATAATAACAAGGCGTGTATATTTCTTATGGGAATAGTCGTGGTCGAAAGCTGGCCCGGAGCCCCGGACTCATAAATTAAAAAAAAAAACTAGAGTAAATAGCACTTTTGCCCCCTGCGTTTATACCCGATTGACAGGTTGCCCCCTAACCTTTAAAATGCGACTCGTTGCCCCCTAAGTTTTAATTTCGTGCCCCGTTACCCCCTGACTGTGTGTTCCGTCCATTTTGGCCGTTAAAAGTGACGTGGCATTTCCATGTCACTTTTTTTTTTAATCCAGGTGTTAATTAAGTGTTTAATTAACTTAACCTAAGGGTAGAAAAGGTTTTTTATAAATAGTTTTTATATAAAATATAAATAATAAAATAAAACCCCCACCGCACCCCCTACCCCCCCCCCCTTCTTCTTCCCCGATCTGACCTGCAACTTGAAAAAAAAAAAATTGCAACCAGTAATGTAATTATTATGAAGACTAAGCTTTCTAAGAGCTTGAAATTGACCAATATTTTCAGAAAGTCTACCACCTAAACCTTTCCATGGAAGCTGAATAACGATGACTTGTCCTTGAGCACATTTAATACCAACCCAACTACCTGAACAAGCTCCATAGCCACTATCGTTCCAACTTTTGAGGAAGCCTTTTGGATCAATGAAATCATGTTTCAAAGATTGAAGAGATTGGTAATCTCCTTGGGTGATAACTATACCATCCCATTCATGGGAGGTTGAACAAGCACATATCGGGGCCATGTGCAATTTTTACGGCCATGTGCACATATTGGTAATCTACTAGACCCTACGGACAAGAGAGAGAGAGAGAGAGAGAGAGAGAGAGCTCTAGCGGCCATGTGCAAACTTTTTTTTTTTTAAGTTGCAGGTCAGATCGGGGAAGAAGAAGGGGAAGAAGAAGAAGAAGGGGGGGGGGGGGGGGGGTGGGGGGGGGGGTTTTATTTTATTATTTATATTTTATATAAAAACTATTTATAAAAAACCTTTTTTATCCTTAGGTTAAGTTAATTAAACACTTAATTAAACCTGGATTTAAAAAAAAAAAAAAGTGACATAGAAATGCCACGTCACTTTTAACGGCCAAAATGGACGGAACACACAGTCAAGGGGTAACGGGACACGAAATTAAAACTTAGGAGGCAACGAGTCGCATTTTAAAGGTTAGGGGGCAACCTGTCAATCGGGTATAAATACAGAGGGCAAAAGTGTTATTTACTCAAAAAAAACTATAAACTATGGCTATGCATTAGTTACTATTTACCAAAATAACTCTAATGGATTCCAATTTTTTTTTTTAAGATTACTTTAATGGATTCCAATTTTTTTTTCAAGATTACTTTAATGGATTCCAATTTTTTTTTTAGAATTCCAATTGACTGATCACATTACACTTGACAATATATAGCCTAAAATAAAATCCATGTCATTCTCTTAGTATATATTTTATATATATATATATATATAAATGCATACGTACATGATATAAATAATAGAATACTGACCATTACTAGTTGTTTGATAGGATGCTCTAGGTGTGACAAGTAAATATTGTCCATAGGCAGGTTTCTTTTCTCTAGATGTTTGAGAACTATGCATTGCCATCCTGGCCCAAAATTGAGAACATTAATTAACTTAGGAAAGTTTGAAAAAAAAGAAACAAAAAACAGGGTAAATTAGCCAATGTTCATTTATATTTATTATGAAGAATTAAGAAAGACATATGATTGTTCCTTCAAAGTTCAAACCATATATAGTAGAAAATTAGGTTGGTATTAAAAAATTAAGAGTAACGAATTTCAAGCATAAAAATTAGGAATAAAGTGGCTTGTTGTAGAACCGGCTCAAACTAGACACACCACTACCATAACATCTGCTGGAGATGAAAGAAACGTTGTAGAAGAAATAAAGAAAAAGGAAACGAAAATGAAATTACAGGAATGGTCGTGGTTGGGAACTCGGCGGCGATGGCTGAAATGGATCTGAAGTTGGTGTCATTTTCTCCATGGAGTAGATTAATGAATTTAGAGAAACGCCAACAAAGCACGGATCTTTAAGTGAAACAGTAAGGACAATGATCAGTAAGGCCACGATCAATGGTGTGCCTAATCGTGTCTTCAACAATCCAATTTGATGATTTCCTTCTAATTAATGATATTAGCAAATTTAGAATATAATTGGATGTATCATTTAGAATACAACATGATATAAGAAGGTGCACTATTTTACGTTCACGCGTGACAAATATTAATGCCCCAAATGCATGTGGAAGAGATAGCTCTAATAATAATAATAGTAAGATCAATATGTTATCTAAGAATAATGATGAAATCATTCTCTAATCCCTTTTATACCCCTCCTTATACTAATTGTTTTAAAATTAGCTGGGATGCGGGTTTGAATATTTTTAATGGTTTTTACCGGTTTTGGATGGTAACTGTTATGAATGCATTTGAAGATATGATTGGAGCGGATAAAAATGATCTCCGAGGGTGAAAAGTTAAAAAAAAAAAATAGTGGGGTTTTGGCATCATTCCGGAAAAAAATTGTTTAGGCATAGCGAGTAATCCCCATTAAATTAGTTGAACACTTCTCGAAAAGGATCGTCATCGTGGAAAATGATAGTCTCGACGTTATACAAGTCGTTTTAAACCCAAGCTTCAAAAGTGATAGAAGATTTAGTGTAGTCGAAATTACACTACTACACGCGACATCTTTCGTGATGCTATCTTGGCAACGACATACGTGTCGTCGCTAGTGATTGTATATTTGCAATGAAATTTCTTCCGCAAAGAACAAAGGTGTCGCCAGTTCCACACCTTTATTTGGGACGACACATGTCGTCGTGAGTAACAATATTTGGCGACAATACGCTTAATGGGAAAATAAAAATAAAATAATTGTTACTATTGATAATTTTATTTGCGACCACATTGCAGTCATCGCCGGTTTCAATTAACGACGACGAAACTTAGATATCTTGCGACAACTTATGTCGTATCTAAAATTTTTGTGGGCAGAAACTCATTAATGCTTCATTAGAAAACTCTCCTTCCCCAATGGTCAAGCCCTAAGCCCTATAATTGCTCCAAGAATCTCTCAAATCCGCAACCCCTGAACTGCCACGCCATTGACTAAGTTTCTGAATACCATCTTATACGTGTGGGTCCTTGTTCAACTTCAAAATCTCCTTTAAATTAATAAATATTTTTGAAAGTCCAAACTTTTTCCTAATTTGTTTTAATTAAGTACGTCTTTAACTATGCTTTATTATTGCGCTATTTTTAGTGGTTATAATATCTATTTTTGATTTGACAAAAAAATTTATCTATTTTTTATGTAATTGATCTTTTTAAGATATATTTTTTAAATTTTTAATTGGTTATAATTATATGTTTTTCTCAATTAGATGATGGATCCAGTTATTGAGAAGATTTGGATTAAATCAAAAAATTCAGTAGATAGGAATATTTGTCGGGTGTGATGGAATTTATTAATCTTGTGAAAAAGTGCGTGGATAGTATGGGTTACATTTTTTGTCTATGTAATCGTTTTGAATAATCAATTTTTTTATATAAACGATATTCGAGCAAATCTTTTTTTATATGATTTTTTTGTCAATGTATGAGGTTTAAACGAAACACGGCGAAAAAGAAGGATTTTATGTGAATAACCCAATCGTAGATAAAGATATATTGAATGAATGTGTATGATGATTTGAGACCCGCTTTTGATGTTGAGCGTCACTGACATCGAGATAGGTGATGAGAATCTTACTAGCCATAGGGGAAGTTTTTTTGACGCTTTGTTCAAGGAAATGGAGACAGATTTGTACCTCGTAATTACTATGAGACTTCCTTGGATTTCATAGGCAAGGTAATGCACAACAAAGTGAACAACATGAGTACAAACACCTCATTCACCTAACATCTTCAATTGTTGTGTCGTGTTTTGCCAAAAGGTCATACTTTGTCTTCTTCGTATGAAGAGTGCAACAAAAAGCTAAAATATTTGGGTATGGGATACAATACAATTGATGTATATTTGAATGATTGTGTTTTGTATTATAAAGAGATTGTAAGACTCAATAAATGTCCAATATGTGGTGAATATAGGTGGGATAAGGGGAAGAAAGTGCCACAAAAGAAACTGTGTTATTTTCCCATTGCATCAAGATTGTAGAGAATGTACGCTTCGAGTCACACCGCCAAAGACATAATTTGGCACCATACCAGAAAGAGTATAGACGAAGATGTGTTACGTCATCCAATTGGTGGTACTAGTTGGAAAACGTTTGGCTAGCTAAATCCTAAGTTTGATAGCAAATCGCGAAATAAACACCTTGGTTTGGGCATTGACAGGTTTTGTCCTTTCTCCATGCAAAACTACTCATATAGCATGTGACTAGTTACATTGACTATATATACAACTTATCGTCGTGGTTATGCATGAACGAATCCACATTATGCATACTATGTTGATTCCAGGTTCGTTTTTACCTGGAAAAGATACAAATATATTTTTCTAACCTATTATAGATGAGTTGGAAATATTGTGGGGTACGGGGAGCCATACATATGATGCTCATATGAAGGAAGAAATTGTAATGAAGGTTTGTTTGTTGTTCATATTAATGATTACTCTGCTAGATTATACACTTCAAGATGGTCGGGTCAAGGTTATTTGACGTGTCTAGAATGCATGGATTCCATGTCATCCTTGTGGGTGAATAAAGATGTAGTTTATTTTAATTTCAGACGGTGGTTACCTATTCCGCATCGGTTTAGAAGAGACGTATCATTGTATGTCAAATCCGAGCATAGGACGCCACCTAAGAAAGACCATTCCGTCGATATTCAGATAAAGTTATATGAATTGCCTATTTATTTCACGGTAAACACAAGGTATTTATTGGCAAGACGACAAAGCAAACATGTCCTCGTGAGTTTATCTGGGAGAAAAATAGTATGTTCTATCGTTTTCCATATTCGTAGAAAACTTGTTGAAAACATAACATTGTTGTTATGCATTGTGAGATGAATGTGTGTGATAGCCTGCTCGGTACCGTGATTGGCCTAGATGGGAAATTTAAAAAAGATAATATGAAAGCGAGAAATGATCTGAAAGATATGAGTATCAGGAAAGAGTTGTGGTTGTTCGAGGACCGGGGTAGAGTGATGTTACCACGTGCAAAGTATACGTTTCCTCCAGACAAGCACACATATATTTCTAGATTGGTTGAAGGCACAAAAGTTTCCTAATGTTCATTTATATTTATTAGGAAGAATTAAGAAAGACATATTCTTGTTCATTCAAAGTTCAATCCGGATAAAATTGTAGTAGAAAATTAGCTGTACAATTCCAGAATTAACTGAACTAGACAGGGTTGGTATTAAGAATTAAAAAGTAATGAATTTTAAGCATAAAAATTATGAATAAAATGGCTTGTTGTAGAATTGTCTCTAACTAGACACGCCACTACCATAACATCTGCTAGAAATGAAAGAAACGTTGTAGAAGAAATAAAGATTAAGGAAACGAAAACAAAATTACATGATTGGTAGTGGTGGGTAACTCGGCGGCGACGGCTGAAATAGATATGAAGTTGGTGTCGGCGATAAGACCTTCATTTTCTCCATGGAGTAGATTAATTAATTTGGAGAAACGTTAAGAATGCACAGATTGAGATCCCACTGAGTAACTTTATAATGTTCATTTGTTCATATTTTCTCTTTCGTCAACAGTTAGACGCGTTTATTCCACAAAATCACAAATAGATAAAAGTGAAACACTAAGGGCAATGATCAGTAAGGACACGATCAATGGTGTGCCTAATTGTGTCTTCAACAATCTAATTTGATGATTTCCTTCTAATTAATAATATTAGCAAATTTAGAATTGTATGTATTTTCTGTGAGTTAATACTCAGTTCTCCCTAACAACATGATATAAGAAGGTGCACTATTTTATATTCACGCTTTACAAATTGTGAAGGTGTAATTTGGTGGTGGTTATACAGTTTTGTTGTTTGAGTATAAGTGGTATGTCACCGACGACACCGACGACACCAACGAGAGAACGAAAAAGCGGAAGTCGGAACACGGGGCAACCATGATCAACACAAGTTCTTTCTGGTGGAGTACAGAGCCATACGTATTAGCTATTCATGCAAAAGGGGTATTTTATATCGATAAAATTAATGTAAAGAAGTCGCAAAAGGGGTGAAAAGTTGCATGGAAAATAAATGACCGACAAGGATAGAGACCCGAGTTATGGGGTGCAAAATCAAATTCAGTTGGTGCAGATCTGATCACTACTCTTTTGGTTGGATGAACTTGGGTACAGATTAATCTTTATTACGCTTAAGTACTGGTGAAGGGATATAGATTGATCCTACCTTGTTCGGACCGAGTCCTTGATAGAAGACGATGAAGTACGGGATGACCTGTTGTACGAGTACAAAGATAATCCATCTAAGGAGAATTATACATTAATAGTGATGGAAATATCATAAGCATTGACGGTTACGAGACAGACTAGACATTATGAGTCTTCTTTATATTTTTGTAATTATTTCAAAATATCATTACTTTTGAATGACTAAGATTTTGGAATGTTTATGATAATGTTGTTTTCAAAGTAGATTGTTATATATTTTGATATTGGATTAGTGTTATTAGATAGAATAAATGGGTTAAGTCTTTATAAGGGAAAATTATGGGTTATCATTTGCGATGACTCTGTCATCGCGAGTGACTTATGAATCAGTCGGTAGAGATAGGGAGCAATTGCGACAAGTTCATACCGGAAAACCCATCGCAAGAGATTATTGTCAAACGCGACAAAATATTTCGTCGCAAATGAAAGTTTATTTTGTTTATATATTTCTGTAAATTGAAAAATATCACTAGCAATGAATATTATCGTCGCCAATAACGATTTTCAATTTATAGGCAAACTCGTGGTGGTTTACTCTCCCGCTTGTGGTTTGACCCTACTACAACGACGAAATTCGGTTAGTAGTGATAAATTTATATCGTTGCTAATGACAAACGATATTAAAGAAATCCACAAACAATTTTCATTTCAGCTATAACAGCACACCAACATAAAAACAAAGAGGAGAAGTTTGGGGAGTTTCCATTTGACCTATAATAACATCAATCAGGAACAAATTCTATCTCATACAAACTAATTTCATACATTTAAAAAATTTATTTTCAAAAAAATAAACTAACACCTAACTTTTTTATTGATTTCGTGTTTTTTGCATGACTTACTGTTGATTCAAGCTTAATATCCAAAATTGAAGTCATGTTTTCAATCCTTGACGTGTTTTTTTAATTTTAATATTTGTTGTTATTTCTCATATATTGTTAATTCTGAATTATTGTATAGTGTTATAGTTATGTTTGATATGTTTAATTTATTCAAATAGGTGCTCTTGTGTAATTAATTTAGTTTATGGGGCAATTATTAATTTTTTAATAGTATATAGGGGCTTTAATGTAAAATTTAGGGGGTTTTGTGAAATCATTAAAATATTATTAGGGCTTTTAAATATTTTTAAAATATAATTAGGGGTTTTTGTGAAATCAAGTCCTTTTAGGATTTTTTGTAAAAGTAATAAAATATTAGGGTAGTGTAAATAAATTTATTTTAAGGGCCTTAGTGTAATTAAATTTTATTTTAGGGGCCTTATTTCAATTAAATAATATGTTAAGGGGCTAAGTGTAATTAAAAATATTCTAGGGCCTTTAGTGTAATTAAATAATATTTTAGGGGCTTCAGTATAATGCTTTAGTGAAATTATATAATATATTAGGGGTCTTAGTGTAATTAAATAATATTTAGGGGTCTTAGTGTAATTAAATAATAGAGGAAATACCCCTTTTACCCCCTGGTTTTTAGCCCGATTGACAGGTTACCCCTCATTGTTTAAAATGCGACTGGATACCCCTTAATTTTTGTTCTTGTGACTCGTCGCCCCTTACTAACGTTTTTCGTCCAAAATCACCGTTAAGTGTGACGTGGAAGGCACATGTCAGTATTTTTATTATTTTTTTATTCTTAATCCGTTTTAATTATTTAATTAACTTAAACCTATTTTTTAAAAAGCATCATATCCCACATTAACAGATCTTCCACTCAAACATACCTTCATGGACGAATGGTGCAATATACTCAAATATCACACAAATTCTAAACAAATTAGACTTAAGAGCTCAGATCAAATTAAAAGATGAATTGGAATCGAATATAAAATAGCTGTCTATCAACGTATATATGAAACATGAAATTTTTCATTAATTAATCGTTAAATTGATCCTCATCATCCAAGTGGTACAAAAAGAATTCTACAAATTACAAACAATAACTTTTACATAATCAACATATTATTGTGCACCACCTTGCTCATCCTCCAACTTCTTGACAAAAGCCTGCAATGTCAAAACCACATTCCTAGCAGGTTCCTGCAAAGTGCTAACAACAGCTGAAGCAAGACCCTTCAAAGACCCCAAAATTCGAGCATAAACCTCATTTCCAGTAGGCAAAGTTTCAAAGGCCTTAAACTCCTCAGGTCCATAATATTTACCTTAAAAAACAACCCCAGAAAAATCATTATCTTCCAACTTCTTCTCCTTCTGGAAAGTCCTATACGGTTTCAATGCAGCTGGAATTTATTCACTATGGACAAATAGCCAAGCATTCTTACATGTCATACATGGTTTTAAAGCTTCCACTCAGTTCCTTCAATGGCTTTTAATACTAGAGTGTTTTTAGCAATGAGAAGTTTAGTTGTTTTCGGTAATTGAGACCTTAATTCTTGGAAATGCTTGACTGTTAAGCCCTTGTATTTGATTCCGGCTAGTAAGTAACAATCTTCGAGTTGTTGTTTCACTGTTTTGACTGTTTCTTCTTTCGTGTTTCGACTGTTGTTTGGTTCTTCCTCACATTTCTCGTTTGCAGTTAGGTCTCCTAAATCCTCAAACCACTGCTCACCATGCTGTTTTGCTTTTGGGTCTTCCTCAGAACACTCACCCTGTTGTTTTGCTTTTGGATCTTCCTCAGAACACGTTTTGCTTTTGGGTCTTCCAAAGAAGCTCCACGTTGCTTCTTTGAAAGCCTCGTCTCTGCCTGATTCTCCTCCACCATTGACCTACGCGCACCAATTATCTTCGTGCTCTCCATTGAAATCGAAACTGAAATTGAAAATCGATTTGTTTGGGGAAGAAGAAGAAGGGGAAGACGAAGAAGAGAGAGGTTGGGGGGTTTATTTTACTATTTTTATTAATAATATTAAAATTATTATTAAATTTCTATTTTGCCCTTTTAAAAATCTGGGTTTAAGATAATTAATTGTTTAATTAGGATTAAGAATAAAAAATATTAAAAAAGCGAACATGTACCACGCACGTGACACTTAACGATATTTTGGGACGGAAATCGTTAACAAGGGGCAACGAGATACGAAAACAAAAATTAAGGGGTATCCAATCGCTTTTTAAACAATGAGGGGTAACCTGTCAATCGGGCCAAAACCAAGGGGTAGAAGGGGTATTTCCTCTAAATAATATTTATTGTCCAAATTGTAATTTAAAATATCTTATGGGACTTTATGTAATTAAATAATAATGTTGGAGATTTATTGTAATTATATAATATTTTAGGGGCTTTAATGTAATTAATATTTCAGGGGTCTGGGTGTAATTAAACAAAACTTTAGGGCCTTAGTGTAATTAAATAATATTCTACAGGTATTATTGTAATTACTAATATTTTGGGGGTCTTCGTGTGATTAAATAATATCTTATGGGCTTTAGTGTAATTATATAATATTTAGGGGCCTTAGTGTGATTAAATTTTGTTTTAGGAGCTTTCGTGTAATTAAAAATATTTTATGGTCCTTATTTAAATTCAATAATATTTTAGGGGTCTTAGTATAATTAATATTTTTGGGGGCAATAATATTTTAGGAGTCTTAGTATAATTTATGTTTTGTGGGGCTTTAGTGTAAGTAAATAATATTTTAGGGGCTTTAGTGTAATTACATAATATTTTAGGGGATTTAGTCTAATTAAATAATCATCTCTGGGCCTTACTGTAATTTACTTAATTTTAAATTCAGATGGCAGCCGTAATGCCCCGTGGACATGACAGAGATAGTGATAGGCAGGATACGACGCGTAACCCATATCTAGCTGTCACGAGTTGTAATGCCTATGGTATTATCTATTTTAAGAGGATTTAGTTGTTTTTTTAATTATCACACGTTAAATTAATCATGTATTATAAAAGGAAAAAAAACGAGAAAGCCAAGTGGTCGGATAACCCTGCGTTCAACCTACAAGGAGATGTAGGAGGCGGGAGGTAAACTCCCCGTAGATTTCTACGTTTCAGTAATACGTGGAATCAAGGGAATAAATTTGGAAAGCATGTTGTGCAGGTCATTGTGACCGCGTTAAGGGCGACGATCCATCCATGCTTTAAGAGTTGGCAAAAAGTACCCTCAGAGATGAAACAACAAGTACATGATCGACTGAGGATAATTTTCTTTTACTATCTTGTTTTTTTTTTTTTTTTTTTTATTGGCAAATCAAAACTATTTCATTAAAAACTCAACACACCATATCCTTTACAAACTTTCCAAGCCCAAACAATAAGGCCTATTACCAAGATATTACATTACATTACAAAAATATTATGTTCATTTGTTTTTTTTATTATCTTCAGGTTGGATACGGGTCGCGCCTCATCTTCTGTTCCGCTAGCACTACCCGTACCCACAACGTTGCAAATTCAAACACAATATAGAAGCCGAATTTCCTCGTTGAAAAGGAGAAAAGCGAAATCTATCTAATCTAAAAAGAACCCACATCGGCCCCCAAGAATTCTTTCATATTCCCCTAATAATATTCCTTTGCCCACCACTACCCATCACCACCATTACCACTTAACATTCTCACTCCACTACCATTACTATACTAAAACCTCCATATTCTCTTCAACAACAAAATTACAAAAACCCTTATTTTTAGCTGATTCTCCACCTCAAGTCAAGAACCATGGCCGTATCAAACAACATCACAGCATTTGTAAACTTCGTAGCTTTGATGTGCTCTATCCCGATCATCTCCACTGGAATATGGCTTGCTTCTAAACCGGAAAACGAATGCATCCACTGGCTCCGTTGGCCTGTCGTCTTCATGGGCACGGCTCTTATTTTAGTCACCTTAACAGGTTTCATTGGTGCTTATGCCAAGAAACATGGTCTCTTAAGTCTGTACTTAGTTTGCATGGCCATACTCATAGTCTTGATTCTTTCTTTCATGATTCTCGCGTTTGTTGTCACGCGTTCTAGTGGCGCCTATTCTGTTCCTGGTACGGGGTATAGTGAGTATAGGCTAGAGGGTTTCTCTTCTTGGTTGAGGGATCATGTTACTGGTCCTGATAGCTGGGGGAATATTAGAACGTGTTTGGCTGAATCTAATAATTGTCCTAAGCTTAATCAGAAATATGGTGCTGCTGATTACTTCTTTCTTGCACATCTCTCTCCGATTCAGGTGACTCTCATACTACTCTTAACCTTACAAATAGGATGTGATAACGGAAGATCTCATTCTCCAAGAGCTTATACTACTAATTCTTTTTTTCCGTTTCAGATATAATTAGAAATTTTAGCTAATTTTTTTTCTCAAAAAGAGATTATATTAAATATTTTACATAAATTCTTATTTTCTGATCGGAAAGGAAAATATTTTATTGAAAGAGTAAAGATATATGACTATTAAAAGTAGAAAAACAAAATTGTAATTGAAAGTATGTATGTAATAAATGTGATGGTAGTCCTCAAAAGTTCGAGGAAGCAACATAGTTGAAAGGCATATGAAGATCATAATAAGATAGTTTGATTAGGATAATAAAACATGGGAGAAATTATAACAGAGTTATGGCAGAAGAGGACGATGTACAATTATAATACTGAATTACTGACAACAAAGTCAATAAAGCATGAGATTTAATTTGTTGGTTTGAGTAAAAGTCTAAGTCAACAAGTCCAATAATTTTGTTCTATAGGGTTACTCCTTTTAAGGTAAAAAAAACCTGCAGAGTGCAGACACAGTTTTTGCGCGACCACTCATAACATATTTTTATCTTTGACCAATTCAACTCTAAGACGACACAGCTTTTGGGTTTAGAATTTTTTGGCGGCCTAAAATTAAAATTAATAGGGTTTTTAGAAAAATATATATAATCAATTTGATTTGGTTAAATCATTGTCACTGATAAATATACTTATGAAACCTGATAATCTGGATGTTTTTTGACTGGTTGTGGGGGAGTAGTTAGCTGCACCATTAGTGTTGGTTCCCCCATTCCACTAGAGGAGAGACGTCATGAAAGATCAATACAAATAATAACAAACCTATCAATAATTTTAAATTGTTACCTAGTGCTTACTAACTTTGTATATAATATATGAATATTTTAAAATTGTGATTATTATGTTTTGCAGTCGGGATGTTGTAAGCCTCCGACAATTTGTGGTTACCAATTCGTGAACCCAACCATGTGGATTAATCCCGTAAATCCTGTAGCTGATGCTGATTGCCTTATATGGAACAATGATGCTTCACAGTTATGCTATTATTGTGATTCTTGCAAAGCTGGTCTTTTAGGAAACTTGAGAGCAGAATGGAGAAAAGCTAATATTATTTTGATTATTGCCGTGGTGGCTTTGATATCGGTTTATCTTGTAGCATGTAGTGCTTTCAGGAATGCACAAACTGCAGCAATGTTCCAACGTCACAAATAGCTAGGGTTGAACCGAGAAAGCATAGGTCACACGTCTGTTTGTGTTAAGGACATATTCTGGGTGGAGTAGTCTTTCAATAGGAACCTATGGTTTTGTTCGTGTAGCTTTTTTTCATATGGGTATATATCTTGTGTGTTATTTTAAATTAATTTAGTGGACGAAAAGGAAACAACTGATCTAAAAGTATTGATAGACTCGAATCTAATTATTAGGGTATCGTTTTACAACATTTCTATATATTAATATTCCCTCACCCCTACCCCTTTCCTATGATTGAAAACGAAAGGTAAAAAAACTGTAGGATGGGGTACTTTTTTTTTTTTGTTCGAATGGAGGGTGGGGTACTTGGGTTAGCTTAATTGTTTTTTTTTTTTTTGGACAGCCGCTTGTTAAATTTCTATCCTTTGAAAATGTATATAAAAAATAAAAAATTCAAATTCTTCCTTAACCATGGACAAACTAAATCTAGTTTACCTAAAGTTATATATGAAGAAACATACATATGTTAATCGGGACAGTTCTTTTCCATTTCTTATAAGCCCTTTGATTTTAAAGCCTTTCATATTATCCCAATTATTATGTATGATATTCTCCATTTCTTGATCTTTTATCCAACTTTTTTCATATATAAATTTTTTTTGGGTTAATATTGATTTTTTAAATTTAGAGATAATTACCTACAGGGTCTTGAAGACACACCCCTCTTCAAGATACCACCCCCTACTAGAGTCTCTTCTTACTAAAGACCTCAGAAACTTTTTAACACATGAAACCCAAAACCCCTGTTACCTTTCTACCCTCAAATGATTTTTAGTCTCATATATATACTATTTTGCATTTCCCCTCTCTCTTGTAAATTCCATGAGCTTCTTTTACTCCTCTCTCTCTCCATTTTCGTGAGCTCTTTTTCTAAGCTTTCCATATTTATTTCAAATCTCCCCACCCGATTTCAACCTTCCTCCCATGTGTTCATAGATTCATAACGTCATAATCTTCTGCATTTCCTCTTTACTTTTGACTGTTACCTTCGTTATAAGGTGTGTTTCGTTTATGTTTACTGTTTTTTTCAACAGATTCTTACCTTTGTGTGTGTTATTTGCGTTTTCTGTTTTTAATAGCGATGTTTATTCACAATATCACACTATGTATAGTCGTTTGTTCACTTTTTTCCATTCTACATATGATTACGTGACTATATCATGCTCGTTTTAGATGTTTTTGTTACGTTTTAATGTGTTTCATGGTAGATTTGCTCATGATATGAATGTTATTGCTTATATTCGTCTCACTTTCCGTGTTTATGTCATTGTTTAACTCTTTGAACGTTAAATTTTCCGATCTGCCATTGTTAGGGTTTATCACAGCCGCTGCATGCATGTTAGTACAGTACAGTACTATACTCACTGTTTTCAAATTTCTAAGAGTACTCTTTGTTTTTCAAATAGACGGAGTACTCCGACTTTTGTAATGTAACATGAGTTTATAGGTTACTCGTAGTTTTTATAGAGTACTCTGAGTTTTGTAGAGCGCTAACAGTTGTCATTAAATACTCTCAGTTTTATAGAATACTCTCAGTTTTATAAAATACTCTCAGTTTTTACATATTACTCTGAGTTTTCATAGTATGTTCTACTTTTTATTAAATACTCTTAGTTTGTTTTAATTACTCTCAGTTTTTACAGAGTACTCTGAGTCTAATAAAATACTCTTAGTTTTCATAGTATGAAAATACTCTTAGTTTTAATTTCTTTCTTTTTACTCTGCTGCTGACAGTTATAATGATACAAGATGTGCTTGTTGTGTTCAAGATGGGAACTGATCAGATTTTCCTCCCATTTCAACAGCTGATTGACATTAACTCAGTAAAGAATTTTGTTCAGTCTAGGTGGCCTCAGATATCTAAATCTGCTGTTATATCTTATACTGTAGGGGAGTACAAAGACTCCCTTCTTCAAACTGAAACAGATTTCTGCACAATTAAGTGGATTCTTGGACGTGGTGTGTATGACAAGATTTATATTTATGTTACTGATTCCAGGGCCCCTTCATTCAACAATATATCCTCTCCAGAATCATCTGTCATTTCTAAACCAATCTCCGCTGAACCTATTCGTTCTGTTGTTGCTTCTAACCCTGATCCAGCCTATTTTATTCATGAAAAGAAGGTTATGTTGAGTGATTCTTGGAAACTGGGGTTAGAAGGTGTTGGACAGTGTTTTGTGGGTGGTGCTGAAGAGTTCCGTTCCGTTCTTTGCAAGCAAGCTGCTGTTGATGGGTTTGATTTCGACTATATCCACAATAACAAGAACACTCGCATCAGCGCGCAGTGCTATTACAAGATCGAGAAGGGTTGCAAATGGTATATATACGCATCGGTTGAAAAGACAAACGGATTTTGGTATTTGCGTTCTTATAGAGATATTCACACTTGTGGTCATGTTTACAAGAAAACATCACACGCCCGGTTGGATTCTTCAATTCTCAGTCGTGTTATTTTCGACGAACTTCGTTCTAAACCATCTTCTAGGCCTAGAGAAATCCAGACTGTCTTAAAGGAGAATTATGGTTTCGATATTTCATACAAAACATCTTGGTCTACTATCAATAAGGCTAAGGACACTCTATACGGTGATATTGGCTCTTCATTCAATCGTTTGCAATCTTACTTTGAAAAGCTGCAGAATCTTGATCCAAGCACGGCTTTCTCGGTTCATTGCGATCCTGAAACTCGGGTATTTCACAGATGTTTTTTTGCTTTTGGTGGTTCAATTGCTGGTTTTAAGTCATGTCGCCCCATGTTATTTCTGGACGCTACGTTCCTCAAGTCGAAGTACAAAGGCTCGTTACTCGTTGCTACTGCCAAGGATGGAGATCAAGGTATCATAACAACTTATTACTTTTTCTCTTTGTATACATTCTTTTTTAGTTCTTGTTTCTCACTTTTCTAATGTTTTTCCTAATCAGGTTTATTCCCTGTTGCTTTTGGCGTTGTTCCCGGTGAGGATACCGACAATTGGACGGCATTTCTTCAGTTTTTAAAGCCCCTTGTCGAGGGTCGCCCTCTCACGTTTATATCAGACCGCCACAAGGGTCTACTAAATGGTGTTAGGGATGTTTTTCCTCAAGATAGTCACAGTTATTGCATTAAACATATTGAGAAAAACCTCAGAATTGCTATTTCCGGCTCGACTTTTTACCGTGAAAGGATGGTGTATCTGCTCAAGCGAGTCGCGCATGCTCCTACTGTTGCACATTACGATCAACAGCTTGCTAGATTCCTGCTGGAAGGAAAGAAGGAGGTCAAAGAATTCCTAAAGGGTTTGCCAAGGGAAAATTACGCAAATGCTTATTTCACTGGTAGACGATATGGCGAGATGACTTCTAATGCAGTCGAGTCGTTTAACTACTGGATTATAAAACAAAGGGGACTTCCTGTTTGCGAGTTTGTTGACGCTCTTCGTGTTAAGTTAATGCAGTGGATTTATGAACGATCTCTAAAGTCATCCAAGTGGACTTCACCACTATGCCCGGCTATTATGGAGCTTTATAACACTAATGTCGGTCTTAGCTGCACTTGGACCATTCAACAATCCACTGCTAATCTGTTTCAAGTTGGCTCAAATCCTATTATGGTGGTAGATATAGCTGCCCGTACCTGTTCTTGTTGTCAATGGCAAGAGCTCGGCTTCCCTTGTCAGCATGCTTTGTGTGCACTATCTAGTGCCTCCGTTCGTGATCCGTTCGAGTATGTAGAGTCATACTTTCACACTTCATCATACGTTAAGACCTATTCAACGAGTATTCCTGCTATGTCTACCTTTCAAGTTGAAGTCCATGTGCCCGAATCTCAGATTATTCTTGCTCCTGATGTTAGGGTTCCACCTGGTAGGCCTCAGACTAAGCGCTTTCGTTCATGCACCGAGAAGGTTGTCCGTTCAATTAAGTGTGGCAATTGCAAGATTGTGGGACATAACAAATCTACTTGTAGAGCTCCACCAAAATCATAATTTAACTTATGTTTTTAAATTTTAATCATGCTTATTAACTTATTGTTATTTGTGCCACTGAACCATTTCTACATTTATATGTTTTAAAGTTGTTGAAGTTGATTTAAGCATGTTATTCATGTTAAAATATTTTGATCTGTTGTAATTTCTACATTTATATTGTCTGAGTTCTATTTACCACTTTGATGAATACTCTATATATTTGTATGAGTACTCTATTTTTTCTCAGAGTACTCTATATAATTATATGAGTACTCTATATAATTATATGAGTACTCTATACATTACATTGAACATTCTATACAATTGTATGAGTACTCTATATAATAGGATGTTTACTCTATCCCTCACACATTTGTCAGAGTACTCACACATTTGTCAGAGTACTCACACATTTGTCAGAGTACTCACACATTTTGTCAGAGTACTCACACATTTTGTCAGAGTACTCACACATTTGTCAGAGTACTCACACATTTGTCTGAGTACTCACACATTTTGTCTGAGTACTCTCTATATCAATTAAGCTTTAACTTTTCTTTTACAAATTCATTTTTCATGCTATTTTTAACTACAAAAACAATCAATAACATACCAAAACCCTGTTTCATTCATATTTCATATCAAGTTTTTAAAACATCCAAAAACATCCAAAATATCATACCAAAGTTCCAAAACAAAACAAGTACTTATCAAACATAGATAAAAAAACCAATCAATTAAGTCTAAATAAAAGTCTAAATCTTAAATCAAACTCCTCCCAACACCCTTTACAAAATAAATTATAGATGATTAATCAGTTAAGAACGTTCCGCCTTGTTAATGCCTTGTGAATATTTGCTGCGCAACAACTTCCTAATAATCATTGCTCGTCCTTCGTTAATATATTTTGGAATGTATGTCTTCTGTTTTATCACCCCACACCGATAAAAGGCATAACACCATAGGATTACAAATACTCCGCAGTCAACGCTTCCTGGTTCTTGTTCAATACAATCTACATTGGTCATTATATATTTATCTTCTTTACCTGGTTTTATCTTCCTCAAGACATTTTGTACCAAGAATTTTCTATATTTTGCTGCGGTTTGCTCTGTCTTTGAACCAATTGACTCTGGATTTTTCGGTTTGATTGAGTTATAATGGTAAAATTCTTTATTATCCCTGCTGTACACTAACAAGCTCCAATGTCCACATCTACCATCTTGAACAAACACAGGTAATAGTGTGAAAGCATAATCTTGGCTATTTTTATAGAATGGGTCTGAAATATAAATCTGACATGCTTCAATGTTCTCAAATTCGATCAAACTCTGCAATAAAATTGTATTTTAAAAAAAAAAAAAACATAAAGATAGAGTACTCATAATAAAATTCAGAGTACTCACAGTTTTGTTAATTAAAAACACAGAGTACTCATAGTTTTTAATAATAAAACTGTGAGTACTCACAGTTCAACTTCATTGAAACACAGAGTACTCGCAATTCTTATCGAAGTCACAGATTTGTTTATTAAAATCTTAGAGTACTCACAGTTCAACTTCATTATAACACAGAGTACTCACTAATTTATATTTCAAATTGAAAAACCAAGAGTTTACTTACCATGCTCATCGCACTCTGGTGTGTCACACCATACTTCCCTCCTTTGACTCCATATTCTTCTTGTACCATTTTCAACATAGCCTCAATCACCTGCAATATGAATTAATCACATACTCAATGTCCAATTTTTTATATTTGTATCTATATGATCATATTTTAATTTGTTTACCTGTACTTCAACCATTCCTTTGTGCGCAAGAGCAAAAGCATCTTTTCCTGATACTAATAACTCATTCTCTTTATCCCACCATATAGCATCTCCCAAGTTTTCTTTTTTAATTTTCAAAAGAAAATTATAATCCTTCTCATCTACTGTGTCCTTACCATCCCACTTTAGGTTTTCATAATTTTGTTCCCAGTCATCTGTGGTTATCTTCTTCAAACCTGCATCCTTTTCCTTATCAGTTTCTTTAACATTTGCCGTCATTTTTTTATCAATCACTTTCTTTTTCGTTGTTTTCCCCACCCCCCCTTCTTTTGGTTTCATTGTTACTTTAACTCTTTTTGTTCTTGGTTCTTCAACAAAATCAGATTCCACACTTTTTGCGGCAGCTGCTGCACGGTTATTTTTCTTGACATTTCTCTCTATCGACCCTGGGGTAGCTAATCTATACGATCTTCTTCGCTTAACATTTGTTTTAACTTCAGCAACCACCTCCACATCCTCACTCTCTTCTGTTCCTTTTTCTGCATCTTCATTATTACTCTCTAAAAGTGCAGCGGCTGCTCTCAAGTTTTCGCACTCTTTCTTCGACTTTTCAAGTTCCTCGATGCATTCGTTGTACCACGTGCTTATATCCATGTGCTCCTTGTTCAACTTTACTTTTTCATCCTTCAGCTTCGCAACTTGCTCTCTTAGACGATTTATTTTGCTTTGTTGATTTAGTATCGCATCTTCCGACTCCTTGTTTTTTATTTCTTCTCTGTTTACCTGGTTGCTTAGTGTTTCTACCAGCTGCAAAAGCTCTTTTTTTTCCTTTCTTTCTTTTTCCAGATCAGCTAAAATCTCTTCAATTCTTGATATTGTCTTGTCTTGTTTAGATTTCTCCTTCCTCAAAACATCAATCTCATCTATTAAGTTTTTTTTCTCCTTGCCGGCTTCAATCAATTGTTCTCTTAAACACATAACAACTGGATCATTTGAATCTTTCCCCTCGTATACGTCTTCGTTAAAACTGCTAATGTTTTTGTTAATTCCTTCTACAACCTTCTCCACTACCTTTGTCAAATCATCTATTACACTTTTCTCAGTTTGTAACTCATCAATCTTATCATCTTCCTCTTCTTCTTCTTTTTCTAATTCATACTCTTTTTCAACATCAATCTTATCAACTTCCTCACCCCCTCTTGGGGGGCCATCATCCAGATTGTCGTCTATCAACATTTCTTCTTCCGCACTACCATCTCCGTTATCCAAATCCATATCTAAATCCATCTCTCTCCCTCCATCTTCATTGCTTTCTTTGTTTTTACCTTCTTCATCTGATTTTTCTTTTTCAGAACCCTTCGTCTCTTCACTTGCATTATCTTTACTCTCATCTATATCATCTTCACGTATTATGTCACTAATCGCCCCATCTCCTCTATCATTCATCCAACTATCGACATTTACGTCTTCATCATCCGACACCCGTTTTGCAACATTTTCATTTTCATCTTCATTCAATACACCATCCTTTGTCACAGTTTTATCTCCAACTACTGCATCTACCTCTTCCCCAGCACCCCGACTGCACTCTCCTTCTTTTAACACTTCTGTTTCATTTACTTCCTGGTCGTGACCATCCTCTGTTCTTATCCATCCCTCTTCCAAAGTAGTTGGTTTTAGCTCCTTACTCCTCACCTGCGTATGTCACACACATTCCATTTATCAAAACTTGGAGTACTCATAGTTTTATATTATAAGTATTTAGAATACTCACAGTTTTCATATTTTAAAACTAAGAGTACTCTTAGTTATCATATATATCAAAACGAAGAGTACTCTGAGTTTTATATAATATTTATTAGAGTAGTCACAGTTTTCATATTTTAAATCTGAGAGTACCCTTAGTTTTATATTATAAAACTTAGAGTACTCACAGTTTTATGTGTGTATATATTTATACTGTATAACACTATTCCTTAACCTTTTTACTCTGCACTGCATCCACATTGATTTTTTTAGCACCGAGCATGTACTCCCATTTCAGGCACCTCGGAACTGCATCCTTCTCATTCAAGTTACCCATGTCCTTCACGTGTTCAAAAAGCCATGGCTACAAATTTTAAAAAATATTATTCAGTTAGTATTTTATAAGATTAAGATACATTTGTATTTAATCATCTTACCAGCAACACAAAAACACCCCCCTTTGCCCTTTTTGTATCCGTACATTTGCGAATTGATTTAAACATGTAACTTTTCATTTCACCAGCCCAATTGTACTTCTTTATGCTTTCCAAGTCCTCGCATACACTGATATGTATCTGTTTTGCTTGGTAATGTCTTTTCGACAAACATAGTGACGTTACTGTATATATTGATAATAACTTAGCTATATCCTCCTTCGCCTCTAAAGTGAGTACTCTGTCTTTAAAATTTTCAATAACCGTTTCTATTTTGTGACTAAGAAGCTTTAAATTAACTACGCCCGCATTCCCGAACATTCTCCTATACCACGCAGATTTGTTGTTTGCATCAACTGTAACTTTCTTTGGTAGATGATCTTGACCACACTCGATACCTAAAAGTATCTTTATTTCTAGCTCAGTAATCTTTAAATCTTTTCCTCCAATTACGAATCCACCCGATACAGACGAGAAACAATCAATAACTTGTTTGATCAGGACGTCAGACTTCTTCATAAACTTGTACTTTTCTCGCATATCGAATATCCCTTTCCATAACCTATAAAAAGGCGTCCTTATGCATTCTGACAGGTGATCTTCTGTCATACCTTGGAATTTCATTATCTGCAGGATCCCATTAATGTTTGATCTGTACTGTATTGCTTGTTTAGCCTTCTGAAAAACAGTTAAGGTCAACAAATACTCAGTAATCACAGTTTTTTATCCAATATTTATCGAAATATAAGAGTACTCATAGTTTTCGAATATAAACTATGAGTACTCATAGTTTTTCATACAAAATCTCAGAGTATTCTCAATTGTAATATAAAAACTCGGAGTACTCTCAATTTTAATATAAAACTCAGAGTACTCATAGTTTAATCATGCAAAACCCTAAAACCCAGAAAAGGACGGTTCACCTTCATATCAAAACTAAGAGTATGACACCAAAACGACAGAGTATTAAGCAAATAACACAGAGCATCAGATCAAAAACTAAGAGTACTCATGCAAAACCCTAAAACCCAGAAAACGACGGTTCACCTTCATATCAAAACTAAGAGTATAACACCAAATCTACAGAGTATTAAGCAAATAACACAGAGCATCGGATCAAAAACTAAGAGTACACATGCAAAACCCTAAAACCCAGAAAAGGACGGTTCACCTTCATATCAAAACTAAGAGTATGACACCAAAACGACAGAGTATTAAGCAAATAACACAGAGCATCAGATCAAAAACTAAGAGTACTCATGCAAAACCCTAAAACCCAGAAAACGACGGTTCACCTTCATATCAAAACTAAGAGTATGACACCAAAACGACAGAGTATTAAGCAAATAACATAGAGTATCGGATCAAAAACGAAGAGTACTCATGCAAAACCCTAAAACCCAGAAACAGACGGTTCACATTCATATCAAAACTAAGAGTATAACAACAAAACGACAGAGTATTCAGCAAATAACACAGAGTATCGGATCAAAAACGAAGAGTACTCATGCAAAACCCTAAAACCCAGAAACAGACGAAACTAAAACCCAGAAAACTAAGGGTATCGAAAATCGTTGCTAACCTTTGTTTTATCATCTGAATCTGCATCAGAATCACCATTGCTCGCCATTTCCCGTTCGATTTATCGGAGTATTTCAATCGGCGCTTCAAAAAAGGAGAGAGAAATGGAGAGCGTTGTGGGTAGAGAGAGAAAGTGAGAGAGAAAGTGAGAGAGCGCGTCTGACGGGAATGGAAAGAGAAAACTAATTCTAAGAGTATTTATACCACAAGGGTAGTAAAGACAATTGTCAAAGTTGAGGTCCCTAGGAAGAACGAAAGTCTAGAGTCTACTCTATAGAGAAAAAATAGTGTCTCTAAGACCCTATAGATAATTCACCCTTAAATTTAACAAGTAGTGGGGAGTGGTCTAATCCTATAACATGTAGTAAAGAGATTAGACCTCCTCAAAGATATTGTTCCAATTTTGATTAGAAAATCATCTATCAAGTTTTTCTTTAGTTAGCTCATCTCTATTTCTTTTATTTGACCAAGAGTATGGACACCCTTGTGTTCTGTCTTCATTCATACTCATATTCATAAAGTCATGAAGTTTATTCATTTTATTAAGATTTTTGGGTAGACCTCCTAGTGTCTCATTATTATACAGGATAAGTCTAAAATCTCCCACAATATTTTAATGGATTATTATTTTACACAAAGCTATATCATTCAGAGCTTTATTTTTTTGGTTTGCATAAGTAGACAGGGATGGAGCCAAGATTGTCTTTGGGGGGCCAAGGGGTTCGGAGGCATCGGCCTTGAATTTTTTTTCACCGTATTTACTCGATAAGTCTATATATTACGTAAAAATTGCAAAATAGGTCCTTATATGATTAAAAGATGCACTATATGTACCTATATTGTGTAAGGATTGCAATATAAGTCCGCATATTAATTTTTGTGATTAATTATGTGATAATTTTTTTTTTTTACAAATAACACATATTTTGTTGTAAAAAATAAAAGAAAATCATTAAATAAAATAATTTAATGTCTAATAAAATAAATCTTAAAAGTTAGGGGGGTCAAATAAAAATTTATAAAAATATATAAAGTTAATTACTTATAATTTTTTTTCTTTTTTTAAAGTAGTTATAATTTTATTTTTATTTTAAACCAGGGGGGCCCATGGATCCCCCTAACCCTAACGTGCCTCCGCCCCTGTAAGTAGGAACATAAACAAATATATTGTATGACTCCTTAATATTATCATCTTTTAACATGTAATGTATTATGTATCATATGATCCGTCTTTGTTATGAGTTTGATTTCGTAGTCTTTAGCCAGAAGGGCCAGATTTTCGAATTTATCTTTGACTACTTAATTGACGGGTACACTATTCATACTAAAAAATTGTATATATATATTTATATATATACACACGTGTGTAAAGTAAGGCGAAAAGGTCTATTTTACACCGTATAAACTATAACTTTGTTTGATTCAAATTAACTTAGATTACTTTAGTCTGATAATAAAGTTATAATTTTTATGAAAAACTTGTATTTTATTTTCCTTATTGCATTTTATTTTGAAAAACCAAAGTTATATTGAGTTGATGAAAGTTTTTATAATTTTATTTTGTTAATGAAAATTTAAAAATTGTTTGAATATTAGGTCTTTTTGCCTACTTAAATTGGATATTTTGAATAGGGGATGAATTTTAATTTTTCTTGAATATATTATAGGTTGGGGTAACCCTTTGTACAACCCGAGGTAAATATTTTTTACCATTATTATGGTTTTACCTTCCAATATGTACCACTTTTTAGTATTACCTTACCTTTACTTTAAGGGTGAATTACCCAAGGGGTCTTGGGGACCATCTTAGAGCCATATAGGAACCAAGTGCATTCTCTGTTCTACTTAGAGGCCTCAAAATTGACAAATACCTTTACTACCCTTATAGTGTATATAAGACAAAAAAATAGATTCTCCTCTCTCCTCCATTACTATTATTCTCTCTCCTCCATATCCATTAATCTCTCTCCTCCTTTATTAATTTTTCTCTCTCCTCTGTCATTAACTATTAATAATTCCAGCTCCAACCTCCGGCCACCGACCACCGCCGACCACCATCGACCACCGCCGGATAAAGTACTGAGCAAGCATAAAGTACTGAGCATGGAAAAGTACTGAGCATGGAAAAGTACTGAGCATAAAGTACTGAGCATAAAGTACTGAGCGTGAAAAAAGTACTGAGTATCAGAAAAATTTGTTGATTATTCGAATTTTTTTTATTGAGTAAATATACTGAGCATGCCCGTTTAATCAATAAAAGTGCTGAGCATGCTCGTTTAATCAATAAAAGTACTGAGCATTTCTCGTATAATCGGTAAAAGTGCTGAGCATTTAGACAAAAGTATGGAGTTTAATATAAAAATCGATTTTACATTACAAAAAATGAAATTATTACATTACTAAGGAAAAAAAGAAAAAAATAACCTACCTAACTCGTTTGACCAGATAATTAACAAAGATAGAAGCTTTTGCATGTTTTCCCAACATTTTGATAGGAGCTCAATCAACAAAGATAATTAAATAACGCATTAATAAATCTATAGTATAATATCTAATCAAATTAACACTAGTACTTTAATCAATTAGTAAATGAAAACAGAAAAGCTTCCTCATCAGCGCCATTGAAGCAAATATAGGCACCTATGTTGCAAATATTTTGTATAATATAGGTTACTTTACAATTAATATAATTCACTCAATTCATATGAACGTGATTTTAATTTGATTAAACATTTTTTTTTACAGAGTGGAAAAGCAAGTGACATACAAATACATGAATAATTCAGACAAATTTTCACCAGATTCATTACTTGAAACACTCAAAATTAGTTCAGAACATGAAGCACTTGAATTAACGGATAAGATTAAAGCATCTATTTACACGTGGAGAAGAAAAGCATGTTTGACTCATTCTAAATCATCAATCAATCAAACTGAACAAAGCTGAAGAAAAGCTGAAAAGAACCACCAGACAAACTGAAGGTTGAATGGGTAATAAACAAAATACCTTTTGTTTCATTCAAACATTTTATCAGTAACCTAAAAGCCATTGAAAACGAGTTGCTTCTAAAATAGTGAAACGGCAGAAATGGCTTAATGGGATGATTTCTCCGGGAAGCTTGTGCAGTAGAAGCACCTCCATCAGCGCCAGAAAGGCTTCGGAGGACGAGAAAGAGTGATGCTCCGCTGCAACACCTCCGCCGTAATACACCAGCTACGAACTAGGAGAAGAGAAAAGCTTGATTAAAACGTTCGAAATCCGACCTCTTCTTACGAACGGACCTTGGCTCCGACGAAGAAAAGCTCCGACGAAATCTGACCTTGGCTTACGAACAAGAGAGGAACCTTGCTGATGAGAGAGGAGAGAGGAAGCAAATTTTGAGATTTAATTTTTATTGATAATAAATAGTATATATAGAGATAAAAAAATAAAAAAGGGGTAAAAATGTAATTGGATTTTTAGCTTATAGAGTTAATTTTTGTTTGTGGCCTTTAGTAAGAAGAAGTTATAATACCGGTCTTCTTAGGTCACAAGGTGCTTTCTTCAAGACTCTTTGAGTAATAATCTCTTACTTTAAACCCCAACTCAGGGATAAATCCGACATGTACCTACCCCTATTAGTGTAGTAATTGTTGAGTGTGGGATACTCAAACCTATAAAATTAATCATTATCTGACTTTCTTTGATTGTCGTTGATCTAAGTATGTTCATGGTTATTTCACTATCATTGCCTCTTCATGTGAGATCCTCCGTTACCTCTACAATTTCTGGATATGGTGTACCACTTGAGCTTGGATGAGATGTTTTTCAAACAAACCAGTTATGTACTTGTATAGTAAGTAATCTTGTAATGTTGAGTGACCACCCCCATTGACAAATTTATGCTAAAAAGGTCACACAATCACATAACTCTGCAATTAAATCGAAATGTGCTGCTATTACACTGCACATAATGGAAAAAGAAAATGAAGAGAAATATACACGTGTTCTTTGTAAATACAGAGCTTGAACTATATATACGTCAATTACTTGAAATAGATCTTACTATGATAAAGAGGACTATAACTTTTTGTCCTTTGGAACCACCAGATTCTCGAGGAGATTTCCCACACCCTTAGGAGGACCCAGGCTACATCGTGCTGTGTTATGCAATTCAATTGCATCCTTAATTTTCTGAAACTGCAAATAATTTTAAGACATGAACCTATGAATAACCTTTTACTTTTCGATGCTAAAACTCAATAATAAAACAGAGAAAAATTATAATAGAAGTATATACGACATAACCGAGTCTTACCTTGACAAGTGAACAAGAAAAGGACTCTAGTTGACCATCAGCTCCACGATAAAAATGAAAATAAGGAAGAACTTTTACATTCAAATTCTTACACATCGGCTTATTCTCATCAAAATTGACTTTTAAGAATACAATTTCGGGATGCTCCACAGCAGTTCTGCAAAGCTGATTAAGATGACATAAGTTAAAACCAATGTCATATGATGGAACAAACATATAGTGCAAATGAAGAATAGAGAGACAAATTAAGGATGAAATGGAATCACCTTTGGAAATAATGCTCGGCAAGAGGCACACCAGGTGCCATAGAATTCAACAATGACTAGCCTATCTCCAGCTTCACTCAAAGCATCTAAGAATTCTCGTGTTGAATGTATATCCATCATGTTTGGTCCTGCTACTTTTTCCCACCATTTTGGCTGATCGGTTTCAGTAATAGCTGCACGTACCTGGAGTCGAGTATTACATCACAACAAAACTTAAAAAGAGTACCTCATACATCTGATATGATATTAAAATTTGTAAGATTCAGCTATTTCACATTATGGATTAAACATAGATGTCTATCAGGTAACATGTAGAAATTTGATATCATAGATTAAGAAACACATTTAAATTATCATGTACCAACACACAAAACAAAAGGGACCTGCTAAATATCATCAAAATTAGGAAAAAGAAGCAACTTTTCCTACTATGATACGAGAACTGAAAGTACTAATGTCCAATTATTATCCTATAGAGTGGTATCCAATTAATATTCTAATACTTAAGCTCGTGTAAACATATACTAAACACGCACCAATTATATAATCAATAAACAATAAGCTAATATAATGTTGAAAGTTGGATTTTTTTTATAAATTTACATAAAGATTGGACATTTACCTTGAAAGATGACAATTGCTTGTGAGTCCTGAATGTAATTGGAATTACAAAATTACAGTATGGAGAAGATTGGTCGAAAACAGAGACAACCCTTTTGCATAATCCGATAGGGGTTAGCAAAATTGGTTGAAAAGAATTGAAAGTTGTAGAAAATGAATTGCTACACAATTTAATCACATCCGCCATCTAAAGAGAGGAGATGAGAATTAACAAAGAATTCTAATTGTTTCCTCTTCCTATTTTCTTTAGTAGTATGTGTTTTTAATATTATGTATGAGTGTGTAACGATGTTTGCTACATAGGTGAATGGAAGCTTCCATGAAAAGTTCATATTTTAATTGTGTTTCTGCTAAAGAAAGTGTATGAAAATGAGATCAGAGAAATTCTAGTGGTGGCCAGTGAGTGACTCGTGAAAGGTTTTTTGTGTGAACCACATGAAACCAAACACTCACTAACATAAGTTTTTTTTTTTTTGTAATTGGGTCTTAACTCAGTTAGATACAACATCGAACTTCACTTTTATCTATTTGTAGTTTTAAGGATGGAACGCTTAGAAATTAAGGTGGAGAAAACATGACTCTCGCAATTAACATTATAAAGTGGGGCTTGGTTCACCGTCTACTCATGGAAGCGATGTATCATCAGCAAAACCAATATCAGATCCGTAACAACCATCGCCGCCCTCACCACTACCAATCATATAATTTAGATTTCTTTTTTTTATACTTAAGAGGTTTACAAGCTGGTTAAAACAAATTTCCAATATTACTCTAGATATTGCACATTCACTTCTATCTCTATCTCTAGTAATGAAATTTCATAAGTAGTTTGGAAGATCTTGTAGTTATACAGGTCCGGATCGTGCATTTACTCTTTCCTTAGCTACCTTATCCGTACATCAATTAGTTTCGCGAAAGACATGAATTACCGCAAAATTAGGATTTCTTTTTTTCTTTTGGTCCAGATTTCTTTTTTTTCTTTATCTCTTCTAGACGATTACTTTCATTTCCATCCAATGGTACGCTATTGGTGTTTCTAGAGTCTAATTAGAGCCGGTTCTACGTGAAACAACTTTATTTCAAATTTTATACTTAAAAAGGGTCAAAATATTTGTCCAGTGTAAGATCAATAATTGGTCTAGTGGTTACACTACTCCCTAGAGACCAAATACCAAGAGGTCAAGCTAATTTTCTTTATTTTTCTTTTTGTTCAATCAATTAATATTTTCCACGCTTCTATCTCGAACACATTTAATCTAGTAGACTAAATCCTTGCGAACGAACTTTACTTACCTTTTATAACTTGCAAACGATCTATGCACTTATAGAGTGGTACACTAGCATAAGAAGTTACTTCGTTTCTCACCAGAGTGAGGCGTAAATCACTTCATCATGACTCGGTCGGGGAGGCATCAAGTCCTCAATTTTTTGGATCCTGGACGGTTGCTCCTTTCTCCCTTGTTGAGGGCTTGTTGAATAAGTGATCGTGGTTTAGAAATGGCTGTGTCAGCAAGGTTGCACACATATACAGTCAATTATTCAAGGAGATTGTTGAGGTTATTTCTGGCTTGACAACTCGGTCGCTGATGCATTTGGTGAAGGTATAATGACACTTGATGGTCTATCACTAGACAAAGAAGCCAAAGTGTCACTAGTTTGAAGTGAACTTGCTGCATTATTCTCGAGGAGTATTCTCGGATTGTAATTTGCTTGATCAGCAGGTTCATCAATATCTAATAAACCAGTTGTTATGTGGATGTCATTTACAGAAAATTGAGGCTCGTTGTCGGGTAGTTATACATAGTCATTTGGTTTTGGAACAAGGTCATCCTTCACTCAGCGTTTAACTTCATATCTACATCACAACAAGAGTTAGTTTTGAGTACTCTTTTATCAGGAAGAGATTGAGATACTGAATTTTTCGTTGAAGAAGTCATCGTGTTAAATTGTCATTGGGTTTGGGCCTGCAGGCGCGGTTTATATTGTAGGTTTGAATAAATAAGTGTTTAACTAGCCCAAAGGGGTTAACACTTACATTTTGCATAAGAATTATAAATTTTACAAAAATGATATCATACATCAGAAACTATTATACGTGCTTTCCCATCTATACAAAAACTAATCAACAATGTAACATAGACATAGGGAATGAACTACTCGTGATCATCGGTCATGGACCGAGATTAAATAAAACTCGTGCTCATCATTTAGCACCATTAAAGGGTTCAAGATGTTTTACTTCTAATATTTGATAGACCTTAACCCACAGTTTCTTTAGACTGATATTTATTCATCCATGTAATCTTGGGTAATGAAAAATCGACCCTTTGCTTCTTTCTTGCTGTTTTTCCTGTTAATAGAAGAAATCCCTATGAATAATTAATTTGAAAAATGGAAGAATAGTCTAGTTATATTGAACTCAGAAAGTGAAATAAGCTCAAGTGGTAGTGAATATACACCTCGTCTCTCTCTGCCTGGTAAGAAGAACAAGTACACCGAATCCCACAACAATTGCGATTTTTAATACCTGAGATGGGGAAAAATGTTATTCAAACATAGTTAAGCAATCAATTATGTAATTTTAGTTTCTTCTGTATAAGAATGAATGTATCATCAAGTATTGTAATTGGAAAGGGTTGACTAATGGAAATTTATATAGACACATTAACCTGTCCAAAAAGTCCGTTAGGTGCATCATCTGGAGAGCTCCCGGAGATGGTTTTGCGCAAGTTATAAAAGAAGTTACGATCATTCTTTCTTTCTCCATGTGAAATACTAACCTGAATTTCAGTCATAACAGATTTCGTAATTAACATAAACTATGCATATTAATGTTATTTCAGAATTAATGAGTGAAAATGCGTGAAGAAAGTAATACTCTTTTTGTGCTTTCTGATTCCGAGTGAGATTTTGCTTCAGTTTCCTCTAGTAGGCTAATTGCATCCTCACTTGCCGTCGTAATGCATATATTTCCAGTGTTATTTGGAGATATCAACATATCAAGATTTCCAAATGTATTATGCTCCTCCTCGTTATAACTAGGAACTGAATTTGATCTCTCGTTCGAAACCACTTGAGTATTAGTTTCTAAATCTTCCTCATCCTTTTCAGAAATTGATGGTATCATTGTACTAATTTCTGAATCTTCCCCGTAGTTTTCACCAATTAACGGTATCATGGTATTAATATTCGAAATCTCCTCAAGCTTATCAGAAGTCATTGAAACCTCCTCGTGCTTTTGAGCAATGGATGGTGTCATTGTATTACTTTCCAAATTCTCCTCGCGCTTTTCAGAAATGGATGGATTAATCATACTAATTTTTGAATCTTCCTGGAGCTTTTTCTTAGGTGAACGAGTTGTTTCAGTAGTGGATGGTATGATCATATCTTGAGGCATTTTTACCTCTTCCTCTCGAGATTCTTCACTGAATATATTCTCAGTACTTACTTCTATTCCTTCAGATTCAGTGATTGTGGTACTTAAATCCATCGTTTTCTTTTTGGCCAGAGAGGGTTCGTTCTCGACAAAGTCCTTAGTTGAACCAATACTCTCTCGTGGGCCCGGAGAAGGTTCATTTGTAACAACAAAGTCTTTATCTGATCCAATTCTATGTGGGGGGGCCGGAGAGCGTTCCCTCGCGACGAAGTCTTTATTTGAACAGATACTCTGTGGTGGGGCTGGAGAGGATTCGTTCACGAGAAAATCTTGATCTGAACCGATACTCTCTGGTGGAGATTCTAGGAGCAGACTCATCGGATTCTCAAAGCCTACTGAATTTGTTTCTGCTGGTGTAATAACATCCTTAAAACGACCTGCTTTTTTAACATTGTTGTCTTGTGCTTTTTTAGTGGATCCTGGATCCTGCTTTAATTTACACGGACCATATTAACTTAAAAATCCAGGACCAGTAATACATCACCAGAATTATAACTTTAACTACCTGATCGGGAGTAATTTCAAAGGCACTGATCATTTTCTTCACAGAACTAGGAGTTTTCTCAATCGGCCTTCTCCTCTCTGATTTATTAACAAAATCAACCTGCTTGGACGAACCCTCTTGACCAGAAAGTGGTTTCGATTGATTATCAGTTCGGGGTAAGGGTGACTCAAGCATCTTAACTGGATCCATCTGATTTCCTAGAGTAAGAAGTACTTCAGTTCTGTATAATTTGGGAGCTGGTGAAGCTCCTTCACTTGTATCTGTAGCATTCTAAAATAAAGGGCTTGACGGTTAGAAAAATCGAGAAAGATGTTTGATATCTATTTAATTTTAAGTATAAATGATAAGATTAATCCTCAACTGGTAGTGCTTGTCTGTAAAGACTTTCTTCTTTCTTCATGGCCTGAACAGGATCATCTACTACTGGACCGGTCTGCACAGCTACATCTTCAAAAGTTACTGATCTCAATTTTGAATCTTGAGAAGAAGATGCAATTGTCATATGAAAACCCCTTCATAAACGGCATATTTAAGACATTCCCATTAATAGTTCATGCATTGTACTCATACTTTTTCCCTCGATTCTTATTCCCATCATGATCTCATTTCACATACACGAAGATAAACTAGTGTAGTTTGAATTATGTAAACTAACCTGAGGTCTTTTCGTTAAGTGAACGTTCCGTTAAATTAGCACTATTTTTCATGGCAATCTTCTTCTTCATTGCTGCTTCCCTCTGTGGATAGGAACATAATCATTCATTGCTAAAGTTCCGCAAAAATAAGACAAGTAGTTACCATTGTGCGAATACGGATACGATCTCCTTCGCTGAGAATGAATTGCAATTTCATATGAACGTGGCCCCCACCTTCAAACGCAAAAATGTCATCCCATGACCCCTTTTCAACTATTGACATAGTACGAACACCTATCACCAATCAACAATATAATCGAGCCACATTTAAGAGTAAAAGCATTCAAAATATTCAAGAAGAAAGAATATTACCCGTCTGAGCTATTTTATTTCCGTCAGCATCCTGAAGCGCGACAACTAAATTATCGCGCAATGTTGTTAATGGACTGAAAATTAATGAACTTTTTAGTTGAACTTTGACAATGTAATATCAAATTTAATGAATTAAGATAAAGTTTTCGAAACATTACAAAAAAAAGTCCCCCTTGTCTGAAGTTTGATAATCTTTTTTTCCTATGGAAACTGCGTAGTAAAATGTAGACTTGATGAGTTCTCACAAGAAAATGAAAGATAAAGATTGCACGATACCTTTTAAAGACATTGTGGACGGGGATGATGAAGATGAAGAACTCTGGAATTCCAGAACTGTAGGGAACAAAATGTAACAAATATTAGATAATATAAAGGTATAATTTGTTAAATATAAAGTTGATTCTTGATATATACTATAGAGTACCTGAAACTTGAATAGTTCCTGGCATTGATCATGAAAATCACTGAAGTCAAGGGGATTAGATTGTAATTATGTCAGATGATCTTTCATATTTGAAATTGTTGAAATTGTGTTTAGTTATGTGGCTTGGGATTTCTTTTGGATAGAAGAATGCAGCAGATGTGGTGGAAATCAGAAAGAGAGTATATGGAGTGGGGTCCATTAACTTCCAAACCTAGTTTAGACTATTTATTGCCTACCACCTCAAGGTTTGCTTGACATTCAATTTTGTCCCATCCTTCAACTATTCAAAATGTCACTTCTACCTTCTTTCCGTACTTTTCTAGGGAAATTATTAAAATATAACCACATCTACACATGACTAAAAACAAAAAGTTTAGGATAAATTACCCGATCCTTGTGTTTGGAACTTTGTAGTCCTTTATGTTTCAAAGTAGATCATTAATATATACTATAATTTTATCACTTTGTAACTACTCGTATCTATTTTAAAGTGACTACTTTTTTTTTTTTTTTGGACAGTTTTAAAGTGACTACTTAAACTCTTATGTTTGTCAAAAGTGACACCATGGGCAACCCAGTTCTGATTTACCATGAGAATATATATGAGGAGGCATGTATATCTCTGTGGGACTAGTCGAGTGCACGTAAGCTAGCCCGGAACCCATGTAACAAAAAAAAAAGTGACACCCTTAATTCTTTTGACATTTTCCGTCACAAAATTAACGGAAAACGAAATAATCAAGAAAACAAAAATTGACACTCTTTACAAATAGAAGGGACCAAATAATCACAAAGTTTTAAATATAAGGATCAATTAGGTAATTTACCCAAAAATTTACAGACAACAAACTACCATCCCATCTAAACAAACTACAACGACGACAATAACCGTAAAATAGGGAAATATTTCATGGGTCACAAACAAAAACCAATACACACTACATTCTTAACTTGTGATATAGTAGCAACAAATACATCACCAAACTACCATACTCAAAAAATGGGGCTTATGAACTCCAGAGATTCGAAAAAGATAAAAATGTTTAGGCGACAAACACTGACAAATACACAATCTCGTCCCGCGTTAAGTGTAACTAAGTACGTCTCAGCCCGTGACTAGTAAAATTCACGAGCATCTCGAACAGTTTAGGCTTGTGGCCCCGTGGGCTTAGTGGCCATTTCTATTAATTATGATGTGATTTTCTCATGTTTTGATTTGGAAGAGTGAGCATTGACGTATCTCTTTTTTGTTCTCAAAACGCATGTCAACATATATTAGAAAAAATAGTTATCCCATCCCCAAATGGATAAATCTGAATACAAATATTACACAAATAAAAAAATTGAGGAGAAAACCCAATCAAGAGGTAAAATATGCGGCGATCTGCTTTGGAACCAAATTAATAAGGCTTGTTGTTCACCTAATCCAACTAATGGAACTCTGAGGGGTCTTGTCATCCAACAATATGATGTCTTCCAAGATAGACAGAGCTCTCCAGTGTGCTCCTTTGTGGAAGAATTGAGGATTTGGATTGTAGTTGAAACATCACTTTTAACGATGATCCAAAAAAATATAGATTGTTTGGCATACACAACAACACTCCTAATAGCCAAACATTTGACATTAAAAACGGAATAAGGGATTGCACGACTAGTGTACCCATAGAAAAGAAGCCCTTAATGATCTTTACCAGTAAAACATGTAACCACTCTATTTGGACCTACGACTGCACCTATGTCGAGTTTGATGATAACTTACAAAAGGACGTCCAAATAGAGATGTCAGTTAAAACCAAAACATTATGTGTAATAGAGGGGAGGGTGCATGCAAAAACATGAGTAAAAATTATATAAGATGGTATTTAGATGCATGAGAACGTTTGACACATTAACAGTAGTTTGTTCAATCACAAATTTTTTTCGTGCCGGTTGTATATGGCCTAGCTATTGTAGGTCATTTTTGGAAAAAAAATTCTTCGTCACAACGCCATTCCATGCATATTTGGAGCTAAAGTCCATAAGCCACCAGTCAAATAGACTCCTCAAAGAATGCACTTTGGCTGGTAGATGACCCTTTTACTAGAGTTCTCGAGTCTAAGGTAATCAAAAAATTATGCTTGTCTGACTTGTCAGCAAGATTGCACATGCTACAAATAGGGGATATCACACACTTTCCACAAAATCTATGTGCGTAAAGTGAATTATGACAAGTTTTCCAGAGATTCTTTTTGAATTTCAAAATTAGTGAATTCTTTCATGTTTTTTTGAGATGTCTGGAACTGTGAATAAGGGGGTTCTTGTTTGACCACTTAGGTTTTATTGAGTACGACTAGGACATTGAGTTCTTGGTTATACCCAATCTTGACCGATTATTTCCAACTACTAGTATGTGGCTAAATTAGTTGATAAGGCCGCGCCAGGGAGTGGAACAAAATAACCAGTTGAGAACTTTCCATCATCCATGACTTAGGTGATTAGTTAGGTGTTCCATGTATTGGCTATGCTGTAGATCTTCCCGCCTAGGTGTCAACTCCCCACTCAACCGTTTACTCCTAGTCAAAATTCTAGGCGTTTTTTCCTAGCGCCTTAGTCGCCGTGGAATAGGCGCCTAGCCCGTCTTGGCGCCGATTAATGGCGAAAAATGGTCACCTAGACACTGATTAATTGCAAAACATGCCCGCATAGGACTTCTTGTTATTTTTCTTGTTCTCGAGAATTCTTTAACTGATATTATAACTAAATTTTTAGTATTTTTATATATACTATAATGTTGTTAGATGAATTTTATGACTTAAATAATTAAAATAGTTATGATTACTACATATATATTACTAAACATACAAAATTACACAGCAGGATTCAAAATTGTATAATCCTGCCTAGGCCCTAAGTAATCCCATCTAGGCGCTAGGCCTGGGTCGAAGCCTAGGCCGCGAAACTGAGATCTACAACATAGTGTACTGGATCCTGTGTTAATAAGTTCGAAAACCTTAATTGTTGGGTTGTCCATCGGTGAAGTAGTGGGATTGTGTCCTTATAGCCAGTAGTCCTTCTAAATAGAGTTTGATTAACCATTCTCAATAAACGATAAGGTAGAAGGGGGAGAAATATACCCACTGACTATTCTACGCGGTACCAACGAGGCATGGTTCCCCCTTGATTCGCTCCAAAATAAGTTGTTTGGAAAATAATATTCTTCCAGGGTGTGTCGCGTCCCATAGTGTGATGAAATACACCAACACCGTAGAAGCTACTTCGCGCAAGTGTACGAGTCGTTGACAAGTAATAAAAATAAGTATAAGGGATAATCATCTCCACAAGGACTATCAAAGTTGAGATATGTGTTTTGGAAGTAAAATAATGTAGAGTTGCTTAATAAACGACAATAATATAAATATAATATTTGTTTAATTTTTTAATAATTAAAGACTAACGCAAGTAAATGAAATAGGATTTCGAACTAAATTAAAATGAAATAAACAACTAACTGAAAGATGAAAGAAAGGGATAAGAGTTGCTTGAGTCTTGCTAGTAGTCTCTTATGCCGCTAATTTTAACGTTTTTATGAATAAGGGTGAGTGGTAAACTCTCATTAGTCGGTATTCTAATATCTCACTTACTCTTGTCAGGGTAGCTTAGAGAGTAACCTCAACACAACTAGGGGACTTGGGTAAGGACATCCTAGGCAAGGATCAATGTAATAATTCTAACCCTATTGACTATCTAGCTCGTCAGGATCACTACCGCACACTAGACATCTATATGATATGTCCGCAATTAAACCCCATGTCATGGAGATATCTTAATTAGAGCTACCCACTACTCAGCTACATTATGGATAATGTTATTACAATCATATAGTCAATGGAATATAATAACATAAATATACCAATCTCAATTAAACTCTTGTCCCGAATTCAATGAAACATTAAGATAGCTAACAATAGGTTATTACATAAGCAATCCTCAAGCAATGAGGGTTTTATTCATAATAATAAAATGGAATTACTGAAAACTAATACCAAAATCATGTTTAAAGATAAAATAGAATAAAATTCACCTAAAGAACGAAAGGAATCGAATATGGGATAATAGAGAATGGTGAAATTGGGTGGAAACCCTCCTCCCCATCTTCTCTCTTTCTCCAAAACATTTTTTCTCCTCCTTCTTCTGAAATATTTGATGTCTAATGATGGATAAAGATTTAGGAGGTTATTATATGCTTATATATACTAACCTAAAAACGTTTTGGGGCCAATTGGGATCACTTAAATGAGTTACTACTGCCCTAACCCGTTTTTAGGTACTGTTGTCCAAGTGCGAGTTACGGTGGCGCAAGTAGCATAACTTTCTCTTTTCAATTCTGAATTGACTTCCGTCACCTCTCACGCGACACTGACTTTAAGATCTTTCCAAATAAAAAGGTATTAAGTACAAATATCTGACGAATCAATCGTGGTGACTGAAACAATATGACGTCAAGATATTCCTGTAAACACTCTAACTTTCTCAAAGTGATTTTTAGCTCCAATGAAGCATTGGCTTGGGGTTTGTCTTGACTTTTTAAATTCTCCTCATCATCTTGGCATCGTGTCTCAACCATGTACCTTAAAGTTATACACTTAACACACAATTAAGACACAAAAACTCTATAATAGCAATATATCCAAAATAAGCTAGAAAAGTATAATATGTAATATATTAGGGGAAAGTCCCTCACTTAGGCCCAATAAACTCCCAAAATTATGTCTCGTCCACAGGATCCTCTAGGATTTTCCACACTTGCATCACCACAAGTGTTAAGTTGTAAGTATGGAAGTATTTGAGGTTGAGGTCATCGGTTGGTCTTGATATTGAGAGGGATTTTTGGATACACAAGTGAATATCAGACCCCCTGGCTTACTTCAGCAGATTCCTGCCACAAGGAAGTTAAGCTTTTAAACAATGACTTTAAGGAGAAAAATAAGCATCATGAAGTATATCGGGAGGGCATTTAGAGTAGTTTCTAGCTGCAATATTTATACAAGATTTCTTTTAGTGTTCGAGATTCATGTGCATTGTACTAAAAGAAAAAACAAAGTCGTCTGCGAATAATGTGTGATATATATATATATAGCACAGGACTTAACAATGTGATCCCTTTAAGGGTTTCCAAAGTTAGATGTTCATCTATGAGGCATATCAATGCTTGAGTGGCTAAAGAGAACAAGTGAGGAGATAGAGGATATCCTTGACGAATGCCCTGTGATGGTATAGATGGATTTAGTTCTTTGTCATTTAAAGTGATTCGATAGGAAACATAGGTGATGCATTGCATGACCCATCCAACCCTTTAGGGAGAAAGGCTAGCCATATTAGGACTTCCTGAAAAAGTCATACTCCATTTTGTCGTAATCCTTGTGCATATTGCCTTAACTGTGCCAGAGCTTTTTCTTCGCATTAGGCTCTTTAAATTTGTGAAGAACCTCATGCACTAAGATGACATTTTCATGAATTTCCAAATATTTTAGTGAAAGTTATTTGAGTAAGGGGTACAACTCTACCCCTCATAGGTTTTAGTTGGAGAACATAACCTTTGTGATGATCTTATATACAAAGTTGGCTATATTAATGTGTCGAAACTCACCCAAGGTGGTAAGGGTGTTCAACTTTCAAGATGAGGAATGTTGGTGTCTTATTATGGAACTTAAGGTCTAGTGTTGCACTAAAAAAGGTTGACATAGGAATAAAATGTCAAGAGTAAGGAGGTACCAGAATTGGTAGTAAAAATCCCATTACAATCATTTGGTCCAGGTAATTGGGTTGCTCCCAGACTCCATAATTCTTATTTGACTTCATCCATAGTTATGGGATGAGTCCATCAAGTATTATATTTACAACGTATAATGTAGGAGATACAATCCAAGAACAAAGCAAAGGGTCATTTGCCCTCCAATTTGTAGAGGCTAGAGTACAAGGCTACAGTAAGGCTCTCAGGCTCCTTTAGGCTCCCCACCCAGTTTCCAAGCACTTTATATTTGATTGGTTTAGCTATGTGACATATTTAATCGATAGAGAGGAGAACTTTGTATCTGATTGATTTAGCAATTCGACTTATTTGATTCGTGGTCAGTTTGGTTTCGGCTTGAGTAGAGTTGGATTGTGACGTGAGATTAGCTCTCGCAGGTATTGAATATCATTGGGTTACCCAATCCTTAACAATTCCAAGTTAGGGTTTTCATTGTATCGTTTGAACCTAACATTTGAAAGACATAACATAGATTGATCTTCATCAATCATGAAATGTTCTTCCAATGGAGTTTTGGGAGTCTTGTCCACCTTTTTGTACTTAGATAAAGCTGCTAATATGGGAGAGTTCATAATATAGATCTTTACTAGGTTAGCATATTCCATAGTATTAGGCAAGTCTCCGCTTTGTCGGAAAAGGTAGATACCATCATCTGAGCATTCTAATGTCATGCACATCCCTAGTATACCAGACACTTTTTTGTTTGATGTTTCAACTAGAAAAGTCGACTTTGTCCGATATGCTATTTGTATATCCCCTAAAGGACCCATTTTACGTGTAAGAGGTGAATTGTCCTTGGCTAAGTAACGGGAAGTAAGGGGTTGAGGTATCCAACTTGGTGATGCCATCCCACAGTGAGGATATGGCATCTCTCCCCAGTTGAGCCTATGTTGATCAAAGGGCGCAATGCTATGGGATGTGCCACTGGTGAAACCCAAGATTATCCTGTTATCGGAGAGACCATTAGGGCAAAAGGAAGGTGTCCTTTTATAGTTCACAAGGAGGTAGTGGGGTATGACCCTCAGGCCGAGTAGTTATTTCTCTAGTTATTTGGTTCTCGTTTGGTACTCCAAAGACTGGTACATGGGATGTCGGGGATGTCGAAGAGGCAATTAACCTGCAAAGAGAAACCCAACCCCGTCCTTGACACAACTTTGTCCATAAGCGAAGGAGGAACCTTTTCCAGAGATAGTTTCAGGACAACCGGTATATTGGACAAGTTGATGTGTAAGATGGGAGTTGTCTTGCGCTACCTCGATAATAGAAGATAAAAGAGCCTTCTGTATGGGCAAAAAACCCCTTCACCAATATTCCAGCCTTTGGAAAGACCCACCACATCGTCAAATGTAATCAGCTTGTTAAGCATTACACCACTGCCATACCAGGAGGGGAGGGATCATATATCAAGGGCGAATGGCTTGTTGATAGTTTGCTAGAAGTAGCACAAGAGTTAATATCTGAGTAAATTGCAGTTTGTAATAGTTCCTGATATCTGAGCAAATTGTATTTTGTAATAGTTCTTGAGTTCAGGTCGAGACAAGGGGACAGATTGCTACAACTCTTAAAGCACACCCCTATTATCAGAGGACTAGGATCTCCAATTGGGTTTATGGATAGAAAGATCTGCAATCTTGCAAAGACCATCTTATCACATGGAAAACAGTTCCTAACATTTAATGCAATCTTGGCAATCTCGGGGTTTAACGTAGCTATTTGTGCATAAGAAATACACATACCACTAGAAGCAATTCCTTTTAACAACATTCTCAACGTTCAGAAAACACAACAAGACTGAAAAAATATGTCAGTAAGTTTTCCTAAATGTCAAATCTATGGAAGAAAAATTCCTTCACCGTGAATATTGGTTAACAATGTCCAAAACTCCTCACTTATGCAAGGGACGAATAATGAAACCCGACCCCAAGAAAAGAATATGTTTGACTTGGAAACAAACACACGTACAACATCAGATATCTGGGATGGTCTCTGCATGAATGGTTTGTTTCAAAATAGCTTTTTCTTCATCGAGTTTTTTCTTCTCTTCACGATTTTGAGGTTCCATCTTTCTTTTTTCTTCTAGTATCCACTTGAAGAGTTCACGCTGCTGATCTTTAGGTATTGGCTCTCGTACCTTCACTGGTTGTGTGATCGGAGGTGAGAACATAGGCTCCTCATGTACTTCAGTACTTTTTTTACTTGAGTGAACTTTACGTCCAGTTTTAACTTTCTCTTTGCTTTTTTCCTTCTTTAACGGCTTGATAAACAGATAAGCTGCAAAACATACAAGCCGGCCCCAGATTTTCAGACATATTACCCCAAATGTTCGTTAATATAGAATAAATGATTAATGCCCAAAACAGAAACTACTAAATTGTTTTATAGATTCTTTGTTGTGAAAAATTCTTGAATCAGGACTATATCTTCATTATATCCGAATTCTTAGAATTTTACACACCCTCATAATCAAGAAAATCAGTAAAAGAAACTCTGTTAGTGCTGCATTTTTACAACCACAAGAACTACAATTCAAATAGAGTACATAAAGCATTATCACCATTTTAATCATAATAATCATAACCTATTACGAAATGTAAAAGATGACAACGAACAAAATACTCCATCAAAACACGATCCAATTACTACATTGCATGATTTTCAAATATTCTAACTTAATATAAATCAAGTTTTTATAAACCCATAAAAACCCCAAATCATATTTCCCATTAACGAGTGTCATATGTGACTCAAAATAAACCCACTAAACAGTAGCTTCATAGAAATGATATATATATATCCTAAACAGTAAATTTGATATAATTGTTAGGGACATTTTTTAGCTAACCTCCAAGGGCAAGGTTGGAAATGAGAAGGACACGCCAAGCAAACTTAGCACGAAGAGTAACGGACTGCTTTGGCATCTGAGGTGATGGATCATCCATTTTCCTTTACGTATTGTCCAATTGCCAAATTAAGAAAACCTTTAATCTTTTCTCTTTTACTTTAGATTTGCTTAATTATTTACCTAAACCCAGAATGAGTAAGCTGGGGGTTTTCTTGAGAATGGGGCTAAAGTTCGGGGTCACGGGAGAGTTTTCAACTTTGACATTGTTCAACTAGTAATATTTTTTAAAGTTTTTTGTCCATGAGGCCGGGATATACATATATTTTTAGAGGATAATATAATATGAGTCCCAATTTTTGGAAACTTTATTTTTTAAATCTTATTTATAAAAACTTCTTTTTTAAATCCTAGTTTCTTTTGTTCTAGTTAAAGATTTTTACCTTTTTACCCCTTTTCTTTATGGGTACGGTCCCATACCGTGTTTTTTAGTCATCAATATGTGGTTGTTTATTTTTTAGTTTTTATCCTTTATTAATGTGGGTACGGACCCATATCGACTATTAGCTACATTAGTCTTTACCATGTCAAATTAACACTTATATGGGCTGGCCCCAACAAGAACAAAGATTAAATGGGTCTGTTCCCATATAGAACAAACTAAGATTTTCAACAAATTACTTTTAACCCATGTAAAAGAAAACAAACTATATTTGGATCACATACGAAACAATGGGATGTACCCAATATGCTATGTTGTAGATATTGCCGCCTAGGCGCGCCTAAGCGCCGCCTAGGCATCAACTCCCCCCTCAGCCGCTTACGCCTAGTAAAAATGCTAGGCGTTTTAGCCTAGCGTCTTAGTCGCCGTGGAAGAGGCGCCTAACCCGCCTAGGCACCGATTAATGGCAAAAAATGGCCGCCTAGTCCCTCTTTTAATTTTTTTGACTCTCAGAAATTCTTGAATCGATATGATAGCTCTAATTTTTGTATTTTTGTATTTAATATAGTGGTGTTAGATGAATTTTATGACTTAAAATATAAAATGATTATAATTTATACACATGTATTACTAAATATATAAAACTACATAGCGAGATTCAAAACCGCGTTATCCCGCCTAGGCCCCGCGTAGTCCCTCCTAGGCGCTAGGCCCCAGTCGACCGCCTAAGCCGCGGAACCGAGATCTACAGCATAGCCAATATGTTAGACAACTAAAACCTATATTGGGCCAGCCCAATTACTAACATAACATATATGGGCCAGGCCACAATCACTATTAACACAACTTGGGGCTGGCCCCAATCACTATTAATACAAAATGGGCTGGCCCATATATCCTCGCCTAAAAAAAAAAAACCTAAATCTGGATCTCGATGGCAGCCACGGTATGGGGCTGGACCCATTAACACAATTTGAGCCCAATGGGGCTGGAACCAGTAACACACTTTGAGCCCAATGGGGCTGGACCCAAAAACCTGCAGCAGCTTTCGAAATCAGAGAGGTGGAATGGATTCTTCACGGCGGTGGTGGTGGTTCATCTGCAGCAGCTTTCGAGATCCGAGAGGTGGAGATGATTCTTCACGGCGGCGGAGTCGCGGCTGTGCAGCAGCGCTGTTCGTCTCTGTGATGGCCTGGTTCGCAGCGAATGGAGGAGGTCGTTTTCGTTGTGCAGCAGCGGTGGTGGGAAGCTACAGTCCAGATCTGATTGGGATGAAGCAAGGGTTTCGTGGTGGTGAGTGGGGGGGCGATTGGTGGTGACGAAGTTCGGTGGTGGTGGCGGGTCAGGGTAGGGGATCGGGATGAAGGTAGTGGGGGGTCAGGGATGAAGGTGGTGGGGGGTCGGGGTGGTGGCTCGATGGTGAGAAGGTGAAGGTGGAGTTCTGTGATGGTGGGGGGTCAGGGTGGGGGCTCGGTGTGAAGGTGGTGGGGTATCAGGTGGGGGCTCGATGGTGAAGGTGGTGGGGGGTCGCCGGAACTGTTGAGAGAGAGGGAGAGAGAGAGAGTAGAGAGAGATATCAGAGAATGGAGAGGGGTGGGGGGTGGGGGGTTTCAGACCATTAATGGGGTTTTGGGTTGGCTTTTTTGGTTTTCACTGTGGGGATAGAGGGTAGGGGCAATTTAGTACACTACATTTCTAGTTGGACTACTTAGAGGACTAGTTAGGGGTGGGATTTAAAAAAGAAAGTGGAGGGTGGGTTGGGCCTTATAAAGTAAGTTCCCCATTATTTTAATCTGAGTAATTTTTCAGATGTCCGATATGATTTGATCTTTTAAAATAAAATTATAAGGGTTTGGAAAAAAAATAAAATAAAACAAGTCTCTAAAACAAAAATAAATAAAAATAAGTCCTACATGTTTTACTTTTTTATTAGAGGTTAGAAATAATTAAAACAAAATTACTAGGGTGAATTTTCTATAGAGTTTTGGAGACTATCTTAATACCACAAAGAAATTCTTCCATTCTTTTTTTTTTCAAAGAGGTCTCTAAAATGCCTATTATCATTACTATTCTTATAGTGTATATTAAAATAGATACTTTTCCTTTTTTCAGCACCATTTTTCTCTCTCCTCTATTACCATTAATCTTTCCTCATTTATCATTTCTCTCTCCTCCTTTATTAACTATCAATAATTTCCAGCTTCGACCATCGTCGGAAAAAATTCTGCGCATGAAATTTTTTACTGAGCATGGAGTACTGAGTATGGAAAAAGTTTTTGAGTATGAAGTATTGAGTATGGAAAAAGTTACTGAGTATCGGAAAAAGTGTTGAGTATCGGAAAAAGTTATTAAGTACTCAATTTTTTTTATTAAGTCACGTTATTGAGTATGCTCATACGCCGAGTAACTTTACAGAGGTTGATCGTATCCTCAATAACTTTACTGAGTATATGGGGGAAATTTATTAAGTTTGGGGAAATTTATTAAGTTTTTGGAATTATTAATAAAGACAATGAAATAAGCAAAGAAAAAAAAACTATTTGTCAATTTTAAGTTTGGAAACAAACATGCAAGCAAGAAAGAACTATACAAATCAATTATTGCAATGCTAAAATGAAAAATAAAATAAATTATATATTCACTCAGCAACTCTTTGAAACACACGGTCAAAGTCGAAAGAAACAAAAACATGTATTGCAATGCTAAAAAGAAAAATAATCTTTTCCATCAAAGCTGAAGACTCTCTCTTTCTCTGCTGTGAACTAGAATCGAGTCTGCAACACTGGAAACCATAAAAACCAAATTAATTAGAAGAGGTAATATGATAAAATAAAAAGAATCAAAAACAATTGACACTGAAAGAAAAAATATACAACGATGGTCAACCATTGAAAACGAAAATGAACGGGAGAAATAGATCTAGTGGATTGGATTAATAGCCTTTATCTTCATGATTAATTTCAGGCAGTGACGAATCTAGAACTAAAATTGAGGATGGGCTTCAAGTATAAGAAGATTTAGCGAGAACTCTATTTTTTTTTTGTCGTTTTACATAAAATTATATAAAACCGATAAATATATAGATGAAATAGATAAATATAAAGAAATAATGATATGTAGATTAATATTTAATATAATAAATTATTAATACAATAAAAATATAATTAACAAAAAATATTATTAATTTCATATATAAAAAGATAAGATTTTAATAAAGAACATATATTGGATTTAAACAAAGTATTAAATAGAAAAATAATTTTTTATTAGAATATATTATATTTAAACAAAGTAAGAAATATAATTGAAGTAAATATAAATTATCTTATATTATAAATAAAATCAAAGTCTATAAAAATAATTATTACAACCCAACCTAATTTTTTTTTGAATACATATCCAACCTAAGTTTTTATAATAGATAAATGTAATTTATAAGAATTAAAAATTAAATAAAAAATTAGAATTTTGAATTACGGGTAATAAGAATACTAACTAAAAATTGTCTAATAATAGTAAAAAAAAATTAAAAGAGATGAGGGTGGGCTTAAGCCCACCATTTGTTTACATGAATCCACCAATGATCTCAGGCAAGATAATAAACGGGAAGTACGAGATCGAGATCTTCAACCTAATTGAATGGAAACTAATAAATGGGAAGAAAATAAATGGCTCCACCGTCAATTTCCTTCTTCTCCGGCAAGATCTGGTTGGAACTCGTGCTCCTGAGCAGCCATGAATGAACAAGCATCACCGTCGGAGTCTTCACGTGATAATTGAAGCAATGGCGATTTCTAGCAATAACTCCGCGCAAGGCATCCTTTCCGACAGACGCACTCTTCTGAGATCTCGTGGCTTGAGCTTTTCTAAGCAGTAACTCCGCACATGCATCCTTTCCGACAAACTCAGGCTCGAATGGTTTGCCATGTTTTGTGATGCTTCGACGAAAATTTTAAGAGAAAAAGAGAGAGAAAGAGAGGAGAGAGAGGAGAGAGGGAGAGTGTTTATGGTTTTAATTGTTTCTGGATAAAAATTTGTATATATAGGAAAATAAAAAATAAAAAAGGGGTAAAAAAGTAATTGGATTTTTTGCTTATAATGTTAGTTTTTATTTGCGGCCTTTAGTAAGGATAGAAATTTAGTGAAGTCTTGTTGGGTCTTAGGGATTTGTCTTCAATACCCTTTGGGTAATAATCTCAAATTACTACGTGCAATATACATTTAAATTTTATAAATCGTATCTTTCACGTGCTAATTTCAGCCGATAAGTTAATTTTTAATTTTTTTATAAATGATTGTAATTTATTTTTTTGAAAAAGATTTCCAACATTCATTCTCCTTAATTATGTGTTACTACTTAGTGATTTTAGGTAATACTTAAAGAACTCACGGAGTATAATCAAAGATTAATTAAAATAAATTTCTGAATTCATTCTCTTAATTCTTTGTTAAAACTAAGTGATTTTAAGTAATACTCAAATATTTTATGAGGAGATAATGATTTATTGACTATAATCAGATATTTGATGAGTATACTCATAGTTTTGCTGAAGATACTCAGTAAAACCTCGTATTCAGTGAAATATCGTGCTCAGTGGTTTTCTTACTCAATGTTTTTCTATTGATACTCAGGGATTTCACTCAGTAGCGAAATTTCCCTCGGTATCGGAAAAAACACTATTAAAAAAATCTATGAGTAAATGATATTTCATTATACTTAACAAATCTTTGAATATGCTCAATGAATTTCGTGAGTATTATTTAAAATCAATGAGTATTATTTAAAACCACTGAATATTAAATTTATAATAAAAAAAACTATTGGATATCAACAATTAAAAAATTACAAATTTTTTTTTAATAAAAAATCATTGAGTATGATTTCAAGATATTGAATATTAGTACAAAATCTCTAAGGTGTTGTTTGTTTGGGTCATAAGTACTGAATGTTGAATAAACAGCTGAATAGAAATTATTTTATTTAGAGATCTGAATGAATCAGAATTAGGAGGTTAGGGGGTATTTGTTTACACTTAATGAGTTTTTCATCTGGTTCATTAAGGCACTGAATCAATAAGAAAAATTATTTTTCTTAAACAATTCAGACCTGAATGACTTTTAACTAGTCTATTTTATCAAGAATTTACGCAAAATCTTATTAATTTAAATACCACCTCTTAAATAATAAGTCATGTTACGTTGTCTATTCAACATTCAGTAGTTCTCACTAAAAAAACAAACATCACATGAGCTTGAAATCTTAATGAAACAGACCAGTTAAGAGTCATTCAAATATAAATTGGTCAGAAAAAACAAACAATCTTATTGATCTAGTGTAATTAATGAACCAGATTAAGATCTCATTAAGTGCAAATAAATATACACTAAATATAATAGAAATAATAAACTAAAATTACAATTAAAAGACAAAAAACTATTGAAAATCACTGAGTATGATCCACAAATCTGGCTTCACCTAAGAACAAGGATATCAGATCCACGTAGCTTCTTCTTTACTATACCAGGAACCTAACCTCGAACATAACATAGTAGATCGATGACGCCTAAACCTCGATCTTCTCCAACATATTTCAAAAACTGTTAAACCTCAAATCCACGAATGAGACGTTCAAAAGTTCTGATATGTCATGGATCTAGCTATGAACCCATGAAACCTCCATCGAAACTTCAAACATGAATTTTTCTAGCAAAATTACGAGCACAAAACCGTTGAAATGTTGAAGAACATAAAACTTTGATTTGCCGCTGAGAATGGTGGTTGTGCCACTGATCTACCATCGTGAAGGACCGTTCTGCTGGGTGGTATAAGAAGAGAGAGGAGACTCACTACAACAGGTCACTGATTTACCGACGACACGTGTCACTACGAGACATTCCCATCGCGTCGCTGCACCACCGCCGTCGCCGCCGTGGAGGTTCATCAGATCTATTATTACGAAGCCATTGCGTGCAGCAGAAAAAGTAGATCTCGTCTTCTTCTGATTTCTCGCCATCAACAACTCCTCTTCCCATCTTCTCTGGCTTCTCTCCTTGTCCTCCACCTTCGAACCCAGACGGTGACCATTCTTTAGCAGATCAACGGCGAAGAGATTGGGTTTTTGGTCGAGAATGGTATAGCCCCTGTAACAGTATTAGGCTGTAATTTTTGTTTTGGTCATGCGGGGTACATCCCCAGTAGCAGTTTGTGTTCGTGTAAATCCACCACCACCCACCGCCGCCTTCGCTGATGCACCACCACCACCGCTACCATCGAGTTCTTGGATTACAGATCGAATCTCTCTCTTTTTTTTATTTTCGTTCTATATAGGGCGAGGCCCAAGTAATGTAATTGTAGCTTATTAGGTGAAATTAGCTGATGGGGCCAGCCCAGTGTAGAGGTTGGTTGTGATGGGGCTGGCCCATCGTAGGGTTTTTAATTTTTTTGTACGCAATAGGTATTGCACAGCCCATTGGGGTATTGTGTGTGTTTTTGTTCTAAAATGGATAAATCCCACCTGATTTACAAAGTATTTGTTCATTGAAGTACATATATTGTTTATTGCATTTTTTGTTTTGTTCATTAAGGGTACGACCCTCTAGTGTTTTTGTTCATTATGGGTACAACCTTCCCCCCGTTTTTGTTCGTTATGGGGCCAGCCCCCTTTTTGTATTTTTACTTAATAATAAAAAAAAAACTATTGGAAAACATAAAAGGCCATGGTACAACCCATTTAGTCCTCGTGGGTCTGTACCCTTACGCTGGACTGAATAGGGGTAAAATAGTAATAACCCTTTCATTAGAAAGTAACTAAAAACCTTAAAGAGAAGGTTTTTCTAGTTTGGACTTTAAATATAAAAGGCCTCCAAAAGAGGCTGTAATAAGGATTTTCCTCTTATTCTTATATATTTCCCATAAAGAAATTCTCACTTGAAATTGTCCAACCAATTCCGAAAAGAGGTTATTGTTGATAACATCCTCATTAAACTATCTAATTGTTCTTTTATGCCTTCAATAATCTATTTTATAAAAAAATGCCTAATGAAGTAAATATTTATAGAAAACATCCCCTTTATATTTTCTATGCTTTTACTACCCTTATTATTAAATATATTTATTTTAATACAATATTAATTTTTAAATATTAAACAAATAATAGGGTACTTCTTTCTCCACCACCACCACCACCACCACCACCACCACCACCACCACCACCACCACCACCACCACAACCACCATGTATGTAACCACCACTACATCCACCACAACCATCACCACCTCCACCACCACCACCACCACCACCACCACCACCTACTACTACTAATTCCATCGCACGCGCGCGTCCGTGAATTTTTTTTAAAATCGTCATAACTAATTTAAAAAAAATCAGAAAATTAAAAAAATTGTATTTTTGAATAAAGCAAATTAATATTTACGTCTATGAATTTTTTTGATTTTTTTTGAATTTTTTTAATTTTTTTTTCGCAGACACGGAATTCCATGTTTTAAACCGTGAAATAAACATGAAATTCCATGTTTTAAACATGAAATTTCGTGTCTGCGAAAAAAAAATTAAAAAAATCAAAAAATTCCGAAAATTCCGAAAAAAATCATAGACGTAAATATTAATTTGATTTATCCAAATATAATTTTTTTTATTTTTTTTGAATTAGTTAGGACGATTTTAAAAAAAATTCACGGACGCGTGCGTGTGTTTATTAGTTTTTTTCTTATTTTTTTAATTATTAATTATAAGAGTAATTTGGGATGGGGCTGTTTTCAATAAATATTTTATTTTAGGCACCTTTTTCTAAATAAGTTTTTTAATAGGCATCAATCAACAATTGGCTCTTCCAAAAACATAGAAACTTGATTGGTTACACACACCAGGTGTTGAATTAAGGAGCACAATAGATGGTTTCACGACATTAGTACAATACTCTAGGCGACGTTTCAGAGGCCCAAAAGGTGTTGCTTTTTCTGAATCATCACAATCATGATTGGTAATTTACTTAGGCCACCCATATATAGAAAATATATTAAACGATCAATGGTACTCTTGGATCTGCTAGCTAGTTGTTACGATTCAATCTTCACTTTCTGTGGCCTTCAGTCTTTCCCAGTTCCCCTACATGCATGTGACCTAATATGCTAAACCAGAAGCCTAAAATTGTTAACAAAAATAAAATAAACCATAAGCCTAAATATTGATTAAAGCCATATACAACCCTTTTACCTATACTAAAATAATATCTTCACGTAAATATTATAATGTGAAATAGTATCATTACATGATTCCTTAATAATAGTGATATGTTTCTGTCTTGTTTTGAGTTAATGATCACAACAATGTTTCAACAATAATTCATAATGATCACATGTCTAAGTTTTAAGGTGATCGTACCGTGGGCCGTCCAGTATAATATTTTCAATAGCATATTATAAAAGTAATGCACCGTTTGACAATAGATTCTGAGTTGTTTTAAATTTTCAATAATTGAAAATACTTTTCATACTTGATAGAACTTTTCGAAAGTCCTCAGATCAAACTTTATGAAGGCAAAAACTAATTCACAATACTATGTTCTTCGAATTGAAAGAAAATTAAATTGATTAACAATGTTATTACTAATTAAATGTAAATTTGTGCAAACTAACAAAGATCTGTATGTACTAAAAGTTAATGTTGGAATACTTGATTAAATTGAATATCATAAGTAGGTGGATTGAACAAGAGACCCACGATATGGTTATCCAACCTGTCCAATCCATCCTAGGTTTTACAAAGATTTGACACACACACACTCACACATTTATTTCGACTGCTAATACTTATTGAAAATTAATTTCAGTCCTCTCTCACTCCTTCTCCTAGTTGTAATCTAGCTAAACCTACTGGTAAGAATCCAGAATCATTCTTTACCACATAAGATTATATAAATCCAAATCGGTAATAGGATGAAACCCTATGATCCTTAACACAAACAAAAACACAGAAATACTCAACTATGAATGAGGTCACAGGAGAGAGCCATTAGCAAGATTGCAGCTTCCTTGTCATCTTGTGGGAATACATGGTGGAAGGCTAATTTGTTGCTCAAGTTTATTAAGAAATCTTCGAAGCCAAGCTTTTTTGTTTTTGGTTCTTGAGATGATATGGATGTTGTTGTTATTGTTGTTGTTGTTGTTTTTTCAATTCCAGCATTATTAATTATATTAATACCCTTGCAACAACGTTTCTTGAAAGGCACAGTATTCTGAGCAATAATATTCTTCTTTATTTTCTCTTTGTTGTTCACCTTTATCTTCACTTTTGGAGTTTCACAAGCAAAAGTTGTGCCATCTGCTGCTGCAGCTGCTGCTGCAGCTGCCATAGCTCTTCTTGCCTTTCTCTGACGAATCCCACATGCATTGCAAAGAGACTCAAAATGGAAAAAAAAAGGTTGTTTATAAATCTGACGATCATTAAAAATCTTACTCAAATAAAACGACACCTAGTATAAAGTATAAAGAACCGAGAGGAAAAACTTTTAGGTTTACATTGGGACAAGTAATTAGTAGTCGCTAAGAAATTAAATAAATTGAAAAGTGTTACCTACCTTAGGTCCTTTGGGTCCGCTTCTCCAAAGAGGTGTCTTAGTAGTGTTACAATCAGAACAAACCCTAATTGAGGTGGTGATGTTGTTGGAAGAACTATTGCTGCTATAATCAATATCCAAAGAGGAAGATGATGGAAGCTTCTTTGACTGGATTGATGACGACTTTTCCATCTTTGAAGTCATCCACTTCATTGGATTTCCATTTCCAGCTTCACTTACTTTATTACCAAGTGTTAATTTCAGTCCAGTTTCAACTTCAAATGATCCACCACCATTTTCTCCCTAAAAATTATTTGTCCATTAGATCATAAGAAATTAATTACAGTTTAGACCTAATTATAAGCTAAGCTACATACAAATCATAAATTCTGTAATATATTCATCAGAATCTTCAACATGCTTCACGCTTGTAGACAAAATATATTAGTTTTTAAGGATAGAGTGTGAATGGTTCTAAATAAACTTTAAAGGAAAATTAGTTGAATGTACAGTTGGGATTTTTTTGAAAATTGGATGCATTTACAATAATTATTCATGATCTCACATGTGAGAAATAAATGTTTTATTCTCGATTCTACTAGAATGCGAGTCTTTAATTTCATCATGTGACCATATGATCCAATTAATCTTGTTATGTTGATTGAAGCCATAAACGTGATCCATTAACAAGGTAACAGAAATCTTTTCGACCTACCTCAAGTGGCTGTGGGGGATAATATCCAATTTGATCTTGGGCTGAAGTATAGTAAAATTGATATGAGTAAGAAGACGATGAAGCAACTTGCTGATTAGGGGCAAAGAATTGATGATGGTGATCGTGATCCTTATGTGTTTCAATATGAAAAGGAGAATTAGGGGATGAATTCATAAAAGATGGAGTCATGATGGAGGAAAAACAAAGCGATCAAGAGAGGCAAATATTTAATACTTAAAGATTTTTGGGAAGAATATATAGAGAATATCTTGAGAGAGAAAAGATGGTAAGAACAAAGGTTTATGTTAAGTGTTGTAAAAGAAATATAAAGAGGAGCCGAGCTAGGGAACTGAAGTATGCAGGGGAAGGAAGGCAATGCCTAGAAGACATGCATTCACGTGATGTGATGACAACCAAACAAACAAGTTAAAAAAGACAAACCAAAATGAGAAGAGGAGAATGCTACCACACGACCATATGACAGAACCCTATCTCGAAAAAGTTTCATTCATTACCAAATACTTAATTGTATCTATTTTGAAATAAGTAACAAATTATTGTGATATCAAATTTTTTCCAACCACACATAGAATCCTCATGAACCGATTATCGAGATCATATATGATCACCTGATCAACCTAGATTGTGAAATACTATATATTAGAAAAGAATGAGTATATATATAAAGAACCGTTCAAATCTCTATAGAGTTAAGTTGTTTGTTTTCTCGAACAATCATGACTATTCCAGATATGCAGTTTTAGTAACAATATATCCTCCTTTAGAACTATCATATAATAATTTTCTTTTCTAAATATATTCTATTATAAACTTATCATATCTTTTATATCTAACTCTAATTCTATCTAGTAGGCTTTTGTTAGTACCATTCATACAAGTAATATCTTAATTGTTACAAAATAACGGATATATAAAGAGACTTTGACCTAAACTGTCTTAAAATCCTAAGGACTTAAAAAAATCACGTCTTATTTTGCTTTTTGTTAAAGATCTAACTTAATTATAAGATTTACTTTGGGATGCGCTTGAGGAGACCGCAGATTCTATTAAGGAACCATGGTTATTGATAAGTGATTTTAATCAAGTAGGAATGCAAAAGGACATCTTCGGTAAGAATGATGATATGACTCGGCACATGGTCAAGTTCGAGGGATGGGGAGACAAACGTGGTTTAGCAGATTTGGGTTTTGAGGGTCCAAGGTTCACATGAAGTGATTCTTGAAACACAGGCCGGCCGAGGTTGTTAAAGAGGTTAGATAGAGCGTATGGTAACAAGACTACCAGAGCTCAACACCTTCGGTGTATTCATTCCGATCATGCACCCATCATCGTATACCTAGATAAGAAGGCTCCTTCCATAGTGAAAACGCGGCGCTTCCGTTTCGAGTCAGCATAGAGTCATCATGAGGGGTTCAAAGAACTTGTGGTAAGGAACTGGAGTCCTGAAGAGAAATCGTTGGGTACTAATATTATCAAAGTCAAAGAGGCACTTCAAGCTTAGAAATTCGATTGCTTTGGCAACATATTTCAAAGAAAGAATAGGCTACTTGCGAGATTGTCGAGTATTCAAAAAGCATTATAATTTAAGCATAATTCGTCACTAATAAACTTGGAAAAGAGGCTCTGAGGCGAATTTGGGAGTGTAATTGAACAAGAAGAGTAACTATGGTTTCAGAGGGCGCATACGGAGTGGGTTAATTCAGGTGAAAGAAATACGGCATATTACCATAGAGTGGCGCAAGTCAAGACTAGGTAAGGGGGAGAGTTGCGTATCCGAGATGGAAATCATAATTGGATTGACGATATTGGAAGTGAGAATATTTGGGTTCGGGGTTTCTTTGAAGAACTTTTCAAGGGTAGTGACATTGAGCTTCTTAATGAGAATATTTCAGAGGAGGGGGTGAGAATAGTGGTATTTCAAATGAACTCGAATAAAGCTTCTGGCACATATGGATTAACTACGGGTTTCCATCAAAATTGTTGGGACATTGTGGGCTCTATAGTGACATATATGACTAGGGATTCATGTCGAGTGGGTCATTTTCCGAAAGAGGTATTGGGGACTTTGATTCACCTCATTCCTAAGATTATTAATCCAGAATATATAATTCAATTTAGGCCTATTAGCTTGATTAATGTTTGCTACAAGATCTGTATGAAAGTGTTAATGAATCGTACGCAACCCCCCTCGCGAATTATATTGGCCCCTTCTAGAGTAGATTCTTGCCGCAAAGGTCGACTATCGATAATGTGGTCTTGGTGAGTGAAATGGATCATCTGTTTCGTCACACTAAACGAAAAAAGAGTTTCATGACAACTAAGGTGGATTTGGCAAAAGCTTACGATAAAGTACGGTGGAACTTCATTCACGACTCCCTAGTATCTCTAGGAGTTTTGGAGATGTGGTGTCTCTTATTCTTCAAGGGATGAGTGATAATGAGTGGAGTATACTTTGGAGAGGCATCCCTTTGCTGCCTTTTAAACGGGAGAGAGAAATTAGACAAGGCGACCCCATCTCGCCTTATCAGATTGTTATTTGTATGGAGTGATTGTCGATTCTCATTCAGAGGTGTATTGAGGCTGGAGAGTGGCAACCTATTAGAATTTCTTTAGGGGGGGTTCCTTGTCTCTCATTTTTTTTGATGTTCTTATTCTTTTTTTGGAAGCTTTTGTGCATAATTTTGATATTTTGCAAGATACCTTGGACATCTTTTGCAAAGAAGCGGGTCAAACAATTAGTAAGGAGAAGTCAATGGTATATTTTTCGGGGAACGTGGAGGAAGAATTTGCACTAAGCATTGAAGCTAGGAGTGGATACAGAAGAATTGAAGGGTTGGGGAAATATCTTGGTGTACCCATACTATCGGCTAGGAGACCTCGGGGATTCTATGGGGAGATCATTACTGAATTTCGTGGCAAACTCTCCAAATGGAAAGGTATGTTTTATCGCTTGCTGTCGCATTACGTTAGCTTAATCTGTTCTTAGTGAGGCTCCAATGTACATCATGCAAGTGGAATAGTTACATGTCTATGTTTGCCAAGAAATTGATAAGATTAGAAGATAAATCATTTGGGGTATCACGGAAGAACAAAGGCACATCAACTGGATAGCGTGGAAAGACATCTGTAAGCCTAAATCTATGGTTGGGGTTGGGCTTCGTTTTGTGGAAGATACGAATAGAGTTTTATTGGTTAAATTGGGTTGGAAAGCAATTCATGATAATAGTACAATCTGGACTTTTTTTTATGAGGCTGAAATATTTTAATTCAAATTATTTAATTTATGTTTCTAAAGCTACATATTCGAGAATTAGTAGAGCCATCGTGGAAGGTATTGTCGTAGTTAGATGGGGATCCCGATGGATCTTCTATAATGGGATGGAGGTGAGTTTTTGGTTAGATATTTGGTTGGGGGATCACCCTCTAATAGACTTTGTAATTGGTTCCGTGGAGGTGGGCGAGAGTACTAGAAAAGTTAAAGAATATGTGTTAGAGGGAGTCTCTTGGGATTGGGGTGAATTTCAACACCTCTTACCAGCCTCTAAGCTTTTATAGATCACATGTGTTAATTTACACGGTGGTACGGATAATAAAGACCAGTTATCTTGGACAAGGGAGATTAATGGGATTTATACTACAAAATCGGCATCATGGGAATTCTAACTAATGAGACGCATACCAATGTCAAGTGGGAGAAAATTTGGAAACTAAAATGTCCCCAACGGATTAGAGTATTAATTTGGAGAGCTTTACACGAAAGATTTTCGACTTGTGGTAATTTGAGCAAGAGAGGGGTTTTTTACTCAAGATGTTTGCATGTGTTGTGGCTTGGTTGAGGAGAGTGCGCTACATATCTTCAAGGATTGCATCAAGGTTCGTGATATATAGAAACTAGTTAGAGAAGAGATTTATCATTATTCGAACATGAGAGGGAGAGGGTCTGAGGTTGAGATCAATTTGGGTTTTAGTACCAATTTTGCAGCACGGCCTTTGGGTGCAATTACCAAAAACTTGAGTTTTGCAGAGGTAGAGTTGCGGAACCTGGGTCTTCGATAGCTACTGTAACAGGTATAAATCGGTTCGCTACTGTTGGTGATGCACAAGTACTAATAGCGCCTCAACCGCAGGCTGTCGCTACTGGTGTGAGTACTAGTCTTCGACTACAGGACTATAAGGAGGAGACGAGTGAGGGGCAGGTCATTACTGGTCTGATGCAGCAGGAACAAACGCCCGATAAAATAGTCCTTTCGTTTGTGACACAAGTATTGTTCTAACAGATCAGATGTAACAGGTCAGGGAGGAGAGGCGAATGGCGCCTTAGGTGGTGATCATGGGATGTCAGGGTACCTTTGGTGGAATAAAAACATAGCTAGTAAGAGAATTTATTCAGGAATAAATTGGAGCGTATATTTTGGTGCTATGATTGATATAATCTGGAAGGTTCGTAATGACATCGTCTTCAAGGGTTGTGAATTTCCTATAGCTAAAGCGATGATTCAGAAGGCTTATTTCTTGTTGTCAATTATTCGAGAGTATGGGGTAAGGTTCCGGGTAGAGCGGCCAATTGTAAGCAAGATGTTAACTTCGTAGGATGGAATAAGCCGAAGCAGGGATTTAAACTTAATACAAACGGAAGCTTCAATAAATAGAGGAATTGCGGAGGAGGTGGTGGAGCGATTCGAGATGGAGAGGGCAACTGGATATGCGGATTTTCGATGAAGATTGATTAGGATATGGTAACAGGTATTGAACTCGTAGCGCTTAGCCAGGTTTGAGCTTGGAGGAAGAATTAGGCTTGACGGAAGTGGAGGCAGAGATTGACTCTCGGGAAGCTCTAGAAATGCTTGGTCAGGTGGATTATAAGAGAGGTCCTGTTGCAGTTTGGATTTATCGTATTAGACAAATTCTTAGTAGAAATATATCCTTTAGTGTTGCGGGGTAAATTTAGAAAGAGAAATCATTGTGCGTACTGGCTAGCGAAATTGGGGGCGTCGCAAGTGGAGCAATTCCATAGATACAATGATCCTCTGGATGGCATTTGGGGTGTTCTCATGCGAGATCGGATAGGATGGAAGACCCAAAGAATGATTCATAGTCCTAGTTTAGTTTCTAATATACTAGACTAGTTTTTGTTCTGTTATTTGTGTATTCCATGATCCTTTTAGGATCTCCCTTGTAATGGAAAAAAAACTTATAAGATTTATTTATTTATTTTGTTCTCAAAATAACCTCAAATCTTTTCAAGTCCATATATACTTATAAGAGAATTGTGAGAAAGATAAAATATTAGGATAACTTTATTTTCAAAATGTTGTCTACTGCAATAAAGATGTTTATTTTAATAGCGACTACATTTAACCGTGTAAAAAAATTAATAATAACAATTATGGCTATTAGTATAACATTCACAACTACTTAAATAGAAAACAAATCCGCGACTACGGATGTATTTGGCAATGAGTTGTAATTGCTAAAGTATTGTTATTAGCGACTAAACCCATGTACTCGCTAAAGAAACGATCTGTAATAGTGTACTTACACATCATTACATAAAATTCAAATCAAACAAAAAGTTACAATATAACCTACATGAAGGATAGTCAATACAAATTAAACTTAAGAAGTGTTGGACGCTGATAGAAAAATAATTACAGAGGGATATATATATATATATATATATATATATATATATATATATATATATATATATATATATATGAAGAAGTACAGAAGATTAAACTTTAACTCTAGTTTTCCTTACACTTTTTTTCTTGATAGTGAATTACAATTTTACTGCTATTTATACTAATAGAATACTAAAGATACTATTAAATACTATGTATAAAAACATAAACTCTTAACATTCGTATGTCATTCAAACTACTCAGAAGTCCAACGATTTGTCTTGATTCATTGAGCAGGTAGGCCATCGATCTGTCTTGATTCATTTATCCACAAGATGACTTTTTAAATGCTCCTAAATACATTGCATTATCTTGATATGAGTAGTATATATCCATCGTATTTATCAATTTTAATTATTAACACTCCTTTTAAACTTGATGCACACATTCCAAGACGACTCTTCAACTTCTCGATCACGTCTTTTCTTAAAGGCTTTGTGAAGACGTCTGCCACTTGATCATCGGTCTTCACATACTTGACTTGAACCTCCTTCTTTGCGATACATTCCCTGATGAAGTGAAAACGAGTATTGATGTGTTTACTTCTATCATGAATGACTGGATTCTTTGCTAAGGCAATTGCTGACTTGTTATCAACATAAATATCAGTTGATTCAACTTGATTAAATCCCATCTCCTTAAGCAGATTTCTTAGCCAAAGTGAATGACACACACTCGATGTTGAAGCCACATATTCAGCTTCACATGTTGACAATGTGACAATTGGTTGCTTCTTTGAAATCCAAGTAAAAGCTGATTCACCAAAGTAGAAAACAAAACCTATTGTACTCTTGCGATCATCAATATCTCCCACTCAATCACTGTCACTATATCCTACCAACTTCAAATTTCCAGAAGCATGATATAAAATTCCATGATCTATAGTACTTAGAAATATCGGAGAATCCTCTTTGCTATTTTAAATGATAGATGGGCGGGTTCTCCATAAAGCGACTAACAAGACCAACAACATACATAATATCTAGTCTAGTGCAGGTTTAAGTACCTTAGGCTTCCAATAAGGCTTTTGAATAAGGTCGAGTCGACCAGTTCACCACCTATATGCCTAGATAATTTCTCACATACATCGATCGGGGTGCTAATTTCCTCGCAATTCTCCATTTTAAATTTCTTCAAAACTTCTTTGGCATAACTTTCTTGAGAGATGAAATTTCCATCTTTACTTTGTTGCACCTCGATCCCAAGATAATAAGACATCAACCCGATGTCTGTCATCTCAAATTCCTTGGTCATTTCCTGCTTAAATGAGGCAATCATTTCATCATTGTTTCCTGAAAATATTAAATCATCGACATAGAGACAAACTATTAAGATATCCCCCTTTTCATTTGTCTTGACATAGAGAGCGTGCTCATGTGGGAATTTATTGAAACCCTTCTTCTGGAAATGTTGATCTATGCGACTATTCCAAGCCCTCGGGGCTTGCTTCAACCCATATAAGGCCTTCTTTATTTTAACATCTTAATTTCACACTCTATAACAACGTATCCTTCTGGTTGCTCTATGTACACTTCCTTTTCAAGGTTTCCATTCAAGAATGCTGATTTAACATCCATCTGATAAATCTTCCACTTCTTTTGTGCTGCCAAAGAAATAAGAAATCTGATTGTCTCCCGTCGAGCAACAGGGGCAAAGACTTCGTCGTAATCAATCCCTTTTTTTTTTATCCCTTTACCATGAGCCTTGCTTTGTACCTTTGAATTTCTCCTTTTTAATTTTTCTTGATTTTGTAAACCCACTTTACACCGATGGGTTTGTGCTCCGGAGGCAAAGTAGTCAGCTCCCAAGTTTTATTTTTTTGATAACAGAAATCTCTTCATTCATGGTATCTCTCCATTTGTCAATCTACTTGCTTCCTCAAAACTTATAGGTTCAGTATCCGCAAACAAACAAAATAGATCCAGGTTTTGATTTAGATCATAGATCTCTTGCAATGATCTCGTCTTTTGGGGGCGTTCACTTTTAGAACTTTTGCCTTCTAACGAGGATGGACTCGGTGAAGGTGGAGTAATCGGCTCCTCTTGCTCATTCTCTTCATCATCACTACTTTCCTCGTTCGGTAAGAAAATAAATTTTTCATTTTCTTGTGAACTCCATTCCCACGAACTTCTTTCATCAAACACAACGTCTCGACTAGTTCTCCTCGTCAACTCAATAGGACTATACAATTTATAACCCTTCGATGAATGATCATACCCAACAAATATAAACTTTTGACTTTTATCTTCCAGCTTCTTCTGCTGCTGATCTGGTACATGCATGTGTGCAATGCTTCCAAAGACTCTCAAATGTGATATGCTCGGCTTGTATCCACTCCAGACTGCCTGAGGGGTTTTATCTTTGATGCATTTTGTCAGACAACGATTCGAGAGATATACGGCACAATCAAAAGCCTCGGCCCAAAACTCTCTTCGTATATTTTTGCTCTTCAACATGGATCGAGCCATATTCATAATTGATCGATTTTTCCTTTCCACAACTACATTTTGTTATGGTGAATAAGAAATAGTGAGAGGTCTACGAATACCATTCTTCTCGCAAAACTCCTTGAATTCATTTGACGTGAACTCTCCTCCTCGATCAGATTCATCGCCTTGATATGATAGTCACTTCGTTTCTCCACAAGTGCTTTGAAATTTTGGAAAGAAGAGAATACCTCAGATTTGTTCTTCAAAAAATAAACCCAGGTCTTTCGACTATAGTCATCAATAAATAGGAGAAAATATATATTCTTTCCAAATGAGACAGGATCGATCGGTCCATATACATCAGCTGAATTAACTTCAGTGGTTGTTTTGCCCTTGACATAGATTCCTTAGGAAAAACTCTTCGATGTTGTTTTCCAACAAGACATCCTTCATATAGTTGATCAGGTTGATCGATATGAGGTAATCCTCTTACCATATACTTAGACGACCTCGCTTTTAATCCATCAAAGTTAAGATGTCCGAGCCTCAAATGCCACAACCAGGATGGATTTTTATAACATGACTTTAAACACTTCGCTTCATCATGGTGGATGTTCATTATAAACATCCTATTGCTAGTCATTGGAACTTTTGCAATTAAGGTCTCGTCACCACTTTTCAAATACAAACTCCTGTCCTCTAACTGCATAGTGTGGCCTTTCTCCAGTAACTGACCCATACTCAAGATATTTGTCTTCATTCCTGGAACAAAATAAACATCAGAAATTAACTGATGTTCACCATTCTTTAATCTGATCGTGATTTTTCCTCTGCCTTTAACTGGATTTTTTGACATATCACCAAAATTTATATTACCACTTACAGATTCATCTATCTCGACAAACATGCTTTTATTTCCACACATATGATTACTTGCACCTGTATCGAGGTACCATTCAGATTTGTTCTCTTCCATCGACGCCTTGTACGCCAATAAAAGTGTTTCATCTTCTTTTTTCTCTTCTGCAAGATGAGCTTTTTCTTTTTATTCTTGAGGTCCATCATAACACTCATACGAATAGTGTCCAAATCTATGAAAATTGTAGCACTCTATAGATTTCTTGTCTTGTTGTTTATAGAAGCCTCCTCTTCCTCATCCTCTAGTTGATTTAGACTCTACTTTTGATTCATTGTCGTACCACGTAGCTTGACTATCACGACCTCGACCGCGTCCTCTTCCTTGACCACGCCAGCCTTGGTTACTTGTATTACCATCATTTTTAATATTCACTTTTGCTTGCAAAGCTTGGTCGATTGTCTCTTTTATCCTCCTTTTTATATTTTCTTCATGGACTTGTAATTTTCCAGTTAACTCGTCAAGAGTCAAGGTTTCCACATCATTGGACTCGTCGATGGCTACAACAACGTGATCAAACTTCGGATCAATCGATCTAAGAATCTTCTCAACCACACGATTTTCTGGTAAATCTTCGCTATTCATTTGAAGTTGATTTACCACTGCGTGAATTCTTGATACATAATCAAATATTGACTTTGTATCCTTCATTTTCAAAGATTCGAACTCACCTCGAAAACTTTGGAGACGAACCTTCTTCACCCTATCAATTCCTTTGAACGTATTATGGAGAATTTCCCAAGCCCTATAAGAGGTAGTGGATTGTGCTATCTTCTCAAATATGGAATCATCAACACTCAGTTGAATGAGAGAAAAAGCCTTTTGATCTTTCACTCGAGCATCTTTTGCAACCTTCTTTTGGGCTTGGCTAAGAGCAGCCAGACCCTCTGGTTCAACATATTCTTCTTCAATGACATCCCATGCATCTTGTCCACCAAGATATGCCTTCATTTGAATGCTCCACCTCTCGTAATTACTCTTCGTTAGTTTTGGAAATGGCATTCCTCCACTTACTGTTGCCATATCAACCAGGCTCTGATACTAGTTTGTTGGACGCTGATAGAAAAATAATTACATAGGGATATATATATATATATATATATATATATATATATATATATATATATATATATATATATATATATATATATATATATATATATATATATATATATATATGAAGAAGTACAAGAGATTAAACTTTAACTCTAGTTTTCCTTACACTTTGTTTCTTGCTGATGAGTTACAATACTACTGCTATTAATACTAGTAGAATACTAATACTATGTATAAAGACATAAACTCTTAACATTCGTATGTTTTTCAAACTACTCAGAAGTCCAACGATTTATCTTGATTCATTGAGCAGGTCGATCTGTCTTGATTCATTTATCCACTAGATGAAATTTTCAAATGCTTCTAAATACATTGCATTATCTTAATACGAGTAGTCTATATCCATTGTATTTATCAAGTTTAATTATCAACAAGAAGCTTCAGTCGAATGAGAACTAAACTAATTAATCTAAATTTTAAACTCTTATTTTTTCAAAATTGTTAATATTATAAAAAGAAATTACAATGATTGACTAACCAACCTATTATAACGTCATACAAGCAAAATAAAACAATATAGTATAAAAGTAAGATAATACACAAAAACTAAGTAGAAGAATGTCTAAAAATTTCGAATACATGACGATTTCCGAAACTTATTCCGATCATTCAAAAAGTACCAAATATTGATCAACTCAAGGATCCAGCTAAAAAGCGTTTTGCTATCTAATGTTAAATTAAATTAATAGAGAAAAAAAATCCTTAACAATCTTTACGATATAATCCGTAAGAATTATTGTTAGATTTCCAATCTAACGAGATGAAATATGAGAATCAAACTGTCTTGATCATTACTGATCAGAGAAAAACCGTCTTGATCATCGTTTAATGTCCCCCTTCTCATACTATATCATTATGTAAGTATATAATTTATGGGGCAATAAATGATTTTTGGATTTATGAGGGTACGTATATCAGTGCATGTTGTAGAATCGATGATGAGATGAAATGAGTTAAAATCTGCATGGCAACATTTTCTAAGTATTTGCCAAAATGCAATTAATGCCTTTACAGATGAACGACAAGAAACAGCTTGGCTGCCTCTCCCCACATCCATCGTATCACCATATCCACAACCTATTTTATTACTGCCTTGTTTATTTTTGTTTTCTACCTTTTTTATTAGGGTTCCTCATTTGATCAACTTGTTCTCAATTACTTAACCTCCATAATCAATTTTTTTTTCATTCGGGAAAAATAATATAAGCATGCTTCTCACTTACTTGCAAACGATGCGATCAAGGAATAGATCACATGTTGAAGTAGTGGTTTTAAATGTCAGCATTAAGCAGTGGAAGAAGAGATAATATTTCACAGTTAATTAGTTAATTACCAAAATCATGCATATCCGTATGAAGTAGCTGCAGTACTTAACTGCAGTAACGTACCGAAACCATTCTTTTCCGAGGAATAGGAAAAAGAATATTTTATGTTGCAGATTGGATATACGTACAATATATTCAGTGAGATTTAATTTCTCATTCGTTGATACGACTTGTTTCCCAACTTTGTACAAGGTAATTTGGTCACAAATACCATAATATAAAATCTTGAGTCTCACCGACTTTGATCATTTCCAATGTTTTTTGATGAAAGAATGTTTAATTTCCAAAACAATCTACTGCTTGGTACAAATTTAGAAAACATATCTCTTGAGTCAGGGATGGTCTTTTGTTTTTACCCGTAATAAGTTACTCCCTCCATTCCACTGAAATTGTCCACTTACTAAATATAATGTTCTAAATGTATTATCCACTTAGGAGTTCAAGACACTTTTTTTTCCTACTTTATCCACTATTACTTTTATTAAAAATATTAAAATTTATATTTCCAATACACATTTAAGATATCAAGATACTTTATTAGGGGTATTCTTGTAATGGTGAATGCATTTATTATATTTTTTAATATATGTGAAAAACTAAGTGGACAAATTTAGTGGAACAGAGAGAATAACAATAACAAGTAAAAAAAAAGAAAAAGTAAAACAAACTGTCGAGAAATGCACCTCTAACTCACAGTTAGGACAGAGGCAGTAAATTTTGCTAGGAGGGACAAAAGAGGTTCGAGGGTCCCGTCCCAAAAAAAAATCTATCGTATTTACACTATAAGTCTATTTATTATGCAAAAAATGCAAAATAAGTCTTTATATTATACAAAATTGCACTGTATGTCCCTATATTACATAAAGATTGCAATATAAGTTTCGATATTAATTCTTTAGGTATATTATTTGATAAGTTATTTTTTTATATAAAATAACATATACTTTATTGTTAAAAAACAGAAATTTTTATAAATAAAATAATTTAAAACCAAATAAAATAAATTTAAATAATTAGGGGAAGCCAAATAAAAGTTTTAACAAATTTGAGAGTTAATTTACTTATAAGTTTTTTAATTAGTGTGGGTATTGATTTCATGGGGACATTTAGTCCGTCCCATGGGAATCAATATATTTTGCTAGTGTTGATTATGCACCAAAGTGAATTGAAGCGGTATCTTTACCAAAGTCGGGGTCTTTGAAAAAAAATTGTGAAAAGAAAAGAAAAATAAAGAGAAAATAAGAGACATGACAACTCATATCAAAACGAGTGTCATGGGTATCTTACAAAAAAATGGATTGAATAAATTAAAAAAAAAAGCTGGAAAGAAACTAACCAACAAAGTGGGACATTGTGGAAATCATCGTGAAATGTTATTGGGATAATTGAGGATGCTAATCAAGAGAACTGGATTTGGTTGAGTGTGAAAGTCTTTGATTGTAAACTCAAACTCTAGGATGATGTGTTGATGGTTAGTGAGGAGTGAGGCAAAATCTAACTTCTTATTTCCCAAATATGCATATCATAATGTTCCTAACCTAAATTATAACCAAAAAGGCCTTAGAATTCTTAATTACATGGTTGAGTCATAGTTGATCAATTTAGGAATATCTAAGTGTATCATCAGATTCTAGGTAGGACCTATGAACACCCCATAGCTGTCATATAAAACTACGTGAAAACTGCTCTCTCTTGCATTGTAAAATTGATCTGATCTTGAATTTATTATATGTTTATTGTATGTACATTATGTGCATTTGTGTATTAGTTATTGGACACCACTATATGATACTTGATAGAATAATTGTTGTAGGACCATTTATTGCTTTTCAATTTCTCCTTCTTCTTCGATCAGTTAGACTTAGGCCCCTTCTAAGATTTATTTTTCTTTTTTATTTTGTTTGGATGACTGGTGGTGGAAAAGGTGTGATAAATAAACGAATAAATAAAGATAATAAAGTAACACACACCCAATACTACCACGAAAAATTCACTGCAAGTGCATAGATCATTTGCAAGTTATATTTGATAAATAAGATTCGTTCTCATGGATTTAAGTAGATATTCAACTTCATGTTCAATATCATAATAAATGGTTTTAATTGTTTTAATTAAAAGGCTAAGTGATGAAGCATTTTGTTTTCTAATTTAATAAATAAACAATTATGCATATAAGATAAAAGGTATAGAGATGCAAGTATGAACCTACCAATTGAATTAATGATTCCTAAAATAAGGATGAAAGAGTAATTTCACATTAGTTGGGATTCTAACGTCTTCCTAAATCCCGTCAGGGTATATAGGTTGCTATTCTACGGTACTAATAACCTCGTCAGAATGACATTACAATACTTCCAAACGATTGACTACATAAACCCTAATGACTATGTGGTTAGTCAAGACCGTCACGTTCACTAACGTACACCACACGTCTATGTCTTAGGTCCGTATTTAAACCCACCCCCCTTCTGCATGATTGGTTTGCAACAAATAGTTTAAAGTACTAAATAATATTACTAAATGGCCAGTAGATCTATAGTGGATGACCATAAAGACAAGTCAATAGAAATTAATTAAACCCAATTCAATTAAATACTAAAATCCTAATTCAAATTTAACAGAAAAACAATAATCAATTGTTCATATAATTACAATCCTAATGAGAAATTGTGCATAATAAAACTCTGGAATAAATAGATTAGAAATAAATCATAGACAAAATAAATATAATAATAATTTACTTAAAGAATAGAGATGGAGAAATGTAGAATTGATGCGGTGAAACTCCAACTCTTGATTCTTCCTCCTTTAGATCCTCCTGATGGCTTCTGATGATATATTGATGTATATTAAGTTTTGGCAGCCAAGGGATGATTTTCTAAGGTTATATATATATATATATATATATATATGTGTGTGTGTGTGTGTGTGTGTGTGTGTGTGTGTGTATGTGTGTGTGTTAGGTCGAAATCTTGGAGTGTAGGCCAAGTCTTGAAGTCTTAATCCAACTCAAATTCGTTTTCTTAACTTGTAGGACTTGTTGACCTGTTGAATTTGTAAAATTCATAACTCCTTCATTACTGGAACAAATTTAGTGGATTTTATATCAAACTAATATAACTCAAAGACCTATTCATTTGTCGAAGGGCCCTTCAAATTCCTAGCCGTTCTAGTGCAGCACCACGAACACTGGTCGTCTTTAAATGTATACAGCAATTTTAGGCAGCTTTTACTTTCCAAAATAGCTTCTTTTGTTCACCTTGGATCTTCTTTCCTTAACTTCTTAACATTGATTTGACATATAATTAAATCAATTCACCTAAGAAATTCATATTTATCACACAAATTATACAAAAAATGCTCTAAAAGTACTAATCTTCCAAAACACGGTAAGAAACCAAAATATATCAAATAATAGGGGAAAATCCATCAACTAAGAACATAATACACCTAAATGATGTCTCGTGCGTAGATTAATTCATCACAAATAGGGAAAGATCAACGACATAACTTTGAGTTGGGGTCTTGATGTCTCCATTTGTGTGATGAATTAATCCCATCACGAGACATATTTTTAGGGGTTATTTGGGGCCTAAGTGAGATATTTATACCATATATTCGACATATTTCACTTCTCCTTCTAGTTTTAGATACATTGGTATTTATAGAGTTTTTGCTCTTTAATTGTGTGATAAGTGTGTAACTTTTAGGTACAGGTTGATACAAAACTCCAAGAAAGCAAGGATAAGTCAAGCCCAAACCCAAGTGAAGGCGCAAGAAGAGCAAAAAGTCAATTTGGAGCAGTTGGGGCGTTTATCGGAAAAGTTATTGACGTCCATTGATCTAGTCACCACGAGTAATTGGTAAGAGACTTCAAAGATATTACTTTTGATTTAGAGATATCTTGAAGTCAGTGTCGCGTGAGAAGTGACAAAAGTCAATCCAGATTTGAAATGAAGAAGTTATGTTGATACCGTTGTCGTGGCTCGAACCAGAAATCTCTTTAGTAAAAACAAATTGGGCTATCTTTGACCCAATTAAGTGAGCCCATCAGGCCCAAAACGATTTTACTAAGGTTTTGTTTGATTTTTTAAGTGATAAGTACTGAATACTGAATAACAGCTGAATAGAACTTATTATGTTAAGAGGCATTGTCTGAATAAATCAGACTTAATCAATCAGATTCAGATCTCATTAAGTACAAAGAAACACCCCTTAGTTTGAAATCTTAATGAATCAGACCAGTTAAGAGTTATTCAGGTCTGAATTGATCAGGAAAAACAAACAGTCTTATTGGACCAGTGTCTTAATGACCAGATTAAGATCTCATTAAGTGCAAACAAACACCCCCTAAGTATATAAGCTCATTATCAGCTTATGATTCAGAATCACTCAATAATTTACACCCATAGGAGAGAGAAAAAGAGTCAAGAGCAAAGGAGGAAAAGGAAGAAGGGGTTTCTACGCCCAATTCTACCATTCCTCCTCATCCTCTATCCATTTATATTAAAACATTAGGTTAATTTTATTCCCTTTTTCGTTCTAAACATGATTTTCATATTATTAGCTACTGATTTTAATTATTTAAGTATGAAATGAACACTTTATTTCTTGAGAAATGCTTATGTATGAACCTTAGAAAGCTAAATTGATGTTCTTTTGATTTTGGGATTGTTTTCAAATCGAGTTTATTTTTATTGGCTATCTATCTTGTGCTTTGATGACACTTGTATATTGATCACATACTAAGGAGTTAGGGTAATAGAATTAGCATCCGGAAGGGGGGGTTTTAATTAAAGACATATTATAGACGCCTAGTGTCCGTTAGTGAGTCGACGGGTCTTGACTAGCCATGTAGTCAATAGGGTTAGGTTTTTTCCTTCAGAATTTTAGTTTAGGAGCTATGTAAGTCGAACCTTATGAGAGTTAGAGGGATTATTGAATCACGATTAACAAGAAATCTTTAATTTTCCCTTACATCTAAGACATCGAATTAGTTGACTTTGGAAATTACTAGCATAACTCAAGCCTACTTTCCACATACTCAAGCTTTTACTTAGTTAATCTTACACTCTTTTAATTATTTACTCCTTATTTCATTTTAATTACGCTCTCTATTCTTATATTGAACTGAGGAAACGAACATCCCAAACTTACTTTATTACTTGTCATCGACCCGTGCACTTGTGGAAAGTATACCATATCCTTCTTGGTGTTGATTTATATAACACATTTGGAGACAACAAATGCCTTGAAATCTAAATTTGATATGAAATATCTTGGTAATGATAGTAAATTTCTAGGTATTATAATTGATAGGAAGAGATTTGCATGCAATTAAAACTACATCAAAGCCCCTACTTGAGAAAGGTTGTTTCGAAGTATGGAAATTTGAAATGTAAACATGTACATATTTTGTTGGATGGACACTTTGTTTATCTTAATAGTTGTGTCTGATATACTTAAATGGGAAATGTCATTTATTCAAATGTTATTTGTTCACAAATGTATGTCATGATTAGTACTGAGTAGATACATGTCTAATCCTGATTATGATCATTGGCTTGCTCGTAAGTATCTGTTAGCATATGTGAATAGTACTTTGGATGTTTGCTTAGAATATGATAATCATAATACTCCTTTTGAGTTTGTTGACTATGTAGATTCATATTTTGCTGAAGACAGAGACTATAGGAAGTCTACAATAGCGTATTGATTTACCTTAGGAAAAAATTTCATTTCTTGGAAATCTCAATTACAAACTCTGGTAGTTCTTTCAACTATTGAAACATAATATGTTTCTATAATTGGTTCTCAAGGACGTTATCTGGCTAATTTTTTTTATTAATGAGTTTAAACTAGTAAAGGGTAAATCTGTAATCTTTTATATAGTCAAATGTAATTCATTTGAGTAAAAATATGTTTATCATGAGTGAACAAAGAATGTTGATGTTAAGTATCAATTCATCAGGGATATTATTGCTAATGATGCAGTTAAATTGGATAAAGTAGGTTCTAAATGTAATCCTATTGATATGGATACTAAGTTGGTGTCAAACACTAGGTTCAAACTTTGTTTGGATTTGTTGTTTGTTTATTGAGTTGGTTTTGCAGGTGCTTTTGAGTTATGAAGGCGATGGATATGGTTTTTGAACTACTGGTGAAAAGCGATGTTGATGATGAAGGAGTTTGAAGATACACACTTCAAGATGGAGATTGTTATCATTTGCATGGCTTATTTGTGTGAAGTGTGCGTGGACTTAATCAAAGTTGGTATGTGACTTTTATTTATCCTGACTTAAGTTGATGGACTTGATCACTATTCGACTTGGTCCAATACGACAACGTTTTCTTTATTAAAGCCGGATCCATCTTATTTTTTGATTTTGATCAAGTTGGACGGTTGAGATTGAAACCCTGTGATGTGTCATATAAAAGCTACTCTTCTTCAGGAATCTCATTCATTTATCTTCTCTTTTGTTGATACTCTCTGAACTCTTAACAGTGAAACTAAAGTTTCATTCAGCGTTAGTGTGAATCTTTAATCTCAGTAACAGTTAGTATCTCTCTCTTAGATTAAGAATCGTCTTAATTCTTATATCAATTAGTCAGCGTAGATTGGATAGGGTTTGAGATTTACGATTAACTTTTGAGGTTCTGAGTTGATTCGTTTTTTATACTTTCGAATACGATTTTAATTTGTAATATGTAATCTGAAGTATTCAATAGGGGAAGAGCTACTCTTACACAAACTCAATGTGGACGAAGACTTCTGTCAAACCACGATAAAGTGGTGATTGTATTCTTTATGTTTTCCGCACTTTAATTTGTTTATCTTCTTTAAACCTTGTTAAAGCTATTCAAATCTTAAGGTTTATTCAAAACATTGCAATAAACTAATCTTTCTAACAATTTATGAGAATCAATTACTAAAGATAAAAAAAAATCAAACCTTAAATTATAAAAACAAAATTATATACTGTCTTTTTTATACTACCTTCATGTCACCTGTATAATATGGTTGAAATTGAATTATTGATTCTTTTATTTTTTTAATTTAATTTTAATATAATTTTCAATTATATCATACCACTTAAGAAGTGGTATATAAAGAAAAAGTAATAACCATTTATCTTATGTATACTTTTATCTTGCATCTGACCAAACGAAAATTATCAGAATGGTCCCCAGTTTTAACATATATCTTTTTGTTTAACATATACTAAAAGCCAAGCCAGAAAACAGTAAAAGTATTGGTTTCCTACAATTGAAGGGACCTGCTTTGGAACAAAAAGAAGGAGGGGCCTACTAGCTCGCTCCATCTTACAGAAAATTATACAATGGTCCCCAACTTTGTATTGTCGGTCATATTTGCGGTGAATACAATTAATAAAAGGGTTAAGAAGGGTTCCCAATATGTAATTTTTATAATGAATTAGAGCAAACGAATTTTTTCCGTAAGATTATATATTCTAAATTCTAATATTATACAAATGTTTGAACTTACTACTTAGACCCAAAGAGAAAAGGAATTGTCACACTTCTGTTTTGATTTTAAAAATCAAGTATTTAACCTCAAACACAGACAAAAGTAAAACCAAAAATTTTTATTAGAAAAGATCAAGAAAGTTTAAAGACATTGTCTTCAATTCTTTTTCTTTTACTTATTTAAACTATATATCCATATATTTTAAAATTGTAAAATAAATTTTTATATTATATAAAATTGTACTATAAGTTTTAATATAATTTTTTAATTAATTATCTATTATTTAATATAAAATAACAAAATAATTTATTAAAAAATAATATAATTATAAGTCTAATAAAATAAATTTTAAAATTAAAAAATAAAATGAAAATTCTAAAAATTTAGGAGGTCAAATGAAGATTTTCTAAAAATTTAGGAAGTAAAATAACATTAAACTAATTATTTTTTATAAAAAGATTTTTATTTTAAATAACCAGGGGCCCTTGGCACCCCTTAACCTTCGCGTGGCTTTGCCACTGCTCGAACGGGTTACAACACATTACTAATATATATGTGTTGAGAAAATATCAGATTTTCTGTTTTAAAATTGTGAAACAAAACGGGAATAATAATATTTTACGTGATTCGGTAAAAAATGTTTACACCCACGAAATAATTCATTATGATCACTCACATTGTTATAATTTGGTTTTTGTACCCAAAAACTCGAAATTCCTCATAAAATAAAAATAAAGAATTCTCACACTCATTCAAAACTCTAACAACTATAGAATCATTACACATTCATATTTAACTAATATATATGATTCTCGCTCTTGGATATCCCGTGTCTTTCTTATTTTTCTTCTTCTTCTTTATTTTTTCTTTCTCATCTTCAAACATCGGTTTATGGTGCCTATTTATAGGCCTTCACAACCAAACAAATCAATGAATCTAGTAATCGTTGAAGACTTCAAACTATTCAAACTTTCATGACTAACATCAATTTCAAAACTAGTTGGTGCCCCAAGACTTCCATTAATCCTCTCAATCCATTGACACAATGGATGTGAATCGAATCTCAACAAATACTCCCTTGATGAGCACCCCCAATTACCTCAATAATTTCATAGTACATATCTTTTTTTCTTGTGCTCAGTGGCTTGTTTTGGGAAGTCACTCGACGTTCGAAAATGAGTACATCCTTCACCAACCATCGAATAATGGAATTTTAATTTTTGGTATAGACATCATCCTTCTTTTCATTACGTCTACGCAACACAACCACAACTCTAATACCTCTTTGTTGGAAAAATATCAGATTTCTCGTTCTAAAATCATGCACAGAAGAAAAATGATTAGATAAGAACAACAATATTTTAAGTGGTTCGATCAAAGATACCTACATTCATGGATTAATTCACTACAATCACTTACACTATTACAACTTGGTTTTTGTACAGAAAAATCCAAAACTCTCTCACACAAGAAAAAACAAAGAACTCTCAAACTCATCCAAAACTCTAAGCATTATAGGATTATTACCCACTCACAATTAACTAACTTATACGGTTCTCGTTATTGGGTATCTCGTGTCTATCTTCTTTTTCTTTGTATTATTCTTCATTTTTTCACTTCTCATTTTCAAATATTAATCCATAGTGCCTATTTATTGGTCTTCACAACCAAACAAACTAATAAATCTATTCATCTTGGAAATTTCAAACCATTGAAACTTTCAAGACTAACATCAGTTTCAAGATTAATATGTCCATATTTTGTTGTATGATAGCCCAATGTCTCTATAAAGTGAATTTCTCGCTTCTCATACGTTGATGTCTCCTATTTTGTTCTATTTATATGCCCCTAGGAGACATCAAATTACGTGATTACATGACTAATCTGATAGACTTTTAGTAATAATACGCTATATTTCATTTTCTCTCAAATTTTAGTATTTCTGATTTATTAAGCATTTGCACGTAATATGGTTTGTTTTAGTGAAAAGTTTGTAGGTTTTTAATACTAGTAAGGAGATGAATCAAGAATAGAAGTCTTAGATCGTGTAAAGAAGTCAAAAGCTACAAGAAATGTCCCGAGGAGTTGGCAAATTTGAGCTGGAAATCTGGAAGGTTGATGTTAATTTCTGATTTCGAGCCACTTGAAGATAGATTCAGCCTCTGAGTTATGAAGAAGATTCGTGCCTTATCGAGTTAAGAAGAATTAGCCAGTTGAATGAGTCAATTCGGAGTTATATTGAGAAAGTTACAACCGTTTTCGTGAAGGGTTTACAACAGTTATGGGGTTTTGGGCTTGAAGAGTGGACTTGGGCCATTTAATATTTGATTATTCTTTTAATTCAGCCCAAGTCCAATTTTAATAGTATATATAGGCTTTTAGACTTTATTTTTAAATACAATTCACTTTCCACAAAGTCAGAGCGTCAGAGAAAAAGGCAGAAGTAAGGAAGAAGGAAGAAGCTAAGAGCTGGAGACTTCAACATCTCCAAATCAACCGCCATTCCAACATCCTAATTAGGTCTTTTAATTTTATTCTCTTTCAATTGAACATGAATTCCATTATTTTAATTTCTTCTTTCGTTTTAATTTCAATTATGAGCTAAGTTTTTATTGTACTTGAGAATCGCAACATGGGTTGAACCCATTCTTGAATAATTAGTGTTTTCCAATTTGGGATTGAATCAATTTAAATTGAGTTTTTATTTTACGTTGGCTTTTACGTTATGCTTATTTATTATTCTTAGCGTCATGAACTAGGAATAAGTAATAGTACCTAGGCTATATCATATAGTGGCGTATGAATTACCTTGACGGGGGGTTTGGGTATAGAACTAATTATATGCCGATGGTATCCGCCAATGTCCTTGACAAGCTTGACTAGCCATTAGCCAATAAGGTAAGATTTAATCATCCGAAAGTGGTTTGAATCACCCTGACGGGGTTTAGAAGACCGTAGGAGAGCTTTTAAGTCCACCCTGGCGGGGGCTAAGAGATTTTAGAATCCCAACTTGCGTAAGAATAATAACTCAACCCTTAGAGGGAAACATTAATTAGGAAAGTTTGCGGTGAAACTCTAGCGTGACTCAAGTACTACTTTTCTCTCGCGTCTACCTCATTTTATTTGCGTTATTTACATTCTAGTTAATTACTTTAGTATTTAATTTACTTTTGCATTTTAGATTGTTAATCAAAAACCCCAACAAACATTATATCTTTTATTTTTCCGTTATTTGCAATTATTTCACTAATCGATAACATTAGAGTCAACCAATCCGTCCCTGAGAACGAACTTGTTTATCACATATATTACTTGGGACAACTGTACACTTGCTGTTTGTGGTTCCTCTTCTTTATTCGTATTATTTTATAACACACAAGGACCCACCATACGTCAATGTATCCTACTTTGTATGATATATCATACACATAACTATATTTAAGATGACTAATAATATCATCATGTGTAGTTAATGTCTTACTCCTAACTTTACCCAATATTAACTCCATAACGACATCCGAAGAAAGACTATCACTGGTCATCGATTTATGTGGGATACCAAACATGTATTGTTTAATAAAAGGACGCACCTAGAGCTTGGTTTTAGAATTATCATAAACTACGTAAACATACCAAGAACAACCTTTAGATTTCCTCTTCTTGCAATAGGCACTAGTCTTTGAAGAACAATTATGACAAAAATTGAAATCATGACTTGATCCACAAGCATACTTACAAAATATAAAACCTAAATTCCCTATTACCACCGTCATAAATTTCACCGATCGACTCGAGACATTTGTCACAATCAAGACTGAGGAGTTTTTATATGTATGTTCATGGCGTAGTTGATCAATATCCCAATGCTCACCGTCGAGAGTTTGCTCACTAACTGGATAATCCAAATGTCGCGCTGTATGTGATGAATAAGTTGGGACAGATGCATTAAAATATTTCATAAATAACCTATATAAACAAATTAGGCAATGGAATTACCTCGATTCGATTAACTAACCGCTTGATAGTTGAAAAGTCAACTTTATCAGCATTACACATCGTTGTTGAATACCGTAAGAGTAATGATACTCAACAATTCCATACTTCAAATATGGACAACATTGAGTGCAATTATTCTTGATCGATAAAAAATCAAAAAATTGTAATGAACAAAAATAATTTTATTTCGTCTTTATGAATTTAAAAAGAATCTTGGATTCCATTTAGGGAAAAACCTGAAAAGTTAAATAATTACAAGTCATTAATGATAATATCAATCCATCGAAGCATAGTGTAACAACTAACAACAAAACACTATTAGTTGTAACAAGTCAGCAAAGTGTGGGACCATTCCTTTGAAGCAGAGTGGAACACATAACAACTAACACCTAACAACTAACGACTAAGACCTCACAGAAAACTCATTGAAGCACAGTGAACCAACTAAAAGCTAACATCTAACAAAAAATGAAACATATGAAGCACAATGCAACAACTAACAACAAAATTCATTAGTGATAGTCCTAGAGGGGGGGTGAATAGGATTACTAATAAGATAATGCCTAATTAAAATCTTTTGGACAATAATAAGTTTAAGAGAAAAACTTCTAGGTCAACTAATAAAGTCAAACACTTATAGGATCATGCAATGTAAAGAATAAGGTTTGAAATAAAAGTATAACTAGTGAAAAGCTAATCCAATATCTTAAACTACTCTAGAAGACTATATGTTAGATAACCTAGATAAACAATTCATGCAAGCATATAATCAAACATATAGAGTGCGGAAAGTAAATAGAGTAGGGATAGAAAGATACACACGATTTATAGTGGTTCGGTTTCCCTACATCCACTACCTAAGGAAGCCTCCTTAGGATTTCAAGCTTTTCACTAAGCTTCCGTGTCTCTCTTAATCGGGTCGAGAACACAATAACCTTTACAAACTCTTCGATAACACGAAGGACACACCACTTGCGTAATCACAACACAAGGACACCAAGTATACTCCCTATACTTGAATTCTCTCTTAATCTATCTATTACAAGACCTAGACTTAAGAGGATAGCAACAAAGTGTTTAAAGGTTTGCTAATTAAAGCTTGTATCTAAAACTCCTAAAGAGTGGATATGACTATAAGCTTGTATACTCCTTCTTGAGTGGATAGAACCTTGTGGCTTAATTGATTAACTCCTTGAAAGGATTTATAAGCTCACTAAGATTGAATTTGACTATGTATAGCTCTTGACACCTTCTTGAATGATAGCAATTAAGCCCCTTAATGTTTGTAATTAGTTGGTGTAGTTGTAGCCTTCAAAGAGCTTCAATTTATAGTAGAAAATGGCTTCCAACGGTCATAAGGTTTGAGTCCAACGGATCTATTAATCTCCCAACGGATATATTTCTTATGACTTAGCTTTAGTGCAGAAAACCCTATCTTGCGGTATACCGCAGCGGTGTACCGCGCTTCAGTGGTTGATTTTCTTGCATACTGACGGGCTAGTCCTCTATACCGCGCCCTGGTCCGCGCCTGGTCCGGTATACCGCACCGGTGTACCGCGCCAAGTATTCTTTGAAGAATAACAACTTGGATCAATAGCTCTTCTTCATGAAAGTTGTTGCAAACATCATTCTATGAATCTTTGAAGTTGAACACTAAAGCTAATTCTCAATAAACATAAAGATAAGGTTAATAGCACTTGTATGAGAATTAGTTTCTTAAGATAAAAAACTATAAGTTTGATCAACAAGATAAAGAAAGAGCTTTTTGATGAAATAGAGTGCATGAAAGAATGTCAATAAAGATAGAAATTAGCACACTAAAACACAAGAGGATTTGTCACATTAAAACATCTTAATTAGGGAGGCAATATGCCAACAATCTCCCCCTTTTTGATGATGACAAATCCTTCACTAAAACACCTTAGGAAAGATATAAAAGTTTAAGCACTTATGAAATAAAGCTCCCCCTCACAATAAGCATAAAATTTGAGATGCATTTGTGAGTTTTAAAGACGTGCAAGTTTTGAAAGTTTTAGTGCACATAATATTTCTCCCCCTTTGTCTTCATCAAAAAGACGGGGTAAAAACAACTAATAGTAGAAGAGCAAAGAAAACTCGAGTGAATAGATTTTAAACAAAGATAGAGAGAGTGTGCAAGAGTTAAGGATAGAGATATTTACCAACTCCTTGATTGATACAAGTTCATTTCAAATGCTTTCTAATGACACAAACGATTAGTTGTAATATATGAAATAAAGATTAGTTTAAGTATGTGAGTTTTTTAAAATTTTAAACAAAGTCTCCCCCTTACATAGTGCATAGAGTTTGTTTTAATTTTGAAAAAGTTTGATTGACAATTTTTCCCTAATAAGAACACTTGAAAACATTTTGAAGAAGGTTTAGGGGTAAAAATGTATTTTTCGAAAAAATAAGGGGTCAAGATGTATTTTTCAAAAGTTTGGGGGCCAAACGCAATTTTGAAAGATCTATTTGGGACCACAATGCAATTTTCAATCTATTTAGGAACAAGGCTAAAGAGAGCAAACTATAGGGACTAAGAAGCAATATCAAGAAGTACCTATAACATCAAAGATCATGTTAGCAATATAAAGAACAATTTAACAAACATAAGCAACTAACAATCAAGATCAAAGCAAGTATCAATTATCCAAAAGAAAAATTTAGCATTCTAACAAAGAAATCATAATAGTAAAATCCTAGATGTCCAAAACACGGACCCATAAACTTAAAAAGCATAAACAACCATAAAACAAGTTCTAATAAAAACCACATAAGCAATTAAAGACACATAAACCACCAAGAATGATTTTCACTACCAAACACCAAGTACCAAACACCAAACCAAGATGAACTAACGATAATCACGAGGAGAGCGGCTCCTAGATCTACTCCCATTTCCAATATCATCGCGAATACATGAAACATCACTTTTTACACATGAGAGCTCATTCGCAAGATTTCCTATTTTTTCTTCCAAAACTCCAAATTTTCTTTCTATTTTATCTTCCAAAGCCACAAATTTACTCCCTATATAATCCATAAAACGGGACATAGCACTTTCGAAACCGGATGGATTAGGAGGGTTAACAAAGGTGGGTTGGCTTGGAGTGGGCTCATTGGGAATGGGGTTTTGTTGATCCGGGTTATCTACTAGAATAAGAGTCTCAAGCTCCGGACCATCGGTTTCGCTTTTAGCTCCAAGAATGCGATTACGAATATTATCATCCGAGATACGATTAATAGTGGAGATCGAAACATATGTGTTGTTATAAATAACAAATTTCATCCTAAGAATCGTGAGATAATCGAAGTTCCAAGACTTATTCATTGCTTTCACATTAGTCCCTCCAAAAGAAATATCATTAATCTCAAAGATTTTGGATAGAAATATACCGTAAGGGACTTTATCCCGAGAGGCACGAGCGTGATTCATCCATTTTAGCATAATAGCAATGATGTTAATAGGTTGTTTGGAGAAGATCAAGAATAAAAGATAAGCTTCATATGGGATAAGCTTGGCATCATGCTTATCTTTCGGAATAACGGCCGAGATAAGAAACTTGTGGGCCACGATAAATTCCGGGTCAAAGTTACGAATATTCCAATTTCCATCCGCAACAACCATTCTACTATTAACGAACTCATTCACTTCATTTTGAGCAACAATATCTATATTTGAATTATCCCAACCACTCGACCAAAACCCGCTAAAACCATCCGAAGGTACATTAAATTTAGAACACAAAGCATTCAATTTTAAACGAATAACGGTACCCGAAACGGTTGATTTAACCGAAGTAGTAGCATGATTAAATTCAAAATTAGTATAAAAATCTTCAATTAACCCGGTTGCTAAATGACTACCCGAAAAAGCAAAGATATGATGAAATTGTTGAATTGAAAATAGTTTAAATAGAGAATCATCACCGGAGGGAAAAGCCGAGGGGCAAATCGTTCTTCCCGGTAGAACATCGAATGGCCGGAGTGGTGGTGGTGGTGGTGATGGTGACTTCGCCGGAGATGGTTCACGGTGGCGGCTTGAGGAGGCTCCGGTGGAAGACTTTTTCTTGTTAGCAATCGATTTGGTTCTAACCATGGTGGAAAATGAAGTGGGTAATGGAGTAGGACGAAGGAGGAGTGATTTTGGTGGTGAAAGAGGGTGTTTTTGGTGGTGGAGCCGGAGGGTTTTTGGCCGGAAATCGCCAAGGAGGAAGAAAGAGGAAGATGAAATGAAGGAATGAAGAAGAAATGCAGAAAAACGGGTTCTTTAACCTGTCAAAACCCTTACGTGCGGTGTACCGCGGGATTCGTCCGGTGCACCGCACGAGTGTTCGGTTTGGGTAATGAAAATCCAATTTTTGATTCTTTTAAAAACACCCGAAACACAATCGAAACTTCCCCAAATGACTCGGAATGATATAAAATAATTTTAAGCATCTTTGTTTTGAAAAGAAAAGCCAAGGAGAAGCTAAAAACGCATATAACAGTTAATTTCACAAAAGACCCTAAGTTTTCTAAAAGTGCAAAAAGACCCTATGCAAGAATAAAGCAAAACTAAAGCATGAAAAAGGTCAAGAACTACAAGATAGCAACACAAGTTGATAAAACACATAAAACACAATATAAAAACACAATAGAGGAAAGAATATCACCGTATTTCCCTTTTATGAGGTTTGAACGTCCTTTAGCATGAAATTCCATTTTCTTGACGCTCAACACCTTTAATGCAAATTACTATGGTACCCGAGGTGGAATGGATCCGGAAATGTTATTAGCATTTGTCACGATCCATATTGGTTTTTCCCATGAAGGTATCAAAGATCCACTTATAAGTTGTTCATGGTAATGGCACGTAGAAGCATGATGACCGGGTTTACCACAATAGTTGCAATAACTTCTTTTTTGAATAGAGTAACCATGTAAAGGTTTTGAACAAGAAGTTTCCACATTTTTTCCAATATCCAAATTGTCACTAACATATAACTTTTCTTTGAAAAAATCATTTGGATCAAAAGGAGTGATATTTGAGAAAGGATGATTTTTTAAAGCATCAAGAGCAAGGGAAAAAGCTTCATCCAATTTTTTAAAACCTTCTATGTTTTTCTTCAAGGGATGTTTCCATTTATTTAAAATAAAAATGTTTTCAAAACACGGGTTTTTGGTATTGCCAAGAATGTCATCCAAAGTGATACACCATTTAAAACACTTCTTTGGCTCAATATTACCCTTTTTTAACATAAGATTATTTAAATGGATTTGAGAATCAAGAATTTTGAGAAGGGATGAAATTTGTCTAATATCACAATAATTATAAGGAAGAGATAAAGAGTTAGGATAAAGTGCTACCTCATGATTAGGTTTAAAATCGTTGTGAGATTCATTATGGATTGAGACTTCTTCTTCTTCATTATTTTCGACAATTCCATATATAAACTCCAAACGATTCCAAAGCTCTTTTGCGGTTTTACAATCTAACATTTGTGAGAAAATTTCTTCGGAAATTCCACGAATGAGAGTGTACATTGGTTTTGCATTTTGAGTGAGCTTAGCCTTTTCCTCAATGGTGAGTTCATCAAAATCTTTTTCTTCTTGATTTAGCTTGAGAACTCCTTCTTCATTTAACTCTTCTTTATAAGGGACAAATGGACCTTCTTTTACAATTCTCCATTGATCGGGATCTTCGGCTTTTATAAATTCCTCCATTTTTGTTCTCCAAGCGAAATAGTAAGTTCCTACAAAAAGTGGAGGTCGTGTAGAAGACGAACTTTCCAAAAGATTAAATTCCATATCGTTTACTCTACTAACGATTAAGCTATTCACGTAGAGTTAGGCTCTGATACCAATTGATAGTCCTAGAGGGGGGGTGAATAGGATTACTAATAAGATAATGCCTAATTAAAATCTTTTGGACAATAATAAGTTTAAGAGAAAAACTTCTAGGTCAACTAATAAAGTCAAACACTTATAGGATCATGCAATGTAAAGAATAAGGTTTGAAATAAAAGTATAACTAGTGAAAAGCTAATCCAATATCTTAAACTACTCTAGAAGACTATATGTTAGATAACCTAGATAAACAATTCATGCAAGCATATAATCAAACATATAGAGTGCGGAAAGTAAATAGAGTAGGGATAGAAAGATACACACGATTTATAGTGGTTCGGTTTCCCTACATCCACTACCTAAGGAAGCCTCCTTAGGATTTCAAGCTTTTCACTAAGCTTCCGTGTCTCTCTTAATCGGGTCGAGAACACAATAACCTTTACAAACTCTTCGATAACACGAAGGACACACCACTTGCGTAATCACAACACAAGGACACCAAGTATACTCCCTATACTTGAATTCTCTCTTAATCTATCTATTACAAGACCTAGACTTAAGAGGATAGCAACAAAGTGTTTAAAGGTTTGCTAATTAAAGCTTGTATCTAAAACTCCTAAAGAGTGGATATGACTATAAGCTTGTATACTCCTTCTTGAGTGGATAGAACCTTGTGGCTTAATTGATTAACTCCTTGAAAGGATTTATAAGCTCACTAAGATTGAATTTGACTATGTATAGCTCTTGACACCTTCTTGAATGATAGCAATTAAGCCCCTTAATGTTTGTAATTAGTTGGTGTAGTTGTAGCCTTCAAAGAGCTTCAATTTATAGTAGAAAATGGCTTCCAACGGTCATAAGGTTTGAGTCCAACGGATCTATTAATCTCCCAACGGATATATTTCTTATGACTTAGCTTTAGTGCAGAAAACCCTATCTTGCGGTATACCGCAGCGGTGTACCGCGCTTCAGTGGTTGATTTTCTTGCATACTGACGGGCTAGTCCTCTATACCGCGCCCTGGTCCGCGCCTGGTCCGGTATACCGCACCGGTGTACCGCGCCAAGTATTCTTTGAAGAATAACAACTTGGATCAATAGCTCTTCTTCATGAAAGTTGTTGCAAACATCATTCTATGAATCTTTGAAGTTGAACACTAAAGCTAATTCTCAATAAACATAAAGATAAGGTTAATAGCACTTGTATGAGAATTAGTTTCTTAAGATAAAAAACTATAAGTTTGATCAACAAGATAAAGAAAGAGCTTTTTGATGAAATAGAGTGCATGAAAGAATGTCAATAAAGATAGAAATTAGCACACTAAAACACAAGAGGATTTGTCACATTAAAACATCTTAATTAGGGAGGCAATATGCCAACAATTAGCATACACAACAACATAGATGCAACGTAATGACAGATCCCATCAACATACACAATATAATTTAAGTGGATTAAAACCTTATGTAATTACTCCAATCACATCAGTAAAAAAGGGTGTATAGTAAAAAATCAGGAAGAAATCGTTGCACAACGTCAAAATCAAAGACATATATTGATGATACCAATCCCATCCACAACACACTCAAAAAAAATCTAAACATAATATAATTATTCCAATCTATATTAGTCAAAAAACACAACACATCTATATTTTTCATATGTCGATGAGAACAACCCTATCAGTATATACACAATAAACTCCAAAACCTTGTGTAATTAGTCCAGATACTACTTATAATGATGAGACTAATCCCATGAGTGAACCTAACAAACTCCAAAATAGATCAAAACAATTAGTAATAAAATTGAAAAACTATAAAAGTTAATCAGCAGAAAATAACATTGAAAGACTAATTGAAGAAACAAATAATCACAAATGTTGAAATTAACACAACTGCTAACCTATTCGATTGAAAAAAAATGAACAACTGCACTCGAATTGATAATTCATAACGCCTGGACAATTGAAGAAATGGAGAGTTTTAACGGAGAAACGGAAACGACAATTTGTGTAGGAGTTTCAGTGGCAAGCTTAATACCTTTGACGGAGAAATGAGCTTAAAATGTTTGACGGAGAAAGAAAAATTCAAGGGAAAAGGAGAAACGAGTTTTAACGAATAAACGAGTTTCAGTGTAGGAGACTCAGTGCTGAGTTTCAATCTTCAATGGCGAGGTTTAATGGAGGTAGTTGATTGTGAGTTTCAATGGCGATGGTGAGCTTTGAGAGAACCGTTAAAGAGGGCTTCTAATACGAATGGTTAATAATCATGGTTAATAAAGATTGTTTTTATTATTTGTCCAACAAATGGAAACTAATGAAAGGTAGTTTAGGTGTCGTTTGATTTTTTAAAGTGATAAGTACTGAGTGCTGAATAAACAGTTGAACAGAATTTATTCAGTTAATAGGCAGTGTTTGAATGAATCAGACTTGGTTTAAAATTTTAATAAATTTATCAGTTAAAAACCATTCAACTCTGAATTGGTCAGAAAAAACAAATAGTTCTATTGAGATCTCATTAACTGTAAACAAACACCTAATTAATTAAAATAGGATAAATTATAAAAATAATAATATTTTAAGATAGAATTTTGTTAAGTGGTGTTTTAAACCCAAAATTTAGTTTTCTTTCATTTTTTAGATCATAGACCCTTGTAATGACGTTTTTTACATGATTTGAAAATTTAATATCCTTGAGATGTTTTTACCCCAGATGTTATATATTAAATCTTAAATCTCATACATGTATACGTTGGTTACAGTTTATTAAATATGGATTACTTTTTTCAAATATATATATATATATATATATATATATATATATATATATATATATATATATTTATAGTGTGTTAAAGTGAAATGTTTCCAGACAACCCAAGAAAGTGAATTTACACAAGACAAGAAAAATATATAGGTGAACCAATAAACATTAATTAAAGGATTATTGCCCAAGAAACACCTCAAATTAGAATTAGTTCCCTCTCACCCCAACCATCATTTTTTTGCCCATAAAAGGCACACATATTTTTGCTTTTTCATTTTTTTCCAATAAAAGAGTCGTTTGAGTTATGGGAAGCTTCCCACTACTTAAACGTTGAGTAATGGGAAGCTTCCCACTACTCAAACTTTGAGTAATGGGAAGTTTCCCATTACTCGTTGTTCTTTAAAAAAGACGGTGCCTTTTATGGGCAAGGGTGTAAGGTGACAGGTGCCTATTGGGCATTAACCCTTAATTAAATTCCTAGAACCAAGAACATACCCTTTTGTAGGGTACATATTCAGTGCAAAAATATTAACTTTTTGTCTCTATTATGCTACATGATCAATGATAATTTACAATCAAAAATTAAACACAAGTTTTTATATGATCATAAGATGGGCTACGTATGCCTCTTACAGATCACTCCTGTACGTGATCGAGCTGGAGCAAATGATAATGACATGAATGAAAAATTATCGTGTTGGCTGTCAGTAATTTAGAAAATGTCCAAAGCAGGTAATTTTCACATTGGTACATGCAAATCTTAGGGGCCTTAGTTTTGAGCTAAATAACAAAACCGTTCCATATCAAAAAGGTCCCCTGGTCCAATTTTTCTAAATGAAGAAAATATATCAAAAACTTGATTAAAAAAAGTGCAAACACAGTCAGGCTTATAGATTATAAAAAAAAAAAAATTCACCATTACTTATTATCTTAAATATTTTCAAGTCAACCTCTTAAAATAACATTTTTTGAATTATTTTTAGGTCATTTAATTAACATCATAAAAAATAAACGAGTTTATCATGTAAGTTGTGTGTACTTAATAAATACAAAACATTTCAAAATAACCATTTTTAAGTCAATTTTTTTTGGATAGTGTTAGTTAAATAGTCTAAAAATAATCATTTTGAACATCTTTCACGTAAAAATCCTATAGTCTAAAATTATTTTTCTATTATAAAATTATCAACCATAAATATAAGAATAGAAGTTCTTGTTTGTTTGTCATAAAGATAGTAAAATCCGCAACACCTTCAACCCCTCCCCCCCCCCCCCCCCCCCCTCCCCACGTTACCTATCACCCTTCTGCTCAACAACCCATAACTAGCTCCTTAGGCATAATAAGTCTGTTATTGATAATGAAGTTATTAAAGGTGTCCATAAGAGTTGCATTTTTCTCTCTAATCCCAAGTTTTTTCAGATGAAGAAGTGATATCATTGAAGTCTTCAGATGAAGAAGTGATATCATTGAAGTCCCCAGCAATGACCCAAGGTTCGAGACAGTGTTACAACTTGTCATTTCATCCCGCGACTTTTCCCGGTACTCGAAGTCTTTTTTTAGAGCGTAAACAAAAATTAAATACCATACAAGCTCGACTTCTCATTAATACGACAAATAAGAAGAAACACACTAAATAAAATAACATATAGTTTGACACTATCTTTCCAGAGGAGTAAAATTCCATTGGAAATACCACGACTATCAACAAGATCAACAACGAACCATTTTGGGAAAAGGGGTTGTGATCTTACAAAATTTAAAATCTTATGTGATTTTCACTTATACTCGAATAAACATATAACATGCGAACTAAACAAACTAAAAAAATAACCTAAGCTACAATTTGTTAGAGAGGGCCCCACCCTTGGAAATAAGCAATATAATCGAGAAAAAAATGAAATACTAGAAAATTATAGCCTCCATGGGCAAATTCCATGGTATCGGTGTGTCGGGAGCACTTTTTCTATTAAAAGGGAAATAAAATCGTAAATTTATGAGTTTTTTTCAATAGTTTATCGAGAAATTAAAAATATTGTGCCATACACATCGCCGATATGGAGTAGGGCGCGCCTCGCTGGTGCCTAAGGTGCCTATGGATGCCTCAAATTGTTGCATTTTTTGCAAAACTTCGAACAGTCATAAATTCTTGCTCTGATATCATAATTCACTTTTTCTCTATCCTATATCACTTTTTTTTATATTTATGAAATGAAGAAGACCACCCCTCGATAGGAGCTATAATCAGAAAGTTATGTCCAAATCGTTGGGATGATGCACACCAAATCTAAATTTGAAAAGGAATTACAAATAATTGGCATGGAATTTAGGAGAGATACTTATACTATTGGGAATATAGAAAAGTCTAGTTTTTAATTCTGTGAACCACACATTATTTGGATGTCGAATAAAAAAGTTATAATCAAAACGGTGAGTTGTGACGCGTAAAATGATTGAGTTTTCACAACTTCGCATGCCCTTTCTACTCTAATTCAATCCATAAGGTCATGAAACACTGTCGTATAGTGAAATGGATAGATAACGTCAACCCCTAACTTAGGAATTGAGAAATTCTTACAAAGGTAATTACTCTTTACCCGCTCATTAGCTTTGTATATTATATGTTTAGGGTACTCTTAAATTTACTTCTTTTATAAATTTCCAAGTCACGAGGACATGACGGGGTACACGTAATCCTCATTCATGTGTATGTGTTTATTTTTCTAATAAAAAACCAGGAAATTTGAAAAAAAAAAATATAGGAAATAAGTGTGAACTAGTAATTGTCCCTTGAAAAAGCATGTATATAACAGTCAATGATAGGTAAAAAGTGCTTGATTTTTGAAATTTTACATACTTGTACTTGAATGCTCATACGCAAACATGTTAGTTGATGTATCCCGTTTTGTGATAGATAAATCCCCTTAGGAAACATCATTTTAGGTTGAATTTGGACTTAGTTGATAGATTTATAGTCATATTTTTCTATATTGCACTTTCTTTCTTTGGATTTGACATAATGTTACTTTTAGAGCTTTTGTGCGTTAATTTGCTTGTTTAGTATGAAGTTCTTAGATACATGGTTGCTAGGAGGCACCAAGATGAATAGAAGAAGTGATTTTTAAAGTCCAAGATCAAAGAGAGTTTTAAAGAAGCAAAAAAATCACTTTAGTGAAGGTGATAGAGCGTTGAAAACTGGAAAGTCGTCATTTGTATCCCTTCCCGAGTATAAATTGTGCAGAATCTAACTTGGTGGTTGAAATGAAAAAGATGGGCCTCTGAGTTAGCAAAATTTGAGAAGTGGTTTCAATGGATTTGGACTTACGATGCGATCACCTATTTTACTGGAGTGGTGTACAGCAGTGCGGGATTAATAAAACAGATTTGGTCCCTTAATCATTTATTTAAGCCCAAAGGTGGGCCTAAATCATTTTTCAGCCCTATATAAGGGTTTTTAGACCTATTAAGTCAGTACGCTTAGTTTTATTACTTATTTTCTAATACAGGAGAAAGAAAAAGCATATGGAAGCAAAAGGCAGGAGATGGAGAAGTTATTCTTTTTTCCAACAACGGCCAAACATTCTAATTAGGTTCTTTCTAGTTTTATTTCTTTTTTAGGAATTATGTATTTTATTAATTTTCTTTCAGTTTTTATTTCAATTATGAAAATCGTGATATGGGTTGAACCGTGATTTATTTAATTTAGTGTATTTCGAATTTGGGATTGTGTCAATTTAAATTAAATCGCATATTTCTATATTGACTATTATTTTTCTCTTGTTTACTATTTTTGGTTTGGCCAATTAGAAATTGGTTTAGTAATTAGGCTATTCGCTAGTGGCGGCGATCATCCGGAAGGGGGGTTTTAATTACTGAACTAGATAATAGACGTGTGATATTCGTTATTGAGTCTGTCGGCCTTGACGAACCGCGTAGCCTATTGGGTTAATTGCTAAATCATCTGAAAGTATTTTTATTGTCTCCCTGACGGTCAATAATACCGTATGATAGCCTTCTAAGTCTACCTTGACGGGAGTTAGGAGGATATTAGACTCCCGACTAATATAAAATACCGATTTTACCTTTAAATGAAAGCATTAAATATATGAACTTAGGTGATTCGCTAGCGAGACTCAAGTATATCTCTCTTATCTGTGTAATCTCTTTAGTATTTAATTTAGTTTATTTCTTAGTTTAATTCACTCAAAATTCTTTTTTTTAGTCTTTTAATATTCGAAAACAAAACAAATATCTATTTTATTTATTTCTGCAATTAATTCTACTCTTCATTTAAACATATCGATCTTACCTCGCAATTCCTGTGGAGACAATAATCCCGATTTTACTCACTTATTACTTGGACGACCCGCACACTTGCGGTTGTTGATTCTCTTCTTTAGTGTTGATTTTTATCACACTCTAGGAGTGACCAAGTTTTTGGCGCCGTTGCCGGGATTGCAGCGTCAGATTTTTATGTTTTTTTAAGTAGAGTTAACTGTTATTTTCTGTTTTACGCTTGTCTTTTTTTTCCAGATCTTTTAGGTTTGATTCATGATGTCGGATACCGAGGAATTACTAAAAGCTTACATGAAAAGAAAAAGAGAACCAATTAAGCTTGAGAAAGTGATGACTTGTGTTGAAGATGATCTCGCAATTCGTGTAAAGGACGCAAAACAACCTCCACTAGGAGAAACTGCTCAAATCCAAATGGGACACAACCCATGGTTCCTGCAGGCTCCTAAACCAAAATTGTTTCGATTACCTACACTATCGACCCTCCAAATATTCAGTTGTGAGATTCAAGCCCAATATGGGTATATGTTGAATCGGTTTTGAGACTTCGGTAATTTTCGAGGAGTGGCTGGTGAAGATGCAGTTAGAGCCATGCCGAATATTATACAGATTTGTAATGCGTACATCACGCAAGGTGTGACACGAGAATATATTTATCTCGCGAATTTCTTGTTTTTTCTCATAGGTGCAGCAAGTGAATGGCTTGATCAACAAACACAAGATCGAATCACCACTTGGGATGAATTACAAACTGATTTCTTTGACCGTTATTATCCAAGAAACATAAGGTTGGAAGCACAGATAGAGTTGACTTCATTCCGTCAAGAGCAAGAGGAATTAGTTGGAACGTGTTTGACAAGATTTCAAATGTGTTTAAGACGAGTTACAGATCATGGTTACTTAGAAAAAAAACAATTCCCATGTTTTATAAAGGTCTGGATGGAAAGTCAAGAAAATATTTAGATCTGTTATGTGGAGGTGGATTTTTTATGGTTATGCCGACCCATGCAACTATATTTTAGACAAAATGGTGAAAAAGGAGATGGGGTGGCAAAACATGATATCACTAATTCGAGGTACAGTGCACCGAGATAATTTAGAGAAGAAACATGAGGAAATGATTAGATATGGGAAATATGAGTTCGAGATGATGAAATATGCTTTAAAGAAAATGAATATAACGGTGTATGATCTACACGTCGTCGATGTGATAATGAAAGCGATCGGCCTAGTGCCGATACAAATATGTTTCCTTAACCCTCTTCTTATTTGTTACTGTATTTTATTAGGTTTAATTTCTTTATAGAGTCTTTTAGAGTTGTGGTGAGTTTGGGGTGGGGTACTCGTTGTACTCATCCCCAGTTTTATGTGCTAAATGTTTTACTGCTTTTTAAAAAAATATTAAAATCAAATAAATATTAGTTTAAGGAATGATTTGACTGTAGAGTTTGTTGAATGTCCCCATAAGCAAATTTTTTATAAATTAATCATAGAAAATAGTAGAACTTAGAGTTAATGTACAACACACCTTGAATGCATGCAAACACTAGATGATATATAGGAAAAAAATAAAGAACAATGCAAAAGAAGTAAGCTTGTACTTAGTTAAAACGAGTGGTGTGTAGAACGGGAGATCTAAATGAGTACAGAACCCACTTAATTATGAACTAAAGGTGAAAATGGAGTGAAACTATGTGATTAGAAAGAGAGTAATGCTAGGTATCACCCAAAAGGTATCACCTAAACATCACCCATGATGTGGCGGTTAAGTGGTCCAATCATGGATTTTCTCATTCCAGATTTACTTTTTTCTCTCTCTTCTATGATTGGAACACTTAACCGCCACATCATGGGTGATGTTTAGGTGATACCTTTTTGGGTGATACCTAGCATTACCCTTAGAAAAACGATAAAGTCAGTTCTTTGATAGCCACTTGATACCTTTTTAGCCTTCTAGCCCGTTATTAATGGCATATCCTTCTTAGCCCCATTTTTAAGCCTTTAAGTCTTTATTTTAATGCCACGTTATAAGAATAACCTTTAGATGTTAAAACTATACAATATGACTCGCACTTGAATCACAGTTTCTTAAGACTAGTTGTCCTTGAGCTTGAGTTTGGGGTGAGTGGATATGTTATTAAATCTATTGGGTAGATTTGTGATGTGCTTGAATGATTATGCAGTTTATTGTAAATTATGTTGTCAGTTTCCAAAAAAAAAGGAAATAAAGAAGAAAAAATTGAGGAAATAAGTTAGCATCACATTAAAAATAATGTCATGTTTAACTTACAAAAAAGGATTGAATAAATGTGAATTAAATATGCGACAAAGGAATTTATAATCATATTGATAGATTTGGGTTATGTGGGGATCATAAATTAGTGCGTCAAGTGAGTGAGATAATATATGAGTGTAAAATCAAGCTTATAACAGTTTGTTGAGGGCTAGTGAGGAGAGAGCCAAAAACTCACTTTTCATTATCCAAATGTACCTTACCGTCCCAAAGCCTATGCTAAAACCGAAAAGACCTCGTGATTTCTGGGTACATAGTGGAATAACATGTTTGCTAATAGGGAGTAAGTTAGGTGGAGCGTTCAAATCAAATAAAGATCAAGGAACACCCTATATCTACCATCTCGGGCTAAGTATCAAGGGTAATCTTCTTACATCATGGAATTAATTTTGGATTGACATTATCTACGTATTTGATTATGTAGGATAGGTGTATGGGTGCATTAGTTCTTAGGTTGTATTATATGAGATTTAAGTTTTGCTTTGGGTATCATTCTTTAGATTCTGCATTTGCTTATTACCTTAGACCTCTACTTTTATTCTTACTTTGTCGGGACGACAAAGGTTTGAGTTGGGGGTCTTGATGTCTCCCGTTTTGTGATAGATAAATCCCATTATAAGACATCATTTTAGGTTGAATTTGGACTTAGTTGATAGATTTATACTCTTATTTTGTTATGACACTTTCTTCCTTCGGATTTGAAATATTGTTACTTTTAGAGCTTTCGTGCGTTAATTTACTGTTTAGTGTGAAGTTTTTAGGTACATGGTTGCTATGAGGCACCAAGATTAAAATAAGAAGTGAAGTTTAAAGTCCAATATCAAAATAAAAACATCACTTTAGTGAAGGTGGAGGAGCGTTGAAAACTGGAAAGTCGTCACTTTTAGTCCTTCCCGAGCCTAAACGGTGTCGAATCTGACTTGGTAGTTCAAATGGAAAAGATGGGATTTTGAGTTAGCAAAATTTGAGAAGTGGTTTCAGTAGATTTGGACTTCTGATGCGAAAGTTACACCTGTTTTACTGGAGTTGTATACAGTAGTGTGGGATTAATAAAACAGATTTGGGTCCTTAATCATTTAATTAACCCCAAAAGTGGGCCTAATCCGTTTTTATACTCTATATAAGGGTTTCTAGACCTCTTAATTCAGTATGGTTAATTTTATTACTTATTTTCTGAGAGAGGAAAAAGCAGAAGCATTTGGAAGCAAAAGGCAGAAACTGGAGAAGTCCTTCTTCTTCAACAACAACCAATTCTAATTAGGTTCTTTCTAGTTTTATTTTTTTTTAATTATGTATTCTATTAATTTTCTTTCATTTTTTATTTCAGTTATGATATAAACATCAAATACTTGAGAATCGCGATATGAGTTGAACCCTAGTTTGTTTAATTTAGTGTTTTTCGAATTTGGGATTGTGTCAACTTAAATTAAATCGTGTATTTCTATATTGACTATTATTTTGCTCTTGTTTACTGTTTTTATGATTCCAATTAGAAATAGGTTTAGTAATTAGGCTATTCTCTAGTAGCAACGATCATCGGGAAGGGGGGGTCAAAGACTGAACTATATTATAGACGCGTGATATTCATTATTGAGCCTGGTGGCCTTGACTAACCGCATAACCAATTGGGTTGATTACTTAATCATCTGAAAGTATCTTTGTTGTTGCCCTGACGGGGTCAGTAATACCGTATGATAGCCTTCTAAGTCTACGCTTACGGGAGTTAAGAGGATATTAGAGTCCCGACTAATTTAAAATACCATTTTTACCCTTAAACAAAACCATTAAATATATGAACTTAGGTGATTCCCTAGCGAGACTCAAGTATATATCTCTTATCTATGTAATCTCTTAAGTATTTAATTTAGTTTATTTCTTAGTTTAACTTACTCAACATTCTTGCGTTTAGTCTTTTAATATTCAAAAACCAAAACAAATGTCTATTTTATTTATATTTGCAGTTAATTCTACTCTTCATTTAAACATATCAATCTTACCTCGCAATCCCGGTGGAGACGATAATCCCGTTTTTACTCACTTATTAGTTGGACGACCTGTACACTTGCGGTTATCGCTTCTCTTCTTTAATGTTGATTTTTATCACACTCTAGGAGAGACCATTAGTGTAGAAAGAGAATTAGCAAACAATACATATAAGTATTTAGGTGATTGATGTCTCCTTAATTGTTCTTATTTTCGACCCTTAGGAGACATCATTTTTTGTGTTTATTTAATCAATTTGATAGACTTTTGGACTAAATATGCAATAATATGATTTTCCTCTTTTATTTCTAACATTTTTGATTTATTAAGCTTTTGCGCGTAATATTGGTATTTTTAGTGAAGATTTTACAGGTTTTAGATGTTAGCTAGAAGAGGAATCCAAGGAGAAAGTCAAAGATCTTGAGATAGAGTCAAAACTCGAAGATAAATCCCGAAGATATTATTTTTAGAGCTGAAAATCCATTTTCCAGGCCATAGATTGCTGATTTCGAGGTACTTAAGCGAGGATTTAGCCACTGACCTTTGAAGAGAAATCATTCCTTATCGAGTTACGGAACTTTAGCAACTGGAATGAGGTCAATCGGAGTCATAACGCATCGGGAAAAGCCGTTTTAGTGAAGGTGTATCAGCAGTTACGGGATTTTGGGCTTAGAATTTGGGCTTGGACATTTAATTAGTGTTTTATTATTAGGTCCAAGCCCTAATCCGTTTTTGAGCTTATAAAAGGAGATTTTGACCTCATTATTTCTCACCTCTCAATTTGTTCTTCAAATCATCTCATCCTTAGAAGAGAGTGTCAACACAATTCACATTCTACAAGATTAAACACCAGAGAGAAGTCAACGGAAGGAAGAAGAAGAAGCTACAAGAGCTGGAGAGGGTCTATATCTCCGTTCGTAGTCATTCCTATTCCGGAAATTAGGTTTTTCTTATCTTTAATTTTGTAATCAAATATGAATTCCTTTACTTTTAATTTAGTTTTTCTTTTTAATATGAGCTAAATAATTCATAGTGCTTGAGAACAATTAATGGGTGAATCCCAATCTTATTAATTAACGAATGTTGAATTTGGGTTTCTGTTAAATTAAATTAAATTAGGTCTTTTACTCTTTTCAATAAATTGAGATTATTTTACTGTTTTTGGAGTAGCTAACTAAGAACAGGTGTTAGTATCTAGGCTATTCCAATTAGTGGCGATTGGATCATCCTGACGGAGGGTTTAGGTACGGAAATATTTATTTAATCTAGGATAGAAGTTAATGATTCTGACGAACTTAGCTAATCCTAGGGCCAATGAGGTAATAACACTTAATCATCCAACGGTGGATCATATTTACCCTGACGGGACTAGTGACACTTTAGGATCGCCTTATAGTCCACCCTGACGGGGGTATAAGGAATTTAGAATCCCGACCATTGTAATTGACCAATTTAACCCTTAAACAACATAAGTTAGGAAATAGGATTGGGAGGATCCTTGCGTTCTCAAGTGCTACATCTCATATTGCGTTTTAAACCATTTTACTTGCGTCTTAGCTTTTAATTGCATTTTAATATTTGTCTTTCATTCATTAGCTTTAATAACCAAAACCAAACAAACATATTATTGTCTTTTATTTTCATAAGTGCATCAATCACTATTTGCTAGACATTGTGATCAACCATTCCGTCCTTGGAACGAATCTGTATTATCAGAAATACTACTTGGGACAACCGTACACTTGCGGTTGTGGTTCGATTATTATTTGCATTTATTTTTAGAACACACAAAGAACCACCAGTGATTCCCTAGCGAGACTCAAGTATATATCTCTTATCTATGTAATCTCTTAAGTATTTAATTTAGTTTATTTCTTAGTTTAACTTACTCAACATTCTTGCGTTTAGTCTTTTAATATTCAAAAACCAAAACAAATGTCTATTTTATTTATATTTGCAATTAATTATACTCTTCATTTAAACATATCAATCTTACCTCGCAATCCCGGTGGAGACGATAATCCCGTTTTTACTCACTTATTACTTGGACGACCTGTACACTTGCGGTTGTCGCTTCTCTTCTTTAATGTTGATTTTTATCACACTCTAGGAGAGACCGTTAGTGTAGAAAGAGAATTAGCGAACAATAGATATAAGGGCCTAGAAACTAAGTGAAAACTAAGTAGGTGTGTAGAACGTGGGATCCGAACTAGTAGAAAACCTAATTTCTTGCAACTTTGGACATGAATAAGGAATGATATCACATAGCTAGAAAATTACTAGGTAAGTTCTTTGTTAGACACTTGTTTTTTTCGCTTGATGACAAATGAATGTGAATTATCCGTCTTAGCCCCTCTAAGCCTGCAACCTTTTCGTTGTTAGCTTATTGTAAGCCAATTCCTCTTAGTGTGTATGACTTTACCATATGACCCGCTCTCGAGTCACAATTCTTTGCGACTAGTCACCTTGAAATTGACTTTGGGGTGGTGGATGATTGTGGTTCTGGGATATATTTGGGTGGGTGTTATGCTTGTATAGTGCTACATATCGATAGTTTTTTATGATCCTTACCAAGATTTAAGAAAACAAAAAGGAGATTTAAAAAATGATTGAAAATAAGTCATCTTGAGTTCTTACATAAAAAACAAGACTCATTTTTTACTTGCAAAAGGAAAGAATAACAAAAAAAAAGTGTGAAGAAAAAAGGAATCCGACAAGTAAATTATTTGAACATAAAAAAGAAAGAGATTTGGGGAAATTAGGGATGCAAATCTTGGCATTAAAAGGACATGAGTGAGTACATCTATAGGTGTTAGCTCAAGTTCTTAGATGGTTAGTTGTTTGTTTAGTGAGTAGATGGTCAAAAGCTTACTCTACATTATCCAAATTTACATATTATACCTACCTTAAACCATACGCAATAACCAAAAAGACCTAATGATTAGTTTTGTAGATGAGTAACAAGTAAGAGGAAAGGAAGTGAGTTAGTAGGCCATTACATGTCATGAAAGGATCGATGATAACCCCATAGCCGACACTCCAAGCAAAGTGTTCTGGAGTCCTTTTTTTGCATTCCTAAGTTAATCTTTCTTTGAACTTGACATGTTTATTATGTGTAGCATAGTGCTTTTGTGAACTATTTCTTGAGTAGGACCTTACGAGACTTGTCGTACATTGTAAATCCTGGGATCCTTACATGCTTCTCCTTAGTGGATTCTTGGATTTGGGACCCTCTTTTGTGTTTATTTTGCCAGGATGACAAAACCTTGAGTTGGGGGTCTTGACGCCTTTTCTTTTGTGATAGATTTATAGACTTAATATACATCACTTGGGTAAGTTTTTAGGGTTAAGTGTGGGATTAATCCCTTTATTTGATGTCATTTAAGTTTTAGATAATCTTAGATGATATATATAATTTTGGGAAAATTTGAGATAATTTGTGTGTTAAGTGTAAATCTACTAGGTACATAGATGATCTTAGACCCCAAGATGAAGTTATGGAGTAAAAAAGTCATGAATAAACCCAAACTAAGACGCAAAAGGTGCCAAAGAGTCTGGTTAAAGCTCAACATTAATTGCCTGCAAAAGATTTACATCAACTTTTGAAGGTCATAACTCATAGTTGGTGAAGAATTTGATCATGAAATTCAATCTAAACATAGACCCTTGTGTGTAGATTGTGTGAAATAACGCTTTTCAATGTGGAGTTGAATTGAAGAAGTTGTGTGGGTCTTACTAACAAGATCTAAAGTTGTCTAAATTTAGAAGAGTCCATTGGGTCACTTTTGACTCACTTCAGTTGTAGCAATTGAGTTAAAACGTTGTTATGGGATATATATACTACTTTTTAGCCTAAAAAATTCACCTTATAATTGAAACTAAAAACATGGAGAGTAAGGGTAAGAAGCAAGGAGTTCGTCTACAACACCTTCATTCACTTCCTTTCGTGAAATAGTGTAATTCGTCCCTCTTTTTATTTCTTCTAGTAGCTTAATATTATTGAGTATGAAACCTAGTTTGTGATTTGGATATAATTGTATGATTTTGGAATTTTATATTTATATAAAATATGGATTGTCGGTGTTGTATTTATCCTTGTTCTTCATGCTTAATTATCATATGATGCGCATATATTTTGGATTATTTAGCTTTTAGATTACGTCTGGAAGGGGAATTTGGTAGTGCAACTAGAATAAATCATGCCTTTTGGAGTTGAAGACTCATAATATCTAAACTAACTAGGCAATTATGTAAGGATAGGATAGTCTTATTTGTGAGTTAATATTATAGGTTAATTTGGAAGTCGCACCTAGTATTAAATAGAGCCCTTACTTACTCGGAAGATATTTAGTGTATCTCTGAATCCTGATTAGTAACGACGCCCCATTTTGCCTTTAGAATTACAATAAAGTCATTGTCATAACTAGAGGTAAGTATAAGCCTCTCGAGCTACATTTTTCTCACATCCTTACAAATCTTTATTCAATTTGATTTCCAGTTAATCATTAGTTTGATTTCATAGTCTTGTAGTCCTTTAATCAAACACCAAAAAGATCTTTATTATTTCGTGCTGTTTTCCTAACGAATAATTAAATCTAGAACTAGTTTACATATTAACTCGTCTAATTCATGTGGTGACGAACTTACTTACTATATTTATTACTTGCGACTACTCGTACACTTTTGAATTTTTCATCCTTAGAGGGTTGATTAGTTATCAAATCTTGGAGGATAGCAATAACTCACAATACAACTACTTTGAGGTTATTTGGAACATAGAAGAGAGAATAAAAAGATAAATTCAGAAAATTGTGGCTCAAATAAGGACATAATTCTATCATACATGTACCAGATAAATAAATAAAATTCAATAAAAATAATAAGTAATGAAAATAGAAGTTGTTTAGAAAAACCTATTTCAATTAAAAAATTAAGATTTTTTTTTATTTTAAAATCATATTCACATCAACTGAATTCCGACATTATGACTCCATTATAAATGAAAACCTTAATAAAAGTATAACTGCAAATGAGGTAAAAAAAAAGGCTACCTTGAAACTAGGGACCAATAAAATCAGGACTAGATGGCTACATAAGACATTTGTATGAAAGGTATTGGAAATATATTGACATGGATATAATGAGAGATATTAATTACTATTGGTGGAAGTCTTAAGGATATAAATTAAACACTTGTCTCTTTAATGCCAGAAGTTATCTTTTTTTTTTGTCAACCGAATTAACCAACAAGATTATTTTACATTATTACAAAGCTTACTAAGATATAAATCTGATGCAATAAGAGACCTATCCATCCAATCAGAAATATCAATATTTTTCCTTGTGCATTTAGTCAGCGCATCCACCGTGCTATTATATTTCCTCGGAACATGATAAATCTTCCACCGATACTCTTGACCTAACCATTTCCTAACTTCCGTCAGGATCGGTTTAAGACTCCAATGAAGTCCGGTCTTACCTAAAACTCCTTGAACTAAATCAAGGTTATCAGAGTAAAAAGAAACACTCTGATGCCAGAAGTTATTAAACATGGTACTTCTATATACCAATTAGTTGCGGTAATTTTATTTATAAATAATTGCAAGAGTAATTGTTAATATAATGCAAGCCATAATGCATTTAGTAGTATGTGAGAACCAATAAGCATGCGTTTCTCCTTAAGAAGTATATAAAAGAAAATATTGTGATTACACATGAGGTATTAAATTTCATTAAATGGATAAAAACAACTAAGAAATTTTTTATAGCTATAAAAACATGTATTAAAAAAGCATATGAATTTATAGAATGAAACTTCATAAATAATTTAATGATCAAAATGGGTTTCAATTAAAATTGGGTAAGTAATATTATGAATTGTGTTGGATTGATAATATTTTCAGTTATAATAAATGGTGAAATACCCTAAGTAGTGATACAAACAAGGGGTATGATTTAGGGGGTCCCCCAGTTATCTATATAATATCACAAACATAGAATGTGCTTACTCAAGACAAAGAAAAAACCCATTCAAGACATACAAATTGGAAGTAAATGTGCATATATAACTCATATGCGTTTTGCAAATGACAATATGTTTTTCTTAAAGGCTAATTATATATAAATTGAGGTTTTCAATGACTTAATAAATAAACATAATCAATCAACGGGACTCTTTATAAATCTAAATAAGTGTGGGGATCTTTTCATCCCTAACACTCATCTTATACAAAATATAATAGTCAAAAGACTTAACATGAAGAAAGTTTGAAATTTGAGAAATTATTTAGGATTACCTAGGGGATGATCCAAATCAAATGATCTTATACTCAAGACAAGAACAAGAAATAAAATATTAGTGCAAATGGAGTAAACTAACTCGTTCTAAATATGATGGAGGACTAGGCTTCAAATATGTTCATCTCATAACCTGGGCTCTCCTACAAAAAAAAGGCATGGCACGTGGATAAAAAACAAACTCTTTACTATACAAACTCTTAAAGTGGATATATTGCTAGAACTCAATTTTTTAGAAACAAAAATAGGCCTGACACCCTATTGGGGATGTGTTGGGGTTCCAGGTGTTATATAATTATGATGAAGTGCTACCAATGGAACTAAGACTTCCCGCAAGTGTACCGGTTGTCGCCAAGTAAAATTATGATAAGACTAAGGGCTATCGATCATCAGGGACTACTAACGAAGTAGATGATGCATTTTGATTGTATTAAAATGTTGCGATTAAGACAATAATAATAAAAGAGATTTTGTTTTTGGGTTATTATAACTAAAGGACTAACTTGAAAATAAGTATATTTAAAGTAAATTATAAATAAGTAAAATGCTAAAAAGAGTTTATCAAGTATGAAAATGGAATGCTTGATCCTTGTAGGTAATCCACCTATTTGATAACTATCTTCTTTATGGTATAAGGGCGAATTGAATACGATTCACATTAGTCGGGATGCTGATGTCTCCTCATTTGTGATAGATTAATGTTAGGATGAGACATCATTTTTAGTGATTTAGAAGTCATAATTGTCGATTTTCTTGAGAAATAGTGCACTTTCCTATTTTGAGTCTTGATTTAGTAAAACAATATTTTCAGAGCATATTGGGTTTAATTGTTTATTTAGTGTGTAGCTTTAAAGATAATTATGGAGCTTAATTAGAGTCCAAGTCAAAGACTACAACTTATGGAAAGAGATTAGCATGGTAATTGGAGATAAGGAAACAAAAGCTAAAAAGATGGAAAAGGAAAAGCTGCCTAAATCTGGGATTCTGCAGTACACGCCTAAAGAAGTGCTATTTACCCCCAATAAATAGGCCGATTTTGGTAATTTCCTTTCATAGGGACAAAGATAATTCTGTGAGGATTCTTTTGGTATCTTATGGAGCTCAAACCGACCAATAACGAAGAAGATATGCTCAAAACGGTCCAGCAGTGTTTATCTTTATTTCCATAAGAATTTAAGTTGGGCTAGAAGTCCAATACTTTATCTCTTCCTCAAGAAAACGAATTAGGTCTTCTAAACACCTATAAATACACCCTTATATCACTTGTAAAACTACCCTAGAAATCCTTGCCTCATAGTAATTAGTTCTTAAGGTTTTATTCTTCCAGTTTATTGTAGAGAGCAAGATGATGTCTTTTGTAATTTCTTTTAGTTTATCTCCATCAGGTATGAACTAAACTCCCCATAGCTTGGGTTTTGCATAATGTATAATATATGAATTCTAATTCTTCTATCTAAGTTTCTTTGGGAATTATATGTTTTAATTTGATATTAGCTACTTACTTTTTATTTGTTTATGTGTTTTGGTTTATTGTCTTTCCTAGAACTGATCACTTTAGGATTGTTTTAATAGTAGTTAGATGGTCTCCTTGACAGGGTGTTTAACTATTTAACCACCACATAATGTCTAGTGTCGATATTAGTTCTGACAAAACATGATTCTAACTAGATAGTCATTAGGGTTTGTTTTAATCACCATATCACCAATTGATTGTTGCGATTGCTTAGGGCCTTAGTAGCGTTTGATAACCCTATTCTAAACCACGTCTTGGTTGTGCCGTAGCCCCCTTAGTCGCTCTCAAGGTCTAAGGTATGGGAATTTAGAATCCTGACTAAGTATACCAAGAGCTAATATTCTCCCTTATTAACTAGATTTATAGATAGAATTAGAAGGATTAGTGCATACTAGCAAAACCTAAGCTATATCTCTCATCTCATATTCTTAATCTTTTACTTTATTGTCTTTAAATTTCTTAGTTTAGTTAATTAATTTAGAAAATTCATATCTTTTATTTTCTGTCTTTTAATTATTTACTTTTACTCGTTATTTCTACTCACGCGATTAACACACTTAAGTCCCTGAGAACGAACTCAACTTACTAACTACAACTTGCATACGTCCTGTAATACTTGCAGTACTGTGCCTGTCTAGGGTGAGAGTGCGTAGTTTTCTTGACCTTATTTTATCTTATTTTTATCACACCCTAGGCGACACCAAGTTTTTGGCGCCGCTGCCGGGGACTTGTGTCTCGTTAGCGTGTGGGTTATCTATTTCGAGTAGTAGTTTTTAATTAGTTTTTATTTTTCAGTTTTAAGTTTTTATTTTTCCAGATTTATGCTTGTGGTTTGCTTTAGTCTTTTTCAGGTTTCACAGTGTTTAATTCTTGGCCTCCTTTATCGGAGCCTGAGAGGAGCTTCAGGCCTTACAACAAACGAGTTCATGAGGAAAGAGCCTTAAGAAGAGTAATGGCAGCCCAGCAAGATCCACCACTTGGTGACCAAGTTGGAGAAAATCCGAGAGGTCCACCACCACCACCTGGTGGACTACAGCAAAATCCACCAGGAATCCAACAACAGAATCCACCTGGTGTGCAACTACCATTAGGAGGAGGTAATGGGCAGAATAACATTAATAATCAACAGATACGAGTTGAACAAGACCTTCCTGGCCTTCATGTACCATTCCATGTTCAACCAATCGGTTACCGCCCTCCAGAGATTCCGAATATTAAATTTAGACCCGATCCGGGTATGCTCAGTCAATTTCAAAGTTTCGGACTCTACACTGGTACAGCAATTCAAGATCCGGTAAGATCGATTCAGAAGTTCATGCAGATTTGTGATGCCTACATTACTCCTGGCATTACACGCGAGCAACTGTATTGTCACATGTTTTCGTTCTTTTTGACCGGTAGAGCTAGCGATTGGCTAGAGAGACAACCACATGGAACCATTCATTCTTGGAGAGAACTTCAAGCCGCGTTCTTTAACCGTTTTTATCCGAAGAGCATGAGACTCAAAGATCAAACTGAACTTGCAATATTTTGTCAAGAAGATGGAGAAACAGTGGGAGAAGCATGGACAAGGTTTCAAAAAAAATTAGCTAGATGTCCGCTCCATGGTTATACCCCTGCTCTACAACTTGCTATATTCTATGAAGGCCTCAATGATAAAGGTAGAGAGAAGGTGGATAACATTGGAAAGGGAAATTTCGTGTCCATGAATCATAATGAAGCTTCCGAGGTTTTAGGAAATATTATGGAACAAGAAAGAAGTTGGCCTTCAACGAGAGCTTCTGTAGCAAAGACCCGAGGAACGCTTCGCTTAGATGCAGAAACTGCGAACTCAGCTCAAATATCCGCATTAGAAAATCAAATAAAAGAGCTGAAAATAGAGATGCAAAAGAATTTAGCCGCTGCAAACGTTGTACAAGAAGCACAAGGTTGTCAACAATGTAGGGTTAACAATCATACATGGGAAGAGTGCGAATCAAATCCGCAATCTGTTTACTTTATATCCAATCACGGAGGTTATCAATGGGGTAACCGAAACCATCCGGGTATGCAGTATTCAAATCCACAAGGGGCCGCTAATCCCGGTCATTATCAACCGCGCCCCCAGAACAACTCTTTCCAACCGAGAGGTCAGTAATAAATCAATATCAGAATAGACCTGCTCCCCCTCAACAACCTGCTCAAGATGCCTATACCAATTCATTAGATCAGAAAGCTTTACCTCAGTATCCTCAAGAAGGATCTATGGACAATCAACAGATAGCACAAGCTCTGGACCGTTTGACCACGACTATGAACGCTCAGGAAGAGAAAGTCTGAGGACAAGATGCCATACTTCAGATGTTAGGTACTCAAGTAGAACAGTTAAACAAAGTTTTAACAAATTTAATGGAACAAAAGGAAGTAAAGGCAATCGAAGGAGGTGAAAACAATGTTGGGTTCGAAGCTTGCAAGGCAATTTGTCTTGAAATTGAAGAAGAAAAATAGAAGGAAGTAACACATGATGCCGTTAGTGCCGTGGAAGTTCCGAGTACCGAAGAAGAACCAACCAAGTCTAGCCCCGTGGAATTTGACTGTTCTGAGGTTTATGTGGAGGACGATCAACAGAAAGCCGAATTTATATAGCTACTGAGGAAGATGCAAGAGGAAATTCGATCGGTAATGGATTATGAAGCTGAGCTGGCTAAAGAGAAAGAGAAAGAAGCCTCAAAGGAGGAATCGATGAAGTTGCACCTGCTGTGCATGAAGAGAAAGAATAAGAGGAGATGAAATCGTCACCTATTGTTCAACCAGTGTCATCAACTATTCCTGATACAAATCCTAAGGATGACACTGTGCTCAAGACATTTGTAGAGGCGTACCAACCTGAAAATATTAACGCCCAAATGCTTGAGATTTCGAAGAGAGGACTTACACCGCAACAAGTTTTTACGCAAGTTATTCCTGAGAAAGAGGCGAGTGTAGAGATCCCGAGAGAGAACCTGAGGGTTTCTAGAAGAAGTGAAAGAGAGCTACCAACAAAGCTTAAAGATCCGGGAAGTTTCAACCTTCCTATTCAACTACACGGTATGCTCAAAGTGAAAGCCATGTACGATGTGGGTTCTGGTGTGAATCTTATGCCTAAATCCGTGTTCGAGAGACTCGGACTTCAGAAATCAGAGAAAACTCCAGTGAAGTTACAGTTTGCTGACAACTCAGTTAAAAGGACATGGGGAACAGTGGAGGACGTCTTAGTCCGTGCAGGTAATATCGCCATCCCTACTGACTTTTTTATTCTTGAGTTTGATGCAGATAAGCAGGTTCCAATCATACTTGGACGGCCTTTCATGGCCACAAGTCAAAGTGTCATCAACTTCCAAGAAGGGACCATCACCCTTCATGCAAAGAATGTATCCGAGACCTTCTATGTCGTGGGTAAGAAACCAAGGAAGTTAGATCCCACCGTTCCTGTCATCCAGAGCCTTTCACATCACAAAGTCCCTCCTGAGGAGATCCACTTAAAGCCTATGGATACTGAGCCAAACATTGAGTTTGGGGTTGGCCATGAAGTTCTATGGAAAGCTCACAAACGCGAGAATAGGCCACGAAGTTTCAAAGACTCGTGGATGGGACCATTCATTGTCACTAAGGTTGTTTCAGCCAAGGTGATAGAAATTAGACCCAAAACTGGGGTCAGGCGCAGATTAGTTGACGTTCATAGCCTAACTCGTTGTTGGGGAGGCTATATTCGCAAATCTTGACAGAGGTAACACGTCTAACTTTGAAAGACGTTAAACAAAAGTGTTGTACGGGAGACAACCCATAGTTTTTTAGTTTTTATGTCTTTTACGTTTTTAGTTTATGTTTAATTTAGTTGTTTTTAGTTGATATTGCATATTTGAGAAAGGTATTAGTGTTTTTGATGATTAGGTATTGGAGAAATTGAGTTAGGGAAGCGAGCAAAAATTTTCGGAACGAAGAAAAGACCTGTACGGAGTACCCCCGCGGTGTACCCCTATACCGCAGGTATGGTCCGCAAGGCAAAAACCCGTACCACGGGGTGGAGCCACAGGTCTTATCCAGAACCGAGAAAAAAAGACCCGCGCGGATTACCCCCCTGCACCGCGCCCTGCACCGCACGTAAAAAACACGTGCCACGGGGTAGGTCCACGGGTATTTTGACGAAGGACGCTACAGAAGCTGCGGGGTACCCCTACGGTGCACCCCCTAGTCTGTACCATGGTCCGCAGAGCTAAAACGCGTGCCACGGGGTCGTACCACGTGTATTGAGCAGAGGGTAAAAATTTTCGAACATCAGATGCTGCGGTGTACCCCCTAGTCCGCAGGGATGGTCCGCACGACGCCGCCAGAGAGAGAAAGAAACGGGATTCAAGTGTATAAATGAGGTATTAAGCCATTAATCCGAATTTCATAAACCTTAAGCCTCTTTCTCTTCTCCAAAACTCTCCCAAATCCATTGAATCTCATCAAAACCTTCACCAATCATCAAAACACTACCCAATCATCAAGAAAAACACATCAAACTTTCTCTCCACATCATTACAAGAGAGATTCAAACTACCAATCCTCACCAAATCCATTCAAATTGAAGAATCAAAAAGCCAAATTTTCAAAATTCATCCTACAATTTCTTAAATCCAAGCCAACCCATTACAAATCCACCTCACCCACATAGAAAATCATCATCAATTCACCTATCCTAGGCCAAATCAAGCTTGTTCAATCAATAATTCACAAGTTCAAATTTCAAGGGTTGCTAAAGCTTTGAGTTGGGGGTTAATTGAAGATGACTAATAGAACAACAATTTTAGCTAACAAGAGGGAGGTAAAGAGTAACAAGGGATTGGATTTAATCAAGAAGAAATCAATTGACAAAGGTTCTAGTTCTAAATCAAAGGGTAAAGATAAAGTGAAAAGAGTGCAATACCTTTGTTTGATCGTAATGGTAAAAAGCTTTACTTTTATGCAAAGGAGAAAACACAACCTCCACAAGATCTTACACCCAAAGAGAAAGAGGAAACTTCAAGGGCCCTGAAGGCTTCTGCAGAGAAACCATTGAAAGAACTACCTTTTGCTTATGAGAAAGTATTCAAGGAAGAAGTTGGTACAGGAGAATATGCAAGGTTCTTAGAGCTTGGTGAGAAATTGGGTTGGTCTACGTTCATGGTAAGACGTTCTGAATTATGTCATGAGTTAGTTTTGGAATTCTATTTAGGCCTCTTTAGCCAAGAGGGAAACGATTGTGTTCCGATTAGAGGAAAGCTAGTTCCTTTCACAGTTGAGGAGATTAGAAACCACTTCAAGTTTAAGAAATTGAAAGGTTATTGCAAATTTGAAGAAGCGTTTGCTAAACGAAAAATCTCTGATGAGGAATTACTTTTTGAGCATGTATTAGACAAGGAGAAAGTGCAATCACATAAGGGAGAATTGAAGGCACCTTGGCCTTACAAATATCTTCAATCGGATGCGAGAATTTGGCACAATTTCCTTGTTCCTAATATCTTTGGAAACACACGAACTTTGGATGTGACTATGAAGTACGCTCTACTTTTGGATTGTATTTTGAGAGGAGAAGAAGTTGATGTGGCACAGTTGATCTATGACGAGGTGATACGATTTTCGGTCTCTCCTAAATCAGTTTATAATGTTAAATTTCCTACTATGATCACGTGTCTTGTGCGAAAAGCGGATGTTACATTGGGTGAAGAAGAGAATCTCGAGTTTAAAGCGAGTTATATTGATAATGCTTGGATCAAGGATATCTTTCTAAGAGCAGGTTCTACGCAAGTCTCGAAAGAAGAAAAGGAGCAAAGTTGGCAAGAGAAGATGGAGGAGCGTTTAACAAAATTCGAAGCAGCTCAAACTTCCTTAGTCAATGATGTGGCACAAATCAATGCTAATCAAGTGCACATCATGAAACTCCTTGAGCAATTAACGAAAGGTCTAGCAAATCCTACCTTGGATATCGATTATGCGAGGCAATAGCCTCGAGAGTATGTTCTCTTTCTTCCTTACCATTTCTGTAAATATGTCTATCTGCTAATTTTAATTTCTGTTTTTCGAGTCTTTTTCGAGTCGTGGGGACACGGCTCATTTTTGAGTTGGGGGTGTGGGGATTCGTTGTCTCTCATCTCCATTTTTCTGTTTTTAGGTAGAAATTATATACTTCGTTGTCTCTCATCTCCATTTTTCTGTTTTTAGGTAGAAATTAAAATTTTTGATACATGGGAATTAGATGTAGAGTATGTTTAATAGCTTGAAAGCATAAGCTCAGTGAATTGATGATAGTAAGTAATATGTTTATGAGCTATGTATTTGTATGCTTTGAGTATTTGCAGGAAAACACACGTTGATAGTAAAGAAAAGATTAGTGAGCAATGCGATAGAAAGTATGTTCGATCTTAGGGAACCTTGAGAAGTGTGTAGGCCGTGAGATCCTATCTAGTTGACAAAACCATTTGATGAAAGTACTAAAGGTAAGAAAATAACGAAATTACATAGTGTAGAAAGTGATTAAGGCGGTTCTTTCATATTTGAAGCCTTTGAAGCCTTTTTATACCTTCTCACCTTGTGATTTTTTATGCTATATCCTTCTCAGCCCCTTCTAGCCTTTCTAAAGCCTTTTATTGAAACACGTTATAAGCCATATCCTTTAGATTATAAGACTTTTTCATATGGCCCGCACTCGAATCGCGATGCATAGACAGTTGTTTTAGAGCTTGAGTTTGGGGTGGTGGGTCCACCATTATGGGAATTGTTATTGGGATGGGAATTTTGAGCTTATTAATGGTGCTTTGTGCTTTATATTGATGATGTTTCACATATTTTTATTGTAACCCTTTGCCGGGGTAATAGTGAATGAAAAAGAAGCTACGAGCTAAATTTGCCAATAAGGGCATTAAAAGATAAAATATATATATGAGAAGTAGCGTGATATCTCAACATTAAAAGAGAGTCATAGCTTAAGAATTGATTTGAAAAGAAAAGAAAATATATATATTCGGACCGACAAAGTGGATTTTTATGTAAACATCTTAAGCTTTAATTGGGTTATTGGGGATGCTAAATTGTGCATCAAGGAATTCATTGGGTTGAGTGAGAAACAGATTATGAGAGTAACTCAAGCTCTAGGGCGATTCGTTGATGGCTAGTGAGGAGAGAGCCAAAAGCTCACTCCAAATTATCCAAATATACTATCATACCGTCCCTAAGCCTACATTACAACCTTAAAGACCTTTTGATTCTTTGCTATGTAATTGAGAAGTGATTGAGCCATTAGAGATTAGTTGAGTGGATCTTTGAATACTAGTGAAAATCGATGAACAATCTATAGCTCTCTTGGGAAACTGAGTAAAGTCCCAATCCTTCTTACATTGCGAAACTAATCTGATCTTGAATTCAAGCCGTGTTGACTGTGGATATGATAAGTGTACAGGTATGTAGTTTATGAATATTATTGCATGAAATTTTCTGAGTTATGTGCTTTAGGTTTATTCTATATATTCTGCTATGCTTTTTCCCTTGTGTTGAGAATTTTATAAGTGTGTATTTATAGACTTCCCTTTGTTTTTATCTTTATTGTATCGGGACGATACAACTTTGAGTTGGGGGTCTTGATGTCTCCTCATTTGTGATAGATTAATGTTAGGATGAGACGTCATTTTTAGTGATTTAGAAGTCATAATTGTCGATTTTCTTGAGAAATAGTGCACTTTCCCATTTTGAGTCTTGATTTAATAAAATAATATTTTTAGAGCATATTGGGTTTAATTGTTTATTTAGTGTGTAGCTTTAAAGATAATTATGGAGCTTAAGAATTAGGATCCTCTCCTAACTTGAATTCTATACTAACTATCCTAACTCCAATCACAATTAAGTAATTGGTTTTTAGTATTATTTTTATTTATTATTGAATTACTATGTGAGATATAATAGGAAGAGAGAGAAATAAATTATAAATAAAAATAATATTAAAAACCAATTACTTAATTGTGATTGGAGTTAGGATGGTTAGTATTGAATTCAAGTTAGGAGAGGATCCTAATTCGGAGCTTAATTAGATTCCAAGTCAAAGACTACAACTTATGGAAAAAGATTAGCATGGTAATTGGAGATTAGGAAACAAAAGCTAAAAAGATGGAAAAGGAAAAGCTGCCTAAATCTGGAATTCTGCAGTACACGCCTAAAGAAGTGCTATTTACCCCAAGAAAATAGGCCGATTTTGGTAATTTCCTTTCATAGGGACAAAGATAATTCTGTGAGGATTCTTTTGGTATCTTATGGAGCTCAAACCGACCAATAACGAAGAAGATATGCTCAAAACGGTCCAGTGTTTATCTTTATTTCCATACGAATTTGAGTTGGGTTAGAAGTCCAATACTTTATCTCTTCCTCAAGAAAACGAATTAGGTCTTCTAAACACCTATAAATACACCCTTATATCACTTGTAAAACTACCCTAGAAATCCTTGCCTCATAGTAATTAGTTCTTAAGGTCTTATTCTTCCAGTTTATTGTAGAGAGCAAGATGATGTCTTTTGTAATTTCTTTTAGTTTATCTCCATCAGGTATGAACCAAACTCCCCATAGCTTGGGTTTGCATAATGTATAATCTATGAATTCTAATTCTTCTATCTAAGTTTCTTTGGGAATTATATGTTTTAATTTGATATTAGCTACTTACTTAATATTTGTTTATGTGTTTTGATTTATTGTCTTTCCTAGAACTGATCACTTTAGGATTGTTTTAATAGTAGTTAGATGGTCTCCTTGACAGGGTGTTTAACTATTGAACCACCACATAATGTCTAGTGTCGATATTAGTTCTGACAAAACATGATTGTAACTAGGTAGTCATTAAGGTTTGTTTTAATCACCATATCACCAATTGATTGTTGCGATTGCTTAGGGCCTTAGTAGCGTTTGATAACCCTATTCTAAACCACGTCTTGGTTGTGCCGTAGCCCCCTTAGTCGCTCTCAAGGTCTAAGGTATGGGAATTTAGAATCCTGACTAAGTATACCAAGAGCTAATATTCTCCCTTATTAACTAGATTTATAGATAGAATTAGAGGGATTAGTGCATACTAGCAAAACCTAAGCTATATCTCTCATCTCATATTCTTAATCTTTTACTTTATTGTATTTTAATTTCTTAGTTTAGTTAATTAATTTCAAAAATTCATATCTTTTATTTTCTGTCTTTTAATTATTTACTTTTACTCGTTATTTCTACTCACGCGATTAACACACTTAAGTCCCTGAGAACGAACTCAACTTACTAACTAAAACTTGCATACATCCTGTAATACTTGCAGTACTGTGCCTGTCTAGGGTGAGAGTGCGTAGTTTTCTTGACCTTATTTTATCTTATTTTTATCACACCCTGGGCGACACCAGATGCATAGTATCTAAATTCCCTCACATATTAATTAGTTTTCTACCCTACTAGTCTCTTGGCTTTCAGGAAGGTTAAGCACCAAACCCTATTGACTACCTAATGTTCTAATATCGTTCGATAAAAGGCATTAAGTGTTGATATATTATGTCTAAAAATACGACCCCTCGTCTGGGTTTTAGTCGAAAAGAGTCATACTACCTATACTTGATCAGGGTCAAAGAGGCATAAGGCACAAATATATAAACAATGGATAAGAAAGATTCAATTCATTTCAATAGGTAAAAAGTATCCCAAATCACCAAAACATGAATAAAAATTCATCTAGAGTGCATACCCTCGCAAGTTTCAAGCATAAAGTAACTTAGATCGTACTAAATATATGAAAATACAGTGGAAATAATACTAGAATCGTGTTTAGAAATCAAAATAGAATCGAATTAACCTAAAATACGTTATAGATAGGTTGTGCAATGGTGGAGGATGATGAATTTTGGGTGTAAAACCCTTCTTCCCTCTTCTCTAGACGATTGATCTCTCTCCAAATGAAATTATTTTATAAAATTGAAGTGTACTAGCTTACGGAGCTCAAATAAGTTTATATAGTGAGTCTAAAAACGTATTGGACCTAATGGGCTTACTCAAATGATTTGAAATTTGCCCAACTCGTTTTTTACTAGCAATTTCATGTTCGAGTCACGTTGGTAAAATTACCATAACATTCTCGTCTCAACTTCGAATTGACTTCCGTCACTTCTCACGCGACCCTGACTTCAAGATCTTTCGATAGCAAAAAGTATCAAGTCCATAGATATAACCAATATTTTGTGATGACATAAACAAGATGGCGATAGACTTTTCCAATGAATGCTCTACCTTCCCAAAAGTGACTTCTTGCTCTCTTTACGCCTTGGCTTGGGTATGGATTTCAATTCTTGACTTTTCTTCATACTCTTGGACCCTTGTATCAACCATGTACCTAAAAACTACACACTTAACATACAATTATGGTACAAAAACACTATAAATGAAATATTATCCAAAAGAATGTAGTAAAGTGAAATATGGAAAATATTAGGTAAAAATCCCTCACTTAGGTACCGTAAACCCTCAAAAAGATGTCTCGTAAGTAGATTAGCCTATCACAAAAGAGGAGACATCCAGATGGAAAAGTATAATACAAGGACTAAATGTATTCATAAAAAACATAAAGTGAGAAATTGGAGATGGAAAAACAAGGGTAAAGCCCACGTGTGGCCCTCTATCTATACCCAAAGTGCACGGGCCGCCCCTGATCTTCAAAATTACCCTTTTACGCCCTATATCTTCACCTTTTGTGACACCGTTAGCCCTTTTTTCATTTTTCTGTTAGTTGACCGTTAGTCAACGCCACTTGGCGCCACGTCAGTGCCACCTCAGCGCCACCTCACCACCTCCGTCTTCGTCAGCATCGTCCCTAACTTAAAAAAAAAACCTTTGAAGGTTTGAAGGCTTCAAACCTTCATCAATGGAGGATTCGAAAAATCAAAAAATGTGAACACTTAAAACTTGGATTAAAATGTGATATATTACACCCAAAGTTCCCTTCTTCACCTTTCATATCACCTCCATTATCCCCATCATTCTGAATTTAATGAAAAATAAAACAAAATTAAAATCATGATTATATAAAATAATTGACGGCGGAAGACAGCGGATTGTGAAATTCAGAATCTAGGATTTGGTCTAATGCCTTCAGTTCTCATTTCAAAAAACATCATGTAAGCCTCACTTAACCTTCTTAGTTTGCAAAAAGAATCTAGGATTGAGCCGTAAGCTGTAATAACAGCTTTAGTACTATTTCCCTTTTTTAATGTAGAGAGCAACTCGATAGCAGTTGAAATATTGTCTTCTTCTTTACACATACCATTTATTAACGCAGCAATCATAGTTTCATTTATTTCACGTATATACCTTAACGTTTGGAAAAAATAAAGACCCTCGCTTCCTCTATTTTCAATAAATAGACCGTTAATTAAATCTCCACAAGTAATACCATTCGGGATATATCCTAATTTGATGAAACATCCAAATATCCCAAACCGTATGTCACTGCGTTTCAAAGCGCAATACGAACGTACAAGCACGTTTAACATATATTTGTCAACTGGAGCACCTAACATTCGCATTTCTTTACAACGAGATATGACACCTAAATGGTCTTTACGTTTCATTAATCTACCCAACAACTGACCCTCTATACACGAAGAAGATGACATATACGATTTAAAGAAAAGTGAGTAAGCCTTACCCGTTTTCATTAATGAAGACATCTTCGACGGCCTTTGAAATTAGAGTTTTACAGTAAAATATTTTTGGTTTGAATCTGAAACGGTTTTGATATGGGGGTGAGGGAAAGGAGTTGATGGGAGATTATTTCATATAATCATGATTTTAATTTTGTGACGGCGGATATAAAATTAGTGACGGCGGAAGACGGAGGAAGACGGTGGGTTATTACGGCGGAGGAAGGCGGGTTATTACTGTGTTTAGGTCTGCAGGGAGAATGCTTGGGCATTCGAGTGATGATGTTGTTTATCTTTTGATTATTTATCGTTTCTATTTAGACTATTAATGAATGTTGTTAAGGTTGTGTTCTGTGTTTGTGTAAGATTGCATTTTTAAAAAACTCCATTGTTGAAGGTTTGAAGCCTTCAAACCTTCAAACCTTCAAAGGTTTTTTTTTTTTTTTTAAGTTAGGGACGATGCTGACGAAGACAGAGGCGGTGAGGTGGTGCTGAGGTGGCGCTGAGGTGGCTCCATGTGGCGTTGACTAACGGTCAACTAACAGAAAAATGAAAAAAGGGCTAACGGTGTCACAAAAGGTGAAGATATGGGGCGTAAAAGGGTAATTTTGAAGATCAGGGGCGGTCCGTGCACTTTGGGCATAGTTAAGGGGCCATACGAGGGTTTTACCCGAAAAACAATTAATAACCTCAAACACAAATAGATAAATAACCAATAAAAACTGCATACCTAATATTAACAATATAACTCATGTATGTGAATTATACAACAATGAAGAGAATACTCGAAATAATAATATCGTCAATTAATCTTTATAAACTTAAAATAGGTGAACAAATTAAAATGACGTGCATTCCACAATTTGAATGCATTGATCAGATAGTCGGGAGTATTAGGTAAAAAAGTGACTTCATAATAAGAAGGCCTATCACCGTCTAAAACGCTACCTTCCACCTCACATATTAATACAAAGGGTATTTGGGACATGATATGGAATATAGGAACTACAACAAAAATTAGGAATGTTATATGTAATAAATCTATTTCCTACCGAAGAAAACCTCTTTAACAAACATAATAGTAAGGAAAAAATTGCAAAATATGCAATAATGGTAATGAAAATGTAAAACATATGTTATTTTTGCATGCTCCTGGGCAAAACTTGTATGGGTTTCACGTCCCTTAAATATAAATACCTATAATACCACTACTACCCTAAATATAAATACCTATAATTCCCCTACTGATAGACTGGACTTATATATACTTAGAATTTTCAAAGATAACTCTATTGTTTATAAAAAGGAAAAGAAGGTCTTGGAGTTTAAATTTGAAAAGAAGGGAATAACTTTATGAGTAAATACATCAAATACTCTCTAAACTTTGCATGTTTTGACAGTTTACCACCTACTAGATTTTTTGGTAATAGATGCCCCTTAAATTTTATTTTCGTGACTCGTTGCCCCTTTTTAACAGATTCCGTCCATTTTGGTCGTTAAGTGTCATGTGCAGGTCATGTGGTCAATTTTTTATTAATTAAAAATTGATTTTTCTGAATTACTTAATTGACAAGGGCAAAATTGGTATTTCCACATCTTCTTCTCCAAAGCTTTTTCTCCATGATCAAAGCTTGAATCTTCAAATCTCCATATTTAAAAAAAACTCACAAATTAAAACAATTAACAGATATACATAGAGAACTTTAACAAATAACACAACCAACCCAACTTGACGTAACCACTTAGCCCCGCTACTCAAAAATTGATCAAATATCACTTAAGAACCATTAGAGAAATCACTAAATTGAGCTTCCCATAAAACCAATGAATTTGGATTTTCCATGGAGTAATCTAATTCAAATCAAAGAACTCCAAATTCAGAAAGGGGACTATTACTAACAGTAAACATCTCTGGGTTTTGATCCATGATGACATGATCCAACATACAATATTTCTCCCCGGTTTCTTGATCTTGAACAACAGCGTGTCGATGACTAAAAGTAACTCTCTCAACATCTTGACCACTTAACCTGACATGATTTCCTTCAACAAGTAAAGTTGCAAAAGCAAGTGCTTCACCTACAACCCAATCAATTCCCTCTTTTGTCTCAATCATCTTTGCACAATCCGTGTAAACATTTCTTATAGATTTATGACCCTTGAATGTTTCAGGAAGGCTTGTGATTGCTTTCCCATCAGTCTTCAAAATCTCTAGTTTAACACTACACACACACACACACCCAACATAAATTAAAAAGGGAATATGAAAGAATAGTTACAATTCAAAGAAACATACCTAATATTTCGGACACGTGACAGCTGTAAGAGACTTAAAACCAGTCCAGTAAGCTGAAAGCCAGTCTCTCCTTTGAGGTACATAATCCTTGTTGGCTAAAAATTCTTCATTAAGAACGGAGCTCACCTTACTTCGTGTCTTATCAATGTCTTCTTTTGAGATCTATCCAGTTTCCAAAACCTTCTGTTGGTAGATCTTAAGTGATGAAGGATGAGTACGGATTATCTGTACCAGACAATCAAATGATAATAAGATTAAATAGAAACAATAACATTTGTGAAACAAGGACCCAACTCACTCTTTGATTACCTTCGGGTCTTCTTCGAGTTCGGATAAATCGCATTTGATTTTTAGATTTCTCTTCACTTCACTTGTCAAACCGTTGCAATCTATTGTTAGTCAGTTTATCATGAATTCGCCTCACAGACGCGACATTTCTGATGTAGCAGATGAAGATGATTTTGATCAGAATAGTATAACCCATCATTCACCTACGCAAGTTTTGAAGAATTTTAACGAAATTAAGTTTCTTCGAATTGAGCTTCCTTCAGGTGAATTGGGTATTGATGATGGAGTTTTACTTAATTGGTTTTATGGTAAGCTCAATTTGGTGACTTCTCTAATTGTGCTCAAGTGATATTTGATCAATTTTTGAATAGTGGGGAGGCTAAGTGGTTACGTCAAGCTGGGTTGGTTTTGTTATTTGTTAAAGTTCTTTATGTATATTTGTTAACTGTTTTAATTTCTGGGTTTTTTTTAAAAAAATATGAAGATTTGAAGATTCAAATTTTGATCATGGAGAAGAAGTTTTGGAGAAGAAGCTTTGAAAAAGAAGATGTGGAAATATCAATTTTGCCCTTGTTAAAAAAAATTTAATTAAGTAATTCAGAAAAATGAATTTTTAATTAAAAAAAATTGACTACATGACATGCACATGACACTTAATGGCCAAAATGGACGGAATCTGTTACAAAACTGTAACGAGTTACGAAAATAAAGTTTATGAGAAATCCAATACCAAAAAATCTAATAAAAAGTAAACTGTTAAAATAAGCAAAGCTTAGAGAATAGGTCTTGTATTTACTCTAACGTTATTTATAACAATAGTAAATGTGACTCAGTATTAATAATTAATCTGGCAATCAAAAATTGGAAATAACTATGTAAGGCTAATAACCCTTCTAAGATTACTACACTAATAAAAGATATACAAGTTGACCCAACAATAATACTCAACTCGTTCAATAAAAGGAATACTAGTGTGTAATGTTTTTCTCAATATATTATTACTTGTATATATATTATTAAAATTTTAATATCAACTAAGATATTTTTATTTTTTTAAACATTTATTTTTTTATTAATATTACACTTCATACTTTCATACGACATGCTGCCTCCAATACTAATTGTTCATGAAAATTATGTTTTCAACTATAAAAAAAAATTGTTCGTGAAAAACTCGAGCCCAACTAAAAATATCTCGTTTAAAATAAGTTAAATAAACAAGTTTTAACATCTCTAACTTGTCTCGTTTAAATTTGAGTTCGTTCCGTTTAAATATGAGTTTGGTTCGACTCGATTTGTTTGAATTGAAGCTCAGCTCGGCACGGCTTGATTCGAGAAGTTAACAAACAAGTAGCAATATTTACCTCGTTTCACTATGTTTAAAACCCTATTTATTGATAGAAGTAGCAATATTACAAGTGACTGAATTGCAAATTAAATTTTTTACAAGTGACTGAATTGGCAAATTAAAATTTTTAGACAGTTTGTTTGATAACTTACTAGTGTCTAATACAGCCCCCACTTAACTAATTTAACTTTGTATGACAATTCTTTCAAATGGAATCAGTTGAACCGTGTTGTAATTTTCTATCTTATCTATTTTAATATAAACCTTTGAAAATAAAAACTCTCTCGTCCATAAGAAAAACGTCAAAGAAATTAAAGGTCCCATAAAGAAATATTAGGACCCATTCAGTGATATCACATGTTGATCTCTTTTTTTGGGTGCGGATAAGTTACGGTTGCGTCCAATTCATGGGCAATAATGAATATATTGCAACTAGAAAACTTTGTATGGGGTTGCGATTGCTTAATATGATGGGAAGTTAAATCGTATTCCAGGAACTATCTGAATCGCTGGCCCCTGAATATATAATTAATGGGTGGTTTACTTAGACGGAGTCTAAAAAATAGTAATAAAATTTATAGATAATTTGATCTTAATATATTTTAAAACACAAATTTGTTTTATTTAAGATTCACATATAAAATTTTGATGGTTATCTGTAGACTTTTATAAGGGTAAAGCCCTCATCTGACCCTCTAACCATGCCCAAAGTGCGCGGACCGCCCCTGATCTTCAAAATTACCCTATTACGCCCTATATCTTCACCTTTTGTGACACCGTTAGCCCTTTTTCTATTTTTCTGTTAGTTGACCGTTAGTCAACGCCATATGGCGCCATGTCACCGCCACCTCAGTACCACCGTCTTCGTCAGCATCGTCCCTAACTTTTAAAAAAAACTTTTGAAGATTTTAAGGTTTGAATGCTTCAAACTTTCAACAATGGAGAAAAATAAAAATAAAAAAATTTGACCATTTCTCACCATATTTCAAAACTGGAAATAAGGTTCAAACCTTCAAGATACACCTTCATTTTTGCCGATAAGGTAATGAACATTCTATCGAGAGATTAGGTGAGATTAGTCATGTTAACACCGAACCTATCTAGCAAATCTTTCTTAGTTTTCTCAATAAGGAAAGTTTTTGTGCTCTAGTTTCTATTTCTAATGAATCAGAGGATATAATAACCGGTGTATTGAAACCCTTCACTGCTTATTGGGCTCTTCTCTCGATGATCGAGAATAGTGTATCAAATCTGACCATGAAAGCTACCAAGATTCACGATGAATTAATTGGTTCACAAAATCCAATAAACGGAAACTTTGATTCATCACAAGGAGATGGGAAAAAAAGAAAGAGTACAAAACATCAAAATCTAGACCTCACATGGAGTTCATTCCGTAACTCAGCACTTGAATGTTCAAATTTCGATTTAGCAGAGGTTTATATCGCCAAAATATTAAAGAAATCGAAAAGGCTTAAGTTTTTTATATGCTGAATGAAACAAATCGTAAAGCATAGCCACAATAGCTTATCATTACTATCATCTTTATGTGTGTCTAAATCCTCAAATGAGCTATTAACATGTCCAATTATTTCAACCGAAAAAAGCATTATTCCAGAAGAAAATGAAGGTGTATCATGAAGGTTTGAAATAAATTTGCATCTTGGTTAATTTTGACATATTTCAAAACTAGTAATTAGTTTGTTTGATAAAATGGAATAGGATATGTTCATGATTTAGAAGTGATATCACCTATGTGGTAACATGCGGATCAGTATGAAGTAAGTACCCATTTTGAGTTTGATTATTGTTTGCACATTATTTAATCGAATTAATAATTTATATAATTGATTGTGTTAATGTTTTTAGGCTAGGTTAGAAATCTGCAAACTTTGTCTTATTGTTTGATTTTTAAAAAACTAAATTGACGAAGGTTTGAAGCCTTCAAACCTTCAAAGGGTTTTTTTTTAAAAGTTAGGGACGATGATGACGCAGGTGGTTGGCGGTGAGTTGGCGCTGAGGTGGCACTGACGTGGCGCCATATGACGTTGACTAACGGTCAACTGACAGAAAAATGAAAAAAAGGGCTAACGGTGTCACAAAAGGTAAAGATATGGGCGTAAAAGGGTAATTTTGAAGATCAGGGGCGGACCGCGCACTTTGGGTATAGTTAAAGGGCCAGACGAGGGTTTTACCCCTTTTATAAATAAATAGTGATAGGACACATATGCATTAATTTGATATATCTTTTGATATTAATAAGGCGGGAGTGGATGAAGTGTTTCGTAATAGTAAAGAAGAATATTTCAGAGGTAGTTGCGTCGTGAGTACACCGTTCGAGACAGAAATCCTAGTATTGCACTTCAGACTACACATGGCACTGACCCGTGGAGAAACAACTTTTATCATCGAAACCGACTCAAGTGAGTTACATGCACTAGTGAAAGGTGATGTGAACTCAAGTGAATTTTCAAGTAATTTATACGGGAATTCAAGTTATCCTACTAATAGTGAACATTTTGAGCTGGTGTGAAGTTTTCGCGAAACGAATACATGTGCGTATTGGATGACATAATTCGGGGTACGAAATACGGATGGCCCAACCCGTATAGATACTTTCCAAATGGACTTTGACGACTTCTAACACGAGACTGTTATATAGTTGGGTGGTACTTAGAATGTCATAGATAGTCAATAAATTTGTTTTGGAAAGTTTTTTTCATGGTTTTTTTTCCTAGGTAACAAAAAAAAAATTAAGTCTGGATATTTTTTCATTATTCCATAATTACTGTTAATTAAGAAATCGTTGATAAATATTTATGGGTGTGGACCGTGTGGTAACTAGGATATACTCAATCCGAACATGATATTATTAGGATATAATCCTGACATGATATGTAGGGCTGCAAATGAACCAAGCCGCTCGCGAGCAGCTCGAGCTCGGCTCGGAGAAAAGCTCGTTCGAGATCGGCTCGAATGTAAACAAGCTCAAGCTTCATTTTAAGCTCGATACGTAAACGAGCCTACTCGAGCTCGGATCGTGAGCTCGTTTAAAAATATTAATTATAAATAAAAATAAATTATCTACTTGTAAATATATTATTAAACCTTCAATATCTAATTGGATATTTATAATTTCTTTAGACATTTATTTTTTCATTAGTGTTATGTTTCATATTTTCATACCACACACTCATGAAAGTCTCATTTCAACCATAAAAAATAAATTGGTCATGGGCAACTCGTGCTCGACTTTAAAAAAGATTGTTCAATAAGTTAAACAAACAAGTTCTAACATTTCTGATTTGCATGATCGGAAACTCCGGCTCGGCTCTTTTAAACTTGAGCTCGGCTCGGTCCGGCTCGTTTAAATTTGAGCTCGGCTCGGCTCGTTTGCCGCCCTAATGATATGAAAGCATTCAAGAGTCGCTCATTAAATAGATAGATATTTTTTTTTTTTTCAGAACATTAAATAGATAGATAGATAGATAGATAGCTAGCTAATTAAAAGGATATAATTAGAGCATTTCAAGAGTCACGCATTAGGTAGCTAAAGTGACCCGTATGTATACACTCATCGGACACACCTTGTTATTTTTATTTATGTTTTGCGAGTCTTTTTTCATGGTTAACTTATTTTAAATAATTATTCATAAAAAAAGCCAATAATCAAGAGGCGGTGGGGTTGTGCGGTTGTAGTGACTGTGATGGTTGTAGTGGTGGTTAAATACATGGTGATGGTGGTAGTTAGGGGTGAGCAAAATTTTAACCAAACCGAAAAACCGTGTTAATTTTAACTAAATCGATCCGAAATATACGTTAATTTTACCTAGGCCAACCTTACCCATCGGGTTACCTTATGATTTTTCGGGTCCATATATTTTACCTATATATTACCCAAACTATTGGGTTGGGGTTACCTAAACCGAAAAACCGTGTAATAAAAAAAACACAAAACATGCATATAAGAGAAGTCATTTCATTTGACTTCTCGGATATTTTAATCATGCATAACTTATTTTGAAGTATTCAATTTACGACTTCATAGTTTGTAATGTCAAAATTGTAACTTTGATCTTTAGAAGTATAATGATATCAGTTTTTTCAAATTTTATTCTTTATTTAATTTTTTCATACGTTAAAAAAAGTTTGACTAATATTTACTAACTTGGGTAAACCGAAGGTAACCGATAGGTAAACCGAATTAACCCGAGGGTAAACTTTTTTTTACCCTACTCTTGGGTTACCTTAGCAATTCCTTAAACCGAAATATATTACCTTTGGTTTACCCTAACCTTAAAACCGGGTAAAACCGACCCATGCTCTCCCCTAGTGGTAGTGATGGAAATACTCTATTATTTATTTAATATTTAAAAATTAATATTGTATTAAAAATAAAAAATATATTTAATAATAAAGATAGTAAAAATATAAAAAATATAAAAATATTTTTTTCAATAAATAATTATTTTGTTAGGTATTTTTTTATAATCTAAATTATTAAAAACTTAATTTTAATAATTATGTATTTTTATTAAATTTCTTTTAACGAATGGCCATAAAAAAACACCTTGTCTAAAATAAGTATACAATCAACACCTAGCAATCTCAAAGAGCCAATTGTTGAAAGTCTAATTATTATTATTTTCATGTGAGTGGTACAAGCCAATTTGTACACGGACTAATTTCATGAGAACGTATCAAAACTAAGAGCTCGTTTAAGATTACTTTTTAAAATAATCACTTGAAATGATTTTAGATTTCTAATAATACTCTATACCACTTTTAAGAAAAACACTAGTCAGGTAATAATTAAAAAAAAGTGATTTTAGATGTCAAAAGTATTTTTAATATTTTTTTATAATTATTAAAATTTTAATCAAAAAGTACTTTTGGCTTTAAAATAATTAATCTTAAATAGATACTAAGTTATTATGTTCAGGAAAGGTTTGAACCTTGTCTTTTTTTATTAATTTTATATCTTTTTAAGTGTTAAAAAAATGACAAGACTATGTTAAAAGGAAAATACAAATCAAGGCATAACTTTCCCAAACTTAATATTATAAGGCCAAGTTAGAAAAACATATTTTTTGAGACCACTTTCTAATTTTCTGGCTGTATTTTTTACTCCTTTACCTTTCTTCGTAATGGGTACGGACCCACGCTGTCACGTTCTATACTTGTTCATAATAACCGTATTGGGTACAGACCATGGCAGTTATATATCTTTTTTTAAATTGCTTATTCCATTTTATTAAGGCAGATTTTGGGTTGTACCCTTAAAGAACAAAAAACCAAAACAATCCCATGGTGGATACGGCCCTATAACCCAAACCACTTCACACCATGGACTAAAACAACTGTATTGGTAATTGGGTAGCAGATAAATGCATTTATATAAGACTGTTAATAAACTTGTTTCATCAAACAAACAAAAAAACATAAACAATGGATTATGTTATCAACAAAATACAATAATCTACACTCACTCACTGTACACAAGCATCAAGCAGGAATGAAAAAAAAACTCTTCACATGTCTGTACTCACGACCACCATCAACACACCCTCAAGTCTTCAATATACCCGACGTTGACCGCGATGGGGCTGGGCCCATTACTCACCCGTCACTGTTCAATCTACCGAACATTTGCCCAGATGGGTTGGCCCCATTACCCGACTTCGACTCCAAGGGATATACCCACAACGGTGTTTCACTTTGGGCTGGACCCATGGGGTAGGGTTTTCAAATGCTGGTTGGAAGGTGGCGATGACAGACCTTCGTCGTGGTGGTGCAGAGAAGGATGGAGGTGGATATACCCGTTCAGGCGGCGCAGGGAGAAGGATGGTGGTAGATATCTCCGTTGAGCAGAGCTTGTCTTGCCTGTAGAAGACGAGGTCTTGTGGTAGGACGGTGAGAACAGGACCGCGAAGCCAGAAGGGCTTTCACAGCGACAGTTATGGACCACTACGAGCCCATCACGACGGGGTGTGCTGCTGTTGATGGTGGTGGCGCAGAGGTTGACGGGGCAGTGAGGGGTCCGATGTTGATGAAGATGGGGTGTGGGGGTCTCCTGTGGATGAACATGGTAGGTGGTGATGGTGTTGAGGATGGTGGCTCTGCGAATGGAAGTGTTGAGGCTGGTGGATCTAGGTGGGGATGGTGGTGGCGCAGGGGTTTAGGAGGTAGGGTGCGATGGGTGATGATGGCAGGGACGGGTAGGGTAGTAAGAGAGAACAAGAGAGTGGATAGAGAATTGGTTTGGGGTCCCGATTGTATAATGGGTTTTGGGGATAGGTTTTGGGTTTTTATCAGTGTAGTGGAGAGGGCTATTTGGGCTTTTTACCTCTATTAGGTTGGTTCCCAACTACTAGTTTGAACCTGGCCCTATAATATAAACACAATGTTCATTTGCTTGTCTTCCTTCTTTGCGATTCTGCTTAGTAGTTCTCATGCCAACGACACAGCAACAAAGATATCGACCTTCTTTTATATTCCACAACTTTTCATCATCAAAATATCAACAACAATCAAGTCATCAATACCAAAAACTTTGTTCACTAACGTCCGTGTTTTTTAAATAACTAAATGCTTCAACAAAATAAAAAACTGAGAATTACCGTGTCAAAAAATAACTTATTTTCAGTTTTTCTACCATCCAAGCAAAATAAAGCCATTGCTTTTATTTTGTATAAAATTGAATTGCATAGAAGTGAGAGAGAACTGATGCGTAAAACCCAATTGGCCTTGAGATCAATTGCTACACCATTGATGGAAGTGTAGACTTTTTTTTTATCAACTAAAATTTTATAGCACTTTAACTTTGTCTGTACATTCAAGAGCACTCAGTAATGAGCATCTATATAACAAATAGGAAGATAAGAAATCTACTCTACCTATTACATTTTAAAATAAGCAATTATACAAAGTAATTCATTTTCAAACAACTTTAAAAATACTCTGCATTTTCCAATTAGCTGCAACCTTTATCCTTTCATCCTTCACTTTGAATTTCCTACCCTTCTTACTCCTTATGTACAGGCAATACATGATGTTGTGTATAACCTGCTCCTCACTCAGAATCTGACCTTTATGTATAGTAACATTGCGGTTACTCCAGATTTGATATTTAAAGGCTGTGAACCACCTTGAAAAAACTGCCTCCATAAAATAGTCTTTAGCCTTTAACAATATAAAATCCATCAGCTCATCCCAAGAATTTAGAATCGGCATCTAAATTTCACACAAGAAAAAGAACCTATATAACACCCTTTTAGTCCAAGATCACAACACAAACAAGTGATCTCCGTCCTCAATAAAAGTATGACAGAAACCACACATAGTATTATTTTTAGCCCCCCACTCTAACATCCTAGCCTTAGTAGGTAATCCGTTCAAGCAAGCTAACCAAGCACAAAAGGAGATTTTTGGAAAACACATAGAATTCCATACTACTCTAGTCCAATCCAAAATCTGCCCTTGATCAAACAGCTCACACATTGTCTTTTTGAAAGAAAATTTACCCTTAATACTAGCACTCCACATAATCTTATCATCCCCTGTATTAAGAGAAGGCATAACCTAAGCTAAACCACTCAAAGGAGGTGGTAAAATCCATCTTCCCCTAACATAACAGCTCTGAACTGTTTTGTTAAGCCAAATAGAGCTGTAATGAGTATCTTTTTTACAAAATTCATTGACATTACCACCTCTTAGCCACCTGTCCCAGAATATAAATGTATGAGCACCATTATTAACTTTGTGAGTAATGATGGAAGTGTAGACTTTATTTTGGGTAATGAAATTGTTACGCCTGGTCCCATATAATAATGAAATCATCTCATTTATTCAGAGAACTACTAATTTATTACAACTCATCATCAAAATTTATACTTCTAATTCATTTTTGTCCTAAATTCTTTTCTTCTTCTTGTGATTTTTTTTTGAAGCATTTATTATTTCAAACAAAGGTTCTGGTGTTGATGACTTGATTGTTATTGATATTTAATTATGAGTAGTTATGGGGAAAAGGAATGGCGGAGTATCTTTGTTGTTTGTGTCGTTGGAAAAAAGGCGATCAAAGCAGAATAGCGGAAAAGGAAGAAGATTAAATGGGCCTAACTAGGCTTTAAACACGTAATAAAAGAAGATGCTCTCTCTTGGAGACCGTTTAGGTGTCGATTGTGTAATTAATTTAGACTTCTTCTGGAGTATTTATTTAAGATATGTTAACGATGAAAAAACTCGTGTGCCTGTATGAACAGTAATTTAGTAATCAAACCACAATTGCATACATTTGAATTTTTTTAATATATCTAAAATTATGCGGCACAAGATAAAATTCAACGGAAAAATTTCTAATCATTATGAAATAATCTAGCGATTAAAATAATTATCGATTATCGATCTTTCTCTTCCATATATATGATTATCTCATATGGCTAACTATTGAATCACCTAAATCCATGATAGAAACTCGGTCTTCGGCTAAAAATTACACATAGACAAAATAAACAAAATAATGACAAAGAACATGTGACATGACTTAACCAACACTGATAATTATTTTTTAATCGAATACACTGAAGTTGAAGAAAATAGAGTATTCATTTTCCAGCACCTATGTTAAGTATCCAACTCCCTTAGAGAAGCTAGTAATTGAAACATTTGCTAAAAATTAGATGGATTTGTTTGATGGAAGCATCCGAGAACACCTTATTCAAGTTAATGATAAATATATTATTATTTTCAAAAGCAGAATTTATATAAAATAAAAAAGGCTTTACTGAAAGAGAAAAGATCAGTCTATGCGAGTCTTAGTGTCTACACCCCTAAATCTAATCAAGTCAGAATATAAATCGACAATCAATTTATAAAAATAAAATCACATCTAAAATTTCTAGCTACCAAGCCCGTCTTCTTATTTCTATCTTTAGAAACATGTCCAATAGAGATGTTGGATTTCGAGAAGATGAGGTCCTTAATCTTCGCATAAGAGGATGAGATCTCCAACATACTTCATATGTGTTTTTAAAAGTTTGGGTAATATCGAGGCAATAAATGTGAAATACGAAACTTCTATCTTTTGTAGCAGCGCTAGAAGAATCGTGCCAACTTCCCCTTCCAGAGCTGAGTTGCATCAATTTTTATCCTCCTTGCAACTGGTGGAATTTTTCTCCTTATCGAATGTTATAGTTGCGATCTCTGTAGTTTCCTCTTTGCTCTTGGAAAAAGTATCATTGAAAATATTAATAGCCAATGAGATTAGATCCCATTCCATGACTCCATCTCGATAAGCGAATTGTAACCTTCCAAACAATCAAAATACCCGTAGAAAGACCACAGACTCCAACTAGAGCAACTTCACACCAATGATCAAATCACCTTAAGGACCTAACAAATTCATCATCATTACAATAAATTATCTTAGACTCAAACAAACATAACACATTTGGACTAAAATGAGTAATAAATTAGATAAACTACGCCTCGTCAAGAGGGATCCCTTCCCCTGACAATTCCAGCACGTGTATCTCATTTCCATACTTTAGACGCCTAAGGGATAGTCATGGTTTCCCACCAAGAGATGATAAAGATAAAGACAATACCGTATCTAATTCGAGAATTTAAATAGTAAAAAAAGTTATTCACATTTGTTGTTGCACTCCTTGTTTGCGAAATAGATTCTTGAGATTTTTGAATTATAGAATCAGGAATAATATCTAACCCATTCAGACCAATTGAGATGTTGAAAAGGAGGATTATTTGTAGTTCCTCCACCATATCCCCTCAATAAGCCAGAATTGCCGATAAAAGAATAATCTATGGAACCACTAAACGACTTATACCTTAATTTCATATGATGTCGTGCCTTATACCCCAATTTAAGTTCACCAAGGTTATAATTCGATACAGGTCCATCCTTACTAATATTTAAACCAAAGTTGAGGGAGCACACGTAAAGGTAGACATGACCAAATCGCTGGCTAAAGATGTTGATCTCCAAACCAGATCTAAAAGATCCCACAAAAAGGTAGATATAATCAAATCAGGCTGAGATGTTGATCTCCAAACCAGAGAGGAAAGATCCCACATAAAGGTAGACAGGGTCAGATCGTTGACCAAAACTGCTAATTTCCAAACCAGAACTGAGAGAGCACTTATAAAGGAAGACATGATCAGATCGTTGGCCAAAACTACTAATCTCAAATAGCATCACCGAAATCCATAAAATATCTATTCTTGCAGAATACAATATAATGCTTAAGTCACAAGTCATAACACTGCATATCCCAGATATAAAAGATAAATATGTAATTTCCCCATAGAAAAAATACAAAACCAAATGTCCATAGTTCCTAATGACGAAGAAAAAATCTTTCATTTGGTATATACGCTTAAAAATAGTTTCGTTCACTAGGAAGTAACAATTGAGGGACAACTTTCTGGAAAAGAAGATAACTCCTCGTTCAAGATCATTTGGAGGGCAACTCCAGTTCTCTTATCTCCTTATCTATTCCACCAGAATTTAGCTTCTCATTAACCCAGATATTAGTTTTTAGTATACATGATCAGACTGTGACTTGTGATCAGGGAAAAGGAAGAATATCCAAAACAAAATTTTTATCCACATCAAAAGCCACTTCAAAAAATTAGCTAGATAAGGCACTCCTAATTACGAATTTCCAAATTAGGTCCATGTCTTGCAAGCAGATCCCACAAAACACCTTGGGTCCATCCCTTAAGACCAAGTGAGTCGGTAGTTTTAATTAAACTTCTAAGCACGTGTAACAAAAATTTGGAAAAAAATCTAATCTTACTCTTCAAAAAAAAACTAGTAACATTCACGTTGCAAAGATTGCTAACAACACAGAGATTAAACTTGAATAACTCTTAGCACAGCCAGATTCATGAGACTTGATGCGAGACAAAGCAACTCTTCCGAGTGGACTAAAAACTCGTGTTGCAGACCTATACGTGTTCAGTTACGTATCGAAGAATGCAACCAAACTTGCAAGTTACTCCATGGGGAAAATTTGCACTATAAGCTTGACTATCATGCTCTCAAAACTAAGAATATAATCCATGCCTTTATAACAACCAATGGGTTTCTTTAAGATCCATTCTTCTGATTCGCATCTAATATTTCTCCACCAATACCGCCAATGACTCCAAGAGCAAAAAAAGAAGGGTTGATTTGATACATTTTAAATTATGAAAATCCAGAATTCCACGTCTTCATAATAGAGAGAATAAAAGTTCAATATGTATTTTTTGGAAAAAAGGTGATATATATATATGATCCTCAAGAAAAACTGCACTTTAGTATTTTGTTCATTTTGTTGTTTCTATGATAAAATATAGGTGTTATCTTTATGTATAGCGCAGTTAACGCATAAATATAACGGACTATAATGCATTTTTTGCATAATATTATATACAATTAGTGCAATTAAATCAAAAAGAACATCCCAAACAAAACATCAAAATATCCATAAGCTCCAATAGTTTTCAATCTTAAAATGATACACAATCATCAAATGTTACAATAGTTTTCATCATTAAATCCCAATTTGTCGTTTAAAAATAAAATCATCATTCAGATTTGTTTTAGCATGCTTCTTTTCCTTTCTTTCTCTAATTCCAGACAAGCTCGCCTTTACGCCTCGTATCAACTATAGCAAATAAAAACTAAATTATTAGAATTCATCTTTACAAGAAAATCAAATATTGCACTATAAGTCCTTATATAGTAAGTCACTATAAGAAAATCAAAGATTACACTATGAGTCCTATATTCATAAGATCATAATGTTATTTAACTACTCAGTGGATCTATAGTGTTGCTTGTAAAAGAAGGAAATAAGAAACAAAAGGAATAAACAAAACTTAATATCAGAACCCAAAAAAAAAACTACCCATGTGTTTCAAAAAGGGCAATTATAGAATACAGCCTCACGACTTGGGCATTAACAAATAAAAGCCCAAACTCTCACCAGCCACTACTACTAGCCCAAACCTAACTAATACCCAGTAAAATACCTAAAACCCCCCTATACTCAACAAAATCAGAAACAAAATACCATTAGGGTATCGATGCAAACCCTGGCCTCCCTCTCTCACTGTTCTCTCTCTCTCTGTGTTCACTGTGCAGAAGAAGTAAAACCCCATCCTTACCTGGCCTCCCTCCCCCCACCGCCCCTACGCCTCCCTCTTCCCACCTTCTCACCTCTGCGTTCACTGTGCTGCAGCAGCGACGCCCTCTTTCAACCACCACCATCGAGGCCCTCCTTCCACCAGATCTACCCTTCGCGCTCCATTTCCACCACCAGTGTTGCCGCTCTCCATCAAGCAACGCCTCCATTTCCACCACCAGCGACGAGATCCACTGCTGCGAACTGCACCACCGTGTCTGCTGCGAATCAGATCTGCTGCGAGCTGGACTCTCAACAGTGCTGCCGGAGCCTTACAGTCGAGTGAAGAAGACAATGAAGCTCGACCTTCGTTGTGCTTTGTTAATGGTGAGATCTGTCGTGCTTCGATCTCCGGCGAGAGGATGGAAGAATCTTAGCAGCGCAATAGCATAACAGAACCGCCCCTTCTCCGCTGCAACAGAACGGCACCAGCACCGTAACACCGCCCCCTACCCACCAGTCACTCCAGCGCAGGAAATTCGTACCCACCCATTCACTCCAGCGTTTTGTTAGTTGTTCCAGACCCATTTGGGCTAGCCATATGAAGCCTCATTTGTTTCATTTTTTCCTTATTTTTTAACATGTTTTTCTAAAACTAATAGGTCCAACCCATTATGGGCTATAGCTTGTTTTCTTTTTTTTAAAACACTTTGTTTTCTTTATAAAACTATGTTTTTCTTTCAGTGCATATTTTTTTTGTTTTTGAAACATGTTTTGGTCCATATACATAGCTCATGAGTCCAACCCTCCTTATTTTAAACGAGTTTTACAACGTGTTTGGGTCCATTAGGGTCTAGACATTAGGTTCTACACATTAAGGTCTAGACATTGGATATTAAAGATTAGTAGGATTTTTTGTTTGAGTTTTAAAAAATTAAACTCTAATCTGGTTTGTTACTTTTGTAGGTGAAAATTAAACACTAATTACACACTAAGCTTGAGGAATCTGTATAAAAATAAGTGGACAAAAAATAAATAAGTGGACAAAAAATAAGTTAATAGGTATTAGGTACATCCCTTATGGTATATTACTGGACACATTGGCATAAATATTGACAAGAAATGACTTGTGTACAGACCATTGAGTACACGAACTTGGACAAAACCGAAACATTGAACATATACAAAAAATAAGATTTGAAACAAACACACCTTAAAAACGTTAAAAAACATGTACCAATAAAAACATAGGTTTGTACAAATAAAATTATAGGTCTGTACAAGGTAGGTACGTATCTCCGTGGATGTACCGAAAAAATATATCAGGTATGTGAAAGTAATAAAAATTCAAAAGAAAATTAATAAAAAAAAAGGAATAAAAGGAATAAAAAAAATTGAAAAAGATAGGCTAGTATAAACCCTAACCAAAAATTTGATTTAGGCCTTAAACTCTAATGTTTTCTAAATGCCCGTTTGGGATTGCTTTTCAAAATAATCACTTAAAGTGGTTTTAGATCCATAACAATATTTTAGACTCTTAAAATCATTTTTAGTAAAAGCACTAGATTAATGATTATTAAAATAATCACTTAAAGTGATTTTAGATGTCAAAATATTTTTTAATATTTTTTACAAATATTTTAATTTTAATCAAAAAGCATTTATAGTTCAAAAATAATCAATCCCAAACGGGCTTTAATTAGGCCTTATATCCTATGGATTCTTCAATTTAGGCCTCAATTAGTAGAATCCTCGTTTTAAAAAGTATCGTGGCCAATTTTTAGAAACATTTACCCTTAAGAAATTGCAAAATGCAGGATTTATAGCGCAGTTAACTCGTAAACTAAAATAGGGACCTATAGTGCAATATTTTCATACTATAAGAGACTATAATGCAAAATACAAGAGAGAAGCACCATAAACCTCAAGGACGCATCCATTTAGAAACCTACAATAAAAAAATTAAGATAAATTGTGCTATCAGTCCCGGTTGTATGGCACCAGATAAACCATGTATTTTAAAAAAAAGTGGCCGATAACCCCTTTGCAATAAACTCAGGACCAATTTTTACAATTAACTCAGGGAATAATTTTTGCAATCAACTCAGGGACCAATTATTGCAATTAACCCAAAAGTCAACACCTACTTAAAGACCCAATTTGCAATTAACCCATTATTCAACTGCTGCTTAGGACCAAAAAGTGGCGAACTGAGGGACCAAATTTTGCAAAATTCAACAACTACTTAAACAATGACCAGTGTTGTTATTTACCCAAGAACGGAGGGCTAATACAGATCACGAAATACTACCTCCATTCTATAATAATTGTCTCTTTAGCCAACAAAAATTATTCCACAATGTTTGTCATATTTAGAGTTCCAATACATAATAAATGATCTATTTCCCATTCTACCCTCTTTCTAAAATCTTTCACTAACTAAATATTTAATTTTCTCTCTCTTATAATTAGGAATAAGTGGGTCATTTTAAACAAATTTTTGTCTACTTTTTAGATTCCTTAATAAGTGTGAAAACCTCTAAAGAGACTATTATTATGGAATGGAGGTAGTATATTTTCTAAGCAAGACTTAATTGCTATGATTGGATCCATATTTTGCCATAGTTTACAACTAATTAATCTGTAGTGGTAAAGAGTCCAATTCATACACATTAATATGGAATTGTTTCTAATTAGTCCCTACAAATTTTAAATCTGTTATATAAACTACTAAATCAATTCGTTTCTAGAAAACAAAGTCGTACTATGAGCGACTGAGCACAATTTCAGATTCATCGAATTCACAATTGAATCTATTATCAACTATATAAGATTTTATTATAAATATAACAAACCGTGCAAATTTAAATCTAAAAAATTAAAAAATGTAATACTAATTAGCTTAGGTTGAAGTTAAATCTATTCTTATTTTTTACTTTTTGAAGCTTCAATTACCAAAAAATCCATGGATTGTTCAATGGTCTGGTGTTGTTGATGATGGTGGAGAATCCGTGTTGGCGGGTGGTTGATAGCGGCTAGGTGGGGTGGGGCTGAAAAAATTTCCCAGTTCTTTTTAGAGGAAATTACTTTGAAGCCTAAAAATCACGACAAAAGCCTAACTAGAAAAAATACTTATAAAGTTCTCTAACTAGAAAACTTCATTAGAATTTTTATCCTTATCCCTCTAATCAGTTTGTTTTTGGTACAAACCAACGTTTTCTTTTTTTTGGTATAGACCATGTTTGTTTGTTTGGAACATACCAAACAGATCAATTTGGTACATTTCAAATAGATCAACTTTTCCAGCTTGTTACGCACCAAATGCTGTTTATACGATCATTTTTTTAATTACACGATAGGTCTCTAGTAGTATTTTTCTAGAGTTAGATGATTTTTGTTTATGTCCAAATTTAATGTCCGGACTTACTTAAAATCCCGATCGAAGCTCATCGTGTTGAGGGTCATCCTTTGGTATGTGTCAAACACAGTTTTCCTGCAAAACGATACACCAATCTAGTCACGGTAACCTTTTTCATGATAAAAACAAATTGGTACATTCCAAACACATAACTTTAGTACATTCCAGAGAGAACCCAACCAAAAATATATTCACAATATTTAAGCGATCTATCTCAAACTACAGAAAATTGAAAAAAGAAAGAAAACTAAACTCAAATAACGCCACATGTGGCATTGGTACTGAAAATATAAACAAACCAAATACCAATAACTTTCCAAATAGATTAGAACAACAAACGTTAAAAAAAAGGTCAAGATCTAGATCGGAGGCCACCATTTGGATGGTGGACGAAGGCCATGAAGGCCTACCATTGTTATGGCGCATGAAGACCACGAAGACCACGACCATTAAAGGACACGAATGGATGATGAAGAGGCGACGAAGATGGAGCGGCGGCAAAGTCGGAGCGGCGGATCTGACGTCTTCCAAGCTACAAAGGTGAAGACTGGACCGATAGGGCGGCGAAGACAGGCGGTGCAAACAGGCCGCGTCGAGGCTGTGTGCAGAGGAGGAACATGTCGGGGAAGGTGAGAGTGGACCACGGTGAATCTGTTGATGGTGGTAAGGTGAGCTCTGCTGTCGAGAGGGCGTCAAGGGTCCGGTGAGGAGTGTGGCGCCGGTTTTCTGGTGAGTGGCGATGGGGCTTTGCTGGTGGAGAACGGCCACGAATGAAGGTGGGGTTCTTGTGCACGGAAGAATGGAGGCACGAGATCTGGCATCGGGGGCTATGGTAATGGTGGTGGGCAGGGGCGTTTCCCAGCAATTTTTTTGTGTGCTTGGTTTTTTGTCACAGAGAAGAGGGTGTGTAGAGAGAGAGAGAGAGAGAGAGAGAGAGAGAGAGAGAGAGAGAGAGAGAGAGAGAGAGAGAGAGAGAGAGAGAGAGTGAAAAGTCGTTCTGAATCAGAATCTAATAGAGATTTTTTTTGCTTTTTTTGGTACTAGTAAAGAGGGGGTATTTTGGACGTGCATTTTTTATTTTATTTTTTGGACTTGAATTGGACGTGCATTTAGGTGTCAATGACATATACATGTTGGAATACATCGAACATGGGCAATTTATTTAGTTCGGATATTAAGGAAAAAAACTATTAAATAAAGAAATCTATATTATATTATAAGGTATTTTGATAAGTGGTGGCCAGGATTGATTCTGGCCAAACATAAGTGGTGGCCAGGATCGTTTCTAACTTCACCTATCATTAATACTATTAAATATTTATTACTCTTTCTAAAACAAAAAATCTTATAAAACATAATATTCAATAACATATAATAAATTCCATACTTTACTTCTTATGTGTAATATAAATTATTATGATAAGATTAACTCTTTACCATAGATAATATTTTTATTTGGTACATCTTAAAAAGAAACATATATATTGTTAATATCTTAAAAGAGAAAAAAATTAGATTGCAAAAAGAAAAATTAAACATTGTAAAAAAAAACAAGAAAATTTGTTGAAAAGGACATACATTTTTTTCACAGGAATACTATATATCAAAAATAAAAGATCTTTACTTATTCTGTCTCAAATCAAACAAAAATTTTGTAATTTTTTAAGATATAGTTTTGTGTTTCAACATATTTTTTTTCACCACCATAATTTTATTTTTATCAAGGTAAGTCACATAAAATTTTCTATACTATTTTCTTTAAATAAAGTTTTGTATTTCAACATATTATTGTTTTTTTCATAATTATAATCTCAAAGTATAGTCATTCAATATTATTTTTTTCTTTTCACAATATTAGTAATCATGAGCATATATTAATTGTATGATATAAATCATCCTGAATAAATTATTAAAATTATACAAAAAAATTATTTACCATAATTATGTCTATAGTTTATTTAATTGGACGAGAATTATGGACATAATTATGGTAAATAAATATTTAACTTGCATAGCTACTTATTTAAATTGCAAAAAAATCCTAATAAAGAAAGAAAATGGTAGGATGGTTTATTTGAATTTATATGAGGATTTTTTTGTTGTTGTAATAAGTTAGTTTTTATCGGTATTTAAAGCTCAAACCTTAAATTTTGTTAAACCTTAATGTTAAACATTAAACGGTAAATCTTAAACTTTAACCTTAACCTTAACCTTGACCTTAGCATTAACCTTAACCTTAATCTTAACCTTAATTTTAACCTTAGTTTTAGCCTTAGTCTTAGCCGTAGCCTAAGTCTATTGCCTCAGTCTCGGCCTTTGCCTCAACCTCAGCCTTAGCCTTTGCCTCAACCTCAGCCTCAGCCTTAGTCGTAGCCTTAGCCTTATTCTTAGAACTTAACTTTAACCTTAACCTCAACATTAACCTTAACTGAAATCTTAACCTCAAAGTTAACCTTAACCTTAACCTAAACTTTAATCTTAATCTTAATCTTAACCTTAGATTTAACCTTAACCTTAATTTTAACCTTAACCTTAAAATTAACCATAACCTTAACCTTAAATATAACCTTAAACTTAACCGTAACATTATCCATAGACGGTATCCCCTTAACGTTAACTTAAACCTTAACACTAAGCTTAACCATATCTTTGACCTTATCCTTAAACTTATCCCAACATTAACCTTAACCTTAACCTTAACTTTACCATTAACCTCAATCTTAACGTTAACCTTAACATTAACTTTAAACTTAAACTAAACCTTAACCTTAACTTTAAACTTAAATTAAACTTTAAACTTAAATTAAACTTTAACCTTAAACCAAACACCTTAAACCCTTAATCTTCACCTTCATCTTAACCTTAACTTTAACCTTAATTACGAATCCTTAAACCTTAAATATTAACCTTAATCTTAAACCTTATACCTAATCCTTCACATTAACCTACATGCACCTTAATCTTCATCTTTAATTTTTTAACCTTAACCTCAACCTTGAACCTTGAACCTTAAATTGTAAACCTTAACCTTAACCTTAAATTTAAGCATAACTAAATGTTAACATTTAACCTCAAACTTTACCTTAAACCTTGAAATTTAAACCTTAACCTTAACTTTCATCTTAACCTTAACTGTAAATATAGACGTAAATATTAATTTGTTTTATCTAAAAATGTAAATTTTTTAATTTTCTGATTTTTTTGAATTAGTTATGACGATTTTAAAAAAAATTCATGGACGCGCACGTGTGATGGAATTAGTAGTAGTAGTAGGTGGTGGTGGTGGTGGTTGTAGTGGTGGTGGAGGTGGTGATGGTTGTGGTGACTGTAGCGGTGGTTAAATTCATGGTAACGGTGGTGGTAGAAGTACCCTATTATTTGTTTAATATTTAAAAATAAATATTGTATTAAAAATAAAATAATATATTTAATAATAAGGGTAATAAAGGTATAAATAATTTAAAAGGGATGTTTTCTATAAATAATTGTTCTATTGGGCATTTTTTTATTAAATAAATTATTGAAGGCTTAAAAAATTATTAGGGAACTCTATGAAGATGCTTTCTCTAATAATCCGTTGATATTAATCCGTTCATCTCCCATAATTCGAACCATAAGGACCCAACCTCGATCAAGATGATCCACCCTGCTAACCTTGATATCCATCTCTATCACTCCCATTTCTTCTTCCTCAGCAGGGTCGAGGAAGGTTACTGTTAAGGCGTGCCTTGAGTGTGTCGCCATTGTAAAACAGTTTCGAGTAGAGAGAGAAAAGAGTTTAAAGTGTTGATGAAAGAAAACTGATAGATGAAAAGTGTTATTGTGAACTGAAAAGGCGTTAAATAGTATAACCTTATACTTGTTGGGCTGTAGTCGGTGCTGGTCCATGCGCGAATGGACCATGTGGAACAATTTTATGACATTAAAAAAACCAAACTCGTTGCTGATAGGCACGTGTACCCCACTCACAACTAAACTGCGGTAGAAGCTTCCTGATTCACCCTCCCTAACCAGTTTAGGGAACCTAAACGACGTTTGGATGCTGCATGCGTGACAGCTAATCCAATAACCGTGTCTAGAACCCACCGTAATCTGATTCGTAAAATCACCTTCATCTTGGAAATGTAACCGTGTATTCTTATCCGCTTGATTATTTATCTTCACTTATGCTACTTCCCCAATCCATAAGCATATCACCACCTCGTCCACCATTACCACTCCTCCTTTCCATAACCCTCAACTGACCCCTTTGCCCGGTATGTTTGTAAAATATGTTGTCTTCCAAACCCTTCCTCCTCCCAGGATGTTCCTTCACCATAAAAATCATCTCCGATGTGAGGTAATTGCCCCCACAGTCCTGTACTCCTTCTTTTTCAGTCACTTTGCTCCCGAGTATCCTCTGCCAATAGAGTAAACCACCGTCAACGTTAGTGACCCACGGCACCGGTAGCTGTGGAGGAGCCAGTCCAAGAGCCATCCAAAAAAGGCAGCATCGCCGCCTTCCTTCTCCGTCCTCAGCCCTCCACTCGAGGTTCTGCTTACGAGGTTCTCGTGTTGATAGCTTCATACCCCTTCCCACCGTTATCTCAACCTTTCTAATATGATTATTCATTTGTTTCGCCTTATGCCGGCCTTGGAACCCTTGCCATAGATACCATAGCCTCCAATTAACCTCCGGCGACTCACGCCGTTCGTTGTATTGGTGAAAAAACCTCAACCCTAGTACCGCCTGAGCCATGTCATCTCCGTTGGACCATAAACCCATACCTAACGTCAAAAAGACCCAAAAATCCACCCCGTATATGTTGTACAACAATAATTCGTGAGACTGAAAAGCTAAAATTAAAGCTAAAGGATAAAAAATCGAAACGAAAACTGAAAGTAGTAAACCCTAGGTTGTCGCCAAAATCGCCCCTACTAGTGGTGTACTGTGTGACTTTTACATAACTGTTTAAATAAATAGTGCAATTAATCCCGCCCTTCTACCTAGAATCCCCGCTAATTTATTTAAATAGTTTTTGAAAATTAACTATATATTATTGATATATAATATAATCTAACTATTAGTTCAGTATAAATATAAAGGCGATTTATATATAATAAATAAAGAGTTTTTCTCTAACTGTATAGTAAGAATAATACTCATAATAGTGATAATAGTAATACCTTCTTAAAAGTACATACATATTTATACGGCAAGGAAAAAGGGATTGGTGGCATTAGAAATTAAAAATCGTTTGAAGAGATGACATTCCAGGGACTATAAGAGACTAGGTAGTGACTATGTTTGGAATTGATTATTTGAAAAACTAAAAAGTTTTTCAATTAAAATTAAATATTTGTAAAAAGTATTAAAAAGTATTTTGATATTTAAAAAATTAGAGAAAATTACCCAAGGGGTCTTGGAGACACCACCCCAAGACCCAACAAGACTGGCTAGATTAAGTCTTCTAACTAAAGGTCTCACCCATAAATTAACAATACAAACCTAATTTCCCAATTACTTTATTACCCTTTTTATTTCCTATATATACTTTATTTTATCACAATAATTTTAAAACTCTTTATACTCTTTCTCTCTCCTCACTCTATCCTCCCCTCTCTCACGTAAAAACTTCCAAACACCTTTCTCGCCTTCGTTCATGAAGCTCCGGGGTCTCGAGATCTGACACTCCGGCGAGCTCCTTCAATCCGCCGTCGTTCCTTCACAACCCATGCGAAGACGGTTTTCATGGTGGTCTCCGTTCGAGCTCCGTTGGTGGTGCGACCTCAGCAACTCCGATCTCCGTTCGAGCTCCGTTGGTGGTGCGAGCTCCGTTCGCAATAGAGATGATTGTTTATTGTTCACCATGGCTAGATCTGCGGCTCCAAGAACACCGATGAAGCGTTTCTCTGCCGCCGCCGCTTAGAGAATTTCCGAGAAACCAGATGCAGCCATGAAGAAGACGAGTTTGAGTGAGCTGGGGTCGCGACCATTAAAGGACGAGCTGGGTTCACGTTTGGAAACCACTGCCGTACTCAGCAAGTGCGGCTGTAATGAAGAAAATCAATTAGTGACGGTGGACTAGCATAAAGCTGTAGCAGGACTCTGAATATCTCATTTACTGAGCATGCTCAACACTTTTATTGATTAAACGAGCATACTCAGTATATTTACTCAATAAAAAAATTCGAATAATCAGCAAATTTTTCTAACACTCAGTACTTTTTTCACGCTCAGTACTTTATGTTCAGTACTTTTACAGGCTCAGTACTTTATGCTCAGTACTTTTTTCACGCTCAGTACTTTATGCTCAGTACTTTTCCATGCTCAGTACTTTTTCCATGCTCAGTACTTTATGCTCAGTACTTTATCCGGCGGTGGTCGGTGGTGGTCGGCGGTGGTCGGTGGCCGGAGGTCGGAGCTGGAATTATTAATAGTTAATGACAGAGGAGAGAGAAAACTTAATAAAGGAGGAGAGAGATTAATGGTAATGGAGGAGAGAGAGTAATAATAATGGAGAAGAGAGAAGAATCTATTTTTTTGTCTTATATACATTATAAGGGTAGTAAAGGTATTTGTCAATTTTGAGGCCTCTAAGTAGAACAGAGAACCCACTTGGTTCCTATATGGCTCTAAGATGGTCCCAAAGACCCCTTGGGTAATTCACCCTTAAAATTACTAGCGATTATTTTAGTAATCAATTATCTAATACTTTTTCTTTAAAAATGATTTTAAAAATCTAAAATCAATTCAAGTAGGGATGGAATTGGAATAGAAAAATTTGATTTTCGACCAATTCCGATCTAAAAAATCCATATTTAGTATTGATTTTTTATATTCCGATTTCTGAATTTCTGATTTCTAGTTTTTCCCACCTTCTTAGATTGAAATTTTACATTTTAAAATTTTGGAATTTCCGATCCGAAATTAATTTCCGGTTTTTTTATGTTTTTTCCAAATATTTTTCCAAATTTCTTTTTTCTAAATATTATTTACATATTTTAAGTTATTGTTATATATATATATATATATATACCTAAACAAATCCTAAAGAAACTCTAAACCCAAAAATTAGGGGCAAGATCTTTATAAGTTAGAAACTTTTTCTCTTCCAAACACACAAGGTTGTGTCAACTCAAAGTTGTTTAAAAATTAAATTTCTTGTGGAAACTGGAATATATATTCTTTTTAATGAATTTTTCTTTATCAATGAATTCAATATTTCGTGATAACATAAACCTAATTTAGTATTCTTATAGAATCTTGCACACAAGTCTTCCCCTCTAGTTGAAGATTTCTCATTGATTGGTACATTTAGCCATTATCGTGTGTGAACAAGAATACCGTGCTATAATATATATCATATTTTGAAAATTTCGTGGTGTAATTTATGTTATTTTTGAAAAATATATATTTTAATATGTACTACTATTTGTTTATTTTGCTGGTAGGTGTTTAGGTTTTATTGCATAGAAATAGTTTTTGCTAGTAAATTGTTTAAAATAAAAGCATCGAATCATTAAACTTTAGACGATGAATCTTACACCTAATGAAGATTTTGAATATTTAAAGATTCAGTATTGTTGGAATTTCAGTTTTAACAATATAACTCAATAATTTACATCAGATTGAATTTGAAGGTTCAGTAGAAACTTGGAATAATGTTTTTCATGTTTAAAAGTTTCACTTGTATATTTTTACTTTATTATTTTTTTTAACTTTTTAAAAATCATCAAATCTTAACTTTTGTAAATGGTAATGGATATAAAATTTCGAATTTTCCTAAATTTTTGAAAATAATAGTACCAAAGATTTAAAAAAAAATTAAATTAATAAAATATAGGATTTCTGAAAATTTCGAAATTCCAAAAAATTCCGAGTGTTCTGAAACCGGAATGAAATTTTGAATTTCGATTTTTTTTGGATTAAAATTGGATTGAATTTTTCTCTTTTGAAATTTTTTTTGGAAATTTCCGAATAAACCATTTTCTGATCTGATCCGGCCGATTACCACCTCTAACTGCAAGTGATTATTTAAAAAACAGTCACAGACACTAAATAAAAGAAAAATGGGTGTCATGCTGAAACAAAGGAAAAAATTTGAGTTAATTTTTTTTCTATTTTAATAAATAATTTAAATCTAATAATAAATTAATGGAATAATGTCCAATAGGTATCTGTCACTTTACACCATGATCCATAAAAAACATCGTCTTTTTTAAAAAACGACGAGTTATAAAAAGTTTTTTAAAACTCAAAATCTGAGTTTTGAGAAGCTTCCCACAACTTAAAAACTGAGTTTTGAGAAGTTTTCTATAATTTAAACGATTTTTTTTATGAAAAAAAAAAAATGTATGTGGTTTTTTATAGACAAAAAACCAATAGTTGGAATGAAATAGGATTAATTAAAATTTAAGGTGTTTTTTTTGACATTAATCCTTAATTAATACACTTAACTTATGTATATTAAAAAATATTTTAATTCATATAATAAATAAGAATTTGACCTTCATTAATACAATTAAATTAGAATATTTCTATTAGCCATTACAATGATTTTGTACGATTGATAATCAAATTCTCTTAATTTTGAGTAATGATATAATATCATCTAATATATGGAAAATACTTTCATCTAATATGGATGATTACACCAATTATATCCATACACATATACTATATTTTAAATTTATAAAAGTAACTAACATATTAATTTAATGACATGTGTTTTGTTATATTAATCAACGTCTATGATGTAAATATTGGACCATCCAATATTAGATAGAATTCTGATTCCTAATGTATTATCATGATATAACGTGATACGATTGAATAAATTGTTAATCTATTTTTTTTTATCATGCCACTTGATAAAATAATGTATAATTTTAGGTAGACTATCATTACTCCTCAATTTTAATTAAGTGAGAAAGTCCTAGTCACAAAACAATTTCGATTCCAAACTTCTCTTCTTTTTTGGTCAATGACTCCAAAATCCCTTTTCCGAAAATCCGGAGAATTTATGGAAGCATGATGGGTCCACTTCTTGAAAACAAAAAATGAAAAATGATGGGTCCACTTTCCTTAATTTTAAAAAGCAGTCGAATTCGACATTATACTTCTTTTCTCACTTACCATCTTCTTTTCATCAAAAGAAGTGTGGAGTAATTAAGACGAGATAAAAAAAGGAATTCAATTGTTTAATTAGTAAATTCCATTGTTCTGGCATCACTTTTATAGCGCAGAGCAAGAATCAAACAATAAAGATATAAAGTGCACTAGTAATATAGAGACAAAATCAGTATGGGCTGTTCAATGCGTAAGAAGAACGTGTTAGTAGTGTTGTTATTCTTTTTGTCATTGGGTAGTTCTTATGTTAATGCTACTGTTTCATACGATGGCAAAGCCATCATCATTAATGGCGTAAAAAGAATTCTTGTTTCTGGTTCCATTCATTACCCCAGAAGCACTCCTCAGGTACCATTTTTTTTTTTAAATTACTGAAAGCTACTTTTATTTATTAATCATCGAAAGCTACTTTTCATATGATTTCCGTATGCTAAATGAGCAACCTTGGATTGTTATGGTATGTGAATGTAGATGTGGCCTGATCTTGTACAAAAGGCTAAAGATGGAGGCTTGGATGTTATACAAACATATGTTTTTTGGAATGCTCACGAACCATCTCCAGGAAAGGTAACCATAGGTCTTGTTAAAATTGCATTATTCGGGTTTCTAGTCCCTTGTTTATTCAAATTTGTTATTTAATCCCTCGTTTTTTATTTAAAATTTCAGTATAATTTTGAGGGAAGATATGATCTTGTTAAGTTCATCAAAGTAGTCCAACAAGCCGGGCTTTATGTTCATCTCCGAATCGGCCCCTATATTTGTGCAGAATGGAACTTTGGGTACTCTCAAGTCTCAATACGATACTTTTATATAATTTCGTTTATAAAGGGAAAATATTAATTTCCTCTATTTTTTTTGTTCGTTCCGATGCAGGGGATTCCCTGTTTGGTTGAAATATGTTCCGGGAATAAAATTTAGATCAGATAATGAGCCTTTCAAGGTTAGTTAATCTCTGACAATATATATTTTTTTCCATTTCTAATTTTTAATTTATACAGATTGCGATGCAAGATTTTGTCGAAAAGATTGTCAACATGATGAAGTCGGAAAATCTGTTTGAGCCTCAAGGAGGGCCCATTATTATGTCACAGGTCAGTTACTATATGCTTCTCCATCGTCTCTACATTTTGGTCATGGATTTGTTTCATTTCATAAGTAATTGCGCTAGGCCCGGCCCGGTTTAGTTAATGTTGTGAATGGAATATTGCAGATAGAGAATGAATATGGGCCGGAAGAACCTGCATATGGTGCAGCTGGTAAAGCTTATACGAAATGGGCAGCAGAATTGGCTGTGGGTCTTGGTACAGGTGTGCCTTGGATTATGTGCAAACAAGAAGATGCTCCTGATCCAATTGTAAGTAATACTTATGCGTCTATATTTACCTTTATCCGTTGTAATTTCTTTATGATATTTAAATATGTTGCTACAGATAAATGCTTGTAATGGCTTTTATTGTCACGATTCTCAGCCGAATAAACCGTATAAACCAAAAATGTGGACAGAAATTTGGACTGGTTGGTAAGTCTCGATTTCTTGTTCAATTTCGAGTGAAGTCCGAATAGACACCACTATCTTATACACGTTTTTACCAATTTTGGTCACTATCTTTCAATTGTGTCCAATTTTTGCCATATCTGACTTACTACTTCTGTTGGAATTATCATTTAGTCCCTTGTATTTTTGTATTATTACACTAGGTACACACAGTTTGGTGGTCCAATACATCATAGACCTGCCGAAGATTTGGCATTTGCAGTAGCCAGGTTCATCCAAAACAATGGTTCATTCTTTAATTACTATATGGTTAGTTGATTATTAAACATTCCATTTTATGAAGAGAAATATCATCTTTTTTCCTTTTTGGACTCTCAAGTTTTTATCGATTTTCAGTACCATGGAGGCACAAATTTTGGTAGGAAAGCCGCTGGTCGTTTCATCGCCACTAGTTATGATTATGACGCTCCTATTGATGAATATGGTATGATCTGGAGAGTGGGTTTTATAAATTAATTAAATCCATTTTTCTTTGAAATAATTATAATACATATTGTGATAGGGCTACTGAACGAACCAAAATGGGGACACTTACGAGACTTACATAGAGCCGTGAAGCTATGTGAACCGGCCTTGGTCTCATCAAATCCTACCATCACTTGGCTCGGCAAGAGACAAACAGTTGAGTCGATGCAGTTTTTCCTCATATTGTAGCATGATTCAGTTTTAACATTTTGCTTTATTTTTTTGCAGGCTTATGTGTTTAAATCAGAATCTGGCGCTTGTGCTTCATTCCTTTCCAATTACGACACGAAATATTCAGCAAATGTGACTTTTCAGAATACACAGTATGATTTGCCTCCATGGTCCATCAGCATCCTTCCTGATTGCAAAACCGAGGTTTATAACACGGCAAGAGTAAGAAAAAACGATCTTATACTTCAACATATCATAGTTCATTACATGGTGTCAAGTTTAGTAAATTATCATTCGAAAATGGCTACAGATTAACTCTCAAAGCTCACAAATGAAGATGGTTTCTGTAATCGATGGATTATCTTGGCAATCATACATTGATGAAACACCCTCATTTAGTTCCTCTGATTCCTTCTCGGGAGATGGTTTATGGGAGCAGTTAAACCTTACGAGAGATACCTCAGACTATTTGTGGTACATGACAGAGTGAGTATATAAAATATTTCTTTCTGACAAAAACTTATCAAATGTAGTTCGGTCTGTCTCATGTTTTTTGCTCCCTCCAGAGTTAACATAGGGTCCGATGAAGCGTTCTTAACAAACGGACAATACCCTCTTTTAATAGTTATGTCAGCCGGTCACGCCTTGCAGGTCTTCATTAATGGTGAATATTCAGGTAATTTACAATCTTGATCTCATCCTTGAATGTTTATCCCCACTAGACTAATAAGTTTCTGGTCATGTGCTAGGTAATGTATATGGAGGATTAGACAATCCAAAACTAACATTTAGAAATAACGTAAAGTTAAGAGCTGGCATTAACAAGATTTCTTTACTCAGTGTATCTGTGGGTCTTCAAGTGAGTCTCTAACTCGTTCGATTCACATTTGAATTATCTAATTCTTAAACCTTATCGTATATCACATGATTTTAGAATGTGAATACACACTTCGAAACATGGAATGTTGGAGTTCTTGGTCCGGTCACCTTAACCGGTCTAAACGAGGGGACAAGAGATTTGACAACCCAAAGATGGTCTTACAAGATTGGTGTAAAAGGAGAATCATTAAATCTCTACACAGACACTGGAGGTTCCTCCGTTCAATGGGTGGAAGGTTCACTACTTGCTCGAGCACAACCACTCACATGGTACAAGGTAAATATCTTCGATTTCTTTCTTTCTTCTTAGAATGTATTAAGATTTTAGACGTCTAAGAGTATCGTTTATTTGATCTAGACAACTTTCGATGCACCCGAAGGAAATGACCCGTTAGCGATAGACATGCGTGGGATGGGAAAGGGTCAAATATGGGTCAACGGAGAAAATATCGGTCGTCACTGGGCTGGGTACATAGCTAACGGGGCTTGTGGGGAATGCAACTATGCCGGAGTATATAAGGAGAAAAAATGCTTAAGTAATTGTGGAGAGCCCTCGCAAAGATGGTACCATGTTCCTCGTTCATGGATAAACCCAACCGGGAATCTTCTAGTTGTGTTTGAAGAATGGGGTGGTGATACAAGCGGGATTTCTTTAGTTAAACAAACAACGGAAAAGATTTGTGCTGATATTTATGAAGGCCAACCGACACTTAATAATTGGCGTATGGTTTCGTCTGGAAAATCTGATAAGATGCCAGCTAAAGCCCATTTATTGTGTCCGCCTGAGAAAAACATATCCAAAATAGAGTTTGCAAGCTTTGGAATGCCGGAAGGAACATGTGGAAGTTACCGTGAAGGTAGATGTCATTCTCACAGGTCATACGATGCATTTCAAAAGGTATGTCGGAAAAATATTTACTCTCGTTAGCAATTATCTTGTTTGTTTCTTAACTAGCAAATGCATTTTGCAGAATTGTATTGGACGACAATTTTGTGCGGTAACTGTAGTGAATAAAGTTTTTGGAGGAGATTCATGTCCTGGTACCATTAACAAACTATCGGTTCAGGCGATATGTAGTTAAAACTACAATACCGGATACGGTATATAGATTTATACAGATTACAATATGGTATGGTGGTGCATAGGGGCTTCCTTTAAAGGAAATTGGTGATTATAAACTTGAATAAAGAAAAGATTTACTCATGAAATATACTGCAAATCTGTTTTGTTTTTCTTGCAATATATACATTTTTATTTCTTTGTGGGTTCTCGTCTCTTAGCCTTCACCCATTTTGATGTGCTAAACTGGATTTTAAAAGCTGCAAATATACTTTAATCAACCAAGCCTATCTCGCAAAGGCTACATGTGCTTTAATTCAACCACCGATAAGACAATCATATCTGGGCATGTTATTGAAATTTCTCCTCGCCTATCACTTATTCTCACAGTGTACACTCCCCTTTATCCTTCGTCCACTCAACTACGTTCAAATTTTGTGAGTATTTCTATGTTAAACAGAAGTGTGATTATAAGAACAATTATTTCCATAAGAATCAGCTTGGGCATAGAGAAATCTAAATATTCTATAAAATTAAAATTTAATATCTGGGATTGGATGGAAAGGGTAATTACCATTCTAGAGGGATAGGGATTCCTATGGATAAGTATCCTACTTTTGACTTTTGACTTGTACCAAGTATAGGAATAAAATAAACTACGGATTGACGGTCCATTATCAAATTTATTACTGCGTATCAATAACATCTTTATAGAGTACTTCTTTCATTTCTAAATAATTATCCAGTTAATTTTCCGTATCAATAACATCTTTATATAGTACTCCTTTCGATTCTACATAATTATCCAATTAATTTTGCGTATCAATGACATCCTTGTATAGTACTCCTTTCGATTCTAAATAATTATCCAATTAACTTTTTACACATATTCTTCAGAAAGATAATCTTTTCTATTATTAAATACCGTTTGTTTTGAAATCATATATATGTATTGAAAAAATAAATTTTAATATTTTGATAAAAATAATAGTGGTAAAAATTAGGAAAAAAATATTTTTGACATTCTAAGTGGATAAACACTTATCTTTAAACTATAATTTTATATACTTAGTGAGTGGACAATTATTTAAGAAAAGAGGGAATTTGTAATTATACCAAATTTATACACATTATTTTCTTTCCATTTTTTGAAAAAAAAAAATATTTTCTTTCCATTCAAAGAAGTAAGGATTAATTAAGACGAGAGAAAAGAATGAATTGTTTATGGTACATTACCTAAATTTGCCGTCACTTATATCAAAAATATATGTATATATATATATATAACGTGAAGTATTATGTAGAGACATGATCATTATGGGTTGTTCAAGGTGTAAAAACAACGTGTTAGTGTTAGTGTTAGTGGTGTTGGTGTTTTTGTCATTGGCTGGTTCGCATGTTAATGCTACTGTTTCATATGATGGCAAAGCCATTATTATTAATGGTGTAAGAAAAATTCTTGTTTCTGGTTCCATTCATTATCCCAGAAGCACTCCTCAGGTACCTTGTTGCTTTTTTATTACAGAGAAATACTTTTTTCATGACTTCCATAAGCTATATGATCAACCTAGGATTGTTATGGTCTGTGAATGTAGATGTGGCCTGATCTTGTACAAAAGGCTAAAGATGGAGGCTTGGATGTTATACAAACATATGTTTTTTGGAATGCTCACGAACCATCTCCAGGAGTGGTATTTTTCTTTGTTAGAATTGCATTTTTTGGATTTCTAATTATATTCAAACATACTATCTAAGCAAAATTATTATATAATCCTTCATTCTTTACTTATAATTTCAGTATAATTTTGAGGGAAGATATGATCTTGTTAAGTTCATCAAAGTGGTGCAACAAGCAGGACTTTATGTTCATCTCCGAATCGGCCCGTATATTTGTGCAGAATGGAACTTTGGGTACTTTCAATACTTTTATGTAATCTCCTTTATACAGGGAAAATATTAATTTCATCTTTATTTTTTTGCTTCGTTCCGATGCAGGGGATTCCCTGTTTGGCTGAAATATGTTCCGGGAATAAAATTTAGATCAGATAATGAGCCTTTCAAGGTTAGTTAATCTCTGAAGAAATATATTTATTTCCATTTCTAATTTTTTATTTATACAGATTGCGATGCAAGATTTTGTCGAAAAGATTGTCAACATGATGAAGTCGGAAAATCTGTTTGAGCCCCAAGGAGGTCCCATTATTATGTCACAGGTCAGTTACTTTATGCTTCTCTATTGTCTCTACATTTTGGTCATGGATTTGTTTCATTTCATTAGTAGTTGCGCTAGGCCCGGCCCGGTTTAATTTAATGTTGTGAATGGAATATTACAGATAGAGAATGAGTATGGGCCAGAAGAGCCAGCATATGGTGCAGCTGGTAAAGCTTATACAAAATGGGCAGCAGAATTGGCTGTGGGTCTTGGTACAGGTGTGCCGTGGATTATGTGCAAACAAGAAGATGCTCCTGATCCAATTGTAAGAAGCATATCACCTTTATCCATCGTAAATTCTTTATGATATATTGAATATGTTGCTACAGATAAATGCTTGCAATGGCTTCTACTGCGAAGATTCACAGCCCAATAAACCGTATAAACCAAAACTGTGGACAGAAATTTGGACTGGTTGGTAAGTTTCAATTTCGTACTTGTATGTTTTTCTTGTAAATATCATTTAGTCCCTTGTTTTTGTGTACTATTACACTAGGTTCACACAATTTGGTGGTCCAGTTCCTCGTAGACCTGCGGAAGATTTGGCATTTGCAGTAGCCAGATTCGTCCAAAACAATGGTTCATTCTTTAATTACTATATGGTTAGTCGATTAAAGAATCCATTTTATCACGAGAAAATATCATATTTTATTGTTTTTGAAAGCTCACGTTTTAATTAATTTTCAGTACCATGGAGGGACAAATTTTGGTAGGAAATCCGCTGGGCGTTTCATCGCCACTAGTTATGACTATGATGCTCCTATTGATGAATATGGTATGATCTGAAGAGTGGGTTTTATGAACTAATTATTTCCAAATTTTTTGAAATAATTATAAGACATATTGTGATAGGGCTACTGAACGAACCGAAATGGGGACACTTACGAGACTTACATAAAGCCGTGAAGCTATGTGAACCGGCCTTGGTCTCATCGGATCCTACCATCACTTGGCTCGGCAAGAGGCAAACAGTTGAGTCGATGCAGATTTTCCTCATATTGTAGCATGATTCAGTTTTACCATTTTTAACATTTTGCTGTATACTTTTACCAGTCGTATGTTTTTAGATCGCAATCCGGTGCTTGTGCTTCATTCCTTTCGAATTACGACCCAAAGTATTCAGCGAAAGTGACTTTTCAAAATACACAGTATGATTTGCCTCCATGGTCCATTAGCATCCTCCCTGATTGCAAAACCGAGGGGTATAACACGGCAAGAGTAAGAAAAAACGATCTCATACTTCAACCAATCATTATTCTATTACATTTGGAAAAGAAAAAAAATCCATTACATGGTGTGTCCAATTTAGTAAATTATCGTTCTAAAATGGCTACAGATTAGCTCTCAAAGCTCACAAATGAAGATGGTTTCTGTAGTCGGTGGATTAACTTGGCAATCATACATTGATGAAACACCCGTCTATAGTGAAACTGATTCACTCTCAGGATATGGTTTGTGGGAGCAATTAAATATTACTAGAGATGCCTCAGACTATTTGTGGTACATGACTGAGTGAGTATATCAACAAATGTTTCTTCTGACAAAAACTTATCAATTGTAGTTCAATTCGTCTAACATTTGTTGTTCCCTCCAGAGTTAACATAGGATCCGATGAAGTGTTCTTAACAAAAGGACAATACCCTCTTCTCACAGTTATATCGGCCGGTCACGCCTTGCAGGTCTTCATTAATGGTGAATTTACAGGTAATTTACAAACTCATCCTCGAATGTTTATGTTCATCTCCACTAAGCTAATAAGTTTCTGGTCATGTCCTAGGTATTGCGTATGGAGGACTGGACGATCCGCGACTAACCTTTAGAAAATACGTAAAGTTAAGAGCTGGCGTTAACAAGATTTCTTTACTCAGTGTGGCTGTGGGTCTTCAAGTGAGTCTCTAACTCCTCGTTCGATTTATATTAATTTGGATCCACTGATTCTTAATTCTTATCGTATATAACGTGTTTTAGAATGTAAATACATACTTCGAGACATGGAATGTTGGAGTTCTTGGTCCGGTCACCTTGACGGGTCTAAACAAGGGGACAAGAGATTTGACAACCCAGAGATGGTCTTACAAAGTTGGTGTAAAAGGCGAATGGTCAAGTCTCTATACGGACACCGGAAGTTCCTCCGTTCAATGGGTGGGAGGTTCGCTACTCGCTCGAGCACAACCACTCACATGGTACAAGGTAGATTCCATTTTTTTTCTTTCTTCTTAGAACGTGATTTTAAATCGTCTAAAAGTATTGTTTGTTTGTTCTAGACGACTTTCAATGCACCCGAAGGAAATGACCCATTAGCGATAGACATGAGTTGGATGGGAAAGGGTCAAATATGGGTCAACGGGGAAAACATTGGTCGCTACTGGGCCGGATACAAAGCAAACGGATATTGTGGGGAATGCAACTATGCCGGAATTTACGATGAGAAAAAGTGCTTAAGTAATTGTGGAGAACCTTCCCAAAGATGGTACCATGTTCCTCGTTCATGGATAAAGCAGACCGGAAATTTATTAGTCGTGTTTGAAGAATGGGGTGGTGATACAAGCGGGATTTCTTTGGTTAAACGAACAACGGAAAGTTGGAACAAAGAAAAAAGAACCATGAAAAAAGTTTAAATATTAAATGAGACATATGAACAAAATAAAAAATGATTAATAAAAGAGAGGAAAACTAATTACATGTATAAATTGTTAGACAACCAATTCTCCCAAAAGTTTAAACTGTATTGAGTATTACATGCTCAATACGCCTCCTCACGTGTAAGCTAGATTCATGTCATTTTTTTTTGCATGTCTAGTCTTTTTGTTACGTGAATTTTTATATTGGGTGACGACGGCAAGACCTCTTATGAATCTGGGCTTTGATACCATGTTAGACAACCAATTCTCCCAAAAATTTAAGCTGTCAGAAAAAGCAATCTTATACATTATATTTTGAGTATCACATGCTCAATATAAATATGATACCAAGTTCTTGATATAAGGAGAAAAAAATTAGAAAGACTGTTGAAAAGATCTAAATGACCTATATAACATTTGAAATTATTTATAGTATAGGGGAACTATAAACTGAGGCTCCAAACAATATTGGATTTAACAATAAAAGTCTTTATTCTTAACTACCTATTATAAATCTAACTAAATAAACAAAAAAGTCTAAAAAATCTTTTCCCTATCCCTTTAGTTCTTTGAATAACAAATCTAAAACAAAACCCATATAAGGTTATGAAAGACCCATATTCACTTCTCTACACCATTCTCTCTTCTCTCTTTGCTATTCTCTCTTTGCTACTCTCTTTTTCTTCTCTCTCTCTCTCTCACAAGAAACTCGCTGTAACTCTACTCCCCTAAAAAAACCATCACCACTATGGACCATTCTCCACCATTAACAAACCTCAGCCATTGCTTGACCACTCTCTAACATCATCACCAACACTAACCACGTCCTTGCCATCTTTCCACTATCCACCATATGTTGCAGAAGAGAACCGCCGCCATCTCCATAGTCTGCTGCAGCTGAAACCCGCCACCATCTACACCATCTCGTCACCAGATCATTCTCCACCCCTAGATTTGTTAGATCTTGTGTTTTTTTTCTATCTGAGTGTGAAGAGATTTCTATTTATTTTTTGTTCCAGCAACAAAGTGTGAAGAGATCTGATCTGTTTCTTTCACAGACCATGAACAACCCACGGGTACAGGTGTCTGTACCTAACATTTGTGGATTGGCCCTACTGCTGGAGATGATCTATATCCCCACCTATCGTTATTCTAAATGGGACTGTACCTATCACTTATTGTTCCAACGAGTGTGATAGAAGAGATTTCTATGTCTTTTTGTTCCAGCGAGTACACACGAAGAGATTTCTATTTTTTTGTTACAAAGAGTGTGAAGAGATATGTTGTTTTTGCGTGTGAAGAGATCTGATATGTTTCTTCACATACCATGAACATCCCATGAGTACAACCCTGTTGGTATTCGAATTGGGTCTGTACCCAACTGCTATGGATTGGCCCAACTGCTGGAGATGTTCTGTACCCCCACCTATTGTTAGTCTAACTGGGTACAAACCCGGGTGACGAGATCTCTCTTCACAATCGTTACAATGGAATTGGGAAAAATCAACAAGAAATCTCATCACTTTTCGGTGACAAAAACAGGTCTCTTCACCCAGAACTCTTCACTTTCCAGTTTCATTGTTCACGGTTTCCGTTCGTTTCGTTTACTTTCATTGTTTTATTTTTTTTGCAGGTATTCGATTGTGAAGTTGGAGAAATAACTGTATGGGTACAGCCCCTAACTACACCAATTCGAGAGCCCGATGTAGCTGTTGTTCGTGATAGGTCCGTACTCATGTAGCTGTTGTTCGATATGGGTTTGTACCTAGATGACTTTTACATGGACAAACCATTTTACCTGCACAACCCATTCAAGGACTTAATAAAATTTAATACACAAATAAATAAACAACGTAAAAACAACACGCATCCATACGAAAACTAGTGCGAGCGTAAATGGGACTGTACCTATTGAAAACCCGTTGTTTGGCGCGTACCCATAACGAATTTGAAAACCAAATGTAAAAATAAAAGTAAATAAAACTAATTAAATTCAATAGAAAAGGTTCATAGGTAAATTGGCCAAACCAGAATTACAACTAGGGACTTTGTAAAAATATCTAAGTACATGGGCCTTATAAAATAACATTTTGGCCATATTAAAGGGTAAAATATGAATAGAGGCCCAACACAACATGTGTTTTATAAAAGAGGGCATAATTTAGAAGCCAACTAGATTAGTTGGTTTCCAACTAAAAAAAAGCTAATATAAACCCACCCACCCACCCCGTTTCTGTCGAGCAGCCCACCAGAAAACCCACCCACCCTCCCCATTTCTGTCGAGCAACCCACCCCCTCCTTCTCACCATTCTTCCTCGCCGGCGCTGCTGCTGCTCGAAGACCACCACCGCGCGCACAGCAAGAGCACCACCACGCCAGCAACACCACCACCACGATCTGTTTCCCAGATCTGCTTCGTCATCACAGCAAGAGCAACACCACCACCACGCCGGCGCTTCTGCTGCTCGAAGACCACCACGCCAGCAACACCACGAACGCCGTAGATCCACGCCAGCACCGCGCCAGCAACACCACGAACGCCAGCAACCTCCGAGCGAACTGCGTCGAGATCCAGCAGTGCACCACCACGCCCCTCTGCTGCTGCTCCGTTCAAGCGACAGCACCACCCAGATCTGCTTCGTCATCAGCGCACCAGCACCACCGCGACCTCCGTAGCAGCGCACCACCACCACCATCGACCTCCATGGCAGCGCACCACGGCAGGTCTCACTTTTCCCACCACCACCACCTGCTGGTCTTCACTCCGATCCCCACCACCACCCTCATTCTCTTCACTCCGAGCCCCACCACCAACTACAGGTCGAGATCCCCACGAAGCCCCACTCATCAGATCTGTGTTTTCCTTTCTTTTTTTTTCAGGGTGGCTTTTGGCAGAAGGGGTGAAGATGTTATTTGGGGGGCAAACATGGTATTTTAGGGATAATGTGGTGGTTTAGAGGGGTTAAGGTGGTAATTTTAGGGGGTAAAATGAAAAATTAGTGGGGTATATCCCCCCGTTTTGGACTAGCCCGTTATTTTGGACAATATGGACTTAAAGGACTTAACTAAAAAATAGAATTAACTTAAAAAATGGTGGGCGTGTACCCCCTAAAAAATAAAATAGGGGGATCTACCCCCAAAAAAATCAAAAAACAGCGGGTGCGAACCCCCTAAAACGTGATCCTAACCAGCCAAAAAATCTAGTTAGGCCCTTAAAAAACATAAAATCTAACTAGGCCCGTAAAATTCTCTTTTTTAAATTTTAGGCCTCAAAAGGTATATTCCTCCATATTAAATGATAGCCGGGTTTATCGGACCATGTCCAGTCCACTATCGAAGACGAAGAGACCCTAGCTACGGACCAAAAGATGATTAATTATATTCCTTTTTTTACTCAAAGATAAATTTATATTCAAATCCAATGTTTTCTTTTCTAAACTCACTTTCACTTTGTTTTTTTTTTTTTTTTTTTTGTTACATAGGAGAGCCACTTTGGACTCGGAGTCATTGACTCGGTTCGAACCTGCATCACTAGATTGGTAGACCAAGGTAAACTCACTTTCACTTTGTGATATTGAATATTAAATGCATACATAATCACCATAGCTGTAAGCCTGTAAACAAACTGAAAATTCAAGCTGCTTCCTTAATGTACTCAATACGTTTATTATAAACAATATGGTCCTCATAAACAAAATAAAAGCTCTCTCCATCAAGAAATCATTCACCAACACATTTATAATGTTGAAGAAGCCTATTGGCTTCTCGTAAACCACTAAAATATGCCCCATGTGTTGTTGAATAAAGAGTTCTATGTGTTGCTTCACCAGCAAACAGAATTTGGAGCAAAGGTGACACAGAAATGGTGTTTCCGGGTAATGGTTCTGCCATGGAATTCAAATCTTCTCCGCTTGATCCAACGGCTACATAACTATATGAACCCAAGAATAAAGGATCTGTTCCCCATTGGCTTTTTAAGACTTTACCAAATTTTATAGATTGAGAGTCTATTAGAAAGTTGGAAATTGTTGTTGAGACGCCGTTTTTTATCTCTTCATCAGTCAACGATTCAAGCTCGAGAGCTTCTTCACCTGCAAACCATGATACTAAAACACTTGAATTACTATAAATTGGAGTTATAGAATCTGTTTTTCTCATCCACCATGGTATTTTGTCGTGCTTTTCTGATTGATTATAAATCATTCGCAAAAAAGGAAACTTTTCTTGATCGTTTCTTGGGCTAAGCTGCAAAAACAGCTTGTTAACAACTCCGAATCCCAATCTTGAAATGGCTTGAATCTTGAAATTTGGAAGTGGAGGATGGAAAATACTAGTTTCTTCGCGAATTCCCTGTTTCAGTACACCGAGTGAAACTGTAACTATAACATGATCTGCAGACATGGTTGATCCATCAGAAAAATACAGCTTCACGGGTCTGGGAAAATGATCATTTTCCATTGCTGATGGTTCATAACCATCGGGTTGCCACTGGATTTTGTTCACCCTTTTGCGTAATTGAATTATTCCAGATGGTAATACAGAAGCTAATGATTCAATTATGCTAGAATCTTGATATATAGATATAGTTCATAGGCTAGTTTGGTAGTTAAGCAAAACAAGAGGGGTGACTTTGTAATTATTAATAGTTAGTTAGTTAGCTTGTAACAACTATTTAAACTAAGGCTTAAGCTCATTTCAGCTTAACCAAATCTAATGAAATAAACACGTTTACTCTCTCCACTAATCTCTCTACACTTTGGTTCATCTTCTTCCTCTTCTTCTTCTTCCATTTCTCTTCAATGGAGGCTTGACAGATTAAACCTCAAGCTTCTCGAGTTTTATCATGGTATCAGAGCAAACTTTAATTCCGCAAACCTAGACATCATTTCTTGCTTTAGATCAAGAAATCAAGACCTTCAAAAACCTCTTCAATGGCAGCTAACTCTGTAACAGAGAATTTTTCATCGCCATTCTACATTCATCCAAGTGAGAACACAGGAGCTTCATTAGTTTCAGAAGTTCTTAACAATGACAATTTCTTGTCATGGAGTCGCGCAATTGAGATTGCACTATCAGTTAAAAATAAACTTGGCTTCATTAATGGAGAAATCGTCCAACCTCCTCTTACAGATTTAATACTCTTCTCAGCTTGGAATAGAGCTAATAACCTTGTTCTATCTTGGTTGCTTAATTCGATTTCTAAAGAAATCAGAGGAAGCTTGTTGTATGTAAACTCAGCTCATGATCTCTATAATGAGTTAAAAACACGTTTTGGTAAAAGTGATGGTACAAGAGTCTTTATTCTTGAGAAATCCCTCAGCTCGATTTCTCAAGATTCAAGCACAATTTCAGAATATTTCGCCAAGATCAAAACGCTTTGGGATGAATACATCCATTTTAGACCTATGCCTATATGTTCCTGTGGAAATATGAACCAATGCAGCTGTAAAATTCTTGATTCATTAATTGAGCGACAAAACAATGACTTCGTGATCAAGTTTCTAATAGGTTTGAATGAGTCCTTTGCTGCAGTAAGAAGTCAAATCCTGTTGATGACTCCTTTACCTCAGATAAATTCCGTTTTTGCAATGCTCATACAAGAAGAAAGTCAAAGAATGTTATCAAATTCGTGTTTTACTGCACCAACTCACGCCTTTTACTCAAAGAACACTCAAAATCCTCACCAAAAATCAAATAATTTTGCAGAAAAGAAACGAGTCATATGCACACACTGTGGATATTATGGCCACACAGTTGAAAAATGTTATCAAATACATGGTTATCCAATTGGATGGGGAGGACCTAAAGGTAAAAGGACTGTTCAAAACTCACAACATTCTGCACATCTTGTTGATACTCAAGAGGAATTCAAGAATGAACAAGAACTCAAGCCTCTCAATAGCTATGAGTTTACACCAGAAGAGATAAGTAAGCTCATGGCTCTTGCACACACAGACAAGTTGAACAACTCAGCTGTACATCAAGTCACAGGAGCAATCAATGAAGGTAATTCTTGCACCTCCACTTGGATTTTAGACACAGGAGCAACTGATCATTTGATATACTCAGCTGCTATGTACATAAACAAGCCACAAAATGTTAATATTCCAGTTACATTACCAAATGGAGAGAAAATATTTGCTATACATAAAGGAAGTATTAGCATAAACGACCACATTACATTAGAAAATGTGTTATGTGTTCCCAATTTCAAGTGCAATCTACTTTCAATATCAAAATTGACACAAGATTCAGCTATTACAGTTGCCTTTTTTTCTTCTTATTGCACTATACAGGATCAACTATGCAAGAGGACGATTGGGATTGCTTATGAAAGAAATGGACTCTACTATCTAAAGTCTTCACCAACACTTCATAAAGTCTTAGCTGCTTCAACAAGAAAAGATGATATATGGCATTCAAGATTAGGACATCCATCAAGAGCAAAATTACTTGCACTCAAAAGGATTGATTCTTCTATTACTTTTTTACAAGACAATGTATGTGAACCGTGTCACTTTGCTAAACAAAGAAAACTTTCTTTTCCTCTTTCTACATCTAGCTCAAAGTCTTGTTTTGATTTAATCCATTGTGATATATGGGGTCCCTTCAAACAAGTCTCTCACACAGGTCATAGATACTTTCTAACAATAGTAGATGATTTCTCAAGAGCAACTTGGATTTATCTGATGAGTGTTAAGTCAGAAGTTCAAATACATTTAAACAATTTTTACCAAATGATATTAACTCAGTTTGGTTTAAAAATTAAGGTGTTAAGATCAGACAATGGACCTGAGTTTAATCTTCAAACGTTCTACACACACAATGGGATAATTCATCAACTAAGCTCAAGCTTCTCGAGTTTTATCATGGTATCAGAGCTAATAACCTTGTTCTATCTTGGTTGCTTAATTCGATTTCTAAAGAAATCAGAGGAAGCTTGTTGTATGTAAACTCAGCTCATGATCTCTATAATGAGTTAAAAACACGTTTTGGTAAAAGTGATGGTACAAGAGTCTTTATTCTTGAGAAATCCCTCAGCTCGATTTCTCAAGATTCAAGCACAATTTCAGAATATTTCGCCAAGATCAAAACGCTTTGGGATGAATACATCCATTTTAGACCTATGCCTATATGTTCCTGTGGAAATATGAACCAATGCAGCTGTAAAATTCTTGATTCATTAATTGAGCGACAAAACAATGACTTCGTGATCAAGTTTCTAATAGGTTTGAATGAGTCCTTTGCTGCAGTAAGAAGTCAAATCCTGTTGATGACTCCTTTACCTCAGATAAATTCCGTTTTTGCAATGCTCATACAAGAAGAAAGTCAAAGAATGTTATCAAATTCGTGTTTTACTGCACCAACTCACGCCTTTTACTCAAAGAACACTCAAAATCCTCACCAAAAATCAAATAATTTTGCAGAAAAGAAACGAGTCATATGCACACACTGTGGATATTATGGCCACACAGTTGAAAAATGTTATCAAATACATGGTTATCCAATTGGATGGGGAGGACCTAAAGGTAAAAGGACTGTTCAAAACTCACAACATTCTGCACATCTTGTTGATACTCAAGAGGAATTCAAGAATGAACAAGAACTCAAGCCTCTCAATAGCTATGAGTTTACACCAGAAGAGATAAGTAAGCTCATGGCTCTTGCACACACAGACAAGTTGAACAACTCAGCTGTACATCAAGTCACAGGAGCAATCAATGAAGGTAATTCTTGCACCTCCACTTGGATTTTAGACACAGGAGCAACTGATCATTTGATATACTCAGCTGCTATGTACATAAACAAGCCACAAAATGTTAATATTCCAGTTACATTACCAAATGGAGAGAAAATATTTGCTATACATAAAGGAAGTATTAGCATAAACGACCACATTACATTAGAAAATGTGTTATGTGTTCCCAATTTCAAGTGCAATCTACTTTCAATATCAAAATTGACACAAGATTCAGCTATTACAGTTGCCTTTTTTTCTTCTTATTGCACTATACAGGATCAACTATGCAAGAGGACGATTGGGATTGCTTATGAAAGAAATGGACTCTACTATCTAAAGTCTTCACCAACACTTCATAAAGTCTTAGCTGCTTCAACAAGAAAAGATGATATATGGCATTCAAGATTAGGACATCCATCAAGAGCAAAATTACTTGCACTCAAAAGGATTGATTCTTCTATTACTTTTTTACAAGACAATGTATGTGAACCGTGTCACTTTGCTAAACAAAGAAAACTTTCTTTTCCTCTTTCTACATCTAGCTCAAAGTCTTGTTTTGATTTAATCCATTGTGATATATGGGGTCCCTTCAAACAAGTCTCTCACACAGGTCATAGATACTTTCTAACAATAGTAGATGATTTCTCAAGAGCAACTTGGATTTATCTGATGAGTGTTAAGTCAGAAGTTCAAATACATTTAAACAATTTTTACCAAATGATATTAACTCAGTTTGGTTTAAAAATTAAGGTGTTAAGATCAGACAATGGACCTGAGTTTAATCTTCAAACGTTCTACACACACAATGGGATAATTCATCAACTAAGTTGTGTTGAAACTCCACAACAGAATGGCTTAGTGGAAAGAAAACATCAACATCTCTTAACTACTGCAAGGGCTATTATGTTTCAAGCAAATCTCCCTTTACAATTCTGGTCTGAATCAATACTCACAGCTGCCTACATAATCAATAGGTTGCCTACTCCTCTATTAGATAATCTTACTCCCTACCAAAAGATATATAACAAACCACCTACTTTACATCATTTAAGAGTGTTTGGATCTCTTTGTTATGCCTCAACACTTCAACAAAACAGGTCAAAATTTGATACAAGGGCTACAAAATGCGTGTTCTTAGGATATCCACCATCTACTAAAGGATACAAACTACTAGACATCTCAAACAACAAAATAATAATCTCAAGAAATGTGGTTTTTCATGAAACCATTTTTCCCTTCTCAGAAATTGAACCTATTGAAAACCTTCACACATTTCTTTTCCCTCCTTCTGACTCATACATAGAACCTCTAAACACCAACATTATCACTGATCAAAATAATACACAAAACCTAACTAGTCAGCCTACAATATCTCAACAAAATCGACCTACTAGAAATAGACAACCGCCTTCTTATTTGAAGGATTATATATACCATTCAACCTCCCATTGTAACTCAAAACCTCAACCACTTTATCCTATACAAGATTACATTAGTACATCAAGACTTACAACAAAATATACCAACTACATTGAGAACATATCTTCTCAAATAGAACCAAAAACTTATAAAGAAGCTTCAACCTCAGATGAGTGGATTTCTGCAATTCAAAGAGAACTCAAAGCTCTCCAAGACAACAATACCTGGACAATTGTTCCTCAAACACCTTCAATGAAACCTATTGGATCTAAATGGGTTTTTAAACTAAAATACAAAGCTGATGGTTCACTAGAAAGGCACAAAGCAAGGTTAGTTGCTAAAGGTTATAACCAACAAGAAGGACTTGATTTCTTTGATACATTCTCTCCTGTAGCAAAGCTTGTCTCAATAAGAATAATACTTGCTCTAGCTTCAATCAACAACTGGTTCTTACATCAACTGGATGTAAACAATGCTTTCTTACATGGTGAGTTAGATGAAGAAGTTTATATGTCTATACCACAAGGCCTCCAAGCTCAGAAAGGAACAGTTTGTAAGTTGAATAAAAGCTTATATGGTTTAAAACAAGCTTCACGACAATGGTTCGCAAAATTATCAACTTCCTTAATAGCTTATGGTTTTGAACATTCTTCAAGTGATTACAGTCTCTTTATTAAAAAGTCAGCTTCTACGTTCATTGCACTCTTAGTATATGTTGATGATATTATACTAGCGAGTAATAGTATGGAAGAAATACAGAACTTAAAGAAGCATCTACATTCTGAGTTCACAATCAAAGACCTAGGTGAACTAAAATTCTTCTTAGGTATAGAAGTAGCTCGAAAATCAACTGGAATCACATTATGTCAAAGAAAGTTTGCACTCGACATCTTAAATGAGTGTGGAGTTATGGCTGCCAAACCAACTAATTTTCCAATGGAAACAACATCAAAGTTAAGACAAGAAGATGATCAAGAGTTTGAAGACCCATCCTCTTATAGAAGGTTGATTGGCCGATTATTGTATTTAACCATAACAAGACCTGATTTATCCTACTCCGTAAACTCACTAAGTCAATTTTTAGCAAAACCATGTAACAGCCATTGGAAAGCTGCTCAAAGAGTCTTACGTTACATAAAGAAAACACCAGGACAAGGACTTTTCTTCTCATCAGCTTCTGAACTCAAAATCAAAGCCTATAGTGATAGCGATTGGGCTGGATGTCTTGACACAAGAAGAAGCATCACAGGATTTTGTATTTTCCTTGGAGAATCACTAGTTTCTTGGAAAAGCAAGAAACAAACTACTATAAGCCGTTCTTCAGCAGAAGCAGAATATAGAGCACTCGCTGCTTTAACGTGTGAAATTCAATGGTTGATTTATGCATTAAAAGACTACGGAATCAATGACTGCACCCCAGCACTCGTATATTCGGACAGCAAATCAGCTATTGCGATGTCCACAAATCCGGTACATCATGAAAGAACAAAACATGTTGACATTGACTGTAAAATAACGCGCGAGAAAATTCAGGCTGGCTTGATCAAATTATTTCACATTCCCTCAAATTTACAACTTGCGGATATGTTTACAAAACCTCTTGGATCAGTTGAGTTTCACAAAAATTTATCCAAGCTTAACATATCAAATATACATGTTGCGCTTGAGGGGGCCTCTTGATATATAGATATAGTTCATAGGCTAGTTTGGTAGTTAAGCAAAACAAGAGGGGTGACTTTGTAATTATTAATAGTTAGTTAGTTAGCTTGTAACAACTATTTAAACTAAGGCTTAAGCTCATTTCAGCTTAACCAAATCTAATGAAATAAACACGTTTACTCTCTCCACTAATCTCTCTACACTTTGGTTCATCTTCTTCCTCTTCTTCTTCTTCCATTTCTCTTCAATGGAGGCTTGACAGATTAAACCTCAAGCTTCTCGAGTTTTATCATAGAATACCCTTTGGCTATAGTAATTTCTTCGCCTGGAAATGTTTGATATTCACTTTCTGCATTGAAATCAATTGTGTTCAAATCATTAGCAGATGTATAAATCCTGTGTCTGTTCTCGTGCATTGTGAAAATGGCTTCTTCGATTTGTTTCCGGCTCCAATTATCAAACACCTTCTTATCTTCTCGATCTTTAAGCGAATCCCAGTAAGAATCTAGACCTTGTCTGAGAAATGAACCGGTACTAAGATTACTATTGCCATTATTGACACCAATGTCAGAGAGCTTTCCTTTAGCTAGACTAGTCAATTTTTTGAAAAGATTTGATATAGGTTCAACAGAAGATGGGTTTAGCTTGAAACCACCTTCAGCAATAGTCTCTGGCTCATTATAAAACCTATCCATCCACTCCCATGGCTGAGGAGACTCTAATGAGTTGATTTCTTGAGCAATTTGATGAATTGGGCTGCCAGCTATTCCATGGATCCATGTAGCCCCCATCTCGATCCGATCACCATTAATTTCTGAAGTGTTAATCCTTCCTCCGATTCTTGTTCCTCCTTCAACAACAGAAAGCTCGAATAATTCGTTTGAGCCTGCAGTTTTGTAGAGCTTGTTAGCAGCTGTTAAACCAGCCATTCCAGCTCCAATTATAACTATTCTTGGTTTTATAGTCACCATTTTTGTAGCTTTTGAAGTACTACAACAAGAGAGTAAAGAGTGAAGAATTGTAGATGAAAATGAATTAGCTAAGAGGGGTATTTAAGGAGTATTTGAAGTTTTTGTAGCCTTGCATATTGTTTTTTTAGTAATTTATTCTCAAAGAAAGAACTTTCTTTCAAGTTTTTTTTTTTAAATTTTTTTTTGTCAATGTCAAGTCTTATTTTAATACTGCAACGTCACTTTCTAGAAACATCAGCATTTTAAGTTTAGATCCTTAAATTCTGGTTAAATTGCCCTAAACTTATTCAAGGTAATTATAAATTAAATTAGAGACTAAATCAATCAGGAAAAAATCCAAAACTTGATGCCTCTCACAACCATTCTTACGCTTTTCAGATTGTGTTGTCCTACTCCTAAGTCAAGTAATTTGAGAAATTATTGGTGATTTATATGTGTTGTTGTGGCTTTGAGTCCATTATAAAGTTTATTTGGATTTGAGTTAATTACAGAGTTTTTTTTAGTTTCATTACCTATCTATATACACATCACATCAAGTTTAATTTTATATACATAAAAATTTATAATATATCTTATTAACTTTTCTAGATTTATTTTGTTAATTTACCGTTAAAATTATTAAAGAGAAAAGAAAACAATTTTATCTCTTTTTCTTTTATAATATCCAGTGATACACCGATTTCTTTTTTCTTTTGCGTACATCGAAGGCTTTCAAGCCGTTTTAACAAACATTATGTTTAGTTATGATCGAAATTTGTTGCACGGAGATCGATAGTTGGCCTAGTGGTTAGGTTACTCCGCAGAGACTAAGAGATCCTGAGATCGAATCTCATTGAAGTCATTTATTTCGAGTCCAAAGTGGCTCTCTCATGTATTAAAAAGAAAAAATTGTTGCACGGTTTCTATTTTTCAAATTAAAAAAAAAAGTATGGAACTCCAAATTCAAAATTGCTTTATTCATTTTTTAAATCTAATTCTATTTTATGATTTTCTATAATTTTTATTGAAGGTTGGTGGTTTTACATCTTATTTATGGGTATATATGTATTTTGTTTCTAAAATTTTACAATAACACGATAATTAAGTTTGCATTAGTAAAAAATTATTCAATTTCTGTTAAAAGCTGGTGAATTTTTAGTCATTAATATTTAAACTTTTCTATTTATTGACATTCAATATTTTTTTATAGCATTTGTGTGATCTTTTTGTTCAATTTTTGGTGTATATTATTCTTTATTTATTATTATTTGTGTATTTTAATTTTCTATAAATGCACAATAATATGATATTTAGATATGCTACAATAAAAGAAATATTATTTTTAAAATTGATGGGTTATTATACATTAACATTCAAACTTTTATCTGGAGACTGGTTGGTTTTTACCACTAACATTCGAACATTGTATTCTTTCATTCTTGTGTTTATTTTGGTCAAAAATTTGTTTTAATTGATATGTTTAGTTTTTTTATATATTTTTAGTCAAATTTTCTGGTATTTTAGTTTAATTTTGGATTGATGACTTTATTAAAAATTGTTGAACTTTTACCCATTGATATTCAAACACTGTTGTTGAATTTTAATTTTTTTTTTCAAGATAATATGTGTTCTCTTAATTCAATTTTATTTCCTTATTTATTTAATTTTATTTTTTGATCACTTATATGATTTTGGAGTATAAAGAGAAAACAAATTGAGTGGAGGAAATTGAAAAAAATGATAGGTTTAATTTTTTGTTTTTATTTTTTGTATATATTTTTTTTAATTATTAAAGAGTACTTTGATATAAATTATATCCTTGTACCAAACAATGAATACCTTTTGTGGACATTACATCTCACCATAAGACTCTTAATGATAATTAAATCTTCGAATTTATATATGTGGTATATGGATTCAAGCAAAGTTAATTTTTTTTTGTTAAAGGTGACAAAAAGAGTTTGAGGGCAATGGCCTCAGAAAATATTTTTTGGAGTTAATTGCATTATATATCCTTATACTATGCAAAAAATGCACTATAAGTTCTTATATTATGCAATTTTTTTAATATAAGTCTTTATATTAACTTTGTTAACTGATTATATTATAAATCTTTATATTATTCAAAATAGCATATATTTTATTAGTGAACACACAAAATATTAGTACAAAAATAAATAAATCAAAACTAAATAAATTTAAAAATATGGTAGGGGATGGGGAGGTGGTGAATGCCACAATATGCAAAATTTGGGAAAAGGGAAAAGACATAAAGTAGTTATGTAATTTCAAAATATAAGATAATTTTTTTTCCAATTCAGGGAAGGCCATGACCCTCATTGGCTTGTGAGTAGCTCCATCCCTGATAGTGGGTGTAGGTGGGGGAGGGGGGAAGGGATGCATTTGACCTCGTGTGATCTATTTTAATCTCACAAAATCCTCATATGGTAAAAAAATATATAGAAAACTCCCATGTGATCTCACATAATAGGCATGAAACCCTCTTACGTTATTTTTACTGTTAAAATTTTTCTTCACACGTATTAATTTGATTTTTTATTGTATATTTTAAACTTTTAAGGTATATCCTCTAAAACTGTCTATTTTAAAAATATTTTGGCTATTCAGTACTTTAGAAAACTAAACATATCATACATAATCACAATGTACGCTTAAAATCATCAATTTTAATGTATTTTATCTTTTAATACTTCAAATACTTTAGATATATGTTAAATAATTACATTAATCCGTATGAACTACATTTTTAATAAAAAAAGATGATGAAATATAGGATTTTGTGACTATTATGTAAGACCACATGAGAGTTTTATACTGTTTTACTACCATATACAACATTTTTTAGATTAAGGTTCATTTCACCTTATTACGGAGTTAATCTTTAAAGTGATATTAGCCAATTAAGTCCAAAACCTCAATAACCCACCCCCATTGAGTCCACAAAATAAAACCCCCTGTAAGAGTCCAATTTTTTTGCTTATATCATCGTTACCCCTACATTAAATGATTCTAATAAATTCTGCCATATTTATCACTTGGTAACGTATTCCTTTTTTATCGCATATCAAATAATATCCCATACTCATAGCTAAGTAATCTGGTAAATTTGTTATAGTCTTCCACGTTTGAAGTTATTCAGTCATTCAGCTACAATCTCAAGTCGATTCTCTCGCTGCAACTCACACAGAAACAAACGTGTGGTATAGTCTACCACGTTTCTATTTTGCATCAAAACTGAATCTAAAAACAATCCATCAAATACTTCATTCAGCCCACCTATTATACACGTACACACCACCATTGTTATACAACTGTTTACATGTAATCCACCAAGATTACTCGCACACACCACCATTATAGACAAAGCATATTTTCACTAAAATACACATTCTGATTATTGCACTCATATGCACCTCCATATTTATGTAGTAACCCATGTGTTGTACTCTTATACATGTCAGGTTGTAAATGGTATGTATACGCATCGAAAGACAATGACTTCAGCTTCGCCATCAACAACAACGGTTTTTTCTTTTTCACAGGACTAACCGTGGTCATCCCTTTACCATCAGCAACTTGGTTTTTATTCTTCGTCGTATTCAATCGAACGGTTTCTTCATAATCATCGTCGTTTTGTACCTTAATTTTTTCCTTTTTTTAACGTTGTTCTGACCTACATCATTGGTTAGTCGGTCATCTTCTTTTTCTTCCTTCGAACCAGTCATTCTTCAATGTCGGAAGGTTGCTATGGTAACTTCGTCTTCGCCATTGATCTGTTTCCGGTGGTATACAGAATCGTGGGTAGGGGATGCTGGGTTAGAGGGCGGGAGACGATGTGTTGTTCAATTTTTAATTTTTGTTTTGGCGCTTCGTTTTTTTTCATTAATGTTGTTTGATGAGTTTTGCATGAAATCAGGGATTTTTTTTATGGTAACTCAACAGACAGTCTATGGTATGAGGAGGGTAGTTCAGTCTTTTGGGGTGGGTTAGACCTGATGGGCAATTGACTAAAGTCCATGGACTCTAATAGTAAATCGCCTATCTTTAAATAAGGTTAATAATTTAATAAAGGTTGAAACGATGCCCAAATGATGATTTCTATAAGTGTACCATATTAATTTTGTCTATAATATTTATGAAAAGACACTAACTTACCTATACGATTAATACAATACAACATAATCAACAACAAAATAATTTACAATAGTTCAACTCCCTACCTATTGATTAGTGCATTTGGCTATGGTGGCCTCTCAAACACAATGGGGCACATTAGTTAGTCCTTAGCATCTATAAGGTCATATAGAGTAAAACATTGAAATTAATGATGTCGATCTCACAAGGACTAATCGTTTGGGTGTATATCAAGGTAGCGTGTAATTGTTTCCAAGAGATCGTGTCGGTTCATAGATTTGTGGGCGATACGTTGAAGGAAAACAAATGGTAATTAAACTAGACTAAACTAGTTAAGCGATTAATATAAAAAATGAATAAATAAAGTAAGAATATACTTAGGAGATGGCAGAATCGGGAATCAAACCTGAGCCACTAAAAGATTAACAATTAGTAGGATTCGGGGTGTGATAATAGTGTAATATTTGGGTTAGGGAAGGGTATAATATATGTATTATTATTTTTAATGTTTCCCTAAAATTTCAAATTTGCAATGCATCTCGAGGTTAGGTGAGAGGGTCAGAGGGCACTGCGACCCCCCTAAACTCTCCTTTGTACTTGGGAGACTTTTGGTCCCCCTAGCTATTTTTTGATTTTTCTTATGGGTTACTTATAATAACGGCAATGAATAGTAGTAATTATCATGAATAAATAGAAAATTAAGATGTAAACGGACAATTTAATCATATATTGAGTATGATATGTTACATTGTGATATTGTTGGCACCAAGGCTTTTATATATATATATACTCCTAAGCACATATTAGAATATACAATAAAACACATACAATACTTCAATTGCATAACAGGCATTACGATTAGTTCGCCATATAAAATTGATTAGGATCATTTTCTTTGATCAACTTTCCTGTCTCGAAACTTCCACTACCATGTCAACCTGCTGATCTTACCTTATTTATCCACGACAACACCGAGACAAAGGGGATCATAATCCTATGATTCCTACGTATCACCCTACTTTACAAGGCATGAACCATTTTTCTTATAGTCCGGTACGAGAATCAGTCTCGAACCGCACCAGACCTTATAAACCATTTTTCTTATAGGTTTGGTTTTCATAAATTGTCCCTTAACACCGAATCGAAACCGAGACTGTTAACAAAAGAACCATCAGAGCGAACTAACCCGTTAGGTCTCCCATTCGTCAAACACCAGACCAACCGGTCTAGTAGAAATATTAAGCAGACTGGATTTTGAGAAGGTTCTTTCTAAAACACGTTGAAATATCATCAGTTGTTAATTTGTAGACATCTTTTCTATTATTTTAGATAGAATTGGCTGAACTTCTTTTGCAACGAAAAAAAAATACAGTTTTACTCTAATAGTTAAACTATACCCTTCGACCAAAAGAAAAAAAAGTAATCCTCCCTGATAATTTTTTTTTTGTCAAAAGCTTCCCGATGATCAAACCTTACCGGAAGATTTTAACTTTTTAGTAATAATCTATTTATTTATTGTTAAACACTTTTTTATCAAGTTAAACACGCTATAGAACGATCCAGAGGAAAGCAGAATATCCACTTTTCTTTTTTGCTTGGGCAGAACGCTAAAACTTTTATCTTTTTCTTAGCGCCATTTGGGCCCACTTGCCATATCATCCTCCTCCCAGTTCATCCACCAAATTTTCATGTTCCACGTGGCACACTCCTCACACAATTATAGATATAGATATAGAGGTACAGGCGCATGCATAACCCACTGAAACTGTATGCTTCTTCTCATACAAAAGGCGCTAATCTCTAGAATACTCTTTATCTCATCACAAAAACAACTAAGAAATGGAAGAAGAAAATGGTAAACGAAAAGGGTACGAACTGGCCGGAGATATCGTCGGGAAAAAAGTGAAAATGCCGGAGCATGTTAACATAACTGAGGCAAACCAAGAGCAACAAGAGGAAGAAGACAACATGATGGCATGGCTGACTCTCGACGAAGAGACGGCGGAGGAGCTGTCGAAGCTGCTGGAAACTGATGAGGCGTCGCCGGCTCCGTTCAAGGTAAGGTTCATGAATGGTCCGTACACGTCACCTGTGGCATGGTACTCGTCTGGTTATGTCACTATCAATGGTAACGAGGAGTCGTGTGGGTCGTCTTTCTCGGAGTCGGAGTCTTCAGTAATGGCGAGCGTGGACACGGGTCTTGGGATAGGGAGTAAAGAGTTTTCTGGGTGGTTTAGTGAAGAAAGTGGTGGCGCGTGGGGTTTACAAGCTGATGAGTCGCGTGTGGTAGCTGAGGAGTTGGCCGATATCGAGGGGTTTTTGTTCAAAGAAACGGACGGTTTCGATTTGTTTGACTGTTATAATCATGACGTTTCCAAAGATGATGATGAGTCGTGGGTAAAGTTTTTGGGTGAAGACTTGTTTGGATTGCAGTAAATAGGAAGGGTCGCTAAAATGAAAGTATCAAAACTCATTGAAAGTAATTAATTATTAGTGATTAAGGTTTGATTAGAACGATTATTACTTTATTTTCTGAACCAAGGATGTGAGAAAATCTTGTAATTAGTACTGATTTGGAATCTGTAAGGGTTTTATTTTAATTTGGGTCAGAAAATTTTGGTTTAAAAAAGTTGACTTTGGGCAAGTCTCAGAAGGGTAAAAAGGTTTTATAAGGGTAAACTCGTTTTGTGTAGTTGCTTTTTTTTTCTTTTTAGTTTTTTTTCAATTTAACATAATTTAAGAAAACAATTGCAACAATAACGTAACAAAAACGTAACAAAAAATAAATAAATTCATAAGTAGCACATATACTCTCCTTAAAGTACTTCCTCTCTGTGCTCTTTTAATTAATCTACACATAAATGCTACTTTGACTAATGGCGTTATTTCGAATCGAAAAACGCCTTCATTTTAATTTTTTACTAGACGTTTTCTTGGAAGAGTGTATCTTGTTCAATATAGGTCCCAAGTAAGGTTCATAAACCTTAATTGATTCACCCTTTCCCATTTTTCTTCACTATTCTTCGCAATATTAACAAAAAGTTGAAACATAGCCATCTATTCACTATAAAAGGTAATTTTCTTTCTAGTATATTATTTATTTTTATTTATTACATAATTAATTTTATAAATATAATATAAATGATATCAATTTTAAAAAATATATATATATATTGATCGTTGTTATTTGAGTTGACATTGTTTGGTAGAATCTTAATTAATGTAAATTATTTTATATTACTAGGTTGTGTTATTATGGATTTCATGTGGTTATTTTGTTTTGGTGGTAAAAAATTTAGTGATAGTATTAGTGTGGTTAATTATATCATAGAGATGTTTTTACGATCAAAGAAGGTGCTACAACTTGTAGACTAAACAATAATTATATTTGATTTTCAATTGGATCGAAAGAGAAAATAGTTTTGATTTACTTTGACGATGATAAATTTTTTCAAACCCTCCAAGATTTTTTGTTTTAGTTATCAAGGGTGTAAAGAACACCCAATATTGTTGTATGAAGATTTATATCGATACTAAAGAGAAATGTAAAACTATGGTTGATTCTCGACATGAAAAGGGTAAAGAAATTGCTATTGAGGAAACCATTACATCTTCCTCTCATACAATGATTCGTGAAACTATTTCTGATAGTGATAGTGACGATGAAAGTGAGAGTTGTAATGATAGTGACTCTATTCCCTCTGAAGAAGAAGGTGCAATGTTTGGTTTTTCTTGCGAGGGTGAAGATGTTCATAGCGACGATGATGATTTTAATGTCGGTATTCGACATTTAGAAATGATAGTTTGCCTCATAAAGCAGTATGTATAGATTGGACAACAATTCAACTATATTCATACGGAAATGAAATGAGCTTATCTTGGGTGTAGTGTATTCATCGAAAGAAAAACTTTTAATGGACATATTAAAAAGGGTAAAGAATATCGTTGGGATTGATCCAACAGTACCTTGGTGACACATAAATGTGAACATGCTGCAAATGCATGTTTGTGATATCTTCGCGCGGCATATTCGTCCAAGAGGAAAATATCGACGATTAGAAAATTAGGCATACATATTGCTAAAGTTGGAATTCTTGTCAAAAACCAACGAAAAATAACATCATTATATGTGAGACGTGTTCAATATGGTGTCAACCGATATAGAAACCAAAATCACGTTGATCCAGTCTCAGATATACAAGGATATTGGCCACTATATGTCATATGGGAAGGCATGGTGTGCTAACCAAAAAATCTCGAACAATTATTTGGAGCACATGAGACCACCTTTACCTCTTTGCCGAGACATTTTGGTGCAATGTGTAACACAAACCCGGGAACCATTGTTGAGTTTGAACACAAGTTAGTTGTGGACAACGAAGCAACTTTTAATATGGAAGTTTGGGTATTTCGTGCTTGTAAAGATGGGTTCAAATATATGATGCTTGTTTTCAGTATTGATGCAATTTATTTATACGGTAAGTATGACGGGAAGTTACTAATTTTGATAGGCTAAGATGCCAACAATCAATTGAATCCGCTATGTTATGCATTGGCTGATTGTAAATCAAAACATATTTGGAGATTTTTCTGAGCCGCCTTAAAAAATATTTACAATACAAAGGGAAATACGGTATACTCTTTGACCGTCATAAATGTATCTTGGAAGTTGTTGCTTTATTTTTTCCAAAGTTGGGGGCAGTCCATCGTTTTTGTGTACGTCACTTGGTGAGTAATCTAAATCACAAGTTCAGAAACGTGATAGCAAAGAAAGAGCTCAAAATTATTTCGTACAAAGCTAATAAGGGTGACTTAGATTGGATAGATGTCGTGCCAAAAAAGCTTGGACCCTTGCATATGACGAAGGATATCGGTATGGTAACATGATCAAAAATTTATCGGAGATATTCATTTATGTGCTAAAAAAAGGTGAGAGGGTTGCCTATAACGACCATTTTAATTTTAACTTGAAGTAGAACAACTAGCTATTTTGTAACGATGAGAAATTAAGGAGTTGAGTTACTAGCGCCTAACAATCTATAGTCACCACAAGGGACATGTAGAATTAAAAAAGTGAAAAAGAAGCAAAAAGATATACATGTGAGCTTTATGATCGGTAGCTGGTATATATTACGTTAAATATATACGTGGTAGGATGTCAAATGGTATGAGAATCATACACATAGTAAAGTCTATGCAACAATCTTGTTCGTGTAGACAATGGCAAATGTTTCATCGTCCGTTTGCCCGTGTGATTTTTATTTTTCAAACTCGCGACGAATCGCATGCATTGTATGTTTCTAAATATTTATCTCTCACAAATTACATATCGTCATGCGCTGGAAAGTTTAGGCCATATAAATAAACTTGACTATCCACAATATAACGGTTGTAAAAGTTGTGGCATGCAAAAGAGGATAATCACAAGAAGTGGGAGGACAAGATCACCTCGCATCCACAACGAGATGGATGTTCGAGAAATTCGTGGCGCTAGCAAATATGGTAAATGTCATCAATAGGCACAATCGTAAAATTTGCACATTTGTAAGCTAAACAATGTAGTTTTTCTATTAATTTGTAATCATTATCAAACTTAATTAGTAAAGTTTTTATATTCGTATTGTTTTTGATGTTTTTTTCTTTTTATGTACTAATTTTATAATATAGAGACCTGTAGCGATTTTGTGTTTTTTATTTATTTATTTTGCATAATGTAGTGCCCATAGTACAAATTTGATAAATAAATACTAAAAGCTGGCCTTACAAAAAACATTTTTCTGAAAGAGTCGCTTTCTTAAGAAGCGCCTCTAGTACAATGCTTCTCTGGCTAGCGCCTTATTCATAAAAACATTTTTTCCCTTGTAAGGCCAGTTTAATGAGAGATCTCGGGAGAAAACATGTTTCATAAACATAAATACAATGATTCCAAAAGGGGATTCAAACATAAACACAAAAATCATTGTATTTATTCAAACATAATAATCCTAAACATAAGAATCCAGATTCAAAATATAACCACAAAATTATCATTTTTGAATACCTATTACAATTTATCATCGCTTTCTTAATTTCTGCCTCGGTCGTCAACTACAATTCTGACAGATTTTTATCTTCTGGCATGAGCCATTATTTCCTCCATATACCCTCTTCAACCGTCACTCGATGCTGAACCATTGAACGCATGATCAAAATCCATTGATGGTACCATCAATATATTGATATCACGTAACCAGTATTAACATTTTCTGAAGTTGGGAACCCCGAGGATTATATCTTTGTCAGACTAGCGTTGACTCGATCTACAGTTTCGAGCATCCAAGTAACTTACATGTGATACTATTGTACCAACCAAACCAATCTAGGGTAGTAGTGCATTTTGACATTTCAAGATCGTATATGTTCAATGTATTTTTCTCGATGATTATCCCACAAATTAATATACCATTTTTGACAAATTGGTCAACCCTTGTTTGCCGATCCTCTCCAAATCCTCGTGTAATAGGTAACTTTCTCATTTTGTACAATATTTTGAGTTATGTACTGAACAAAGCCAAATTGACTCAAAACCCTATCCAGGTGCTACCACTCACTTTTAGCAAAGCATAACAAAAATACAACACTCAAATATATGTATGTGCCGCTCAAGCAAATTCGTGCCGCTTGAACTTGGCGATCACCATCGTACAATGTCCAACTGACTTACGTCAATAATAATAATAAATTATAAAAATTAGTGATACTAAATTAAAATATAATACTAATTATTTGTTGAAAGCGGATATGTATTCAACGTTACATGACTTACTTCAAATTGATCCAGCTCATCCAGATAGAATGAAAAATAATTTACAGCAGTATTTTTTCAGGAATTAGGTCCCGTTCAACTACGCGCCAAAATAAATTATTAGTATTAATATCACAAGAATAGTCTAACAGATAAAATAGTATTCTTGTACTTACTATGCTGACAATAGAGCATCCATAATGATTTCTGGTTGATTTCTTAATTGTTGTCGCAAATGTAAATGTTCCCAACACCAAATTTGTATCAAAGTAATTATAATTATTTGCAAAAATTAAATTTTTATTTATCATTTTGTATAAATAAATAATAATTCATATTCTAATACATGTAAGAGTGGAACACATCACGAAATATAGTGATTGCCCAAGGTTTCTAAACAAACACACAATCCACTATACAAATGCGCCTACACTGCCGACCCCCAACTATAAATACGTGCCACGAAAGAATTTTCACAAATTTAAGATATAAGGATAGCTCTACATTCTTCTTTAAACTAGGGATGAAATAATCACCAATGACATATAACCTCTCATACTGTCTCAAAGTCTCATCATCATCACCGGTGTACGGATGATCTAAAAAAGAAAATATAATTATAAAAATAAATAAACAATTATAAAAATATATAAACAATTATAAACAAAATTAAACTCACTTTTGAAAGTCTCTTTAATCCACTTTAGTAGTAAAACGTTCTTATTCCACTAAAATTAATACCCCTCCCCCTACCCACCCTTGGGTCTAGAATTCTGGCCAAGAAGTCGCATACACATCCCATCTATCTCTATAAAGTTGTCATAGCATATACCAGGTTCACCATCAATTGGTAACCCTAGAAAGAGATGAGTGTCATTAATAACATTTTAGACAAGTGAGCAACTAAAATAAAAAGAAAGCGACATAATATACGTGACTTACCTGTTATCCAAAGGATAGAGCATCCATCATTAGGATTCTGATTCCGACATGATAGTCATAACTTATACAAGAGTTCTTTTAGGTCTTGACCTGGTTTGGATTCAGAACGATTTGTAGTGTTCTTTTCCATCATAGTCCATTTAGGCTTTTGCCAAAGTCACTATGGATCCAATATCCAATGTTTTTGCAAATGAAAGTTGTATTAACTGAAGAAGAGGGGGATGATGATGATGATGATGATGATGATGATGATGGTGGTGGTGGAGATACAACATGTGATTCGGTATGTCTTACAAAAATGGACGTGGAGACCTTTTGACTAAACATATGCTCATACCCGAGAACATTTTTTCAGAATGCATTTTTTGCATACTTAAAATTGAGTTCAAACTATATCGGCCTTTTGTAATATTAATACAACACTAGCGAAATCTTCAAATTTATTAAAAAGAGAGACCTTTTCTTTCAAAAACTTTTCCTTTTTCTCATGAATAGTCTTGTTTTCACAGTCAAATTTACTGATAAGTTGTTATGAAACTTCCAAGGATTTTAATGACTCATGACTTCTTTCTTACTCTATTTTTCGATTTTTGGTTAAAACTTTTTTATCCTCAATAGACAACAAAAATTCTTCATAGAGAGAATCAAAACCTTCTTAAATATTAAAAAGGTACGACACATTATTATTTGACGAATGCTTAAGACTAGAAGACACCTTGTCATTTTTTATCATCAAAGAGGTTACTTTTTAGAGGTATGATCCTTACTTCTCTCATGTTCCAAGTATGTTTCATTTCACGTTGCATATTTGTTTGATATCACAAATGCAATCAAGTTTTTTGGTAATCTCTTTCTTATTCATTTATATGTTAGTATGCATGACTCTTTTCCTTATTATCTTGTTATATCTTCCGGGTTGACTTGTAAATTTTCCCTTTAAAGAGTGTAATTGGAGCCTATGAAAATAGAGGTCTAACATTACATATACACTTCAGTTGGTTAGATTCCACGTCATATATATCTAGATGTGGTAAAGCATAAATAATATTAGAGTTAGACTCTAATACCACTTCTTGACCCAATATATTGTCTTAGATGGGGTGAATATGGACATCTAAATTCAATTCAATCCATATAATGATGCAAAATTTGTAGATTAATAGATAAATATGATAGATGTACATACTAAGCTAAGAGAATAGTCGAGAAAAAATATAAAATACATAGGATTCACAATTTAAATTAGAACTTAACCAATAATCAAAGAGACAACTAATCAAGCACCTAACATGAAATTTCGAAGACCAAGATAAAAAACAATTGTATAGGCAATAAATCAAAAAATTGACATGAAAGAAATTAAAGAATTAGGGATAGGAAGCGATACCCGAGAATTAAAATGGTTCGATGCTTGTAGGCTTAGTCAACTACCAAGGTCTATTTTACCCTTAGAATTTTGCAAGATCTCGACTATAATCTTATGTGGAGTATACAACAATACTAATCAACCACTTCATAAACCTATGAAGCCTTCTGTTGTATCTACACCACACAAGGGTGTATGAAACGGTTGAGTGAGTATTATATTATATCATATGCCACACAGTCGTGAAGCCTTCTTATGTGTCTACACTAAGAAGTCAAGTATATTATCTATAATCTCTACAACTTCATACAACCCTGAATCCTTCTAATATGTCTATATTAAGGACTCAAGTATAATACTAATACTCTCTACCACTTCACACAATCATGAAGACTTTCCCGTGTCTACATTTACACGAGGATACATCAATCTTTTCTAATCTATGAAAATATGACGTCTTCTTTATGTGATATATTAATCGTATCAGGAGATATATTTTTAGGGGTCATTTGGACTTATTTGGGTATAAATCCCTATGTTTAGACATATTCACATTTCTTTCATGTTTTGTATATTTATTACTTAGATATATATGTGCATAATTTGTTTGTCAATTGTGAATCTCTTAGGTAATTGGATGATACAAGATCCCAAGACGATGATTAGAAGTTTAGAAAGAAAGGGCAAAACCAAATCAAGGCATTAAAGGACCAAATAAAATCAACTTAACAGAGTCACCACGTGCAATTGGAGAAGATTCTGCGAGATACCTTTGATTTCATGGTAAAACTTGAAGTTAGGAGCGCATGAGAGGTGAAAGTTTGTGATTTAGAATTGATATGAAAGAGTTATAAAAGTTGCAAATGCCTTGGCTCGAACTAGTCTCCTCTCCCTTGAAAACATTTTTGGGTTGACTTGGGCCATTCAGAAGGGGTCACAACACAAAATAATGTGTTAAAGCCTTAATATACAAGAAAATTCAAATTAAATTGGGTTAACATTCATTACACATCATTAAAATGCCAGCAGAAGGAAAGCAACACGCCTGGAGAATAAGATAGAGCCCTATTCCACCATTTCTTCACCTTATTCCATCCACCATAAGATTAATTTGTGTTCTTTTCTTGTCCTAAACATGATTATGATACTTTAAATCCTTAGTTTTATTATTTTATTATGAAATAATTATATTTATCTTGAGCTTGAATTTATGTATGAACATTGAATAATTATTGAGTGAATTTAATGTTATTTGGGATATTTATAGTTAAGTGAATTGGGTAATGAATTGAGATTATTACTTGTATATATCTTCAAATATAGGCAAACCCTAGACTATGAACCTGGCGGGAGGGGGGGTTAAAGAATATAGAGAATTCATATACATCCGGTGTGCATGAGTGATCATGATGGGCTTGACTACCCGGATAATCGTATAGGGTAATTACCTTTAGCATAGTCCCTTTATTTAAGAGTTCACTCAGAAGAGGTCTCTTGCGGTTATAGGTTGCCTTCTAAGCGACCCAGAAGGTAGTTAAAATCACGGTCACTATTGGGAATTACTTGCAAACTTGAGGTTTTATTTCTCATTATTATCCTTTTGTTAGCAATTTACTTTATTAGTTTAATTGTAATTAGTTTAGTTTATTTGCCTCTTAGTCCCTTAATACTGAAAACCAAACTAATATTCTATCATTTACTTTTGTCTTTTAGCAACCACAATAAAATCCATCTACGCTTCCTAGAAACACGATAGTAATTAACCTCCTAGTCCATGTGGATAAGATACTATAATACTTACTTATTACTTACGAACGATCCATACACTTGCAGGGAGTGATCTCTAGAGGTGTAGATTGTTAGATTATATTATCACACCTCTAGAGACGACAAGATCACACTTTTATTATGGAACATAAGGAACACTTGATGAAAGATTTATAGTAGTCTACCAAGCTTCTATACTCCTTAATGAGTCGATATTACAATACAGATTAAAATAAAATACAAAATATGGATAATATAGCTTGACTTTCTCTAGGGACTCTCTTTGAAGATATTCTTTGATAGCTTGAGATTTGGTGTAGAAATAAGACACTTTTTCTGATTTTAAAACTTCTGTTATAGTAGATAAATGCTCCTACAGATATATCCATGTGTCTTCTCACCATTGGTTGGATCTGCAAACGTATGAGGCCTAACTGTCCTTCATCTAAGGTCTAAGGTTGCAACAGATACTTTTGCAATGACCAAATATGTACTTCATTCCACTATCGGAGGTCTGATCCATATTTTACTGGAGGTCCAGTCTTGCCTTATTTAATTGATGGAATATTCAAATGTTTTTCACTACTCTCGACTCTTCAAAGGTCCATTATTATGATCTCTTTCAATTGATTTTCTCATATGTCCTTTGGTTATTCATATTTCTGCCTTATCAGTGGTCTGACCTTCAGTCTTTACTTGGCCAATTCTCAGATACTCTTTGGCTATTCGCTTCTTTCAAATTCGGAGGTCCGACCTTCAACTTATGGGGGTGTTATCAATTTAGAGTCTATTGGATTTTTTTAGATTTTAAAAACTCTATAGACTTTGAAAATTCAGTGGATTGTTTCAAATCTAAAAAGAATTTTACGGAAATTTTTTAATTCTTGCATAGAGTTTGATAGATTTTTTTAAATCCTAGGTAGATTTTGAAGGATTGTTTTTAATTTAAAAATAAACTAAAAAATAACATATTAGCCTCTTCCTACCGACCAAAATTACACAAACCTTGGATCAAGGAAGAATAAAGTGACAACATCTGGGAGTATGCCCTTATCTTTCATCTCAAAAAATAGTTTAACGGCATCATCTACCATTTGGTCTTTGCAAAGACAATGAACAATAGTGCTATAAACAATTATTCCAGGTTTAATATTCCTTTTTTCTGTGTCAAAAAAAATTCCTTTTTTCTAATACCCTAAGCCACTCGATAGTCTTAAGTGTGTCCCCTATTTTGCCTAGCCCATTTATTACGACCCCAAAGGTAACTTCAGTATGCTCACAAAGTTTCTCCATTGATATTTTATCGAACAACTTACAGGTCTCTTCTCTTCTATATTCAAGAAAGAGGCCCTTTGTCAAGGTGTTATAGGTATGAATATCAGGAATATACCCGCTTTTGATGAGACATCCTAACATAATAAAAATTATATGAGGAAGATACATGTTATTGACAACTCAACTTCCAAAAACATAGAAAAAATTATTATTTATTCAATAAATCGAACGAAACAAAAAAAACAAAGCGAATTCCAGTATGAAATTCAATACATATAATAACATCCAGAATAATAAACCTAATAATACACAAAAGTAAAAATAATTTTTTTTCTTACCTGAGTGGCGTTTGGAGGATTTTCTTTTTCTTCTTATGGCAGACTTTATGAAATCCCTTCTTTTGCCTTGATATTTGTAGAGTAGTTTTTTATATATACCCAAGCCCAAGAATCCTATAAAGTCCAATGACTTATAAAAATCCAAAACTTTATAATACCATAAGATTTTAAAGTATTTTAAAAACTCTTGATTGAAAATAGTTGAATTTTTAATGATTCTTTAGACTCGTAATTGAAAACATCCGGATTTTAAATGATTCTTTAAAATCCTAATTGAAAACCCCATTACTTTTGAAATTCAAAAAAATTCCATAACTCTAATTTCATAACACCCCTTTATTTTCTCGTTTTTTATGTTCTTCAACTATCCAATTGCATGTTGCATTGAGGCTCTGAGCTCTATATTCTGCAGTCTGGGTACCTGTAATTGACTGCCCATTGCATGCCGATTTGTATTTATACGCTCTCTCGCATGTAAATATAATCAAGAAATATATTCACACCGTTTTTTCAATTAAATAATATTCCAAAATATGGCCCTAGGATAATACTGATTAATCGATTACCAATTTTCCCTTGCTAGGTGTAATTTTTTGTTGCTCACAGTGGTGGACTTAAAGCCAACAAAAGGTGGCTTAAGCCCACCTAAAAGCAAAAAATATACATATAACTTCACTAAATTCAATTATAAATTCATTTAAAATTAAAATATAAAAATATTACCCTTCTATCTTAAGCCCCCTTATTCAATATTAAGCCTTCTTATTCTGCACATCCTAAGTTCGCCACTGGTTGCTCATTGTTAAAATGACGTGCTCAATGTAAAACGTGATTTATCTAGATTTAAAAAATGATGTGCTAAGTGTAAAAAAAATAACGTGCTCAATGTAATAAAATGTTTGACCAAAAAATTGTAAAAATGAATTGCTTAATGTAAAAGATGACTTGCTCAATATAAAAATTACGCGTTGAGTGTTAAACTCGTGCTTCATGTTTGACGATATTTATACCCAACAAGTCTTGAAACCCCCTCCTCAATACCCAAGGATTCCACCTTATTACATTATTTCTTCTTATAGGCCTAAAAAGAATCTAAACCAAATCATAATTAATTAAAACTAAAACCCCTAGACTATGTCCCCTAAATACCCCATATATACTAACCCACAAACTCCATTTTTTCTAAAAGTGCTCTCAACCCTCCCTCCCAACCCTTTCAAAATAATTCCACTACCACCACCAACAACGGCGTTTGATCGTTCTCTGATGAGTAGCGGCTGCAAAGCTTACCTTTTCAGGCGCATCTAAAATTATTCGAATGTTGTCGTGGTTCAACTTTAAGCATATACTTTTATGGACAAGTCTAGGAATTCACCAGATCTCTATTAATTTTCGAAGAAAAATTACAAAGCAGCGGTTCCAAGCAGCCATGGTGGAGTCGAAGCTTCCATGCTCAGGCGGAGCTTTCATGAATTTTCCATGGAGTTAAAAAAGTTCAAATTTGTAATATGGTAATCTAAAATATTCAAATTATACTCACATTCTTTCACTTGTTCCTTGTTTATATAATCGTAAACTACCTATTCCATATGTGACAACATGAGCATATCTGAAATTGTGACTAAAATAGTTTTTCCTTTTGGGAATCAAATTTAATTTTGTTTCCATGTAAATTAAGCGTGATATTTACATTGTAATATTAAAACAAAAGGGTTTTTGTTCTATTTTTGTTGAAATTGAGCAATTATTAAGTGATTTTTGACATATGTAGTGATTTTTTAGCATACTTGGGGATTTTTCGACATACCCAGTGGCTTTCGAGCCGACTCAGATAATTTTGGAGTCTACTCAGTCACTTGTCGAGGTGACTCAATGAATTGTCGAGCCGACTCAAAGAATTGCTCGAGTCGACATAGAAACTGCAACCCAGTTGTTTTTGTCTTATGTGGGTTTGTTTTATTTGAAAATGTTTTAGTATTTAGTCATCCATAAATTTGCTTGTGAGGTCTAAAAAATATTTTTTTCTCTTTCCATCTATGTGTAAATAAACCAGTGCTTAGAATCCCATGGGTCAATCATCCATGTTAAAAAATGTGTGTTTAATGTAAATAATAAGGTGCTCGTTGTAGAAAATGATGTGCTTAGTGTTAAACTCATTGCAAATTATGCTCAGTGTCAACATCTGCGATGGCACGATGGTGCTCAGTGTAATCACCAAAAATATACAACATCACTATCGAAAATACTCCGTGTTCGCGTGTTCTTTTTTATCTTTATTTTAATTTTATCTTATTTAAAAATATTTTAGATATTTTGTAATTAATGATCTTTTTGACAAAAATAAATAATTTAGGTTTCTTTTAAGAGAAATCTCTTTCCTAAATTTTTGTTGGTAAACTCGTACTCATATAAGTTCCGAAAAATGGAAAAGAACCCGCTGCGATTAGTTTACCGACTAAATGGTCATCTAATTTATTGGTGTAAATTTAAATCGAGTCAATGAACTTGGGTCCAAAATGGCTCTCCTATGTGTATAAAAAATAAAAAAGAGAAAAAAAATGACGGTGAACTCATAATTAGACTTCGCAGATGTTTCCTTTTCCCCTCTTCTAGACAGCAGCAATTGTATCATTATAAAACCGTTTACATTTTCCTTACCTTATAATTTTCCTTACGCGAAAATCAGAAGATTCCTATTTAGCCATATCTGCCGTACGCATCCAATATTTGAACACCCTTATTTATTCCAAAGTTGTAATGTCTATACAATTATTTCTTCATTTCCAGGAACAATATAACTTGTCAACTCAACTCCGTGGCATCTTAATCTTCATTTACATAAACAATATAAATTCGTCATTCTAACAATCTACTCTTGACTGGGTTTCATATTCCAACTACAAAACTTTTAAGTCTATCAAATTTCGAATCTTTGATCAATGGACAAAATGCAGCTATTTGAACGTGTATTCAATTATTATGATGAAAATAAAGATGGCGAAATATCAGCGACAGAGCTACAACAACAAGTGGGAGATGAAATGTCGTTAGAGGATTTGCAAAAAGCGATTGTGTCAATGGATTCAAATGGTGATGGATCATTGTGCTTAGATGATTTTGTTAGATTAATTGAAGAAGCTAAAGAGGAAGAGAAGGTGAATGATATAAAAGAAGCGTTTAAGATGTATGAAATGGAAGGTTCTGGTTGTATCACACCCAAAAGTTTGAAGAGGATGTTAAGCACCTTGGGAGAATCTAAATCCATGGAGGAATGCAAAATGATGATAGCTTATTTTGATCTTAATAGTGATGGTGTCCTTAACTTCGATGAGTTCAAGGTTATGATGTTGTGAGGGATTTTGTGTACATACTACATACATTATGATTTTATGATTATTTTATTTGTTTGTCTCATTCTAGTATATAACTCATTCGTTGGAGTGAAATATTTCACTCCCAGTCCTTGTATAGAGAGAATTGTTTTGTTTAATAACTTTGATTTTCGTTTTCTTTTGGCTTAGTATACTGTAAACTGTGTATGCGAGGTTCTGAAATGTACTTAGATGATCGGTTAAGCTTATAAATCTTATGACAGAAGAAATTCATACTCAATCGAGAAAAAACTTGAGACAATGAAGAGAAAATGATATGAGACTGAAAATAATGATGAAGGTAAGTATACGAGGTAAATGAAAATGATAACTAGAGATATGAAAAGATTCATGGGGTACACTAGATACTAAAGCTGCGATTTTCTTAATAGCTTCCCTTGTTCTTAGAGCTTCCGGAAGATCCTTGATAAATATCCAAGCCGGCACCTTGTTTATTTCGAAGTTACGAAAGTTGAAATAGTAAGGCATTGCACTGCCGGCTAATAATAAGGTTCTTCCAAAAGTAAAGTAGAGGTCTTTCTCAAGAACCAAATCGCGATCATCTTTGTTTTTGAATTCAAAAGTAAACCACCCGCTTTGATGCACCGATACCTTGCATTTCACATCCCATTCTTTGATAAGACAATGCATTTCCGCCATACCAGTGAATCTTTCAGTAACATAGCTAATGAAGATATTCAAGTAGTATTCTCTTCCTTTTACAGACTTTGTACATTCTATTACAACCAACGCTTCGGGTGCTAGTCTTCACAGATCAGCTGCGAAAGGACAGGGAGGACAGGAACATGACGCCTTAGGTGGAGATCAAGAATTGGTAAGGTATCAATGGTTGATAAAAAAATGGTTGAATAAAAACCTATCTACTTAGAGCTTATGTGCAGGGACATTGTGGAATGTATTTTTTGGATCCATGATTGATAAGATTTGGAAGATAAGGAATGATATTGTTTTTAATGGGGAAGCATTTCCTATAGCTAAAGCAGTGATCAGGAAAGCCTACTTTCTTGCGTTTAAGTATTTACGAGTCTGGGGCATGATACCATGAAGAGTGGCCAATAGTAAACAACATGTTAACTTCATTGGATGGAATAAACCAATTAAGGAGAGGTTTAAGTTGAACACTGACAGTAGTTACAATAAAAGGCGGACCTGTGGAGGAGGTGGTGGAGTGATTTGAGACGGAGAAAGTAACTGGATATGCGGATTTTTGATGAAAAATTATTGGGATTTGGTCACAAGAATTGAACTCATTGCGCTTAGCCAAGGTCTAAGCTTGGCAAAAGACTTAGGCTTGACGGAAGTGGAGGCCGAGATTGACTCGTGTGAAGCTCTGGAAATGCTTGGACTGTATAACTATCGGAGAAGACCCGCGACAGTTTGGATTCATCGTATTAGGCAAACTCTCAGCAAGAATGCATCCTTTAGTGTACGTGGTATATTTAGAAAATGTAATTTATGTGCGGATTAGTTAGAAAAGTTGGGGGTGTCACAAGTAAAGCAATACCATAGATACAATGATCCTCCAAATGGAGTTTGAAGTATTCTCACAGGCGGTCGAATGGGCTGCAAGATCCCTAGATTGATTCATAGCCTTGGTTTAATTTCTGATGTACTAAACTAGTTATTTATTCTTGGTGTATCCTACGATCCTTTCTAGATCTCCCTTGTATTGAAAAAAGCTTTGACTAGGGAGTTGAAATTGGAAAGAATTAGAAATAAAGAAATCTTTAAAGCTGTAATGCAAAATTACATATGAATAATGATTAACCAGTTGTGATTAGCTCACTAGTCAGGGTCTTGGTCATCTGATTTAGTGGTGCAGGTTTGGACCAAGTCAATGACTCCGAGCCCAAATTGTCTCTCCTATGTAACGAAAAAAACCTTTTCATGAATAAAATAAAAGTAATCTATTCAAAGTACCGTCATAAAATAAAAAACGGGCCCTCCCTAACCCCTTTATTACCGTGAATACCAAATCCAAAACAAAACCCATATAGAGTTACGGGAAAACCATTCCCTTCTCTACACTGTTATTTCTCCCCTCTCTCTCTCTCTCTCTCTCTCTCTCTCTCTCTTCACAAGAAACCCGTCGCTCCCTCTTCTCCCCTCAGAATACCGTCACCACTATTAAACCATTCTAAACCATTAACAAACCGCCTCCGTTGAAGCACTCTCCACCATCATCACGAACACCAACCACCTCCTTACCATCTCCACCATCTACCATGGATCTGCAACTGAAGAGAACCTCCAATGGGTAAGAGATCTGTGTTTTCCCTTTTTTTGTTCATATCCAGTGTGAAGAGATTAGATTATTTTTTGTTATTTTCATTGTTTGCAGTGACACATGGGTACAAGGTGTTTGAAGAGATTTTTGTTTGTTTTCTGATCCAACGAGTTTGAAGATATTTCAATTTGTTTTTGGTTCCACCGAGTTGAGTTCGAGATGGGTCCGTACACATCTAGGTCGAGATGGGCCTGTACCATTGGGACCTGTGTTGTTCAATCGAGTGTGAAGGTCTCGAGATGGGTACAACCTATTGGGCCCTGTGTGGCCATTCTCCACCATCAATAGGTGATGCGTGTTTCATGTTTCATTGTTTTTATGTTTTATCACGTTTCAGTATATTTTTAAACAAAAAAACAATGCTTCATTGATTTGCAGAAAATCAATGAAGGTGAAGAGAACCAGTCTGTTAGATCTGCTATATCTTAGAGTGTGAAGAGATGTCTATTTCTTTTTTGTTCCAGGAACAAAATGTGAACAGATTTCATTGGATTATGTTGCAGTAACGAAGAGATTTCTTTTTTATTTTTGTTGGAACAAGTGTGAAAGAGATTTATTTTTATTTTTTGTTGCAGCAAATGTGAAGAGGTTTCACTTTCTTTTTGTTTCGGCGAGTATGAGGAGATTTTGTCAAAAACCCTATAGGGTTTGTACCCCTTGTGAAGAGATTTAGTTTGTCCTGGTCTGTACCCACTTGTGAAGAGATGTAGTTTGCCGCGGGTATGTACCCATCCAAATGTTGTGAAGAGAAGAGATTTAGTTTGGCTCAACGGCTGGATATGGTCTATACTTGTTATTCTAACAGGGACTGTGTCCACCTGAACTTTGACATATTGAAATTGAGTATGTACCAACTTGAACTTTTACATGGATAAGAATCGGTAAAAATATGACATAAGTAATAAACGGCACAAGTCCTTAAAAAATGGGTACGAGGTTAATGTGTGCGCCCCCATTTTATATAACAAATGATTTTAGCTGTGATAAAAAGGTTAGCGGGTACGTACCCACTTAACCGTTGTTAGGTACGTACCCATAACGAATATGAAATCCAAATAAAAAAAATTAAATAAAACTAATTAAATTAAATAAAAAGAATATATAAGTAAATTGGTCCAACCAAATTTATAACTAAGAATTTTATAAGAAGATCTAAATAAATAGAATTTCAAAAATAACATTTAGGCTAGAAGTCTAGTAATTGTATTTTCCTCATTAAAAATACCTACATGCAAGGCAAATGACTCGGCCGTCCAACAATTAGCACAAATGTGTGTATTGACCAACGATGGAAACAAGTTGCAAAAATAATAACCTTAAAAGATCATTTGGAAAGTTTAAGACAGGGTCTTGTTTACGCAAATGAGATAGTTATAAAAAATTTATATTACACTTTTATATTAAAATGGTATATATATTACTTCTTTATTATAACACATGTAACACACTATACAGGATGCGAATACTAGATGTTTTTTCGGTTGAGTTAACGGTTATATTATATTAATAAAAGAAGAGAAACTAAAATAGTACAAGAAATCACCTACCTAGATTTAAAAACTTAAGATGCAACTAAAAAATCAAAAATAACTATTTTATACTATTAGTACATGATAATCTTTTGAGAAAATTACCCAAGGGGTCTTGATCACATCACCCCGGGACCTAACAAGACCGGTTAGATTAACTGTTCTTACTAAAGGCCACAACCTAATTTTAACACTACAAGCCTGATTTCCCAATTACCTTCTTACCCTCTTTTGTTTTTATTTCTCTATATATATTAACTTTTTTACATTTTATTCTATACCCTAAAAAATTACTCACAATTCACGCCTCTCAATTCACGCCTCTCAATTCTCTCTCTCTCTCTCTCTCTCTCTCTCTCTAATAGTGTGGTCTGATACTTATGAGTAGAGCTCCGTTCACTGCTCCTCACCGTGGCTGCTAGGTGGTGGTGCGAAGACTGAGCTTCGTGAAGATCTGTTTGTGCTGCTTTAGATCTGTTCGATACATGGCTGCAAATCAGAAAACGAATGAGCTAGAGAAGAAGAAGGTCGGAGGTTCGATGTGGTGGTGCGAGAAGCTGCAGTGGCGGAATCCTTTGTCTTCGAAGGGAGTGAGTTTTTGCCGTGGATCTGGAGTGAACGTATCCACCGGAGCGCCGCCGGACGAGCATCTGAGCAATGGCGAACGAACGAGCACCGCCATCGAAGGCTTCACGTGACAGTTGCAGCAATGGCCCATTTCCAGAATCAAATACACAATGGAGAAGAACGACGTGGCTACCCTCCGGCAAAGCTCTCGTTCTTCGTTGAAGGCTGAAGCTAAATCAGAATTATTTCCTTCAAAGCTTGTGCCTTACGCGGTAAAGACAACACTGATGCTTTTGGGAGAAACATATTTATGAGTTAAATTTGTATAGTAAAGTTAAAAACCATTACCTTGTTGTTCTATTGATCGCAAATCAACAGAGAAAATGAGAATTAAAATATGAGAATGAAAATGAAGGGAAAGAATAAGATTTGGAAAGCTTCTTTGTGTAGATGCGAAGATGCGAAGTAGGATTTGTGAAGATGCTCAGTAAATTATTTGATTTGGCTGTTTCTTTTTCTTTTACAGTATATTCGCTTATTTCTTTTCTTTGTTGACAATTTTAGACTGTCAACGTGGAGTGGAGATCATGCTCACAGTATATTTATTTTCTTTTTTCATTTTGGTTTCCTAACTAATAAATGAACTAACTATTATTTATAAAACTCAATTAATTTCTTTTTAATACAGCTATTTCTTTTTATTTTTGTCCTAATATTCCGTTATAATTCCAAAAACTTAAAAAAATAATAATCTAATACTCAGTAAAGTTACTGAGTAAACGAGCATGCTCAGTAAAACGACTCAACAAAAAAATTCGAATACTCAGCAACTTTTTTCCATACTCAGCACTTTTTCCGATATTCAGTAACTTTTTCTATGCTCAGTACTCCATGCTCAGAACTTTGTCCATGCTCAGTACTTTATGCTCAGCACTTCTTTTTTCATGCTCAGGACTTTATGCTCAGTACTTTATGCTCAGTACTTTATCCGGCGGTGGTCGGTGGTGGTCGGAGGTGGTCGGTGGCCGGAGGTCGGAGCTGGAATTATTAATAGTTAATGACAGAGGAGAGAGAAAAATTAATAAAGGAGGAGAGAGATTAATGGTAATGGAGGAGAGAGAGTAATGGTAATGGAGGAGAGAGAAGAATCTATTTTTTTGTCTTATATACACTATAAGGGTAGTAAAGGTATTTGTCAATTTTGAGGCCTTTAAGTAGAACAGAGAATCCACTTGGTTCCTATATGGCTCTAAGATGGTCCCCAAGACCCCTTGGGTAATTCACCCTAATCTTTTATTATCATTTAAAAAAAAAATGGAAGAACAAGAAAAATAAAATATAAAAAATACACTATTTAACCTTCTTGATAACCATTTCTCGAATAGTTGGATCACCTCTCACATCAAGATAATTTCTTACTCTCTATATACACCATACACGGTGGCTCCAAAAGTTATCCTCCAAGTCTTTCTCCTCTAATTTTCTAAAACGTTTAATTTCTTAAGCTATTTCAAAATACTCAAGAGAGTATACATAGTCTTATATCCTTAGCATATACACAATCGAAGAAAAGATGCTTATTTGTGTCAAAGTTTTCACAACATTATGCACAAAGTGGATCCAACTCTAAATAGGTCGTATGATCTTTTGTTTAAGTCTCTTCCTTAATGCTATCCAAATAAAGATGGGATGTTTAGGAGTAACGCATGAATCTCAAATAATATTGGTTCAATACCTCACAAAAGATCTACACGTAAATAAATCATAAGGTTTCTTACATAAAATATAAAAAAATCGCTAGATACCTCATGAGGGACAAGATGACTAGCCGAAGAGAACCACCTAGCCAAGATACTTTCTCTACCATTTCCATCAATCGCCCCTCGAATCACCTCTTTAAGTTGCTAAAAATTCTTGTAAAGAGAAGAATCTACCTTTCTCGGTTTTCACTCTCAAAAGCTTATATTTTGAAAATGCTCTCCATGAATCCATTTGATCAAAATGAGTCTTTTTTAGCAATGATCATCCAAAGCATTTTCATAAGTAGTGTCTTATTACAAGTCCCCCAAATATTTCAACCCAAGCCCACCTTCTTCTTTCAGCACAATTTTTTTCTTAACTCACTTGTGGCGGCTTCCTATCCTAATAAATTTTCCGACAAATACTAACAATACGATCTCGAACACCTATAGGAACCGGGAAAATAGTGAACCAAAAACAAATCATACCTTGAAGTACAGATCTAATATGTCCCAATCTTCCCGCAAAAGAAATGAAAGAAGCATTCCATGATCTCACATACCCCTCAAATTTATCAAAGTTATGTAATCTTTTGAAAGTAAAATGAAAGAACCATGATGAACACCTAAATATCGGAAAGGCATCATCCTATTTTCCAAGTGTATAGTTGCCAAAATACTTGCAAGCTCAGCACTATTTACCCCCACATAATAACTATTTGACCTAGTTACATTTAAATGAAGACCCAAACAATCACCAAAAGTTTTCAAGCTATCCATAACAATCTTAACTGAGACATAATCCCCTTTGGAAAGAAGCATTAAATCATCGGCAAAGGAAAGATGACTAAATTTTTCTTTATCACACCTCGGATGGTTAATTTTTTCCCTCACCTCTATGTGAGGGATGGTATATTTAAGGGAGGCTCAGATTTGTGAAAAATCTTGCAAACGCTGCCACTGTTAATTTGTTGTCTGATTTAATGATGAAGCAAAAAGTAAAAGTAGGCTTCATATAAAAGGTTCTTGAATTGAATAACCTTAGAATATGAAGATTCAAACATCTAATTCTCTTTGAAGTTCAACCTCATGTTTACTCCAATAAATTGTATAACAACAACTAGTATAATTTTCTCCGAGTTTATAGATGAAAATCTTCACAAAGCCTTATATAAAACACACATATAATATAACACGCTTAAAATATAGCCAAAGCTGGAATATGTATATAAAATATATAAATATTTTATAATGTAGCGAAGTACTATAGATACTCATCTTATGTTTGTATAGTTATGAGAGAAATGCATAGATACACATCGAAGATAGTGATTATATGTATCGATATATTTTATTATTTTCTTTTAGCTAATTTTTACAAGTAATAAAATGATTTTTAACTTCTTTTATATATAATAAAATTATGAATTTTGCACAATCAATTATGATTTTTTATTGGCCAAATACCTTCAGGTACGGGGCATTTCCTAGTATATATATATATATATATACACACAAATTTTTAAAAAACATGCTCTAAATCAGAAAATCCATATCCTCTCAAAAAAAGAAGCAACCATATAAAAATGACACCATCACCCATCGTTGGTGGAGCTCGAAAGCTCCATGACTCAGTTTATGAGTTGATCAGTCAGAGGTGGAGATAGAGCTCACTGTTGGTGGTGTGACATCTAGATCAAAGAGGCTCCATGGTGGTAATTTTTATAGGCTTTGAAGTTGGAGCTCAATGTCATAAAAGAAGGGGTGGTTTGAAGGCGACAACCTTTGATCTAGATATAGATATCGTGAATGGCATTGAGAAATATTCGATACGCTAGTGGTGGTGGTCGTAAAACTTCTATTGGTGATTGGTGATTGAGTGGTGGTAGAGGTGGTTGGTTGCTGAGTTCCAATGGTTGCATGCAAAGATGATCAGTGCTCACTGTACATATTTTTGGTATTTTTTGTGAAGAAGAAAGATCGGTAGATGTAATTTTTATATGATTCAGTTTTTTTTGTAGAAAGTTATTTTAAATGTAATTAAGTATTTATTTTTCGTTGCTCGGTGTAGTGGTGAATAAAAAAGATTCAAACCGATCTTTAAACACAACCTGATCTAAGCCGACCTGAAAACCCTTTTTAAGCATAACAAAATTTTAGGGTTGGACCAATTTTACTCAAGCTCGGCCCGTGATTACACGAGTAGGTTTAATATATTTGTCCTTCAATTTTGGTTTTAACTCGAGCAAAGCGAACCCATAAATAGGGTCACCTATATCACCTTTTCCATACAAATTTTCAATGTGGGATTTTTCGTTGGGCACATGCACATAGAAGATGGACATGCTAAGCCAAATTTCTCGCACATGCGATGGACATCGTGCTAATTTTCTCACAAAAACGTGCCTACAAGCCAATTTGTTGGATTTTTTTTATCCCACGTCGGTTGAGAATGAGATTTGTAGATCATCTTTAGCTTATAAATACTAACACAAATCCTTCTAAATTGTTGTGACTTGAAACACACTCATTTCCCTCTCCCTCTCTGCCTTATCCCACTTTGTGATAGGTTTTGGTTCAGAGTATTATTTATTATCTTTTGATCCATATAAGTTATTAGTTATTTCACTTTTTAGGCTGATTTTGAATTCAAATATTATTATTATTATCCCTTATACCTTATCTCATTTGTGATGGTTTTTGGTTTGCAGGTAGGTAGTATTATTTATTATCTTTTGACCTCTTTGGGTTATTAGTCATTTCAGTTTTGATCATTTAAGGTTGATTTTGCATTTAAATTTTTGTCAATGCTTTGGATTTATGATGCCTCCCTATTTGTGATGAATTAATCTACTCGTGAAACGTCATCTTAGGTGTAATATGTGTTTATTTGAGGGATTTTTCCCTATTATTTGATATATTCCAGTTTCTTACCTTGATTTAGAGAATTATTACTTCTAAAGCATTTTTAGTGTAATTTTTGTGTTAAATGTGAAACTCTTAGGTAAATTAATTATAGTAGATGTCAAACCAATGTCAAGGAGTTAAGGAAAGAAGATCCAAGGTGAAGTTTAGAGTTAAAAGGAAACAAAGTTGAATTAAGAAAGGACAAATTGTTAAATATATCTGCCAAAGCTGTAACGGCGTCCACTGTATTGAAGACTACAGAATTAGGTTGTGAATTTGAAGGAGCCATTATAGTGTTAGATAGATCTTTGAATTACGGTTGTTTTGATAGGTCGTACACTAAATTTGGCCAAACAACGAAAGAGATTTGACCAGATCATTCAGCAGTATTTATCATGACCTATATTTTAGGATACAAATGTGAATTGGAAAACAATTCTAATAACTTGACGTCCGCTCCAAGTTTCGACCTAACACCTATAAATACAACTATTTACCTTTGTAAACATTATCTCTTGGCTGCCTAAGCTTAATATACATCCACAAATCATCATAGAAGCAATTAGGAAGATCTAGAGGAGGAAGAAAGAGTTGAAGTATTACCACATCAATTCTACACTTTTTTCATCTCTATTCTTTGAGTAAATTAGTATTAGATCTACTTTGTATATGAATGATTTCTAATCTATTTATTCCAAGTTTTACTATGCATAATTTCTTTTTAGGACTGTAATTATATGAACAGTTGATTATTCTTTTTCAGTTTAATTTGAATATGGTATTTTATTATTTGATTGATTTGGGTTTTAATTAATTTTCCATTGACTATATTCTTTCTTCAAATGCTATATCTTCTTTGATCAATTAGGTATAGCCCTTAGTAATTAGGCTATTCGTTAGTGGCGACCATCATCCGTAAGGGGGATCTAATTACATAACTAGGATATAGACGTGCGGTATTCATTGTTGAGTTTGTCGGCCTTAACTAACTACGTAGCCAATTGGGTAAAAACTTAATCATCCAAAAGTAGCTTATTTTCATGCTATCGGGGTTAGTAATACCGTAGGATAGCTTCCTAAGTCTACCTTGACGGGAGTTAGCAAGACATTAGAATCTTGACTATTGTGAAATTACTCATTCACCCTTATTCTTAGTAATCATAAATTTAATACGATAGGTTCATACTTAAATCTCCTTATCTTATTGTTATAATTATTTATTGTTTATTTTATTATTTACTTCACTTACTTATTTTTTAATCAAAACAGTTAAAACCATCTATTCTAATATTGAACATGAAGTTAGGATAACAACTTAAATCCCTGAGGACGAATCTTATTTATCAACCATAACTTGTAAACGATTTTTGCACTTGCAGTGAGTTTCTCGTGGTAGTATTGGGTGTGTGATTTTTATTATATTTATTTATTCATTATTTTATCACACCTCTACCGCTACCAGTTTAGCAATTTATATTTTACCTCGTTGGTTGGAATTTGAATTGAATATCTGATATCTGACTCCTAAGGGGTTGAATTTGAGTTTAATATTATTTTTTAACATTTTTCTTACCAACTCGAATCCGATCTAATTTGGCTTTAAATCGTGCTCACCCAACCTTACCAAGTAGGGTTGGATTTTCAATTATCAGACCGACCTAGTTAAGGATGTTTTATGATTTAGGGGATACGACCCAGGTAACCGACCTAAGCTCACCGATAGCTCAACGTAATATTGTATTGCTTATTGTAAAAAATGACTTGTAGATTTGTATAAAATGACCTGGTCAGTGCATTAAATGAATTGCCCAGTGTTAAAAATGACGTGGCCTAGTGTTAAATAGGACTTGCTCAATAAAAAATGATGCGATCAATGTCAACCATTGACATTGTCCAGTGTGACCACAAATGACATTTGCACGACGATATTCTGTATAATTACAGGCAGGGTGGAGCCAGGATTTTACGGTATGGGGCCAAGGGAGTTCGGGGGTTCTAATTTTTTTTGCAAAATAGGTCCTTATATTATGCAAAATTGAACTATAAGCCCTTTTATTATCTAAAAATTGTAGTAAAGTCTCCATACTACTTTTTTTAAAATTATTTACCTATAAATTCCTATATTATATAAAATAATATTTATTTTACTATAAAATAAATAAATTATCCATATATAAAAAATAATTATAGGTCTAATATATAAATTTTAAAAATTAGGGGAGGCCAAATGAAGATTTAAAAAAAATTAAAGGGCTTATAATTTTTTCTAATTATAATTTTTTTTTTTTTAAATAGGGGGGAAGGCAAGGCCGGAGGCCCCCAAGGCATAAGTTGCCCCTGCCACTGATCACAGACGATACTCATATCATTATCAAAGATACTTACTATCGTAAAAAGTTTGCACGTATTATTTGTTTTTTGTATTTATTTAAAAAAATTTCTTATTTAAGAATATTTTAGATCTTTTATAACTAAAATGGTTAACAATGAATAAAAAATTCAGATTTTCTTTACATAAAAAATAATCTTCCCAAAAATTTATAGGTCCTTCTTTTTGGAACAATAAATTCGATAGGTCTAAAATTCTATAATATATGTTTCTACGAAATTATTTCAAATCTAAAACATATAAAACATATAATGATGTCGACGTTGACGATTTTGACGGTTCTCCTTTCTATGAGATTCGTTGGAAGTCTCAACATTTAGAGTTTCTCTTTTTACTCCGATAACTTTGAAATGGTTCAAGGTATTTACAGAAGTGCAGGTCTTCAATGACAGATTTCTCCAATCATTGTCGAAATGAAGAATTGGTTGACCATTTTTCCTGAATAGAAGGTTATTCATATCAAACAATCTTTTAATATTGCAGCGGACGCTCTAGCTAAGTGAACAAGGCGAGATATTAATCTATTTCAATAGAAGGATTACTCACTCTTTGGAGCGATTAACTTTTTAACTTTTATGTGTAATAACAGTTAGTTTTTCTTATCACCGGACAATAATAAAGACGGTAAACTCATAATTACTAACGAAAAAAGAACGGTAAAAAAAAAGTTGCCCAGATATCTATGTATATTTCTTATGTAGTCGTGGTGCGCGAAAGTTGGTCCGAACAACTATATATAAAAAAAATGTTAAAATCATAATAGGACTTTTTCTCCTTCTAGACGGCAGCAATCGTTTCATTAAATGTCGTTCACGTTTACATTTTCCTTACCTTAATATATATTTTCATACGCGAAAATCAGAAGATTCCTAGTTATCCGTAGCATCTGATATTTGAACACCCTTCTTTTACAACGTTTTAATGCCTGTACATTTATTTTATTTCTTCATTTCCAGGAACAATTCAATGTGTCAACTCAACTCCGCGGCATCTTAATCTTCATTCACATAAACAATATAAATTCGTCATTCTAACCATCTACTTTCACCAGGTTTCATATCCCTACTTACAAAACTTCCAAGTCTATCAAATTCGAAAATTCTGTTAATGGATAAAATGCAGCTATTTGAACGCGTATTCAACTACTATGATGAAAATAAAGACGGGGAAATATCAGCGACGGAGCTACAACAACACGTGGGAGATGGAATATCCATAAAGGATTTGCAAAAGGCCATGGTGTCAATAGATTCAAACGGTGATGGATCGTTGTGCTTAGATGATTTTGTTAGATTAATGGAAGAAGCTAATAAGGAAGAGAAAGTGAATGATATAATAGAAGCGTTTAAGATGTATGAAATGGAAGGTTCTGGTTGTATCACAGCCAAGAGTTTGAAGAGAATGTTAAGCAGCTTAGGAGAGTCTAAATCCATGGAGGAATGCGAAATGATGATAGCTTATTTTGATCTTAATAGTGATGGTGTCCTTAACTTCGATGAGTTCAAGGTTATGATGTTGTAGTAGATTATGTGTACATACATGATACATGATGATACATAATTATTTTATTTGTTTGATTGATTGTAGTATAACTCATTCGTTGGAGTGATGCATTGTTTTTTCTGGGGGGTTCAGATGGAGTGAAGCATTTTCATTCCAATATTTCTTGTATAGAGATTTATTTTTTATTTTTTTTGGTCGCTTGTAAAGAGATAATTGTGTAACTTTGTTTTTCGTTTTCTTTTGGCTTATTTTTAATTAAACTATGTGAAAAAGGTTTAAAAGCACTAGATGGTCTGTCGACCACTTTCATTTGCCTAATTACTCAATCGATAGTACTAAGGGCAGAGCAACATAGTCGTCGACTACATATAGCATGCTTGTTCTTTAAATTAATAAATTTGGTTGCTTATTTAAATAGGTCAATAAACTACATTCTCAGAACAAGATGGAACATTAATTCAATCGGTCATACTAAGGTCAATGATGAAGCGAGTTAGCCAAAACGAATTTTCTTTCAATAGTGAACTAATGGTCGCATAAAATTAAATATTCAAAGAAGCTCAACTTAATATGCTCAACAACTCCGCAATTTTTTTCAAGTTACAATACAAACCAAAACAATTGCAAAGTAAATAACGTAACCAAAATTAAAGTTCCAAGTGACAACATTGATTAATTGTGTCCTATTTAAACATAAACACCAGAAGCAAGAAGTAAAAACAACGATCCAAAACCCTGCACCAAAAAGCAATTTAATTAATATAAATAAACAGTGAAATATAACAAATTGATAAGTGAGTGAGTGACATACCAAGAAAACAGATGCTACTGTCCCTGTTATAAGCTCTTTTGTAAGACTGCGATTCTTACCTGAGGAGGTAGCTTCATAGCTGCAAAAAAATTCATCCAAAGATGTTGAGGCTTTGTGTAATAGTAAGATCTGAGACTTAACACTTCAAATGTTATATTTAAACTGTAACTTCTGCTATAATTTTATTCCTCACTTGCTTTCTTCGATATTAACTTTCAAAACAAGGCTCTATGTTTTCAAATTGGTACACTTTAAATTTTTTTATACAAAAACCTATAAATTTCTGAAAAGTAGCATTCTGATACACACACCTTTTATTCAATGATCCACAATAAGATTGTAATCATTATAAAAAATCCAATTTATTAGGCATTAAGCTGTTAAGCCTGTAATCCAAGAACTTATATCAAATATAAATTCCAGTACAAATACAAGATATCTCGCAAATGTACATATAAGGAGTTAATTGCAAATGGTACCTATTATGCGAAATAACCACAGTACGTTTGGCTATTTCATAGAGGGACTAATGGTGCAATTTACAATTACCATACACACAAACACATAATTTATGTAAAATGAATTATAAGGCGTGTATAAAAACACATTTACAGCGGGAAAGAATCATAATATACCATCAAGATGCACCAAAAGGTTCGAAATTAAATATAAAATCACAATTAACGAAATTGATCGGAAAAACGGAATGGAAAGACTTACATAAAGAAGAAAGCTGTGACGAGTAGGCCAAATGAGATCATGAAAAAGGATAAAGTTGGGTACCACTCCATAGGGACCGGGCTTGAGATCGGCTTCGCTGATTGCGCCTTTATCCAATTAAAAGCTAAATTAATAAATTAAAATCACAAAAATGCATAAAAGAAACAAATATGAAATCTAATTACCATTTCTAGTTTGTTTTTTTTTTTTTAGTAATTTGATCGTTTAAATCTTCTGCTTAGCTTCTGTTACTCGTCGGAAGACTGATGACTAGCTGCTCTCTCAGATGATTTTTTATATGTGTGGCAAATTGATTCGGTGCCTTCGGGAGCATATTAAGAACCGTAGTCCCTCAAGTACAGTTTTTTCCTTTTTGACAAATTTCAACATTGGTCCTCCTTTTTGACAAATTTCAACATTGGTCCTTCGTATAAAGCATATAAATAAAATTTAAAATATATGGTTAATTTGTACTAAATAAAAGTCCTACAAAATAAAATCAACTATTCATTTCCATAATATTCCCTAAATTTACAATATACTACTTCGGTTCTTACTTTGTTTTTGATATATAATTTAAAGAAAGTTTACTTATCAACATCACGTTTACTAGAATATCCTTTATAAAATTTTGATATCTTAAACATATATTAAAAAAATAAATCTTAGAGTAGATATACATTTATAAATTATAGATATGCTTCGTCGAAACTCTTCATCTTCCAAGATGAAGAGTAACATAGGCGGATTTCGAAAGCTCTATAACTCGACTATAAGCTTGATAATGCCACTACCCAAAATTGATATTGTAAGAGTTATAAGGTATCTTGAATACTGTATAAACGAAAAGATGTTATACACAAGGGAGAGCAAATTGGATATCGACTGCACATACTCAAAATCCACAAGTTGATTCATTTACATGTTAAGAGTCTTGAAAATCCACTAAGCAAACGTGTATAGCAAGATTTAGCATGAAATCTGAGTTTATAACATTAGACAAAGCTATCGAGGAAGTCGAGTGGCTTCAAAACTTTTTAAATTATATTCCAAATTGATCAAGACATGTGTCAGCTATCTGCATACATTGCGATAGTCAATGTTCCATTGATATACACTAAACTAGATGTATGATGGTAAGTCTAGATACATACATTGTAGACATAATACCGTTAGACAAATTCTTTCAAATGGAATTTATCACAATTGATTATGTTTGATTAAAGGATAACATAATGAATCCACTGCAAAAAAAGGTCTACAAAGAGAGAAAGTATGAGTATTGTCAAAGAGAATGGGCCTTAAGTATATGAAAACTAAGTTATCATAATGGAAACCACATATAAGATAGTGGAGATCCCATAATCTAGGTTCAAAGGGAAATCTGGATCATGAAACTGTAGTTTGGTGCGACGCACTGTGGGATATCTCTCTAAAACACCCACGTGACAAATTAAACGGTTCTACATGTAAAAGTGAAGTATACATTAAACTTTCTTTTAATAGTTCTTGTATTTTCGATAACATAAGATAGAGTAATGGAAAATTATCTTTTAATAGCATGGGTTCGGTCGTCGACGAGTATTCATGAAATACCATGTGTTGTCCAAAGACCAAGGATGTAAATGGACACAACCGTGAGAAATGGGTTTTTTTTGGGAGATACTATTAAAGACATCACAATATGCTTGCTTACCTTCAACCCTTCTGTTTCGATCCTCTCTAGTTCACCAAAACCACCATTTTCTGTCAACCGCATAGTAACCACGTCACTCCCACATTCCACATCATTCAAACACATCAGAATTGTTTTCGTTGGTTGACCAGAAGTGATAACATGCATGGTTGATTGGGTCGTCATCTGATGCATTTTATCGAGTACCTTATTTGCATTGAAAATGTTGACCTAGAAAACCCATTAGGACTGACCATTGTTATTCTTCGGGAACAGATTTGCGACGTGCTCAACTCGAATTTTTTGCCATTTTTTTCAATTTTTTCCCTCAAAATCTCGATTTCCTCAATAGTTTGGTTTCCTCAAAAAAATTTCAATTTTTTCCCTCAAAATCTCGATTTCCTCAAGATTGGAAAACCCCAATTGTAATATTCGCATCTTTGCTCCAAATCACCCAAGATTTTGGTATTTTGAATCCCTAGCTTTGTCATTGTCGCAGCTCTAGCCCCTTTTCGATTAATTTTGGCGGCATTTCAACAATGAAGCGCTTCTTGTGAAGATCAATAGAGGGAGGCGCAAGAACTCTGGGGTATCTTGGAGAATTTTTCTCTTTAACCTTTCTTTTCGACTAAAAAAATCATCTTTATCTTTAAACCATGTGTACCCAATCTAAAGAGGATTACAAATTACCTCTTGCACCGAAAGCAGAGCTAAATCGTTTTGTCAAATCTACATGATTCCTTATAAAAAAAATTAATTTTCTACAAATTATGATATATTTATGTATTTATTTGATTGAGTGAGCTTTTTTAGAGTTTGAGAATTTTGTTTTTATCTAATTTGTTTTAATAAGCGTTTTCAACTTATAATAAAAGTACAATAACCCACGGACCCAAATTCTAACCCCATATATTTGGGATATTGGTTGCACAGGATCTTTTATACTTTCACAAATAGTAAATAGTGATTATTAAGTGTAAGTAAATGGTACCCCTGGCATCAATACACTCAATTTTGGAACATGTAGTATCCCTTCTTGAATATAAGTCATTACAATAATAAGTTCGAGTTCGGATATTCCTATTTAAAAGTTACAAAAGGCTACTTAACTCTTAGATGCCAAACAAACAGATTGTCCAAATGCCTCAATCAAGAATACATCTTCTGTACATCTCAGCAACAATCCTATTCGTTCTTCTAATGAGATCCAGGCCATAACCTGAACGTTCTACCATGTTCACTCACACTTCCTCTAGATAACCCCTTCACCTTTTCCCATAACCTCCCCGAACTTTTAGTTTTCAAAGGCCCAGAGCTTGAGTGCCTCCTAGAAGAATCACATTCCGGCCTTCCATTACTTGCTAATAACTCAGACATTGAAAGCCCTCTTTCCATATCATGCTCATCATCATCATAATGAGATACACAAAGCGGATCAAGTATATTTTCTCGATCATCATCTATATCACCAGACAAATCTCTACCACTGCAACTTCTCGATCCAAGTCCTATAGTTTCATCACATTCGTTACAAACTAATTTCAACGCTTGAACAACCTCTCCCATAAATGGCCTATGCGATACCTCCGTTTGAACACACATCGACGCAATTGCAGCTACTTTCGTGATACTTTCCAAAGGAAAATCCGGACCTAACGATGGATCCATTATCAACACTAAACCCTCTTCGCTCGTTAAAAGAGGCCTGGCCCACGAAACTAAATTTTCTTGACCCGGTGGCTGTGACATATCCACGGGCTTTCTCCCGGTTAAAAGTTCAAGAAGAACAACACCGTAACTATAAACATCACTCTTAACTAAAAGATGCCCCGTCATCGCATACTCGGGCGCCACATACCCAAAAGTTCCCATAACACGAGTCGAAATATGTTGATCTTGCTCATCTAACGCACTTCTCGCTAACCCAAAATCGGACACTTTCGGAGTAAAATCATGTTCGAGTAATATATTACTCGATTTAAAGTCCCTATGAATAACACGAGGACTCGAATCTTCATGCAAATACGCTAAACCCCGTGCTGAACCAAGTGCTATCTTTAAACGAGAAGACCAATCAAGCGGAGGCGAATCTTTAACACCATGAAGATGAAACTCAACGCTTCCATTTCGTATAAGTTCATAAACTAAGCAACGAGAACGATTCTCTGTACATATACCTATGAGTTTAACTAAGTTTCGGTGATGTAAACGACTCAACATCTCAACTTCCGCTAAAAATTCACGACCACCTTGATGATCGTCTCTTTTGAGTACTTTAACAGCCACTTCAGTTCCATCGTCAAGGACTCCACTATATACACGACCAAAACCACCTTCACCAACTATTCTCGATTCGTTAAAATTTTCAGTTGCTTTTGCTATCTCGCTTGAACTAAACGTTCTTGCTGAACCGGCATAAGCTGTAATGCTTGACCCGAGTGACATTGAAAAACTTGATCTTGGTCTACTTCCAATCATCGAGGCATCTTCACCTACACCACATATATTTCACATTACATCGAAGCAGGATATTTTTAAACTATACGGACTTTGTGTGCAATTCGGAAATTTTGAGTATTAAGGTATTTTTTGTACTTTATTTATAATTTAGGGGCCGTATTGTTAACTATAAGGGAGTCTAAGGGTTTTGTGTGTATTTTAAATATTGTAAGTTTTAGGGCTATTTTATACTTAATTTAAAACGTACTGGATGTTCTGTACTTTTTGTAAAGTATATGGGAATGTATTTTTAAATTAATTTAATTAAAAATATATATAACAAAAAACATAATTTTATATTTTTGAAAATTTAGATACCACAAGGAGGTCCAGTGCTCAACAGTCTAAGCGTAGTTTTAAGTCATTTCTCGTCATTCTGTTGGAAAATCTAACCGAATTAGTGCAGGGAACTCATATGTTGAAAAAAATCGACCACAAGGACCTTTCGTGGCATTTTTTTTTTACTATAGAACTCCTATTTTAGAGATTAAAAATAAGTATATTGCAAATGGAAAGAACATACCTGTGGATTTCATAAGTGAAGGAACGGTAGTAAGTGGAATTTTTTCTGGTTGGGAAACACGATCTCGATTTTTAAACAAAATAATCCATCCTAAAATACAACATAATATAACAAATACCGAAACAGACATCACTATTATCGGTATGACAGACCTATTAATCCCATTTTCGTGTCCATTTTTCTTCACATCAACACCAAAAGGTCGAATAGTCTTTGTCTTGTTATCGTGATATGGAATTTCATCTATGATATCAATGTCTGTCGATGCAGAAGGTGGAGAAGAAGGAAGACCTGGATAACGTACATATAATACTTCATAATCACCGAAAAGGGTTTTGTTTATAGCCACTTGTTTGTACCAAAATCTTTGAAATGTTAGATAAGCCGTAGTGTTATCGAATTTTTCTCCTAGTGGGACCAGATCTGTTAGGATGATGGTTTTTTCTGGATCTTGACTTGCTGCGGTGGCCCCCATTATACGGACTTGACTCTGTTTCATGAAAACTCCGGTAGAGATTTCTGAAGCTAACTCGGAGACTAAAGGGAAGAATGTGTAGAGTTCTATAGCGAGACGCAAACTGACTTGTATGGGTAAGGCGCAAATACAGAGTGGTCCTGGTGGACCGTTTGTTAATGGCTCCACACATGTTAATGAAGCACAATCTATGTATTAAACTGGGATTAGTACTTGTATTTGAGAAGATTATTAATGGAGATACATAATATATATATACCTTCGTTGGGTGGTGGAGGTGGTAGCGCGTGATATTCTGGATGAAATGGTATCCTTGGTGAAGACTGAGGAGGAGTCACTTTAGGAGAAGGAATTGGCACTTGCAAAATGTAAAGGTGTTTTGATTAATAAGGTTAATGAAATGAATATCTAAGTTAAAGGTAACCAATTTTATAGATAAGAGAAAGGAGAAAAGGAAGAATAATCTTACTTGTGGTTTTCCCTGGTGGAGATGTTGAAAATGGTGATGGTGTTGGAGAAGTAGAATCGTTACTTGGCTTCAATGGTGTGAGGATATGATAATGTGGGATGGTTTTCGGATGATCCGGTGCTAGAACAAGATGCCCCGGGTTAGTTTTCGGATGATCGGGTTCTGCAAGTGCGAAAACAAAAGAAAGCATAAAACATTGTAGGTAGCAATATATAAAAGTAGGTTGAAATTAGAGCTATTCAAGTTGTTTTTCTAAAATATTTTAATTTCGGCAAAGTAAAAACTAGGAAGTTTTAATTTAAACAGTACCTTGTTTAGTTGAAGCAGGAGGAGGTGAATCATGAAACGGAGGAGCAGTAGTAGGAGCAGTGTCATTATTTATTGCATGATGTTGATGCCTTGTAATGGTAGTTGAAGGTGGAGATGAAGAAAAATGTATCGGAGTTTTTGGAGGTGAGTTGTGATAAGGAATAGGAGGAGGCGCACTATTCAAATCTCCTTTGCCTTTTTGTGCAGAAGGAGCTATTTCAGGAACAAGATTTTCTTAAACAACTTGTGATTTAGACAAAAAAAAATTGAATATATCATGCTTACCCTTTGTAGGTGAAAGATTCACGGGATCATGGTGTTTGGTGGTTCTGTTTAGAGGCACGGCAATTGGCTTGACATCTCGTTTAGGGCTGATTCTCGGGCCAGGAGTTGATATAGGTGGTGGATTATTTTTTCCTGTATCATGTTCAAGCTTTATCTTTTATTAGGTTTGATTAATTCACTATTTTGTTGATTAGTTTTTAGTAGTTAAAAACGTACTCTCTTAAGTATCACCTGGTAATATTGGTGGAACAGGTGGTATATCCTCGTGCGATTTACTTGGAGATGACGAAACTGGTTCTATATAATTGACATGTACAATCTATACTTTATTAAAAAAATAAAAACAAGGATGCTGAAAGCGCGTTAATGCAGTAACTAACACACACCAGGTAGAATAGATGGTGGTTCAGCAGGATTGACCGGCTGAGCTGGTGGTGAAATTTGTGGTGGCTCTGTACTTGGTGCAGGCTCCACCGGCTGTGGAATAGGTGGCTCTACCCTTGGTGCAGGAGGTGTGTTCTGGTGAGAATCTGGTGGTGTTGCTTCTGAGACTGGGGGGTTAATAGATGGTGACTTTTGTGGAGGGACTACATATTGCAATAATTATTACTTACAGTTAGTTATCTGAAGATATATCAAATTGTTACATAGCTGTAAAAAACCACATACCTGGAGCTTCTGGGCTCACAATGGGATGCTCGGGATTAGTTGGTGGCATTGCTGGGACAATTCTGGGTAAAGTAACCGGGGGAGGAACAGAATCATGTTGTGGTGGTGCTGGTGGTGGTGTTGGTGGTGGTGCTGGTGGTGCTGGTGGAGCTGGTGGTGGGGCTGATGGAGCTGGTGGTGGTGATGTTGGTGGTGGTACTGGTGTTGGTGATGTTGGTATTGGTGTTGGAGGTGATGGTGGTGGTGCTGGTGGTGATGGTGGTGGTACTTGTATTGGTATTGGTGTTGGTGGTGATGTTGGTGCTGGTGGTGGTACTGGTGTTGGTGGTGTTGGTATTGGTGTTGGTGGTGATGTTGGTGATGATGGTGGTGCTGGTGGCGATGTTGGTGTTGGTGCTGTTGGTGCTGTTGGTGCTGGTGGAGATGTTGGTATCGGCGATGTTGGTGTTGGTGCTGGTGGTGTTGGTGGTGATGTTGGTGGTGGTGTTAGTGGTGCTGGTGGCGATGTTGGTGTTGGTGCTGGTGGCGATGTTGGTATTGGTGCTAGTGGTGGTGATGTTGGTGTTGGTGCTGGTGGTGCTGGTGGCGATGTTGGTGTTGGTGCTGGTGGTGCTGGTGGTGTTGGTGGCGATGTTGGTGTTGGTGCTGGTGGCGATGTTGGTATTGGTGCTAGTGGTGCTGGTGGTGATGTTGGTGTTGGTGATGGTGGTGATGTTGCTGGTGGTGATGGTAATAGAGGAGCATCTGGTGGCAAAGATGGTGCAAGACCTTTCGGTATCTCGGGAACAGGAGGCGATGTGAGTGGAGATTGCAAAATGGTCCCTGATCAACAAATCTCAAGTTAAAAAAACGGAATATATTATGTCCACTTATCTATTCTCTATTCTTGTATTTTAAGGTGAAAAGTGTTACCATTTGGCTGAGATGGTGAAGTAGTAGGTGAATTGCTTCCAAGTTCCTTTCCTGTATCTTCACCACTAGGAGTAAATGCAGGAGCACCAGAAAATGATGTGGAAATGCTGCAAACTGAATATTGAAAATTAAACCTCTGCTCAAATAGGCCAAAAATCAACTACTTGTTCCTAAAATGATTAATTTAACTCATTATTAATTAAACCTACAACACTAAATTACAAACTGCTTATGAATCTTCCAACAAACCAATCTCTGATTTGGAGCTTCTCTAAGCTAACACAAGTACCCATTAAACAGCACTTTATCATAATTCAATCTTTAACATTTGAGATCTTAAAGTTCTTGATTGAACAAAGTACCCAAATCAATATCAGAAAATTATACCTAACATAATATAAAGGGTTCATGTATCTATGATCAGAGATTCAGAAAAGAAAGAATTACCTGAATATCCTTGCAGCACTAAAAAACAAACAAAAGCACAGATTTTCACCATCGTGTTATAGAATCAAAATATGAAAGAAACACACATTATGAAAGAGTACTTCGATTATCTTGACCCAAGTAGAGACATAAAAAAGAGTGAAGAAGAGGTTAGAGTTTGTTGATATGTCTAAAAATGGGTTGAGTTTGATAATATTATGAAAGAAAACGAGAAAAGAAGAAGAAGATAGAAACATAAATGAAGTGTATAGTGAGAGAATGAGTGTAATTGGATGGTGGGTTGTGTTGAGTTGCAGGTTGCTTTCAAATTGGCTTAGTGGCTTAGTGGTATTTACAGACAACAACGGCTTGAGCAGACAAGTGAGGAAGTAAGGAGTGAAGAACAGCTCACCTTATAGCTAAAAACAAGAATATAAACGATCCCACCACACCACGGGTTAGTAACAGACAAGAAAGAAATACAATCATATGATACATCATTCAATTAAATCTTCTAGTTAAGCTAAAAGGTTGTTGGGTTAGCAACTGATAGAAGCGTAGATATAGTTTAGAGAATCTATACAATTTTTTATTGTCATAACAAAATATCATTAAAAGGTACTGAAAAAAGGTCTAAGTAACAAAAAGTCACCGATCTCTATAGATTCTTGTTTTTTTTAATTTTTTATTTTGTTATAAATGAGGTCTAAACTACGCGGAAGTAAGAATTTTCTATTATCTATTGTCTAACTATGTATGCACGAGACACGGCCCAACATAACGATCTCTGGCTAACAGCCGCCATAAATCATCTGGCGGATCTTTATACGGGGTTGGCCCCTCCACACTAGTCGCACTCAACTTAGCCATCAAATCCATACATTTATTTGATTCGCGATAACTCCATATCAAATCAAAGTGCTCCTTAGAAGCCAATATATCTCGACAAGCTCCTATTATATCATTCGAAAATCCTCTTGCATTCACACCGTCCTTCACTAGCGCGTGCAACTCACTCGAGTCAATTTCGATGATAAGGGAAGTATACCCCCGACTCACCGCCATGTGCAATCCAAAATGGAAAAGCAAGAAGTTTCGCTTCAAACGGTGTTCGCCCGACACAACTCCCTGCAAAACCTCCCAGATAATCCACACTATTATTGCGAAATAGTCCCCCTATCCAGTTAAGGACTTGTCCGAAAAGATCCATCTACATTCAATTTGATCCCACTCTCCGGATTAACCTATTTCACAAAAACATTTTTTTTTGCTGATGTAATTAATTCCAAGCTTGCACATAATCATTCGTCGTATTGCGAATAATAGCTTTTAATTCACTAACCGGTTTTTTCCTTGCTGCTTGATCAAAAAGCCTCGTGTTCCTATCGACCCAAACATGCCATATAAATGTTGTAATAATACCCCTTCTCTCCACCCCATTCACCATTGCTTTGCTAGACAACACCTGGCCAATCTATTCTCATCCAAGACCTGCAGCTAGGGCTGCAAACGAACCGAACCGAGCCGAACTTTAGCTTTCTTGAGTTTGTTTGCTAATATTTTAGTGAGCTTGAGCTTGGTTTGAGCTTGAAACGAAACGAGCCGAACCGAACTTTAGCATTCTTGAGCTTGGTTTGTTAACTAACGAGCCGAACTCAAACAAGCCCTTAGCGAACTCAAACTCGAGCCCTTGGTGAGAGTATCGGTATATTTGTATCCCTAGATACTAGTAGTATATTTATTAGATATAAAAAAAATTACTTAATAGATATAAAATATTTTAGTTATGATTAATTACATAATACAAAAGCTTGGACTTTTTGTATGTATACATATATAATTTTTAATTGAATATATCTATCAAGCCTATTAACGAGCTCTTAAAGAACCCTTACCAAACTGTTCACGAGCTTAACGAATCGAGCTTATATATGTTTGAGTTTGTCACGTTTAGTAAACGAGCCTGAATTTAAAGTTTGAGCTTGGCTAATTTAACTAACGAGCCGAACTCAAACAAACCCTTAACGAACTCAAACTCGAGCCCTTGGTGAGAGTATCGGTTCATTTGAAGCCCTACCTGCAGCTGATCCAAATATCTTGCTGCAACGCCATTCTCGTTTTCAGTTTCCTACTGCAGCGAAGTTGTTGTCCCAATTATTTAATCAAACTATGGATTCTTTTTATTTATTTATTATGTTCGGTGTAAGATCTGTAGATTCATTATTTACCTATTATAAGTTTTCTCAACGGAAAGACAGGTCGAATACTTAGGCCTTGTTTGGTTCGTGAAATGGGTATTTTTTGTTTTCATTCTCTATATTTTTTAAAATACTAATAAAATCGTGTTTGGCTAGAAAAAATGAAAACGGTTTTCTGAAAAATTAATTGAAAACGCTTCTATACTAGAGAACGTTAAATCGACGTTTTCCATATTTTCTGAAAATATTGAAATAAAAAACAAAAATCATTTTCTAAAAATATATTATAAAAAAAGAAAATAGAAAATATTTTCACAAACTGAACAAGACCTTAGTAATTATCCAGCAATAAGTCTAAAAGTTGTTTTTTGATAAGAATACAAAAGAAAACTATTTATATTAAAGTAAACTGCATGATAATATTTATACTAAAACTAAAGTTTAGAGAATAATTAGTCTACACTAACTATGATAAATAATAACCCGTTGAGATTAGCTCACTGGTCAGGTCCTTAGTCATCTAATATAGTGGTGGAGGTTCAAATCGAGTCAATGACTCTGAGTCCAAAGTGGCTTTCCTATGTAACAAAAATAACTATGATAAATAATATTTCTATCTAAGGTAATTATAAAATTATATATATTATATATATATTAACATATAAAATCGAACACACACCCCACCCCACCCACCCTCCCCAAACTCAAGGTTTTGAAAAAGATACTAACTTGAGTTTGGAAATCAAATCCATAAAACGGTTGAAAATCAAATCCGACGGCCATTTACTGAGCTTTGGTGAAGATGTTTGCTATCTTGTCAAAAATCATTAAAGTAAACATTAGAAGCATAACAAATATCATTATATGCAATTTAGATGAAAAAGTTATAATGAATTTTGAAGAAACATTAAAATAATGATGTTGAAGATTAAGATGAAGATGAGTTTTTATTTTTCTTCTCCTAAATTTTCCTCTTCAATTTAGATCTGGTCTCTTGATTTAATGATTAAATGACGACAGAAAATAAGAATAAAGGTATATATCCTAAAAATTTGTGACCTTTAACTTGCCAACAGTCCGCAAACAAAAATATAACGAAAGCCTAAAGTAGTATAGTGGGTTCTTCTACCTATAAATACCCTTAATATATGCCTAAAAGAAGAGACATTTTATTGTTCATTGAATATATTCAGATCTAATTCCATCAGTTTATATATATTTTTGTCCTTGGTCTAATAGCGACGACCATCTGGAGTCATCTCTCATGTGGTTCTTACTCTTGGCTGATTTCAAGTCATTACATTCAGTCGAGAAAAAGACATCTAGTTCCAACATCATCAACTATTAACATCAAAGCTCCACAATTCGTGTATCTTTATTGATCAAATATTCCACACTATGTCAATTACTAAGGGTAGTTATATTGTAGTTATGGTTCTTTCTATCTCTGGTCAATTGGCTTCTTGACACATTCAGTGTATATGTTTTATTTATATGTTTTATTTATAATGTTGGCCTGTTTGTGCGATTGTTTGGATGAAAGGATTGAGTGGGGAAGGAAGGTTTAGGAGGAATAATACCAATATCTTAGAAGGGTTTCTAAGATAATCATGTGGATTAGAAAGGGTTTGAAAGGAAGGATTTTTTTTTTTTTTTGGACATTGAAAGGAAGGATTAGTAAAGGACTTTTAGAATATCTTATATTTCCATTAATTCAATCCTTTCAATTTAAAAACACTGAAAGAAATTGAATTTTTTATTATACTGTAGATATAATCTCTACCTATAAATTACACTAAGAGAAGTATATGTGTCACACAGGTAAAAAAAAAAAAACCTTCCCTTCAATTATTCTTCTAATCTAAACAATAAATACATAAAATCTTTTAACGGATAGTCAAAAATTTGGTGATCGTCTTTCTTCCGCCAGATCTATTCAAAGCCTCAATGCTACAACGATCAAATCTATGAGCATACTAGTATTACCTCCTCTAGTCACTATTATACTGAATTTGGGCTCTTACCTCTTCAGATGAGATTGCCTAAAAAAAGAACAACTCCCTGCCGTTTCCTTGGAGGCTTGGAGCTTTTGTCTACCATACATTTGAAATTGTGGTGTTGTTTGGAGAGCATGTATGGCCATTTATGGGTTTGGGCATAGCATAGTTTCTCTATTACTTTGTCCTCTTTCAATTTCAAGGATTTGTTTTCCAATACGTCATTTGTAATTGCTTTTTTTAAATATATTGGTTAATTTGTCATAAGATAAAATTGTTTTAATGTTCTGACCACAACCAGAAAAAGTTAGTGCAATTTTTGTATGGATCTCTTCAATCTCTATCCTCTTCTGGTTGTGTAACTCTGTAAACAAGATTTTATGTAATGTTCGAGTATTCTACTAAAATTGAATGAAAAAGCAAACAAGTTTTTACTTTCTATAAGGCTGCAAAATCTTTATCTTTATATCTCAATACATTCCGCAAAAAAGTTACAACAACCATACCAGAAAGCAATTGATAATCCATCCATAGTCAATTACTAGGATCATATTCTTCAAATTGTTTCTTGAAACTTTCTACTACTCTAATTTCTTCATCTTTACTCAGCTTACAATTCCTCCAATCCGCCCTATCCGCCATGTTCAATAACCCCGCCAAAACCTAAAAAAAAATGTTTCATTAATTTAAGTCCATAATATTACTAATTTGTTTAAAAATAGGGATTTATAAATTACCTCACGACCAAACTGACTAGGAAATTTCTCATTCTCTTCAATAGTATGAAACAAAACAACACCAGATGGAAGCTCTACATAAAATACACTCTCATTTTTATCAAACTGTGTCCTTAACATTTTTCTCCCTTCATCAGCTGCAATAAAATGACAGATTATATATACATACGTTTACTATGCAGTAGAAAGTTTTAAAAAAAAAAAAACCTTACCCTTAAGCACGTTAAACTTGAAACCCAACTTTTCAGCAGCTAAGCTAAAAATATTTTGGACAACTGTACCCTTGGATGATGGAATAGGCACAACCTGGAGATTTGCATGAGTTCCTCGTTTAAATACCCACTCAGAAAAAACTACTTCTTTCCCTTGATTCTTAAACAAAGCCTTAAGACTCTTTTGATACTTAATCAACTCAATTTCACATTCTGGTGGGGTAGAAAGGGTATTTGGTGAATGTTCAACGGGTATTATAAGCACATGATCAGGTACTAACGGTCCTTTAGCAAGGGCACAATAGTAATGTTCACCTATACTAGTAACTAAATGTGTCTCTATATTAGGATTCGACAAACAAAACCAGCACTCTTTTGACCCAGATCCTCTTTTCGTAAACCCTTGTCCTTCTTCTTGTAAAGTATGCTTAAAATTGCAATCTGGTCCTCTTTCACATTTTCCTTTGTTAAGAAATTCGAAACATACACCTCTTCTAGATTGTTCCCTTGCTTCTTCATCGTGATTAAAGTGACATTTATTCTCTCGTGGACATGATCCTGAAGATATGTATTTAAAACATAATCTATTTCCTTCATTATCTCCTCGTTTTTGTCTTTTTTGTGCAGAATCATATCTCCAATATTGCGAATCTGTATCATCTTCGTGATTTCTCTTTACTGTTCCTTCTTTTGGAGGTGATGATTCTTTTGTACTTATGTATGGTGTTGAAGTAATATTTGGTGGCTTTAAGCAAAGCTCAGATTCCGACATTTTCGAAGCCGGATTTGGAGATATTGCATGAATAAATTTCTGCACAGGAATCATGTTTTTTAGGATTGTATGTGTGAGTGTGTATAAAAAGAAAAAAATAAAAAAAGACCTGTTTATTTTTGTTTCCAACTGAAGCTAAACCTAAGAAACGAGTCACATGTGAAGCATCAGTATTGGCATATGGTTCACGATCATAATATACACCCATAGTTCCTGCAATGTGGTACCTGTTATATCAATAAACAAAGTTAATTATTAATATATGTAAGAATTTACATCAGAAAGAATTAAGTACTATAAAAAGTCATCATCTGAAACTAAATCAAAATTATTACTGACCTGGGTTTGATCTCCGAGACTAATTCTGATAATGTAGGATCATAATTAGATGAATCGGAGATTTCTAATGGAATAGAAGAAGCAGAAGATTTGTTTGTAACTCCCTTTGGCCATTCATTAGTGATATGAAGTTAAGGAAATGAACTTTAACTCGGAAATTAGATTAGTAACCTAGATTGATTAATTTATATGGAAAGGAAAAAGGATATGTCAAGAAAATATCGACCAATCCAGGCTCTTCAGCTAATGCACGCAATGCATCAACATCATCTTGACTGTATGTTCCGAATTGTGGGCCACCACTTCCAGATTGTTTACCAGACAAGTATGCCACAGATAATTCTGGATACACATTCATTTAATCAGCTATCTTGTATAACAAAGGACTAATGGGGCAATTTTAAAGGGGGCACAATTGTGAGTATCATTCAACTTCTTTTAACTAAATAAAATTGAAGTGAAAACAAATACTATAGTCTACCATGGAGAGTGAACTTTCCACTGCCTTTTAACCAATATAGATTCTCACAGATTTTCAAACCGTCCATTTTGAAACCTTGATTAGAAGCTTCTCTGGAAGCTGTGGAGAGGATCTTGGGGGCACCAATACCATAGTCTCCGATGAAGTAAGTGGGAATAGGGACAGTTGAGCGGCCTTCAATGTAGTCATTGAACTCATCAAGTCGCTCAGGCGTGTCCGGAAAAAACTGCCCTACACATAGCAGAGCATCAAATGGACCAGCCGCGTTATTCACCTGAAAAAAGGTTATAACTTATTTAGGTATGTACAGCTCAAAATTAAACCCTAAAATGAAATCAAAGTATACATATGAACGAATAAAGAGCGAGATTTATACTGAAGAGACGCGTTTGAAGAGCTGATTAAGGCGGCCGAGGACGTCCCCGCAGAGAAGGATTCTGGGAGGAGCCATAGCTGTAGAGAGGGAGAGATGAAGTGTGAAGCTTTTTGGGCTAATGGGAAATAGTCCATGTGACTGTTCATATGGATCAATCTCTAGTGAAATTCAGATAGGCCCATTTATATTAGATTGCTAGTTGTGGTTTGCTTGGACTTCTTTTTTTTCTTTTGGTTCCAAACTTTTGCTTGGACTTCGTATAGAGAGTAGGGGTGTGCATCGGGTTAGAAAACCCGCATAACCCGATCAACCCGATTACACTAACCCGAAATAATGCGGGTTAGTTTTTTATTGGGTGGGTTGCGGTTTACATTTTAGAAAAAAATATACACTGTTTGTGGGTTGTGGATTTTAAACTCGAAACCTGCAAACCCGCATATACCCGATTACCATGTAGTATAAATTATTAGAAAAATTTGTATTGCTCATTTTATTCAAATGAAATAGTATAATCATGTGATTCTCAATTTATTTCTCTTTTTAATTCCTTTCCCTTAATTATTTTTTTTAAAATATCTTAGTATTTCAAAAATATTTTATCTAATGAATTTGTTTTCATTTAAATTATGATATTATCTCCATTTTTTGTTTAATTCATAAATTTATTTTCATAAATTTATTTTCCTAAAATATCATTTCATATATTTAAAAATCAGAGATGATTTTAAGTGTATATGAGTATACTAAACTATATTTTTTGTTGCGAAATTCATTTATAATATAAAATTGACCCACCGAATGATTATGGATACAAATGTGGCTCATTTATTAAACTAAATCACCCGCAATGCACCCGCAACCCGCTCAAGCCGAAACTCAATGGTTTATATAATGAATTGGGCGGGTGCAGGTCTCATTTTTCAAAACCCGCATAAGAACGGGCGGTTTGTGGGTTGAGCATTTTTCATCCAAAACCGACCCGCGCACACCCCTAATAGAGAGTGGAGTTCTTGGATTAAACCCTGTGCTTTCTCTTTCCAAAGGAAGTTTATATATTTAAAATATAATATCGTTTAATTGAAAAAATTATACATTCCTATTCGAAATTTAAAATTACATTTTTTATAAATATTTAAAATCATACTTTCAAGATCAACACACTCGGCCCGAGAACCTAAACTGAGGCCTCAAATACAATGACAGAGAAACGGATGTGTCGGCACAAGAGGAGAAGAGATCAAAGTAAGTAAATAGACGACGAATAGTGATAACAACAGTATACCTTACTCTTGATCACTGCCATAGAGCTTTATCTTCACTCGTCCGAGACTTCCCCTGTTTCACCGAGTCTTCCTGAAACCATACACTATGTCAGGACTCTTTGAATCTGTGAGATCAATATCCTCTTCTTGGATATGACCATAAGGAATTCATCACTTCTTGGATTTGTACGCCGATACAAGGTTGACTTCTCTGATTCAATTGCTCAATGTGCTCTTTTGCGCTTTATCACGTAACATGCCAAGGACTGCATTGCTCTTTTTTCCTTTTTTCCATTTTTTTTCGATATGTGGGTGGTCTGATCCAGCTTGCGCGCACCATGACTAATACAACGGGAATATGCACGTCTCCTATGTTATCCCCAAGTAAATCAGAACTAGGTTACCCATGTTTAAGGAGGATATTCAAACCTTGTACATCTCACTTCACACCCTTTAAATTCTGAAGAAATATTAAATCCCTCGCTAGTTGAGAAGGACTGTGATGCTCTTCACAACTAAAGTACATTGTTGAGTTTACGTCGGTCTTACAAGTAACTCTTTTTGAATGCTGGCACTATTTTTAGGAGCGAACCTCCCATAGGGTGTCACCAATAGATGTAGATATGCATGATACCTTTATAGGGTTAATATTTGTTTGCCTTGACTATGTCAGATTTAGGAATAATCTATAATTTGTTAAGGTCGTGTCAAACTTGTGAACTTTGTCTGATTGTCGAGGCTATGTTGGACTTACACACTCTCTCTGATTGTCGAGGCTAAGTCAAACATAGGGCTGCAAATGAACCAAGCCGCTCGCGAGCAGCTCGAGCCCGGCTCGCAGAAAAGCTCGTTCGAGATCGGCTCGAATGTAAACAAGCTCAAGCTCAAGCTCCATTTTAAGCTCGATACGTAAACGAGCCTGCTCGAGCTCGGCTCGTGAGCTCATTTAAAATTATGAACTATAAATAAAAATAAATTTTCTACTTATAAATATATTATTAAACCTTCAATATCTAATTGGATATTTTTAATTTCTTTAGATATTTATTTTTCATTAGTGTTATGTTTCATATTTTCATACCACACACTCATGAAAGTCCATTTCAACCATAAAAAACAAATTGTTCATGAGCAACTCGTGCTCGACTTTAAAAAAGATTGTTCAATAAGTTAAATAAACAAGTTCTAACATTTCTGATTTGGATGATTGGAAGTTCGGGCTCGGCTCGTTTAAATTTGAGCTCGGCTCGGTCCGGCTCGTTTAAATTTGAGCTCGGCTCGAGAAATAAACAAACCAAGCCTGTACATCTAGTATTCGGCTCGGCTCGTTTGCAGCCCTAGTCAAACATAAAAACTCTCTCTGATTGTCGAGGCTACGTCGGACATGTGAACTATTTGTGATTGTCGAGGCTACGTTGGACTTGTGAATTCTCTCCAATTATCGAGGCTACATCGGCCTTATGAATGATCTCTCTCTTATTGTCGAGACCGCGTCAGACTTGTGAACTCTTTTTTACCGATGAGACTGCATTGGACTTACGCACTCTCTCTAATTACCGAGGCTACGTGGAATTTACAAATGATCTTTGATTACCGAGGCTACATTAGTCTTACTGTTATTCAGAATACGAGAAGTCTTCCTCTATTAATTATCTTGGAAAGATGAAAAGTCATCTTTTATGCTATAAGTATTGTGGTAATTTTTCCATTTTCATCACACCGTATCACTTTTCCTTAGCAGCTTTTCTTATCACTTTCTCATTATGGTTGATAGTTCTCATAACACATCTTCTCCCTTTCATGGCAGGTTTCACAAATCTTAAAGGGGTGTCGGTGAATCTTCAACTCCTTTACGAAAGAGAAGGATATCATTACCTTATCATGTTATTTCCTTGCCCCCTTGGGCTGATACTCCTCGGCACATCTAATCCCGTTACCCCCATTTAAAAATCCTAGATACATTTTTTTTTGAAAGGCCTAGTTATCAAAAGGGAATTTTTCAATCTTTTGTAATATTACCCTAATAATCTTCTGGTGAAATATTTATCTTTCTCCATTTTTATGACATCAATATAAGGATTTTGAGGGAGATGGAATTAAATTCAAATTTGAAGATATTGAAGGGTGTGTAATTTAGTGATGGGTATATACTCAATCTGGTTATATTTTCATAATTTCATCATAGGTCTATGTATGTATGTGTATTTATACCCACTATTCAATAGGTCTTTTTTTCAAGGTAAAATATTTTTTCAAAGTCTCATGTGTTCTCTAACAAGAACAAGTTGGGTAGTGGTGGGTATACATCCAAACTACTCATCTTTTTACAGTTGTGTTATGGTCCATATATGTGAGGTTATACCCACTGTCCAGTAGGTTTATAATTGCATTATAGATTCGTTTTCCTACATAAGAGTAAGAACATCAATTAGAACCAACAAAATGGAATTTATCAAGATACACATAATCTCTCCTATATTTATGGATAAAAACTCATCACTATACACATACACAACCCACCACAGCACGTACCCATAACTGTATATACCCATTTATACCAAAATACTTGGGCATATACCTATACAGACGTTTGGGTATATACCTATTTATACAGACAGTTAAATACACACTCAATGAATCCATACGCACTGAATACACCAAAATTCCTTTGTAATAAAAAAAATGTTGCAGTGATTAAGATTTATTTATCACACTACTAAAATTAATCTACTATATATAAATAAATAACTCTACTATTAAGAAAATGCACGAGATGTTTGAACTGTGAAAGAAGTATTATCTTTTTATAAGTATAGAAAAACATTTAACAAGGTAATATAATTTTTTGTGGCTCCTTATAACATGCTATCTAGCAGTATATCATATACATCGTTATTTGATTACTAGCAAAAAAACCATTTTTGTAAATGCAAAATATACACTTTTTAAGTTCATGAAACTTGTGTCCAGAAAAGAAAAGAAAAGAAAAATATATAAATGATATTATTAATATACTCAAGTATGTGACTATGTTTATTTAGTTCCAAAACAAATATATATCATCCAACATGTAAAGTAAAGGATAATAAGAAAATAAAAATAAAAAAATCAAATACTCCTAACATCTGCTATTAAAAATAAAAAAGTATTTCTCACTCTCAAAAAGGTAATGTTAGAATACAAAATAAAATGCAACTCATATAGAAAACCTCAATCTACAAATAGACTTGACGTAAGAGTCCTGTTAATAACTCAATCAATATGGTTTGCTAATCTCTTAACCTATTTAAAAGAAGATCAAAAGCTTTTGTCTACCAACAATATGATATTTTTCAGGATTAATAGAAATCTCCAGTATACTGCGTTGATGATAGACTTGATGGTTTGTATCACAACTAAAACATTACTTTTGTCGGTGACGAGAATAAACAACAACTGTTTGACAAGTAAAATAGTATTTCTGATGGTGAAATATTCGACAATAAAAACAAAACAATGGCCACGCAGTTAGTATGGACACAGATTTTTGCCTAACCCCAATAACTAGATAAATCTTACCACAAATTTTTGTTTAACTAGGGATGGCAATGGTTCAAATATTAATCGTAACCGGTGGATATCTGATCCGATAAAAAATCCGTTAGCGGAACCGATGGTGCATCCATGAGGGTGTGGTTCTCAAAAAAGGTAACTGGTGGATTATCCGTTAGGATTTGATTTTTTTACAATAATCCGACGGATAATCCGAAATCCGAATAAAATATAAAACATAAAACATAAAAATATATATAGTATATATAAAGTTATTATATATGTACAAATTCTGTAGATAATATCAATTAAATAAATTTATTCCATACATAAAGTATATAACTGATTATTTTCTAGTTTATCACTATATTGCATAATACCTATTTATGGTCTCCCAATAATATATAGCTAATTTAGAATTTTAAAAATATTGATTAGATTATTTTATTTAAGCCTATTAAACGATTGCGGATGCGGATTAACCGCGGATAAACCGCATCCGCCGCGGATGCGGATTTGGTAAATAATTCTAAAATCCGATGGTTAATGGATGCGGATTTGGTTATCGTTTTTCTTAATGGATGTGGATGTGGTTATGCTATTTTTCGCGGATATCCGATCCGTTGCCATCCCTATGTTTAACTCACTCGAACATTAAGCCATTTCTTTTTCGAAATAAAAACATATAATAATATATGTATGTATAAGCCGGGCCGGTTCCAAATGTAGGCTGAAGAGGCTAATGTTTTGGCTCTCCGATTTTTTTAATTATTAAGGGCCTCAATATATAAACTTTGTTACATAAAGGGTTCTCATTATTTTGTAAGTTATGTTTAGAATATTCTTGCTAGGATCGGTCCGATTAAACGAATGACACTAATAAAATGAAGAAATCAATTAATTTGAAGAACACTTGTGGGCGAAGGAACACGGAAATTGCAAAGCAATTTCAAGGCTCGGAAATTGCTTGACAAGAGAGGCCTAGTGTCATATCCGTGTTAATACGTCGATTCCTCAAAGAGTAGTAGGGCTCACAATAAAGTTTGTCAACATTTTCAGTTTCAGTTGGTGAACTTTCATTTTCGTCCTCTTTTTTTTTTTTTTTTGTTCGAAATTTTTCGTCCTCTTTTACTAGTGTGCCAAGCATGTGTTGCGTCTCTCTCTCTCTTCCGACCAATAAAAAGAAAAATGTTGCGTCTCTCATTTCTTTTGTCAGACTAAGTTTTTCTCTTTGCTCTATTGGGAGACTAAGTTGACTGAGACATAATTAAAGGGCAATTGATGTCGATAACTCATACATAACTGCCTATTCTAGTTGTCATCAATATTGTCATGGAGTAGATTAGAGTTTGGCTGAAGGGAAGATCCAAGAGTAACCAATTTAGTTTCTCAACTTATGCGAATAAAAAGTGACCAAAAAAAAAACTTATGCGAATAAAATAATAAATAGTAATGATATTTGTTGTCCTTTTTTAATAATATTTTTTTCTTGACTTAATATCATATAAAGCATGATATAAGAATGAATTAAAAAAGGTAATAAATATTATTACTCACAAATAAATTATTATTCATGATATGTTGTCGTAATTGAATTAATATTAGAGATTTTAATAATTTGGATCGGCCATTTGAGTTGCAAAGATAAATTAACATTGCTTACCTAACTTTTAAGATAATCAAGGCGAGATGACACTAGCCTCATTTAATTAATTAAAAAAATTCTGACCATTAATGTTCTACAAATCTCACCTAAAACTGTCTTAGATATTAAAAGGTGTTTAACCATTTTAAGAAATCTAAATACTGCAACTTTATGCACCTTAGTATCAATTTTCAAGATTTGAGTGATGAACTTAAAACCACTAGAATTTGTAGTATATGGTTTTAGAATATTATTTAGCTCAGACTAACATTTTTTTCAAAACTAAACTCCTATTAATAAGATATGAATTAAAAATTAAATTAATGTAACTAAGGGGAAATAATATAAGTGACAAAGTTGATTGTAAAATATTATTTAAATTATTCACTAGTTTGAAAGTTGAATTTTTAATTACTGTGTTTTAAATCGAGTGTGCTTTATGCTATATTTAAACTATTTGAAAAAATTTATCTTCATAATAGTGAAATAAATATAAAATTATTATAGAAATAAAATTTAAATATATTCCAAAAAAAATACCAAAACATTATCTGAATGACCTAAACTCCAAAACACACAAATATACCAAAATCATCTGTATATTATCCGGTCAAATCCGACGATTCTTTTTTTGCCTTTTACAATTCCGAATTAAAATATGTTATTATGATTTTTTTCAAATTATTCTAATCATTAATTTTATATTCCAGTTTCGGCGAAAAATTATACCAGAGATGTACCAATGTACAAGTACAATATTGAACTTGCAGTACTTATACAACTATTCGCCGAAATTCGTCGGGGCTAGAAAAATGAAAAATCAGAAAAATTCAAAAAAAGACATAGTGGTATATTTTTATCCGAAAAATGTAAAAGCAAAAAAAATCCTTGTCAAAGGTGAACGGCGTCGACTGTCGATCATCGCCAAAGTAAACTGGTGGGAAAAAAGAAAAAAATCATTGGGGTTGACCGAATTTGATCGTCGGTATTCACCGGAGTTGACTAGTGACCGCTCAAAAAAATTAGAAAATGAAAAGAATAAATATCTTACCATAGTTGACGAGTAACCGTCAAAATGAACGAGTCATGAACAGTTATGGTGATAATATATAATTATTTTATTTTATTATTTATTATATAAAGATATTTTAGTAAAAAAAAAACTTATAATGAACACAATTATTTACTTTGCCTAATTTTAGAATAATTATAACATTTAAGACTTAAATATAAAATTTAAGATCGATTTTCGAAAGGCGTATGATTCGATCTCTTGGGAATTCCTTCATGAAGTATTAAAGGGATTAAATTTTTCGGAAAAAATTGTGAATTGGATAATGGCTTGTGTTTCATCTCCTTTCTATTCGGTAGCTATAAATGGAAAAATTCATGGATTTTTTAAAGGCGGAAAGGGATTAAGACAAGGTGACCCTATTTCCCCTTATCTTTTTATCCTTTGTCTTGAATACTTCTCTAGGCTTTTAAAGAAAAATACGAGTATTAATTTTAAGTATCATCCTAAATGTGATAAACAAAAGATCACACATCTAGCCTTTGCGGATGATTTAATGCTACTTTCAAAAGGAGACAAGGAGTCGATAAAAATTCTTATGGATAGCTTAAATACTTTTGGGGATTGTTCGGGACTTCGATTAAATGTTGAAAAGTCTAATATTTATTATATTGGGGTATCGAATGATGATATTGAAAATGGTGTGACACGTACACTCTTGGAAAGAGGTGTCATGCCTTTTCGTTATCTTGGGGTCCCGCTTGGCTCCTCCATGATGCTTTCAAGAGATTACAAACCTCTTTTTGATAAGTTGGAAGGTTATGTGAGGTATTGGAGAGCTTCGTCTCTTTCTTTTGCGGAGAGATTGAAATTAATTATATCGGTTCTCCAAGGAGTTATTTGTTTTTGGTTTTGTATTTTTCCGATTCCGATTGGTATTCGAGATCGTGTGATTAGCATATGCCGGAATTTTTATTGGGAAAATAAACCTCCTCAAGTTAGTTGGAGTAAGATTTGTATACCAAAAAATGAAGGTGGACTTGGGTTAAAAAGTTTAGAAGCATGGAACAAAGCATTACTATTAAAAATGCTTTGGAAAATTGTAGAAAATAAGGATTCACTTTGGATTAAATGGATCCATGGAGAATATTTTCAAGCTTGTGGATTTTGGGATTGGAAACCGAGAAAGGGTGATTCTCCTTTATTGAAAAATGTTTGGGAGTTAAAGGATGTTATTCGTGGGTCCTTAGGAGTGGAAGACCGGGAGAGTATTTTGGCTTTGTGGTTTTCCTCGAGAAATGCGAGTCACATTACACTTGGGATATCGAGTAAGGAGTGTTATTCTTTACATAAAAAACCTTATGATTTATTCCGTCGAAAATATTATATTAAACCTTGGGGGAATATTATTTGGGACTCGTGTGTATTTTCTAAACATGCAATTATTGTATGGATGGTTTTGTGAGAGAGGCTTAAAACTAAGGATCGTATTACTTATTTGGAGTTGGATCCTCTTTGTAATTTATGTGGAGAAGATTTTGAGTCAAACAAGCATCTCTTTTTTTATTGTGCTTATTCGAGGGCTATTTGGTTGGAGATAAAGTCTTGGCTAGGATTGGAAAAGGAGATGAACACGCTACTAAGTGCTTGAAATGACTCAAAAAACTTAAAGCTAGAGAAAATTGGAGGAGAAAAGCATGGAGGATTGGTTTTGGAGCTACCGTGTATTGTATTTGGAAAGCGAGAAATCACCTAGCTATAAAAGGTGATTCTTCATCTAGAGAAATGGTTATCAAGGAAATTAAGTGGTGCATCTTTTCCATTTTATTTTCCTTGTTCCCTCATCATTCATTTTTAGATGATGATGGACGATTAGCTTGTATTAATATTAGTATGACGTAGTCGTTTTTACCTTCTTAGTTGCTATCTTTAGCCTTTTGGCTTAGATATGTAACTCTCTTGTATAGTGTATAATTTTTTTTATTAATACAACCGTTTACCTAACCCAAAAAAAAAAAAAATTACCCTACTAATAATCAATAATACATTACCAATTAAAAAAAAATTAGAAAGAGGCTTACCAACTTTACAACCTTCTTTATTTCCCTAAAATTTACTTCTTTCCTCTAGTTAAAAGATAATCAAAAAAACTCTAAAAAATTGATAATTTTTTAAGATTTCAAATCTTTAATCTCATTTTCCCCCCCTAAAATCTCTTACTCATTTTCTTTTTACAGGATCCATTTATAAATAAACACCATATTTTTTGTGGATCTATATTTCTCCTACTTTAATCATGATATTTTTTTTTAATTTTTTCTTTGTTTTCATGTCTTTTTACCCATATACTAGGTTGTTTTTGAATTTATTTAATTTTGTTAACATTGAATTTAAAGTCTACAGTAAAATTACCCTTGAATTTCTCTAAAAAAAATTGTTGAGGCCTTGTTCCGTGTCTCAATATATAATATGTTTAATTTTGTATTTTTGTTCTTTTTCCTATGGGGTTACATCTATTTTCTATAAAATTTATTTTAACCCAACAATTTTCTTCTAAAAATGTTTGTTAAAGTCATTACTGTTTTCTCCGTGAGGTATCATGACGGTCCACCATAGTAGATTTTCATACTTCCACTTGACATTTGATATTATCCTACTTATGTGGTTTAAGACAATTTTACATGGGTTCCTCACTACTCTTTCATCAGTCATGTAATTGTCCTTAGCGCCGTTGATTGTTTTGTTAGAGCAGCTTGGTGGACGAGGCGACTGTTGATGGTTAGGTCTCGTAGTCGTTTAATTGTGTTGAGACCTATTATCTTGGGTTGTGAATTTAGATAGATTTTGTGCTATTCATGTATTTTTCTTTATTGTGTTGTTGGAAATTTATGGTATATATGTAATTATGTTTCTCTGTCCTATAAGTATGCTACAGGAGAAAAACAAAGACAGAACACTACCATGCCTTAATAATATTTTCATAGTTCTCTTTAGCAATAAACAAAGGATCCAAATATTAGTTTTAGTATCATTAATCTGTTAAATGTACGTATTAAGTTATAACTAAACATTATTCTTGAAATTATATAATTGATGTTCCTTTTTCTATTGATCAAGAGATATCAATTTACTTGATAGAAGTATACATCTTCTAATCTAGAACATATATCATAAGTTTAAAAAATTATATGACATATTATTGATCCATAAACATGATTGTTGAGATATTGATCTTAAAGGTATACATCTTCAAAATAGTTTCTCCAAAAGGTCCAACTTTTTTTTTACCCAAAAATGTCCAAAAGTTAATGGGTTATAGTGTTTTTTAACAGGTTGCGTGTTTATTCAATGAGTTTTGAGTTTTTATAAGAGTCCATGTGTGTTTCTTCAATGGGTTGTATGTGTTTTTAATGGGTTTTGCGTGTATATTTACTCTAAAATTATTGTGAAACTTTTGGGGAAAATGATTTGGGTTGTGGTCCTTTTGAGTCAAAAACCCCTATGATTGTTATAATATCACAAGTTAGGTGGATTTCAAGTAGTCCAATCATTTAGTTTCTTTCTACTGATTTATACTGTTGCTCTTTTTTTTTAATTGGACCACTTAGTATCTAGCCAAGTGGTGATAAAACTTGTGACGATACCCAACATCTTACTTAGTATAAATATAGAGTTAATAACCAAATCAACATTTAGACCTAATTTGCAATTAAAAGGTATCAGTCTTATGGGCTTTTTTTTTTAGATTGATATAACTATACACTAATAGATATTCTCTACCAATTAAAATTGTAAAAAAATTCTAACGAGAAACATGTTAGAATAGTAACAAACTTTCCGATCATCATCTGGATTATTTACTCGAGCAATAATATGCGAGGAGCAAGTAAGGGAAACTGATTTCAATTGATCACTGGTATTAGTGACGTTTATCTTTAACTCATCCTCACTATCAGGTTCAAATAACAAAAGAGTCATGGAAAAGGACCACAACCCATTTTGCACTGTTGATGATTACTACACATATAATTAATACCAAAACATCCATGTTTGAAATCATCTCATTTATTGATCACATACTTTTTGATAAACTCCTACGAGATAAAATATTCGAAAAGCTACATTGTATCATTATCTCCATACTTGAAAACGGCCAAGAATATTTTGTAATGCTAACATCTTATTAAGTACACAACCAAAAAAATTAGAAAAAGATATAAATAAGATAAAATCACATATATTATTCACTAATAGGGTTCTCCTATTACAGAGTTGTTGTTGAGGTGGCTTATGGAAATGCTTCATTTTTCTAAACATGATTCATAAAAATAAAACACATATATGCATACATCATCAGTGAACGAAACATAAAATAACTGAAAAAAGACATTAATTTGAATAACAATCAAAGTAGATTTCACAAAAGGGAAAATTAATACTCCTAAATCATAAACTATTGTTCAAACAAATACTTCAATGGTTTGAGCCCTACCATAAAATCACATGTACTTCATAACCGTTGTTGTTCAACAAATCTGTTGAGTCTTTTAGGGGGTGAATAAGAATCTAATCTAATTTATGCCTTCCTAAATAAGGTTTTTAAAATATATGGGTCAAACTCCTAAGATATGATGTTAAGAAAGTTCTAAAAGTTATGAATACGGAAGCTAAAATTTAGGAGATGTAGGATGCTAGTTAAGGATGATAAGAAGCCAATGGTTAAGCTAGATAGGAATATGATAGTTAAGCTAAAACTAGGATAAGTTTTTCAAAGGATTTCATACATGTAGGGAGTTTAGGAGAGCCTAAGTATTTTTTTGTTAAAACTAAGATCTTAAGGTCACATAAATAAGCAATTAAGAGTGAAAGTTTTTCTAAGCCTAGAGTTGGATAATTTAATTTAAGCCAAAGGACTAAAGCAAAACTATTAAGCACCTAAGGTTGAAAGTTTTTAGGTGTGATAACTAGTTATAAGAGGAATTAAGCACAAGTAGTGTAATGAAAGAAAAACGCAACCGATTATTAACGAGTTAAAGGAAAAGTGTACGAATCTATTTATAGTGGTTCGGTTTCCCTACATCCACTACCTAGGGTCATCCACATATTATTTTTAAACTTATCCACTATGTTTCTCGATATATCTTCAAGGTGAGATATAAACCTTTACATCAAGGTTTTTTCACGCTAAACCACAAACTACAAACCCCCAAGACTTTTGTCGGCTAAGTCACATCCCGATGCGACTTTTAACGGTTAAGTCACAACCTGGTACAAACATCGTCGCACCTCTACACACAAGTAACCAATTCCATAACAAATTCTTCTCCATTTTCTTCTAACTCTAGCTAACAAAGTTATGTTCTAATCTAGAAGAAAAGATGAACCCTTCATGGTTGAATATAGTTATAAACAAATGGATAATGCTCCTTGATGAATTAATTTAATATGAATGATTGTGAAATCAAAGAAGAGTTAGATATGAAAGTTGTAGCTAGAAGGTTGACCTCATTTGTTGATTCGATATGAACGGAAGCTTGAGATTAACTCCTCTTTGAGTAGATTTAAAGTTGTTGCTTGTAGTATGTTCTTTCTCTTTGATTGCTTGAGATTAAGTCCTTTTTGATTTGAAATTATGCAAAAATATCGCTATAGGCCCTTTTGTGTTCAGTGAATAAGTTGTTTAAAAAAAATGGATAGTTTGTTTCAGTGAAGAAATACTAATTTTCCCCTTATGTTGTTCAGTGCACACTTATCCACTGCGTTGGAGAAGAAGGAAAAATATGGTAAAATTGAATGTAAAGGTTGAAATGGAGTTGTAGCGTTCTTGATAGGAAGATTTTTAACATTATTTTACTTGACATACAATTGGAAAAGAATGAGTAAGATGAAGACTTTTTTTTGTTCAAATGAGTAAGATGAAGACTTGTTTGAGAAAGATGAAGGCTTCTTTGTTCAAGATATTTGTGTATTTTTTTAAGGCCTGGTAAAACAATCTTTCTCAAAGAAATGAAAAGATGTGCATCACATTTGTTATTTAGGCTGCTGAGTCTTTTTCCTATTAAAAAGAACTAAATTATAAACATCAATTAAAAATATGAAAACAAATACAAAAGTCACTTGTTACTTTATGAGATTAGAGATAAACTAAGGTATGTTTGGGATTAAATATTTCAAATTTAAAAGCGATTTTCAATTAAAAATAATTTTTTTGTAAAAACTATTTTGACATCTAAAATCATATTGAATGATTTTAAAAAAAAAAAATTATATTTCTAGTACTTTTTCTTAAAGTAATTTTAACGATATAAAGCATTTTCAGGAATTTAAAATCAATCCCAAACAGATTTTAAATAAAATATATAAAATGTTTTTTTTACATGGGAGAGCCACTTTTGGACTCAGTGTCATTGACATGATTCGAACTTGTACCGTCTCGAAGGATAACCAAGGTTTTGGCCACCCAAACTGGTCAAATATATAAAATGTTGTATCGAACTTATGGTTCTACTTTAATTTGATGATACAATACCATATAGAGTAAAAAATTATGATAATTTACCATACAAATTATAAATTTTATGAAAAATTACATCTAACTTATTGTTCTAAGTTCTACCTTATGATAACTTACTATATTCCTGAAATATATGACATCCGGATTTAATGATTTTTTTTTAATGTAGCGAGGATTCTCCTAGTGGGAAGAGAAGGGGTAGACGGACGGTAGTTTTTCCTTCTCTCCCTTAACCTTAAAATCACAAACCTGTTGTTGTGGAGGGGGGGGGGGGGGGGGGTCTCCCCAGCCCTCTATGGTAGCATACCCTTTCCTTTTCCTTTCTATTGTTCCCTTCCTTCTCATTGATCTTATTAAATCTAACAGTTAACCCTTCTATTTTCAAACCTTTTTATTAAGATTCCAATCAGATTTACAAGAAGTGATTTAGATTTCATAACCTTTTGTTATTATGAAATACAAAATTGGAAAATTATTTATTAGAAGTTTTTCTCATGATTTCGATTTTTATACTTCTTTTTTGGCTAAAAAGGGGATTCCTCTTAAATCGTTATTCTTCATCATTACACTTATTTTTGACCAACAATTTGGTTTTCTTTTAACAAACCTTATTACTCCGCTATCCCTTATTTCTTTTGGCCTTGGTTGTTTGCTATACTATAGGTAGTTAACCAAGGGTGTTGAAGATGGTACTGCTAAATTTTGCCTCATTATTACATATCTATGTGCATCTTTGGTGGAAACTAGTCAAATTATTTTTGATTGATGGTTTCTTCACTTATGCTCCTCCTTTTTAATATCTTTGATTGTTGAGGAATTCTTGTTAGCCTTGTTCTCTGTTGGTGATTTTGGGAATTTGAGGTTTTTATATATTGTCCTTTTTTACCTGTCCTTTGTGTATTCCCGTATAAGTCCTTCTTGGCCCATACCAATTTAGAGTCTCTTTTTTGCATCACTTGTTGTTGCTTATAACTCCGTGATGAGATTGTCAATCCTAAGTCCATCAAGTTCTCTAGCCTTGCAAAGCTTAGTGTAGTTTTTCTCATCCTAGTTGACATTGAAATGATGGTAGATGACTTCCCTTTGGATGTATTTCGTCATCCCAATAGATCGACAACCCATTCAGTTTTTGGATCTATCTTGGTTATTTGTGTGCCTCTTGCACTTCTTGTCTCTACTACAACCATCCTTTTGGCTTCTTTGACTCTTCTTTGGTGTAGAGATGCTTACTTTGGTTATAATAATTAAGATTACCTTCACCAATAATATATTATACTTCTATCAGGTGTTATCATGTTATGTTTTGGGTTAATTTGCAGAGTTTCCTTCATTTTTATTGTTTTTTAGTTGTTTCCTGTATTTGGCAAGTTTCGCCTTTTTATTTTTTCATGGACTTGGTTTATCAATTCGTATTAATCACGTTATTAATGGATAATCTTTTGAAAAAAAAGAAAAAAGAAAGAAAGTTATTTATTGTTCTTTATAGTGATCCAGGATAAGGCAAAGTCCAATAGGTCCCCAAATGTAGCAAAAAGTTACAATGGGGGTTGAATCTTGTAAAAAAGGCTTCCAACAGCTTCCTAGTTATCAGGTTCTTGATTATTGGGTACCCAAATTTTTTACATTTCGTAGCCACATCTAGCTATTCTTAGGCTAAGTCCAACATCTACCCAATTCGATAGTCACAATCAGGAGTCAAACATCTACTTTATCTTAAATTTTAACTCTCTATAACAATTTTGCAGCAGCTACCCAATTTCAGATTCCCAATTACTTAAATTTATACTTTTACTTTTTTTCTATACTTTTTTTATTTTAGTTAACTAATTAAACTTTTTTATGAGTTATTTATTTATATAAGTTTAAAATAAAATTAAAAGTTGTTTTAAAATATTCAAATTGTAATTATTTTCTTAAATATTTATATAAATTTTAGAGATATATTATCAGTTTGTTTAAAAATAATAAAATTTATCAATTTATTTTAGAATTTTAAATATTTATCTAATCTAATTTTTTTTTTATTTATATGAAGTTTTGTTATATTTATTAAAGAAAAATAAAACTCGAAAGTGAACAAAGAAAAAGAAATCTATCCAAACAAAGAGAAAAAAATAAATGCTATATAAGACTTAAATTAAAAAAATAAAAAATAAAATGTAGCTAAAATATAGCTACTTGTTTTCATCACTGGCAAAAGAAAGGGAAAAACTTACGTAAACCCACCCCATATATGGGGCCGTAGTTTTTGTATTAAAAAACAATATTTTCCATTTGTTGGAGTATGAAAGAGAACGTAGGTGGGTGGTTTGGTTTTGTTTTATTTATTTTTTCATTGTTCTTTTTTACATGCTTTTCATTATTTATTTTATAGTGATATAAAATTAAAAAAACGTTTATTTTAGATATATATATAATTACAAAAAACTTTGATCAAAACAAAATATATTAAATATATATTTGTTTAAGAAGAATAATTGATAATTTTTTTAAAGTTTTAGTAACTTTTTTATAAGAGAGTGTAATTGATAAAATAAAAAAATAAAGATTGTCTAATCTTTTTTTTCAATTTATCGAAAATTTACTTTAGACTCGAAATCATTGACTCGATTTAAACTTATATCGGTTAAAAGGAAAATCAAGGTTCTGCCCAGTTGAATTAACCCCAACTGATTAAGTTTATGTAATCTTTTAATAAGTATGTATTGCTTAATTTTTATATTTTTTTGAAAAAGTAACCTGTAAATAATTTATAGATTTACCAAAATTGTACACTAGTAAATACCTTTGTCTTTTTTTCTTGATCTTTAAGATTTTTTTTTCTAGGCAAATACTTATATGGTTTTTAAATTAGAAAAAATAAACCAATCCCTATTTTTTAGTACGGCATGATTCTATGATAGGTAGAAATAGGGATTGGTTTATTTTTTCTAATTTAAAAACCATATAAGTATTTGCCTAGAAAAAAAAATCTTAAAGATCAAGAAAAAAAGACAAAGGTATTTACTAGTGTACAATTTTGGTAAATCTATAAATTATTTACAGGTTACTTTTTCAAAAAAATATAAAAATTAAGCAATACATACTTATTAAAAGATTACATAAACTTAATCAGTTGGGGTTAATTCAACTGGGCAGAACCTTGATTTTCCTTTTAACCGATATAAGTTTAAATCGAGTCAATGATTTCGAGTCTAAAGTAAATTTTCGATAAATTGAAAAAAAAGATTAGACAATCTTTATTTTTTTATTTTATCAATTACACTCTCTTATAAAAAAGTTACTAAAATTTTAAAAAAATTATCAATTATTCTTCTTAAACAAATATATATTTAATATATTTTGTTTTGATCAAAGTTTTTTGTAATTATATATATATATCTAAAATAAACGTTTTTTTAATTTTATATCACTATAAAATAAATAATGAAAAGCATGTAAAAAAGAACAATGAAAAAATAAATAAAACAAAACCAAACCACCCACCTACGTTCTCTTTCATACTCCAACAAATGGAAAATATTGTTTTTTAATACAAAAACTACGGCCCCATATATGGGGTGGGTTTACGTAAGTTTTTCCCATAAATCTAATACCTACCCGCTTTCTTTTTCCTTTTATTGAATAAAAAAACATTCGATTAAATTATTTCAGATTTATTGTTTACTCTAAAATTCAGCAAGGTATACTGTCCCAGACGCGAGCTTGCATATACTCGTCCTACCCCTATGGTAATAAGAAGGGTTTAAAAGTCATACTAAATAGAGTTGATACCGGCGATAAAAATTGATTATCAAAAGATGAGATAATTTTTAGTTAGATGAAGAATAATCACACGACGGCAAGTTGTGTATTGTGGCATTAATGTACACCAAGCTAACTAACACATATATTTGTGGAAAAAAAAAAAAAACCAACACATATATCGACATGGATGGGTAGCACACAGTTGAGTAAGACGAAAAACCATGATGAATTTAATTTTTCCTGACATGATTTAACAATACAATTCTTTTTTCGTTTTATAATAATATAAGATCTTTCTCGTATAGTATTTTTTTTTTTAATCGTATGCTAAATTTTTTTTTTTTTTTTTTGACGTTAAAACATAATTTAGATTAAATAAAACGAGTACGAATACATTACAATAAGTTGGGCAAATGTATCTAACCAATTCCTAATGAAGTGAAATCACTAAGGATCAAATGAGATAAAACAAAAGGGGGTGAAGACACCCAATCGTGAGGAAGGTTGGTGGAGTTGGCCCTTCTCGCAATCCAATCTGCAGCTTTGTTGAATTTCCGATGAACAAATAGAAATTCCATACTTAGGGTGCTAGCAAATGTTTGAATATCTTTATAAATGTGAAAGAGATGACGATTTTCAAACTTATGACACTCCATAAGTGGCTTCATTAGTGCTTGACAGTCATTTTTTAGGACAAAATGAGCGGAGGGTGAAAGAGTAGCTTCCTTGATTGCTTCTCGAATTCCAATAGTCTCGGCTTCTTCAGGAGTTTTTGCAATAAAGTTCATGGTTTTTCCTTTCAAAGGTTGGCCATGTGAGTCACTGAATAAGCAAGCAAAAGCTGAATTATTAGTTTCTTTATGGTAAGAGGCATCAACTGATATGTAAGTAATAGTTTGAGAGCAATTAACTTTCCTGGAAATATTGTTAATTGTTTCATCCGATTTTTTCTTATCAAGTTGTATAGCTTCAGAGTCATTTTTGTTAATATTTTTGAACTCATCATAAGCTTTGATAGAATTTTTCATATTGTTTAAGGGACAGATATTAATGTTTTCAAACAACTTTTTATTTCTAGATTTCCAAATAAACCAAAGCACCCAAATTGCCTTCTCCACTTGAGGGTATCCTCTACCGTCAGTTAGCTTATTTGAATCTAAGAGATTTTGTAGCCACTGATCAATTCTTAAAGGCAAATCAAAAGAGGATTTAAACCCCCAAGGAGTTGCAAACCAGGTGGCTCTAGCTGAGGGACATTAAAAAAAAAGGTGATCAGTAGTTTCAGAGCCGATTCCACAAATTTTACAAGTGGTATTAAAAGCACATTTTCTGTGAAATTTATTCACTTCAGTGGGAATAGCATTTGAGAGAATTCTCCAGGTGAAATTTCTCAGTTTTGGAGGGATTTTAAGGTTCCAAATACTTTTCCAAAAGTTTTCATTGAGCTTAAAAGAGATAGAAGGTTCTTGTTTTTGAACCACTTCATATTCAGCTATATATTTATCATTTGAGTGTAAGTAAACTGTTTTAGCAGTTAATTTTCCTTTAGGGTCCAATTTCCAAATAAGAGTATCATCAGCTCCAGTAGAGCTGATATTAATATCAGTGATAGTTTTTGAAACTTCATTAGGGACAATGGAATTAATGAGATTTATATTCCAAGTGTTTTCATTAGTAATCAATTCAGAGACTTTCCTGAGGTGACTATTAGTGGTGTTTTTTATTAGGTCAGATTGGGGTAACCAATCATCATCCCAAATTTTTATTTGGTTACCATTACCCACAATCCATTTAGCCTCTTTTAGGTAATTATTCCTTCCTAAAAGGAGGCTTTTCCAGCCCCAAGAGGGGTTATAACCGAGAGTTGCATCATGAAAAGTAGAGGAAGGAAAATAAATTCCTTTAATGATTTTGTAAGCAAAGGTTTTTTTATTAGCATTAAATTTCCAAGCCGAGGAGGTTAATAAGGAGATATTCATTTGTGTAAAAATTTTGAAATTCATACCCCCTATTGACTTAGGTAATTCCATGTGTTTCTATGATTTCCAATGAATTTTTTTATTTCCTTTATTGCCCCCACCAAAAGGTGGCAATGAGAGATGAGATTTTGTTACAAATGGCATCAGGTATATGAAAGACAGACATGAGGTAAACTGGTATGGATTGAATGACAGCTTTAATCAAGGTTTCCTTACCAGCTTCAGAGAGAAGTTTAATATTCCAATTATCAAGCTTTTTAATGACTTTTTCAATGAGCCATTCTAGGGCCCTAGTTTTAGATCTACCCCAATCTGAGGGTAGTCCTAAGTAGGTTCCCAAATTATTCAAGTGGTTTATATTGAGGATTTTTGTAAGTTGGTAGGCAACGTTTGGTGGAGTGTTTTTGCTATAAACAACACCACTTTTGTTAAGGTTAACAGATTGTCCAGAGGCCATACAGTATTTATTTAAGGTATCTTTAAATTGTTCAAATTCATAAGCTTCACCTTTCAAAAAAAATAAACTGTCATCGGCAAAGAGAATGTGGGTGAGTTTAGGGCAGTTTCTAGTGAGTTTAACCACTTTAATAAATTTATTTTCAACTTTATTATTCAAAAGGGCAGTTAAGGCTTGGGTAACAATGCAAAAAAGGAAGGGGGAGAGGGGGTCCCCTTGCCTTAAGCCTTTAGTAGGAGTTTTAATGTCACAAGGTGCACCATTAATGAGGATAGCATAAGAGACAGTTTGTACACATTGTTTTATCCAATTAATCCAACAATCAGAAAAACCCAAAGCTTTCATGACATCAAATAGGAAGTCTCATTCAATGTTTTCAAAGGCCTTGGACATATCAGCCTTAATGGCCGCTGCATAAGTATTGGAGTTTCTTTTGTTTTTAAGAAAATGTACAGCTTCATGAGCAATAAGTAAGTTATCAGATATATTTCTATTTTTAATAAAAGCAGATTGTTCATGGGAGATGATAAGATCCATGTGGGGTTTTAATCTTTTAACAAGAATGGCAGCTATAATTTTATAAATGAAGTTTGGACAGCTTATTGGCCTGTAATGACCAATAATGGCAGGAGAGATAATTTTTGGAATAAGAGTAATGTAGGTCTTATTCAAAGAGGTTAAGTTACCCTTATTCCATAGAAAATCAGTGATGCACCTCATCAAATCAAATTTAATGATATGCCAGTGCTTTTTGTAGAAACTATCAGTAAACCCATCAGGGCCAGGTGATTTGTTAGCACCAAGGGCCCAAACGGCTTCTTTGATTTCTTTAAGAGAAACAGGTAATTCAAGGCTTTTGTTTATAGAGTCAGTGACTGTGGGCTTAATTTTTTCAATAATGTTACTGTATTCTCTAGGGCCATTAGTGGTATATTGCTTTGAGTAATGTTCAATGATGTTATTTTCAATGGTAATTTGGTCATCAATCCAAATTCCATCAGTGTTCATAAGTCTAAGGATTTTATTATGCTTCCTTCTATTTTTTGTGGTGTTATGGAAAAAGGAGGTGTTTTTATCCCCTAATTGAACCCATTGAATTCTAGACTTTTCCCTCCAGTACATTTCTTCCTTATTCCAATGATTTTCAAGTTGGGAAGCTATGAAATTGTGTTCATCCCAATCTTTTTGTTGTTGAGAGTTTAAGTTTTCTAATTTCTTCATAAGATCTTTTATGATGTTTCTATTGTTTTGTCTTTTGGTTTTATTCCATTTAGTAATAACAGTAGAGATGTTATTTAACTTAGCACCAAATTTAATAATACCTCTATAAATGTTATGAACATGAGAATTCCAGTGATTTAAGATTATATCATCAACATCCTTTTCATAGTTCCAACTTTTTTTTATAAATGAATCTATTGTAGGATTTCTTATTAGTTTTATCAGTGTTTAAGATAAGGAGGCTATGGTCAGAACCAATAGCAGGGAGAATAACAATCCAAGCTTCAGGATAAAGGATATCCCAGCTTGAATTAGCAAGGCCTCTATCAAGTTTCTTTTTAATTAATTTATCTCCACTTCTTCTGTTACTCCAGGTGAAAAAAACCTTTGGAGGTGATTTCCATAAGGTTGTTTTTATCAATGAATTCATTTAGGTCTTTAATGCAAGTTTTTTCATTTCCACCCATTTTTTCATAAGTATAGCGAGACATATTGAGGTCACCAATAATGAACCAAGGGGCAGAGGTGTTATTTTCCATAAGTTTATTGATATCACAGATGTTTTTTTCTTTATCATTATCATAAGGTGAGATATAAGCATAAGTAGCAAAGGACTCATTACCAAAAGAGTCAGTAATGCTACAGTGTATGTAGTTTTTAGAATATTGTAAGAGTGTAATGTTAAGGTCTTTATTGGCCATTAGAATAAGTCCACCAGACTTACCTTCAGGCTCAACAGTGCAAACATTTTTCAAATTCAGAGAGTTACATAAAGCATCAGTTTTTTTAAAGCAATTAAGAGTTTCGCATAAGAAAATTACCTCTGGATGATGGGATTTAACCGCATCTCGGAGTGTTAGAATTGTCAAGGGGGTACCAATCCCTTGACAATTCCAACTGAAGTGTATCATTGAGGGTTTTGGGTTTGTTCTAGGACAAACCCGCAAACCTGTTGTTCAGCTTCATTGCTTTGGTGTTCAGCATCTTCGTGGTCTTGTAACATTGGTTCGGAAGTGAGAGAAGCTTCCATTGTGTCTTCATAGATTTCTTCAATTGATGGAGCCGCTTGTTCTTCAGAGGCTTGACTTTCCCATCTTTTAGACCAGAGTTTATCATTTCTTTCGATAGCTTGAGCTGAGTTGTTCTCTCTAGTGTATTGATTGTTGTATTGTGGTTTGTAATCGGCAAGTCTGTGATTTGGTGATGGAGGAGGGATTTCGATAGACGGTGGGAGTAGATGGTGTTCATCGGTGGGGTTTTGATTGTTAATTAGGGTGTTAATTGGTTTTTCTAAAGATCCGAATGTTATAGTAGTTGGGCCGTTTGGTGTGTTTGGAGTTGGGCTTATTTTGCTTGGTGTTTTATAAATACTTGCTTCAGCTTCCACTATGATGTCGGCCCATGTTTTAATAGGCCAAAAAATAGGCGTTGGGCCTTCAGAAGATGCTTTAGCCTTGTTGACTCTATATCGGGTATTAGTCAGAGTAGAATTGACGTTATCAGAAGAAAAGTTTCTTTTTTGTGAAAACTTTCCGGTAGGCATCGATGGAGGACAGTCTAGCTTCTGCGCCTCGAAGGTTGGTGGCATCGAATTTTGTGCAGCTGAGTTTGAATTTTTGGCGAGTTGAGTTTTGATTCCTTTTTCCGAGTTAGGGTTTTTGGTGGCTTTGTAGAAATTTTTTGATTTTTCCTTTCCTTCGGTGAATTTTGGTTCGAATCCATTGATTCCTTTTGAGAGTTTATACCTTAAATTGCTTTTGTTGGTGCAGTCTTTCTCTCCATGGTCCAAGAAGCCACAATTACAGCAGAAATCGCAGAGCTTTTCATACTTAAGCTGACCTCTAATGGTGTGGCCATCCTCAAGGAAGATGGAGTAGTTGTTTGATAGTGGTTTAGATATTTCCCAATCTACTCTGGCTCTAACAGCTCCAAACTCTTTGAAAGTGCTGACTGGAGGTAATAACACGAATTCCACCTTTCCCAGTTTACTAGCAATTTTTATAGCGTTATCTTCGTTGATTAAGGTAGGTGGGATTTCGTGGATTTGAACTATGAAGGTTGTTGAAAGTTGTGAATCTGATAAGCCTTTAGAAGAATCCCATTTTTGCAGAAGAACGTGTTTTCCGATAACATTCCAGGGCCTGTTCTTCCAAACCCGTTCAAGATCTTCTTCATTTTCGAAAGTGATGAGGCAGGTATCAAAACCCTTCTTTTCTGTATGGCATCTTCCTGAAATTCCCCATGGAGAATTTATGTTTTTTCGCAGGTAGTTGAAGCTTATGCCTTCATTGCTAATGAATTTAGCAAACAGTTTTGGGCCCTCAAATTGGGCATAGACCGAGTTAGGATCTTCAGTGAGAGTAAATGCTTCCTCAGAGCTGTTTGGGTGGTTTTTTGTGTAGAATTCCATAATGAGAGGGGGAATTGAATGAAGGACAGAGATATGGTTGCAGAAAAATAAAGGTGGAGGTTTAAATATGCTAGTAGATTAGAAAATAAAAGTGAGGGTGACTTTAATGAGACAAGAGATGTTTATGTAAATAAATCGTATTTTTGCTATGTTAAGGTAGATGATAGTGAAAGACATTGTAATGGAGATTTTAATTTTGGTTTGGATGCATATTCCGGTGGGTTTGTGGTGGGTAGGTGATCGGAAAGTTAAATCTCAGCTGTCCTTGGGGGATGTGCCTGAGAGAAACTAGTAGAGTATACTAGTGAGCGTTGTATCGTATGCTAAATTCAATCGTCTCGTATTGTCATAATTAAAATCAAATACCTATTTCCTATTAAATATTAACTTCTAAAACGATTTTTCTTCGAACAACTTTTTAATTTCAACTTTTTAATTTCTAAATATATTATATTTTAATTAATTAGTTAATTTTTTAAATTCTCACAAATTTTTTATTTTGTTTTTAAATTTTATGTAAATATTCGAAACAAAAAATAAATATTAATATTTAAATTATAATCTTCAAAAAATAAAAAATTAAAATGTATATATAAAAACTATTTATAATCATCATGATAAAAAAATTTGTTTATTAATTTAATTATTAGTTTTTACTTAATTGGAAAAATTCTTTAACTAATAATAAAAATAATTTTTTCAATTATTGGATCATTAGTTTTTTCTTTTTTTTAACAAAAAAAATTTGTAAACTAATAATAGAAATATTATGTCTATAGTATTAAGATTATAATAAATTTATTATTATTTTTTAAAATTCAAATATATATTAATTATGATATAATAGATTTAAACTAAAAAAAAAAAAAAAAAAAGTGTATGTAAAATAAGGCTAACTCCCAATAGCTTTTCAAATTTAACTTTTTGTTAAAATTAGGAGTTGAAATGTTACTATTCATCCCTCCAACAGCTGTGTTATATTTGAGATCCCTATTGATGAAACTCAATTTGTTGCTTTTCCCTTAGATTTATCCAATTAAGAAAAGGAAAAGAAAACAAAATACAAGGAAGGGAATCTTGACTAAGGGTCACTATTTATTGTTCGCGACTATTCAAAGTACCAAAATCTAGAAGTTGCTATCAATTTTCTGGACCATACAAAAAATAAGAATTAACAATAAATCCATCTAATATCATCCAAAGTCAAGCGTACACTACTGTTCCCTGCATACCTGATGTTTTTCTGGAACGAACATTTAGATTTTTCTAGTAAATATCATGATATTTACAATACTAGATATTTTATCGCTCTTTGATCAGATTCTCTTTTCTGTCAAATAATAAACTAACATATAATAATTATATACTAATAATTTATTAAAGCTTTTGTAGGAGCACCCCAAATAACAACAAACAATTTGTTTTTGAAGGTAATAATTGTCTAAGTGAAGGTATGTATTTATAGCGAGTTTGGAGTATTAGAATTAATTTTTAAACCGAATATTTAAGCAAGTTATAAGTTTCTCTTCATAACGAAAAAGAAATTTTAGCAAGCGAACTTCGAGAACTTTATAAGAATTAGTAGCATTAGAATTTATCATTCAAAAATGAATTGGTGACACTATTATTGAAGAGAAAACATAGACAATCATAGATATTTTAAAAATCTGCAAAAAATTAAATACAAAAAATTATTATCTTTTCGAATAACTTTAAACTCATTCAAAATATCAAACAAGTTTTACGATTAAATGAAAACTAATGCTAAAAAAGATTAAAAGTATAGGTGAAGAAACTGACATATATTGTCTTCAAACATAGGAAGAGGAATCTTCAAATTACAGCCCAATTTCACCCCCCACCCCATTTTAAAACCTAAGTTACTAAATGTTCTATATAAAGCCTAACCAAACAAAACAAGTTAACTAATACATTTCTCTCTCTTACTTTCCATTACACACATGTGTTGATAGAGAATTCCGTGTACATGTGTCTGTACCTAAACTTCGTGCATTATTTGTCTATGTTGGAACTCGATTATTTCCAAGTCAAAACCCGTGCTTATAGGTCTGTACCTAAGCCATTTCCATGTTCAAAGTGTTCAATATTATACTCCAAGGGCTGTACCTAAGCTCGGGTTTTATCCATTCCTTATTTTTTGTACATGGTGAAGAATTCGGTTGTGTCCAGGTTTGTCCAAGTTCTTGTACACAATGGGCTGTACACAAGCCTTTTCTGGTCCATATTAAATGCCAATGTCCAATTTTTACTTAAGTTTTTAATTTTTATATAACACTGGCTAATTATTAGAGTTTAATTAACCTGAAAAAATGAACAAAATATATTAGTGTAGTCCAAAAATGTATACAAGCCTATAATGTCCAGACCTAATGGGCCCATACTGTCCAGACCTAATGGGATGGACTTCATTTCTGCCTGATAGTACACACAATGGGCTAGACTTCATTTCTCACTACACTCACACGCTGAGGCACGACATGGGCTGGACATACCAAGTCTGGACCACCAAGTCTGTACCAGTGGGTTGAACCCAACAACCTGAGGCACGACGCGTCTGGAGATGAGGCGGAGGAGAAGCGTCGGAGGAGAAGAAGAGATGAGGCGTTGGAGGAGGAGAAGAGATGAGTGTTACAGTGTGGTGGTGGCTTCGTGGATCTTGGCTTCGTTGTGGTGGCCTCGGAGGATTTGGTGTTACAGTGCTGGGGTGATGTTACAGTGTTGCTGCATCATGACGGATCTGAATAGAGGAGATCTGCAGCGGAGGAGATAGGTGGAGGGAGCAGCGCGGATCTGGCCGGAGAAGAAGGCGGCGCTGGTCCAGTTCGCTGGTGGTCAGATCTGCATCGTGTCTTCTTCTTCACAAAGGAACGAAGGGCTACAGAGCTCCAGCGGTCTGTGGGATACAGAACAGTTGATGCAGCAATGAAGGTGATGCGTGGAGAAGGTGATGCGTGGTGGTGGTGGCTTGGTGGTGTCGAGGGATGGTGTTGCGAAGGTGGGCATCGAAAGGGTGGTGTGGGTGGAAGGTGGTGGCAGAGGGGTGGGGGGCTGCATTAGCTCTTGAGCACAGAGAGAGAGATGAGAGAGAGGGTCACGAGCCCTATATGGGTTCTTTGTTTTGATTTTTGGGTTCTCACTGTATGATTAGATTAGGTAGGGGGGTTTTGGGTAGTTTTCTATATACTAGTTAGATACTAACTAATGGGTAAGGGGGGCTTTATTTTAGAACATTCTATGTTATGGGGCTCTATAAAAATATTCCCCCACATAGGAATCTATGAAGATTTTTAACAAGTTAGGAATCAACTGAAATTAGTTGATTAAACACTCTAGTGTTAATAATTTTTTTTTTTTTGTTGAAAATAGAAACTCTCTAAGATTAAAGTTTTCTTCTTTTATCCTTATCTTACTTTTTATTTTGCTTTACTAAAGGTAGAGAAATATTTAGATTGAAACAAAAGTTATGAAAGTTATTTTTAAATATATTTTGAAGAAAAGAAAAACAACCCTACACAATATGACATGGCGACTTACTAGCATCAAGAAAGTTAACTAGGGAGGGAATATATTTTTTTTTTGGACAGCAACTGGGGAATAAAATAGGTAAGATTTGATTTTTCTTTAAAACTATAGACATCTTTGATACTATGATAATTTTGTAAAATATTTACAGGTAAGTCTTTAGTTGATGGTTTCAAAAAGTTTCCTCATCATTCTTAGTAACCTTTTTATTTCTGCATAACACTATGTTTTCAAAATCGTTAAATTTCTATTTTAATTGTTGACTTTGTATAAAAGGAAAACTAAAATTAAAGAAGTATTTCAGTCCAACTGGTCTCATACTAGTTTTAAATTTTAATTTTTTTTCTAAGATCTTGAGACCATCATTTGTAGTTATCGTTCACAAATAGAAAAGACTAGACTGATAATTAATAAAATAATTTTATTTTAAGTTTTAAAAAAGAAAATTAATACACAATCTTTATATGAGCCTTAAAAAAGAGCTTAATGCCGATTTGTTCAACTCGTTAAAAAATTATGGATGAATTACCTATGGAGTCTTGGATACTATCTTTGTGTTTAACATATAATGTGTGGTCTTCAGACAACATGCATGTGATGATAAGTAATTCCTGCGAATTGCAGGAGGTTTCTCATGAATCAGTGCAGCAGCTCCAGATTCTGCAGAGAGGGGACACTACTGATTCGCAGGGCCAGCGGAGTACATCTCCAGTCCAGCCCAATTTCAAGTCTGTGCAGCATCAGTATGCCGAGGATGTATTGCAGCATGACACCAGTGTTATCAACATGCAACAGTGGCAGTCCAGGTCCACTGGCAGCCCAGGTTCACGCGGTAGGGCGTGCTTAGCAGCTCCAAACCAGTTCAGCACGAGCCTGAACAGTTGTCTCACGAAGCATCTAATACCGTGATAGTCAATATTGAGGAAATGTCGAATAATATGTGGTGGTTCAAGAATTTATCGTCCAAAAGTTATTTGCCGGGGTTCCCTGGAATGTATTTTTTGGTGCACTTATTGACACAATTTGGAAGGCGCAAAATCAGGTGGTGTTTAAGTAAGAAGAGTTTTTGAACAAGATATGGATTACGAGTAAAGCCAAGTATTTAGCGAAGTCATATGTTAAAGCATGGGGTCTAGCTCCCGGTGTAGTGTCCTCCCGTAAGTCTGTGGTGAATTTGATAGGGGTGGAAAAACCCATTAATGGGCTTAAGCTTAATACAAATGGGAGCTACAACTCAAGACGTAAGGAAGGCGGATGGGGGGCGTCATCCGGGATACTAATGGCGATTAGGTCAGGGGTTTCAGTATGAAAGTTAATTACGATATTCCGGTGGTTGTTGAACTTATTGCGTTGTGTGAAGGCTTAAAAATGGTCGAGAATTTGGGAGCGAAAGAGGTTGAGGTAGAGGTCGATTCTTGGGAAGCTATTGAGGCGTTACAAACGATGGATCATGGTAGTGGACTTGGGCGCATTGGATACAGCTGATTCGGAGTGTTATGGCGCGAAACCCGGGATTTTCGTTGCGAGGTATATATCGGGAAGCTAAATCTTGTGCAGATTGGTTAGTGCGTGCAGGTTTGAGGTGTGGGGATACATTTGTGTTCTTTGAGGATCTGCTAGATGGCATTTGGAGTATCATCACACGTGATAGAATGGGTTGAAAGACAGATCTTCACTATACCAAAACAAAGCTCACGAAGCATCCATGCCATGGACGAAGGTTGAACAGAGAACAAAACGGCAACAAGCTTCTTCATTGAGAGAGAGAGAGAGAGGGAGAGAGAGGTAGAGATATTTTCAAGGTTATGAGGTATTTATTTAATATATATCAATATTCAAGGGTATAATGGGGAGTGGAAAAAGGCTTATAGTGTGAAAAAAATTTAGTGGCCTTTAATAAGAAGAGTAGATTGGGTCTTGAGTAGGGGTCTTCAAGATCCTATGGGTAATTATCTTGTTAAATGGGTAAAATCAACTGTTGGTATTAAACTCAGCATTGATAGATACTATAAGAATAATTCCACTTCAGCAGACTTATTTCATGATACAAATTGAATGTTTTTAGCGACTTTACAAGAGTTTGTATTGTGAAATGGATTCCATGTTATGGCTGCATGCATTCCAATTTGAATTTGAAATGACGGTGGGGTATGGTTTTCTAGATTGAGCACTGAAATTGGTTTGTTAGAATTGTGTATACTAATGAAGGATGGTATAGATTTTAGAAATGGATTCAATAGGTTATTGTTCGATTACGTGAATATTTTGTACACGAATGTATATCAAAAAATAATTACATATGTAAAATTGGTTTAGTTTAGATGAAGAGTTAATAACGAGATTGATGTAGACTATAATATATAGTAGAGGTTAACATAAAGAGAGAATAATCTAATGAGTCCTAATCCCAAGATATCTTTATATAAAAAATCCACCTAAATCGTTTGTTAAGAGAATATCCTAAATTTTAGTCACTAATTTGATAAAGCCCTTTTATACCTATTTGAAAGTAATTTTAGTTATTAAATATAAGACACATGACATGCCAAATATAATCTAATCGTTACTAAATATAAGCCACAAAACATGTCAAATATAATCTTATCGTTATCAAATATATTTAATATACCCAAAAATAACTTGATCAAATATATGATCAATTAATTCATCACCAAACTCAGAACTGTTCTTTCTCTTGCCTGCTATGGCTGAATCAATTATCACTACCAGACCTTTTAACCAACAAGTATAAATAATCGAAACAAAGCTTAATCCATCGTGCTTGTTATGGCTAGATGATGCTCGAAGCTTGGTTCCGTGGTTGGGAGCTCATTTTTCTGGTCGGAGTTCGAGCTTGGTTCATGGTTCGATTTTGGTCAGAGTTAAAACTCGTGTAAGCAAGTACGACGGTGGTGCTCAGATTTTAGGCAGATGACAGTGATACTTAGAGTTTGGTTTTGCTTGGAGCTTGGTTCCATGATAAAAAACTTTGATATAAAATTTGTTAAAGGTGTGCTTGGAGTTTGGTTAATGCTGTCGTGGGTGGTGAGAATCTTTGTAAGCTCAAATTGTTGTAAACTCTGGGGGTGCTCGAATCATTGTGCAAACCATCAATCTGATGAAGACAATCCATCGTTTTTTAAAGACAGTCCATCATTTCTAAGACAATCCATCGTTTTTTATAACAACTCGTAGTTTTTAAGAAGATAACCTATCGTTTTTTAGAAGTCAACTCGTCATTTTGTAGAAGACAACCCAGTCAAATGATAATCACTGACCATAAATTACAACCCATCTTACCTTCAATATAAATAGTTCTTCTGTTTTTTAGAATAAGTTATACATTTGTTACTTTATTTATTCAATTAACTTATATAATTTAAAATTTGATTTTATTTATTATTAAACTATTTATGGATAAATTTTGTTAATGATACAAAATGGTAAATTAGTTCCATTTAAATAAAAAGTTAGATTGAACTTTGAAAAATATTATTATTTTGAATTTTATAAATCAGTCCCTCTAATATAAATTCTTGAATTTTTATTGAAAATAAAGATAAATGTAATGATCAACGTCCAGAACTAATAGAACTAATATGATATTTTGATATATTCCCTATGTTCTAAAATTAATATCCACATTATTAAAAATAGTGTCCCAAAATTATTGTCTACTTAAATATCAAGACAATTTTTTCTAACTTTTTCTATTAACATCCTTACTAAATAAATAAACTTTATATTTCTAATGCATATTTAAAATATTAGGATAATAAGTTATTTTGTAATGTGTAAATGTAATTATTAAGTTTTTTAATTTAGGTGAAAAATTAAATGGACATTATTTTTGGAGTAATACTGGATATCATTTCAAATTACATTACTCTTTTTTTTCATTCTAGATGGATCAATTATAAAGACAAGAGAAAATAATAGACCAGGAAAAAAGTTCATATAATTGGTTAATATAAAATCCACCTAAAAAATGATAAAAAGGTGATGTGATTTAAAATGGGGTGAATTATATATAGGGTCTTGGAGACAACTTGTCTTCTCTATAGAGTAGTTTCTTAAATGGCATTCTTCTTAGGGACCTCAATTTTGACAATAGTCTTTCTTACCCTTACTACCACTAAAAGACAAACAAATGTGATGTCACTGTTTCTCTCTCCTCTACCTACCACTACCCACCTACCTCCAACCTCCAACCACCTACCACCGACCTCCGACCACCGATCTCCGACCACCGACCACCGACCTCCGCCACCGACCACCGACCACCAGTCACCGGTCACCGGAAAAAAACATAGAGTACTCTGAGAAAAACATAGAGTACTCTGAGAAAAACATAGAGTACTCTATATATTTTAATGAATATTCTAAAATCCGACCATCTACCTCCGGCTGCCAGAAAAATGCAGAGTACTGTATAAAAATGTAGAGTACTCTAAGAAAAACTCGGAGTACTCTAAGAAAAACTCGGAGTACTCTAAGAAATTCTCGGAGTACTCTAAGAAATTCTAGGAGTAATCAAAAAATTAGTGAGTATTATAATAATTTGATGAGTATTATAATAAATCAAGGCATAAATAGTAAAAAAAACTTTTATTCACCTTTTATTACACAATTTTAAACAATTACAAAGGGATATACAATTAAAAAATAAAAAAATAATTACTATTTTGTTTGACCATTGACCATTGACCAGATCTAGATCTGAAATTTAAAAAAAAACAAAAAAAACAAAATGCCTTCTTCGCGTCGACGAGCACACCACCACGGAACCTGTCACTTGCAATGGCCAAGACCTAACCACCGCGAGCTCAACCACCATACACACGAACACCACCGAAAGAAAGCAGCTAGGATCGAAGAAGAAGAAGCAGGAACCTCTCGACAGTCCGCTCCGTGAAGCCTCGAACACCACCGGAAAGAAAGCAGCAACCATCTGCTCCCCCTGCCCGTCACCACCATACACACGAACACAACAGCCACCACACGAACACCACCGGGAGAAAGCAGCAACCATCGAGATCTGCAGCTAGGATCGAAGAAGAAGAAGCAGGAACCTCTCGTCACCACCAGAACTCGCGCCGGAGTTGCAGTGAGGTGGCGCGACCAATTCTTCTCTATGTGCTGCTCGCTGGAACAGATCTGAAACTCCCCCGATCCCGTTCGTGAATGTGTGCTGCTCCGTTTGAGGTTGCTGCTCGGTTCTGTTTGGGAAGATAGATAGAAAGGGGAGGAGGGAGATGGTGGTGGTGGTAAATGTTCTAATGCCGGTGGTGGTTGATGGAGGTGGTGGTGGCGGTTTGGGAGAGGGGGAGGAGAGAGATAGTGGAGGAGGGGAGGTGAGAGACTAATGAGCTGAAATTATAATTGTGGGGTTCTAATTTAGTATATATAGGAAACAAAAAAACAAAAGAGGGTAGAAACGTAATAGGGGTTTTGGGGTGTATGTGTTAAAAAGTTTAAAAGGTCTTTAGTAAGAAGAGGCTCTAGGCCGGGTTCCCATCTTGAAGAGGGGGGTGTGGTCAAGACCCTAGGTGTAATTATCTCTTTAAAATGATATCCAACATTATTCTTATTTTTGGGACGGAAGAAATAGTTTAATACAATTTTTTTTTTATTTATGCTTCACCACAAAAAAAAAAGCAAAACAATTTAGAAAATAAATAGGTTACTTGTCTCCCTACTGACTACTTTGTACTCATATATTTAAGCATACAATTATTTTATTATAGAAAATAAGCATGTGTACAACCGTGTTCACACTTCACACTTCACACCTTCAACCCACCGGGACAAATTCCATACTATAAAATCACAACTCTTAATTACTCCTTAGTACTAGAGGTTCCTACGGCTACAAACTATACTTTCCAATCCTTTACTTCACTGCTTCCATTATTATCTTTCTCTCTTTCTAAAATTTGTAAGATACGCTATTCTACGATTATTTTTTCACGACAAATACACAAATGGAATCAGGACGGGCCGTGAATGTAGCTTTGTGGACTGCAGTTACAAGCTGGTTCACACCAACAATTCTCTTCTGCTTTATAAATTTAATGGTAGCCACAATTTACGTTTCATCAAGCGTCAAGAATCAGAAAAAACAAGAACCAAAACAACCCGGAGATAACCCGGTTCAACTTTTCCGAATACTTGAACGAGTCAAATCCACTAATTTCTCACGCTTTCGAGCTGCAGAACAGAGTCAGACGGAGACTCAATACGTAGAGCAAAGTGAAGAACATGTTGTTATTGATCAAGGGCATGTGCAGAGCATGGATGATGATGAAGAACATCTGGTAAAAACCAAGTCTTTGACTGCTCCGATGAGGAAATCTCAGGCGAAGATGAAGAAATCAGAGAGTGTGAAGATGGGTAGAACTACTGAATGGGTAGTGAGTGATGAGGTGGAATTCCGGCGGCCAGAGACGGCGAGGGAGAAAAAAGCGAAATGGGTTGGTGACGATGATGAAGCTGTTGATTCAAAAGCTGATGATTTTATTAGCAAGTTTAGGCAGCAGTTGAAGTTACAAAGGCTTGACTCTATGATAAGAAACAGCAGCGTGGCACACTGATTTTTTCTTTTTACTTACAATTGAAGTCTTTTTTTTTGTTCTAAAAGCTTTTCATTAATCAAAACAAACTATTACAAACTAACTTATCCTACTCCCGTGGGAGAGGATTCATTCAAAATAAGTTTCGCGAGTTGGGGGGGGGAGGGCCCTACCAAAGCTATCACTATTGCCACTAGGCAAGTTTTTAGCTAACCAATCCGCAACTATATTTTTCTTTCTAGAAATGAAAGAGAATAAAGGATTACTATTACAAGTTTCACTAATAAAGTAAATACTACGAATAATATTGTCAATTCTTAAATTAGATACAAGAAGATTAGAAACAAGAGGATCCATGATTTCCTTGCAGTCATTCTCTATTAAGCATTTTGTGTCCTTGAAATCTTTAGCCCACAAAGATGCCTTTAAGATCCCTAAAGCTTCAGCCTCCATGGAGTTTTCAGCTCCTATTCTCCAAGCACCTATTTTAATAATTTTACCATAGCAATCCCTAGCAATACAAGCAATAGAAGCATTAGAATTTTTGTAAGATGCGTCACAATTAATTTTATACCAGTTTTTTGGGGGTGGTTCCCATTTTGAGTGTATACTCTTTCCAGTTGCTGCAATAATATTTGAGAGAGGTGAAGTATTTCTCGTATATTGCACTTTTTGATAGTTACTTGCCCTCAGATCAGTTTGATCATCATCAGGTGTATGATCATTATCCCACTTAGTCAACTGAGATGTATCATTTATCCTCAGTTTTGTATTAACATCCTCGGATTTTATAGTATTTTGAAATTCCTTCCAAATTGCTTGCGCATTGTTACAGATGAATATAGGACAGGGGCTTGTATTTTTAAAAATGAAAGCATTTCTACTTTTCCAGATTTGCCAACATAAAATGGCTATTTGTTCTCCCAAATAAGGTACTTTACAATCCATTTCATTATTCCTACTTATAATTTCAGCCATCCAAGTGTCCAATCTAGAGGAGCACTGGTTGCTTGTTTTTATAGTAAGATTGGAATTTAACCAAGTAGCTCTCGCATAATGGCAATCAAATAAAAGATGTTCAACTGACTCAGCTTTTTCATTACAGATATGACATATACTAGAGCTTTTGACTTTTCTTAAGAACAAATTTTTATTAGTAGGTAGTAAATTTTTTAGAGCTCTCCACATAAATTTTTTTATTTTTTGTGGAATTTTGAGATTCCAAAGGATCTTCCAGGTTTTTGTACTAATATGATGTGAAGAGGAGGGTTTAATACTTTCCACTTTACTATCTATGACATCTTGTTTTTCTTTCATAATGTGATAGGCAGATTTAACACTATATATACCATCTATACTGTGTTCCCAATAGAAGGAATCTTTTAGAGGGACTAGAGGAATAAACATATTAAAGATTTTATTGCATATATTCTCAGGATAATTAGCTTTTATAATGCTAATATTCCAATTTCTCGTGTTATCAATTAATAGGTCACTTACTTTTTGCACAGAAGTAGTAAAAGGTATTACTCTATCCTCGCAATTTTGTATCCATTTGTGATAATGCAGGTTTATAGAGTTACCATTTCCTATTCTCCATTTGATATGTTTAATAATACAATCTCTACCTGCTAAAAGACTTCTCCATCCCCAAGAGGGAGAGTTTCCTATTTTAGCTTGGTAGAAATTAGTATTTGGGAAATATTTACCTTTAATAACTTTATACATTAAAGATGAAGTATTAGACATAAAATTCCAAGCCATTTTGCCAAGCATTGCAAGATTCATAAGGTTTAAATTTCTAAAGCCAAGGCCCCCTATGAATTTACTTTTAGTAAGGGTATTCCAATTACCCCAATGGATTTTCTTATCACCTTTAGAACCCCACCAGAATTTTGATATTAGGGAAGCTATAAGTTCACAAGTTTTTTTTGGTATTAAAAAAGAGGCCATAAAATAGTTGGGAATGCTTTGAAGTACAGCCTTAATAAGTGTTTCTTTTCCAGCTTCACTTAAGAACAAATTTTTCCAGTTATCAATTCTTTTAGTAACTCTTTCCACTAAAAGATTTAGGTCCCTTATTTTAGATCTACCCCATTCCGTGGGTAATCCCAAATAAATGCCTAAATTCTTAGTAATTTTCATATTAATTCTTTTTGCATAAAATTTCTGAATATAGCCAGGTGTGTTACTACTAAATTTAACACTGCATTTGTTTAAATTTAGTGTTAATCCTGAGGCATGGCTATATTTATTAATAATATCATTAAAGCTGTTAGTATCCTCTACAGTAGCTTTAAGAAAGAACACACTATCATCAGCAAACAGTAGGTGAGTAAGTTTAGGACAGTTTTTAGTAAGTGAAATTCCTTCATATAAGCCAAGTTCAACTTTATTATTAACAAGGGCTGTTAAAGCTTGAGTAATGATGCAAAAGAGTAGTGGAGACAGAGGGTCCCCCTGCCTTATACCCCTTGTGGGTTTTTGTAAAGAATGAGGTTTACCATTGATAAGCACAGCATAATTCACTGAGGTAACACAATTCATAATAGTGTCACACCATTTTTTACAAAAGCCAATTTTAATCATAATATTGTATAGGAAGTCCCATTCCACATATTCATAAGCTTTTTGTATATCAGCTTTGACTATCATATAATATTTCATAGTATCTTTCTTATTTTTAATAAAGGTACAGGCTTCATGTACAATCATTGAGTTTTCCTGAATGTGCCTACCAGGGATAAAGGCAGTTTGGTGTTCATCAATAATGGAACTCATGAGAGGTTGTAACCTGTTTACAAGTACTCTCGCAATAATTTTGTAGATGAAATTTGAGACACTTATAGGTCTAAATTGTTTAATATTGGCAGGGTTGTTGATTTTTGGTATAAGTGAAATATAAGTCTGGTTAATATTTTCAAGACTTTGATTATTATACCAAAAGTCATTGATTAGTTTGATAACATCCAATTTAATAATAGACCAGTATTTTTTATAGAAAAAGCCCGGGTATCCATCTGGACCCGGTGCTTTACTAGCACCTAATTCAGTAATAGCTTTTTCTATCTCCATAATAGAGAGGGGTTTTAGTAAATTGTCGTTCATAGCTTGAGTTACAGTGGTTTTAATAGTATCCATAACATTTTTGAATTCTCTATTACCAATAGAAGTAAAAATGTTATTGAAGTAAGTAGTAATATTATTAATAATATCATTTTCTTCCGAAAGCCAGACATCATCATTATTCTGAATTCTACAAATCTTGTTAATTTTTCTTTTTTCTTTAGTAGCTGCATGAAAAAATGCCGTATTTTTATCACCTTTTTTGAGCCACAAAATTCTAGATCTAGATGCCCAAAAGTCTTCCTCTCTTTTCCAAATAATTTCAATTTCCTTTACAATATTATTATAAGTATCACATTCATTATCAGAGAGGTTTTTAGAGTTGGTTATAATTTCTAATTCTTTCATAAGTATATCAATTCTTTTTCTATTATTATTAAATTTCCTTTTACTCCAAACCGTAAGTAATCTTTTACACATATTCAAGTTATTAGTAAGTCTATGTTTAGTAATAGTGTGAATAGTATTTCTAGATTTCCAAACGTTTTTGATAATTTCATAACATTCTTTTTCATCCATCCAGAATTTTTCAAAATAAAATCTTTTGGAAGAGGGTTTGTTATCTTCACAAAGGTGAAGTAAAAGAGGGCTGTGATCCGAGCCTACAGCAGGTAATAGAGAGGCCCAAGCATCAGGGTAGAGATCAGACCAGTTCTTATTATATAGGCATCTATCAAGTAGGATTTTGATTCGTTTTTTACCTGCTTGTCTATTAGACCAAGAGAAAGATACCCCTTTGTGTATTACTTGGTAAAGTTTATAATTGTTTATGAAATCATTAAAATCATTCATACTTTTTGTAATAACATTATCACCACCAATTTTCTCACTTATATATCGGTGGTTATTAAAGTCACCTATAAGGTTCCAAGGCAGATCATTTAATGGGGCACAAGTAGCTAATTTTTCAAGTGTTTTAAGTTTATCTTGTTCAATTGGTGCTCCATATACAAAGGTCGTGAGAGTTTTATGGCCTTTCTGATCAGTAAGTTCACAATGAATAAAATTATCATCTTTACTAAGGATTTTAATATTCTCTTTAGAGTTACTAAAAAGGGCTAGACCACCACCAATCCCGTGAGGGTCAACATGTTCAATTAGATACATATTCAAGGTAGAGGCAAGTTTATTAATAACAGCAAATTGATTCTTAGTTTCAGAGAGGAAAATTACCTCGGGTCGATATCTCCTCTTAATATCGACTAGGGTTTGGACTGCCAAAGGTGTGCCAATCCCTTGGCAGTTCCAAACTAGATGTATCATGATTCGAATTGGGCTTGTTCAAGGACAAGCCCGCAAACCTCACCTTCTTCAGGTTGATCCTCAGCATTGAGTGAACTGGTGTTAACTTCAGCTTCCGTAATTACTTCTTCTCCATTCGTAGTTTGATTTTTGTTAGTCGATCTTTGATTCCATAGCTTAATACGTCTATTCTTATCTGAGAAGGCCTTCTTTTCTTTTTGTCTTCTGCTTCTGTTTGATAAGGAGATTCTAGCATCGAACATTTGTTCGTCTTCACTTTCATAAACAGCTGCCATGGTGGGTGGGTTAATTTTGGTGGTTTCTTGTTCAGGGTTTTTTGATGGTGAGCTAAGATTAGTTTGAGTTGGGTTAGGGTTTTCATTGTGGTTGAGAGCTGGTGGTCGGTTGGTGGTTGTGGTGTCTGCAGCGATGAGAGTAGGGTTAGGGATTGGGATCGGGGTAGAGGAGAAGTGATTTGGGATTATGTTAGAAGTTGGGGTTTGGGTATAGTCCGTATGGGTTAAGTTAGGTATTGGGCTAGTTTGCTGTTGGTGAGACAAAAGGGTTGAGGTAGTATGAAGTGGGCTTAAATTATCAAGAGATGGGTTTTTAAAATCCGGTGTAGGCCCACCCTGGTTTGGGCTTGGAAATGACCCAAAGGAGATATCATTTATATCAATGGGTTTGGGCGAATTTTCTAATTTTCGGGCCATAAGATGGGCCAATTGTGATAGGCTTTTTTCTTTTTCTTTAATATTAGCATTTTCCGCAGTTTTGTCTTCTTCATAGCTGTACGGTGGGTTCGTACTAGTCGTGCTCCTCTCTCCACCATCCTTAGTGCTGCTGTCCTTTTGTACAGTAAATTCAAAAATTGGTGGTGGAGGTACTGTGTCCTTCATAGTATTATCGACTCCGTTTTGTACCTTGTTAACGGCGTTACTATTTTGGCCGTTAATCCATTTGTTGGAAATCGGTGAGTTCTGTTTACCGAGTTTATGAGTCCAACTCGGTTTGAAGGTAACCTTTCCGCCATTGTTGATTTTACTTCCATTAATAAACTTCTTATTTTTAGACATGTTTGCTGCTTTAAAGTCCGATGATGATTTTGATGGACCCCTTGTTGATATCTTGATCCAATTTCCTAACTTAGGGATCATTTTTGTGTTGTTACACTGTGATTCCTCATGATCAAAAAAGCCACACCCGTAACACACTTGGCCTATGTTCTCATACTTGAATTTAATCCAAGATTTTGAGTTATCTTCTTCAAAATAATTAAACCCCGCAATAAGTGGATTTTGTAAGTTCCAATCTACCCTTACTCTTGTAATTGAATTTTCATCAATAAATTGAGTTTCTGGCAGGATAATAGCATGAACAACACCAAAATTTTCCATGATTTTTCCTAAGCAACTTTCTGATAGAATACTTACTGGGGTTCCCGTGAGTTGAATCCAAAGTGTGGTGTTAATGACTTTGTTGATAGCATTCTTCTTAAATTTATTAATAGCAAAATGTTTACCAATAACAGTCCATGGTCTTTGATTCCAAACTGTTTGTTGATCTTTAGCATTCTTAAATTTAATAATCACCGAATTTGATGAGAGCTTCTCTGTTTCAACTTCTTCGCTTAAGTTCCAGTGTTTGTTGATATGATTTCGTATGAAGATGAAATTAACAGGTTCTTTGTTGAGTAGCTTAGCAATAAGCTTGAAATCTTCCGCTACTTTATACTTTGGGTTGTTTTCCGGGGTGATAGTGAGCATACCATTTCCGGCAAGAGGGTGTTTAGTAGAGTAAAAATTCATGTTGAAGAAAGGAGAGGGGAAGGTGAAAGAGAAAGAAGAGGAGGAAAGGGAGGGTTAAAGATTAACAAGCTTATGATTTTAATAGGAAAAGCTTATAAAATCTATGTAAGAGGTGTATTATGGTGATGGTGTTTTTGCGGTGGTGGTGGTGGTGGTGAGGTTAGATTTTAGAGAGAGAAGAGAGAGCATTGTAAACATAGTAGATTAATCCTGAGTTACAATTGAAGTCTAATGGTAAATAAATTACTGTGTTTATATTTAATGCTGTTTTACAAAAATCAGCAATTATTATTCATATATCATCTAATCTACAAATATCCTAGCATTTTTAATTTAGTAAGAGTTCAAAAAGATTTATGCAATTCCAGAATGAAAAAAGATCCCAAGAAAATAAAAATCTTTACAATTTAGTCTTTTTTTTTTTGTCATAACAATTCAAGCTCTCATATTGTCCACAAATTTCTCCCCAACTTTCATATATTCTTCCATATAACCTTATCCTTATCCGTTAAAATAACATTAAAATTTACAAGAATTTTACTCCCTTCAAATCATATAAATGGAAGATTTTTGTAAAAAAAAAAAATCACAATATTGGACCAAAGATCATTTGCAACCACAAACGATGCGAAATACTCAATAACACATAATTCATTTGTTTTTTTTGGGTCGGGCATAATTCATTTGTTGGAATGAATATTCAAGAAAGGCAAGGAGTAACCATTCTTCCAAATTTGGAAAGTAACTATACTAAAAAAGAAGTGATTCTGAGTTTCACATCTAAAATGACAAAAAGGAACATTGGGTTAAAATAATACACCCGAGAAAAACCTATATTTGGTGACAAGCCACTCAATAGTAGCTATCCATATGATATGATTATCCTTAGCGAGATGATTTTTAAATAAACAAGGTTAAAGCCAAGATGCCAACCAAGGGAAGATGGGAGTGAGCTTTAACCCCATCCAACCCTAGAAGTGTAGTGAGAAATTACTCATTTTTTTGGATAAAAACCTTGTAACTCACCACCTCAATTTCAGCTCTGTTCCGCCTTATATTTAGCCTCCCTCACCTTAAATTTATCCCATATCAAATTAAATTAAATAATAATCAAGTTGTGGTAGCCTTTATTCCCCCTCCTCCCACCTTCATGGTTAAAAATTCTAGACCCGTCCCCGATGACAATCCTTCCTCATCATCTTCAATTCAAATACAATCTTCAGTAATAATCTTCACCTGCTAAGAGACTTCGAGAATGACAATTAAACCAATGGTGAGAGTCACAAGACATGCCAATTATCATATCACAAGATGTGTCAATTGTTAATTACATACGTGAAACACCTGGATGAGAGACTAGATATAAAGAAGATATTCTTATATCCAACTTATGTTCTTAATAACTTGGATGCCGAAATATATTTATCTTTCAAAAATTCGTTCTAACCCAAGTAGCCCAAATCAAGTTTTGACAAGCATAAAGCCTAAAAAACTTTAAAAAAGGCACAAGATTTGTATTTGAGAGTTTGCAAATGCCAAACACTCCCTCTTTCAAAGGCTTACATAAATTATACCAATGCATCTTTGGCATTCATTCTTTTCAAATGAATGCTTGAATTTAGTTTCGTTTTTTTATTTATAATACCTTTTGGTAAAAAGAAGTCCGAGGATCAATAAAAGCCACATTGAAAAGCACATACCTAATAGGTTGGATTATACTCATAAAGTATAGCCACCGGAAGGTCCAATGATCAAGTTTTTTGGTGTCTTTCTCACAAGCGACTCATATTATGAATTTAAAAAGTTATATATAATAGAGGAACACCAAGTTATATAATGGGGAACGTACCTTCAAGAATACCAAACTCACGACAAATGGCTTCTTTAATGAATGAAATGCATCCTCCAAAGAATATATTACTCTTGTTCATGTTGATAAAAGACCCATACGAGTTCCTTAAAAGATATAGAGCATCCATAACACTCCTAATCGGATCCGTATTTTCCTTACATGTTATAAAGAGATCATATTCCAAACAAAGATGCTTGAGATTCATTTTGACACACCTCAGGTGATATTAGAAGTAATTTGTTTCATAACTTTGTTAAAAATACACATTATGAATTTTATCTCAATGAAAGACGTATGGTGAAAGAGGGTCACCTTGACAGATACCCTAAGTCCCATAAAATAACCATCAAGACTCCCATTTATAGTGATCGAGAATCTTGTGGTTGTGATAAACCCTTTAATACAATTAATAACAAGAGATGGAAACCCAAATGCACTATAAGCAATCAAAATAAACTCACAACATCTAGAATCAAAATCCTTTTTATTTAAATTTCAAGGAACATCGAAGAAAAATCTTAAAAACGTTTCATGATATCTTGAGAGAAAAATACATATTCCCACATAGTCTTTCTACTAAATATGAAAATTGATTTTAAGAGATGATACTCAAAAGATAACACCTTGATATAATTTGCAAAACTACTGGAGATAAATTTATTAATGGTATTGCAACAAGCGATGTGGTGAAAGTATTTTACCTTGGATGGATATCCCACCTTAGGAATAAGAATGAAATTGTTAATTTTACTTACTTATGGAGGTTGGAACTCCAGAGGTAAGATGTTATATCATTGATAACACAATACTCCAAGATACTTTGTAAAGTTGAGACGTGAAACCCCTAACCCCAAACTCTTGGTACTATTGAGATCAAATAAAGTCTATTTAGTTTCTTCTTCGGTGATAGGGGAACTCATGGATGTTAAATAGTCATACAAGATCATCTTACCCATATTTTTGGTAATAATATCACCCAAGTAATTATCTATGGGGTGTTAGGGGCTCCATGAATATTTTTTATAATATAGTATTTTGTTCTTTATCTCATAGTGGTTAGAATCACATTTTTCATCCTCTTTAAGAATCTTGGTGGTTAAAATTCTTGCTTGCCTCCATTTAGTCACTGGATAAGTCATGTTCATACTAAAGAACCAGAGCTTCATTTATAATTGTGTGTTTGTATTATATGTATGATGACTTACCAGTCTATCTTGTAGGTTATTTTGATAATTTTTCATATATTAGGATTCCAAGTTTTCACCTTGTATATTGTTTATAGCATATAGATGATGCATACACATGCATCAATTATCTAATAAACGTTAGAAATTAGGTTTGGTACAACTAATTGTATTTCCATATGATATTCCAACAATAATGTTAAATGTGAGTTAGAATAATAATTAAAGAATATAATTAGGTTTGGGGCAAACTTCAAGGCAATCCATTGTACTGCTACAAACTATGCTACTAGGGGTTTAAATTTGTAATAATATCCATTCACGTAGTGGATGTTAGCATTCCTTAGTTAATCGTTAATGTTATAGAAAAACCCATCTAAGACTAGGAGGAAGAGGGATAAGAAGGATCATGTAAGCATCCCAAGTTAGATTTATATCGATAGTCAATTCTTCCTTATTTTACTTTCTTTAAATAAATTTCATAGTAATTATAGTTCAAATATTCACAACCCCCACATTACTTTATATAACTTGACATAGATATTATTAGTTTGAAGATGATCAAACATTAGCACCAGTTCATGGTAAAAAGGAATTTTATTAGTGGAAAAATAGGATTTAAATCACCCATCTTGATTCAAATATAAAGGTTAACTATCACGTCCACCACTAGGTTTTCGAACCTTAACACTAATAATAACATCTTTCTATCAATATCGACTATCCTTGGACACCAAGACATTGAATTGGTTTGCTAGGAGTATCCTCCATATCCCAACTAGCGTATTCAAGTTCTCCCAACTCCTACTATCTCATCTGTCTAGACAACACGATAAGGTACACTATATACAATATGGGTTAGCACATTATGTAATTGGGTGCACTATAACTACAATGACCTCCCGTCAACACATATTTCAAATTATTACTACCAAATGGTTATGTGACTAATATTACACTATAGAAGCCTTGTTCGGAAATGGTTGATGTGACCAATCAATTCATAATCTATATATTACTACAGCTCAAACTTTCTTACAATTTATCCTTACTAGATTCTATCTAGGGGGGGTGGGGGGTTCCGTCTTAGACACTTTATGAGTTGATTATTAGAGTGCCATAGTGAGTCTTTCTTGAATTGTAAAACATACTTGTTTGTGTTGCGTAAGATACAACTGCCTTGTCTAGTATATGTTATATAAGTTTCATCTTACTCAAGTGGTTCCATATATATACCACACATAGAGGATTTATTTATTTATCTTATCACCTATCACTTACTCCGTTTGTCCAATTCCACTTTTGTTTTAGTTTGTTTCGCTCTAACTAAAGATTTTTTTGTTGATCTCCTCTCTTCTAAATCTACTCATAAATTCAATATTGTAGTGATTGGGTTAACAATCAGGTTAGTGCTATCCTTTTTATCTTACTAAAGTCGAAATATAACCCTTCATTTGAAATCGCCACAAAGGTTTTGTGAACATAATCCACCTTTTTGCCGTTGATATAATTATTATTTCCTTGGCTTCATGTTGTTGCTCGAGTAGTGTGAAGGGATGTTTTTTTTCACTTAATGAGATCTTAATATGAGTTACTAAGATACTGGACAAATAAGACAATTTGTTTTCTCTGACCAATACAGATCTGAATGACTATTAACTGGTCTATTTCATAAAGACTTTAAGCTAAAATTGATTCATTCAAACACTGTTTCTTAACAAATAAGCTCTGTTCAAATAGTTATTCATCCTTTATTACTTATTACATAAAAAACAGACTATACCTTAGTAGTGAAGTTTTGATTTAATCGTAGTTTTGTTCTTTGATAGAATGTGTGCTCGAAATCTATTTGCTTTGGTCCATGTACCTTTTTTATTACTATTTTAATTTTTAAGGTCTTTGTACTTTCATTAGCCACTTAAGAAAATATACACAATAGAAGTGAAGTTTATAGTGATATCGTTTTTGTTAATTAATAAAAATAAATGTGTGCACCTTGAGATTAAAATCAACCTTGAACTTTTTTTGGTTATGGCATAGGTGAAAATTAACAATACAGAAAAACTAAAGTTAGTCATCATTATTCACACAACCAAGTAGGGATGAGAAAATTTCATTTGCCTGTAATTGGGTACCCAGTGGTGGGTAAAATGGGCCTGTTTTGAGTATAAATACCATGTTACCACTTTTATTCCAAAACCCAATATGTTTGGGTATTTAAATTACCCATGAGTTTGGATTTTATAATTTTATTCTTGGACTTATTTCTTACCCGTAGCATTGTTTAGCATATATATATATATATATATATATATATATATATATATATATATATATATATATATATATATATATATATATATATATATATATAGAGAGAGAGAGAGAGAGAGAGAGAGAGAGAGAGAGAGAGAGAGAGAGAGAGAGAGAGAGAGAGAGAGAGAGAGAGAGAGAGAGAGAGAGATCAGCAGACCTCAGGGACTCATTTTTACTCTATGGCTTCTCTTATACGATTCTCTCCCCTCTCTATGGTCGCATTGACTCACCTATCAAACCCTAGCTCTTATCTTTACTCTCGCAACTCTCTTCTATGAAATAAACCCATCTTCTCAAACATATTAAAAATAGGTCATATTCTTAGTTTCTTAGTGTATATTCGAGGCTTAGAATTAATGTTTTCGTCTTTGGTGGTTGAGCCCGATACTTTACATTTACTACAATGCTCAAATTTTGGTTTAACCCTTTTCTTGGTATGTTCTCGCTGTTTGTGATACGATTTGAAGTAGGTTTGTTATGATTGTTGTTTTATGAGGCTATCTATGTTGAAAGATATATGGAAATGTTGTATATCTCCATTTCCACAGGTTTCAACTAATTACTTTCTTTTGTCCTAATATATGTTGTTTTTTTGGATTTTTATTTCGTTATGTTTAAATCTTGTAGATCTATTCTCATATTCATATGCATGTTTATTTTGGGTTAAATTCGAGAATAATAATTTTTTAATGTAATATTTTACAACTTTTGTAAGTTGTTTAGTTAGATAAAGATATATTTGTTAAATTTAGGATTATTAAACCTCTTTGATTAATATTTAAAATTGTTTAAGAAAAAAAAATTGTTTAAGAAAATTGTTAGATATTTTTTTTTAAAGATTTTGAATCCTGTGAAAGGATTAAGAGAAAATAACTAATTTTTAAAAATGTTTTAGTTGAAAATAGAGTTTTTATATTATTCTAATATGAAAAATGGTTATTAAGTTATTAAATATACGTATTAAGTTAATGTGAATATATAACTAATTTGAAAATGGTTATTAAATAATTCGAAAATGGTTATTAGGTAATTAGAAAGTAGTTAATAATTGGAGAATCGTCATTGTTAAACATATTATTACCTTGTCAAACTAGTTTATTTTTATATCATATATATTTTCTAATTAGTGTAGTCTTATGTTTCTTGTTCACCAAGTAGTTAGGCCTACATATATGGTCTCATTCTATTGTATTAGAACAATATCTTTCATAATGCAGTCTCTAATTTTTCTTTCTCTCTATCCTTTATAGCTCTCACCTTATTCAATATATTATTTCTATTTCATTTTTCTCGCTTCCGCTTATTTAAATATCTCACATGGTATCAAGGACACATTCCAAAGTGGTTTCTCATTTTCTTCCGCAAGTTGTTAATCTCCACCTTCCACTTTTTCGTTTCAATCGCTTCTACGGAAATAAAAATCTCTCCTTTCTCTTAATCCTTTCATAGGATTTGAAATCTTATTCCTCCCGTAGGAATCGAAATCTCATTCCTCTCCTAGGAATCAAAATCTTAATCCCCGCGTAGGATTAAAAATTATACATCTTGTAGAAATTGAAATCTTAATCCCCTTATAGGATTCAAAATCATATTCTCCTCTCGTAGGCATCGCAGTCTTATTCCTTTCGATGGAATCAAAATTAATCCTCTCGTAGGATTCGAAACCTCGTTAGGCCATCTAATAGTCTTATCTCGGTAATTCATTTAACACTCAATTATTGGTTCACGATTACCATCTCTCGACTCATCACTCTACTTCACCGCCATACCACAACATTAAAATGGTTACCACGTCAACTCCGTTGCCACGCTTCTCAGTCAGCGACGATAAAGACACATCATCAACGATTTTTATTTCAAACTCAAGTTGTTCACTGTTCGGCCTACTTGAGTTTGAGGAGGGGTGTTAAATATATTATTACCATAATTTACTATTATCTTGTTAAACTAGTTTATTTCCATATCGTATTTATTTTCTAATTAGTTTAGTTTTACCTTTATTTTCACCAAGTAGTTAGGCCCATATGCACGGTCTCATTCTATTGTTTTAGAACAACATCTTTCACATAGTAGTATATAATCTTTCTTTCTCTCTAGCCTCTATGGCTCTCATCTTATTCAACATATTATATATCTTTTCTTATTTTCTCTCTTCCGCTTATTCAAATATCTCACAATCATTAAATGATTCAAGAATAGTAATTAACTAATCCAAAAATGTTTAAGAATTAAAAAATGATTGTCAAGTAATCAAAAAATGGTTATTATTTGATTTGAGAATGGATATTAAGTAATTTGAATAAGGTAATTAAGTAATTTTCTTTATTGGTTTTTGTAAGATATATTCAATGAGTTGGTCTTGTTACTAATCACTTAAGTTATTTATTTTGTGTAGATATTGTCAATGGCACAAACAGTGAAAGTCATTGAGCTTGATAATAACCATTTTCAAATTACTTCATACCATCTTTGGATTTTACTTGCTTGAGTACTTATTCTTGAATTATGTGATAGGTTCTTCTGATATGAACTCGGGCTTAAGAATAATTCACAACTACTGGGTAAGCAATACTTCATTTTAGCATGGTGGTGGAAAGTATTTAGTTGCCCACTTGTTCTGAGGTTGTGTTGGCTTTTTGGTGATTACGTGATGATATCCAATCGATTCTAAGGCTAATGATGATTATATAAATTTGAGGCCAGGTATGATAAACCAATTACACAACATTCAAAGCCTATGATGAGTAAAGAGAATGCCAAGTAGATGAAGTAATATAAATTGTTTTGTGCAAATGGTTCTTCCTTTAAAATTTTGTATCAAGTTGTAATTTTGTTTGATTAGTTTGATTAAAAAAGTTGTAATTTATAAACTTGTAATTTTTTTAACTTAATTTGGATGAATCAAAGATTTTTTAATTGATTAAGTATTTTTTATCTTTATTTTTATTTTAAATTTGATTACTAAATGAATTTTAGGGATGAATGCTAATTTTTTTTTGACATTAATACATGTTTTACCAAGGATTATTCCAAGGTAACCCATTGGGTACCCGACTTAATCCATGGTAAGATTTTGCTTACCGTACCATATTCATCACCACTCCTTTCTTTGCTAGGATATACATGCATGGGTTTTTGAGATACGTATCAATTCCTAGTTTGCATTCTTTTATAACATATTCATGTAGTATATATTAGAGCATTTCCACAAATATGCACCTTCATTCAGTATATATAACTTAACAAAATCTGTTCAATGATCAATATTGCAAATTCCCGTTCCTCATCCATACTAAGTATAAAATGTAGAGCTCCAATGTTTGAAAAAATTATTGTATGTAGAACTAAGCCCGTTCAAAACCATATAGCAACATTGTGTAAGTGTTCCTTACTAATATTCCACTACCATCTAAACTCGATTTTCACTTGTAGCTCTTGTATATATTAAGCTTAATCACGACCTACATTACTATCTATTTAAAAGGATAATTTTTGCGGAGTGAATCAATCTACAATCAATGTACCTATCTACCCATACCCAAACAAAATCAAAGGCAAAATTTGTTATTCTCATTTCGCATGAACCTGCCTTAGTGGGTGCGAGATTAATGTGAGCATATTTTTCATTTTTACTTATCTAAAATATCCATATGGCAATAGCAAGACCGATTTTCTGATCCATCCCATTACCAACCTACTATTTTAAAATTTGGTTACCCACTAATTATCAATTTCTATATAAAAGTTAGGGGTCCCCAAACTATAAAATTTTAGTTGCCTCCCATGCACCAGAGGAATATAAGTAAGTGTGGATAACCCACATGATCATTAGTTGTTTCCAATAGAGGTATCACTTTTTGTCCCTTCAGGCGTTACACTATCACATTAATGATATCAGTTGTTTGTTATGCGTTCCATACGTCATTGTTGCAAAGACAATCATAAAATAGGTGTATAATAGTCTTATCATATTCAATATATCATTTCACCCCAGAGAATTCACGACACCCCGTATTTTTTTACCTTTAATAGATGATCATGTACCACCCTCCAAAGAAATACACACATTTTTACGGGTGTTTTAGCTTCCAAATCTACTCCCATTTGAGTGTTGTCTCAAAGAAATGGGGATCAATACTTTTATACCCTGATTAGAGAATCCATTTCTATCAAGCCCCTAAATTATTCAATAGTTCATTCACACCCTTATTTAAGACTTTATCTCCCTTAATAATATTCTTATACAAGCTTGAATGCCAAGGTTTTGTTCCAGAATTTATAATCACATTGTGTAAGTGTTTTTATTTTAACACCTTAAACCACAAATCTCAGTTGTTCTGGAAACCTCCCAAGCCAACTTAGCGAGTTTCTTGTTCTCTCAGACACATCCTCTTCCACCTTAGTCATTAGTATGAGTGCCATAAAAACAGATAAAGACTAGTATAATTAGTAAAGTAGTGAGAATAGTGTCCACATTGTCTGGGTGGTGTAGTCGGTTATCATGCTAGTCTCACACACTAGAGGTCCCCGGTTCGAACCCGGGCTTAGACAAATAATTCTCAACTACTTTTTTAGAGTTTCAAATTATTTTTAAACACAATCATGCTATGGTATATATGTATGTGAATATCCCATCCATATATATAAGGTTTCAATCCATAAAGCTATATTCTCCTACAAATAAAGGCTTTTAACTCGTACCATACTCACCACAATAAACATAATTTTATTCTTAATGTGTGGTAATGATCCTATCCATCGATCATCACCATCGTTATAGTATAACGTGCTAACATCCTAACTTATTGTACTTTGTCCAAAGTGGATATCGACCACTCTATAGATGGCATATGACACTTCAAAGTACCACATAGTATACCATGTAAATACGACTAAGGTTCATGCTCAAGGTTACAAATTACACACAAACACACACCAAATTTTGCTCAACAAAGCAATATGGCTTGAGAACCTTTCAAACATAAACTAGTAAACTTAATTAGGCATCAGAGTGTCATAGAGAACAAGTTCACCCGATTGACCTCACAATATTGTACTACTGCAGGGCTCGAGAAAAAAATATGAAACACAAAGAATGAGATTCGGAGAAGTAATTTAGACAATTGATGAACAAGATTACATGGTACCATCACAATGATTAGGTTGACGCGTGGTCCCATTCAATTTTTTTTCTTTCTACTACATTCCACAAATAAGTTTAGCATTTTCATTTATCACCTCAACTTTTCATTAATTAAATTCTTGTTATACCCTAATTAACATTTTAAATGTTTTTTAAATGTTTAATAAGTTCAATATGGCCACCACCTATCTCCTTTACCCAACTCCCTACAATTACAATTTTTTGGGGGTTTTACGAGTCGTGGTTTGGGGTGAACTCAGAATCCAAATTATTACTTAAAGATGCATACTTAGAAGTATTTTTACCAATAAGGGAGCCTAGAATTAGAACATAATTATTCTTACCATTATACCCTCTTATATCGTCTTATAATATATACTGAATCACAATAAACCCAATACACTAAGTCTTTCTCTAAAACTAAAATAATAAAATCACATGGTCGCGCTAATATTTATTTCAACCTCTCTCTGAATCTTTGTATCAGAGTGTTATGCTTCGAAGATAGAAGTGTCAAGCTTTATTAAGACATTTGTAGATTATTCTAAAATTCTATCAAGTAAAAACACAATTTCAAACGACGAATGGTAACGATAAATTGAATAAATTTTGGATTTTGATGGAGATTTGCATAATTTCTTAAGTTTAATTGCTTTATTTATCAATCAAAGCATTAATTTCTAGTTTAGTAGTAAGCTATTTGTGAAATTGATGGTTTTGAGGATATAGAAGATGATGAGGTTGAGGGAGAAAATGGTGAGAGGGCAGATGGTCAAGTTGAGACTGAAGAAGAGTTTTCTGTCTAGCTCGTTTGGGAAATGCCATAAATTGCCGAGGAAGAGGAAGAATTGGAGGGATAAATTCCTGCTATCTCGTTTATTGTTGATCTAGGTGTGGATATAGACACGATTAGTTAGCGTACACATCTGAGTTCACTTACTTCCAACCCAAGTGAACAAGGAAATGTGTATCAGTCATGGATTGAAGAATAAGGTGGAGTCCTTAACGTGAAAAACCAAAGATTGAAGGAAGAGATGATGAGGTTGACTAAGATAAGAAAGCCCTTTGGCACGCCAGACCAGCACCCTGACAAAAACAAACAAAATGCAAATGGCTCAAGAGGTGGTCTTGAACCAGTAGTATCAGGGTCCAATTTTGATTTGGGGATTTTTTTCACAACCTTTCGGGATTGAAGATATAGGTCATAAGGAACAAATTGGTGCATGTGGTTCAAAAAATGGTTAAGGGCGTAAAATAGTCGGGGATGAAATACTAACAAAGATAATATTCCGATATCAGTTTTGGTGTTGATATTATATGCTGGTAAGAATCAGAAGATCAGATAAAGATTAATGTGTCAGAGAGTGAAGGATGCAGATTTTTAGCAAAGGCGCAAGTTACCAGGGCTTGCATACTCAACAAGAAATACACCAAAGAAAAAAACGATTTACGTTGGTGGTTCCTGAAACTAAAAAAGCAATATGTATGGATACGCTGTTAGCCATGGGACTTATCCACTGCACATAAGTGAATTGTTGGTGAAATAGATGAGAGTATAGTTTTGAAAGAACCCGTGAATACCTTGGGTAACTTTTTGAAAGAAGTAGTGAAGAACTTAGGTGGGCCTAGTACGGTCAAGAAAACACGTGCTAAACTTCAAGCCTTTAAGAGATCATGTGCATTGAAGGTAGTATTTTACATATATGCTTGGAGGGACCCTAACCATAGTGCATGAGGAAATTGTTTGTGAAGTAGAGTAGAGTAAAGGTTTGAAATAACATGTGAAGACCTTGGGTAACATTTTAAAAGAAGCTAATGAAAAACTTGGGTGGGCTTACTGGGATCAAGAAAGCATGTGTTTCTTAAGAAATTGTGTGTATCAGAGGTAGACGAGATGGTTCTAAAATGGTTGTAAAATAGAAAAACAGTTGTGTGGTGCTATGAGGAGATACACTTAAGAATAACACACTATGTTTTACTTGCGCATCATGGGCCTGTTAAATCTCAGGTGAATTTATAAATTTCATATTATTTTAAGTTTTTATTTATACTTAATTATTGTGTTATTATGATGCATGATACAGGTGGTTGATATGGTAGTGATATGCTGGCAGATTGAGTATGACCGAAAGCTTCTCATGGTGAGCATGTTTGAAGCTAGATCGTGAAAAAAACATGCGAGCGAGATCCTTGGTTAGTGCCTCTTTTATTTCTTCAAATCATATATTGACTGTCAATGTGGGGGTTGTGTATATATGTTGGTAGTAATCATGTGTTCTTTTGTATGTTTGTTGTGCTATACTATAAAATACATAATGGTGCTTGGTAGATTTCAGGGATAATATAAGGGGTTAACTTGATGTAGTGGGTACATACCCACTTAGTGGTATAAATTTAAGGGAACATACATGTTTTTAATTTTAAATAAAAAAGGTATATACCCACTTTTGTTCCATTTTCCTAGGTTAGAACGGGTTCATACCCATTAATATGTCTATATTACGTGCCGCTATTTCTCGCTTAAGTTTATTTTTTGTTTGCAATATTATCATACAAAAGGTCTGATTGAGGATGAGGGTGATGTTGTAAATTCAAGGGTTTGTTTGATGATTTCCACAAGATACTCATACCGATCATGCCAAAGGTGGCGGGTACAACATTATGGAGCATAATTGTAGTTGATTAAGAGAGATCGGTATTTGACCATTTCAGCTCGTTGAAGAATGAGAGGGATGTCCTTACTATAACTACAAAAGTGAACACAACCACAATAGTTTGATCCTTCTAGAGAAGGTTTGCTTGGAACATTACACCCATTCTACACTAGAGGCCACCCAACAGTTGGAGAGGTAAAAAGTTTTAATTAAGGTGCAGAAGAAACCTGTGTGATGGTCTCATGCATATATATTATTCTATGTTCGTGCACGACATCTACGATGTGAATGAGTTGAGGGTTGACCATGCATCGAGTGAGTACAAGATAATGAGGCATTTTATGTTGGAGACGATGTTGACATAAAGGTACAACACACATGTTTCACGAGAGGCTAGGATGTATCCTAAAGAGAAGGTTTGTTTTAAAGTATGCATATTATATTAATCATGAATGTCAATACTTTTAATAAGTTTGAAGTTTATATGGTCAATATACTGTAAGACTAATTTTTGCGTACTATATGTAAGGTGTTGTTGGTTCGATATGAAAATTATTTATGGGCCCTGTAAAATGGACTTTGGATTTAGTGATTTTAGGCAAGATATTTAGTTGTACCTTGAAACGCAGTAAATTTGTTAAAGTCGTTTTAGCTAGTGTAAACCTATATATACCTATATTTTAACAAAAGTAAAAAACTATAAAACCTAAAAACATATGTGTTGGTCTAGTCATGCTGTAGATCTCGGTTCCGCGGCCTAGGCGGTCGACTGGGGCCTAGCGCCTAGGAGGGACTACGTGGGGCCTAGGCGGGATTACGCGGTTTTAAATCCTGCTATGTAACTTTATATATTTAGTAATACGCGTGTATAATTATGATAATTTTATCTATTTAAGTCATAAAATTTATCTAACACCACTATATTGAATATGAAAAATACTAAAATTAGAGTTATGATATCAATTCAAGAATTTCCGAGAGTAAAATAAATTTAATGGAGGGCCTAGACGGCAAGTTTTTACCATTAATCGGTGCCTAGGCGGGCTAGGCGCCTCTTCCACGCCGACTAAGGCGTTGGGAAAAAATGCCTAGCATTTTTACTAGGCGTAAGCGGTTGAGGGGGGAGTTGACGCCTAGGCGGCGATATCTACAGCATAGGGTCTAGAACCTTAAAATATAACAACATTATTTTTACCGAACCAAACCACCAATCCCAAACACAACAATAACTGAGCATCATCCATTATCAGACTCCTTAGCTTAGCCTAAAAAAACTTAAACCTAACCTCTTTCCTCCCAAGTCCCTACCTCGCTCCACATAAACACTTTGTATTCTTAGCATTGAAATTTGTAAGTTGTGAGAATGAGGCTGAGATTGGGGAGGATGAAGTTAAGATGAGTGTGTTTAAACATATTTTAGAGGAATGCGCAACACTATGGTTTGAGAACCTTCTGAACAATCAGAATCTAGTTAGGAAAAGTTTGAAGACTAATTTTTTAATTGATTTTATTTAAAATAAATATGGGTATCTACCCACCTAATAACCATATATATGTGTATGTTAGGGGTAATTAGGATAGTATAGAGTGGATTGGATCCCACCTTAAGAGAAAAACTGACACATGATCTCCATCCTCCCCCAAGACCCTACCATACTCCACAAAACCGACTTAGTGTACTCATATGGCTTAACACCAGTTGTGGGTATATACCCACAAGGATACATAAATGTTGTTTTTATGTCCAGAAGGGGGTTGGGTGGGGGGTTTCCACCCCATAATCAACCTCATTAGGCATGTAGATAGTGGGTAGTATCCCACATTTAAGAGTAAAAACATGACACCTAACCTCCTCCCTCCTCCAATCCCCTACCCCACTCCACCGAACCAACTTAGTGTACTCATATTGCATAACACAAGTTGTGGGTATATACCCACCAAAATAATAATGTTAAGTTTATATGTCAGTTTCCATCCATTCAGGGTGGTTACAAGCATTATATAAATGTAAGGGTAAAAACAAAAAAGCATTATAAAAAGGATAACTACATCGATAATGTGTGAACCGCAAATATTGACGTCGCAAAACTCTATATGGAAATCGCTATTATGTGAAAAAAGACACTATCATTACCCATTTCATGATTTCTAATTCATATAGTTGGACAATAGTTGCACCTTAATATAGGAATTGTAACACACCATGGATATACAACTACATGAAAAATAGATTAAAAATTGGATAAGGAAGATAGGTCATAAATTTACCCGTCACGACGCATTGTTGTGATATATCATTGCGTTGCATCGGCCAGAACTCCACTTTTCCCAAAGTTTCTCAGATGCAGACACCTTTATCTTCCTAGGTGGTCGTCATGGGGTAATCTTACAAATATGTTTCAAAATCCGACAACTTTTTATTGGTCAATGGTAGAATCTCAGATATGGTTAAAACAGGTATTTTTCTAGCATAGACCTCCCTTACCTGGGAGGTGTGGATGTAACTTTTGACATAGTCGTATTTGGTGTCTCTGGCTTGGCATGTTCCAATGACGCAACTACATGATCAAAAGGGAAAACTTCAAACTCCCATTAACAACATGAGAATTCTCTACTATCTATATGTTGGCTTTGAGGGTTCACGTCTAACCTAAAAAATAGGACTACTAGACTATATCAACGAACACGTTTGACATTTTGGTATTTTTCTTCATACGTCGTCAAAGAAAGTCAGGTTATCAATTTCTGCACCAAAACCAACCATTCGTAAATTTGGTCCATTAGCTTGAGACATAGCCTATCTACAAACTTGGAGATCCGTGGTTCCTGAATTTCAAGAATTTGGTCGTTCAACATCTCCGCTGCATTGAATGTCATTTTCTCTTAACGCTTACCTCCAAAGTATGTGTCAAAAAAGTTCTCAACCAACAAATTCTCAAGAAACGAGACTACATTTGAACTTCTACGCGCAATTTTTAAATTCTCAAACTAACGCATCCCTAATATAAGCCCCCAATTTGACCTCTAGGTTCATATTGATGTGTTGTAGACCAAATAAATGGTAGGTGTCTAGGAAAACATTACTTACCTTATATATAATACCACATTAACGGTTAGATATGTATACCACGTCTCAACCGGCAACACGAGGTCTAGTAAAGTGAAGGAAGACATCCCAATTTTTATTGTCTTCCACCCTAACTATAGAAAAGTCCACCAATACAAGACCTACATTTGTGTAATATTATATGTTTTAGTATTTACTTCCGGAACAATACAATTAAAATAAACATTAGGGTAAAAGACAAACATCATGTATTCGTGTATTATTGCTGTTACAGTCATTTGCAACTGCGGAAAGTAGGTCCCCGAACTTTTTTTAAGAAAGTCTCATCTAAGAACAACATCAGACAGACGCACGAAACCCATCTTAACAAGATTCAAAGACAAAATGAGCATACTTGAACCTTCGGGTATCCAGATCAGATTCAATTATATCACCTGAAGGACCCGCTCCCTGGAGTTTAACAAAGTACCATTTTACTTGATAATACGACTCACCGACATCCTGGTTTATATCCCTGTTTACCAGTTTAGTGCATCACATGCCTTTTCATAATGAATAGTAAAGTCGGACGCGTCTCTTATGCGATGGATTATATCTTTAAGCTTAGGTTTGTAGTTAACCATCCTTCAGAGAATTAGTTCTGTTACCAGGCCTGACGCCATCCTACTTTTAATTTGAGTACGATCAAATGACACACAAGAATGAATATCGTATAACATCTTCACGTATAGTAGACCGTTTCACTTTGACATCAATGCCTAAACCCACAGTTGGTAACCGTTAAGATCCTGACTCTTTCCATATGTCCCTATTTTACTATGGTTGTTGGCTATGGGGTTTAACGGTAACCAGCTTCACGCACATACCTGTCTAAAGTGTGACAAAATTGGGGAATATTCCACATGTAAAATATGTCCTAACCTTTTCTAAGCTATTCCCCTAACCGTGGCTCGGTAACTTCTTAACAAGGTCATTATAGAAGACTGGTTGCCGTGTGCCCTTTTCAACACCCGCATAGGTCATGAATAGTGGTCAGTATCAGATGAAACTTCTGGTAAGCTTTTGTGCAAAGAAGTGCAAAATTTTCCAGCAATCGTAATAATTACTTTGGGCGTGATATCCCCCTCGATCAACCATAAAATATGGAATACTCATTTTCCATGTCAGTGCGACATTTCTCGTGTCTGCATAGTGAAGACTTGTAAAACACCAAACTCTCTTCAAGTTCTTCCCATTTAATTGTACCACACTTCTGTATTAACACAAACAAAGGGATATTTTTCATGGGGGACATATATTTCTTGTCTCTATGCTTGAAGATATGCAAACTACACCAAATTTGAAAACCAACACGAGGTTAGCACATTTTAAGAATATCAGTTGGTATAAAGTATTTTTATTGCAGCATAAGGCCCTTTTTTTATCAAATTTATTTATTGGTGCCTGCAAAATCTTTTTCCTGAACAGTTGGTATAATCCCACAACTACACTGCATGGAATTGTTGTGCAAACATGGAAGATAAATGGAGGTAAAGTGCTCGCATATATGTAAAATATCAACATTACTTAAACTAGAAATCTATATTGCTTAAAATAGGGCTATAATAGAAAGAAAAAGTGCAAAGAACGTTGTACATGGACATACATGTACGATTATCAAATTACAATATAGGTTCCTACAAAATCTATTCCCAGGATGGTGGGTATATACCTAAAACTGTACTACATGACCTATTGTGCAAAAATAAAAGCTAAAGAGAGGTTAAGTGTTAACGTATATGTAAAATATCAATATTACTTAAACTAGGGACATATATTTTTCAAACTAAATCTATAGTAGAAACAAAGAGTATAAAAGATGTGGTGCATGACCATACATGTAGTGATTACTCAGATTTTTTTAAAACCCTACATGCAAAATGATCATCATTATTTTAGAATAACCAGAATAGCATAAGATGATCATCTTTCTATCCTAAAATTTAAAGATTTTTACCCTATAATCATACACGTGCACACACACACACACACACACACACACATATATATATATATATATGATCAAATTACCAAAGAAAAAAATTACAAAAAGATGACTAGATTATCTTGTAATCACAAATATGATTGTATTACTATACAAACCCAACAAATAAGCAAAAATCTTTGTACAACGGGTTTTAAATTTGTATTGCAATGCTTCCTCTAACCTTTTTCAATTCGTTTTGATAGAAAGAATGGAAGAATGAATGAGAAGTGACAATGTACTAGCACATTTTATAAATATAATGGTGGCTTATTATGAGGAAATTACGAAAAATTACCAACAAAATCAAAAGTTATTTACAAAGGCCTACTTCCTTAAAATACTAACAAAGGCATTGGTTGGCAATCTGGTTTGGCGAACTTACTTTTTTGCCCTTACTATAAAAAGTAATTTTTTTGGCTTCCAGATCTGTCTTTGGTACGAACCAATGTCATTACGTACCAATCTCGAAACAACAACAAATGTGTTATAAAATCATGTTATAAGGTCAATCATGTACGTACCAACGTTGGTATATACCCATCTCAAATCAACATCAAAGGTGTGAATTATAGGTCCTAGGTCCTTGCATTTGGGTTTACTTTCACTCCAAATCCTTTTCAATGTATAGGAAGGGAGTGTAAATGTAAAAAAAATCAAAATCATATTCAAGTTGCGGCATTTCCGGCAGTTATCGGGTTCCAATGGGTACGTTCACTGGTGTACCAATTTCAATATAGGACATGTTTCATTTGGGTGATAACATTTGTGGTCTGCACTAATCTCTTCACCCTTTTCGGAACAAAAAACAAAGTGAAATCTCTGGAACACTCCGGTCAACAAAAAAACAAAAAGTAATCTTGTTGGAAGAAAAAAAATAGAAATCTCTTCACAACACCTGGTGAGCAAAAAAAAGAAATCTCTTAATTTCTCTGACCAAAATCCAAAATTAATCACCTCAAATTCGCTGATACAAAAAACAAAAAGTAATCTCTTCACATTCCCTGGAACAACTAAAAAAAAGAAAATTAAATGCTGAAAAACAATGAAATTAGGTAAAAAGTAAATCAATTTTTTACCTTATTTTAGGTTCTTGATACGTAGATGGCGGAGAATGGCCCACTAATAACAGTGTTTTTCTTATGCAGGAGAGCGGCAAAAAGGTGAGATTTGAAGAGATTTCTTTTTTAGTTCCGATATGAGTTTTATCGGTCCAATAATAGCGACGGTTTTCTTGTGCAGGAGATGGCAGCGACTTTCTTCTCCACGAGTGTTGGTGAAGGCGAGATCTCAAGAATGGTCCACAAACGGAGGTGGAGGAGAGACGATTGGCAGTGGATAATGATGGAGATAGGGTTTTATCCTTGAGCACCGGCGTTTTCTACTGCGAGAGGGTGTTGAAGAATGGTCCATGGGGGCGGTTGGTGGTGGTGAAGAATGGTTCCAGGCGACGACGGGCTTCATGTGAAGAGAGAGAAGAGAGAGCGAGTACTGAAGCGGGGGAGAGTGAACATGGAGGTGGGCTGCCTTTTGATTTCTCGTAACCTATATGTGTTTGGGTTTTGATTTTTGATATTTCAGTGTAATAAGAAGAAAGGTTAGGAGATTTTGCGTATTTTCTTATATTTAGTTGGAACCTTATAAGCTAGTTACTACTTGACTCTTTTAATATAATTGTTATAGAGATAATTCCCAATTAATTACACTTCCTCACTTTTCATTCTCAAAAAAAAGGAAGGAGGAAATTACTTACTACTTACTCACAAATTTTCAACTTAATTCTCAATTAAGCACATGGTCATATTTACCTTCCATTATTGCCCTTATATGGTTTTTTATTTTATTATATATTTATATTATATTTATATTTAATATCTGATTTTTTTTAAAATAATTTTTTTTTCGGTTTTTTTTTAATTTTTTTTTTCGAAATTCTTTTTTTCGAAAAATATATATTTTTTTTCGGAAATTTTTTTTTCGAATTTTTTTTTTCGAATTTTTTTTATTAACACACAAGTCCATACTGTTTTGTGTTACTGTAACTCATACATCAAGCGATTGTGTGTTACATTGACACACAATCAGATGTTCAGACTATCTGTACACTATTATCTATTTCTGTATACAAATATTCTGTATATCTTATTCTGTGTTCCTGCAACACACAATTGTTATTTGTGTGTGTTTAAGCAACGCAAAACTATAAATGACACACAAGTCTATACTGTTTTGTGTTACTGTAACTCACACATTAAGCAATTGTGTGTTACATTAACACACAATCAGATGTTCAGACTACCTGTACACTATTATCTATTACTGTGTACAAATATTCTGTATATCTTATTCTGTGTTCCTGCAACACACAATTGTTATTTGTGTGTGTTTGAGCAACGCAAAACTGTAAATGATAAACGCATTGTGTGTCTTACCAACACAAAACCCATACTGTTGTGTGTTACTGTAACACATACTTCCAGCAACTGCGTGTTGCATGAACACATAATCAGCCTACATATACATTAGTCTAACCTTTGTGTACAAATATTCTATCTGTCTGATTTTGTGTTCATGTATCACACAATTTGTTATTTATGTGTGTTTAAGCAACTCAATATTATACATATTGGGTGTTCATGCAACACACAACACATATGATTTTGTGTTACTTTAACACACAATTATCATATGTACTAATCTTACATCATGCTATCATGGAAAAAAAAAATTCCGGGGGAAAAAATCGAAAAAAAAAAATTCGAAAAAAAAATATTTTGAAAAAAAAAATATTTTAAAAAATAAATATTTTTAAAAAAATCTGAAAAAATAAATAAACATTAAACTATAATTAATAAAATATATAATTAAAGTAATTAATAATAGGTGGAAGGATATTTTGGTAATTGGGTAATATTTTGTGCTTAATTGAGAATTAACTTGAAGTTGTAATTAATAGGGAATACTTACCTTCTCCGCGTAATTAATTGGGCGTTGCCCCATTGTTATATTGTCCACGCCTTTATTTATAATTTTCCCCTAACTTATGTCCTATTTAATTGGTCCTTTTATTTAATAACTTTAAATTTAATGTTTTATATAATTGGTCATTTCATTTAATAACTTAACATTTAATAAGCCGACTGTAGTAAGGGCAAACAAGTAAACTCACATTCCCTAATTTCGTTAACAAGTTTTTTTAGTTAAATTTTTTGGGCCATTAATTTATAAATGCCTATTAAAAAACTTATTTTCTAAAAACATCCCCTAATAAAATTACTTATTAAAAATATATATTGACAAAATTATTCTTACATAATCTTTTTGAAGTATTTATTATTTATCATTTAAATTTAACCACCCTATTACAACTTCCAATCAACACTAACCCCCCCCCCCCCCCCCCCCCACACCTACTGCCGCCACAACCACCACAACCACCCCACCACCACAACCACCACCACCACAAGAACCACCACCATTTACTACTAATTTGATCACACGCGCGCTTCCATATATTTTTAAAAACTAATTCTAAAAAAATCAGAAAAATAAAAAATTTGCATTTTTGGATAAAGCAAATTAATATTTGCGCCTAAGATTTTTTTTTAAATTTTTTGGATTTTTTTGAATTTTTTTTGCAAACACAAAATTCAGTGTTTCATACAGTGAATTTCATTTTTGCAAAAAAAAAAAAAAAATCAAAAAAAATCTTCGACGTAAATATTAATTTGCTTTATCCAAAAATACAATTTTTTTATTTTTATGATATTTTTAGAATTAGTTATGACGATTTTTAAAAACAAAATCATGGACATGCGTGTGTGTGTTGGAATTAGTAGTAGGTGGTGGTGGTTGTCGTTGTGGTGGCTGTAGCGGTGGTTAAATACATGGTGGTGGTAATAGGGGTGAAAGTGCCCTATTATTTATTTAATATTAAAAGATAAACATTGTATTAAAAATAAAATAATATATGAGATTATTACCCAAGGGGTCTTGAAGATACCACCTCAGGACCTAACAAGACCGGCGCTATACCCTCTTCTTACTAAAGGCCACAAACTAATTTTAACACTATAAGCCAAATAACAAATTACCTTCTTACCCCTTTTTGTTTTTTATTTCCCTACATATATTAACTTTTTTACATTTTATTCTAAAACCAAAAAAATTCACCTACCACTCTCTCTCTCTCTCTCTCTCTCTCTCTCTCTCTCTCTCTCTCTCTCTCTCTCTCTCTCTCTCTCTCTCTCTCTCTCTCTCTCTCTCTCTCTCTCTCTCTCTCTCTCTCTCTCTCTCTCCCTCCCTCCCTCCCTCCCTCTCTCTCTCTCTCTCTCCATCTCTCTCTCTCTCTCTCTCTCTCTCTCTCTCTCTCTCTCTCTCTCTCTCTCTCTCTCTCTCTCTCTCTCTCTCTCTCTCTCTCTCTCTCTCTCTTCTATCAGCTTTTTATTTTGTCTTCCTTTTCTTTCACAACCATAAACATATCTTGTAAATTACAGAAGCAATTCTTCACTGAAAGAGCCGCAAAATCACAGAAAACGTCGGTCATGGAAGTTGTGGGCTCCAGTACGTGATGTCTCCGGCGAAGATGTGAGATCGAGTTCAAAGATCCGCCATGAGAAACAGATCTCGAAGCTCCAATCTGTAATCAACCGAGCACCACCGCCGCAGCAGGCCAGATACGTCGAAACCCGTCGAAGACCTTCGTGCTTAGAAGCCCATGGCCAGATTCGTTAAAACCATCGTTGTCCGTGAATAATTACCTTTGTCCTGTACTCAGCAAATACAGCTTTGGCGGTGCGAGTCTTTCTACGATGGTGCGAGTCCTTTTCCGGCGGTGTGAGTTCTTCTCCGATGTTGCTTTAATTTGCTCATAAATTTTTTGTGCGAAGGAGATATGTAATTTGCATTTTTTTCCTGATTCGTTCTTATGTACTCCTTACTTTAAACATAAGGAGATATGATGTATGATGCCAAAATCGACGAACTTTCATTTTTCACTTGACTTGACCAAGAAAATAGAGATATTGCTTGTTGATTTGTTTTCTTTGTTCTGCTCTTCTATTTCTTTGTTCAACCCAATAAGGGCTCGTTTGGAAGTGCTTATTTTAAAGTAAAAAGCGCTTTTAGAATAAAATTTTAAATTTTAAAAAATTATTAAAAATAATTTTGAAATCTAAAATTATTTTAAGTGCTTTTTTCAAGAAGCACCAATTTGATGCTTCTGAGAAAAGTGCTTTTCAGGATTAAAAACTCTTAAAATGCTAGAAACACTTTTAAGTGCTTTTCCAAAAAAGCACTTCCAAACGGGCACTAAGTATATTGCCATTTAATTGATTTCTTGTTATTACTATTAACCAGTATATTGCTATTTAATTATTATTACTATTAACCAGTGTATTCCATCAACCCAATAAGTAATTAAATAATGAATATTGCGTTTTAATTGTTATCGAATGAACCAATAAGTGAAATGCGTTTTTTAAGTGATCAAATAATTGAATCAAGAAAATTATTTAACTCAATAACTTTTGTCTAAATGCTCAGCAGTTTACTGATTATACGGGAATTGCTCAGTAAGTTTACTGATTATAAAAGAAACGCTCAGCAAGTTACTGAGCATGCTCTGTAAAGTCACTCAACAAAAAATTCAAATACTCAGCAACTTTTTTCGACACTTAGAACTTTTTTCGATACTTAGCAACTTTTTCCATGCTAAGTACCCCAGGCTTAGAATTTTTTTTCCAAGCTCAGAATTTTTTTCCACGCTCAAAACTTTTTCTGCAGTGGCTGGCGGTGATCGGTGGTTGTGGTCGGAGTTGGAAATTATTGATTGTTAATGAAGAAGGAGAGAGAACAAATGATAAAGGAGGATAAAGATTAATGGTAATGGAGGAGAGAGAATAATGGTAGTGGAGGAGAGAGAAAAATCTATTTTTTTGTCTTATACGCACTAGAAGAGTAGTAATGACATTGTAAATCTTATTGGTCTCTAAGAAAGAAAAAGGAATTGACTAGCTCCTATGTGGTACTACAATAATCTCTAAGATCTCATGGGTAATTGACCGATAATATATTTAATAATAAAGATAGTAAAAAATATAAAGATAATGTTTTTTATAAATAATTATTTTATTAGATATTTTTAACAAAATAAATTATTTTAAGTGCTTTTATTAGGGCTCCAAATACCTCAATTTTTGTTTAGTTGAGTTTTATATACTTTTAACTTTTAGACCTTAATAAATATCTTTTAAAAAAATTGAGTTAGTCTAGTTACCTTGGCTGCTTGTCCAAAGCCAGGGGCAGAACCTATCCCAACCTATTATAATTTAACCTGTTTTTCTAAAAATAGATAAAAGTATAACTAAAAATAATTATAGCATAATATTAGCCCTCCCTAACTTAAAGTTTAGAGATTAATTCTATCATAATAAAATTTATTGATAAAATTGAAACGTAAATACCATTGAATATTCAATTTCTTGGTTCGTTAATAGATTTTTTTTTGTAATTAACTCTTAAATGTTTTAAAATTTTTTATTTGGCCTCCTAAATTTTAAATTTTATTTTATTATACTTTAAATTATGAGCCATTTATAGATTAATGCCTATTAAAAAACGAATTTAAAAAAGGTACCTAGAATAAGATACTTTATAGAAAACAACCCCATCCCAAACTATCCCTATAATTAACAATTAAAAAAAAAAGAAAAAAATTAGAAAAAAACAAAAACTAATAAACACGCGCGCGCGTTCCTGAATATTTTTTAAAATCGTCATAAATAATTCTAAAAAAAAAATATATATTTGGATAAAGCAAATTAATATTTACATTTATGATTTTTTTGGAATTTTATGATTTTTTCGGAATTTTTTTTTGAGTTTTTTGATTTTTTTTGAATTTTTTGATTCGCAGACACGGAATTCCATGTTTAAACATGAAATTCCATGTTTTGAAATACTGAATTTGTTTTCCGCAGACACGAAATTCACTGTTTAAAACATGGATTTCGTATCTACGGAAAAAAAATCAAAAAATCAAAAAAAAAAAAAAATCAAAAGAAATCATAGACGTAAATATTAATTTACTTTATCCAAAATTGCAAATTTTTTAATTTTTTGGTTTTGTTGAATTAGTTATGACGATTTTAAAAAAATTTCACGAACGCGCGCGTGTGATGAAATTAGTAGTAATAGTAAGTGGTGGTGGTGGTGGTATAAGTACCCTATTATTTGTTTAATATTTAAAAATAAATATTGTATTAAAAATAAAATAATATATTTAATAATAAAGATAGTAAAAGTATAAAAAATATAAAGATGATGTTTTCAATAAATAATTGTTCCATTAGATATTTTTTTATTACATAAATAATTGAAGACTTAAAAAAAATATTAGACTAGTTTATGAGTATGCTTTCTATAATAACCTCTTAAATTATTGTATTTTTAGGATTTTTTATTTTTTACAACAAAATGTATGTTATTTTGTATAAAAAAAAGAAATTTATTAGATAATTAATTTTAAAAAATAATATCCGCACTTATATTGTAATTTTTACACAAGATAGGGATTTATAGTGTATTTTAGCATTATGCAATTTTTACATAATATATAGACTTGCATATACAACAAAATAATTTTTTTCCAAACAAAACCCTTAGCCCCCTAACAAACAACCCTGGCCGCGGCCCTGCCCAAAGCCTACCCAAGTTGGAATTTAAATCTTAGGCTTTGGATGATTTGCATTACCATACTTTGAAGACATGTATTGTGACTACAGAGACGAGTATTGTAATGTTTCATGGGCTTGCAACGGATTATTGCTCTGTGGATTATGTTTTAGAAATTGCTTAGTCTTATGTAATCCAGCAACTAGAAAATTTAAACTTTTTTCTCCAATCCCCTTCAACTTCCATGCAGGTAGGACGGATTAGACTTTTTTTTACTTCAAAGATAAATGATTACAAGGACATTAGTCTCGGTTTTCAATCTAATCAAGTCTACAATCTGAATACGAATTCTTGGAGACAAATCTATGCTGGTAAAGACAGTCTACGTATCTGTAAGCTCCTTATGTTCATGGGGTATTATCTAAACGGAAAATTGCATTGGGTGGTCAAAATATAAAGTATTGGTACTATTATCCTTTCTTTTGATGTTAGCACTGAGATGTTTCAAGACATGGCGCTTCCTTAAGGCATCACTTGCCTTAGTCGGTCTCTCACAGTCATAAATGATTGTATTGCATTGTTTGCATACACATTAGAGTTTTTGGATATATGGGTAATGAAGGAATATGGGGTGGAAGGATCTTGGATGAAACAAATTAGCATTCTTTGATTTTTCAACCCAAGTAGATTGTGGCGTCCAGGTTTAGTGTGGAAAAATGAAGTCATATATATTGATACCGTAACCGAAAGTGATCTAAGAGAAACATAATCTAATATCGTGTGTCCTAGACATAACATTCATAAAATGACTGATAATATAGGACTAATTGGCCATGCTAGCGGGCCACTCGGAGTTATTATTTACAAGGAGAGTTTAGTTTCTCTATAAAGTGAGAGATGGTGACAAAATATTGAAGCAAGTTAAAGAGTGTTTAGGGTACCTGCTTTTTCATTTCATGATCACAATGTGTTGCTTTAACCGTTTTTATTCATCAAACAAAGTATTTATGTAGGAAGTTGTCATGGTCACTTGATCTCCTCCGTGTTAGTACTTCAATTGTTTGAATACCGAAATGTATTATTGTTTCATCTGTTTTTTATTTGGAATCCATCATCCACGGTCTAAGTTGCAGAATTCATTTCCTGTCTAACATGAATTAGGTTTGAAGTTAATCGACTTCATCTATGGTTGTACATGTCATTAAAATCTATTTTTGCATCTTGGGCACTGTAAGGAATCTTCTAGGGGTGTGATAAGATCAATAAATAAACTCCATGGCTTAAATGGTGACAATTCAGGTTGGTCGAGTAGCAGGCAGACATGAATTATATTTGAATCTCCTCGACTAAACTTCTTGGCTAATTAGTCACTGTAATGCTATCACTTCATTAGTTTGTACCTTTAGCTTTGCTTTCATTTCTTTCCACCCCATTCCAGTAGATCGCATGTTCCAGATGCTTCCAAGTCAGGCCCCAAACCTTCTGTCACTCCTTTGGCAACAACTGAATGTGCAGAATGAAAATTGAAATGAACGTGACAGTTAGAAATTTGGAGTAATGTATTACTAAGAAATTTAATGCCAGGTTCTTGTAATTTAATCAATAATAAAATTGTTTCATTTTGCAGCTTCCACTTACTCTGCATTAGATTAATGTGGGAGATAGGCCGAAAATTAAGATAAAAACTCTACGCTTTAGAATTATTATCCTTGATGGTAGTCTACTTAAACGTTACAAAATTGAAAAATAAGTTTGGGTTCGAGCTTTTGCAATCATAAGCAGGGGTTTGTGCATTGACAGGGTTAAGCTGTTGTCGAAAATCGGTTTTTAGATTAGTGTAATATCCCATTCTTGAAGTATATACTAAATTTTCTTGTTGTAAAAACTTCAATCCGAGCTTTGCAAGCATGTCTGTATTTGTTAGCCCAGCACTTCTTATTAATCTCTGGCTTTTTCTTATTTGTTGCATTTGTTGAAAAAATTATTCCCATTGAATATAATCAAGCTGAAGCCTACTATCTGAGAACTAATTCTTGAAGACAAATTAGCATGACTTGTGAGGCAAATGACTTGCGACTGGGAAGAGCACGTGAGAAAGTCAATTCGTCCAAAAAAAATAAAGTTGACAAAAGTCAACTAACCATGAAGTCTTCCACTTACTCTCCATGGATGAAAAAAATAAAAGATCAACGCTACTTTGCCCTTTCTTTCCAAAATTTTTGTTCCATCTCAAAGTTTAACTTAACTTAAACTCCGATTCAAGCTATTAGCACATATCACTTGAACGATTCACCTGAGTTGTTGGACTAAGGAGACATCAAGATAATTTTTACATCCCAGCTAACCTGAATTACGTGAGTTTCTCTTCTATTTCTATATCTATTTCTTTATCTGTTTCTATATCTGTTTCTATATCCGTTTCTATATCTATTTCTATTTTCCTACTATTTATAATTAAAAGACTACTTACTCGAAGAACAATTTGAGAAATGGATCAAAAGACAGTAAATCAAATTTGTGATGGTAAATCCTAAGACTTTATATCTTGGATTTAGTAGCTTGCACATTGTTATCAATCTAATGCAGTGAGAATTTGATGAAGATTGTTAGTCGTAGGTGCAATAGAATGGTTGTTTCTATTCAAAGTAATCGTGGGGTGCGTTCTTAACCTGTACTGTTGTTATTTATACGTAATATAATTTTGACTATTGTCTAACTGACTATGATTAAAAATCAACATTTCGGAATTTGTTTAAACTCAGATCCAAGCTATTATTACGTATTTGATTAAATGTTAGAGGAGAGCATGAATCTAGACTGGTTGAAGTAATAAGACATCGAGAAACTTCTTCATCTTCCTCACTTGTTAGATAGTTTTTAGTCTGTGGAGCTTAAGCTTGGAGAGCATCATTGGGTATTTTGAGCAGCCAAACTTATAGTTGGTTTCTTCTCTGCCTCTATGAATACAGAACTAATTATCTGAGAATCAGTTGCTTTACTCTGTGAAGTTGAGTCTTTGTAGAAATTACTTTTATCTTTACTTTGCATATTTAAACCATTTGATAACCATGTCACAAAATGGTCAACACATAGATTAAGACATGTTGTTTCTAAGTAATTACTTTGCATAAGAAAAACGTCTATTTCTCAGCTTTCCGTATTTTTTCCTAAACTCATTAAAGATATATTGCAGAAAAGTTATATCAATTTTGATTTCCTTTCCTTTGCTTTTCCGTTTTTATTGAACGAGAGTATGCTGAGGTAAATAATGATGTCTTTGCTTAGCTTGTTTATTTCAAATGAAATTAGGTAGCAAATTAAATTCCTTGCCATTTCAAAAGCCACATCTACATCTTGAACCCATGACACTTTAGTCGCTAGAGTGTAAAGAGTATCACCAGATATTTTAGGCAGCCATAGTTACTTCTACGCCTCTATATGAATACATATTTAATTATTTGAGAAGCATTGCATTATTGTGTGAAGTTAAGTCTTTGTAGAAACTGTTGTTATCTTTACTTTGCATATTTGAACCATTTTTTAATCATGGCACAAATTAAATAACCGTCGGTTTGTAATAGTCTTTTAGCTAGCGTGTGACCTTTACTGGATAATTCTCGTTTAGTTTTTAAAAATGTTTACATATTCACTAAAGCTTCTCAAATATCTCAGAAGTTATTTTTCTATATTTCAGATAAAATGAATCTGAATGAAAAGATGAAGTCTCTCTCTAGCTTACAACCTAAATCTTGCATCTTTAAAGTACATGATCACTTACGTGAGGTAAACAAAAAGTCGTATGAGCCAGAGATCATAGCAATTGGCCCTTATCATCGTAAAAAGAAAAGTGTATCGATGATGGAGGAGCACAAGTTACGCTATTTGCATATAGTATTGCAACGTAAAAAAGAAAATGTGGAGACATACTGTAATCCCATTAAACTGCAAGAGAAAAGTATACGTGAATGTTATGCTGAACCAACAACAAGTCTTGATTCGGATCAACTTGTTGAGATGATGACTCTAGATGGTATCTTTATTGTGGAATTAGTCCGCAAATATAATATGATACGCTTGAGAGACAAGGACGATCCTATCTTTGAAATGAAGTGGATTATGAATAGCTTACAGCGAGATTTAATGCTGTTTGAAAATCAAGTTCCTTTTTTTGTACTTCGTCACTTGTTTGGCTTGATTGAGGGACAACAACCTAATGATAAAAGATTAAACCATCTTCTGTTGAGCTTTTTCTCTGATCTCATGCCAGATCCAAAGCATAAATGGTCTACTAGTAAAACTTCAAATGACGAAGTCAAACATTTACTTGATTTGATACACATTCATTGGTATCCATTGGTTGAAAGTCTGGGGTCTAATAAAGTGAATGATGAAGCACAAAATGTGATCGATGAAGAACTTGGGAATAATAAGAGCGGTGGGACTTTTATCCGTTGTGTGACACAACTTAGAGAAGCTGGAATAAAGTTTGAGAAAAAAGATGGTGATTGTTTTTTCAATATAAGTTTCAAAAACGGGACATTGCAAATTCCACCTTTTAATGTTGAAGATAGAACTGATTCTATCTTGAGGAATCTCGTCGCATATGAACAATATTGCAAGACTAATGAGGTCAGCTTTGTGACTAACTATGTGAACTTTTTGGATTGCCTTATCGACTCATCAAAAGATGTTGAAATATTGAGCCGCTATGGTATTATTGATAATTGGCTAGGTGATGGTGAAGTGGTTTCAAGCATGTTTAACAAGATTACTGATTGTATCATTTTACAAAGCAACCTTTTAAAATATGGAAGGATCTTTAAGGAAGTGAATGCCCACTGCAATAAAAGAAGGAACCGATGGATGGCAAAATTAAGGCGTAATTATTTGGATAGTCCATGGGGTTTAATTTCCATTCTTGCTGCTATTGTGTTGCTTTTGCTTACTTTTACACAAACTATATTTACTGTGTTCCCGCGTGGCTAATACCTGTTGTTTGGCATAAACCTCTATATTGACAAACTTCACTTCCATTAATGTGTAATGAAAGTATATATTTCTTAATGCTTCTCCATATGAATTTTTTTTGATTGAGATGTCTCCTAATAATATTTACAATACCTTGATTATATGTTAGTTTAGTTAGTGCTCTTACCAAAGAGAAAATAAGTATTCCGACCAGTTTTGAGGTTTTGCCTTTTTAAAGTAGAATGATGATAGAACCTTTCATCTCAATATATGGGCATGCAACTACTTGGGGGGTTTTTTTTTTTGGTTTAAAAGACATTATATATGAAAAAAACAAGTCACCAGTACATCGTAGTCCTGCTGATGTACCCAAGAGTTTAGTTACAATATACAATCTCAAAAAGATAAATGAGAAGATGTCAAGTTCTCTTAATCCTAACAATTTAGTGATTAAAATTCAATGATTAAAATGCCACCAATGCTCTAGGTAACACTCCGTGAAAGGGAGTTTTGAGTTTAGATTTCTCCTGGATCCATATCTGTGTAAAATTGTTATTATTTTGCTTGCTAGGATTGTGGCAAAAAAAAAGGATCTTCTTCCATTGTGTTCTCAAGATGGTAATGCCTTTGGGGTCTTTGCCAAAAGGGCCCCATATATAGATCAGTACCTTGTACCCACACACATAGGAGGCAAATAGAATAGGTTTTTGCTAGCACAGGGCCAAAAGAGAAGATATGGTTAAGAGCGTTATCCTTATATTTTTAAACCTTCTTGTTCATTAAGCATCAAAGAACTAACCTTCTTGGGAAACTGTAAATCAAGGGGATGAACCACTTTGTTGATCATGTTGTTTGACAAGTGAAATACCTCCCTATGCTTGTCAAACAACACAATCATAAAGCCGTGACCCTTATCTTAATGTCGTAATATGTCAGATGTATACTCATTGGAACCTAGTCTCTCTGATTGTCAGGAGTCGCTTGATCTAATACCATCTTATGGGGAATGACCTGGTGGGAGGATCGCTATTCTATTTTTACATGAGTGATCACAAAAATCTACCTCTTTATTTTACTCAACAACCTCTTTGACGAAATGAATCGAGGTTTTATTTTTTACATTAGTTAATCACAAAGATCTATCTTTTCGTTTTACTCGACATCCCCTTTATCAGGTTATATCGAGATTATTTTCACATGAGGAGATCACGAAGATATACCTCTATTTATTACTCGACAACCCATTTGAAGGGTTAGATTGAGGTTTAATTTCTACATAAGGTGATCTCAAATATCTACTTCATTGTTTTACTCGATTACCTGCCTTATAGATTGAGCCGAGTTTTAATTAGGGTGACCTATTTGGCTTAATATATGGACTTGACAACCTATTTTATAGATTCAGTTGAGGTTTTAATACTTATGAGGCGATTATAAAGATCATTCTCATATTTTACTCAACAACTTGCCTTATAGAATGAGTCGAGTTTTAACCAGGGTGGCCCCTCTGGCCTACTCTATGGACTCGACAACCTTTCTTAGATATTGAGTCGAGGTTTTTTATTCTTATGAGGTGATTACAAAGATCTGTCTCATTGTTTTGCTTGACAACCTATCTTAAAAATTGAGTCTAGTTTTAACCAGGGTTCCCTTTTTGTCCTACTTGTTGGACTCGATAACTTGTCTTAGAGATTGAGTCGAGGTTTTTTATTCGTATGAGGAGCTTACAAAGATCTATCTCATTGTATTACTCGACAGCCTGTCTTAGCTATTGAGTCGAGTCTTAACCAGGGTGACCCCTGTTGGCTTACTCTCTGAACCCGGCCTGTTTTAGAGATTGAGTCAAGGTTTAACAGGGGCAACCCTAGGGTCTACACTCTGGAATCGTTAAGCCTTAGGGGGTTGAATTAATGTTTGAACAAGATAGATTTGACTTAATAACATATGAAGGGGTTTAATCGAGGTTTTACGACAGTGGCTCTTTAGCCCTATCCCATGTGACCAATTCCTTGCTAAAGGGGTAAATTGAGGTTTTAGCTAGGACAAACCTTTAAGTATTGATTTCCTAGACTTGACTCCTTACCAGAAGATCGAGTCGAAGTTTTTCTAGTGACGGCCTATTAGGCCTAACCCACCATGCTCGATAACCCGTCGTAAGGGTTGATTGAACCTTTCCCAAGAACAAATAAACATGCAAACACATAGGTACTTAATAGTAGATAACATACAATACTGTATAATGCTAATAATGGGTTCTTATACTAACATGTATATTATTTAGCAGTCTTGGGAAAACATTAGCATACTATCAGTTTATTCACGAATATTAATTTTTTTATGAGGGCGATATTGAAGTTTATACATCCTTGTTATCGATATCGAGTGAATAGTCAGTTACCTTTGGTGCAGACATGATCGCCTAGAATTTTGAGTTTGAAATTCTAGATTATTTACTACCGAGATTCCTTAGCTTGATGGCCGGATATTTTTCTCTTCGACATGACCCAAAGTTCCTCGATGAGTTTTTCCTTAGGCGTGATTACTCGTGTTGATGGGTCTCAACTAGAAAGATGAACTAAGATAACTTTTCTGTTGTGGTGTAGGATATTGCTGGATTTTGATGTTCGCAATGTGCTATCTCATTGGGTTGGGAAACAAGTTTTTACCATGATTTTACTAGTTATATTTTGTTGTGAATTTGATGCAGACGAATTAAGATCTAGGTGATGATAATCCCGGAATAAAGTAAGGTACAAAAAACTATGATAAGTATGAATATTAAATTATTCGACTAAGTGTCGTACATGAAAAAGAGTAAATTTTATATTTATTGCATAGCGATGTAAAGCATTGATCACATATCCCTATATTTTACATGATTGACCTCTATCTATAAGGCTCTTGTTGAGATGGTTAGAACCACAACTTAGCCAGAAATTAGGGGTGTGCACCGGGTTAGAAAACCCGCATAACCCGACCAACCCGATTACACTAACCCAAAATAATACGGGTTAGTTTTTTATTGGGTGGGTTGCGGTTACACTTTAGAAAAAATATAAACTTTTTTACGGGTTGTGGATTTTAAACCTGAAACCCGCAAACCCGCATATTTGATTACCATGTAGTATACGTTATTAGAAAATATTGTATTGCTCATTTCATTCAAATACATTTGTATGCTCATGTGACTCTCACTCTATATCACTTCTTTTTAATTCCTTTCCTTTTAATTTTTTTAAATCCCTCTGTATTTCAAAAATATTTTATCTAATGAATAGGTTTTTCATTTCTTTTATGATATTATCTCAATATTTTGTTTAACTCATAAATTTATTTTTCTAAAATCTCATTTTATATTTTTTATAATCGAAGATAATTCAAAATATATATGAGTATCGTAAACTATATATTTTGTTGCAACATGCATTTGTAATATAATTGACCCGCCGAATGATATAAATACTAATTGTGCTAATTTATCAATCTAAATCACCCGCAATGCACCCGCAACTCACCCGCAACCCACTCAACCCGAAACTCAATGGTTTATATACTAGATTGGGCGGGTACGGGTCTCATTTTTCAAAACCCGCACAAGAACGGGCGGTTTGTGGGTTGAGTATTTTTCTTCCAAAACCGACCCGCGCACACCCCTACCAGAAATACACGATCTCTTAATATTGGTAGTTAGGCGGTTACCTTGATGACCAAGTTTACTTCTCCTCAATATTTCTCTTATCCTATGACAAGTAGTTACTACATATGCATCTTTAACAACCTCTTAGTTTATCTTTGGACTGACGAGGCTTTGTTCAAGTAGATACGTTTTTTTGCCACGTGATAGATGCCCTTTCGCTTCTTGATAAAATCAAAATTCAATTTAGCAAAAAAAAGCACCTCAAATTGTTAAATCCTCCCTTTTTAGTGTCTTGAGGATGCACAATATTGTTGGTTTAGGTAAATACTTAGGATTTAATGGGGGTTGTTCTAAACCAAAAGCTTTAGATTGTTTAAATAAAAAAGTTAGGATTAAGATGGCTTCTTGGCATATATAGTCCTTTATGATACTTGTAAGGAAATACTTATCAATACAGTTGTCAATGTGATCCCCAGCCGTCTTTTCTCAGTTCTTATGATCCCAAAACAAGTTACCAAGCACCTATCCTCACTTGTTGCTAATTTTTTTGGGACATCAAAAACAAGGAACAAAATCCACTTGGCTAATTGGGACTTACTGTCTAAAACTAAATCTGAGGGAGGGCTAGGTTTCAAAGATTTTCACATCACAAACCAAGCTCTCCTTGCGTCCAACGCATGGAAATTGTTAAATAATCAAGTCTTCTTATTATATAAGCATTTGGAACAAAAAAAAGTCTTCTTATTTTTAAAGTGCTCAAAGGGAAATGATGTGTTAATGTCTTGTTCCTAGATGCAAATATTGGGAACATCTCGGGGATGGAAAAGTCTTCTAGTTGGAAGAAACGTCTTTAAATAAAATCCCGATAGATGGGCTTTGAATGTCGAAAAATTCTTGGATCCCATATACAAAAGATATTGAAAATAACACAAATAGCCAACTTATACATGTTTCAGATCTTATGTTTTCAAATTATAAGGCCTGGAACATAGACCTTGTGCATATTTTGTTTCTAGTTTGTCTTAGTTCGATTATAACTTGCATTTCTGTTTCCTCTGTGTCCTATAGAGATATTTTTATTTGGACCCTTGCATCTTTGAGCAAATTTATAGCAAAAGAAATCTATATTCAAATTTAAAAAAAGGAGAGTGATTGAGCTAAACGTAACATTAGAAAAAGAGGGGCGACACTTCAAAAATTATATCTATAGATTTGTGGAAAATTATATGGAGTCTTTGTTGGAAATTTAAAACTTTTAAAGGTACTCTCATTCTCTTGGGAAAAGATAACACCAAGAGTCTATTTTCCTTGAAAAGTCCCATACCGGAAATAGGGATGTGAAAAATATTAATTTATAATATATTTTCTTCTCTACATTTCAAAAGGCTTAAGACCGTGAAACAAAAATAAAATACACAAACACCACCACCACCCACCTGACGGACTTGTCACCCGTGTGGGGGAGTTGGGAGTCTTAGGGAAATAGAAAATAAAAAATGAAAATAAAAAATATTTTGAGAGCGGGTATTTATCAAGTCGGGACTGAGTCTTCTCATACCCATCGAAGAGTTGTCGGTCGTCATCATGGCTCTCATTCCCAACGGTCAGAAACTCTCAGATTAATTGTCATGATCGCTCCCATTTCCAACGGTAAATCCTACACTTATGACAAAAAAGTTATAAAGATTGATATCAATGTTCCAGATGGCAAATTCCATAATTATGGCTCAAGAGTTACAAAGGTTGACCAGATTCATTCTCCCCCTTGTCAAAGAATACGTCCAGGTTCATGTCTTTTTTTTTGTCAGATACAAGATACATAATTTTTACCTAATACAACCCGAATAGAGTTTACTAATACTACTATAAAAATCTACCAGCGAATTACATGGACAAGATGAAATGTCCAAGTTATTTCTAATACACTTAGCTAAGATGTCTGCAACTCCGTTATATTCCCTTTTAACATGAGTGATTTTCCAATCCGGAAATTGTCCTATCCACCTTCATGCTTCGGAAATCATGGGGTGAATCCTTTAGTCAATTCCCATTCGTCGATTAATACCTTGAACGACCTCAAGGTTATCCAAGTAGAATAAACAACACTTTAAACCGAGATCTGCTGCAGATCTCATGGCCAACAGAGCGGTCCACATTTCTCCTTCCACATTGCTGTTAATTCTCGCTCTTTTAGTAATTACCTTTTTAACTACACCTTTCTGATTAACTGCAAGGGAAGCCATACTGGTTGTTTCCCAGTTGTTAACGTGTGAAGAGTCACAAAGCTAGATACTGTCAGATTCGTCTCTCAGAATTAGATTATTATCCTCCTTAATATCGGGTATTTTTTCAGTCGTATTAATCTTTCTTTGGCCCACCATTTCAGTCTCACCAAATAGACATTTAATAGTAAATTTAGTTTTCTCTATAATGTCCTTAATAACCCATCTCTCATCCTAGACTTCCATATGTTCCATAATATAAGTAGCACGATTGTTGTTACCAATCTTTGGTCCCATCCATTTCTCGAATAATTTTCAATGATATTAATTATCCAATCACCAATCTTTTCGTTGTTATTATCGTCTATTTTAATTTGCAGTTGAGAATTTGCCCACACTCCTTTACTGAAAGGGCATTTCATAAAAATATGTTCAATAGATTCCACCCCCGTTTCACACCATTCGCATGTATCTTCTTCAGCACATTTCCTTTTTTTTTTTAAATTCTTCTTTGTTGGGATAGCATTATTATGAATTTTCCATGCATAATTTCCGACCTTTAGGGGAACATTTGAGTTCCATATTAATTTGTAGAGTTTTTTGTTATTTGATTCACCATCTATAGACGATTGCCCCATTTTATCTTCATCAATTTGAACTAGTCGGTGATATCCTGATTTAGTTGAGTAGTTACCATATTTAGTTGCCGTCCATACTATGTAGTCCTCTTTATTTATTTGCATAAGCGGAATTTTCCGTATCTCCATTAAATCTCTCCTTGTACAAAACTTGTTAAGGGTTTCAAAGTTCCAATTTGTCATTTGATTATTGAAGCAATCTGCCACCCTAGATATTTTTGCTCGATTTGGTCTTGTGAGTTTGTAACCTCTCCTTATCCAAGCATTTTCCCATATATTAATTTTCATCCCATTACCTATCTGCCATAAACTTTCCTTTTTAATAAATTTTAGCCTCTTTAAAAATGCTCGCCCAACTCCATGATCTTTTATTTTTCACTTTAGCATTCCACATGTCCGTCGTGGGGAAATAAATTCCTTTTTAACACTTTATATACCAGAGAGTCCGGATTATGTAATAATATCCAGGCCTGATTAGCTAGTAGAGCTAAGTTCATTTTCTGAAAATCTCTAAATCCAATACCACCCGCAATCTTTGATTTAACCACTTTTTTCCAAGCTAGCCAATGAATCCTTTTTTTGCTACCCGAATTCCACAAAAAATTAGCAACGAGACTACTCATAGCTTTTCAAATATCAATCAAAAACTCGAAAATTGACATGGCGTAATTTGGAATTGATTGTGAAACCGCCTTGATCAAAATTTCTTTCCCCCCATCCGATAACAGTTTAGCTATCCAACTTGTTGATTTACTCAAAAGTTTGTCTCTAATGTATGATAAATTCTCGCTTTTCGATCTTTTTAAAGTGAGCGGAATTCCCAAATATTTACCAAATTCACTAGTGTAATTAATGTTAAGGCTATTTGCTATCTCTTGTGCCTTTTCTTCCAGAAAACCTTTACCAAACATAATAGATGATTTATTGAAATTAATTTTCTGGCCGGAAACATTACAATATAGATTTAAGACCCTTGAGAAAGCCTCAATTTCCGTATTGTTAATCTCCAGAAAGAAAAGAGCATCGTCAGCAAATAATAAATGAGTAATTCTCGGTGCCGCTCTGGCAAGTGATATACCTCTTATATTACCTCCCGGACATTCATGGTTAATGAGCCCAATAAGACCTTCCGTTAAGAAAGAAAAAAGAAAAAGCGATAGTGGATCGCCTTATCGTGTACCTCTTTCTGGTTTGAACTTTTAAGTCTTTCCCCATTCACTTTAACTTGATATGACACCGAAGAATTACAATTATATACCAACCTTATCCATTTCTTTGAAAAACCCAATTCGCTTAAGATCACAATCGAAAAATCCCAGTTGACTTGATCGTATGCCTTGGCCATATCGATTTTGACTGCTCCATAATGTTTGTTTGACTTTCTCTTATTTTTCATAAAATATGCTATTTCTTGAGCTATTAAAATATTATCATGAATACTTCTTTCTATAATAAATGTCGATTGTGTCGGCGAAATAATGTCGTTCATCTGTGGTTGTAGTCTAAGGGCCATAATTTTTGCAATGAAACATGTCAGTTTCCAAGAAAGAGAAACGATTTTTTACATTATGGTGGACTCTTTATGACGGCCATTAACGTGAATGTTTTGAAACTCACAAGAATATTATATAAAAAGGTTGAAATCATATTGTTCAACATACCAAAAAAATCCATTTTCAACTTCCATAATAGAAAAGCTCTAACCTACTCTCTAAAATGTTTCTAAGCTTAGAATAGAGTAGTTTAATAACTCGTATGGAAAAGGTGTTACCAAGATATCTTGAAAAAAGAACAAGTTCCTCTATATTTACTTTGATAATATTTTAAAAATAATTAATGTTCAATGTGGTCTCTCATATGAAATTGACATTTAGGGTCTGTTCAGTTATGCTTATTTTAGAGTAAAAAACACATTTAGAATAAAATTGAAATATTTTAAAAAATTATTAAAAATAATTTTAAAATTTAGAATCACTTTAGGTATTTTTTTTAAGAAGCACATTAGTATTTGGGGTGCTAATAGAAGTCTAATAATAGTACCTAATTGTTATATTAAACTTAATAAAATAATTATTCATAGAAAACGTCCCATTTATATTTTTTATACCTTTACTACCCTTTATATTAAGAGCCAATTATCAAAAAATACCTATTAATAAAACTATTAATAATAAGGTATCTAGAATAAGACTCTTTATTAAAAAATGCATCAACCCAAAATACCCCTACAAATAGTAATTAAAAAAAGAAAAAAGAAAATAGAAAAAAACAAACCAAAAACTAATAAACACACGATCATAAAAATCAAAAAAATTATATATTTGGATAAATCAAATAAATATTTACGTCTATGATTTTTTTTGGTATTTTTTAAATTTTTTGTATTTTTTTCGCAGACACGGAATTTCATGTTTTGAAAATGGAATTTCATGTTTTGAAAATGGAATTTCATGTTTTAAACATGAAAATTCGTGTCTGCGAAAAAAATCACTATTTCAAACAGTGAATTTCATGTTTTAAACATGAGAATCCGTGTCTGCGAAAAAAAAATCATAGACGTATATATTATTTTTCTTTATCGAAAATTGCAAAGTTTTTATTTTTCTGATTTTTTTAGAATTAGTTATGACGATTTAAAAAAAAAAATTCACTGAAGCGCGTGTGTGATGGAATTAGTAATAGGTGGTGGTGGAGGTGGTGATGGTTGTGGCTGTAGTGGTGGTTAAATACATGGTGGTGGTGGTACCCTATTATTTGTTTAATATTTAAAAATAAATATTAGGGACAACGCCCAGTTAATTACGCGGAGAACGTAAGTATTCCCAATTAATTACAAGTTGGACTTAATTCCCAAATTAAGCACAAATTTTAAGCCGATTACCATATTACCCTTTTAGCTTAATAATACTAAAATAAACAAAAAAATAACAACACATGAAAATAAAAATTAATAGAACAATATAAATACAAAACTTCTCATAACTGCACACACTAATACACCTACAAAACACACGCACCAGTATTTCACTCTCTCTCTGCTCTCACGTTCTTTCTCTCCCATTCCGGCGATAAACTAATTCAAAAACAATCTCATATTCACCATTAAACATTATTCAAGCGACGATAAACTGTTAAATCATCAACATCACTTCAACATAAAGAAAGATGCACTAAACGCAGTAGAAGAATCGAAGAAGAGAAAGATTTGTTCGACAGCCAGTGAAACCCTAGGTATGAACGAACACTTATAACTTCAAATTGCAGTTATTTCAGCAATTTTTGCTTCGATTATGATTCAATTGTGTTTCGTACTTGAATTTACAACACTTTTTTATGTTAAATGAGTATTTTAATAGAATTTTTATAAAAGTACATGTTTAATGTGAATAGTTGCTGGTAGATTAGTGTGTAAAAGTGTTAATAGATGATAATAGTGTAATATTATAGTAATTTGTTTGTTGTTATGTTGTATATAGAACCGCAGATGATAATTAAGTGTATAAATGGTTAATTTGTGTGGAATTGAATAATATAGAGTAGAAACTCAGGCGTATGTGTAAATTGAGAATGCGTTTATGAGTGTGTTCGTAGATTGATATAATTTATGCAGGTTTGTGTGTTACAGCTACACACAATGAGAAAGTGTGTGTGTTGCAGTAACACATATTTTGTGTTGCAGTAAGTCACAACGAGTAGGTGTTAGCCAATTTTTATGATTAGAGTGGTTTAAACATATTTGATAAAGTGTATAGACGGTAAATTTGTGTAGAACTGAGTATTATAGAGTAAAAACTCAGGCGTATGTGTAAATTGAGCATGTGTTTATGAGTGCTTGCGTAGATTGATATGATAAATGCAGAATTGTGTGTTACAGCTACACACAAACACAATATGTGCGTGTAACAGTAACACAAAAATTACTGGATAGATCAATTCATGACACACAAGTACTTATGACACATATATGGACATTTGTGATAAGATGAAACACATATTTTGTGTTGCAGGTAGTCAAAATGAGTAGGTGTTAGTCAATATTGTATGATTAGAGTGGTTTGAACATATTGCATAATCTGGATGTGATAAATGGAATGTTGTGTGTTACATAAACATAAAAATAAACAAAATTGTGTGTATGTGAAACAACTAGTGTGTGTTGCAGTAAGTCAAAACGAGTAGGTGTTAGTTAATAATGTGTGATTGCAGTAATTTGAACATATTTGATAAACTGGATGTGATAAATGAAATGTTGTGTGTTACATAAACACACAATCAAACAAAATGTGTGTATGTGTAACACATATTTTGTGTTGCAGCAAGTCACAACTCATGAATCTGATGTGTTCATCAGTTTTTATCATTCAATGTGATTTTGGTTTTTTAGTAATAATCTTATCTTTATACATATACAGTTATGGAAAAGACAAAAGCCGGAGAGACAAAGGATGAACGTGTTAGGCTGCCCCAACTTCCAAAGAGTCTGAAGGTTGAGAACAAAAAGTTAGGAGCAAAGCGTAAGAGGAGGACAACTGAAAGACTGTGACAAATTTGGTTGAATGATATTATGTTTATGTTTTTGAATTGTTTTGTGACAAATTTGGTTAAATGATATTATGTGTATCTTTTTGACTTGTGTTGCGTTCCAGCATATCAAAAGTTGTATGTGTTAAGCGTTTCAGCAACCGGTGTATGTGTTGCATCAACCCACAATGCACGAGTTATGTGTTCCAAGAACACAAAAAAAACCGAAAAAACAACTAATCATAAAAATATATCTAAGATGTGTATTACAAAAATCACACTAAATCAAGATTAAACCATTATAATAAACAACAAATCACAACAATAAATAAGCATCATATACAACAATAAAGCAGTATTAAATAATAACGGAATATGCATGATAGATTGTGTGTTTATGCAAGTCATAATCAATATGAATGTGTGTTGATGTAACACACAATCAATAAATAAGAAAAAAACTAAATAAATAAATGAGTAAATACGTACAAAAAAAAAAAAAGTCAGAACAGGTAGCTTGATAAGCAATTCTAACTCAATAGAATTGTGTGTTCTATCAACAAAAAAACAAACAATATTGTGTAAAGATGCAACACAAAAAACATTACCAAAAAAATGACAAAATGTTAATGTTTGTGTATGTAAGATTGTGTGTTATTACAAGTCATAATCATATGTATTCTGACAATAGGTATAAGATTAGTAGAATTGTGTGTTACATCAACACACAAGAACACAAACTGTGTAAAGCTGCAACACAAAAGAACACATATTGTGGAAAAATGCAACACACAAAACAATACATATTTAGGACACAATAGGTAATTTGACAATAAGTATACGATTAGTAGAATTGTGTGTTATAGCAACACACAAGAACACAAATTGTGTAAAACTGCAACACAAGAGAACACATATTGTTAAAGCTGCAACACACAAAACAGTACATAACATAACATAATGTTTGATTCAGAAAGTTAAGGATCCATTACATAAAAAAATCAAAATCACAAACAGTCAAGTGGTATTAAACGATTCAAAATAAAAAGTTATGATACAAAATTCTTAATATAAAAGTATCCAGATGACTTTTGGACAGCTGCATATACTCTCCATAAACATCCAGAAGATTCAGAATGGACACAATGCGCGCCTATTCGGCCAACACAATTACATTAGAGGGTAAACTCGAATCCAAGCTCACTAGCGTACTTCCACAGTGTGTAGCGTAAATTTTGGCTCCACCGTAAAAACATTGGGCAATACTATGCAAAGCAGTGTCCCATCTGTTGCTTTTGAGAACCGTCACATTGGCAAGTGCAGTTGGGTCATCTTCGGGGTGAACAACTGTGGAACGAGTCGAAGAAGATGAACTGGCTGAAGGTTGATGACAAGCAGATTCGGAAAGAGCAACAGACAAGGAAGAATAGGGACGAACATATCTACAATCCGTGACAGCAATTTCAAAAACCGAGACTGGATTGATGGTCAACATAGTGAGCATGTTGCAATAAGCATCGTCGTCGTCTAACAACAAGCGTCCCAACTCTCCGATTGAATAATGAAGTGAGATGTAGTCGGAATCGAGACATGGCCATTTCGAAGCGACAAAGCTAATTAAAGAACCTAGACAATTGAAAAGCTCGAATCGTTGGACGGACTGAATCTGCCCAAACTGGAAGATAACCATGAGCGGTGAAGTCATCTACAATGAAAAAAACAAAAAAACACAGAAGGAAAGGTAAGAAGGCAGTAGGACAAAAAAATTCTTATAACACATAACAATTGTGTGTTGCAGCAAGACAAAAGCATTCGATATTGTGTTCATGCAACACATAAGGAAGCAGTATGCAATTATCATTGCGTGAGAGAATTAAAAATAAAAAAGTTTAAGAAACAAATACAAAAAAAACAAATATACACAACATATAAGAATTATGTGTTGCAGCAAGACAAAATCATATAAATATGATGTTCACGCAACACAAAAGAATGCACCCTGCAACTAACAATCACACAGAAAATTACGATATGAAGCATACAAACAGTTTTATAATTGCATCATAGCTCCCTGTGTTAAATTACGGGAAATCGATACATAAAAATTCCAATAAATTGCAACTATCATACAAAAATCGTAATATAAACATTATAATATGTTCATGTAGATAATAAAGAATATACACTAACATGTGGAGAATTTGTAGAATCTAATTGCACTATAGGTCCCTAAAGTGTTCATACCCAAACAAAACATGCAATTAGCAGAAAGTCTTATGAATTTTCATGACAAAGACATATAGGTAGATAAGGAGTTATAAACATCAAGGCAATCCAGAGTAAGTAAATAGAAAATGATCTATTGTGATAACAACACCTCATATAAACACAATTCATACAGTGATTCAACACACATATAGTGAAGCAAAGCAACTAAAAAAACACGATGAATGAACTACCTGCAAAAAACTAAGAAAAACGACAGCAAAAAATCAAAAAATTATACATTACTAAATGTGAAGTAACACTTGAACCAGCAAAAGGTAGTGTATAACAACTATACGAAATCAAAACACGGAAATTCAAGACAAAAATAATAAGCATAACATCAAATTATAACTGTGAAATACAATAAAGATAGAAAAATTTCATATATGTAACAAACAACATGAAACAAACGAATTATACAGAAATATCGACGCGATAAAACATGATAAAAATCAAATTCGAACAACGAATCATCATCAGCAACTCATATTATCAAAAAAGCAACCATTAAACGAATAAAAAATTAAGAAAAAAATTAGGTGAGTTAACAAAAATCATACCATGTGAAGTAGTAATACAATATGTATGAATGATTAGAGCAAAAATCAAGAGAATCCGAGAATGAATCTGAAGCAGAAATTGAAAATGATGCCGCGAGAGAGATGAAGGTGTGAGAGTAGTTAGTTATGTTGACTTTAATTGGAAGCGTTGAATTGTACAGTAATAAAGAGAAGAAAAGGAAAAATAGGGGATTATTAAATGTTAGGGTTTCAGCATTAATGATTTAATTAAAATGTAAAGTAGGTATTTATAAGGGGTAAAAAATGGAAGCTAAAAATGCCAAAAGTAATTAATTGGGAATTAAGTTGTTTTTTTGTGTGTAAGTAGGAACTAATTTCTTCCTTCCTTTTTTTTGGGAATGAAAAGTGAGCAATTGTAATTAAATGGGAATTATCTCTAAATATTATATGAAAAATAAAATAATATATTTAATAATAAGGGTAGTAAAGGTATAAAAAATATAAAGGTGATTTTTTTTTATAAATAATTGTTCCATTAGGCATTTTTTATTAAATAAATAATTGAAGGCTTAATTTAATAATTAGGTACTTTTATTAGGCATCTTTTAGCAAATACCTCTTATATTAAATATATTATTTTATTTTTAATATAATATTTATTTTTAAATATTAAACAAATAATAAGGTACTTCTTCCACCACCACCCCATACAACTAATTCCATTACACACGCGCGTGTCTGAAAATATTTTTTAAAATCATAATAACAAATTCTAAAAAAATCAGAAAAATAAAATATTTGCATTCTTGGATAAAGCAATTAATATTTACGTCTATGATTTTTTTATTATTAAATATTTTTTTGCAGACACGAAATTCATTGTTCGAAATAGTAATTTTTTTCCGCAAACATGAAATTCAATGTTCAAAACACGAACTTCACTATCTGAAACAACGAATTTCGTGTATGCAAAAAAAAAATCAAAAAATTCAAAAAAATTCAAAAAAATCATAAACGTAAATATTAGTTTGATTTATCCAAATATGTAAATTATTTATTTTCTGATTTTTTTAGAATTAGTTATGAGGATTTTAAAAAAAGAACCACGAACGAGCGCGCGTATGATGGAGTTAGTCGTAGGTGTGGCAGTGGTGGTGGTGGTTGTGGTTGTTGTTATTGTGGTGGTGGTTGTGGTTAGGGCTGCAAACAAACCGAACCGAGCCGAACTTTAGCTTTCTTGAGTTTGTTTGCTAATATTTTTGTGAGTTTGAGCTTGGTTTAAGTTTGAAACGAACGAGCCAAACTAAGCTTTGGCTTTCTTGAGCTTGGTTCGTTAACTAACGAGCCGAACTCAAACAAACCCTTAGCGAACTCAAACTCGAGCCCTTGGTGAGAGTATCGGTTCATTTGCAACCCTACATAATAGTAGTATATTTATTAGATATAAATTTTTTTTTACTTATTAGATATAAATTATTTTAGTTATGATTAATTACATATACAAAAGTTTTATGTAGTTTTGACTTTTTGCATATATACATATATAATTTTTAATTGAATATATCTACCAAGCCTATTAGCGAGCTCTAAAAGAACCCTTACCAAACTGTTCACGAGCTTAACGAATCGAGCTTACATAGGTTTGAGTTTGTCTCGTTTAATTAACGAGCCTGAATTTAAAGCCTGAGCTTGACTTGTTTAACTAACGAGCCGAACTCAAACAAACCCTTAGCGAACTCAAACTCGAGCCCTTAGTGAGAGTATCGGTTCATTTGCAACCCTGGTTGTGGTTGTGGTGGTGGTGGTGCTTGTGGTGGTAGTTGAGATTGTAGTGGTGGTGGTGCTTGTGGTGGTGGTGGTGGTGGTATTAATAGGGTAATGGCAGTGGTGGTTTTGGGAGGATGGTGGTAGTGGGGTAGTGGTGGTAGGAAGTTGTAATAAGATGGTTAAATTTAAATGATAGATAATAAAGTAATTAAAATAATTATGTAAGGGTATTTTTGTCAAAAAAATATTTTTAATAAAGAGTAAAGAATATTTTTAGCAAATAATTTTTTTAATAGATATGTATAGATAAATGGCTTTTAGTATTTGGTAAGATTCATAACATTTTTAAAGATCAAAAACATTTTAAAATATTTTTTCCAAACAAGTACCTAGTTCTTTAGTTAGAAAATAGCTATACCCTTGATTGATTTACTAATTGGGTAAGGATACTTTATTTGATTTTAATGAATTTTTAACGACAACCAACATCGATGAATTTCTTTTTAACCATAAAAAGGTCATTTTTCCAAACACATCTCGTCTACTTTGATATTCCCTAACACCAATTCAGTCTCATCATCCTCCTTAATCAAGCTATGATATCACTTTCTCATTAAATACCTTGTCCTTTAAATTCATAGTATTTTTGGAATTTGGAGAGAGCGTTTAACGTATCGAGCGAGAAGTCAAGTTTATAATTTATTAGGGGTGAGCAAAACGAAACCGAAAAACCGAACCGATCCAAAAAACCGAAAAAACCGAACCGAAAAAACCGAAAACCGCCAAAACCGTTCGTTTCGGTATAAGCTTTTTAAAAAACCGAAAAATTTCGGTTCGGTACGATTTTTCTATGTTTAACCGAACCGAAAAAACCGAACCGAAAAAAATACAAAAACTACGACGTTCTTGAATCTAATTTATATTCTTAAACATATTATGAGAATGGAGAAAAAATAGAGTAAATGTTGAAAACAAAAATGTCATAATATGCAACATATTTTTACATAAGTTATTAGTTGATATATCTTAAAAATTTCATCGTTTATTAATAGTTGTTGAAGGTAAAGCATACACATTAAATTTTATAAATATTCCTTTGAAATTACATGTTTAGGACTAATATATAATATTTGAGTTCTAAAAATGCAATTTCCTACATGGGTCAATAACATGAAAATCAAACACTTCATGTATGGAAGATAAAATGTCTCTTGTAAACGCCCTTAAAATCTATCCAACTATCGAATTAAACACATACCATAACCGAAAAAACCGAACCTAACATATAGCAAACCGAAAACCGATAAAACCGAACCGATAAAAACCGTTCGGTTCGGTACCGGCACCTTAAAAAACCGAATCATTCGGTTTCGGTTTCGGTTACGGCTAAAAACCGAGCCGAACCGAACCGTGCTCACCCCTATAATTTATATCTCAGGTGGGTTGTTTTGACAATTCAAAAAATTTCCTATTATTTATTGTTTAACTATGTATGTACGAGGCACGATTCAACCATAACGATTTCTGGCTAACATCCGCCATAAGCTATCTAGCTGATCTCTATACGGGGTTGGCCCCTCCACACTAGTCACACCAAGTCTAAATATCCAATCCGTTCATTTATTTGATTCGCGATAACTCCCTATCAAATCAAAGTGCTCCTTAGAGGCCAATATATCTCGACAAACTCCTATTATATCATTTGAAAATCTCTTTTTATTCACACCGTCCTTTTACTAGCGCGTGCAACTCACTCGAGTCAATTTCGATGATAAGGGAAGTATACCCCCGACTCACCGCCATGTGCAATCCAAAATGTAAAGTAAGAAGTTTCGCTTCAAACGGTGTTCGCGCGACACATCTCCCTACAAAACCTTCCTAATAATCCTCATTATAATTGCGAAATAGTCCTCCTACTCCGGCCAAGGACTTGTCCGCGTCAAAAGATCCATCTACATTCAATTTGATCCCACTCTCCGGTTTAACCCATTTCACAAAAAACATTTTTTCCAATGTAATTAATTCTCCATCTCTCTCTATCCCCCAAGCTTGCACATAATCATTCGTCGGATTGCAAATAATAATTTTTAATTCACTAACCGATTTTTTCCTTGCCGCTTGATCAAAAAGCCTCGTGTTCCTATTGACCCAAACATGCCATATAAATGCTGCGATAATACCCCTTCTCTCCACCCCCATTCACCATTGCCTTGCTAGAAAACACCTGGCCAATCCGTTCTCATCCAAGACTTGCAGCTGATCCAAATGTCTTGCTGCAGCGCCATTCCCGTTTTCTATTTCCTGGTGCAGCAAAGTTGTTGTCCCAATTTTTTGGTCAAACTATGGATTCTTTTTATTTTGTTTGGTGTAAGATCTGTAGATTCATTATTTACCTATTATAAGTTTTCTCAATGGAAAAGACAGATTGAATACTTAGGCGTCGTTTGGTTCGTGACAATAATGGGTATTTTTTATTTTCATTCTCTATATTTTTCAAAATACTAATAAAATCATGTTTGGCTCTAGAAAATGAAAACAAATTTTTGAAATATTAATTGAAAACGCTTCTATACTAGAGAACGTAAAAATCGATGTTTTATTTCCATATTTTCTTATAATATTGAAATAGAAAACAAAAATCATTTTCTAAAAATATATTATAAAAAAGAAAATAGAAAATATTCTTACAAACCAAACAAGACCTTAGTGATGTCTCCCGTTTTGTTCTAAATATATGCTCTTAGGAGACATCATTTTAGGTGAATATTAGACTTGTTTGATAGACTTTTATGCTTATTTCGTCATATTACACTTTCTCCCCTTGGAATTAAGTTATTTGCATTTTTAGAGCTTTTGTGTGTTAATTTGTTTGTTTTTTAGTATAAAGTTCTGAGGTCCATGGATGCTATGGAGCACCAAGGTGAGGAGCAGAAGTGAGAATTAAAGTCTTAGATCGAGCGGAGAGGTCAAAAGCAAGAAAAGATTACCCGAAGAGTTGACTAAAAGAAATGAAAATCTGGAAAGGTATTACTAATTGCTGATTTCGAGCCACTTCGACATTGATTCAGGTTGGAGATTTAAAAGAGGACGTTGCGCCTTTGAGTTAGCAAGATTTGAGGACTGGAATCAGGTGATTTGGATATGAGACACAAAAGTTACGGTCGTTTTACTACAGGCTGTACAACAATTACGGGAATTACCAATTGGACTTGGGTTTTTAATTGCTTAATTAGCCCAAGATTAGACGTAATCCGTTTTCACCATCTATATAAACCCTTTTATACCTAATTATTCAGCACCTCTCAATTATTATTCAAATTAAATCATCCTTAGAGAGAGCGTCAAGAGACAGAAGCAAGAACAGGAGCAGGAGCTGGGGGAATCTCTTTTTCTCCAACAATAGTTCTTTTCATTCCTCTAATTAGGTTCTTCTTTATTTTATTTTTATAATTTAGAATAATATCTTTTAACTGTCCAAAAAAAAAAAAGAATAATATCTTTTATTAATTTTAGCTTTTAATTCGAACATGAGCTAAATTTCATAGTACGTGAGAATCGCAATTATGGGTTAAGCCCTAATTTATTTAAATGATATTTTTCTGAATTTGGGATTATTTAATTTAATTTAAGTTGGGTATTTTGTATTGACTATTATCGCATGTTTATTTACTATTTTTATTCTGGCCAATTAGAAATAGGGTTGAGTAATAAGGCTATTCACTAGTGGCGGTGATCACCTTGACGGGGTGTTTAATTAGGGAGCTAGGTAATATATGTGTGGTATTCGTCAATGATAGTGACAGGCTTGACTGACCACGCAGCCAATTGGGTAAAAGACTCCAACATCCTAAAGTAGCTTATAATCGCCCTGACGAGGTTCGTAATACTGTAGGATAGCTCCTAAGTCCACTGATGTCTCCTCATTTGTGATAATATAATATACTTCTGAGACATCATTTTAGGCTTATTTATTAGTTTATAGGTTGATTTTAGCTTAGTTTAGTGCACTTTCCTATTTTGAGTCTTGATTTGTAGAATTATTATTTTTAGAGCATATTGGGTTTAATTGTTTATTTAGTGTGAAGCTTTAAAAGATAATTATGGAGATTAAATAGAGTCCAAGTCAAAGACTACAACTTATGGAAAGATATATGCATGGAAATTGGAGATAGAAGGAAGCTGAGTTCAATTAGGAAAAGGAAAAGCTGCCTAAATCTGGGATTCTGCAGTACATGTCCAAAGATAGGCGTTTTTACCTAAGAAATAGGCCGAATTTGGTAATTTCCTTCTAAAGGGTCAAGATAATTCTGTTGCGATTCTTTTGGTATCTTATGGAGCAAAATCCGACCAATAACGAAGAAGATACACTCAAAACAACGCAGCAGTGTTTCCTTACGAATTTGAGTTGGGCCAGGAGTCCATTACTTGAAGTTATCTCCACCAAACGAATTAGGTCAACCTCTACCCTATAAATACAACCTCTTAACACTCTTAAATCATCCTTGGCCAGACCTTAAGGCCAAGAGGAAGCTACAACACAAGAGAAGAAGTCTGGAAGGAGCTGTGCAACAACTATGTCTCCTTCAACCTCTTATTTTGTAACTCTTTTCTCTTCCCTTCTTTGTATGAACTAAGTCTATTAGTTTGAGTTTTAGCATATATGTATGAACCCTAGTTTTGATTGACATCTATCTAATTTGGGAACTTAATGTTTTAAATTGAATTATAGTTTTTATTCTCTGTTTATGTGTTTGGATTTATATTCTGTGTTCTTGTGGAACCGCGGCCATATAGAATTACCATCTAGTAATTAGGTCACCATTGACAACGGTGTTTAATTGCATGTTTAGCACATAACGTCTAGTATTAGGTCTGATCTGACAACCCAACCTAGCTAGATAATCACTATGGTTGAGTCTTGTGACTCTTTACCAATTACAGGAAAAGTTTGCTTAGGAAGCCTTATTGACACAGGTAAATCCTATTTAAAACTACCGATAGCATATTGGGACTTATTAGGGAAATACTACATAATTTAGCCTCACATGTTTAGAACGGCAAAACTAGTGGGGATTGCATGCTAATAACTCAAGCTAACTTTCATACTATCTTCTTTTCTTTTATTTATTATTTGTCTTTAGTTTATTAGTTTATTTTATTCATAAAAAACCAAATAAATATTTGTTTATCTTTTCTTTCTCTTGCGTATTATCTTTTCTATCTTTAATATCTGCATTTGATAAGTTGCATAAGTTCTCTCTAACTTTCGTCAGTCCCTGAGGAACGAATCTTCTTATCATTAAAACTTGCACACGTCCTGTAATACTTGCAGTACAGTGTTAGTTTAGGGTGTGTATTTGCACTTATTTTATACATCTTTTTATCACACCTTAGGCCACACCAAGTTTTTGGCGCCGCTGCCGGGGACTACATCGTTAGTCTTTGTGCAATTATCTTGTGCTTTTATTTTAGTTAGTTCTATTTTACGCTTTTCTTTTTAGTTTTTGTTTTACAGATTTTTTTAGGCGAGAGCAGATTATTTAGGAGATAAAGGTTTCGTGTTATTAGATCCTGAAGAAGCTAATTCAAGATGGAATCTCTAAAGCTCAAGGAGTTAAGCCGACAACTTGAGGAATTACGAGAACAATCGCAACAACTAGCTCAGAGGAATCTAGTACATGCCTCACCTTCATGTCCTAGTTGTGGAGCAAGAGATCACTCGTGGGGACATTGTATGAACAATCCAGCCTCAATTTCCTTCATGCCATATCAAAGAGACCATTATTATGATGGTTATTATCAATCTCAAGGAAATTACGCTGACTATCAACCCCCACAGAGCTACAATTGGGTCGGAGATCAACAGACGTATCATCATGATAACCCTTATCATGATGATTATTATCAACCACGACCACAATCTTACTATCCTCCACAACCTATCTATCAAGAATCGCCGATTTATAAAGAAACTTATCAAGAACCACTTTCTTATTCAATGCAGCAACCCATACAGGAGCAACCTTCGAGTTTGAATTCAAGTTTGGCTCGACTGATGCAAACAATTGAAAATATAGAGAGTCGCCAGCAAGAACCCCAAAACTCGCAGAATGCACTTATGGAGAGGTTACAGAGAGTGTCACAAATGGTGAATAAAACTCAAATCCTTGCAGAAAGGCAACTCCGAAGTGATACTAGTACTCCAGCAAACAAAGTTTGTCATGCAGTTGAATTAGGAAGTGGAAAACAACTACCTCCACCAACACCAGAACCAGAATCAGTCCCTATTCCAGATCAGAGGGGGGAAGAAGCAACAGAAGATAAGGTCGAAGAGGTAGTTGAACAAGAAAGCGTCCAAGAGAAGACACCGGAAAAGAAAGAGAGCCCAGTGGTAACCAGCACATGTCCTCCTCCACCATTCCCTTCACATGTCAGAAAGGACAATGACCTGGAATTCAAGAAGTTCGTTGACATGATGAACAAGTTAAAGATCAGCATCCCGTTTGTAGAAGCTCTCACAAGAATGTCAAAATACGGTCAATTCATGAAGGACATTCTTTCAAACAAACGAAGATTCGAAGCTAAAGAGATGAATGGATTGCTAGAGGAGTGTAATGCTACACTTGAAATCGAGTTATCACCTATTCCCACGAAATCTTGGATGGCACCATCCATGATTATAAAGAATCGAGCTGAAAAGTTCGTGGGAATTAAAGGCAAAGGGTGGAAATTTCGTCATCCTTAATCGAGGTAACACGTCTAACTTTGAAAGACGTTAAACAAAAGTGCTGTACGGGAGACAACCCGTAATTTCTTTTATGTTTTTACGTTTTTAGTTTTTAATTTATGTTTAGATTAGTTAATTTTAGTTGATATTGCATATTTGAGAAAGGTATTAGTGTTTTTGATGATTAGGTATTGGAGAAATCGAGTTAGGGAAGCGAGCAAAAAATTTTTGGACAGAAACTTCGGCAAGTCATATCTTTACGCTCGGATATCGAAATTAGGTGATCTTTGAGCCTAAACTGCATAACTTTTAGAGATCTAGCTGATGGGGAGGTTTTTGCCACGTGCGGTACACCGGACCTCAGCCGCGGTGCACCGCAGGGTAAAAACCCGTGCCACGGGGTAGAGCCACGTGTTTTATCCAAAAACGAAAAAAAATATAGCTGATGGGTCCGGTATACCAAACCCTATACCGCGCCATGCACCGCACAAACACGTGCCACGGGGTCCTACCACGGGTATTTTGACGTAGGAGGCGCGGTGTACCCCGCGGTACACCCCATGGTCCGCAGGGGTAGTCCGCAGCGCCGCAAGAGAGAGAAAAACCTACGGGATTTGATTATAAAGGAGGTATTAAGCTTTTAGTTCTGAATTTTATAAACCCAAACCCTCTTTCTCTTCCCCAAAACTCTCCCAACTCCATTAAAGCTTCATAAAACCTTCCCCAATCATCAAAACACTACCCAATCACCATGAAAACACATCCAATTCATTCTCCACATCATTACAAGGAAGATTCAACCACCTATATCATCCCAAAACACCTTAAATCCAAGATCAAAAGCTTAATTTTCAGAAATTCATCCTACAATTTCTTAAGTCCAAGCCAATCCATGAAGAATCCATCTTACCCACATAGAGAATCATCATCCAATCACCTATCCTAGGCCAAATCAAGCTTGTACAACCAATAATCAAGAGTTTCAAATTTCAAGAGTGGTTAAAGCTTTGAGTTGGGGGTCAATTGAGATGATTACGAGAACATGAACATTATCTACTATAAGGGAGATGGAGAAATCAAGGTATTGGATTTAATTAAGAAGAAATCAAGTGAGAAAAGTCCTAGTTCCAATTCAAAAGGTAAAATAGGTCATGAAAAGAGAGGTTAGCTAGCTATGTTGATTCAATGAGCAAAAAGGTTCTAACTTTTGTGAAGAAGACAACACAACCTCTACAAATCAACGACCTTATACCCAAAGAAAAGAGAAAGCTTCAATGGCCATGACAGCTTCTTCGAAGTAACAACTAAAGGAACTACCTTTTTCTTATGAGAAAGTATTTGAAGAAGAAGTTGAGGAGAATACGTGAAGATTCGTGGAGATTTGGAATGCTTGGGTTGTTTGTGAATTGTATTGTGTGAGGAGAAGAAGAAGATGTGGCACATTTGATCTATGAGGAGGTGATACGGATTTTCGGTCTCTCCCATGTCGTTATTTAATGCAATATCCTATTATGATCATGTGTTCTGATCGGAAAGCGAATAAGAAGTTGGGTGAAGAAGATACATTAGATTTAATCCGAGTATCGACAAGGCGAGGTAGTAGCCTCGAAGAGTATGTTTTCTTTCTTCCCTACCATTTCTTTATGTGCAATATGTCTGCTAATTTTAAATTTTATTTTTCTTGAGTCTTTTTCGAGTCGTGGGGACACGGCTCATTTTTGAGTTGGGGGTGGGGATTCGCTGTCCTCATCTTCCTTTTTGTTTTTGCATAAAATTTAAAATTTTTGGGTTGAAATAGGCATAGAATATCTTTGAATGTACCTATGTGAGCATGATTTAATTAAGTTAATGATAGTAGGTAGTATGTTTTTGAAAGATGTTACAAATATGTTTAGATGCATGTATGAAAACAGGAAATAAAAGATAGGAAAGTTAATGAGCAATGCTAAGAAATATGTTGAAACTTAGGAATAGTTATTTGGTGTGTAGAACGTGAGGTTTAAAATTAGTTGAAAACCCACTTATCTATGAACTATTAGTGAAAAAGTAACAAAATCCGGTAGTTAGAAAAATGAATAAGGCAGTTCTTTCATGATTAAAACACTTGAAGCCTTTAGACTTTCTCACCCTGTTATTTGATTATTATTATTATCCGTCTTAGCCCCTCTGAGCCTTTCTAAAGCCTTTATTGAAACACATTATATTCCATACCCTTAGTTTGTAGGACTTATCTATATGACCCGCACTCGAATCGCAAAACCTGAGACAAACTCGTTTTAGAGCTTGAGTTTGGGGTGGTGGGTTTCATCATTAGGGAACTTTGGGATTTGGAATTGTAATTGTGATTTTATTGATGATGAAATTGTTATTATTGTAACCCTTTGCCGGGGTAATAGTGAATGAAAAAGAAGCTACGAGCTAAATTTGCCAACAAGGGCATTAAAGAGAAAGAATATATATATGAAAAAAATAGTGTGATATCTCGAACATCAAAAAGAGAATCATAGCTATACAAAAAGAAAAAATGATATGAAAAGAATATATATTCGGACTGGAAAAGGGGATTTTAAATCATCAAAGGTTTTAATTGGGATTTATTGGGGATGCAAATCAAAAGCATCAATAAATTGGGTTGAGTGAGAACATCTTCGAGTGAAAACTCAAGCTCTAGGGCGATTCGTTGATGGCTAGTGAGGAGAGAGCCAAAAGCTCACTTTTCATTATCCAAATATACCACACCCGTCCTTAAGCCAAGTTATAACCAAGACCTTAGGATTTCTAACTGCTAGATGGAGAAACAATTGAGCTATTATGTAGTAGGTAAGTAGACCATTGGATGCTGTATTTGGGACCTATGAACAACCTATAGCCATTAATCTGAACTAAGTTATCATCCTCTCCTTCTGGCATTGCGAAATTAATCTTAACTTGAATTTATGGATTGTTGATTACATGTATATTAAGCATAGTTGTGCATTATTTCTTAAGCATTACTACATGAGACTTTTTAGGTACTATGCTCTAGGATCATTCATTGTGTTCTGTTCTTATTCTCTTCCTACTTCTTCTTCTTGACTACCCTACTGTTCTTTACTTTTATTGTATCGGGACGATACAACTTTGAGTTGGGTGTCTTGATGTCTCCTCATTTGTGATAATATAATATACTTCTGAGACATCATTTTAGGCTTATTTATTTGTTTATAGGTTGATTTTAGCTTAGTTTAGTGCACTTTCCTATTTTGAGTCTTGATTTGTAGAATTATTATTTTTATAGTATATTGGGTTTAATTGTTTATTTAGTGTGAAGCTTTAAAAGATAATTATGGAGATTAAATAGAGTCCAAGTCAAAGACTACAACTTATGGAAAGAGATATGCATGGAAATTGGAGATAGAAGGAAGCTGAGTTCAATTAGGAAAAGGAAAAGCTGCCTAAATCTGGGATTCTGCAGTATATGTCCAAAGATAGGCGTTTTTACCTAAGAAATAGGCCGAATTTGGTAATTTCCTTCTGTAGGGTCAAGATAATTCTTTTGCGATTCTTTTGGTATCTTATGGAGCAAAATCCGACCAATAACGAAGAAGATACACTCAAAACAACGCAGCAGTGTTTTCCTTACGAATTTGAGTTGGGCCAGGAGTCCATTACTTGAAGTTATCTCCACCAAACGAATTAGGTCAACCTCTACCCTATAAATACAGCCTCTTAACACTCTTAAATCATCCTTGGCCAGACCTTAAGGCCAAGAGGAAGCTACAACACAAGAGAAGAAGTCTGGAAGGAGCTGTGCAACAACTATGTCTCCTTCAACCTCTTATTTTGTAACTCTTTTCTCTTCCCTTCTTTGTATGAACTAAGTCTATTAGTTTGAGTTTTAGCATATATGTATGAACCCTAGTTTTGATTGACATCTATCTAATTTGGGAACTTAATGTTTTAAATTGAATTATAGTTTTTATTCTCTGTTTATGTGTTTGGATTTATATTCTGTGTTCTTGTGGAACCGCGGCCATATAGAATTACCATCTAGTAATTAGGTCACCATTGACAACGGTGTTTAATTGCATGTTTAGCACATAACGTCTAGTATTAGGTCTGATCTGACAACCCAACCTAGCTAGATAATCGCTATGGTTGAGTCTTGTGACTCTTTACCAATTACAGGAAAAGTTTGCTTAGGAAGCCTTATTGACACAGGTAAATCCTATTTAAAACTACCGATAGCATATTGGGACCGATTAGGGAAATACTACATAATTTACCCTCACATGTTTAGAACGGCAAAACTAGTGGGGATTGCATGCTAATAACTCAAGCTAACTTTCATACTATCTTCTTTTCTTTTATTTATTATCTGTCTTTAGTTTATTAGTTTAGTTTATTCATAAAAAACCAAATAAATATTTGTTTATCTTTTCTTTCTCTTGCGTATTATCTTTTCTATCTTTAATATCTGCACTTGATAAGTTGCATAAGTTCTCTCTAACTTTCGTCAGTCCCTGAGGAACGAATCTTCTTATCATTAAAACTTGCATACGTCCTGTAATACTTGCAGTTCAGTGTTAGTTTAGGGTGTGTAGTTGCACTTATTTTATACATCTTTTTATCACACCTTAGGCCACACCATCCACTCTGACGAGGGTTAGGCGATAGTAGAGTCTTGACTAATACATAAGTACCGACTTTACCCTTAAACGGAAGCATTGATTATATGAATTTAGGTGGATCTCTTGCGAGACTCAAGTACAACTCTCATCTTTGTGTCTACACTTATTTAGTTTAAGTGTTTCTTTTCAGTCAATCATTTAGTACTTTATTTCACTGCATCTTTAGTTTTAATCCAAAACCAAAACAAATATCTTTATATTTTACTTTTCTGCTTTAGCAATTATCTCTATTTATTCGATAAACACCAGAGTTGTAACTATCCATCCTTGAGAACGAAATCTCGATTATCGGTTTATTACTTTAACGACATGTACACTTGCGGTCTGTGGATCCTTTATTTATTACGTAATTTTATAACACCGAGGATCCACCACTTAGTAATTATCAAGCAACAAGTCTAAAAGTTATTATTTGACAATTTAATCCACTCCTATATTCTTACTTCTAAGAATCTAGAAAAAAGAAGAATTTGATTTCTACATCAAATGTAAATTTTTAACCATTATCTACAAAACCATGAGTCTTTTGTAAGTAGGTTTAGTCTTAACTCTTTTCAGGAATTAAATAAAGAAATAAGGTAATAATAAAATTAAATATATATTAACATATAAACTCGACCATTACCGTTATTCTCGAAAAAAGATCAAGTCCTTCTATATTTATTTTGTTAATATTTTAGAGTTGATTAATGTTCAATGTGGTCTCTCATATCAAATTGACATTTAGGGTCTGTTCAGTTATGCTTATTTTAGAATAAAAAACACTTTTAGAATAAAATTGAAATATTTTAAAAAGAATATTAAAAATAATTTTAGAATTTAGAATCGCTTTAGGTATTTCTTCTAAGAAGCACATTAGTATTAGGGGTGCTAATAGAGCCTAATAAAAATACCTAATTATTATATTAAACCTAATGAAATAATTATTTATAGAAAATATCTCCTTTATATTTTTTATACCTTCACTACCCTTTATATTAAATATTATTATTTTATTTTTAATACAATATTTATCTTTCCACCACCACCACATACTACTAATACCATCACACACGCGCGCGTCTGAAAATATTTTTTAAAATCGTAATAATTAATTGTAAAAAATCAGAAAAATAAAACATTTGCATTTTTAGATAAATCAAATTAATATTTACGTCTATGATTTTTTTTGATTATTAATTTTTTTTTACAGACACGAAATTCACTGTTCGAAATAGTGATTTTATTTTTTCGCAAACATGAAATTCATTGTTCAAAACATGAAGTTCACTGGCTGAAACAACGAATTTCGTGTATTAAAAAAAATCAAAAAATTCTAAAAAATGAAAAAAAAAATCATAGACGTAAATATTAATTTGATTTATCCAAATATGTAAAGTATTTATTTTTTCTGATTTTTTTTGAATTAGTTATAACGATTAAAAAAAAATCACGAACGAGCGCACGTATGATGTAGTTAGTAGTAGGTGTGGCAGTGGTGGTGGTGGTGGTGGTAATGGTTGTTGTTATTGTGGTGGTTGTTGTTGTTGTGGTGGTGGTGGTGGTGGTGGAGTGGTGGTGGTGGTTGTGGAGTGGTGGTGGTGGTTGTGGGAAGATGGTGGGCAATGGTGATGGAAAGTTGTAATAGGGTGATTAAATTTAAATAATAAATAATAAAATAATTAAAATAACTATATAAAGATATTTTTGTCAAAAGATATTTTTAATAAAGAATAGAGAATATTTTTAACAAATAAGATTTTTAATAGACATGTATGAATAAATGGCTCTTAATATTTTGTAAGATTCATAACATTTTTTAAAATTTAAAAACATTTTAAAGTATTTTTTTTTTTTCCAAACAAGTATCTAGTTCTTTAGTTAGAAAATAGCTATACCCTTAATTGATTTACTTATTGGGTAAGGATACTTTATTTAATTTTAATGAATTTTTAACGACAACCAACTTCGATGAATTTCTTTTTGAACCATAAAAAGGTCATTTTTCCAAACACGTCTCGTCTACTTTGATATTCCCTAACACCAATTCAGTCTCATCATCCTCCTTAATCAAGCTATGATATCACTTTCTCATTAAATACCTTGTCCTTTAAATTCTTAGTATTTTTGGAAGTTGGAGACCGCGTTCAACGTACTGAATGGGAAGTCAAGTTTATAAATTACATCTCAGGTGGTTGTTTTGATAATTCAAAGTGATACGCCTCGACCTTGATCTTGTTAGGTTCCTCTAACTTTGCCAATGGAGAAGGATGAACCAAAAGCTGCGCTCGATCTGCCTCGCCCTTCGTTCCCCTTCTTCCACTTCCACTGCAAGAAAAGGTAACTTCCAGAGTTTGTTAGGCTCCGACTTTCGCACTATACGTTTTTATTCTACTTTTTTTCTCTAATATGTAATAAAATAATTTTTTAAAGTTTCTGAAATGATAATATAATTTTTTTTACAGCGTCACTAGTAAAGATCTACCCAAACCCAAGGATTCTTATGACTACAGTAGGTAAATTTTATTAGTTATTAAAATATTATTGTTCATTTCTTATTTTTAATTTACATATTTTCATCGAAAAATTCTTTCATTTAATGATCCTCATGCAGTGCAAAAAAGTCTACAAATGGGGAATACGTTGTTGCTATTACTAGAGCATCATATCAAATACCTGCTCAAGGTAGATACTCTACGTCTCTATCCCTACACCCTCAATCAAATACTTTCATAAGTTGCATTGTCATATTTATATTTTGTTCCAAATTATTGTCATTATGTATAGCAATAACTCTTCATTGTGGAATTAAAGATTAAAATAAATAAGTGTGCCTATTTTAATAATGTTCGTTGTGCTGGAATATAGGCAACTTTTGCAAATTTAAAATATATCAGTTTTGATATATCTCCATATAAGATTCAGAATTACTCCAACCACAGACCAATTTAATTAAAGATAAAACATTAATTAAGTCATGAAATGGTGAGTACCTTCACCCATAAAGCTATGTTAACTAAGCCCTTGTTTTTACTTTTTCCTTACTTACCATCATCTTCTTCTCATATTCCTGAATAATACAAGAAAATAATTGTTCTATGGCACATTTTCTCTCTTCCCAAACAACCAGAATGACACCTTTCAACCCACTGTTTCAGCTAGAATGGGTCAATTCTAACGGGTGAAGTAAAACACACTCATGCACACACCCTCTCCCCTCGAAGGAAAACACTCGGGTCTAATTAGTAACTGCTTCTGCTCTAAGACTTCTAATCATGTATAAAGCAATTGTCTATATTGTATTTGCATGTCTTTTCTTATATGTGCCTTACTGCTTGTAAAAGATATTTGTTAAACTACACTCATATGTATCTTTTTTTTTTTTTGGTCTTAAGTTTACATATGAATCAATCAATACATATCCTTTCTGAATCAGTGTTTTATATTCAATTTCTTATTTGTGAATCACAATGTAAAGGTCAAACTTCAAAGAATGATAGACATAAAATTCCAAGAGAAGAAGCAATTTGTAGAAAATGCTATGAAACCTTGGAGCAAGAGAACGGAATCAAACTAATTTGTGGTTGCCCAGTTACTCTCATCCATGAAAACTGTGCAATAGACTGGTTTAAAGAAGAGGAGAACAACAAATGTAATGGTTGCGGGTTAGAAATAAAGAAGACACCGGTAGTTATACTTTCAGAAAAGGGTTCTGCTACAGTGACTTCTCCTACAAAGAAGGTCAAGAAATGGTGTTGTTTTTAAATCATTAGGTATTATTTAAACAATACAATTAATAAGCATTATATAAGCTGCAAGAACGTTTAATTTCTTTTTGTCCTTTTTCTTTTACTTATCTATATATGAGTGACTACATCTAAATGATACCTGAACTTGGCAATATTTTATTCTTTCTCTTTGCTAGTTTATCTTGTTTAATTAAGTAATATAATATTGCTGATAATTTAAAGCAATTTATCAGATTATCGACCCGGATACATGAAATGTTCGACGATTTTCTATTACATAATCATGTTGAACATGGTTCTCCCCTATTAGAGCTCGCACAGAGCTATTTCTAGTTAATTAACTAGTCACGCTAAAGCAGTGAAGTATTGGTCAGGTGAAGGGTGAGTACTGTTATAAGAGCACTTTTTAGCATCCCCATCAAATCTCCACTTAACCCACTATGTTCTTCCCCATGTCTATTAGCACACCTTTGATAAAAAAAACCCAATCTTAATGTCTTATTATCATACTACAATGGCTACTTCTATTAAAAACAAAACCTTTTCATCATAATGAAGGATGCATAAACGAATCCGACTGAATGTTCAAAACAAAGAGGTAGAAGAAAAATAAAATGCAAGGCAATAACTAAGAAATTAGGTTTATTGGAGATAATTATAGTGGCTTAGCATTGTGTTTGAGTATGAAAAGAGTTACATTTTGCCTAGATGTACTATAAATATTGACCTCCAAAAGGCCTATGATAATATAAATTAGAAATTCTTGTTTAATATGCTACCGACATTCAACTTCCCTGAGAAAATAATTTAATGGATTGAATTCTGTGTAACTACACCTACTTATTTCTTGAGTATTAATGGAGATACGGTAGAATATTTTGAGGGAAAAAGGAGGCTTAGAAAAGAGACTCTTTTTCTCCATATTTGTTTATACTATGCATGAAAGTCTTCACAACTTTATTCAATAAAATAGGGGAGAGTGAGGGCTTTTCCTATCATCCAAGATGAAATAAATCATATAGTATTTGCAGATGATTTATTATTATTCATGAATTCTGATAGAAGATCTGCAGAGATGGTAAGAGAAGGATTAAATGTGTTCTCTAGACTATCTGGGATGAAGATCAACCATCATAAAAGTGAAATTATTTTGGTAATACAAGTAACCAAGTTAAAGAAAATATAGTTAGAATTTTAAGTATTAATGAAGGATCATTACCTGTTAGATACCTAGGGGTACCTTTGAATTAAAAAAAGATTAGTATAATGGACTCAAACAAACTTATAGAGAATGTTTGTAGTACCATTAACCAGTGGAGCAATATGATCTTAACATATGCTGGAAGACTAGAACTAATAAGAGTGGTAATGGTGAGTAAAGTTTTATACTGGTGTAGAGTTTTTATGTTGCCAAAACAGGTGATGTATAAGCTGAACCAAAGCTTATCTAGATTTTTATGGAAGGGTAATATTGAAGGAGCAATAAGAGCAAAGGTGTCCTGGAATAGTATATGTAAATCAAAAGCAGAAAGAGGATTAAATATTCCAAATTTGGAGTGTTTGAATGTTGTTTGCCTACTGAGTACATTTTGGAGAATGTACAAACCGAGTATGAATTTGCTGAGTTTATGGGCCCACACAACCATTTTTCAGGATAAGTGTATTTTGGGGAAAATATTAAACAAGAATATACGTGGACATGGAAAAACCTACTAAAGCTTAGAGATACTGCCTATACCTTTATATATCATAGGGTAAGGAATGGGAAGAATACTTATCTATTTTGGGATAAATGGATACATGAGAATAATGTTGGGAGTGTGTTGAATAGGGATATTCAAGAGTGCTCAATTTGGATGAATAAAAAGGTGGATGAATGCTTCATTAGAGGGAGGTGGCATATTCCTCCAAGTTTGAGAGGGTTAGTTCCATATCTGCCACAACTAACTACTAGAGAAGATGAGACTGTGTGGAGGGAGAGTGTGAAGGAGAAGTTTTCTTTTAGGAAAATATGAAAGCTATAGCAGATGGGGGACAAATTTTGGAGTGGACACGAATGGTTTGGATTAATACAAATGTGCCAAGGTTTGCTTTCTGTGCTTGGCTTGCTTGTTTAAATATGCTTCCAACCAAAAGTAGGATGAGTGAATGGGGGATTCAAGTGAATAATTTGCGTGATAACTGCCATAGATCTATAGAGGACAGGGATCACTTATTTGTACATTTCTCATTCTCAATAAGAATATTAAAGGAATGTTTCTGGAGATGTGGTGAAGTAATGCCCAACTTTTAATGATTGGGATGAGACGATTGAATTCATATTGACTAAAATGAATGATAAATTTAGTGATATGGTTTACTCAGGATGGTTTACATCTTTTGTATACTTAAGCTGGAGTAACAGGAATGCTCAAATACACAATGGCAATGTGAAAAATGAGGAACAGTTGATAAAAGATGTAAACTATTTATTGTATATCAGGTCTATCAACAGGAAAAAGTTCAAATGTAAAGGTAATAGAAGCAAAATTGCATCAAATTAGAAGCTTCAAGGGGTTTTTAAAGATTGAGTAGCTGTCCTTTGGCTTGGAATGATTATAATGTAATGTTAGAGTAGATTAGTTATTTGTCTATTCTAATTTGAGGTCTCTAGATGAGATGTTCTCTAGTTGTAATGATACTTTTGTTGAGCTTAATAAAGTGGGATCTGTTGATGAGCAAAAAAAAGGAAATCAAAGAAACTGTCATGCTCATGATGCTTAATTCATCTCTTACAATCCTTTAGAGGGTAGTTTATACTTGGGTGGTTCAACAAGATATTGCTCTAAGACACCCTATGTTTACATGAATTTAGAATCAAAAGAAATTCATAACAAGAAAGAAGGATATTTTTTGAAAAAACTCTAGGAAAAGAAAAGGTCTAAAAGCTTGGAAATGAAAGTTCATGAAGTGGGGAATAGAAACCCACCACACGATTTGATTGTTAGCTCGAACAAGTCGTAGATTAATTTGTTTACAGTTTGTTTGTTGTGTAATTTCAGTAATTCATTTTTCAGTTTGATGAATTTGCTACACAACAAAGTTAAGGAATTCCCATAAGAAGCCACAAGGCGACCACCAATGGTAATAAAATCAAAGGTGAATTGCACCGTCAGTCCATGTGTTTTACTCAATAGCCAAGTATACCCATATGTTACAGAAGATGCAAAGTATAATTTTGTGTTATACTATTAACATTACAAATTTTTCCTCATTACAAGGTTTTGGAATAACACAATGGTACATTTTATCTTTCTTGAAATACAGTTATATTTAACTATTTAGCATTATAAAGACCAATGGTACAATTAACATTAAAATCAAAAAAGGAAAAAAGAATTACATAACCAAAAGAATACTATTTAGTCTTTTTTCGCTAGTATATTCCTCAATATCTTATTTTCCTAGATCACGGTTATGAACAACAAACCACATTATTATCAAAGGATTCCTGAAAATCCTTAAAAAATATGTAACTGTTGTATTATAAAGTCCAATGGACTTAATGGGCTACATAAAGCTTTTTGTAACTGTTGTATTATAAAGTTAAATGAACTTAATGGGCTACACAAGGATTTATGGACTTCATGGGCTAATTCGTATTTACGTGGACATGCATTTTTTCTGTTACTTGTGGGCTTCCGAGTTAATTAACAAAACCCTAGCATTTTGTTTCACCAACTTAATACGAACAACACTTTTATCTTTTGATTTGCTTCCACTTTGAACGACTGTGGTCTTAACCCTAATGATGCCCATATATATATATATATATACTTAAGTCAACTTTCGGTCAAAATTCTTTTTCAGTCTTCTAATCTTTTACTCTCGTTTTCTTTCCACTAAAGCAAAACAAAGGTTTCTATAGTTCCAATCCTATGTTATAAAGGATTGCGAATAATGTTAGAATATGTTAACTTATTGATTACATGTATTGAGATTTATTTGTTCTCGATAGTAGACCAGGGTTTCAGATCAAAATCTTAGAATTTGAGTCAAACACTATGATAATTGAATATGAAGGATTTTGAAGGTGTAATCACATTCTATAATGCACCAAACATCTCTCATAGATGCCTAATGTGGATGTAGGCAAATTATTGATGAACCACGATAAAATCTTGTGTTCTTTATCTTTCTGCAAAATTTTCTTTATCTTTTGTTTTCTGGTAATTAAAAATAATTTGAACACAAATACTATTTTTTTGATCAAAACTGAGAAACCAAATCTTTAAGTATATACAACAGTGGCATCAAAGCCTATTCTTTGGTTTCTTGGTGTTACGATAGTTGTTTTATACAGATTTTTATTGAGTACTGTTCTTTAAACCGGTTTGGTTGGAAAAAATTATTTTCCTAATAAAAAGTTTATGTGGTTATTTTGTATTTCTTTAAATTGGTTAAAATCTGTTTCGACAATAAATCTTTTTCATATGTTTACTATAAACTCATAGATTTAAGATTCTTTAAAGGGTTTTCTCAACCTAAACTAAATTTTATCTACGGTTTTCTGGTTGATTATGAACTCTAATAAGTGTACTTTTGTGTTTTTTATATGATATTGTCACATATATAAGTATACATGGCTACTATTATACTTGAAGTCTCGATATTTGACGACAAATTTGATTTGGGGGTTTGGAAAAAGAAGATGCGAGTCTTATTGTCCCAACACAAGGTGTTGTCAGCTCTTAAAGATGATGATATTTAGTGGTTTGAAGATGCACTAAAAGGAAAGGATGAAATATATGAAGAAGTCTACAATCTATTGTTTGTTAATCTATTTGACACGTCAATAAGTAAGGTTGATGGAGCAGAAACGACCATCGGTTTATGGGGTAAACTTGATTCTTTATTTTTTGTGCAATCTGCTCATAATCTTGTTTTCCTTAAGGGTAATCCGTTTACTTATAAAATGGATTCTTCTAAAACAATAGATGGAAATATTTATGAATTCGTGAAACTTAATTTGGTTTTAAAAGATTCTGAAATGATCCTAGATGAGACCAGTAAATGCAAGATCCTTTTAAACTCGATTCTTGAATCTTATTTAGTTGTTAAAGATGCTTTTTAATACTCCACTGTCTTGCCTTCATTTGATCAAATACATGTTTCTTTAAAAACAAGAGAATCTGAATTAAAGAAATCAAATGAGAATTGGTAATACTCTCTTTGTGAAACAAAGAATAGTTACACATGAACAAAACCTAATAAGTATAAAAAAAAAAGTAAAGGTATGATCTAGAAAATGTTATCATTTTGGCAAGGTTGGTCATCTTACCAAATTTTTTTTGAGGTTATAAACAAGAATTATACTGATAATATTGAATTTAATATTTCATTTTTCCCCTTAAATATAATAACACACTGTACCTCTTGTATGAGCCAGTTGAGCTAACACAACTGGTTAAAAAAATGTGTATGATATCGCATGTCAGTCTAACTGGTTTTTTGATTCTGGATGCACTTTCTATATGAGCCCTAATAAGGACTGATTTCATGACTTGAGAGAACCTAAGTTCAAAACTGTGTATATGGGGAACAATAATACTTGCCATGTGGCAGGTATTGGGTGTATTAATTTGAGACATAATAGTGTGAAATTGGCAACCCTCACTGACATGAGATGTATACCTGCTCTAACAAGAAACCTTATATCATTAGGTTTTTTAGATAACCTTGATTGCATATATAAAGTATCAAATGGTGTGATTAATGTGCATAAGAATTAATAAACTTGTCCTATGTGGAAAGAAATGTTCTGCTTTATATATTCTTGATGTGTTATGCATCACTTTAATTTGAATAATGTTACTACTAATATTGAGAATGCAGTTACTGTTAAATGGCATTTGAAACTTGGACAAGTGAGTCAATTAGGACTTAATAATCTAAGTAAGGATGACTTGCTAGGTAAAGATTCTATCTCTAACCCGAATTTCTGTGAACCATGTGTGTTACCTATACAACATATAATGAAATTTACTTATGGATTTCATATGTCTAAATGTAAATTGAATTTATACATGCTGATTTGTGAGGGCTTGAGAAACATGAAACCCATGGGGGGAGGAAATATTTTCTTTCCTTAGTTGATGATTAATCTGGGAGAGTTTGGACTTTTCTTTTGAAAAATAAAAATGAAACTTTTAAAGTATGGATTACTTTGCAAGAAAAACAAAGTGGTAAATCAATTAAGACCCTAAGACCAATTGTCTTGAATCATATAATGATGAGTTTGATAATTTATGTTAATTGCATGGTATATTAAGACATAGAAATATTAAAAAACACCACAACAAAATGGTGTGGCTGAAGGAAAGAACAAATCACTACTTGAAAAAATTAGATACTTGCTTTTTTACTTCTGGTCTTTCAAAATATTTTTTTCACACAAGCATTATAGTGTTATCATGAGGGTAATCTTGTAAGTTCTGTTATTACATTTCGATTTCGTGTAATCTCGTTATATTTTTTGATTTTTAAATATATTGTTATGACCATTTTATTCGACCAGTTTCACTATTTTATCAATAGTATCAACCTACATGATACAACAACAAAACTATTTGTAAAGAAACAGACACACAATTTTTTCGAAACTTTAACAAACTTAACGATACTTCTTCTTGCCTATCTCTCTAATAATTTTTAATGCTCCATGCTTTAAAAAATTGAATGAATCAAATTTTGATCTGACCAACTATTTACAAAAATAGGAATAAATGGTTAAGAACCATTGGGTCTAGCTGAATGGCCAGGACGTTGTCTCTCATCTAGGAGGTACATGGTTCCAATCCCTTCAGCCTTGTTATTTCTTGAGCCCTTTAAGGGGGTAAAGCAAGAGGTACAGGGTTTGAATCCCCTCCCTGAACATGGGTAACCTAGTTCTGATTAACCTGGAAAATATACATGGGGAGACGTGTATATTTCCCATGGGATTAGTCGTGGTGCGCGAAAGCTGGCCCGGAGACCCATGATATCAAAAAAAAAAGGAATAGGTGGTTAAGTATCCATTATAAGTGGTTGCAACTTTAAGAATTTAGAGTTGTATCTTTCAAATAAAATATACATTAGTAAAAGACATAAATATTGGTTTTGGTCCAATAATAAATCAATTTCGTCCATCATCAATTGTTTAAGAACTGGAATAAATTCCCCATCCCATTTTTGCATTACACTAAGTTTTTCAAGGTTAATTTCTATTAGTTTATTCCTTATAAACTCGCACATACTAGTGCTTAGTAACCCCCGCCTTTAAGAGTCGCAGATTCAAAACTCTCACTAATAGTGCTCACCATTATATACGTTTTTGCACTCACATTAAATAATGCCCTACACCAATGTTCAGGTTCTATACCACTCAACTACTCATATGGTGTTTCTTCTTCATTGAAATTTGGTACATTAGCCTTTATAGCTTGCATGTACAACTGAAATTCATTTTGGTTACATGCTGAGACAACTTCCCTTAATAAATCCATTAACTCTAGACCCTTGAACCTTCAATTGAAATTCTGAAAGATGTGCTTTGCACAATACCTATGTGGAATTCTTGGCTAATGCTCTTTAAATACCACACTCAACCCTTTTTGCCTATATGTTGAATAGGTCAAATTCAGTTCATATGGATCACCATCAATCTCTTCAATTCTTCTGTTCACCGACTTCGGATGTCCTACCACTTCTTCTTGGTACACCTTTCACATTCCTTGTCTTTTGTTTCTTGGTCTTCTCAGATGGTTGCTCATTTTTCTTCAATTATCTTAGTTTCATTTATTTACTAATTAGGTATGCTTATATTCAATGCAACCGTTAAATTGGTTTCCACAGATAGCCAAGTTACAATCAACTACCCTAAGTAGATAAATTAAGGTTAAAATAAGTAACTAATTAACCAAATTTGATCTAACACACTAATTAACTAACTTGATACACTAATTTCTAGTAATTAACTTAACCCAAATACAATTAAATCACTATTTAATTAAGCAAATATGATTTGATACACTAATTAACTATCTTGATACACTAGTTGAGTAATCTAACTTAAATCTCGGACATATTTAACTAAAAAAAATATAAAAAAATAAAAAAAATATTCGAATAACATAGATACGGGACCACATATATGTTAAACAAGCTTATGAGACCACATATACTATAAAAGCTACTGGGACCATATTCATATTAAACTATTCATATAAAAACAAAAATACAAATTTTTAACGAATTAGAATACTATATTAGCATTATAATCCATAACATTTGTTTATACAAAAGTTTCAAGAACAACAAATTCAGTAAAAGGGACTTACTTGCTTTACTGATTGATACAGTTACACATAAACACCATGTAAATACACAGAATTTTGAACTTAAGGTTGAGAATGATGATGGCTTACGCAGCGTCAGTGGCACCAAACAAATGTTTTGCTTTGGGTTAAAAATAAAAATTTAGTGTAAATATTATTTTTAGGGGATTAAAGTTGGTAGGGTATAATGGAAGGGGTTAAAAACTAGATTCGTACAAGTGTGTCTTTTTTATTAGAAAAAAATGATATTTTTTTGTTCAGAGGAACAAGAAAAGTTTAGAGAAGGTTCAAACTAATCGCCCAAAATAATGTTATACATAATTTCTCAACAAGCATACATAATTAAAACATATGGGCCTATTAGTTTTTTGTTTCTTTTGGTACGTGGGTGGTTTGGGCTACCTTGCACGCACCACAACTAATCTCATGGAAATATGCAAGCCTTCTTATGCATATTTCTAGGTAATCATATTCAGGGAGAGGTTTGAACCTTGTAACTAGGGATGGCAACAGACCGAGTTTTTGCGAAAACTCCAAAACCATAATCATAACCGTTTTTATAATTAAAAACCATATCCAAACGGTTTTAACCATCAGTTACATTTTTCAAAACCATAACCGTAATATTCGGTTTGGGGTTTTTAAACGGTTTTGCGGTTTTGCGGTTTTGCGGTTTTTACCATATTCAAATGATAATTTAATAAATATTAGATTTCATAAAATAAAATCACACATATAAATGAAATGAGCCAATTAAATAATTGTGTTGTTATTTGATTAAATTGCATATTTATTATTTAATTGGTAAAATCTAGTATTCTGATTTTGCTTTTAAAATTTCAATATATCTAATTTAACCTAAATTATTATAAACTTTAAAAATATTTATGATAATATACGGTTTTCGATTTTTCGGTTTTTCGGTTTTATTTTTATCAAAAACCATAACCTAACGGTTTTAACCATCGGTTACATTTTTCAAGACCATAACCTAATGATTTTAACTATAGTTATATAATTCGGTTTTCAATCAGTTCGGTTATCTTTGATTTCGGTTTTTAACAATAACAATCGATTTCCCTACTTGTAACTATTATTTACACGGTTAGAAAGAAGATTCAAAAACTCTGTACATTTACATGTATCTTTCTTTCAAGAGCGGAAAATATAGCGAGCCCCCTGTTTATGGGCCTATTAGTTATAACTACAAAGTGAGGATACTATTAATATTTTATTCTTTGGATTCAAAATTTTCTTACGCACCTCACACTTTCCCCCTAGTATACACGTTCCTGCCGCTAATCCTAACCAAACGGCGTCACTAGTTCAACTGTTATAGCTAAATAGCTAAGTTGAGTTAATGGCGGAGAAGCCCCAACCGGTTAAAGTCTTGTATTGCGGAGTTTGCGGTTTACCGGCCGAGTACTGTGAGTTTGGACCGGATTTTGAAAAATGCAAACCTTGGTTGATTCGAAACGTACCCGATCTCTATCCGGATCTTCTCAAAGGTAATAAAGCCCTAGCTATATATATAATTATTGATTTATCACAGATATAATTATATGTTTTTTTATAATTCAATTTTATTGTTGCTTAATTTAGATGCTGATGGGAATGTTATTGACAAAGTTTCTGATCAGCTTCAGTCTACTTCAATTTCCGAAGGTATGCTCTTTTCTCATTAAATTAATTTTTTCTGAACTAGAATTTATAATATTATTATAAATGCGGCTAAAAAGTAAAAACTGAATATTAGAAAAACTGATTTTTGAATGGATAGCCGAATTAAGTTTATAATCAATTGAATATGATTTAAATTCACGAGCATTATAGAATTTGGTGTATTGTTAGTATAATTTTTGGAGAATTAATTGAAGCAATAAACTAAAGGGTCTACTGCTTGGTCCCTGTGTTATTCCAATAAATAGCAAAATTATAGGGGTAGATTTGCAACATGAATGTTTAATATGCTTTGTTGAATCATGGCTATATGTGTCTATTACGTATAACACAGTGACCACTGACCAGTAGTGCAATTAAGTTGTTATGTGCTGCAACTAGAAGAATGATAATAGCTTTGGGATGATCAAATATTGTAGAACAAAAATAAAAAGATCAAATATTGTAAAATAGTGTAGAAAGTTATAATAGTTTGTTATGTGATTGCATTATGCTATGATATGAGAAATTCCATGTTGTCTGTTAAGCCCTTAAATAATTAGCGTAACGATTTTGTATTGTTGTTTCTAACATGATATGTAAGATAGTATCAAAAAGTTTTCTATAGCCATTTTTTCTACATTTTACCTCTTTGTGTACCTCCCTGTGATTTTAAAATTGAACTCTACCCCCTCGTGGTATCAAAATAATGCACGCAACTCCCAGTAGTTTCAAATTAATGCATACAAATTGACCATAAAAGGTCTAGGAAATAATGGATTAACCATAAAAGGTCTGATCCAAATGATTAATAACATTTGCATTTTCCAAATACAAAGACATTTATTTTATATCCATTTCATTGTTTGCTACAGCTCCTTCCACATCTAAGAAAGAAGAAGTAAAACGCCTTCCTGGTGGAAAGATAAAAAAGAAAGTAAGTATTTTGAATTTTTATTTATATAACGTAATTGTAACTTAATTATTCTATATATATATATTTTTTTGTAGGAAAGGCAGGAAATTATCATTGAAAAGGTAACACGTAACAAAAGGAAAAGTATCACTACTCTGAAGGGACTAGAACTATTTGGTGAGGACTTTCTTTTTTCTTTTTTTTTGGGAAAGAAAAAATATGTTTATGGTAATAAAATTACACAGGTATTAAGTTAAGTGATGCTTCGAAGAAGCTTGGTAAAAAGTTTGCTACAGGGGCATCAGTTGTTAAGGTGCATACAAGTGTTTCTTACTTTACTCATTTTATCAATATTGATTGACTGAGTATTATTTGTAGGGCCCAACTGAGAAGGAACAAGTTGATGTTCAAGGTGACATTGCTTTGGATATAGTGGATTTTATTACAGAGACTTGGCCTGATGTAATGACTTACTCTTTTACCCTCATCTACTACTTTTTAATGCAACTTGTGTTTGAATCTGATAGCTAGTACTTTGATATCTCTTGTAGGTCCCTGAGTCAGCAATTTTCTTTATTGAAGATGGGAAAAAGGTTCCAGCAATGTGAAGCTCCGATTTTTATCTATTTATTATAACATGAATTTTTGCAATGGAATGATATGTGTATTTTCTTTATTAAGTTATGGTTTTTTCTCACAGCGAAAGCTGACATATGAGTATACAAATGAAATATAGATTGTGAGTGTTTGTTCTTTATATGTAAAGCGGGGATCATTTTAATTTTAATATTGTGGATTTGAAAGGTTTTTTTTTGTGCAATTTGAGGCAAAATTAGTTGGCTTGTACACGGTGTTGTTTATTCATACGTTGTGTTTTAGCCTTTGCTGGCATTTTGGAGTTAAACGCATTCAGGAAAGAAAATGTCATACCTAGGAAACCTAGGTCGATAACAAACATGTCATGTCAACATGTCATACCAACGTAATTGACAAAAAGTAAAGTTGGATCTTAGTGATCAAAAAAAAAAAAATAGTTGGATCTCATTTTAAATAATATTACTTGAATTTTACCTCCTATGTGGATTAGAAGATGGGCCCTTGGAAAAGAAGATGGTTTATATGGGTCATTCTCTAAGAAAAAAAGGTTAGGGATGAAAGAAGCAAAAAGCCAGTTCTACGAGCTATCTCCTAACATTTTTTGGTATTCTGGTTGGGAAATCTCACTAGCAACAGGTTGTGCCAAGGAAAGCATCTAAACGAAGCATGAATGGAAAGTCACATGAATGGGCTCAACATAAGTTGATAGTGGTCATAAAAAACTCAATTATAGATTCGTCTTTCTTCATGTTGTAACCTTAGTAGATAAATAATCCTTTTAGTTCAATTCCAACTCCTTCACACCTTCTAATACTTAGAAACCACTGAGAGGAAAGAAATATTTGGCTCATAATTGTTCAACTATGGATCTCATTTTTTTGGGTGGAATTTTAGGTGAAGATTGACCTGAACTAGGACTCGAATCTGAAGAGTTTGGAAAAGCTTATCCTTTCTTCAACTTCATCAATTCGCATTCGAGCTTTTTTGAACTGTTGCGACTGAGAAATTAGATCTAAATTCTTCTCCACTTTGTTTGAATTCTAGTTCCAAGATGAAGATTCATCAACAAAGACCCATACTTTAAACAAATGCCAACGATGATTTGTGGGCTGCTTGCCTCATAGAAGAAATAGATGGAAATAGTGGATTCATACATGTTCTTACGATTTGAGCAAGACTACCATTCGATATTCCAAGAGATTCTAGTAGTACTCAGAAAAGGCTTTGAAAAGTCCCTTTCACGTGATTCAGATTGCGATGTCAATCCTCTCACTCTGCCTTTGAGAATGATTTCATTAGTTACCAAGCCTTCAAGCCTATTGATTGAAAAAATTACGGTTCCTTAGTCTTCTTTAAGACAGATTATGGTTGAATACGTCCCTACTTATTATTAGCAATAGACAAGACCAACTTGATTCGTATGATTCTTTTGTGTCTCTAACGACTATTGTAGAAAGGAAGATATGTTGGACAAATGGGATTCTACCCAAGTGTTGACCATGTTTACGATGTTAGTCGGTGACTCAATTTAATGAAATGATTCAGATATTAATACGTTTATTCAAGTTGTAAAGATTAACGTAATATATTCACTTGGTTAAAATCATTTGAAATTGAATGAGAAATTGAGTCATGTAATTTAGAGAAATTAAAAGGAAAAAAAACAATATATGTTATTTTATTTCTTTTTGTTATAAAGCAAAGTTGCAAGATCCAATGTTTTTATTATGTCTCCTCCTTCTCTCTAGAATGAGGTTTCTTTCTCTCTCTTCTTGAAGCTTCTTTAATGGAGTCCTCCTTTTACAATCCCTATTCACCTTGGTCTCTACAACCTCAGTTCTCTCTCCTCTCATTTCTTCTTCCACGCGGTTAATCATTCCCTATTACATTGTTTAGTGTATCTATTCTGCTTAGCTTCCCTTCTTAGTTTATCACGCCTATTTAATTTTCTTTTTCCCTTGTTAGTTCCCTAGACGTATTCGATACGCATCCTCTCTATTTAACTCTCTGCTTATCCTCTTTCTCTCACTTTACTCACTCTTCATATTCTTCTCTCTATCTCAGCTCTGTGCTCACCAACACTTCTTCCGCCATGGCTTCTAATCCGATTATCTCTATGAAATTAACACCCTCATTCAAACAAGATGATCTCCTTTCTCGCCGGTTTATGCTCCTTTCCAAAATACTATCCAAATCGGAGGTAACCCCTTCCATGGTAGAATCAGCAGCCAATAGATCTTGGGGTCTTAGATCTCGAATGCATGTTACAGCTGCGGATTTTAACACCTTCTTCCTTGCTTTTGAATCTCGTGAAGATTTACTGAACACTTGGAACTTTCGACCATGGTCCATTAATGGCCATCTGCTCCTTCTTCAAGCGTGGCATCCTGAGATGTCCATGACAGAAGCTGATTTTTCAACAGCTACGTTCTGGGTCCACTTTCTTAACCTTCCTACTGCGTTTGCTACCCCTGATAACGCGAAGGATATTTGTAAAAATCTTGATTGCACCCTCCTTGCGTATGACATTTATAGAGTTAATGATACTACTAAGCTTCTTAGGGTCCGCGTCTTATGGAAGGTTGATAAACCCCTCATCAAATCCTTTAATATGGAAAGGCCCTCATTACCTACGCTGGAAGTTAAAGTCAGATTTGAAAAACTTAGCAAGTTTTGTTTTTTCTGTGGTCTGCTTTCTCATACGGCCGGAGAATGTACTTTCTACAAAGAAGAGCAAAAAAGACTCCGGGGCAGAGTTCCGTTTCCTTTCGGTGATTGGATGAGTATAGTACCAGTTAAAGGAAGAGGTAGGAATATTCAGGTGGTAGATGATCTTGATGACCCGTCTCATATTATTTCTGGAAGTGAAGATTCCTTTATTCCTTCTTCTGATGATGTTACGTCCATGCCAAGACAAATTAATGGTCCCCCATCAGTTAATACTACTGGAAAAGAGGAAATTAATGATATTAATGATGATAATATTCCCCCCTTCTTACGTGGATGTTCCTCTGATCCTGAAAAGGCTTATGGTTTGGTAGTTAAAGAGCTTTTAAAAGATGTTTCCTCGGATCCGACCGGGGTTGACCACATCTTCAAACCTTCTTCGAATATAAAACAAGATTCGGTTCAGATCTCCAGTCAAAGATCTCCAGCTGGTCGGAGACCTGATTCTAAGTCCACTCCCATTAATGCTAAAACCAAACCCTCTTCCAACTGGTCCGGATCTAAAAGGAAATATATGGGAGAGCCCTCTAAGGAAAAATGGCCTGCCTGGCCCATTAAGAAAGAAGGGTCTCAAAGTGCTAAACCACAATTTGGCAATCGGTGGTCTATTAGAACCTGGTCCAGATCCAACCCTACTCTTGGGAAAACTAATCGTCAATGGGTCAACCCGGATGTGAAGAAAAACCTCGCTCATACCTCTCTACCCCCAACCCCTCCTCCACTCATCCCCTCTTCCCCACCTACACCTTTCAATACACCTTTACCATCCACCCCTTCTCCCTCTCCATCCCCCACCAAACCCATCCCTATTCCTATTCTCTCATCCCCATCGCTCAATAATGAAGATACAGCATCTACACAGTTGGAGGATACTCCAATGGCGGACCCAGTTCAAGTTACTTCTCCTCTGGTGGCAGAAAACCCTAAATCCCCCTCGTCTGAATCTTCTACTCCTATGGTGTCACCCAGTTCTTATTTGGTTCCAGATACCCCTATTCATGATAGCTCATTAACCCTCACAGAAATTCCTATTGCTATGGAAAGACCAGTGAATGATCAAGTTGGTCCTAGTGCTAAAAAACGGAAAATCCTTCATACTGAAATGGCTGGGTTCGTAGAAGGCGAGGACGGTTTGGTTGAGGTCCCTCTTCTGGATATGGCTATTGATGCTTCTCCCTTAGTGATTGTGGAGCCTGATAATGTGGGTGGTTGCATTGAGCAACCCCCACCTAACCCATGATCGGAATCTTTTGGAACTGTCAAGGTTCGGGGTCACCCTTGACAGTCCAGAACCTTAGAGAATTGATTTCTAAGGAGAATCCCCGGGTTATTGGTCTTTCCGAAACCAAGACGAAGAAGAAGAAGTTACTTGTTTTTGCTAAGAAGTTAAAAATTAAGCTGCTTTGGAGTGTTGACCCAGTTGGGATATCAGGAGGCCTAGCTATCTTTGTAATGGAGGACTGGCATGCTGAGGTAATTTCTTACTCTATCAACCATATCTCCCTCTCTATCCCTTCTGATTTAAATTCGTGTTGGCTCTTGCATTTCATTTACACCCTCCCTAATCCGGATAGTAAAAAATTACTCTGGGACTTTATTGAAAATACTATTAAGGATAATCCCCTCTCCCCCCAATTATTCATAGGAGACTTTAATGATATCCGATATGCTTAGGAAAAGTTGGGGGGTTTGAATAGAAGTCCCTCGGAATTGAGAATCTTTAATAATAATATCACTCGTAATGAACTAAATGAGATCCCCTCTAAAGGCTGCTCCTTTACCTGGAGAAACAATCGTAGTGATGATGACCTCATCCTGCAAAAACTTGATAGAGGATTGGGGTCCTCCCTTTGGTTCAATCTTTTCCCTAATGCGTGGGTGCATAACCTCCCTCCTATTGGTTCTGATCACTCCCCCATGGTCCTTCACTGGGATGATCAAACCAATTCCATCCCTAGACCCGCATTTAGACTTGATCCTTCATGGTTGGATATTGATACATGCTCTTCAGCTATTAAGTCTTGTCTCACCTCTTCTCGTCTATTTGCGGGCCCCCCTTCATCCCGTTTTCCTAAAAGGTTAATTAGATGCAAAAAGACTATCCTACGTTGGAAAAAAATTAATCTAAAAAACAATGCTGTCATCATCAATATCCTTACTAAGAGGTTAGAAGCCCTTATGCAAGAGAACCCTTCTGGCCTGAATGGATCTTTAAAGGAGCAATTCTCTTCAATTTCGAAAGAAATTGAATACTTTTGGTCCCTTGAAGAAAAAATTTGGGCTACCCGCTCTAGAGTGTTGTGGCTTAAACTAGGTGATAGAAATTCTAAATTTTTCCACCTATCTACTCGCTTTAGAAGAGCTTCTAACAAAATGGTTTCCCTTATCAAAGTTGATGAATCATGGACCTCGGGCAGAGTGGAACTCCATACCCATGTTATTGACTTCTTTAAAGATCTCTATTCTGACACAGAGTCTCGTTTGATTGACCCTATCATCAATAAAGTCTATCCCATTATTTCACAATCTCAGAATGATATGCTTCTTGCTCCTATCACTCCTGTGGAAATTAAGAATGCCACCTGGCTACTTGGGGCTTCTAAAGCCCCAGGGCCTGATGGCTTCCCAGGTTCTTTCTTCCGTAAATTCTGGGATCTTCTTAAGGATGATATATTGGCTATTTGTAATGGGGTCCTTGATGGATCTATCTCCCTTGGTCAAATCAGCGAAACTAACATTGTCCTTATCCCTAAATGCAATAACCCACAAAGAATTGGCCAATACAGACCCATCTCGTGCACGAATTTTCTCTACAAAATCCTATCCAAGGTAATTGTTCTTAGGCTGGCTTCAATCATCCCCCAAATCATATCCCCTTGTCAATCAGCCTTTATCAAAGGTAGGCTTATCCAGGATAATATTATTATTGTCCATGAAGTCATTCATAAACTGAAACATCTTAGAAAGAACTCTAAGGATAGCTTCTCGATTATTAAAGCTGATCTTCATAAAGCTTATGATAGAGTTAGCTGGCCCTTTCTTTTCTCCATCCTTCATAGACTTGGATTTAATGAAAATTGGATAGCCCTCATCAAGGAATGTGTCACCTCGGTTACTTTTAATGTGTTAATCAATGGTCAGAAAGCTGGTAGCTTCAAACCATCCCGTGGTCTTCGCCAAGGTGACCCCCTCTCACCTTATCTTTTCACCATTGTCTCCAATGTCTTATCCCTTCTCATTGAAAATGACTTTATCTCTGGTGACATTAAAGGTATCCAGTTAAGTAAGAATGGCCCTCATATTCACCATCTTTTATTCGCAGATGACTCTATATTTTTTCTAAGGAATCCCCCTTTAGAAATCCATGCTTTTAAAGAAACACTCTATAAATTCTGCTTTGCTTCTGGTTTATCTATCAACCTTAATAAATCATCTGTTTTCATTAGTCCCAACTGCCCTCCTCTTATGAGGAAGTTAATTTCTGATTCCTTTCGTATGCCTTTAACTGAAGATCTTGGCCTTTATTTGGGACTACCTACAGCTTGGGGTAACTCTAAGGTCAAAGTCTTTGATTCCTTAATTGCGAAAACTGCATCAAAATTGAGCGGTTGGAAGAAATCACTTCTATCAATGGCTGGGAAAGCCGTCCTGATTTCCTCTGTTATCCATGCATTTCCCACTTACTTTATGTCTGTGTTAGCTCTACCTAAAGGAGTCATTAAAAAAATTAACTCCCTCACGTGTCATTTTCTTTGGGGCAATGAGGATGATCAGGGTATTCATTGGATCAGTTGGAATCGTGTTGCCTCTCCTAAAGAATCTGGAGGCTTAGGTATTAAAAATCTTGAAGCCTTCAATCTTGCACTCCTTTCTAAACAGGCCTGGTTAATCCTTTCGCGCCCTGAATCTCTTGTCCACCAAATTCTTAAAGGTATCTACTTCTCTGATAAAGACATGTTAGATACATGTGATATTAGGGGAGGATCTTGGATTTGGAACAGTATTCGGAAGGGTTGTTCCTTCCTTAAGTCCCACTTAATTAAACCCATTGGAGATGGCCATTCCACCCTTATATGGGAGGATAATTGGCTGGGTAAAACTATTGGGAAACCGAGCTTTTACTCAGATGACCCCTTCTTCCCCAAATTTGTAGCTGACTTATTTCATTCATCCTCCAAAACTTGGAAGATGGACATGCTGAATCCTCTTTTTTCTGCTGAAACTGTCGCTACAATTGTTAAGATGAATATCCCTTGGACTAACCAAAGTATAAATCCCATCTGGCCTTATACCAAAGATGGTACCTTCTCTTGTAAATCAGGATATCACTTAGCTGTAGAAGGTTTGATCATCCCCCCATCCCACCCTGGTCCCTCATCACAGACTAATTCTGACTTACTTAAACTGTGTTGGAACTCTAATGCTCCTCCCAAATATAAATTCTTCTTTTGGCGAATTATTATGAATGCTCTATCTACAGAACAGAATAGATTCAGTAGAAAATGTTCCACCACTGATCTGTGCCACATTTGCCTAAAAGAAGAAGAATCTTTAGAGCATCTTTTCCTTAAATGTGAATGGACCAGGAGGTTTTGGTTACTCTCCCCTATTCACTGCCACATTCCCCACTTTTATGACTTTGGGATTAATTCTTGGATTGGAAATATTGTAGATACAGGGTGTAATTCGAAGGAGAAAATGAACTTGCTCTTAACTGTTATCCTTTGTTTCTGGGTTATTTGGTTGACTAGGAATAGCTATGTGTTTAATGCTTCCCCTATTAACTTTGATTCTTGCTATGAACTTATTAATATTTTTCGCAGGCAAATTTTCTTTGTTGATGAATCTGATATAGCTGATCCCTATTCTACCCCTGATCAAGTAAGAAATGAATGGCTCTCTACTATCCCCATTTGGTCTCCTCCCCCTCAGCAAGCTTATAAGATGAATGTTGATGCTTCATTTAAAGATGGAAAAGCCACAGCAGCTGCAGTGATCCGTGACTCGAAGGGCGAAATTATTAATGGCTTTGCTATGAACATCTCTGCCTCTTCCAGTTTTGAAGCTGAGGCTAAAGCAATCCGAAGTGGCGTTCAGTTTGCGTTAGATCATGCTCCTCTTTGCAACAGTTTAGAGACTGATGCAGAAGCTGTTTTGAAGGCCTTGTATTCCTCAAGCGCGAACTGTCCTTGGAAGGACAGGGCTATCCTTGAAGATATTAAAAACTTGGCTAAGGACCACATCAACCTTCGTATTTGTGGTATTCGAAGAACAGCAAACAAGGTCGCTGACTGGCTCGCTAAGGCCTTTTCTAAATCTTTATTATCCCCTTCTTGGGTTTGTAATATTCCTTTGGTTTTAAGAACTATTGCTTGTAATGACGTTATTGACTCTGCTGGTTTTGTGGTGACCGGGGTTGGTTAACTCCTCTCACCTTTATTTTAATATATTAGTCCCTTTGATTAAAAAAAAAGAAGTTATAAAGCAAAGAAAAAAAAAAGGCCTACTAGGGGTTGAACTGGACCATTAGCTTTGTTGGGCTTTTGGGCCTTAGGTCATATCTTTGTTGGGCCTTAGATGGGGTATGAACCTGGACCATCAGTTTTGTTGGGTTTTTGGGACCATCTGGACCGGCCCAAGTTTTTTGGTCTTTTAAGTAAACGTTGTATCTTAAATTAATACAAGGTAACTCTAAAATGAAACATCACAACCTTTGACAAGCCACCTTTTCATTTTCTATAAATAGTTTGCCAACTAAACCATTTTCTTCATTCATTTTTCAAAAGCATTAAAATTATAAGAGAGAGAGATAGAAAGAAGCAGCATTATTAAGTTCGTTGAAATAATTATAAATTTGTGTGTCAGATTCTTTTGAATAGTTTTGTCGTTGTATTCTGGAGATTGAAGCCAGTAAACGTAAGACACCTGTACGTTGCCTAAATACTTTAAAGACATCGGATCCAATCCGAGTCTCGACAAGTAAAGTTATTTATTTACTTTTATTTTATTTCTGCATTAGTTTCTATATTGCTTTACCGGTTTATACAAATAAAACACAACAAGATACAAACCACAACTTTATTAGTCTGCTAGTAGAGTTTTCTGTATAGTAGTAAACAGAAGATGTAGAGTTCATTAAGAGTGCCTTTGATGTCTTTCAAGTGGTTGACTCTGTTTCAGCGGACTAGCATGATGCTTAATGACTTGAGGAAACATCGTGATAGTTGGTACCGTTTGAAATATGCTAGTGGAAATCCTGACTTCCTTAATACATAAATCTATTGTCTCAGAGCAACATTCAAGCTCGTGGAACTAAAACATTTGTATTCTAGATAGGTCAAATAGAAATCAGGCACACAAATCCAATTATAGGTCTGGTTGTCCTATGACAGGGCATCTTTAGAGCTCTAGGTTTTTGCATGAAAAAGTTTTTTAACGCATGAAAAAGTTTTTTAACGCATGAAAAAGTTTTTAAAAATGAAAAAATCTGGAAAAAAAAATCGGTATTATTATACCTCTAAAGAGCAAAGTTACAATTTTGACATTACAGACCAAGAAGTCGTGACTCGAATAATTCAAATAAGTTATGCATTTATGGAATATCCAAAAATCCAAATAAAAAGATTTCTCTAATATGCATGTTTTGTATTTTTATATTTACACAGTTTTTCGGTTTGGGTAAACCCAACCCAATAACTTGGGTAATATATAGGTAAAATACATGGACCCGAAAAATCATAAGGTAACCCGATAGGTAAGGTTGACCTTGGTAAAAGTAACTTATATTTTGGGTCGATTTGATTAAATTTAATTCGATTTTTTGGTTTTGTTAAAATTCTGTTCTGCCCTAGTTTTAAATTTGACACCCTGAGCATCGAATTGGGATTCTAACCCAACAATAATTATTTTTTTGGGATGACGATAAGATCATATCAAGAACTCACGTACTATGTTACTAGTGATTAAATTTCGTGCATTTGTGCGTTCTAATAAGGTTTTTGTGTACCTATCACTGATTTGAAAGTCTAGTAAGTTTATTCATTAAAACTTATAAATCATTCTCATTTGTTTATTTACTTAACTAATTAATTGTTTATAAACTAAATCTTAGGTTATACAATCTATGTTAGGTATATTCGAGAGTAACTCAGGGCGGTTGACTCATTCAACAAATTATAGGTAAGGAATTATTTATTTTAGTGTAATAAAATAGTGGTTTGGTAGCATGAATTAATACCTTGTTTCGAACACTTATACGAGGGTGAGCTAGCTTATTTAGGATCCCATAAAAGTTTCCAAAAGAATCTAAGGCCAATAAAGTATGAAACTGAGGCTAATGAAGTATTAAGGGAGGTATTCAACTAGGAGTTTGTAATATTTTTTTGATTTTAAAAATCCGTAGACTTTGCAAACTCTACGGTTTGTTTTAATTTCATATAGAGTTTATAAGATTTTTTTAAACTCTATATAGAATTTAACGGATTCTTACATTAAGATTTTAATGGATTTTAATAGATTTGGATTGTCTTATAAAATGTAAAATATACATCTATTTGAACAATTCTACAAAAAAAGTGTTCCTCTACCATGGTGGCCTAACGGTAACGAAGAATAGTGGCCTCCACTATGGTGGTCGGTGCGAATTTTGTTTTGGATTTATAATTTCGATTTTACCTTCTCAATATTAAATAAATAATAAATTTTAAAATAGACAAACATATACATCCAAAAACATTGAAAAAATTTAGAACAACAAAATAAAAATAAAAACTGCGAAAAACAATGAAATATTTTATTTTATGCTCGCTAAAAAAACAACGAAACATTATAACCCTAAAACCTATCTCTTCACATTTGCATTGGAAGCCGAAAACGTTAAAAAAAATCAGAACATAAAAAGGAAAGAAAAAGTAAAATATGAAAAACAATGAAACATTGTGTTATTATGTTCGCTAAAAAAACAATGAAATATGATTACCTAAAACCCATCTCTTCACACTCACGTTGGAATAAATCTTATTCCCAATCCATTTAAAGAAAAACAGTCATGAACAAGCAGAAATTAGAATAATTATAAAAAAAATTATATATTTTTTTATCTCAATCGTTGTTTTGCTTGAAGTTTATAAATTTTTTGGTTGTGCAGAAGGATTTGTAGAAGACTTTTTCATTTATATTCAAACTCTACTCTTATAAAGTCTAATGACTTGGAAAGTCCAATAACTTTTGAATACCACAAAATTTTAATGGATTTAAAATAGTCTTGATTGAACACATCTAGATTTTAAAAGAGTTGTTAAAATCTCAATTGAATACCCCAAGATTTTAATAGACTTTTTAAAATTGTGATTGAATACCCCTACACTTTGAAAGTCCAAAAAAATCCAACAGACTCCCTGTTGAATACACCCCCCTAAATTTGAGCTCATTGATGATAATTGAAAAAAATAACTTCCCAACCCTTGATGATTTGATAAATCTGAGGTTATTTATATGTTAAAAACTTGTGATCGTAACCGTGTGCTAAAATTTAATGTGTGGAAATGCAAGTATAGTGAAGAACCTTCCCCTTAAGCTACATGAAGAACCATACGAGCACTAACACTCGAGAAGACTCCAAAGTCCCTGATCGATCACAGTTCATAGAAGTTTGTCATTTAAATTGGATCATCGCATAATTTGTAATAAACTAGCATTATTTTTTTTACTATCTAATTTAACTATTGAACAACCTTTAATTTTGTTGTAATAATTTTTAGTACGGTTAACCAGTCTCTATAAATTAGACTTATTCACGGTTTAATATTTCATATATTAACGCTTTTTGGATAAAAATAATTTGGTACACAAATTGTGAATTCTTGTTTTTAATGTGATTTTTTTTTTTAATTTTATCACACTTTAACTAGTTTTGAACAAGGTTTGAACAAAGTTAACCGGAGTGAACTCGAAGATAAGTTTTCAGTAACCTTATTATATGATTGAACGTCGAAAAAACTCAACCTAATCACGAGTTGGATATTCGTTCAACTGGAGGGTGAGCACGACTTATACAGATCCTTAACTCTATTCCGTATTTGACATAGTATATTTATATAGTTATCAATTCAAACTATAGAGGGAACTAACAAGTTTAACCCTGATAGAATTTGATTTTTTTTTGGGAAAATGATTTAAGGGGTACCCATCGTTTTAAAATTAGACAAATAGGTACCCAAACTTTTCAATGTGGACAATCATGTATCCAACATTTTTGATTTGTTCCAACCGTTAATACCCACCGTTAAGTGTTGACATTGGAAAGGATATGAATACCTAATTGTCCTTTTTAAAAATTTTTGGATACTTATTTGTCTTTTTACAAATTATTTCGGTACTTTAGCGTCTTTCTCTTATGTTTTATAATGAAAAAGTATTTGTCACGTAAGTACTTAACGTAAATAGACGACAATACTAATAGTTGGACCAAATAAAAAACTTGAATACTTATTTGTCCATTTCGAAAAATTTATATAATTATTAGTCTTTTTTATCGTTTGCTAGTATTTTTTTTGGATTGGGTAAACGTTTATTAAAGAATAAGAAATTGTACATTATACAACAAGTCACCAACCTAGCTAAAGGTAGCAACAAAAGGTAAGGCAAATATCTCATACTATAACATGATAATCTCTCAATATCATCGAAGAAGGAATGATGAGGGAACAAAGAAAATAATATGGAAAAAGAGCACCACTTAACCTCCTTGATAACCGCATTCCGGGAAGTTGAATCACCTCTCATAGCAAGGTGATTCCTTCCCCGCCATAAACAATACATAGTGGCTCTAAAACCTATCCTCCATGCCTTTCTCCTCCAACTTTGTTGAGCTTTAAGTTTCTTAAGCCACTTCAAAGCGCATAAGAGAGTATTCATCTCTTTGTCAATAACCAGTGACCTTTTTATCTCCTCCAAAGTGTCTCTAGCATAAGAACAATCAAAATAGGGGTGCTTATTTGACTCAAAGTGTTCACCACATAAATCACAAAGTGAATTCAACTCCAAATAAGTCATTCGATTTTTCGTTTTAGTCTCTCCCTTAATGCCATCCAAACAAAATTCCATGTTTAGGAGTGAGACACAAATTCCAAATAATAGTATCCCAAGGCCTCACAAAAGATCGACGACGAAACAAGTCATAAGGTTTCTTATATGAAGAATATAAATTCGCACTAGATACCTCACGAATAATGGGATGATCATTAGCCAAAAAGTACCAGCGAGCCAAAATATGCTCTTTACCATCAACACTAATAGACCCTGGAATCATCTCCTTAAATTCCCAAATATTCTTCAATAGAAAATAATCCACTTTCTTGGATTCCACTCCCAAAAGCTTACATTTTGAAAATACTCCCCATGAATCCATTTAATCCAAAGAGAGTCCTTCTTAGCAACAATATTCCAAATCATCTTCATTAACAATGCTTTGTTCCAAGCACCCAACTCTTTTAACCCGAGACCACCCTTCTATTTAGGAACACAAGTCTTACTCCAGTTAACTTGTGATGGCTTCTCATCCCAATAAAATTACGGAAATTGCTAATAACACGATCACACACCTCTACCAGAACTGGAAAAATAGTGAACCAAAAACAAATAACACCTTGGAGAACCGATCGAATAAGTTCTAATCTTCCTACAAAAGAGAGAGAAGAAGCTTTCCAAGATCTCACATACCCCTCCAACTTATCAAAAGAGGTTTGTAATCTCTTAAAAGTAATACAGAAAAACCAGGAGGTACACCTAAATATCAAGATGGTACCACACCTTTTGCCAAATGTGTAGTTTCCAAAATATATTCAAGCTATACATTGACCCCCACATAATAAATCTTAGACTTATTTACATTTAAATGGAGACCTGAACAATGACAAAAATATTTCAAATTATTCATAAAAAACTTAGGAGCATTAAATCATTGGCAAAGCAAGATGAGTGGTCTTTTCATTCTCGCTTTGGATGATACTTGAAATCATGATCCGTGTTTTTCTTCAAAAGCCTAGAAAGATATTTAAGACAAAGAATAAAGAGATAAGGAGAGATAGGATCACCTTGCCTTAGGTCTTTTTCCTCCTTGAATAACCCATAAACTTAACCATTTATAACCGCCGAATAGAAAGGAGTAGTGACACACACCACAATCCAATCAACAAATTTCTTCCAAAAATTTAACCCCTTTAGAACCTCATGGAGAAAATTCAATAAAATAGAATCATATGTTTTACACAAATCAATTTTAATAGTACATCGCGACGAGCTACTGTTATTATTATATCCCCTCAATTATTCTTGCATAAGGTGGACATTCTCGGTCATCGGTCTTCTAGAAACAAAAAACGTTTTGAGTTTTATCCACGAGTTGATCTATAACCGGTTATAGCCGATCCACCATAATCACTGTGACCGCCTTATAATTACATTACAATAAGAGATATGACGATAATCATCAACTCTAATCGGATCGTCTTTTTAGGAAACAACACAATAATAGTAGTATTAAGTTGTTTAAGCAAAAATTTGGAAATGAATAATTCACGTACCGTTTGAACAACTTTTTTACCAGTGAGGTCCCACGATCGTTTAAAAAAAGTGGAGAATAGCCATTGGGGCTGAGAGTTTTGTCATTAGCAATACGAACAATAGCCTCCTTAATTTCAAGATTGGAGACATCTCTACACATATCCATACCTTGTTCATGCGAAAGAATACTACCCGAATTAAAAACATCATAAGTAACATTGGAAGTAGTATCCTTAGTACCCAACAAGGTCTTAAAGCGCTTAATAGAAGCACCAACCACTTGATCACACGAAATAGTAACTTCACCATTAGGGCGTAAAATATTATGAATAAATTGATGCCTTTGTTTGCTCTTAAAACCATGAAAAAGTTTAGAACATCTATCACTCTTGAGAGTATAACTAAACTTAGATTCTTGGTTGAATAAAACTGATCTCGACTTTCTTAAGAGATCTCGCCCTCTCCCGAAACCCAACTAATTAATCAAAATTACTATCAATAACCAAGTTTTGTTGGAAATTTATCTCAGATACTTCAAACTCTTCTCTTGCCTTCTTAACTCTCTCGTAAATATATAAAAAATGCTCCTTGTTTAGTTGTCTCAAATCGAACTTTAATACCCATAACTTTTGGTATAAAATATATTGCGTGTCTAAAATGAGGCTCTTATTCTAACCCTTTTCTATTGTAATATTATAATCAACATATTCTACCCCTATGTTGAAGAATAGAAAAAGAATAATTCTATTAAAATAAATTAATTTGCATCTTTTTCCCAAAAATTTTCCTACCATAAATTCTACCTGTTGGACCAAATTACCAAGTTGCATGATTCGAAATAACATGCAAGTTGCATAAGATGTAGTCAGTTTCCATCTTTGAACTACATCAACTTTTAAACTTGTCCTAATATGTAAGGTAGTACTGTGACATTATTGTACTTTATTACCTTTTCTTTTCTTTATTACCTTTTCTATTGTATATATTTTGGTGGCAATGATTCCGTCGCATGATCAATCAAATGGATCGGTCGAGGAATGGATCTATCTTATATCATCTGGGGCTAGGTTTTTTCAAATTTTAGTTGTTTTTTCATTTTTATGAAATAAAAAATATCAAAAAAATTGGCCTCCTAAATTGAACTTTTTTTCTCAAAGCAATACTATATATCATTTTTATTTCTCTTATCTTTATTTCATCTCTTATATATCATTTTATGTGGCATTAACCAAAAAAGATAGAAAATAAATAATTATAAAAGATAATCAATTTAATTGTAATTTAAACTTTTACATAAGAGGTGAAATAAAAGTGATATAAATAAATGTATCTTATTCTTGACCTTTTTAATATAGAATCTTGATTTGATTACCGTGTTTGCTATGCTGTAGATTTCGGTTTTGCGGCCTAGGCGGTCGACCGGGGCCTAGCGTCTAGGCGGGATTACACGGGGCTTAGGCAGAATTATACGGTTTTGAGTACCGCTGTGTAATTTTGTATATTTAGTAATATATATGTAGTAATTATAGAAATTTTAACTATTTAAGTTATAAAATTCATCTAACAACACTATAGTAAATATAAAAATACTAAAAATTGAGTTATAATATCAATTAAAGAATTCACGAGAATAAGAAAAATAACAAGAAGGGCTATGCAGACATGTTTTGCCATTAATTGGTGCCTAGGCAACCATTTTTTCCATCATTCGGCGCCTAGACAGGTTAGACGCCTATTCCACGGCAATTAAGGCGCTAGGAAAAACGCCTAAAATTTTAACTAAGCGTATACGACCGAGAAGGAAGTTGACACCTAGGCGGGGAAATTCACAGCTTAACGTGTTTGTTGTAAACTATATTTGATCCCATATCTATTATCTATCGTTTCTTTCATTAATATTCTATATTTTTTTATTCTCTTCTTCAAATTTCCTTAATTAGGTGTTTATTCTCTCTCTCAGAGCACAATTGAATTAATAAGTACCAACAATATACATTCAATGACTATCTTGTGAGTATATACGATTTTTTTGGTATGTGGGTAGTACGGACCAACTTACATGCAACACGACTAATTCCATAAGAATATGCAAGCCTCCTTATACATATTATTAGGTAAAATAGAACTAGGTTACCCATAATTATGGATATGTTCGAATCTTATACCTCTTACTTTATATCTGTTAGGGAAGAGATAAAAATTGTGTACTTAGGACCAATTTTTTAATACTTATATTATTATTTTTCCTAACTTTAATTTTGGCAATTTTCATTTTGAAACCCAAAAATAAAATAAAAATGTCAGACCATTACCGTCTCCAAAGCAAAGAACATGAAACGAATATAAACACCCAATGAAAAAAAAAAAATTCTTTTCAACACTTTTATTTTTAAATGGGGTTATTGTTGAAAACATCCTCCTTAAACTCTCTAATTGTTCTTTTATGCCTTCAATAATCTTATTTATAAAAAAATGCCTAATGAAGTAATTATTTATAGAAAACATCCCCTTTATATTTTCTATACCTTTACTAATTCCATCACATGCGCGCGTCCGTGAAATTTTTTTAAAATCGTCATAACTAATTAAAAAAAAATCAGAAAATTTAAAAAAAAATATTTTTGAATAAATCTAATTAATATTTACGTCTATGAATTTTTTTGATTTTTTTTGAATTTTTTGAATTTTTTCGAATTTTTTTAATTTTTTTTCGCAGACACGGAATTCCATGTTTTAAACATGGAATTCCCTGTTTTAAACCGTGAAATAAACATGAAATTCCATGTTTTAAACATGGAATTCCATGTTTTAAACATGAAATTTCGTGTCTGCGAAAAAAAAAATTAAAAAAATCAAAAAAAATCAAAAAATTCAGAAAATTCCGAAAAAAATCATAGACGTAAATATTAATTTGATTTATCCAAATATAATTTTTTTTGATTTTTTTGATTTTTTTTGAATTAATTATGACGATTTTAAAAAAATTTCACGGACGCGCGCGTGTTTGTTAGTTTTTTTCTTATTTTTTAATTGTTAATTATAAAGGGGCTGTTTTCAATAAATATTTTTTTCTAGGCACCTTTTTCTAAATAAGTTTTTTAATAGGCATCAATCAACAATTGGCTCTTTTTAAATCATCAATGTTACTATTAATTTATATATTAATTAGGCAAAATTATGAATACATAAAAACATACACAATTCAATAAATATTTATAATTCAATCATCAAAAGTAAGTAACTTTATTTTTTATTTTTTTTAATATTTAAGTTTGTGTATTTTTCAACTCTAATTTAATATGTGTTTTATTGATTCAGGCCATATTAGGTAATATTTTTTAATTTCAAATTAAGTTTAAAGTTTTGAATACTTATTGTTAAAAATTTTAATATAATTTTTTTACATGTTAATTTTATATTTTGTAATTCAATAAGATTCTAGATATAACAAAATTAGAGTAATTTAATAAAATAATTACGATTTAAATAAGATAAAACTAGATCCTATTTATTTGGAATTATCTATTTCGTGTTCTACTTCTCTACCTACTATACTTATTCATACCATCATCTTTCTCCTAGGATATTTTATATTCTCATATAGGTTAATAGTTATCAATCTATACATATTTTGAATACTTAATATTTGCTTTCTTTTTTAATTCAAAATTGTGACTTTCGGTTAAAGATCCTATTTTACCTTACTTGGTTAACTATCCTTGATAGTATTTAATTAATATGCAAAGACCATTCTCGATTGACGCGATCCCATTGTATTAGAACTATAAGAAATGTTGAATTTCCATTATCAAATCTGCATAAGTATTTTGAGTAATGATATATGTCACCCTTTTTCATGTCACCCTTTTATCACCTTTTTTATATATATGTATTGATTTCTTTGAATTAATGATAGAGAAAAATTAAATAGGATAGAGAAACCAATTCATTGGTCCATGTAGACATACACATAAGAGGTGATAAAAGGGTGATACAAAAAGGATGACAAATATCATTACTCAAGTATTTTACTATTCCAAAGCGAAAACGGGGAACTAGTTTGTCAAATTAACGATACTATAATTATGTTTTACAACCAGTATTGACGAGGGTTTTGAATACTCCCACAAAAATTACATGATACTTACTTGCATTGCCCATATAGATGAATCTTTAACCATCTCTAGGAGAAAACGAGAATGTTGGCATAATACACACCTATATTGGCAGTAGCACCAATACTATATAGTCGATATATGCCAAGATACAAAACACTATATACATTAATATCTATATAAAGTAGTGAAAAAGTCATAGTTTTAATGGATTCTTAAGTACCCTATTCTTGACTATATAAATCAAATAAAAATCATAGAAATCAAGTAAAGTATTTATGCTATGCAAAAATTAAATGACCAAACATGCTAACAATTAAATAGGCTACAAAATAAGCCCCTAAAAGGGGGGGGGGGGGGGGGGGGGGGGGGGAGTTATTCGAAGTATAAATTAAGGACATAATTATTCAAGTAAAGAACTTACGAAATTAGGTATCCTTGACTACTTTTAATTGTAAAGTCATATTCATTTATGCTATAAGTTTGATAAATTTTAGTCAATATTTTAGGAGTATATCATTATTTTAAATAATGAGACAAAAGTATATTTTCTCAGTAATCCAATAAATACTCGCAAGTGTACGAGGTTGTACATGTAATACTCGATATGCTTGATGATGGATAAACAATGATGGAGGTTCCAAAGGATAAGTGATTATAATGACTGGATTTTATATGAATTTTGGACCGATAATAATCAAATACAGATATTGGGAGACAAATTATTACTAAGTTTGAAATGATTATATCCTAAAATAGAACACATCTAAATATATTAATGATTAGGAATTAGGGATTAGGATAGCTTAAATACAGATTAATCACCAAATTGACACGCATATGCTTTGCTATAATTAAGAAAGAACTGGGTTAAAACATACTAACCAGAATCCTAATTTCATTTTAGATTGATGTCACATACACCAGAAAAAAATAATAACACACCCAGGACCTTTTCTGAGTGAATATCTACATTATGGAACTCACAATTATCACAATACCTATGAAGGCTATGGAAGGTCCAAATCGATTGTAAAACCAAGTAATTGATAAATATTAAGCATATGTAGAAGATAGCTACTCACTATCAACTATCAATGTTAGGTCAATCAATTTCCCTCCTGGATTGAGTTCTAGGGACTAGATCAACCCAAATTGTTTCCACTAAGTGTGTTATATGTTACCATGAGATAGTTTGATAAGAAGGATAAAATACGAATTCAATTTAGCAACCCTACATAATATATCATCCCACAAAATAAAACGCTAACACACTTACACAATAAGTATCCTAAATCAAGCATTACAAGCTAACTAAGAGATTAAATTATAATAAGAGGAGTCAACACCATACTAGTTAAACTAAATTAAGAAAAATTTAATTATATTGTATTTATCAAAATCAGGTCTTGCTTTAACATCGAGGAAATATCAACTTATGTTACTTAAAGAAAAATGTTAGGAGATAAAGTAAATATACGCGTTTTCTATTTATTCAAAGTGAAATGTGACGTAAAAATGTACTACATAGTGTCAAGTATTTTTACAAAATAGGTAAAACGTGTTATATAGATGCCTTAGTCCGCATGTGAGACTCAATGTGTAAAGAGTGTTGTCCTTACCTGAAATCTTCTTAATCCATATTTTCTCAATGTGTGGGCCTTATCATGGTAAGCTAATTGGCTTACCACCATATGACCAATTTATGTGGTATCTTAAATTTTATCCTTTTTATAGCTGTGAGGTCCATGTTAAGGCCAATGACATGCCTTGTTATGTCTACTTTGATATCTCCTTTCTTTAGCCTTTTCCTCTTCTCTAACGTTTCCCAAAGGCTTATTCCATGTTCTAAATCTTGTCAGCTAGAACACCTATCATTTCTTAAGAGATCCTTGTGTCATGAAATCTAAATATGCACAAAAGGTACATAAAATAGAAAAAATATTACACAATAAATATCATGGACAAACAACATGTAAAGTTCTCAATAAACACATATAATTATGTTCTCAATAAACGTGTAAAGTTTTCCAATTTGAAATAATAAATTTAGTTTGAAAAACATAATTTAAATATAATTTAACTGATTTTTTAAAAGACTACTTATAAAAGGAATATAAAACAAGTATATAAAAAGAATATTTGGTCTTGAATTGTACTAAAAGAACTACTTAACTGAATCCAGAATAAATGCAAGCTTTCACCCAAACATCCCTTATGAAACCTAAAACATGCTCAATACTACATAAACCATCAACATTTTAAGCTCTATATCCTGATATTAATATATTGGCTTTATGAGAATCAGTGTTATATTCATGGAACTGTATTAGGGGAAATCATCATATGTTTCCTTTCCTTCCCATGCACGCCCTTCATAGATTTATCTTTATGTCTTGAAAATATAATGTATTAATGCCATACCACATACTTATTCTCCACATAATTCATTCTTCTTGAACAAGTTGAGTAATTATTTCGTCACTAGTCCATTTCTCCTTCTTGGTATTGAAGTTGAATTGTGAGAATTAGGAAGGAAGCAAGTTGAGTGCCAAAATGACGAGTATCTCATTAGAAATTCAACCTTAAATGTATAGAGTTTAGTTATGATATTAATAATTTCAAGTAAACCTAATGCTCCCCTTCCAATAATATCACATACTGGCCAACTAATGAAGAAGAGTAGATGTTTCCATTTTCTCAATAATTACGGACTTCGTTGTAATAATATCAAGAATTTTTTTAGTGTATGTATCCTCTAAGATGCTTGAATGAATGGTAACATGTATCATGCTCTTCATAATTATGAGGCTCAAGAGACTTGATGTCTCACACTTCTCAAAGGACAATAGTATTTTTAGAAGAAGAAGAAGAAGCGAGGCTGATTTTTTTTAATATGTATTTAGAGAATAGTTAGTGGTATTATAGACTTTTTAACCATTTTATATTAAAAAACTAATAGAAGTTAAGGCTAACTAACGAAAATTAAGGGCAAGTGAAGACCGGGCCTCTTGAGCATAGTTTAGGGCTATTGGCATTTTTTTTAAGTTTAGGGAAGGGTTCATCTACCCAGAAAAAATACATGGGAGGTATCATTCAATATCCATTACCTTTATATAAGTCTTGAAGTCGTTGACATACAAGACGCATAGGAAACCAGTTAATGTGAAGCTGCTTGGCATGGGTTTAACTACCCATTTTTTTGCCTAGTTTTGTTTGTGTGTGCTACATGTATACATATACACTTTTGTGCTTACCTTATCGGGTGGTTTGAGCAATGCCAATCTTGTTCCATTTTCAGTTCTAAATGGATCTTTTTCAACCATGTTTATTCTTGCTACTTCTGCTATCAATCTACCTTTTATGGTATTTGGCGGCCTCAGTTTCATTTCCTAGATCTTCAAAGGGGTCTAGGAAGACGTTCATTTCAAATGTGTCTTTGAACACTACTTTTTCTCCGTTCTCTATTGGATGGAGTTTCAAATAGATTTTTAAAGTATCCATTTGATTATGATTTTGAGTGATTTGGCATAGAAAGTACCTTCAGACATGTAATACTTGTATTCTTTCAGTGGTTGTTTGTTCTTACCTTCATCATAATATCCTACTAGATCGTTTATATCTTTCCATACCTATTTGATAATGTTTATATTTTTAACAAATAATGTATCATCTTTCTCACTTACTTCTCTAGCCACTTACAGTTAATCATATAACATTTTGGATCGTTATCCTCTAAGTATAGTTCAAAAAATTTCATACTTACTTTGACGCTCCCAAAAATGATTTCCATCACTCATTTGCTTCAGTTTATCTGTGAGTTTTCTATAGAAAAAAAGGTCTGCCCAGAATAATAGGTGTATTCCCAATAGTTGTATCACATGGTTCTATATCACACACCCGAAAATAAACCAAAAAATAAAGTCTTCAATACTTATAATCACATATTCAATTACTCCTCTTTGGACCTTCATAGATTTATCAACTAGTTGTAAGACGATACAAGTGTCTTGTAGTTCTCCCAAGTTAACTTTTTCATACATATAGTAGGCATAATATTGACACTAACACCTAAATCTAGTAAATCACTTTCTTTATGTGATTACATATATCAAAAGTGGTAGTAAAAACACTTAGATCTTAAAGTTCAGAGAGAAACTTCCTAGTAGTGACGATGTTTACCTTAGTGTGTGTAGTATAGTTCTTGTTATGGCCATAATGCCTAGTCTTTTGATTTCATAAATTCTTAACATACTTGGCGTATGCCATAATAGTTTTAATCACATTAAAAAAAATTAACTTCAACCTTAGACTATATATTATCGAACCCTTTGTCCTATTTTCAATTTAATTTGTTAATTGCGAGGGAAAGGGGCTTGATATTCTAGGAACCTAAGGTGAGGGGCACATAGCTAGATGATTTCTTAATAACAAACTCATTTAGGCTTTTTCACATCAATGTACATTTCAATAGCAACGTTGTTATCAATAACCTATTACCTTATAAGGGTAGTCCGATAGTTCATATTTCATCTATGTTATAAACATTACTAGTTTTAGGACCCCTAGGATTTTCTATGGGTTGAGAAGGTATTGTTCCTTCTTCTCCAGTTCAGTTATCAACAATGCATCAAATTGGACTTCTAAATTTTTAATCGAGTGAGCATGAGATTGAACTTGTTACTTAGTATTCTGAAAAGAGTAATTATATATACCACCCATGACATGGCGTATCTTGAGTGAAAGTAAATAGTCAATCTATGTATTTTCTAGATTTGATTGACAACTTACTTCCACTCAGACCACACCACGTCATTGGTGGTATATATCATTACTCATTTGGAAACTAAATTCCATCTTTTGCAGCTTAACTAGTATTGCATTATCCATATTAGATCTATAATGTTGTTTAAGAGGATTTGGATTTACATTCTTTTTCCCTTGTCTAAATCTAGAAATGGGAGGTCTATATTAATATGTCTGCCCTTCTTGATTGTTCTTCCATTCTGGGTTTGACCATGGTAGTAATCTGCACTGAATTTTTTATTACTTTATTGGTTCCGCTATTGAGGTGGTTGCTCTATTTCCCAAAAGACTTTGTCTTGGGCCGCACATTCTTGTGTTTTGTACATTATTATTAGTATTATCATTAAGCAATCATGAAATGGATATGCAATTTTTCCACAAGTTTCACAATGTTCATTAGTGGTATTTTGTGTTTGGAAGGACTTTTATTGAGCAAGTTGCAAGTATTTTAATATCTTCGAGATTATCTTATTCATTAGACCTAATCTATCTCATTGACTTACTTAATAGAGTATTTTTAGGCTCTGATTTTCGATTTTTGTCTATTTGGTGGATGATAAGGCATTGAGTCTCAAGTTATTTAGCAATGTACTCAACATCTCCATGCATCTTCTACAAGTTCCCTCATAAATCGACCTAAACATGTAGAATTTACAAAATTCCTACTCATATCGGTTAGTCACTAGTAAAATGCATGAGCGAGTTGTCCACGTATTAAATTATGGCGAGGATATCTCTTCTAAATTTTAGAAAATCTATACCATGCTTTATATAATTCCTCATCGTCTTTTTGAATAAAAATTTTCAGCTCAAATCTAACATCTTCTGTACAACTAACATCATAAAAAATTATTAAGAATTTATTCTAAAGGTTTCCTCATGAAAGTATATATTTGTCGAGTAAGGTCACAAACTAATGATCGACTTTATCTTTAAGGGGAAATTTCAATAATCTAAACATATTTTCTTCTTCATGCATACTTTTAAATTTACATATTAGCATGTTTTTTTAATTCTCTTTAAGTTATGATAAGAGTCCTAATTATTACTTCCTCCATTCCCAAAAGGTTGTCACTTATACTAAAAATAGTTATTTCCAAAAGGTTGTCACTTTAGAAAATCAAGACACTTTTTTTCTTTATACCACTTTTACCCCTAATTAAATATTATAAAATATGTTCCTAATAAATATTCAAGATATCAAGACACTTTATGGAGAGCATTTTAGTAATCACATGGATAATAAATGATATTTCTTAGTTTGTGTGTAAAAGAAATTGTGACAAACTTTTGGAAACTGAGAAAATAGTTCCTAAGATTGTAGGCAACATACTAAGTAGATGGAGTTTGACTTCTTAATTAGTCTCCTCGGGCAAGACAAGTAATTTCAAAGTAGATCTACGCACAAGAATGATATTAGGAAAAAAAGTCATCTAATAGTGCCTTCTGGTCAACCATTTTTCAAGGACCCTTTCTAAGATATTTTTGTTGTCGAGATTATAAGGTAGGAATTTCAGTTCTAATGATCTATTATCGTTTATAAACTAAGATTACCTATTTTTTTTGGATTTTATGATGTTTATAAATGTAAAAACTAATAATTAAACTACTGAAAATAAGAAAATAACTAAATTATGCAAATGATAATAATAAAAAATTAACGAACTTACCAAGATGCTCACCAGTTTTTGACGACGATGCAAAAATTTAATGTCTTCAATAAGGTAGTCGATCTATTATAAATTCAGTATTAGTCGAGATTAGTTACGAGACACTATGAATCTTAATATTCTAATTTATCATTACCACTTTGTGGTACCAAGTGTCGATTCGTAGAAGACTTGGAGTACCTTAGTTAAGCTCTCTATATAATTTTACCATGATTAAAGGAGGGATTTGCTTAATTGAGTTATATTTAGTGTCTATTGTTACTATAAATATCTAATAGGTGATTGCAAAGGGGGTGAGTTTTGGATAAAGTACCACATACGTACATATTTATTTAAAGTATACAATTCAAAAACACTTACTTACTGAGTTAGTGTTACCTTCACTGGATATAGAGGTAATGTTCGTCATGCATTATCTTTCACAACTAGTTACAACCTTGGCGATGCAACATAGTCGAAATGGACCCTTAACCAGATGACCCATTTCAATGAAATTGTCTCTTATAGTCGAATCTCACCTCTGATGATTAACAAATTCATCTCTTATGGGTTTAGTGTGGTTTATGGCAATATTCCCCTTGGTACGGGATTTGAAGAAATTGCTTGCAAGATGTAAAAGAAATATAAAGTTTCAATTAGCCGTTTTAAAGTATTTACAAGGATCCTAGGCTTCCATTATAATTTTTTTAAAACTAAATAATTTAATTGTTTAACTATCTCTTTAGTCTTTCTTTTTTCTCAGAATCTTCTTTCCCCTGAACTCTTCTAATTCTGTAAATTTTCCTTCATGCTGGGGCCACTTTGTTGGTCCATATTGAGTCTTCTAATTTTTGCTCGAAGTCCAGTCTTCTAATTCTTTTGTTGGAAACTACTAAAAATAACACTTTCATAATTTGGATGAAATATCTCCATCTATGGTCTCATTTTCTCTAAAAGGGCTTGAATTGGTCTTATATACCTGTAAGTACTACAAGAACACCAGATAACTATATAAAATAGACATAAAGTGTTCTAAATAATAGAAAAATAATACCATATTATCTAGACAGGGTAGTGTGATATGACAATCTTACCCTTGATCAAGATATACTTGATTACATGACATGATTACTCCTCGACGGAAGCCATACATACACATACATCGACCCTCGAACCTCGACCAAAGAAAATCGTAGAAGAAAAATTCTCGAGTAAAACGTGGTTGGGAAAAGCCAACAAATCAATTATCAGACTTGATTCTGTTAAATCTACATGGAGGTGGGATCTCACGTGGATGGATATAAGATTCCTAAAATGAACATTGCATAGAGATATGGAAGAATGAAGAAGGTAAACCCAAGTGAATATAGCGAGATAAATCTAGATCCCTAAAATCTATGTCTCGATAAAGATAAACTAGAACACAAAAACCGTGCGCTTAAGAAAAATGACTCTTGATAATGTTTTACTTCACTTAGGATCCTAATCTTAGTAGAATTCTTAAAAAATCTAGTATTTTGTCTATATATATATACACATACATATACATACTAGATCAAACCTGTATCTGAAGAGACTGGATTTTTTTTTCTGTTAGTTGACGGGAATCGAATCAGCGCCCCTGGATCGAGGTCAAGGTCAAGTTCAAGGTTAAAGTCAAGTTTAAAGTCAATGTTAAGTTTAAGTTTAAGGGTTAAGGTAAAGGTTTAAGTAAATTTTAAGGTTTAAGGTTTAGGTTTACTAAAATATAAGGTTTAAGAACGAATATTAGCAATGAATCTTCATTTGGTTAAGGTTAAAGATGAGGTAAAGTTTAAGGTTAAATGTTAAGGTTAAGGTTACAGTTAAGTTAAGGTTAGGGTTCACGGTTCAAGGTTAAGTTTTTATCTTTAAGGTTAAACTTCAAAGCTAAAAACGTTAAGATGAAGGTGAAGGTTAAGGTTAAGGTTTAAGGTGAAGGTTTAAGGTTTAACATTTAAAGTATAAAGTTTAAGGTTTAAGCTTAAAAGATAAGGTTAAGGTTAAGGTTAAGGTTAAGGTTTAGGTTAAGGTTAAGGTTAAGGTTAAGGTTAAGGTTAAGGTTAAGGTTAAGGTTAATGTTAAGGTTAAGGTTAAGGTTAAGGTTAAGGTTAAGGTTAAGGTTAAGGTTAAGGTTAAGGTTAAGGTTAAGGTTAAGGTTAAGGTTAAGGTTAAGGCTAAATAAGGTTAAGGTTAAGGTTAAGGTTAAGGCTAAATAAGGTTAAGGTTAAGGTTAAGTTTAAGGTTAAGGTTAAAATTAAGGTTAAGTTTAAGGTTAAGGTTAATGTTGAGGTTAAGGTTAAGGTTAAGGTTAAGGTTAAGGTTAAGGTTAAGGTTAAGGTTAAGGTTAAGGTTAAGGTTAAGGTGAAGATGAATATTAAGACTTACGGTTTAAGGTTTAAGGTTTAAGGTTTAAGGTTTAAGGTTTAAGGTTTAAGGTTTAAGGTTTAAGGTTTAAGGTTTAAGGTTTAAGGTTTAAGGTTTAAGGTGTAAGGTTTAAGGTTAAGGTTAAGGTTAAGGTTTAAGGTGTAATGTGTAATGTTTAAGGTTAAAATAAAGAGTAAGGTTAAGGTAACTGATAAGGTTAAGCTTAAGGTTAGGTTAAGGTTACGGTTAAGGTTAAGGTTAAGGTTAATGTTAAGGTTAAGGTTAAAAATTTCAAATAGGGTTATGATTAATGTCAAGGTTAAGGTTAAGGTTATTGTTAACGTTAATGTTAAGGTTAATTTAAAAGTTAATATTTAATGTTTAAGGTTTAATGTTAATGTTTAATAAGATTTAAGGTTGAGGTTGAATATCAATGCGATGAATCTGCATCTGGTTAAGGTTAGAATTAAGGTTTAAACATTTAGGTTAAGAATATGTTAAGGTTAGAGTCAAGGTTAAAATTAAGGTTAAGGTTATTATATTTAAGATTTGATCTCGAATATCAACGCGGTATATCTTCGTCTGGTTAAGGTTAAGATTAAGGTTTAAATCTTAAGGTTAAGGATAAGGTTATAATTAGGGTTCAGGTTAAAATTAAGGGGAACATTACCATTTTTTTAAAAAAAATGTATGTATTTAGTTATAAAAAAAGTTGTCATACCTAATTTTACGTTTTAGATTATGTTTGGTCACTTCCATGCGCGTAATTCTCGTGTCAATAAAAACATTACCCTTTTCTGAAAAAAGAATCTTTTCGTATTTAGTTATAAAAAAAGAAGTCATACCTAATTTCACGTCTCAGATTATGCATCACCTTAGTGTTCATCTTTTTAAATAGTAGGTGGTTCACCAAACATTTTTTAGTTTTTTTTTGAAATATTTTAAATATATGAGAGTGAGAGATATAGGGGGTTTATGAGTATTTGGGGGAGGTTGTGAAAAATTTTGAATTTTTTTGAGAAGAATGTAGAATTTTTGATAAAATCAAAGTTTAAGAAAAAATAGAGACAAAAAATTGCGTGGTCATATGCTATATATATCTAATTTTTTTAAATATATGGGTGTCCGGTCCGCCTTCCCATGCACATTCCCAGGTAAATTAGAACTAGGTTATCCATATTCAGGGAACGGATACGAACCATGTATCTATTGCTTTACCCCCTTAAAGGGCTGAAGAAATATCAAGGCTCTGGCCAGTTGAGATAACCCATGTATACGTTCAGGTATACGTTCCTTACGCTATAGAAAAAGTCCATATTATTTATTACTAACTTAATTTTCAAAATATCATTGGAAGAAACCCTTCATTTGGCCTCAAATATTTTATAAGTACATCATTTTAGTCGATAAGCCGGGCAAGCAAAGAAGTTAGACTTTTCAATTAAGAAAAAAACAAAGAGGTTGGAATAAGGTCATGTTTGGTACTCCCTCCGTCCTAAAATAACCTTACTAAAAATAGTGTCTCAAAAATAATGTCTACTTAGAATTCCAAAACACTTTATTCCACCTTTTTCCACCATTACCCTTATTAAAATATTTAAATTTATGTTTTCAATGAATATTTAAATTATTAAGATACTTTATTAGGGGTATTTTAGTAATGAGAAAGATAATAATTGTGTTCTTAATTTGTGTGAAAATCAAAGTGAACATTATTTTTGGGATAGAACGAGTATAAATTATTTTAGACTAACAAATGTTTTCAAATTAAAATCAAAATATTTGTAAAAATTATTTTAAGATCTAAAATTACTTTAAGTGATTTTCACATCTCTAATAATTTTCTTAAAAGGGATTCTAAAAATCTAAAAATTTGAAATATTTTTAAACATCTAAAATCACTTTTAAAGTCATTATTTTAAAAATAAACTCCAAACATACTCTAAACCAGTCACACTTATGCGAGTCCAAAACTAACTCACAGTGACTATTTGGTAGAGACTTTGTTTTATCAATCATAACTATAAACTAAGCCTACAAAACAAATTTATAAATAACTCATAATTATTTTCAAATCCCCTACGAAATAAATATTATCCATGCACATGGAAATCACTATCTAGAAACTGTTAATTCATTGTCCCAGACCGAAATTAAAAGATGATACACGGTGCTGTCTTACAAGATATTTGACTTTAACATTTTTGTGAAAGATATATTTGTATATTAGCTAAATCTGAAAATATGAGATTGGCGCGTAAAAGAAATAGTAGAAGGTATAGTTCTGAGCATAAAAAAGAAAGAAAATAGTAGATAAAACATGCATCGTACTCTTGTCCTCTTGCATCTTTGAAAATAATTACGCACCCACTTGTCAAGATGGTCCAATTGTTGCTTCCATGAATTTTTTTCCTTTTCATATTACCGTCAATTGACTATACATTATCATAAGGAAAATGACATATGTCCCTCTATAAAATAGGGGTTTCCAAGCCAAAACATTTTCCGAATAATTTTATTTACCCTTTTCATTTACTTTTGGACTTTTTCATTTAATGGTCATGGCATATCAAGAAATTGTTTTCATCTAGAATCTTTTTAAGGTTAATTTAATTACATTCATCCGTGAATGCGGACTAAAACTAAAAGTAAAGAGAATATAATAACTAAAACAACAGGGGCAAAGTCAGAAGGTTTTTCTCGAAATAAAGCTTTCGAAATTCTTTTTTCTAAACTTTTGTTATATATAAATCTATATATTATGCAAAATAAGTTCTTATGTTATGCAAAATTGAACTATAAATTTCTATATTATGTAAATATTACACTATAAATTTCAATATTAATATTTATAAAAATTAATTCTCCTATAAATTTCTATATTGTACAAAATAAAATATATTTTTATTATAAAAAAGATTTATATAAATAAAATAATTATAAACCTAATACAAATATTTTTTTAAAATTAGAAAGATCAGAAAAAGATGTTGAACTTTTTTAAAAGAAGGCAATGACTATAATTACATTTTTTATTTAGATAATTATTTTTAAATTATAGTGAACCATGGAACCCTTCACTTAAAACTTTATTATCCCTTGCTTTTATTGTTCTAGGTTGTCTGTTATACAATTGACAATTAACTAAGGGTGTTGGAAATTGTTTGTCTTAATACAAAAGACTTAGACTTTGGTGAATACTTAATTAAAACTAGTAAGATTATTTTTGATTGCTGGTTTCTATACTTGTGCTTCTCCTTTTTAGCATCTTTGGTTGTTAAGAAATGCCAGCTAGACTTGTTCTCTGATGGTGATTTTGGGATTTTGAGAATTCTTTGTATTGTCTTTGTAAACTTATCTTTTGTGTGTATTGCCCGTATTAAGGACTCCTAGGCCTACACCAATTTAGAGTCTTTTTTCGCATCTGTTTTGGTTATTTTACTCTTTGTGACGAGATTATCTATCATAGGTACATCAAGTCCTCTAGCATTGTAAATCTTACTGTAGTATTGCCCATCCCGGTTGACCTTGAATGGTAGATGAATTTCCTTCTTGTTGAAATTCATCATCTCAATAGATCGACAACCCATTCAGCTTTAGAATCTTTCTTAGCTATTTATGTGGCTTTTGTAGTTCTTGTCTCCGATCCAGCCAGCTTCTTGACTCATTTGTCTCTTTTTTGGTATGGAGATGCTACTTTTGTTTAATGTTTGAGAACAATACAGATCTACTTCTAACAAGTGTTATCGTGTTATGCTTTGGGTTAGCTTGCAACCCTTTCTATTGTTTTTAGCTTTTCCTATATTTGTTAAGTGTTGCCTTTTTTGTATTATCGGGAACTTGGTATGTTAACTCACGTGAAATTCTCATTATTAATGGAAGATCCTTTGACTAAAAAAACTTGAACGTGCTCCGGTTAATCAATGTCCTAGTGAAAATAAATTATTTAGAATATGATAGTTATTATTTTTATTACTTGGGTCAACATAAATAAACACCACATAAAAAAAATAATAAAACTTGAATAAAATGAGAGGATAAAAATCCATTAATTATCGAATAGAATCTATTTTGCAATGTAATTATACTTTTCTTTCCTTAACTAGAAGAGAGATAAACTATATATAAACTTGATAAATTAAATATAAATAGTGTGAGCAAAGTAGTTAAAGAAAGCAACAAAAGTTGTTAGAATAAAATAGATAGAAAATGTGTATGCATGGCATGTGAGCAATACACCTATTGGATATAAATAGGAATATCTTGTAATCATTTTAATACAAGAAATGAAATACACAAATTAAAACCTATCTTTCTTCTCTTAACATGGTATCAGATAGCTAAAGGAGATTTTTTAAACTGCTAAAATTTCCATCGCCATTAATGGCTTCTTCTCAACATTTCTTTGTTTAATTTTTATCTTCATCCCCGCTATTCGATCCTTTTCCGCTGCTTCTTTTGATAAAATAGTCGATTCACCTGCATCTGCAACTCCGCTCATTGCCTCAAGTATGTCGATTCCAGCTGAGCTTTTTCTTCTTTGCCAAAATTGGTCAAGCTTGGTCCAAGTTAAGCATGATTCCACGAACCATGTTATTTGGAGAGCTCAACTCGAGACGGTTCTTGAAGCACATGGCTATCTTAGCCACGTTCATGGTTCTCTTATACGACCACTCTCCTTAGATTCTTTATTTCCTACATGGATGGTTGAAGACCAACAACTCAATGTCTCTCTCATTGCCTCTATGACACCTTCCATTTTGTCACAGGTTGTTAAATTACCTCATGCTTTTGATGTATGACACAAAATTGAAGAGATCTTTGTCTTTCAATGTCGTACACATGTTCATCATCTTAAAATGAAGTTGTGTAAGGAAGATCGATCCATGAATGCTTATCTAGGTGAAATTCAAGAGCTCTACGATGGGTCAAATACTGCTGCTTTGTAATTGCTGCTGAAGATGTGATAATGTACACTCTAAAAGGATTACCATCCATATAAGACAAATTTAAATCGAGTATCTGTATTCCGAATGCTCAATCTTCAACACTAAGATTTCATTCGCTCGGTAGCTTACTTGTTTCTGAGGAACTTCACATGAAAATGTCAGATACTTGTGATCTATCTTTTTCACATACAACGTTGTTCACGAATAATCAACCTTCTTTCAATAATCGCGGTCGTGGCTCATTTTATCGAGGTAGAGGTCGGGGTTGATCTAGAGGTCCTATGTCAAATTCACCCTCGATTTTGGGTGCGCCTCCCTCATCATAAAATTTGTCTTCCTCGGTGCCTACTTGTTAGATTTGCATCTGTTACAGTCATGATGCCATCGGTGGTTGGTATCAAAATGATTTTGTCAATTATCACTCACCAAAGGCTAAAAAACGTATGCCGTTAGCTGCTCAAGTCTCTTCTTCTTTTCACTCATCCTCATCCTCAACATATGATCCCGATTTGTGGTATTTAGATTCTTGAGCTAACAGTCATGTCACAAATGACATCAGTATCCTGCAATCTTCTTCACCTTACAATGGTTCAACTCAGTTGCAGTAGGATCTGGAAAAGCCTTGCTTATTGCTAACATTGGAAATAGTAAGTACTCAAATTTGTTGTGTTCTTTACATTTGAATTCCATCTTACATGTCCCTAATATTACTTCCAATTTACTCTATCTCTAAGTTTACTCGTGACAATCATTGTGTCATAACCTTCACTTCTTGTTTTGTGTCTATATTTGATGCGCACAGTCATAATCCTGTTGGTTCAGGGCCCCTGTGAGGGTGGTTCATATCCTCTTCCTTTAGGTGGTCAAGTGAATTCTTCAAAATTTTCACCAGTCAATTATGTGTCTCCTCCAAATCAACTGTTTCTTCTACAATGTTATGGCATTTTTTCCTTGGTCACCCCCCACAAATGCCTCCAGTCAATTGTCTTCTCTTTTACATACTATATTAGACTTTCATGGTGTAAAATGTAATGATTGTGCTGTGTCTAAGGCTCATAAATTTCCCTTTACTTCTTCTGTAACTCGTAGTGTTAATGCTTTTGATCTAGTACTCAGTGATGTTTGGGGCCCTTCACCCACCACTTCATGTTCTTTTTTACATATTACCTTCCTTTATTTGATGATTTCTAGCGCTACTCTTGGATTTATAGACTAAAACACAAGTCTGATGTGTTTGCTGCATTTCAAAAATTTTACTCTATGCTTTTAACTCAATTCTCCTCTAAAATTAAAGTGCTTCATACTGATAATGGTGGGGAGTATTTAAGTAACTTGTTTCAATATTTTCTTAAACTTCATGGTGTTCTACATCACACATCCTGTCCCCATACCCCTGAACAAAATAGTGTCTCTGAAGAAAACATCACCACCTCATTGAAACCACCATGTCACTCCTTAATCATGCCTCTATTCCATCTAAATACTGGCTTGATGCTTTGTCTACAACTGTCTACCTTATAATTTTGCTCCCTACACCCGTTCTATCCAATTCTAGTCCCTTCCATGTCTTGTATAACAAATTACCTTCTTACTTGCACCTTAAGGTGTTTGGTTGTTTATGCTACTCGTGGCTTCAACCCTATAACCCTCATAAATTGCCTCCCAAGTCTGAGCCTTGTATATTCTTAGGCTATTGTAGTCCCTCAAAGGGTATAAATATCTTTATATTATAACCCATCGTTTATTCATTTCTCGTCACATGTTATTTGATGAAATATCATTCCCATTCCTATTTCATAGTTTATCTTCTTTATCTGAGCCTACTTTGGATGATTCTCATACCACCTTTTGTGACTTATTCAATTTCTCTATTAATCCACATTCAAGTTCTCAACCATTTGCATCACCTATAGCTTCTTCTTCCTTTCACGAGTTTAGTCAACCTTGCTCTACTCAAATTCAATCTCTCGTCAATCCTTCGCCTCGTTCTCCTCCACCCTTACCACCCAAACATCACATGGTGACTCATCTACAAACGGGATCACTTTAACCTAGAAAGCACGCGTAGTGGCTCAAGAGTTTCTGTAAGAATATGGTCTTAACTATACAAAGACTTTCAGCCCCATGGTAAAAAGCCAGACAGTTCGCCTTATTCATTAATTAGCAACTAGTTTCAACTGGCCTTTTTTCGACAACTTGATGTGTCTAACACTTTTATTCACAGATTACTTAATTAGGAGGTGTATATGGCGCCTTGATGTCTCCCTAATTGTTCTTATTTTCGACCCTTGGGAGACATCATTTTTGGTGTTTATTTAATTAATTTGATAGACTTTTGGACTAAATATGCAATAATCCGGAATTCCCTTTTTATTTCTAGCATTTTTGAATTATTAAACTTTTGCGCGTAATATTGGTATTTTTAGTGTAAAGTTTTCAGGTTTTTAGATGTTAGCTAGGAGAGGAATCCGAGGAGAAAGTCAAAGATCGTGAATTAGAGTCAAGACTTGAAGATAAATCCCGAAGATATTATTTTTAGAGTTGAAAATCCATTTTCCAGGCCATATATTGCTGATTTCGAGGTGCTTGAGCGATGATTTAGCCGCTGACCTTTGAAGAGAAAACATTCCTTATCGAGTTACGGAACTTTAGAAACTAGAATGAGGTCAATCGGAGTCATAACGCATCGGGAAAAGCCATTTTAGTGAAGGTGTATCAGCAGTTACGGGATTTTGGGCTTAGAAATTGGGCTTGGACATTTAATTAGTGTTTTATTTTCTGGTCCAAGCCCTAATCCGTTTTTATGCTTATAAAAGGAGGTCTGGACTTCTATTTTCACACAATTCATTCTTTACAATTAAAAACATCAGAGAGAAGCAACAGAAGGAAGGAAGAAGAAGCTGCTAGAGCTGGAGTAGGTCTATAGCTCCGTTCTCCGTCATTCCAATTCCGGAAATTAGGTTTCTTTTATCTTTTATTTGTAATCAATTATGAATTCCATTTATTTTAATTTAGTATTTCGTTTTAATATGAGCTAAACAATTCATAGTGCTTGAGAACAAACAATGGGTGAATCCCAATTTTATTGAATAACGAATGTTGAATTTGGGTTTCTGTTAAATTAAACTAAATTAGGGCTTTTACTCTTTTCAATAAATTAAGATTATTTTACTGTTTTTAGCGTCATGAACTAGGAATAGGTGTTAGTATTTAGGCTATTCCAATTAGTGGCAATTGGATCATCCTGACGGAGGGTTTAGATACAGAACCATTTATTCAATCTAGGATAGAAGCTATTGATTCTGACGAACTTAGCTAATTCTAGGACCAATGAGGTAATAAAACTTAAACATCCAAAAGTGGATCATATTTACCCTGACGGGACTAGTGACACTCTAGGATCGCCTTATAGTCCACCCTGACGGGGGTATAAGGAATTTAGAATCCCGACCATTGTAATTGACCAATTTAGCCCTTAAACAACATAAGTTAGGAAATAGGATTGGGAGGATCCTTGCGTTCTCAAGTACTACTTCTCATATTGCGTTTTACATCATTTTACTTGCGTCTTAGCTTTTACTTGCATTTATAATTTGTCTTTCATTTAGTAGCTCTAATAAACAAAACCAAACAAACATATTTATTTACTTGCTTTCATAAGTGCAACCAATCATTATTTGTTAAACATTGTAGTCAACCATCCCGTCCTTGGAACGAATCTGTATTATCATCTATATTACTTGGGACAACCGTACACTTGCGGTTGTGGTTCGATTATTATTTGCATTTATTTAGAACACACAAAGGACCACCACGCAACCTATTGGCTTTGTTGTTAAGGATCATCCTACTTATGTTTGCAAATTAAAACGATCACTCTATGGCCTTAAGAAGGCCCCACGTGTGTGGTATCAACTTTTAACCTTATTTTGATTGTCTCATCAATTTGTTCTCAGTTCTGCAGACACATCGATGTTCGTTCATAGATCAAATGACACTCTTACTATTATTCTAGTATACACTGATTATATATTGGTCACTGACTCTAATTCTATGCTTATTTCAACTATAATCCAAGACCTTAAGTCCCGTGTCTCTATGAAGGACTTGGGTGACTTGTCGTATTTTCTTGGGCTTGGTATAACACACTCTAATGATGGGTTTCCTGTTAATTAGTCCATGTATTCTTTATCTATTCTTCAACTAGCTGGACTTAGTGAATGCAAATCATCTCCTACTTCTTCACTAAATAAATATGTCGTTCACTCTACTGAAAATTTGTCACTATTTGAAAATACCTTTTTATTTCGCAGCTTGCTTGGTGCATTGCAGTATCTTACAATTACTCAGCCATATATTGCGTTTTCTAGTTAATCAGCCGTGTCAAGCTATGCGCAAGCCAACAAACATGGACTATATAGCTTTACAATGTGTTATTCGTTACATTAAAGGAACAATTACTTATGGGTTGTCATTTTGTGCTTCTTCAATCTCTCTTAAGGAATTTTTTGATCTTGATTGGGCTAGTAATTTTAATGACAGAAAGTCTACAACGGGTTATTTCGTATTCCTAGGTTATAATCTCCTCTCTTGGGAATCTAAGAAGCAAACGGTTGTTTCTCGCTCTTCAACTGAAGCTGAGTATCGTGCCATGACTTACGTTTCAGCTGAACTCAAGTGGCTTACCTTTTTACTACAAAGTTTAAATCTTCTTGTCGAGACTCTTGTGGTGGCCTATGATAACCTCTTTGCCATTGCCTTGGCATCTAACCCTGTGTTTCATACACGAATGCGTCATATTGACGTTGATTATCATTTTGTTTGTGAGCAAGTAACTACTAAACTCCTGCAACTAGTTAATGTTTTAACTCAATCACAACTAGCTGATGTTTTCACTAAGGGTTTATCTTCAACAACTTTTTATTTCCACACTTCCAAGCTTCCACTTATTAGGGTGCTCAGCTTGAGGGAGTGATAAGATGAATATAAATAGCGTGAGAAAATTAGTTGAAGAAAGCAACAAAAGTTGTTTGAGTCAAATAGATGTAAAATGTGTATGCATCACATGTGAGCAACACACATATTAACTATAAATAGCAATCTCTTGCAATCACTTTAATATATACAAAATAAAATACACAAATTAAAACCTATCTTTCTTCTCTTAAAAAAACTAATCCTCCATATAATTTTTAGTTCATAATAAATGAAATGAACTTTCCTATAAATAAAAAATCTCCCTTCCTCGTACTAAACCATGGGGAGTCCCGAGTAGTTTACCGGACAAACCGAGTTGTCGCGGCGAACTTTCCCAGTGGAAGATAAAAAAATACTTCTCTTTATCATGTGGTTGGTCAAATGTTCCGTAGACATCCAAGAGACCTCCACGAGGCAGGATAAAAGAGTAAGAGGCCAAGTATATATATAATTTTTTTTAAAATTAAAGTCCAAGAGTTTTTCTTTAATAAATCATATAAAATAATATCAAATTAGATGGATACCTCGGATCTTTACAGTCATTAACTTTATTTTATTCATGTCTTTTAAAAAACCGCGAACTATATCCTATGTTCCATACCTTCTCATGCGTTTCATGATATGAACTATTTTTTTATAGATTTAAAAATTTTACATCAAAAATTTAGAAATATAATTTTCTTTACCAATTATTATGTAAAAATAATGATTCTGAGATCAAAATATACCCCATTTTTTTTTAGTCGAAAATAAAACTTCCATAAATAAACAATATTACACACTTCAACCTATACCAGTAGGTTCAAATATACCCCATTAGTCCTATATAAGAAATGAAATCTAAGTGTTCTTTGAAATTCTTCTAATTTCAATATTTCTTGATTAATAAATGGTTTAATAATTGAAAAATTGTATACAATACAATATCTATCGAGATCCCAAAATTTAAGATAATATTCCATTTATCTACTTGTTAGTATAATATTTTATTTATTTTAAAATATTTGTATGTTTAAATTTTTTACATATATTTAGGAAACGGTGATAGACCTACGAAGTTTTCGAGATGATTTAGTGGATTATAGGTAACATGTGGTTAGATTCTTTTACAAAGAGGCCGCTACTTAATCTTATGAGTGACCAAATAATAAAATAGCCCTCAAATGAAACAAAAACCACATAAAGACAAAAAAAAGTGACAATAAATATGGATCACCAAATTAGTGAGTATGAGTATTAACTACCGAGCATCGATACTTTCCACCTTCAATCACCACCCACTGACCCTCGTCAGATTCAGAGGTTTTACTGAGTGCTCAGAGATATTACAGAGTGCTCATATATTATACAAAGGGCTTTGATATTCTATTGAATGCTTAGAGCATTTACTGAGTGGTTGGAGATTTTACTGAGTACTTGGAGATTTTACTGAGTATGAAAAACATCGAGTATGATATTTCACTGAGTATATTTAATAAGACACTGAGTATAATCAGCAAAATCACTAAGTATTCCCTAAAAATCATTGTGTAAAAAAAAAGATAAAAGACAATTCAATTATCAGAAAATATTATTACAACTAAAATTAATAATACTAACTAAATCAAATAAAAAATTACATTACTAATTTATTTGCAGAAACAAAAGAAGAAAATAAAAAATATACATACACTTTAGATTAAAGAAAAAAGAATTTCACTTTCGTGTACAGATAAAATAACCTTCTCCTGATGTCATCATGCATAAGGTTTTCCACTGAGTACAATTTTTTTGACAACTTTTTCATCATCAAATCACAATTATTTCTCCAAATCCATAATACATGCATAATACATACAACACACATAATATTATAGATGCGTGTACTTAAACACAGTGACAAGGAAATCATCAAAGTGCATCTCTTATAGTTAACATTCATACTCGATCTAGCCATTGATGTTGTTTCATAATCGATCTTCACCACAACTCGCTCGGTTTGTTTTCGAGCTCAAGTAGCGAACCATAGTTGTTAACATATGACATCCTCGAAGCTGTGCGAACGAGCTGCTGTGGTCTTCACCATAACGAGCTGTTGTGTTCTTTGCCTGAAGGAGCGGCTTCTTATTTGCTAGATCAAATTCATTACGAAGCCATGACTAATGCTTCTTGTTCTCGCCGATGGATCACTTTCTTCTCGCCTGAGAGCTCCGGTGGTTCGACAAACGATCTTGACGAGTTTACATAAAGACTTAGTCAGAAGATCTAAAGCTTTGGTAGTTCAACAACCATGGCTTCCCTGCCAGATCTTCGCAACCATTAAACGGAGCTCGTAAGGAGCTTGACCGTCGATCTACTCCTGGAGCTTGAACGAAGGAGGATTCAAGCTTGCTAGGAACATAAGTCCTCGCCAGAGCAGCTTCTGCCATCGAAGCTCGAACAACGTCTTCCATCAAAAATCTTAAAAAAAGCTTCATTACAGCTTGTTTCAAATGAAAAATAGAGGATAAATAGAGGATAAATAGAGGAGAAAAGAGAGGAGAGAGGAGAGAGGAGAGAGGAGAGAGGAGGGAGGGTCTGAAATTTTCTTTAGTGTTTCTACTATGTATAAAATAGTATATATAGTAGTTAAAAAATAAATAGATGTATAATAAGTAGTGTAATAAATAGAAAAAAAACAAAATAGTGTAAAAATTTATTAGTGATCATTAGTAAAAGAAATGGATTCAGTTGGATGTTTAGATCTATAAAAGGGTCTCTAATGGGGTGTATCTTGATGTAGTTCATTAACACAATGGATCACTCAGACTGTTTGTTTTTCCTAGCCAATTCAGATATGAATGCCTCTTAATTGGTGCCTCTTAACAGAATAAGTTCTATTCGTTCATTCAACATTCAACACTTATTACTTAAAAAAACAAACGACACCTAAAACCCGTTAAGTAAAAGACTCTATAAAAATATAATAATTACATTTTCTGCTATAAAACTTTATAAAATATTTTAATATCTTAAATTTGAATGAATATAAATTTGAATATTTTAATAGAAATAATATAGAAATGTATAGATATTCCACTATCGTATATCCAAATATTTCTAACACGCTTACCGGCTGATGTAAGATCTTTTCCTTATAAATAGCCTCGATCCATACCTTTAAAAATACTGTCGTAGCCACTTTTATTTTCCAACATCACCACTTTCTTTAGATATTATTCTACTGTACTAGCGAATTTATAATGGCTTGGTCTTTTCATTTTCCTAAATGTTTGATATTCATCTTTGGCCTTCTGATGTCCATTATAAGCAAATTAAATCCATGGAATAACAGATTCCCATTTGAAATTTTGTCACTTGTTATAACAAACAAGCTTCGTTTTGATCATTCTTCCGTTAGAAAAGTCTCTAGTGATTTTGGAAATCTAGTCCAAGAAATCCCAGCTGCAGTTCTTTATCCTTCATCAGTCTCTGATGTTATTGATCTTGTTAAGTTCTCATATAATTGTTCAATTCCTTTCACAATTGCAGCTAGAGGCCATGGCCATTCTGTAAGGGGTCAAGCCATGGCTGGTAGGTAATCAGTAAAGAATTCACACTAGGGCCCGGTGGCTACCTAGCCTGGCCCAAGTTAACCTTTGAATGCCTCATTTGATGCCAATTCTATTTAGGTTTTTACTGCTACATACGTCACATGTATATTATAATTCATTCATTCCTATGGGATTTTTTTCTTCCTATTAAATTCATATAAAAGATGATATGTTTAACTTTGATTATTTAGTAATTGAGATTTCGATCTTTAAAGAGGTTATATGTTTAAAATATAGATTATGTCCGGTTTAAGAATCCACTTTCCTACCGTACGTTTATCTCCTCCACCCAACTCCACAACCCTCAGATTCATTTCCCGGGACACCATTATTTGTGTATTTAAAGGCTGCATTTTTATCAAAAACCTCTTTTCATATATATAGAAATTAAAGAGCCCTACATTTTCCATTAACAATTATGTAGTTGATAGTTAGAATTATATTGTTAAACTACACGCACGTAATAACAAATTCATGGATCAACCGTTGCAGGTAATGGAGTTGTTGTGGATATGAGTTATTTGAATAGTGGAATTAGGGTATCTTGGAGTCCTTCATTGGGGTTTTATGCAGATGTTGGAGGTGAACAACTTTGGATTGATGTTTTGCTTACCACACTTGAGCATGGAGTTGCACCTCTTTCTTGGACTGACTATTTATATCTAAGTGTTGGTGGAACACTCTCTAATGCTGGGATTAGTGGGATGTCATTTAAATATGGTCCTCAAATTAATAATGTTTATGAATTAGATGTTATTACTGGTAATCATTTTCAACTACTTTTTGATATTGCATTTCTTTTGCTAAGTAAAGAGTCAATTTATTTCCCATCTTCAAAAACATTTACAATATTTTAAGTTGGGCATATCCAACTAAATAAAGATGACATTTGTTGCATTATCAACTTAGCGGACAATTTTGGAATCTTGTTATGATTCAGGAAAAGGACAACTGATAAGCTGCTCCAAAGACGTGAACTCTAAGCTTTTCTTTGGAGTATTAGGAGGGTTGGGACAGTTTGGGATCATTACAAGGGCAAGGATTGCGCTAGACACCGCACCAACTCGGGTAACATTAACATCACATATATCTATATATAGTTTCTACTTTATTTGTATAGTTTATTTTTAGTCAAAACTTTACTTGTATAATTGCCTGTTTAATTACATCACTACTGTTAGGAATTATTAAAAATCCAAGGTGTGGGAGAGTAATTATAAAAATAATAATAAAAAGCAAGGGTGCTGCATCCTAAATCTAGGCGTTTAGTTCACCAGACCATGAATCCTCCTTTCTCCTTTGATAATAAGACACATAATATATATATATTTTTATTTGTTTGGACTACAACACATAAAATATATATAAAGAGTTAAGTTTGACGTAATAATCTTTTTGACAATAGCTACGTATTATTATAAATAATTAAAAAAAAAAAACATGAACAGCTATCAATCCACCTTTATGAATTGACAAAAGACTGAAGAAGACTCCCACTATTTCTATTTTCTAGGCTCACACCGACCTTGACCATATGAGGATGGAATATGACAAAAGACTTGAAAGACTAATTCTAAACCGAATATCGGATGTATCATATCTTTAAGGATTTGATAATTGTCACACTAAACTAAATATGCATGTGAGCCAATTATGTTAGTATTTTTTAAAATTTATGTGCTAACATAGTTGTTTGGAAAATATATATTTCAATTAGCACTCACAAATATATATATTAATTACATATAGTGAAAGATACTATCATCAAGATAAAAAAGAATAAATTATATTGATTAAAATAGTAGCTGGTTTCTCTAAAGGGGGAAATTTTGCACTAAAAGTAACACTTTTTTAGTAATCTTTTGAAGAGTACTTACATAATACATTCTTTGAATTTCTTTGGCAGGTAAAATGGATAAGAATGTTGTATGATGACTTCTCTACTTTTACAAAAGACCAAGAACATCTTATATCAATCCATGGCGTTGATTATGTAGAAGGTTCACTAATTTTGCATCAGGGTTCCACAAATAACTGGAGATCATCCTTTTTCACTTCTTCACAACAGTCCACAATAACTTCATTGTTAGCTAAATTTGGCATCCTCTATTGCTTGGAAGTGGTCAAATACTATGACGATCATACAATTGATGGCACAGATGAGGTATATCTTACTATACATGTAAAACACACGTTAATGCAAGGTTTTTTGCCAGTTCATGTGACGATAAGGAGAATTATTGTAACATTACAGGAATTACAATGGTTGCTCGAAGGATTAAGCTTCATCCCTGGTTTAATTTACAAGAAAGATGCTTCTTTTGTAGATTTTTTAAATAGAGTTAGAAGTGGTGAGCTAGAGCTTCAGTCCAAGGGGAAATGGGATGTTCCTCATCCCTGGCTTAACCTCTTTGTACCAAAATCTGGTATCAGAAAATTCAATGCTGCTGTTTTTGTCGACATTATTTACAAAAGAAACAACACAACAGGACCGATCCTTGTCTACCCAACAAGCAAAAAAAAGTAAAGTCTCTGATAAGCAAGACATTGCTCGTGCGAACTGTAACAATACTTGTTACTGAATTAACGTTTATATGCATTGATTTCTTGTATCATATTGCAGGTGGGATGATCGAATGTCTGCGGTTGTACCGGATGAAGATATATTTTACTGCGTTGGGCTATTGCATTCAAGTGAAGTTAATGATTGGGAGGTCACAGAAAGACAAAATAATGAGATATTGAGATATTGTGATGAATCTGGCATCAAAATAAAACAATATCTTCCACATTACAACACCAGGGAAGCTTGGATGAAACATTTTGGTTCTAAATGGAATATTTTCCATGAAGAGAAAGCACAATTTGATCCTAAAATGATTTTGTCGCCTGGCCAAAAAATATTCAATTAGTAATTCATCTGTTGATCCTTTTTGGTTTATAGTTTTCTCATTATTTGTACGGATATTCTACGCCTTTAGAAATTCTGTGATCAAACTAAACGAATGTGATGTTAACTAATGAATTTCGCCTATTTTGTTCAATAATATATGTAGCATTAGTTTTGCTGATAACTCTGTTTCAATAAGTAGCAAAGTATATAGTGGAGCAGTCTTTGGCGGCAACAGCTGGAAGCCAAATATGCACGTTAATAATTGTGACAATTTTTCTCATATCATGCATGAACAATTATTCTTTTACCATCTGATGTGGCGACTTAGTCATTGGAATAGTAAAGCTATCAATGAGTGTATTTTATGGATATTTTATTTGATCCTACTATGACACAATCTTGCAATATATATGTAGAATACTGTAACGTATCTGTGAGAATGACAAGTGTTCCATCAACCTGGATGACATTTGATTTTGTTCCACTCACGATCAACAGTTGTGGGTCATATGATGAGGGAAATAAAGTGTTGAATTGCACCACATATGCTTGCACATATTATATCAGTGTTGAGGAGTTTCATATCATACCGTACAAAAACTAGAATTAAAGTGAGAGCCTTGGGCGGAGGGACCCTACCCATCCGCTTGAGGTAATTCATGAGAAATTTCCTAATGGGAGTCTCGATATAGCAAGCAAGTTTTCAGACAATACTAACCAAAGAGCTATCTTTTTGGGAGGAGTCCTACATCATGGGCAGGCAGCACCACCACCAAGTAGACGTCGTTTTAAATCACACGACCTATGTGGTACTTGCAAGACTACCGCAAAAAGGTACGAATGAAACGGCATGCTCGAGAATTTGTCCAATCAATCCCCCGACCTTTTATACCACCTTCATGCAATCTAAACACACCATGATGCCATCTCAACCCCAGATGATGGGAGGTATATATATTCCAATTCAACCACTAACCAAGGTTTCCATAACCCATCTAACGATAATGAAAAGCAAAGGGCATGTGCTTAATCTGGTCGATCCTCAAAATTGTAAGGGCTGGCGCTGGATTGATTTACCGACACAATATCGATATGACAACTATAAGAGTAAGATCTATCCCACACTTGAATTTAGGGATCCACCCCAAAAACCAAACAACGCGACAATGTATTTAATCCACACTTCTTAGTTTGATATCCCAATATCTCATGAAGTCATAACTAATATTCTTACTACAGCACAAAAACTGGATATATAGGAAAATGGATGTTGGAAATTAAAAAAATTATTAATGGTTTCTTTATACTTTTAGATTAAAATAAAAACAAAGAGTTTTTTTCTTTTAAAAGTTTCACATAAAAAATAGAGATGAGATTGAATACATAGGTGGTGGCACGGCGTAGTCGTGGAGGTGTTGGGAAGTCTTGTGTAGTTAAACAATAAAAATGAAATATATTTTAGGAGCGAGAATGTATCGAGTCAAAACTAAGTCGTCTCAACTAAGTCGTCTCATACCAGCTAAAAATTTATCGGTCATTTTCATGATATTTATTTCCAACGGTCAGAAACTCTTGCATTAAAAGACCGTCATGATTGCTCCCATCTCCAATAGTATCTCCCGCACTTATGGATTAGGAGTTACAAGTACTGATCATATTCGTTCTTCCCCTTGTCAAAGAAAACGTCCAGATTTATTCAACTTTCAAGAGAAGAGTAACCATTTTTGGCTTTATGATAAATGTGTTTATGACAAATTTTATGGTGTTCTTTTATTACTGGCTTTATTGTAAACAGTTTTTTGAGAAATGCTACCAATATATAAGAGGCTCAAAGGTTATTTGGAAACACACCAACAACAACAAAATTACAATACATCAAGAAGCTCTCTAACTCTACTTCTCTCGTTAGTCGTTTTATGAGCATAGAGTTGTGATTGAATTTATTTTGTTTAGAGTTACCGGTGGCACCTGAAATATCTTTTTTAAACAGACAATATCGTATTATCACTCGAATTTCTGGTATCCATGTAAATTTTGTTTCATATTTCATTTTCGTGTAATCTTTGTGTTGTTTACGATTTTGAAATATATTATTGTTAAAACCATTTCATCCGTTTAGTGTTTTTTATTTTTACCAACAATTTAAAAAAAATATTATTATCAAAGACACCGATAGGAAATGGCTTTCCAATTTTCCGCCGCTGCTTCACTTTTGAATGCAAAAACATCTCCCGACGTGTTAATGGAATCCGTGAATGGTTCAAATTACTAACATTGGAAATAAAAACTTCTAATAGTATTTGACTAGTTTGATTTTAATTCAACTAATTTAAACGAGTTTTCTCTTATGAACAGTGAGAACGCTACCAAAACAACATTGACAAGGTGTCTCATCCTCGAGGCCAAATTGTAAATGAGCATCTCGGTAGCTTGAGGATGGTTCCTGAATAACATGAAGAATTCAGTTCTCAAACCGTTCATTAAAGAAGAGTCCTCAAAGATCATATAGGAGACACTTCAGAAGTATATCATTTAAAGAATGATTAGTCATTTGCAAGTCAAAGAGCGAATCCCCTAACTGATAAGTATATAACTAGAAATATTAGTCATATAAAGACAGGTCCAAAAGGCCATTCCATTAGCTATCGGGAAAGATACCCACCCGCGTAATCAGAAAAAGGGATCAAGCCTGAAAACACGTCGACGACCTGATTAAGACCGATGATGTCTCCATATTTGTAATGAATTAATCTATTCATGTTACATCGTTTTAGGTGTATTATGAGTTTAGCTGAGGGTTTTTTTCCTTATTAATTGTTAGTTTCTCAATTCTTACATTGTTTTGGGTGATTGTTACGTTTAGAGCATTTTTAGTGTAATTTGTGTGTTAAATGTGAAGCTCTTAGGTACAATGATGATATTATATGCCAATTTTTTTTATGGAGTTTAGGATAAAACATCCAAGGCGAAATCAAGAGTTGAAAGGAAAAAAATCTGGTTTTAGTAAAGTGCAAAAGCTGCCAAAAGTTGCTATCCAACTGTGAAAACGTTTAGTATTTCTGATGCTTCATAAAATCGACAAGGAATTTGATAGAGTCATTTTAAATATAGAAAGGTCTTTGAATTTTGGTCGTTTTGATATTAAGATCACTTGACTTGAAGCTGTAACGAAGGAGTTATGATTTTTACAAACTCTAAAGGTCAACCAGGCCTATTATTAAGAAAAACGAGTTTGAGTTGGATTAGGACTTCAAGACTTGGACCATGACCTATATTTTGTCCCTACACCTCATATATGGCTACTTACCTCTAAAAACATGTCCTTGCTCAGTCTCTAGCCAATATTACACTTAGAGATCATCCAGATAAGCAAGTTGACATGTAGAAGAAGATTAGAAGCTGGAGAGTCACAAACTTCTTTTCTCCATCCATCCATTTTAACATTAGAGTAATCTGTATTAAATTCGATATCTTAGCTATGTTTCTAATCTCTTTACTCTTTAGTTTTATTTATTTAGCTATGAGCTAAATTTCCCATGTCTTGGGTTTGCATTATGTATAGTCCTTGAATTTTATTCATATGTTTAATGTTATTTGGGGAAGTGACAACTAATTGATATGAGCTTTTAATTATATATGTGTATTATGTGCTTGACTTATTCCAGCACTACATCTGTCCAATATTAGGATCGTCCTTAATAGTTGTATTGTCATCCTGGCGGGGGATTCAATTATAGACGTCACCACATAATCGTTTAGTGTGCGATAATGATCCTGATGGCCTTGCCTAACTATATAGTGAATAGAGTTAGATTTAATCACCGATCTGTGCGCAAGGACCCCTTACCCTAGTCCCTTGGTAGTGTTGAGGTTGCTATCTAAGCTACCCTGGTGAGAGTTAGAAGGATTATAAAATACAAGGTATTTATATTTGCTTAAATCACCCTTATAATTAGATTATTGATTAAGAAGGATAGGTGCAGACTAGCGACCTAAGCCATAATTCTCATCTCCATTCTTTAGTTTATTTATTTGCATTAGTAGTTTAATTTTTATGTGCATGCTTATTTATGAAAAAATACAAATATTTATCCTTTTTTTTAAGTTAAACAATTAATCTACACTACGCTTTCTCATCCAAACACGAGTCTAAGCTAATAGACTAAATCCCTGCGAACAGATCTTATTTATCTTCTATATCTTGCAAACGATTTTTGCACTTGTAATGAGTTTTTCGTGGTAGTAGTGGGTGTGTGTTCTTATTATTATCTTTATTTATCTAATATTTTGTCACACCTTTTCCACCACAAACCGACGAGGTAATTTTTGCTGTGATAGTTGAGGCAGATCTGATGGTGAAGAAGAGAAAATAGATTCTCGACACTAGAATATCCAGACCCTCGTGGTTAAGAAGCTCGAGAAAGCGGCTTACGGATAATGGGTTTGCAAGGTCATTAAGGGTTTAACCCTATGTTGTAGATCTCGGTTCCGCGGCATAGGCGGTCGACCGAGGCCTAGCGCCTAGGCAGGATTACGCGGTTTTGAATCCCCCTGAATAATTATGTATATTTAGTAAAATATATGTAGTAATTATAACAATTTTAATTGTTTAAGTTATAAAATTAATTTAACCACACTATAGTACTAAAATTTGAGTTATAATATCAATTCAAACATTTTCGAGAATAGGAAAAATAAGAAGAGGGCCAGAAGACCATTTTTTTGCCATTAATCGGCGCCTAGGCAGACATTTTTTGCCATAAATAAGTTCCTAGGCGGGCTAGGCGCCTCTTCTACGGTGACAAAGGCGCTAGGCAAAAACGCCTAGCATTCTTACCAGGCATATGCACCTGAGGGGGGGAATTGATGCCTAGGAAGCGATTTCTACAACACAGGTTTCACTTATAAATTAAAGTTTAGATTACTTTGACCCCTACAACCTTGTATAGCCCCTCTTAGACTCTTATTACACTACATGTCATTCATGAACGAGTTATGCATCATCTGGATGTTAAATATATGTTTGAATGAAGATCTAGGTGAAGATATATGTATTGTGCAACTTGAAGGGTTGGTGGTTTCGAGTCAAAGGGATTAAGTATGAAAACTTAGAAAGTCGTTGTATGGCTATTAACATACACCGAACTAATGGTATGAACTATGAGATAGTACCTTAATAAAATATGGATTTGTAGTTAATACCTCTCACCCTTGTGTTTACTTTAAGGTAGTATGATCAAATTGTGTTACCTTTTGTCGATATGTGTATGACATGCTTATATTTTGGTACTTTCATTAACGAGACTAAATGCTTCTAATCTTATAAATGTGAATAAAAGATATGAGAGAAGTTGATCTGATCCTAAGGGTAAAAATCATTTGAGGTAGGTTTTTGGGGTTAGCTCACCCTCTAAGGGTATTGCCCTTAGTTAGTCTCTTTATGTAGATAAGATGTTTAAATTATTTGTCTCTTTTGTTGTATTGCCTGTTAAAACTCTTTAAAATTGCATGTGAGAACTGTGTGAGTGTGGTATTCGTTAATGAATATGCTAAAATTATAAGTTGTGTGATGTTATTAATGACCTATACTCAACCTGATATTATAATGTAAAGAGATTCAGTCGCTATACTCACAAACCAAGTAGTGTACACTAGGTTATTCTTTTTCATTTACTAATGTACTTGATATGTCTGCACTTTAACAAGTTTCCTACAGTTCTTGAAGGATTTTTGTGATGCAAACAGGATCCCGAATAATGATGAAGTTAGCTCCACTAGTGGTTATGCGTTATCCTCGGAAGTAAGTGCTATATTGATGAACTCCCCTTGACAGATTTTTAAATCAAAATCCTTCAGGGAGTCCAAGTTCATATCACTTAGAACTAGAGTTGTTAGGACAAGAAGTTGAGTGGTTGCAGAGTCTCCCATCCGATGTGCCACTATCGAAAGGAAGTGTTACACTAGTGTGTATACGTTGTGATTCACAAGTTGGGATCTAAGTCACTCATAATAGCATCTACAATGGATAAAGGAGACACATTTGCATCAGACATGGTTCAGTAAAACAGTTGCTGAAAAATGGTGTGATAGCCTTGGAATATGTACGATCGGAGAAGAATCCAGCTGTCTGTTTACCACAACCAGGTCAGTAGCCATGCAAACATGGGAAGGATGTGACTAAAACCCATTAATGGTGAACATATGACTGATGAGTCTATATGATGCACTATCTTCCCATCCATATGGCGTATATTGTGCATACATGAGCATATTAACTCTTAATGAATTCATAGCCATGTGTGGTGGTCCTATTGAGACAGACTTGATAAATTCACCGTTGAGGTTCATATATATATTTCACCTACTTACTGAATTTATAGCCATGAGTGGTGGTCCTACTAAGTCGGACTTGATGAATTCACCGTTGAGGTTGATATATATTGCTCTTACTTAATGAATTCATAGCCTTCAGTGGTGGTCCTATTGAGAAGGAATCGACGAATTCACTAATAGGGTTGAGGCTTTTTGCTCTTAAAAGAGATTTTATAATTCTTAATGAATTCATAACCATTAAATGGTGGTGGTGGGTCCTGTGGTGTTATAAAATAATGTGATAAAAGTAGAGGATCCACAGACCGCAAGTGTACGGTTGTCCAAGTAATACTCTGATAAATCGGGTTTCGTTCGCAGGGACGGATAGTTATAACCCAGGTATTAATCAACTAAGTAGAAGTAATTGTTAAACAAGAAAGTAAAACATGAAGATTTTTGTTTGGTTTTGTATTAGGACTAAAGATGCAATAAAGTAAAATATTAAATTGCTTAACTGAAATAAAATACTGAAAGTAAATATGTGTAGACGCATAGATGCGAGATGTACTTGAGTCTCGCAAGGGATCCACCTAAATTAATATAATTAATGTTTTGTTTAAGGGTAAAGTTGGTATTTAAATAATAGTCGGGACTCTAATATCTCCTAGCCCCCTGTCGGGTGGACCTAAAAGCTGTCCTATAGTAAGACAAACCTCTCTAAGGTAGTAAGTTTACTTACGAATGTGAAGATCTTTACCTCTTTGGCTGTGTGATTAGTCAAGCCTGTCAGTTAATAACGGACATCACACAAATATTACCTAAGTCTGTAATCAAATTCCCCTATCGGATGATCACTTCTCCACTAAAGTGAATAGCCCAATTACTAAAACCTATTTCTAGTTGCGTGGAAAAGAAATAGTAAGCAAGAACAAAATAATACTCCATACTAAATACACAACTCAGATTAAATCGTAAAATCCCAAATTCATAAACACAAATTAACTAATTAGGGCTTCAACCCATTTATTGCGATTCTCAAGTACTAAGGAATTTAGCTCATGTTCGAATTAAAAACTGAAATCAAACAAATAAAAGACATTGTTTTCAATTACAGAAAATAAATTAGATAACCTAAAGGTTGGGTTGGCTGTTGTTGGAAGAATGGAATTCCTCAAGCTCTAGCTTTTCCTCTGCCTTCTTGCTCTGACTTGAAAATAATGAAGCGTAGAATGTAATTCTCTGAAGTGTGTGTAAAGAGGAGGTCTAAAAGCCTATTTATAAATCTCTAAATCGGATTGGGGTTTTACTCAAGAATAATAGGTCAAATATTAAAAAGTCCAAGTCCATCTTTAAGAATCCTATAATTGATGTACAGCCTATAGTAAAACAACAATAACTTTTGCGTCTCAAGTCCAAACCACCTGATTCTAGTCCCCAAATCTTCCTAACTCAAAGGCACAACTTTCTTATGTCATGGCTCTAAGGCTGAATCAGTGCCGAAGTGGCTCGAAATAAGCAATTAGTAACAGCTTTCTAGATTTTCATCTCTTTTAGTCAACTCTTCGGAAATTCTTTTCTTGCTTTTGACTCCTCCTCTTGATCTAAGACTTTAATTCTCACTTCTACTCCTTATCTTGGTGCTCCATAGCATCCATGGACCTAAGAACTTTATACTAAAAACAATCAAATTAACGCACAAAAGCTCTAAAAATGAAATATCGTAATTCCAAGGGGGATAATGCAATATAACAAAGTAAGCATAATAGTCTATCAAATAAGTCTACTATTAACCTAAAAATGAATTCTCCTAAGGACATTTATTTAGAACAAAATGGGAGACATCAGGCGGTCCTATTGAGAAGAACTTGATGAATGCACCGATGAGATTGAGATACAATATTCATTATATTACTTCAAGGAGACGTCTGTGAAGATCCTATTAGGATGATTTTATACATCAATTTAATTCATAGTATGTAGTGATGGTCCTACTGAGAAGGCTTGATGAATTCGAGAGCCACATGAATAGGCTGAGCTCTATTACTCTTAATGATCTCAAGATTCGAATCAAGTTGGCTAATGCGGGTAGACATTATTGGAGATCACCTAGTGTAATGATTGAGAAATTTTTAAATACTAGCGGGTTGAGTATGTGACGTGAGTGTCTCAATAAAAGTCTGTCAAGTTCAAGAGTACGTTCACTTGACAAAATTTGGTGGTTTCCTCACTTCACTACATGTCAATTCAAATCGAAAGATATTGCCACTTAAGTACAATTCACCCAATGTTGGTACGCACGGAAACCTGTTCACCCTTTTCTCCCAGAGTTTGAGTGGGGGATTGTTCAAAACTAAAGAAACTTTAAATCGTTTTTCATGCTCTTGGAAAAAGAGAAAACCAAGAGTTTTTTCTTGAAAAGTCCCACATCGGAAATGGAAATGGGATCAAATACTATTGTGGGGATGAGTTTCGCTTTACTACCCAACAAAAAGTTCTACTCAGTAAAAGGGCTGTGGCGCAGAGTGATCATGGGGGGGGGGGGGGGGATGTTGAGAAGTCTTGTGGAATTAAAACATAAAAATAAAATATATTTTGGGAGTGGGTACTTATCGATTCTGGATTTTGTCGTCTTGTACCCGCTGAAGAGTTGTTAAGCATCTTAATGGAACTTATTCCCTATGGTCAGAAACTCTCGCATCAAAAGTACATCATGATTGCTCCCATACCCAATGATAAATCCTACACTTATGGCCTAGGAGTGACAAGTACTGACCATATTCTTTCTCCCCAGGTTCATTCTAGTTTCTAATAGAAGAGTAACGGTTTTTGTCTTTACGCTAGACGTATTTATGACAGACTTTATGGTGTCTTTTATGACTGGCTGTATTGCAAACAATTAGTTAAGAGATGCTCCCACTATATAAAGAGACTCAAAGGTCATTTGGAAATGCACCACCAACAACAAAAACACACCAGAAAGCTCTATAACTCTACGTCTCTCGTTAGTCAATTTTATGAGCACAGAGTAGTGATATAATGTATTTTGCTTAAAGATAGCGATTGCACCCAAAATATCTTTTTTAAGGCAAACACTATCGTATTATCACTCAAATTTCTTGTATCCGTGTAAGTTTTGTTTTATATTTCAATTTCATGTAATCTTTGTTTTCTTTACAATTTTGAAATATATTATTGTTAAAACCATTTCATTCTATCAGTGTTTATTATTTTTTACCAAAAATTGACATTATCCCCCATAGAGAACCATTTTTTGATTGACAACGAGAAGTTAAAGTAAGGCCTTGGCGAATGTAAGGTCCATCCAGTAGAAAAAAAACCTAATTTTTGAACTGATGAGAGATAGGTATCCTGGTGAGAGCTCAAAATTTATGGGAACTAATATACCATCATAAATATGAGTTCATATGCCTCACAAAAACCAAGACACGCACTCGAAAAACCAAAAGTGTGGTATAGAAATCTACGTACAAGTTCATCGCCTACGTTGGAATCCATGAAAATTTAGGGGGCTCGAATCTTGGCAGTTTATAACATTGTTGTTCACGTAATTGTGAAAACCCCATTTTACATTCATGTTTGAAATACAACCTATTTATCAACAAGGATGCCACTCTCTTTCATGTTTGTATTCCAAAACACTGAAGAAAATAGTTCTTGTGGGAGTATATACATGACTATCAGTGTTACCAAACAACCCCCCACATATTTTTTGGGGGAATACAACTAAATTTAAAAGAGATGATTGGAGAGCAACCCAAATCATTCTCAGAATTGTTTTCGTTCTCTTCCCAAATCAGTGACGTTGCTTTAATAAACATTTGGTTTAAGGGGAACACATACACGACGTCTAATAGGAAGGAAAGATCGACCCTTGTAATGCAAAACTTAGACCTTGCATTGTGCAACACTCGCTGCATTGATGCATACCCTAACTCGTTGGTAATAACCTATTTCCAATTGTGTATGTTAACACACATATTATAATTCACCAAAAATTTCTATGCACATCGAGGAGGAGGCCATATATCTAATTTTAAAGAAATATGTAATAAATGAGGAAGACATGGAAGTTTTAGAGTCATATCTAAACCAATCCTCCACATATCCCTTATGGTCACTCGAGCCATAATTTCCATTGGCACAGGAATAATAATTATAAATTCCATATCAAGGCTATGTCTAGGGAGCTTGATGGAATTCTAGCAAACCTTCCAACATCTAATTATTTAGTCCCTACAAAGAGGCCATGGGCAAGCTTAGTTACCTCTTTGGGAAAGTGGAAACCTATTGGACACTCAGGCTAAATGCAAGTGGATAAAGAAACAAAATCAAAATACTAATTTTTTAATGCCTCCAGCAAGATGCAACAAGCGTCCAATAATATTACATTCGTAAAAGATGATAATGGGTTCTGTACATGGATGTGCTACACAGTATCACTAAATTTAATTCCAATTTTTACTAGTTAGTTGGACAACAAGCTTTCGAGAAAAACCTTATAGGTATTCATACAATGGTTTTAGTAAAGGACACCAATGACTTGATTTGATACTTTACAATAGAACAATTGAAGGTTGTGACATGGAGCATTGGTTCCATTCGATCTCCGAACCCGAATAAATTTGTTAGAAGGTTTTACCATCAATTTAGATACCTCCTTGCACCACATATCCTTCCAATGTGCCAAGACTTTTTCAATGACACCCTAGACATATCCTATATTAATAAGACAGTAATACCAATATCCTAAAAGTGTCAAACCCAGAGATTTTTTTGGGATGTACCATACTATTAGCATGGAAAATTTATGCTACAAAATAATTTCCAAAGTGCTTGTCCTATTACTTAAGTTTATAATGGGGCAATTAGTTTTCTTTACATGTGCATGTTTTGTAAAATATAGGAAAATACGTGATCATGTCATCCTGGAGCATGAGACTCTACACAAATTCAAATACCTCAAACTTAACACTCGCAAAGGGGTTGTTGTTTCTAACAGTATTATGCATAAATTGTATGACAAGATGGAACAAGAATTTATAAGACAAGTCCCAATCTATTAGGTTTTCACCATACATGGGTTAAATGAATAATACAATGTATGACGACAGTGACCTATATTGTCACGCTAAATGAGTTAATTCTCAAGGCATTCAACCCATCCCGAGGAATATGCTACAGAGACCCTTTATCATCATACCTATTTTTGATAGTATAACATGGACTTACTTTGCAAAACATGACCCATCAAGTAACATTTAGATAAGGGGAAACTTAAGAGTTTCAGAATTGCATGTTCATGCCCAACTTTATACCACATGATATTTATTGATAATGTATGCATCGTAAGTGATATTCAATAAATACAATATTTTGTAAAAAGGAAGTTTTTAAACCTACAAAAACAGTCCCTTTTTTTAGTAACAATACTAGTACTCGAGTAAAGACATCCATATTAAACACCTTCAAGTTTACTTAGTGGCCGACATGGAATGGTAGTTGAGGATCCTAACAAGCTAAATATCATCCAAGGCTGAGAGTTTGGAATGAGAATAATATAAAAGGAAGAACAATTTGAAAGGATGTGCTATTCTAACTTCTATATTTTGATTGATGATTGGTATAATAATACATTCTAAACATGCCTGATCTTACGATGAAGCCGAGAGTGGTAGTTAACTAACAGTTTCAGGGAAGCATGCAGACATTGACAATGAATATGAAGATGATAGAAGAGAAGAGATAAAGAGAATAATATGTGAGCCAAAGAGAATATGGATTCTTGTAAGATTAGTATTAATAACTTAGAAGAAGATGATGCTTGATGATAGAAGAAAAAGTGAATGGAAGATATAGAAGAACATGGAAAGAGAGCACTAGTCCTTCGATGAGCTAAAAACCAAAAAATCTAAATTGTTTAGCTAAAGATGACAAAGAAGAATGAGAAGACTAGACCACCAAAAACAAAGACTAGGTCGAATGCCTAAACATTTTGGAGATTGGAGCTAAGAAGAAGTGAAACCGGACCTCCAAAGCTAGAATAGGCAGAATGCGTGAACCTATTGGAGATTGAAGATGAGAAGAAGTAAAGACCGAAGCTCCGAAACTATACTAGACAGAATGCCTAAACTCATGGGAGATTGGAGTCGTAAGGACGAAGACTGGACATCTGGATGAAATATGTCAGATACCCAATGCAGTTTATCTTCAGATTTGAATATTAGACTCAAAGTGTATGAACATAATATTTGGATGGTGATAGGACAAAGATAAACATCGATACTAAATCGAATCAGTAAAGCCCAAGACCAAAAGAAAGACAGTTATACTAAGGATAAAAGCCTTCACCAAGGGTAATCATCTCCGTCGAGTAGTATACTGATTAGCCAAAGGAAGCAGCTACCTATATATCTTATAACCAAAGTAAATAACTTGACATGAACAACAACACAAAAAAGATTATTGTGGGCCTAAAGAAGCATAATATGTGCACCCATGACAAAGTCTAATATATGCACCCCTAGAAGCCCCATGCCCTTACCCAAAGCGTCTATAAATACCCCATATGTACCAAACATTAGGTACAATCTATCTCTTTATTAAAAAACACTTTGGTCATTATACAATCTAAAACTCCATAGCTCTCGGGTAATAAAATTACCCTTATACATTATACTAATGTTGCATTAGTTTCCATCGAAAGCATAACTCCCTTTGATCTTGACCTAGTGTCTGGTTTTAGTAAGTATAACAACAAAGAGAAGCATCTCGCTACATGATTATCCTCAATAAATAGTTCATTTCCCCTTAATATTGTCGACACTTCTCTTATCCTTCTCCCGTTAGTGTTTGGATCGATCTGTCAGATCATAAAGTGATATGCAAACTATTTCTACTCTATCATTTGGTGTTGTCTGTGGGAACGAGTTTGATATCCACTGTTTTACATGGTTTTGAAGCAATCAACAAGGAATCTTACGTGATAGATGGATAACAAAGTAGAAAAATGTTGTCTCAGTGTCTATTCGAAAATATCCTGTAGTAATGAGAAATGATCAACCACAAGAGACTAGTGTAACTTCGCAGATTAATGGTGTAAACAATCAGCCTCATGTGGACGAGCCATATATTCTAGTCAGGCCAGGATAGGCCGATGAAGATGATCTTCCATCGAGGATATCAATATATTACATCAAATTTCAAGCCAATAGAGGCCTCTATCGACACAACTAGTAAGAAAGCCTTCAATTATTCACATAGATGAGAGTATGTCTCCTCAGCATCCAAGGGTGAATTAGAAATCCTTTTGGGAAGGAGAGAGGAAGATATAAAAAACATCTAAAGGAACTCTGACAAAAAATAAGGAGTCCAACGAATTAAGAGAGGTATTTCAAGATGTCAAAGCATTATCGGTCAATCAGATAAATCCTTTGTCATGGGAAATAGGTAGACACTACTTTGTAGAGGAAATTTAAGCTACCTTCTATGGCAGCCTTTGATGGGACTAATGATCATGATGCACATGTCTATGCATATATAGGCACATCGAATTTATTGCGGTGCATATTCCCAAATAGGAAGCACGATTAAATGAATTTGACTCTTTTAGACTTATGTCAAAAGGAAGATGAGAGCCTTCTATTTTACATGGATCTCGTCACTGATATTGTGTATAACATGCTAGATATGGACCAATCCATCAAATTATCATGCATTTACCCAAGGTTTGTTCAATCCAGATTTCAAATTTTACCTAGCCTCAAGGCCTAACACCACCTTGTTTGATATAATTCTTGAATCAAGGACCTTCATTAGAAGTGAATATACGCGAAAGAATGTTATCAAAAGAGAAAAATAAAGAGAAAATGATGCAAATAAATTGCATTACTAAGAAAATCATGATCAACATAAATAGTCCAGAGACAAGCCATGGTATAAGGGGTACGAAAAGCATAAAAAGAATGAGGACAATGAAGGCCGTATCAAGAATCCTAATGAAATTTTATGCCAAATTGAAAGAAAGGAAAAGGTTGAAGAAGTAAATTGTCCTCCAAAGGTATTTTTCGATACAAGAACAAGAGATACAACAAAATATTTCCATTTTTTTTACAAAGATCATGGACATGATACAAATTGGTGCAAGTAATTGAAAAGAGATATGGAACGACTGAGTGGGTTATGCAAATTACCTACTCCAGCCAATGACAATAGTAATCTAAAATAAGCAAAATAATAACCAAAACCCCCGCAAAGGGAAGGTTCTCACCCGTCAGGATAATGACCCAAATAAGCAAGAAACAAACTGTCAATCATATTAAGGTGGTTGAGTATATGATTTCTAAGTAAATACGATTGATGGGATTCTCGAGAGTGGCCGATCAAAGAATGAAATAAAATAGTATGTAAGGGAATTTTCAAAACATGTTAATAGTATGTGATTCCCTTGTATACGGATGAATGCAATTTACATATAAGGATGGAAGCATGATAATTTTCCTTTATGATGACCTTCTCATAATTCATGTTGTCATTGCGTCAAGTACTTATTGATACCGGAAGCTCAGTTGATCTTGTATATGCAAGTGTGTTCAATCAACAAAATATGAACTAAAAGTCTGTTAAGTCATACATTGATCTGATCACAATTCAGTTGGTAGAGTTTCCATCCTTTGGGGTACATCAAACTACCTATGAATATTGGGTCGGGAGAAAAGCAAAGAATGTCATTGTATGATTTGTGGTAGCCAATTGTGATTCGACATATCATGGAATCATTGGCCAACCACACTTAGCATGATCCTAGAAGTGGTATCTACATATTATCTAACATCGAACTTTGTTACCCCAAATTGAGTAGCGGTCATCCAAGAAGACCAGCAACACGCACGAGAATTATCTTACAGTTCCCTCAAGGGAGCAACAAATATGATAAAGGATACAGATGAAGGAAAAAGCCGATAAAAATGGTACAAATTTATAATTCTAGAATTTGATATTTCTATAATAATGAGTAAATTAGCCAAAACTATCCCACCACCCTCTTTTCCCCACTAGGAATTTTAATGAGTAAAATATTTTGGGAGAAGGCCACTAATAATAATAATTTTTTACGAGATCAACCATATGATGGAAAAGTTTGGACTATTTAGGCTACATCGTACTTATGCGTAATCTTCTGATTTCCGAGGCTACGTCAAACTTAGGAGTAATATTTTGATTGTCGAAACTATGTTAGACATACGAGTAATCTTCTAACGGCTGAGGCTACACCAGACTTGCGAGTAATCTTTCTAGTTGTCGAGACTACATCACACTTACGAGTATCTTCTGATTACCATAGTACGTAGGACTTACGAATAATCTTCTGATTGTTGAGGCTACATCAAACTTAACAGTAATCTTCTGATTGCAAAGGCTACGACAGAGTTACGAGTAATATTTTGTTTGATGAAGTTACATCGAAATCAGGAGTAATCTTCTAATTTTTGAAGCTATGTCAGACTTACAAGTAACCTTCTGATGATCGAGGCTACGTCAAACTTATGAGTAATATTCTGATTGCTGAGGCTATGTCAGACTTACGAGTAATCTTCTAATTGAAGAGGCTATGTTGGACTTATCATTACTCTCAATACTAGGGTCTCTCGTTATCAATTGTTTTGGGAAAATTAATAGTCATTCTCGTTTTATAAATACTACATTAATTCCGTCCATTTTTTGCTACGCCCATCTTATTGCTCTTTTTCCTATATGAACTTTACCAATACGGCTGACAACTCTAAATTCTCATTAGTAATTCTCTCTCCTTGAGATATATCCCCTTGGTCTCTCGCGAAGGTTAATGACCCTTTGACTTCACGGTCCAAATGGAGGAGAGTTTCCTAGATTCAACGTTTTTGTATTATTGTGGGAAGTACCTATATCTACCCCATGGTTTTCTCAAGAGATGTTGCAGACCAGCTTTGCCAGCATAGGACCAAGAGGGACAATGATATGCATAGTACCAAGAGGGACGAGGCTAGGTATCAGGGTGCTCAATTGTAGGTAGAGATAGTCAATTGTAAGCCCGTGCAGAGTCGGCTGACGCTGAGATACCACATGCTTTGGAGGTGACTAAGCTAGGGGAACTTTTCTTAGAGATTTACAAGTGACATGGGAGGGCGCTGTCTAATAGTACGTTATATCGAGTTGAGATAAAATCTCGTTATCGGGCCTCAAGAGAGTTTGATGAGGAGTTGTACTGTCAACTAGCTCGTGCACATGATGGTGAAAAGTGGCCCTGCTATCTCTTGTTTATTCAACATATCTAGGATCGATACCCACACTTGCTAGACTAGGTTGACGCACAGATTCTCTTAGTTCAAGAGGATGTTCGTCGCCCTAAAGATCACTTAGCCATGCGAGCTTTCTTTTTTATTGCCGGCCTTTGAAATATTCTCCGATAATACTTTTTGGGCTATTGTGACATTTTCACTCCCTCGGTTGCTGCTCCCTTGATGATTTAGCTCAACATTCTGGTACCGAGGGATACTTTGAGGCACTTTTTTTTTCTTAGGCCTCGATTACTTTTGTAATAAGGAGTAAGATCCCTTTTTCCAGAGTATGATGTAACTCATACCCTTAGAAATATTATACTATGTTCTTCATGAATGAGAGTATGTATACCTTTGATCCTTTTTGTTTAATTTAATTATTTTTCCCATGTTTTTAACTGTTGGAAAATTTGAAGTCAAAAAGGCTTTTTTGATTCTCCCACATCGGAAGGGATAAAGGCCTTTGGCCTCCTTTTATAGAGTGGGATATCATCAAAGTCCAAATGGCCAATACCCATGCACATGGCAAGGCATTGACCTAGCCCACACGCGCGCACCACCACCACCCGCCCGGCCCGGCACCGGCGACGGCGACGGCGAACTTATAACGTAGAGACAAGACTCCACCAATCTCGCACGCGTTAAAGGGAAAGGATCAGCTGTTACTTAGTCAAGTCAAAAGTCAAACACGTGTGGGAATGGGAATATCAAATGTCAACATAGCTGTTACAGATATTAAAACGTGGGGGTTACAAGGCAATCAAAAACGTCAACCCAATCAAGCCAATTCCGGGAGAGAATCTTGGGACTTAATGGGGACGTTTCTGAAGGCTTGGGATAGAGCTCCCATTCCACTCTCTACAGCTACGAAAGACAAAGGAAAAAAAGAAACTCTGCCTACCGGTTCCACCGGAATATCTTTTTAACGACCGGAGAGGACTGTTGTTCTGGTTTTTCCCGTGTAAGTGATATTTCGTTCGACTTTTTTCGTGTAATTGTTATTTTCCGTGTAATAGTTATTCGAAATTTTTCTTGTAATCGTAATTCAGTTTTTCCTAATAGTTAGTTTACGTTAAAACTGTTTTTACTTATTTTGGCTTTTTCGGAATCCATTTCTATTTTGTAAAACCGGTGATTACTTTTAATCACAATTTAAAAAGATATTCATTTTCTTTTTTCACCGGTTATTTTTGAAAATGGCTCTTCCGATTTCAGCTGTTGGTTCCTCTTTGAACACAAAGCCACTTCTCGACGCAAACAAGTTGGAACCCCTTAATGGTTCTAACTATAAGCGTTGGGCGCAAAAAATAATGATATGCCTTGAACAGTATGAACTCGACTTTGCTATAGTCGAGGCTCCTCCGCTTTTGGAGATTGGAGCTCATACTGAACAAGAGCTAGCTAGGCATGCTGCCCTCGAATCTAGGTTCAAAAGAGCTAACACCATGGCTCGGGGCTGGATGCTGAACAACGTTACTAATCCCATCTTTGACCTCCTTGCCAAAGAGAAATCGGCAAAGGTCATATGGGAAACTCTTGAGAAGAAATATGGGGCTGATGATTCGGGTAAGAAAAAGTACGTGACTGGGAATTGGTATAATTTTAGACTTACGGATCAGAAACTCATGACTGAACAACTCCATGTATACGAGAACCTATGCGCGGAGGTTATCGCCGAAGGCATGAAGATGTGTGAAATTCTTCAAGCCAACATTTTGCTTGAGAAATTTCCCCCATCTTGGAGTGAATACCGCAACCACCTCAAGCACAAAAAGAAAGAAATGACCCTCCAAGAGCTCATCAGCCACATCCAAGTCGAAGAAGCGAATCGACTAAAGGATAAGTCAATCTCTTTCCCTTCTCTTTCCTCCAAAGCTAATCTAGTCGAAGGTTCTGGCCAAGGTAACAAGGATAGGTTCAAAGGGAAGGGAAAGCAACAAGGGTCCAACAAATCTAAGTCTGGGGGAAACAAGAATCGCGGCAACACCAACAAACAAGGTGGAGGATTCAAGATCTCTGGTAAGATTCAAAAAACTAAAGGGGCCTGTTACTGTTGTGGCAAAGAAGGGCACAAAGATTTCGAATGTCCCCAGAGAGCTGGCCAGGGTCCCAAAGCCGCCGCGAATCTGACTGAGACCGAAGAAATAATCGCTGCGGTAATGGTTGAGGTAAACTTGGTAGAGAATAAGAGCGAGTGGATCCTTGACACTGGAGCTTCTCGCCATTTCTGCGCGAACAAAGCCTTGTTCAAGAAATTCGAAAAGGCAACTGATGGTGAGTGTGTGTACTTGGGTGACTCTTCCACCGCTACTATTCTCGGGAAAGGTCAGGTTCCCCTCAAACTCACCTCTGGTAAGACTCTTGAACTAAATGATGTTCTCTTCGTCCCCTCTCTCCGTAGGAACTTAGTTTCCGGGGCTCTCCTTAACAAAGTTAGTCTCAAACTTGTCTTCGAGGGGGGTAAAGTCATTATCACCAAAAATGAAGAATTCGTGGGTAAAGGGTACCTTAATAATGGCTTGTTTGTTTTAAACACTGTAACCCTTAATGAGAATGCATCTAATTCCGCTTATATTGTTGAGTCCGTTCAAACGTGGCACGGTAGACTAGACCATTTAAATGTCGCGTCTATTAAAAGGCTTAAAAATCTTGGACTAATACCCGCTAACAACGTGGATGACTTTGAAAAATGTCAAATATGTGTAGAGTCCAAACTTGCGAAAAAACCTTTTAAACCCGTTACCACGAGACAAACTAAACTACTTGAATTAGTTCATTCGGACTTAGCTGATTTTAAAAACTCCGCTAGTAGAGGTGGAAAAATTTATTACATAACCTTCGTAGATGACTACTCTAGGTTTACTAAAGTGTATCTCCTTAAAACTAAAGATGAGGCGGAAAATGCGTTTTTAAAATATAAAGCCGAAGTTGAAAACCAACTAGACTGTAAAATCAAACGACTTAGGTCCGACAGAGGAGGCGAGTATAGTTCTAATTCCCTTAAAGAGTTTTGCGAAACAAATGGGATTATCCACGAACTTAGTGCCCCTTATACACCCAACAAAATGGCATAGCAGAAAGAAATAATAGGTCCCTTAAAGGGACTATGAATGCCATGTTAATAAGTTCAGGTTTACCAAACAACATGTGGGGGGAAGCTGTCCTATCAGCCTGTTATGTTCTTAATAGGGTACCTCATAAATCCCTAGAAAAGACCCCGTATGAAATGTGGAAGGGTTTTCCACCAAACCTGAAATTTTTAAAAGTGTGGGGGTGCCTTGCCAAAGTCAAACTACCTGATTTTAAAACTGTCACCGTTGGTCCCAAAACCGTTTACTCAATTTTCATAGGGCACGCTCAAAATAGTGCGGCTTACAGATTCTTGTCGTTAGAAGATAACTCTATTTGTGAATCTAGAGACGCTAAGTTCTTTGAACATATTTTCCCTTTGAAAGATTTAAATACTGTCAATGCTTCTTTACCTGTTGATAACTTATCTACTAATGATTTTGTACCTCTTTGTGATGTTTTTCCTAACCCCTCCACTTCCATGGAGCCTAGTAGTATTCCCGAGGAAGAACCTAGGAGAAGTAAGAGGCGAAGGATCGAGTCTAGCTTCGGCCCTGACTTTATAACAGCCTTTATAACAGAAGGTTCTCACATTGATCTATTAGACGAACAGGTAGTCAACTGCTTCCTCATGGAGGATGACCCAAAAACTTATGATGATGCTTTAAAATATATAGATGCTAGTTTTTGGAAAGAGGCTATTAATAGTGAACTTGAGTCAATTAAAAGTAACCATACATGGGAATTAACCGACTTACCTAGGGGTAGCAAAGCGATTAGTAGCAAATGGATTTTTAAGAAAAAATTGAGACCCGATGGCTCAATAGAAAAATTCAAAGCCAGACTTGTTATTAAGGGGTTCACCCATAAGAAAGGTCAAGATTATTTTGACACCTATTCCCCAGTGACCAAAATTGCCACGATAAGAACCTTTATTGCTTTAGCCGTCATTCACGAACTTGTAATACATCAAATGGATGTCAAAACCGCGTTCTTGAACGGAGATCTAGATGAAGAGATCTACATGGCTCAACCTGAAGGGTGTGTGGTCCCTGGTCAAGGGGACAAAGTGTGTAAGTTGAAAAAAATCCTTGTATGGTTTGAAACAGGCACCGAAAAAATGGTATGAAAAACTAGATAGTACTCTCATTTCATATGGGTTTATAGCTAACACTTCTGATTCATGTGTTTACTCCAAGGTAACAAATTCAGAGTGTGTTATCATCTGCCTTTATGTAGATGACATGCTTATCTTTGGTACTACTATTCATATTATAAATGAGACTAAACGCTTCTTGTCTTCCAGATTTGACATGAAAGATATGGGAGAAGCTGATGTAATACTTGGGGTAAAAATCATTAGGAGCAGTAATGGTATTACCCTGAATCAGTCTCATTACGTAGAAAGGATGCTGAAGAAGTTCAATTCCTTTGAGGTAACGCCTGTAAATACTCCTTATGATTCTAGCATTAACTTATCCAAACATGTTGGGGATGTTGTATCCCAAAATGAATATGCTAAAATCATAGGAAGTGTAATGTTCTTAATGAACTATACTCGACCCGATATTGCCTATGCCGTGAGCAGACTTAGTCGCTATACTCATAACCCAAGTAGTGACCACTGGGTTGCACTTCGCCATCTATTGAAATACTTGAGGGGTACCATCGATCTAGGCTTGCACTATAACAAATTCCCTGCAGTCCTTGAGGGTTTTTGTGATGCAAACTGGATCTCTGACAATGACGAAGTAAACTCCACCAGTGGTTATGTGTTCTCCTTAGGGGGAGGTGCTGTATCGTGGAAGTCTTCCAAACAGACTTGTATAGCACGCTCCACCATGGAGTCTGAGTTCATAGCACTAGAGTTAGCTGGGCAAGAAGCTGAGTGGTTGAGAAGTCTCTTATCGGATGTGCCACTTTGGGAAGGAAGTGCCACACCTGTATGTATCCACTGTGATTCACAAGCAGCCATTGGAGTCGCTCATAATAGCGCCTATAATGGGAAGAAGAGACAATTCGCATCAGACATGGGTCAGTAAGACAATTACTGAAGAATGGTGTGATAGCCTTGGAATTTGTACGATCAGAGGAGAATCTAGCTGATCCATTCACCAAAGGCTTGACCAGGAGACTAGTCCTGGAGACGTCGAGGGGGATGGGTCTAAAACCCATTAAGTGGGAACATGTGACTAATGAGTCAATGTGATTTCCCCATCCCTAAGGCTCAAACCCAAATCGTCTTGTTCATAGCCACTTGTGGTGGTCCTTTTGAGAAGGACTTGATGAAAAAAGGCGTACCGAGTGTTGAAACTCACATTTGAATTCATAGCCTTTATGGTGGTCCTTTTGAGAAGGACTTGATGAATTCAAGGGTAACTTTGAAACCCAAATATTCATGGTAGAGTGTTGAGGAGACGTCCTTACACCACTCTCAAATGAATAAATCCACCTAGTTCATAGCCCTTAAAGGGTGGTCCTTAGAGAAGGACTTGATGAACCAAAAGGTAATGTTAGAGGGAACCATAACCTTGAATTAGGTTGAGTATGTGCTGTGAGGGTCTCGATCGATAACCGTTAAAGTTCAAGAGTAAGTTCACTTAAACGGAATTCGGTGGTTGCCTCACTTCACTACGTGTCAATTCAAATCGAAAGATATTGACACTTAAGTACAATTCACCCATTCTTCTTTCTGGAACCTTCTCGCTAAACCTTTTGTTGACATTCAAATGTGTGGGGGATTGTTGGAAAATTTGAAGTAAAAAAGGCTTTTTTGATTCTCCCACATCGGAAGGGATAAAGGCGTTTGGCCTCCTTTTATAGAGTGGGATATCATCAAAGTCCAAATGGCCAATACCCATGCACATGGCAAGGCATTGATCTAGCCCACACGCGCACACCACCACAACCACCACTCACCGGCCCGGCCCGGCCCGGCACCGGCACCGGCGACGGCGTAAGGCGTGGGGCGTGGGGCGTGGGGCGTGGGTCGTGGGGAGTTTGGGGAGTCAAAAAATGAAAAATGAAATGGATTTTGTACCAGCTCTTATAGTGGTGGTTGACTACTCAAACTTATAACGTAGAGACAAGACTCCACCAATCTCGCACGCGTTAAAGGGAAATGATATTCAGCAGCTGTTACTTAGTCAAGTCAAAAGTCAAACACGTGTGGGAATGGGAATATCAAATGTCAACATAGCTGTTACACGTGGGGGTTACAAGGCAATCAAAAACGTCAACCCAATCAAGCCAATTCCGGGAGAGAATCTTGGGACTTAATGGGGACGTTTCTGAAGGCTTGGGATTCCTCTCCTCACCCCTATATATAGAGCTCCCATTCCACTCTCTACAGCTACGAAAGACAAAGGAAAAAAATAAACTCTGCCTCTCCTCTCACTCTCTATAATACTAAATAGTGGTTAGTTTTTCCGTTAGAGATACCGGTTCCACCGGAATATCTTTTTAACGACCGAGAGGACTGTTGTTCTGGTTTTTTCCGTGTAAGTGATATTTCGTTCGACTTTTTTCGTTTAATTGTTATTTTCCGTGTAATAGTTATTCGAAATTTTTCTTGTAATCGTAATTCAGTTTTTCCTTATAATAGTTAGTTTACGTTAAAACTGTTTTTACTTATTTTGGCTTTTTCGGAATTCATTTCTATTTTGTAAAACCGGTGATTACTTTTAATCACATTAACATCCTATATCCTTTCCCATGAGTTTTGCCAGACTTTGTTTTTCCCATTCCTCGAGCACGGTCACCGAGATGGTTCCCTGGAAACCTCTTTTCCCTATCTTTGAGTAGTGACTCGGGTTTTATTTTCATGAAGTGTAGAAACTTTATTTAATATCCATTCATGTCATATTATTTTACCCCTTGATACTTTGCATACATGTCTATAGATGAAGCTATTTCCTTGTTTATTTTTAAGGAGTCTTCCTTACTTACCTTGGCTTATCTTTAAAAGTAGCTACTTTGTTTATGCCTTCAGCGGTTACCCCGTATACTATTTAATCTTACTTGGGCAATTTTCTTTCCACCAAACATGATCTTATGTTGGCCTTTGATTCGCTCCTTTACTTGTCTAACCCATTGCTGTTTTCTCCTGAGTGTTTATGGCGCAAGATTTGCAAAATTCCTTAAAAAGCGGCTACTTACATCAGCTGGAGCTATATGAGCATGGACTTGTCATTTTACTTCAATGTAATAATATTTTCTATAATTTTTCTACTTTTTCCTAGCACTCTCTCTTTTTTGTGTTTCCCGATGCACTTTTTGCTCTCTGACTATCTTATACCCCTTTCTTTGGGAAATACAAGCTGTTCCTCAGGGGGTTATATAATTCTCGATGATATATCGAGCTTTGATTGCCAATACTTTGTTAGGCTCTAAGAAATTATTCATTTTCCGGTTCTATGTCGTACTAAGGAATTATTCAGTTTTTGAGGCTACGTTGGACTTTCAAAATTATTCAGTTGCCGAGCCTACGTCGGACTTACAAAATTCTTCTAAGGCTACTCCATATTTTCAATATTATTAAGTTTTTAGGCTACGTTGGATTTATGTAATTTTTTAGCTGCCCAGGCTATGTTAGACTTAATAAAATATTCAGTTGAAGAGGATACACCAAACATATAAAATTCATCAGTTACCAAGGCCACATTGGACTTACAAAATCATAAATTTCCACGGCTACATCAGACATATGCAATTCTTCTGTTGCCGAGGTTACGTCAGACTTACAAATTTCTTCAGTTTTGGATAGAAGCATATATTTCTCTTGGGTATACACCAACGTTAGCCGAGTTAAATGTGTACATGTCACCCATTTTTGCACATGATTTCGTTCTACAATTTTTTTGGGAAACCCCATACCTGGATTAAGTCTTTAGAGTCGGTTTTCCAAAGAAGATAGTGTTTTTTCCAGGAGTGCTGATCTTTTAGGCCAGAGGTGTATCTCTTTTTGATTTATGAGATCAATGCAAAAATTGGTCTTTATGGAAAGCTTTTTAATTTTTATTGATTTTCCAGGCCTGGAATCTATTGTCCGACCCCTTAGTCGGTGATCTTAGGGTTTCGGGAAAAGTTTTTTTACATTCTATCGACTTTTTCAAGTTGTGAATCCATTGACCGAACACCTAGCATATGACCGTAGGGAGCTAAGAAAAGTTTTCTATAGTCTGTCGACCTTTTCAGGTCAGGAATCCATGTGTTTTTGGTACCTTTAGAATAGATAAGATTGTATATCTGTGTTGCGAGGAATGTACCCTTTTTGGTCATTTCAATATAGACTGTCTTGAGTATTTGGATTTTTTTTTGCACTGTGTGTGATAAATTATTCATGAATTGCAAATTTGATGGCCATCTCCAATGTAACCCTTGAACATAATGATGAACTTTACTACTTCTGTAGTAGTTTGGTATATATGATCCTGCTAGATCATCCATTTTAGATGATATTTTTTAGCTGGGTAACCATTTTTTCCACTAGAAAAACGTATTTTGACAACTTTCGAGTTTCCCCGATTATATGAAAGTTTGTGATACCGCGGGTCCTATAGAGGAACTAATAGATGAAAAGGGAGCCAGTTTGGTTTTGTTTGTCATTTTGTAAACTTTTTTTCTCTTATGTTGTTTATGAATTCTTTTATTTTTTTCTTTATGTTGACTCTCAGTGTATTATTGTGATACAAGCATTGCTTTGGAAATTCATGAATCTTTCTCATGAAACCCATATTGTCTTTCTATGAGGCTCCACAGTTTTTTTACTAATTCCAGTCAACACAAGACTTAAGTTGGTCAATAAGGTGTTTCCTAATGAACAATTTGTTACTCTCAAACGCACTATCACCCCTTGGCATGCAGAATATAGATAACTTCATTGTTAGTGGATTATTCCCCATGGAATTATATCCACAAAAAATAAAGAAACTCCTCTACCATGTGATGTCTCTCTATTTGTGATGAATTAATCTAGCGTGGAGACATCATTTTAGGTGTATTTATTAGGATATAGGTCGATTTTACATGAATTATCACATTTTCATATTTCTCGTCTTGATTTGATTATTTATTATTTTTAGAGCATATTGGGTTTATTTGTTTATTTAGTGTGAAACTTTAAAGATATATAGTAATTAATTAGATGCCAAATCAAGTCTAAAGAGATAAAGGAGAGAAAATATGCATGCGAATTGAAGATAAAGGAAAGAAAGGATAAGTATGGAAAGATAAAGTTGCCAAGTAAATCTTAATTCTACCAGCCACGTCCAAAAAAGTGATCATAACTAAAAAACGGCAAGGAATTTGGAAGAATGGTCTAAAGAAAAGTGATAGAGCTTTCCGAGACGATCAGTTTCGATATAAAGAACGCGTCAAACGGAGTTGAAACGAAGACGTTACGACCAAAACAAAACAACGACAGTTTATTACTTTTTCTATATTTTAGGGTTACGAATTTGAGTTGGGCTAGAAGTCCAATAGTTGTCTTCCACTCCAAGAAAACGTTTTAGGGTTTCCTATGTTGGATTAATGCTTATATATTTGTCAATTTAAGTGTATAAACGTTAATCCGATCATGTTCTTTTAGGAGAAGCGGAAGAGACTTAGATTAATATAGAGGATTAACTAAGACTCTTCCCATTCCCTTTGAGAAGTGGAAAAAACAAGTTTTGTGAAGGATTTTGTCCCACGTAGGAGGTGAGTAAAAAAGTTTATCTACATAAATAAACTCACCTATGTATTCCTATTACAAGAGCTAGTCACTATGGAAGCTAAAAGGGAATAAGGATGCCTCCACACGCGCGCACCACCACCACCACCCACCCGCCCGGCCCGGCACTGGCACTGGCACCGGCGACGGCGACGGCGTGGGACGTGGGGAGTTGGGGAGTTTGGGGAGTCAAAAAATGAAAAATGAAAAATGAAAAATGAAAAATGAAAAATGAAAAATGAAAAATGAAAAATGAAAAATGAAAAATGAAAAATGAAAATGGATTTTCCTACCAGCTCTTACAGTGGTCGTTGACAATTCAAACTCAAACGTAGAGACAAGTCTCCACCAATCACACACACGTTAAAGAAGAAGAATATTATAGTAACTGTTACAAGGAGATAGTCAACACGTGGGAATATCAAAGTCAAGTCAACCAGCAGCTGTTACAGAATATAAAAAACGTGGAGATTAAAAGCCAATCAAATCCGTCAACCCAATCAAGTCAATCACGGGAGGTAATCATGTGACTTACTGGGGACGTTTCTGAATTGGTTTGATTCCTCACCTCTCCCCTATATAAAGAGCTCTCACTCCACCCATTCCAACTACAAAATACACCAGAAAGAAACAAACACTCTGCCTCACCTTCCTCTCTAAAAACGCTATAGTTATATTACGTTTTTCCGTTAGAGATACTAGTACGCCAGAATATCTTTTTAACAACCGTCGGTGACTGTTTTTGTTTTCCTTTCATTTCCGTGTAAGTGTATTTCATATTGCCGTGTAATTGTAACTCAATTTTTCATGTAATAGTCAGTTTACACTAAAATTGTTTTTTACTTCATTTGTCTTTCTTTGGAAACCATTTCTTTTGTTAAACCGGTTATTATTTTAATCACATCCTATATCCTATAAATACACCCTCTAATCAGTAGAAACACATCCTTGGCGAATCCTTAAGCCAAGAAAAGCTTACATCAAGAGAAGAGAAGTCTGGAAGGAGCTGAACACCATATCATGTCTTCACAAGCCTTTAAATTTGTAATTTTTTTTCTTTTCTTCTTCTAGTATGAACTAAATTACTTTTAGCTTGAGATTTAGCATATATGTATGAACCCTTGACTTGTTTTAACGTCTATCTAATTTGGGATACCATCGTATTTAAATTGAATTAATGTTTTATTCTTTGTTTTATGTGCTTTGATTTATTGTTTGTTTTCCTGCGACTGCATGCGTATAGGATTATCTTATAGTAGTTGGATGGTCACCCTGAAGGAGTGTCTAATTATTTAAACACCACATAAACGTCTAGTATACGGAATTATTCCTGACAATATTTACCTAATGATGTCTCCCTATTTGTTCTAATTCTTAGCCCATTGGAGACATCCTTTTAGGTGAATAAATGACTTATTTGATAGACTTTTAGGCCTAATTGATCATATTGCACTTCCTCCCCTTGGAAATTAACTATTTGCAGAATCTGAGCTTTTGTGCGTAAATTTGACTATTTTTAATGCAAAGTTAATTGGTTCTTGAATCTCATGAAAGACCAATCCAAGGAGAAGAAGTGAGAATAAAGTCTTAGTGTGTTTTAGAGTGTTAGGAATTGATTTCTAGTCGAGTTTCTATTTTTAGAGTACACTATCCTATTTCGATTTCTTGATTTATTGATTTATTCTATTTAAGCATATGCGGTTTAATTATTTATTTAATGTGAAGCTCTAAAAGATAAATGGTAATTACTTAGAGACCAAGTCAAGATAAAGATGAAAGGAAAGAAGATTTACATGGAAATAAGAAGATTTAGGGAAGATTTATTCAAAGGAGGAAAAGATAAAGCTGCCTTTTGAAATCTGAAAATCCAGCCACGTTTTAGAGATAAAATCATAATAAAAGATTGGCTTGGATTCTGGACGAGTGGTATGCACCAATAGAAAGAGCTTTCCAAGACAAGCAGTTTCATATAATGGAACTTCTCAAACGGATAAGTATTGAAAAAGATATGACCAAATCAAATCAGCAGCAAATCTTACCTTTCCTAGAATTTAGAGCTACGAATTTGAGAGTCTTTGACTTGTCTTCCACTTCAAGCAAAATTCGACCTATATTCCTCCAACACCTATAAATACACCCCTTAACCTCCTACTTTCACACACTTCAGAGAATTACAGAAGAGGCTTAAGGTTTTCAAGTCAGAGCACGAAGGATAGAAGAAGCTAGACGCTGGAGGAATCTTGTTCTTCCAACAATAGTCATTCTACCCTTTAGGTTTTTTATTTATCTCTTGTATTTTGAACATGAATTTCTTTTATTTAATGTTAGTCTTTAATTCCATCATGAGCTAAATTTCTTTATACTTGAGAATCACATAAAAGGGATGAACCTTAATTAATGAATCTATGTTTTGAATTTGGGATTGTTTAGATTTAAACTGAATTGAGTTTTAGGTATTGGATATTACTTTGTTTTCAATACTAATTCTTTTAGGAACAACTAGAATTAGCTTTTAGTATTTGGGCTATTCACTTTAGTGGCGAAGTGATCATCCGACAGGGGGGGTTTGAATACAGATCTAGGTAATACCCGTGTAATGTCCGTTATTGACCGTCAGGCTTAACTAGTTACATAGCCAAAGAGGTAAAATCATATCATCCGAAGAGCCATATTCGATCATAAGGTGTTTATGATACTTTAGGATAGTTTCTAGGTCTAACCGACAGGGGGCTAGGAGATATTAGAGTCCCGACTAATATTATAATTCCAATTCTGCCCTTAAACATAACATAGATTATATTGATTAAGTGGATTCCTTTGCGAGGATCAAGTATCTCCCTTATCTGAAGTCAGTCGTTATTTGCTTTATTTCCTTCCTGTTTATTTAATTTAGTCTTACTTTATTTGCATCTTTTATTTTACAAAAACCAAACAAAAATTATTATCTTCTGTTTAGCAATTATCTCTACTATCTGATTAATATTTGGGTTGAACCTAATCCGTCCCTGAGAACGAACTTGATTATCATATATTACTTAGGACAACCGTACACTTGCGGTTAAGTGGTTCCTTTATTTTTGCACTTAATTTTATAACACCCCAGGACCTACCAAGTTTTTGGGGCCGCTGCCGGGGACGGTAGCGTGTGACCCCGGTGTTAATCTTTTGTAGTTTAATTGTTAGTTTAGTTTTAGTTTTATTTTTCAGTTTTACGCTTTGGGTTGTTCTTGTTTTCTCAGATTTACAGGTTTTGGTTTATGCTTGGAGATATCGTGATCCTTCATAATCCCGAACGCCTATTACGAGAGAAAAACAAAAGAGATAAAGAAGCAAGAGAACAAGCAAAGCTAGAAAAAAGCAATGGCAGAAGATAATGCTCAAGATCCCGTCCTTCAGGATCTCGTGATTCAGTTGGATGAAAACGGTCTCCCAATAGCTCCACCGGTAGGAGTTCAATTACCAATTCCACCGGTAGGAGTTCAATTACCAGCTCCTCCCGGAAATCAACAACAAGTCAACAATAATGGCGGAGTACTTCAAGATCATGGACCGCAGATCTTTCAACCAAACAACCATGGACCTTTTCTTCTACCACCACTAGGACTCCGTCCTCCTGCAATTCAAGGAGTTCGATTCAGACCAGACGTAGGGATGATTAACCAGTTTACAACCGTTGGACAGTATAGTGGTGCAGCTCGTGAAGATCCTATTCGTGTTATGTACAAGTTTATGCAAATCTGTGATGCATATGTCACCCCTGGAGTACCCCAAGAACAAATGTACTTTCATATGTTTCCATTCTTCCTCACCGGAGGAGAAAGTGAGTGGTATGATCAACAGCCACACAACACGATTGTGTCTTGGGATCAACTTCAGACAGCCTTTTTAGATAGGTACTATCCTCAAAGTGTTCGACTTAGCGGGCAATTAGATATTGCTTATTTTCGCCAAGAGCCAGGAGAAACTGTAGGTGCTCCATGGACTCGTTTTCAAACATTATTACGCAAGTGCCCATTACATGGGTACTCTCTTGAATTACAACTTGGAATATTTTATCGAAGTTTAGGTGATGTTGCAAAAGATAAAATCGATACTATGTGCCAAGGTGGTCTCATGATGGTCACAACGGATCAAGCTCTGATTATCATGGACCGAATTGTGATGAATGAAATGAGTTGGCAATCCTCGAAATCATCGGTTAGAGCTTCGGAAAGAGGTACTTTGAATTTGGATACAGAAACCGCTTTGAACGCTAAGATTGCCGCACTTGAGAACAAGCTGAAACAATTATCTATGTCGAATAAAGCTGGGGTAAATGTTGTTAATGAACCAGAATTATGTTCTTGTTGTGGAGGAGATGATCATGGCTGGGAAGAATGTGCCAACAACCCAGAATCCGTATACTTCGTTAATCAGCGAGGTAACTATTCAGGTGGTCAAGGGTATGGAAATCAAAACAGAAATCATCCAGGCTTTCAGTATTCAAATCCACAAGGGGTAGCCAATCCTGGAACTTATCAACAAAGGTCTCAAGGGAACAATTATCAGTTTCGAACGCAAAACCAATACCAAGGAAATTTACCTAGAGCCGATCAAGACGCGTATGCCGACACATTAGCTCAAAAAGCACTTCCCTCTCGACCTCAAGAAGGCGCGACTACCGCAAGTGAATTAGCACTTACTTTGACGTAATACATGTCCCATGCAGAAAAGAGGTCGGAGATAATTGAAAACCAGCTATCTCGATTCATGGAGGAAACCCACAAGAGAGAAAATAGGATAGAAGAAACATTAAACTCTCATTCCGCTTCGTTAAAAGTCGTAGAGACTCAAATATCAAAGATCGCCAGTAGTTTAAATGTTCGAGGTCAAGGCCAACTTTCAACTGATACGGAGGTTCCTAAACAATACGAAGCTTGTAACGCTATCTCACTCAGAAGTGGTAAGCAATTGCAACCACCACCTTTCCCGGTTATGAAAGAAAAAGAAGTGATTAGAAAAGAAAAACCGTTAGAGGAGGTGGAAGAGAAGGACGAAGAACCTGAAGTGGTAGAAGTGGAGAAGATTCCGGAAAATCCAAAGAAGAAAGATGTTACAGAAACCCGTCCTCCTCCACCATTCCCCTCCAGAGTTCAGAAGAAAGGAGATACTGCTGAATATGAAAGATTCATGAACATGGTGAGTAAGCTCAATATTACTATACCTTTCTTAGAGGCTATCAAGGGGGTACCAAAATACTTGAAATTCCTGAAAAGAGCTCTCACAAACAAACGACGGTATCTTGAGAATGAAATGGTGGGCTTGCCAGAAGAATGCAGTGCGATATGTCAGAGTAAGTTACCACCGAAGTTACTTGATCCTGGGAGCTTTACTATTCCCATATCCATTGGTAATGAGTGGCAAGCGAAAGCTTTATGCGATTTGGGAGCGAGTATTAATCTTATGCCCAAATCAGTTTTTGAAAAGTTGAAGATAGGAGACGCAAGACCAACTTATATGGTCTTGCAAATGGCTGACAGATCCCTCGTGCATCCAGAGGGAAGAGTAGAAAATGTCCTCGTCAAGGCAGGTACGTTAATTTTTCCAGTTGATTTCGTTATACTTGACTACGACGCGGATAGGAATGTCCCCATTATTTTGGGAAGACCATTCCTAGCCACGGGGCGTACTATAATTGATGTAGAGAATGGAGAATTAACGATGCGAATCCAAGACGAGGAAGTGAAGTTTAACGTGTTCAGACCAATGAAGTTTCCGGAATCCAAGGAGGAGTGCTTCCGGATGGATGTGATTGAACAAGAGCCAACCAAGGTTGTGGGAATCTTAGGAATGGAGGAAAAAAAGCTCAGAAAGAAACCACCTAACATAAATCCTCCATATCCTAAGAAAAATCCACACCTTGACCATGCTAAAAAGAAAGAAAAGGTGCGAGCAACGAAGGTTCCAAAAGAACCTAAGAAAGAAAGAAAGAAGAGGGAGTTCAGTGTAGGCGAAGAGGTCGCAATGAAGAAGCCTGATCCCCCTCCGAAAGCGCGCAAAGCCAAGAGTTCTTGGCAAGGACCGTTCATGGTCACAAGGGTTATCTCTGATCAGTTGATGGTAATAAAAGCTAAGGGATGCAAGTTCCGTATAGCAAACATTGATGACCTCACTCACTGCTGGGGAGGTTACGTAAAATAATGATTCGAGAGGTACCCCGTCGAGCTTAACGACGTTAAACAAAATCCAATTCATTGTATATTAGTTTATTGCTTTAAGTTTTTCAATTCCTAGTGTATAATTCTAAGTTAGAGTCGAGTTTTAGTGTCTACTTTTAAGAAATGAGAAGGGTATTGTGTTAATGGTGCAGGAATCGAGTTTGGGGTGCTAGGAGAATTTTTTTTTTTGGAAAAATCAAGGCTGGCGCGGACTACCCCCGCGGTGTACCCCCTATACCGCAGGGATGTACCACGCCCCAAAAACCCGTACCATGGGTCGCGCACCACGGGTCTTATCCAGAAGCAAGAAAAAAACAGAAGCTGATAGCCGCGGTGCACCGCGCCCTATACCGCACGCCCAAAACGCGTGCCACGGGGTATGTACCGCGGGTTTTTTGACGGAGCACGTGTGGACTACCCCATGCACCGCACCCCTGCACCGCAGGGCAAAAACGCGTGCCACGGGGTGCTAGCACGGGTACAAGGCAGAAGCGAGAAAAATCACACCAGCAGTGCTGCGGTGTACCACGCGGTATACCCCATGCACCGCAGGGATGCACCTCGCCAGGCGGTTTGTGAAGAGTTCAAAGCCCAGTCAACTTCTAACCTTATGGAGATAAACCCTAGCCTCTTCCAAACGAATTTTCCAGCTCCCAACTCTATAAAAACACCTTGAAGCTTGATTAAACCTCCACAACAAACACATTAACATCATCAAATCTCTCCTCCATCCTCCACAAACACATCTTCTTCATCAAATCCATCACAAAACACCATTAACACCTTCAAGATCATCAAGCTTCAAAGAATTCTTCCAAGTGCAATCAAGAAACCACCTTCCTTCATATAATCCAAGCAAGAAACTCAGGCTACACCAAGTTCTCTTAACTTTATTCTACCCTTGGTATAACTTGAGTTTGGGGTCAATTCAACCATGACCAACAGAATAGATGCTATGGATTATAAGAGGAAGTGTTACACGCTAGGGAAGAACAAGAATTTTCCTGGTTCTACAATTAAAAAGGCCATCAATCTTGATGAGCCTACTGAGAAACAACAAGAAGAGGCACCTGCATCACCACAACACAAGAAATTCACAGCAAGGATGAAGGTACCATCAAAGCCTGAAGAAAAGACACCAATCCAAGATCAAGGTTCTTCTTCTTCTCCGAATGATTCTTACACACCCCCATGGGCTATCAAACATCAACAACAAATTGATCATCTAAGAAAACAAGTCTTAGCACTTTGGGAGGAAATTGGCAAGATGAATTCAACAAAGAGTAAGGTAACTTTGAACATGGATATTGATAATAATTCTTCGGAGGAGGAGGAGGATATGATGGATCTTTATGGCCGGGTACCTCGTTCTAATTCTTCTTCTTAATTGATGGTAGGCACTAGGTAGTTTAGTTTTTATTTTTATTGCTTTATTGAGTCTTTTTCGAGTCGTGGGGACACGACTCACTTTTGAGTTTGGGGTGGGGTTCGTTGCCTCATCCCAATATTTTGTGTTTTACATGCTTTCAATAAAATTAATCTTAGGGTTGCAATGACTGTAGAGAATTTTAAATGCCCCCATCAAGCATGCTTTTTATGAGTTAATGATAGAAAATAGTTGACTTTAGGAGTTAGTATGAAGCTGAACTTTAATTGCATGCAAATATGAAGTAATTGATAGGAAAAATTAATAATCAATGCAAAAGAAGTAAACTTGTGCTTAAGGATAATAGGTGGTGTGTAGAACGTGAGATCTAAATGAGTAGAGAACCCACTTAGGTATGAACTAGAGATAAATTGTGTAGATAGGAAGATGATAGAGGCAGTTCTTTGTTAGCCCTTTGAATCCTTTTTGGCCTTCTATCCCTGAATTAATTTTATCCTTCTCAAACAAATTTTTAGCCTTTAAGCCTTTCTTTTGTCGCCACATTATAAGCCAACATCCCTTTAGATTATTAGGCATGACCATATGACCCGCACTTGAATCACGATCCTGAGACTTCCTGTCTTGAGCTTGAGTTTGGGGTGGTGGGTCCACTATATGGGAATTTACATTGGGTTGGGATTTTTGAGCTTATCAATGATGCTCTGTGCTATAAATGATGATGATTCACAGGTTTGTTGTATTGTAACCCTTTGCCGGGGTAATAGTGAATGGAAAAGAAGCTTCGAGCTCAAGTTATGAATAGGCATAACTATGAAAAATAGCATGATATCTCAACACCAAAAAGGGAGTCATGGCTATACAAAAAGAAAAAAAATGAATGATTTGAAAAGAAATTATATTCGGACCAGTAAAGTGGAAATTTTTAAGTGAATCATCCTTGGTGCTTATTGGGTTAATTTGGGGACGCTAATTAAGCGCGTCAATTGGGTTGAGTGAGAACGTTATTCGAGTGTAAACTCAAGCTCTTGGACAGTTTGTTGATGGTAAGTGAGGAGAGAGCCAAAAGCTCACTTCAAATTTACCAAATATACATACCATACCGTCCTTAAGCCTATGCTAAAGCCGTAAAGTCCTCGTGATTCCTAGATGCACAGTGAGTTAATAAGGAATATTCTAAGTGGAGCGTTCAAAGCAAGTAAAGATCGAGGAACACCCTATAGCCACCATCTTGAGATAAGTAATAAGCGTAACCTTCTAGCATTGTGAAATTAATTTTGGATTGATATAATTTTGTGTTTGATTTTGCATGATATGTGTATGTGGATATTAATTCCTAGATTAGACTATATGAGATTTATTTTAAGTTGTGCTTTGGGAATATTTACTAGATTCTACCTTCTGCATTCACCTAAAAGGCCTTTGTTTTTATTTTACTTTGTCGGGACGACAAAGGTTTGAGTTTGGGGTCTTGATGTCTCCCAATTTTTTCTAATTCTTAGCCCATTGGAGACATCCTTTTAGGTGAATAAATGACTTATTTGATAGACTTTTAGGCCTAATTGATCATATTGCACTTCCTCCCCTTGGAAATTAACTATTTGCAGAATCTGAGCTTTTGTGCGTAAATTTGACTATTTTTAATGCAAAGTTAATTGGTTCTTGAATCTCATGAAAGACCAATCCAAGGAGAAGAAGTGAGAATAAAGTCTTAGTGTGTTTTAGAGTGTTAGGAAGTGATTTCTAGTCGAGTTTCTATTTTTAGAGTACACTTTCCTATTTCGATTTCTTGATTTATTGATTTATTCTTTTTAAGCATATGCGGTTTAATTATTTATTTAATGTGAAGCTCTAAAAGATAAATGGTAATTACTTAGAGACCAAGTCAAGATAAAGATGAAAGGAAAGAATATTTACATGGAAATAAGAAGATTTAGGGAAGATTTATTCAAAGGAGGAAAAGATAAAGCTGCCTTTTGAAATCTAAAAATCCAGCCACGTTTTAGAGATAAAATCATAATAAAAGATTGGCTTAGATTCTGGACGAGTGGTCTGCACCAATAGAAAGAGCTTTCGAAGACAAGAAGTTTCATATAATGGAACTTCTCAAACGGATAAGTATTGAAAAAGATATGACCAAATCAAATCAGCAGCAAATCTTACCTTTCCTAGAATTTAGAGCTACGAATTTGAGAGTCTTTGACTTGTCTTCCACTCCAAGAAAAATTCGACCTAGGTTCCTCCAACACCTATAAATACACCCCTTAACCTCCTACTTTCACACACTTCAGAGAATTACAGAAGAGGCTTAAGGTTTTCAAGTCAGAGCACGAAGGAGAGAAGAAGCTAGACGCTGGAGGAATCCTGTTCTTCCAACAATAGTCATTCTACCCTTTAGGTTTTTTATTTATCTCTTGTATTTTGAACATGAATTTCTTTTATTTAATGTTAGTCTTTAATTCCATCATGAGCTAAATTTCTTTATACTTGAGAATCGCATAAAAGGGATGAACCTTAATTAATGAATCTATGTTTTGAATTTGGGATTGTTTAGATTTAAACTGAATTGAGTTTTAGGTATTGGATATTACTTTGTTTTCATTACTAATTCTGTTAGGAACAACTAGAATTAGCTTTTAGTATTTGGGCTATTCACTTTAGTGGCGAAGTGATCATCCGACAGGGGGGTTTGAATACAGATCTAGGTAATACCCGTGTAATGTCCGTTATTGACCGACAGGCTTAACTAGTTACATAGCCAAAGAGGTAAAATCATATCATCCGAAGAGCCATATTCGACCATACAGGTGTTTATGATACTTTAGGATAGCTTCTAGGTCCACCCGACATGGGGCTAGGAGATATTAGAGTCCCGACTAATATTATAATTCCAATTCTGCCCTTAAACATAACATAGATTATATTGATTAAGTGGATTCCTTTGCGAGGATCAAGTATCTCCCTTATCTGAAGTCAGTCGTTATTTGCTTTATTTCCTTCCTGTTTATTTAATTTAGTCTTTACTTTATTTGCATCTTTTATTTTACAAAAACCAAACAAAAATTATTATCTTTTGTTTTGCAATTATCTCTACTATCTGATTAATATTTGGGTTGAACCTAATCCGTCCCTGAGAACGAACTTGATTATCATATATTACTTGGGACAACCGTACACTTGCGGTTAAGTGGTTCCTTTATTTTTGCACTTAATTTTATAACACCCCAGGACCTACCACCTAACTAGATAACCATAGGGTTTATTTTAATCACCAATCATCATTAGTAGGCCAGACTGCACCTAGGACCCTAGTAGCGCAGGATAACCCTATTCGAGTCCCCTCTTGATTGTGAGGTCGCCGCTCTAGTTCTCTCTCCGGGTATAAGGAGGAATTTCCTGGTTATTGCAATTCTCCATGATTCACCCTTACATGTTTAGAATAAACAAGGCTAGTGGGGATTACTTGCTAGTTTCTCGAGGTAAACTCTCATACTATCTTCTCCTCGTATTTAATTTGTTGTCTCTACTTTATTAATTTAATTTTTCTACTTACAAAAACCAAACGAAAATGTATTTAGTCTTATATTTTCTTGCGTATTATTAATCGAGCTTTGATATTTACACTTGATAATTTGCATAAGTTCTCTCTAATTTTCGTAGTCTCCGAGGAACAAATCTTATTTATCATTAAAACTTGCATAAGTCATGTATATTTGCAGAACCATGCTAGGATAGGGTGTTTATTTCGCACTTATTTATATCATATTTTTATCACACCCTAGTCGACCCCACCATGCAACATAATATTTCTGAGAGGATCCATATGTACAAAAGGTGCATAGTTATTAGATGGTTTTAAGGTGATTTCTAGAGAGTGAAATTTGTTTAATGATAGGAAGTTGTCACGACTCCCCTTATGGATGTCATTTGAAAGGCAATAGAACATTGGAAAATATATTTCAATTTGTGTTGTATTGGCCTTCCATTCATAAGGACTTTCTTGAGTATGTGAAATAGTGTAAGAGGTGCCAGGTCACCAAGATTGTATCATGAACAGATTATATGCCGCTCAATAATGTCTTGGAATCATATATCTTTATTTTTTGTGGATTGATATCATGGGACCATTTTTTTCATCTTACGGTAACGATTAGGTTTCTAAATGGGTTGAAGTTGTATGATTAGCAACGAATGATGTGAAAGTTATTGTCAAGTTTCTCAAGTCACACATTTTTCTAGGTGTGCCCTTATCAAGTTCTAATAAGCGACAAGGTTACTTACTTTATGAGTATCATGTTATCAGCTGTTCTTCATAAGTATAGGGTGAAACACCGAGTGTCCACCGCATATCATTAACTAATAAATTATCAAGACGAGCACTCTATAAGAGAGATCACATTAATTCTAGAGAAGATAGTTGGAACAACTAGGAAGAATTGGTAAAAAAACTTGATGACACTCTTTGAGCATATAGAACAACTTTCAAGACACCAGTGAACACATCTCCATATCATATGGTATATTTTAAACCTTTTTCACCTCCCAAATGAGTTAGCTATTGATGCATATTAGGATATCAAGGAACTGAACATGGATGAGAAGCTAGCAGGGGATCAGAGAATGATGTAGTTGAATGAGCTTGATGAGTTTTGATTTCATGCTTACGAGAATGCAAAACTCTTTAAAGGGAAAATCAAGAAGTGACATGATAACGAAATTCGTGAGAAGAAGTTCGAAGTATGAAGACATGATATAAATACAACTCCAAGTTCTCGAACTATCCTGGAAAGTTGAGATCAAGTTAGTCGAGTCCGTTCATTTTCGCCAAGGTCACACCTCATGGAGATATTAAGGTAGAACATCTAACCAATCACCAAACCTTCATGGTAAACATAATCAATTGAAGATCTATTACAGAGGTGATCATGAGAAGAAATAAGAGTTGGAGTATTACCTAGATGCACCATAAACTTGAGGTATTATATCAAACTTTGAACATCGTTAAATCAAAGTGTTAGTGGAAGACTGATGTTTCCTCTTTTGTGATAGATTAATCTTATCACGAGACATCTTTTTATGGGTTTATTGGATTTAAGTGAGGGATATTCAACATATATTGAATTCTTATCTTATTTTTGACATTTGGCTATTTTTAAAGCTTTTGTACCTTTATTGCGCGTTTAGTGTGTATATTTTAGATACATGGTTATCATTACACACCAAGATGATAATTAGAAGTCAATAAGTCGAGTCCAAACACAATCCAAGGCGATGAAAGAGCAAAATGTCACTTTGTTAAAGTTAGAGCATTTACCATCAAAATCTTGATGTCGCCTGATTCAATCATATCAATTGATTAGCCAGATCTTTCAAAAATTTACCTTTTATTTGGATAGAACTTAGAGTAAGAGGCACGTGAGAAGTGATAGAAGTCATTTCAGAGTTAAGATTAAAAGGTTATGCAAATATTTCCATTGGGGCTCGAATCAGTCCAACAATAAAGAGAAACAGGTTCGGGCTATAAAGAAAAATGGATACAATAAGATTTGTGTGGATCATTCTAATAAATAACCCACTTTTATGCATCCGTTTGGTACTTTTTCTGTAATTTCTAGGGGTTCTTAAGTGAAAATATTCGTTGAAAATTCCTGCAAAGCTTCTTATATATCCTAATTTGTTTCTAAATCCAATGTTGTCCACAATGGAGTTATATTTGGAAGCAACATAAATCATTTAGCATTACTATAAAAAAAGATACAGTAAATGTTATAAACTTTATTTGTTCTAATTACTACATATGAAACTAACACTAACATGGTAATCACGGATGTAGTAAGAATATATGGTGATCTTCCCTTATTAAATTTAAAGTATTTATATAGTACAACAAACCAAGCAACATATTAGATGGAAAACTTGTCTTGAAAATTATTCATCATACGCTTGGTGTCTTTATCCTCTTCAATAAAATATGGTTATTTCAAATGATGATTTTGTGAATGCTAGCACTTTAAACCCGCCTAGATGTATGGGTTAAGACACATATTAGAACTATTATGCTACTGGGTTAGGCTTGCTCCCCGCTACGACTAATTACTTTTCATGCTTTCTTTTAATGCATATATGTAGTAACAATGTGTGATCATAAAGTAGATAATATAAAACCACTGGGACTAGCTCAGTGGCCAGGACCCTGTCTCTCAACTAGGAGGTACAGGGTTCGAATCCCCTCAGTCGTGTTATTTCTTGAGCCCTTAAAGGGGGTAAGCAAGGGGTGCATGGTTCGAGTCTCCTCCTTGAACATGGGTAACCTAGTTCTGATTAAGTGGGAGTATGCATGAGGAGGCGTGTATATTTCCTATGGGATTAGTCGTGGTGCGCGTAAGCTGGCCCGGACACCCATACATCGAAAAAAAAAAGTAGATAATATAACATATATAGTTATCTCTCAATACTAATATTGTAAATAAATGGAAATGGATCTCAGAATCCAAACACATTTTAATATTAATACGAATAATATATATGATGTTTAGTACAAATTTATATTAAGTTTGAGACAAGCTTTAACTATAGTCAAAATCACACACAATTAATTAAAAGTGTATCAAAATTTATAAATAATTGAAAAAGACAACTTTTTCACAACTCGTTTTTTTAGTGACGAGGAATAGATAAGCATAGTTGTATGTCATTAATTTACATGAATAAAGTAAAGTTTCACAATTAATATTCCACCTTTTGATAGTTTGACTACATCATTAAAATTACCTCCCAAAATAAATGCGTAAGACTATACCGTCGTAATGATATTTAACCCCTATATAAACCATTCATCAAGTCTATTCTAAAATATATCAGTTTGAGCTTCAATAGTTTTTGTGTAAAGAATATGAATCCCAACAATGAAAGATTGTATCCGTGTAAGTATTGCTACAGAGTGTTTAACAGTGGAGAAGCACTAGGTGGGCATCAAAATGCCCACAGAGAGGAGAGAGCGATCAAGAGAAGTGAAAATTAGAAGACATTGGGTGAGAAAAACGCACAACCAACCATACATCCTCGTCCTAACTATCATCCCATCCCGACAATTCTTTTCTTTCCCCCATTCCCATCCAATAGGGTAATAGGAAACTCGTCTATAAGAGGAGCCGCAAATGGAGGTCCTTCAATTGCAAGTCCTTCATCTTTAGGTCATTCAGCTGAAGGTGTAATGATGCCGACGAGCAACAACAAATATGAAGAATCAGGCGTTGATTTAACACTCAAGCTTTCATAACAACCTTTCTCATGACATGGTTTTTTTTATTAATATAATTTATGTTTGAGTCAGTTGAATTATCTTCCTTCATTTGAATTTGTATTATTTTGTTTTTTTAATGAATTATGACTCCTATCGGTTTATAGTTATTAATATAGAATTTTTATTGAAAGACATCAAATTAGTCAGTTAACTTAATTTAAATATCATTCAAATAAATGTATTAATTTATATTTGTGTTCAACGAAATCAAATATAATAATGAGAATTATGGGAAAAGGATTACATATGTCACGTGAGTATTTTTTCGTTGATATAAAGTTATATTGTGTTAAACATCACATTTGAGAGGTTTTTATTTGTAGTTATTGTGGGGCTAATAGTGTAGGGTCAAGACGAGGTATACAATAGACGAAAATATAATGACACAATAAATATAGACAAATGGTTTAAAATTATATAAACCATCAATATTATTTGTCTATTTGATGGTCAAATAAAAATCGCTCAATTAATTTGGAAACCCTTACAATTATTTCTTTACAAAATAAGCAAGATAAAAATATTTAACTAATTTTCGATGGTTAAACATTGATTATCAAGATACATATATATATATATATATATATATATAATTAATATATTTTTATTAAAATCATATAATATATGTCAATAATATAATTTTTATTTAAATAACAATTAATTTCTAGATCCTTTATTTAATTTATTATTTTTTATAAGTTAATTACATTTAACCAATTACAAATTACTTACTATTGACGAGCTTCTTCTAAGAGGGGAAAGCTTAATGATGACCTAAGCATGCTCGCGGATTTATATCCGTAATGGAACCTTTATCATCCAACATGGAGGCTTTTGACGCAGATAAGTCTTCAGTAATGGATGAAATTCATGGATGTGATTAGGTTAAGAAAGAACTTGAGTCCAAAGTATCTGCAAAATGAAGTGACCATATTTTAGAACAAGGTGACTTGTCATTCTCAAATCCTCGAAGAAGCCAAGTCTAAGGTTGTTGCAGAAAACCCGTCTTCAGACAAATTTGAATAGACATTGTTACATTATTTAGCTATGTTAGTGAATGCAAAAAGATGTATTACTTCCAATATACCCAATATAGGGGTAATACCTATGATGTAAACAACTTTCGAGTTTCCCCGATTATATGAAAGTTTCTAATACTGCGGGTCCTATTGAGGAACTAATAGATGAAGAGGGAGTCGGTTCGATTTTGTTCGTCATTTTGTAAAAAAAAATTTCTCTTATGTTTTTTATGAATTCTTTTATCTTTTTTCTTTATGTTGACTCTTAGTGTATTATTGTGATACAAGCATTGCTTGAGAATTCATGAATCTTTCTCATGAAACCCATATTGCCTTTCTATGAGGCTCCACTGTTTTTTACTAATTTCAATCAACACAAGACTTAAGTTGGTCAACAAGGTAATTCCTAATGAAAAATTTGTTACTCTCCAACGCACTGTCACCCATTGGCATGCAGAATATAGATAACTTCATTTTTAGTGGATTACTCCCCATGGAATTATATCCACAAAAAAGAAAGAAACTCCTCTACCATGCAACATAATATTTCTGAGAGGATCCATTTGTACAAAAGGTGCATAGTTATTAGATGGTTATAAGGTGATTTCTAGAGAGTGAAATTTGTTCATGATAGGAAGTTGTCACGACTCCCATTATGGATGTCATTTGAAAGGCTATAGAACATTGGAAAAACTACTTCAATTTGTGTTGTATTGGCCTTCCATTCATAAGTACTTTCTTGAGTATGTGAAGTAGTGTAAGAGGTGTCAGGTCACCGGAATTGTATCATGAACATATTATATGCCGCTCAATAATATCTTAGAAGCATAGATCTTTATTTTTTTGTGGATTGATATCATGGGACCATTTTTTTCATCTTACGGTAACTAATACATTTTGTTAATCGTATATTAGGTTTCTAAATGGGTTGAAGTTGTATGATTAGCGACGAATGATGTGAAAGTTATTGTCAAGTTTCTCAAGTCACACATTTTTTGAGGCATCCCCTTATCAAGTTCTAATAAGTGACAAGGTTACTTACTTTATGAGTATCATGTTATCATCCGTTCTTCATAAGTATAGGGTGAAACACCGAGTGTCCACCACATATCATTCACTAATAAATTATCAAGACGAGCTCTCTATACGAGAGATCACATCAATTCTAGAGAAGATAGTGGGACCAACTAGGATGGATTGGTAAAAAAACATGATGACACTCTCTGGGCATATAAACAACTTTCAAGACACCAGCGAACGCATCTCCATATAATATGGTGTATTTTAAACCTTTTTCACCTCCCAAATGAGTTAGCTATTGATGCATATTAGGATATCAAGGAACAGAACATGAATGAGAAGGGAGCAGGGGAACAGAGAATGATGTAGTTGAATGAGCTTGACGATTTTTGGTTTCATGCTTACGAGAATGCAAAACTGTATAAAGGGAAAATCAAGAAGTGATATGATAACGAAATTCGCGAGAAGAAGTTCAAAGTATGAAAACAGGATATAAATACAACTCCAAGTTCTCGAACTATCCTGGAAAGTTGAGATCTAGTTAGTCGAGTCCGTTATTTTTCGCCAAGGCCACACCTCATGGAGATATTAAGGTAGAACATCTAACCAATCACCAAACCTTCATGGTAAAAATAATCAGCTGAAGATCTATTACAGAGGTGATCATGAGAAGAAATGAGAGTTGAGTATTACCAAGATGCACCATAAACTTGAGGTATTATATCAAACTTTGAACAACGTTAAATCAAAGTGTTAGTGGGAGACTAATGTTTCCTATTTTTTGATAGATTAATCTTATAATGCGACATCTTTTTGTGGGTTTGTTGGATCTAAGTGAGGTATTATTCCCTAATATTCAACATATATTGAATTCTTATCTTATTTTTGACATGTTGCTACTTTTAAAGCTTTTGTACCTTAACTGTGTGTTTAGTGTCTATATTTTAGATACATGATTATCATTACACACCAAGATGATGAGGAGAAGTCAATAAGTCGAGTCCAAACCCAATCCAAGGCGTTGAAAGAGAAAAATGTAACTTTGTTGAAGTTTGAGCATTTACCATCAAAATCTTGATGTCGCTTGATTCAATCACATCGATTAATTAGTCAGATCTTTGGAAAAAATTACCTTTTATTTGGATAGATCTTGGAGTAAGTGGCACGTGAGAAGTGATAGAAGTCATTTCAGAGTTAAGATGAAAAGGTTATGCAACTATTTCCATCGTGGCTCGAATCAGTCCAACAATAAAGAAAAACGGGTTTGGGCTATAAAGAAAAATGGATATAATAAGATTTGTGTGGATCATTCTAATAAAAATGCGTCCGTTTGGAACTTTTTCTGTAATTTCTAGGGGTTCTTATGGGATAATATTCGTTGAAAATTCCGGCATAGCTTCTTATATATCCTAATTTGTTTCTGAATCCAAGTTGTCCACAATGGGGTTATATTTTGAAGCAACATAAATCATTTAACATTACCATAAAAAAGATACAGTTAATGTTATACACTGTATTTTTTATAATTATTACATATAAAACTAACACTAATATGGTAATCACGGATGTAGTAAGAATATATGGTGATCTTCCCTTAGTAAATTTAAAGTATTTGTATAGTACAACGAACCAAGCAACATATTGGATGGAAAAGACTTGTCTTGAAAATTATTCATCATACGCTTGGTGTCTTTATCCTCTTCAATAACATATGGTTATTTCAAATGATGATTACCTGCCTAGATGTATGGGTTAAGACGCATATTAGAATTATTATGCTAGTGGGTTAGGCTTGCTCCCTGCTACGACTAATTACTTTTCATGCTTTATTTTAATGCATATATATGTAGTAACAATGTGTGATCATAAAGTAGATAATATAAAATATATAGTTATTTCTCAATACTAATATTGTAAATAATTGGAAATGGATTTCAGAATCCAAACACATTTTAATATTAATACGAATAATATATATGATGTTTAGTACAAATTTATATTAAAATTGAGACAAGCTTTAACTATAGTCAAAATCACACACAATTAATTAAATGTGTATCAAAATTAATAAATAATGAAAAAGACAACTTTTTCACAACTCGTTTTTTTAGTGACGAGGAATCGATAAGGATAGTTGTATATCACTATTTTACATGAATAAAGTAAAGTTTCACAATTAATATTCCACCTTTTGATAGTTTGACTACATCATTAAAATCACCTCCCAAAATAAATGCGTAAGACTATACCGTCGTAATGATCTTTAACCCCTATATAAACCATTCATCAAGTCTATTCTAAAATATATCAATTTGAGCTTTAATAGTTTTTGTGTAAAGAATATGAATCCCAACAATGAAAGATTGTATCCGTGTAAGTATTGCTACAGAGTGTTTAACAGTGGACAAGCACTAGGTGGGAATCAAAATGCCCACATAGAGGAGAGAGCGAGCAAGAGAAGTGAAAATGGGAAGGCATTGGGTGAGAAAAACGCACAACCAACCATACATCCTCGTCCTAACTATCATCCCATCCCGACAATTCTTTTCATTTCCCCATTCCCAGCCAATAGGGTAATAGGAAATCCGTCTATAAGAGGAGCCACAAATGAAGGTCCTTCAATTGCAAGTCCTTCATCTTTAGGTCATTTAGCTGAAGGTGTAATGTTGAGCAACAACGATTATGAAGAATCGGGCGTTGATTTAACATTTAAGCTTTGATAACAACCTTTCTCATGACATGGTTATTATTGTTCTTTTATTGTTATAATTTATGTTTGAGTAAGTTGAATTATCTTCTTTAATTTGAACTTGTATTAATTTGTGTTTTAATGATTAATGACTCCTATCATTTTATAATTAATTAATCTAGAATTTTTTATTGAAAGACATCAAATCAGTAAGTTAGATTAATTTAAATATTCAAATAGATGTATTAACTTATATTTGTGTTCAACGAAATCAAATAAAATTATGAATACTATGGGAAAAGGATTACATATGTCACTTGACTATTTTTTCGTTGATGTAAAGATATATTGTGTTAACATCACATTCGAGAAGATATTTCTTGGAGTGGATTTGGGGCTAAAAGTGTAGGGTCAAGACCACGTATACAATAGACGTAAATATAATGACACAATAAATATAGACACATGGTTTAAATTATATAAACCCTCAATATTATTTATCTATTCAACAGTCAAATAAAAATCACTCAGTTAATTTGGAAACCCTAACAATTATTTCTTTACAAAATAAAAAATTATAAAAATATTTAACTAATTTTTTATGTTTAAACATTGATTATCAAGATAGATAAATAGATTTTTTATCATTAATATATTTTTATTAAACTTTTCTCATATAATATTTGTCAATAATATAATTTTTATTAAATAACAATAAATTTCTAGATCCTTTATTTAGTTCATTATTATTTTTTAAGTTAATTACATTTAACCAATTTTAAATTACATACTATTGACGAGCTTCTTCTAAGAGGGGAAAGCTCAAAGATGACCTAAGCATGGTCAGAGATTTAAATCCATAATGGATCCTTTATAATCCAACATGGAGGCTTTTGATATGGATAAGTATTCATTAATGTATGAAATTCATGGATGTAATTAGGTTAAGAAAGAACTCGAGTCCAAAGTATCTGCAAAATGAAGTGACCATATTTTAGAACAAGGTGACTTGTCATCCTCAAATCCTTGAAGAAGCCAAGTCTAAAGTTGCTGAAGATAATCCGTCTACAGACAAATTTGAGTAGACATTGTTGAAGTATTTAGCTCTGTTAGTGTATGCAAAAAGATGTATTGCCTACAACATACCCAATATAAGGGATATGACCTATGTTGTAAACAACTTTCGAGTTTCATTGATTATATGAAAGATTCTGATACTGCGGGTCCTTTAGATGAATTAATAGATGAAGAGGGAGTCGGTTCGGTTTTGTTAGTCATTTTTGTAAACCTTTTTTCTTATGTTGTTTATGAATTCTTTTATTTTTTTCTTTATGTTGACTCTCGGTGTATTATTGTGATACAAGCATTGCCTGGGAATTCATCCCATGTATACTCATTCGTGAATCTTTCTCATGAGACCCACATTCCTATTCTATGAGGATACACTGTTTTGTTACTATACTTATAATGATTTATGGATTTTGATTTATATAAATCATAAATATGCATTATTTTTTATTGGGTTGTCTACGTGGAAATAGTTTTAACATCATGTTTAAATAAAACAATTGGCCCCCGTTTCTATTCCTAGGATTATTTTTCCCTTAAAGAAAATATTGGATTTTCTTCCACTTATGATATCATTGAACCACGAGGTAGCAGGGGATTTAAATGCATAGACACCACATTTCCACCTTACACATGTTTTGTCTATGGAATGTTATTCTATATGTACTTTTAGACTCTATCGCTTTGTAAACATGTTTTAAAGATCTGATTGACAAAAAATTTAGTGATTGGTTAATTAATGACTTGATTTCATTTAAAGTATATAAACTATGAGCATCTTTCTAAAGTATCAGCTAAATTAGGTAAGCGAGCTATTGAATGACGAAAAGGCTCGTAGGAAAGCTTATGTTAGTCAAAAGTTGACTTGTATTAAGGTCAACGTGTAGAGCCATCTTAAATGAAAAGGGTAAATATTTGAGTTTTTATTTGCCTACCTTTATCATTCTATCGTTCAAAATGTGAGTTCTTTCTATTTATGACTTTGAACATTCCCTTTAGTTAGAAGGATGTATTCAAGTATCTAACTTATGAATTAAGTGATATTCTAATGTCTTTTTAACTTACATGATGAGTTATATAGTATGCATCTTTCTCCTATTTCATTGATGTGTCATGATTATCACCTTTTTCGGTTATATCAAATGTCCCAACTCATGGTTTTTGTGGTTGATTGTATCTTACATATTTACTATGTATGTATGATGATATAACAGATATTTTATTATGGGAAAAATATCTAGTGCTTTCATTCACATATAATTGGGTGACAACCCATAGAGATTTGAAACAAGACTTCACGAATAGTTACCCCGAGAAGGAACTTGATTTTTGTAGTGTATTTCTCTCGTCATCCTTAAATTCCCCATCTATATATGAAATTAGGTCTTGTAAACATGAAAATTCCAACGATTTTCGTTTGTTCTATAGAGAAGACGTGTGTTCCTGCTACTTCTAGGATATATATTCATTTTACTCTTTATTGCAAGATTACTGAGGTTGATTATTCTCTCTAAGGTGTGATATAAATTGATATCTCATAGTATGATAAATCTCAATTGTACAAGTCGTTACAATTGATAAAATTGTAAGTAAAGTCTATTCGCTATAGGAATAAGAAGTTAAATATGTAATTCCATCATGTTCTAGATATTCTTTCCCAAAAACTTAATCTAAAGGAAACAAAATATTTATTTGGTTTTTCAATTTAATCAACTACTAAATCCACATAGTAAATGACTAAAAATAAAATACAAGATACTATGGAAAGAGATATAGCTCAATATTGTGTCTTCATCACTAGCATGACAAGTAATTATTCTTGACATAAGGGTAAATTAGGAATTTTAATTGTTAAATAGATTTCTAAAGTCACCTTAAGTTCCTCCCAAATAAGTAAGGGGTTATTACCTAATCCTTGGATACATATTTATTTAAGTTCTAACCCTAATTGGTAATCTTATCTTGTAAGATTAGATCTTTTGAATCTCAAACTCAACTAAACAATTATAATTCTATTTTCCAAAGATTAAAACCCCATCCCATGTGTAGTATAATCCCTAACACTGCTCAATATGTGATCAAGATAAATAATTAATTCAAGCACATTAATTGTAATAAACAAGCGCAATCCAGAATCAAATTAAATTTGCATGTAATCCTAAATTTTATAGAAAATTAATCACAAATCATAGTTATGGTTCATACATGTGAAATATCAACCTAAAATATTTAAGTTCATTCTTGAATTATGAAAAACAATAATTAAAGATATAACATGGAGTTTAAAAGAAGAATAAGTACTTTAGGGTATTCGTTTCTCATTTACTTTTCTCTTACTCCCAAATCTAATAATAATGAAACTATAATGAAATGTCTTTAGAAACCTAAAAAAACTACTAATATATACTAGTAAATTTAGAGGTTTTAGTTAAGGACCCAGAATATAGGTAAAAAATGTTCCATAGTTAAATCTAGACTGCTAAAGTTAGTTTGAAAAACGTCTACAGTTTTTTTTTCTCACTCAAAATTGATTGTTGTATCTTCTGAAGTATACTAGACTCCAAAAGCTATCTAGGTCTCCATCATGTTTCCACTCTTATTGGGTGTTTCCTTAGATTCTTGAATCTCTTAGCTTTGCCTTTACACCCTTGAATCCTCCATATTCTAAGAGCTTCATAATTAAAAACAATACTCTCTTAAATTTTTTTACAAAATGAATTATCTAATATAATAACTAAGAATTCAGTATATGCATAATAAAGGGATAAATCATATATATTTATAATAAAAAACAAAATAATATATCGAAACTATTAAATCATAGCACATAATATGAGACATCAAGACCCTCAACTAACAATCATTGTCGTCCTGACAATGTAAGTACAGAAGTAGAAACTAAGTATCAACAAGCATCTTGTAGAAACAAACAATGACACCTTATAAAATTAAATATAACTTGTCATAAAGTTCATGCAAAAATAACCCACAAAACACTTATAACACAAATAGTTTACAATATTAAAGTTTCACAAAAAGTTAGCTTTGCAATGCAAAATGATCGTTCTTACTTGGCTTGAATTGACGACTATAGAATGGTTTTAACTCACTTCCTTTCACTACTTGAAATTATTACTCAACCATATATCTAAATATCACAGGTAATTTTTTGTTATAATGTAAGGCTTGGGTGAGGTATTGATATATATGGAAAGTTTTCAAGTAAACTTTTGGCTCTCTCTTCACTAATCCGGACAAAATAAAAAGTAAGAGTTTGAGCTTTTCTCTCAACATTTGCTCTCTCATCCCATTTTGATGCATCACAAGCATCCTCAATTTCAAATACAATGATACACATCCTCTTTATTTATGATGTTTCTACAAATATCACTTGTTGGATTCTTTTTCAATTTCTTTTTTTTTCTCTTGGAAGTCAAACATAAACGAACTTTTTATGTGTGGTTCCATGCCTACTTCTTTTGTTATCTCAAAAGAAAACCTGAATTCAACAAGGAATACAATATTGTGTATCGTAACGTAGCACACATATAAACACACCACTACCCATTATATTCCTTTTCCACGAATTCCTAACACCAAAAATCAAGCTCGTATACAGTTATTCATAAGTATTTACGATTAGAGTGTAAGTCATATAGTAAGGTCCTACTATCTAAGTGGTATAAGAATATGATGTGGATAACAAATAAAATGGATTTAAGCTCATAGGGGATATGAGTGATACATAAAATTAGGACATAAATCAAAAGCAAACAACTGGATTATCATAGAACACACTGGATCACACTTCATTTTACATGGACATATATGAAAGTTGTAGATCAAACGACGGAAACAAGACTTGAGAAAGAATTAATTAATGAAAAGTGACTATATATTTTTCCAACCTCAATCCTGATTGTTCACACCCCAAGTCTAATTCTTAAATATTATCTAGTTATGAAAGTGATTCATGACACAATGAAAAAACCTTGCCCTTTCAAATTTTATGAAGCTTGTATAACACATGAGTTTTATAGTAAAATTATGATAGGTACATAGAGTTCTCATTTAGAGAGGAAGCCAGTGTTCAGAGTGGTCAAAATGCTTAAATTGCTTATATTCAAACTGAAAAAGATAGATAACACGCATTTTACAAACATTTCTAGCCAGTTTGATTTTATGCAAGTAAAACTTCACAATATTCAGATCCAAATAATGGGGAGATGTTAATCCAAATTTATTTGTTCAAAATTATGTGCTACTTTATAATGTTACTAAGGAACTACTTAATGAATAATCTATGGTCTGACAAAAATCTAGAGTTATTTGGCTTGATAAGGGGGAAGATAACGTATCATACTTCCACAAAATGATGAGAGGTAGATAGAATATAAATACTATCAAGAGAACCACTAACGCTAAAGGCGTGGTTCGACATAAGAAAGATAAATTTGCTAAGGAGGTCGTTAAGTATTAAATTAACCTTTTTAACTACAAACACTCAACTGAGCCTTATACCTCACACGTAATTACAACAATTTATTAAAAGTTAATTTATTTAGAGGAAGATGAAACTTGAATTGTTCATATCACAATTAAAGAGTTTAAAAAAGCACTATTTTGCATTAATAGTTCCAAGTCATTTTTCTTAAATAACTCATGGAGTATTATGGGCACATAAGTTTATGAAGCAATTAAATGTTATTTGCTGATGGACAAGTGCTCAAGTATTAACGCCAGTTGACATTTCACTTATTTCTAGCGTTCATAATCCAACATTTGTGAAATACTTCAAACCTAATGCATGATGGAATATTCTCTACAAAATTTATCTCAAAATCGATCAACATTGTTTGTAGGCTCACAAATTTGTGAAAAATATCTTTATTAAACAACTAGTGAGAGGCTACAGTTGAAGATAAAACTTAATAAAATGGAAAATAAAGATTTATATTATGAATTCTTATGATTCCATTGGCTGGAGTTATATCATTTGCAACCTCCAGGAAATGTGTTATCTAATCTAGCTCACAACATGGATAAATAAGTGATTGACTACCACAAGCTACTCAGTATCATTTAATGGTGTGACAATTAGTTCTTTCAAACGGACAAGAGTAATCTAGTAGGGGTATCCCTTATCCCCCTACCTTTTTTAATTATGTATGGAAGTGCTATGTCAAATTATGTACATGATTGGTGAAAAGAAGACATTCCAATGGCATCATATGAGAAAAATATTTATGCTCAACCATTAGACATTTGCATATAAATTACTGGGTTTCTTTGTAATTACTAAAGAAAATGTAACACTCATTAAAAAGGGTATGATACTCTTCTACAAGGTATTTGGCTTTTAAGTTATGATGCTTAGTGTCCTTAAGAACCTTGAAAATTATTTGCTAAGTCAGAAATCTTGGGTCCCACTTATTACATGAAGACTTAACTTCAAAAAATGAAAAGTACTTTTTTTTTTGATCGGTAAATCAAACTTTTATTAATATGAAGACCATAACTGTCAAAACATTCCAATTTTTGACCCATAAACTATGGATATTAACCTACTCAACTTAGCTTAACTTATTACACGCATTATGAATAATAGAGACATTACAAAACTCATACAGAAATTAAAAACATAATGCCTATCTATTACATAACTTATCAACTACATTCTTCACTTTGCTATTGTTGAAATTCCTTTCTTTAAGCTTGACAGCTACATAGGCAATAATCTTGTTGTAAATCCTCTCCTCAGTAGCTGCATATTCACCATGCTCTCGCCTATTTCTTTCAGTCCATATAAAGTATATGCATGTTGTAATACAAACACCAATAACCTTCACAGTTTCTGGGCTCACACCATTTTTCAAGTTTACTACTAGGTCCTCCACCTTACAGATTTTAATATTGTAATCAAAAATTGCCAATAAGCAATTAAGGATAGCACCTGAGAACTTACAAGTAGCAAACAAATGATCATTACTTTCAGCTTCACTATTACATAATAGACAAACAGGGTTAATACTTAACCTCCAACTCAGCATCCTATCTTTAGTAGGAAGTCTATTCACCGCAACTTGCCAAGAAACAAATGAACATCTAGGAATACAAGTTATTGCCCACACAATATCAAACCATTCCACTTTAGGATCATGATCTGAGATCTTAATTAGAGTTTTCCTAAAGGAAAACTTATTTTTTATACTCTCAGTCCATATTATTTTATCATTGGCATCATTGAGTATTATATCTTGAATAATAGGGACAATTTGCGCAACTTTTGGAGGAATTCTTCACCTTCCTCTGCCATAACAGTCCTTAACTGTTTTATTACAGTTAATATCATGTTCCTCAATTATTATGCCCAAGATTTCCTGAATATTCTTTTTATTCACCCATTTATCCCACATTACATAAGTCATTTCACCATTACCTACCTCATGATATATAAGATCAAAAGCCTCCTTTCTAATTTTTAAGATTTGCTTCCACATCCAGGAGTGATATTGTTTGTGACTTATACTCCAAATACATCTACTTTTCAGAATATTCACTTTAACCCATTTACACCATAGATTTTGATCAAGACAATAAAATCTCCAAAAATTATAAAGTAAACAAACTTTATTTAGATTCTCAATATTAGGAATGTTTAGTCCACCTTCTTCTTTAGGATAACATATTTTAGCCCAAGATACTCTTGCACCATGAGCATTTTCACTATAACCCCAAAGAAACATTGATAATTTTTTATTCAATTTATAGATAACCTATTTGGGCAATAAAAACACCCTACACCAGAACATAATTTTACTAATAAGCACAACTCTTATTAGTTCAACTCTACCTGCATATGAAAGCATTTTAGAACTCCATTGAGTGATACTCTGCCAGATCTTCTCAATTAGTTTGTTACCATCAGTAACACTCCTTTTTTTAGAGTTCAGAGGGATGCCCAGATATCTAACAGGCAAAAAGCCTATTTTAATATTAAGTATCTGAGCTATATCATTTCTAACTCTATTCTTTACTCCCTCACTAAAGTACAGTTCACTTTTACCAAAGTTTATATTAAGCCCAGAACACCTAGAGAAGAGATTAAGAGCCTCTTTAACTACCTCAGCAGATTCATTGTTGCTCTTCGTAAAAATTAATATATCATCAGCAAACACTAAGTGATTCAGATTAATCTCCTTACATTTAGCGTGAAAGGTGAAGTTATTTTTTTGAGCCACATTATACAGTAGCATAGAGAATACCTCCATACAAATAGCAAACAAATAGGGAGAGAGAGGGTCACCTTGCCTTAACCCTCTCTTCCCTTTAAAATATCCACAGGAGTCTCCATTAATGCATATAGAGTAGTAGGGAGTACTTATACACATGTAAATCCATTTAATAAACTTATCAGGAAACTTTAGAGCATAGATAGTGTTGATTAAGAATTTCCAGTTAACACTATCATAGGCTTTTTGTAAGTCCAAGTTAATGGTGCAAGAAGACTTCATAGATTTCTTATCATAGCCAGTAACTATTTCTTGTGCAACAAGAATGTTATCAGTAATATTCCTCCCACTTACATATGCACCTTGGTTCAGAGAAATTATATGACTCATAAATTTTTTAAGCCTATTCATAATAACTCTAGAAATGGTTTTGCATATAATATTGGTACAAGATATGGGCCTAAATTTCTTAACACAAGATGGTTTTTTCTCCTTAGGTATTAAGACAATATTTGTTGCATTAATTTGAGTAAGTATTTTACCTGACTCAAAGGTTTGCTTAATAGCAGAACATAAACTTTCTCCAATAATATCCCAAGACTGTTTAAAGAAACAAGCAGTGTATCCATCAAGTCCCGGGCTTTTCACATCACCCATAGCAAACAAGGCAGCCTTGATTTCCTTGTCAGTTATGGGGGCAATCAAACCCTCAATCAGATTTTCAGGGACCCTCTTCCTTAATATAGCTTCAATAGTGTCTATGGAGCATACTTCTTGGTTATGTTCCTCAGTACCAAGTAGAGATTTGTAATATCCCACAAATTCATTTTTAATCTCATCTTGTTCAGTAATAACTCTTCCATCATCACAAGTTAGAGTAGATACAAAATTTCTAGCCACTCTTCCTTTTATCATTCTATAGTAATAGTTAGAGCTTATATCATAATATTTAATAAACAAAGCTCTAGATTTTTGCTTTAGAACCTCATGATCAGTAATTATATTTTCTTCAAGTTGAAGAATAAGAATTTTTTCCTCAGAAACATCAGCATCAGTACTAGTTCCCATCATAATTTTCTTTTGCACTGTCTCAAGTTGAGTTTTTATATTCTCAATATCCTCAGAATTCCTTCTGAAGTACTTGTTATTAAACTTTTTCAACTCACCTTTTACTAGTTTCAGTTTCATACAGAATTGGAACATTTTATTGCCATTCACATTTATATCCCATGTTTTCTTTATGATATCTTTAAAACCCTCATGTTTAGTCCAAATATTAAAGAACTTAAAGGAGCAAGGCCCTGAATTTTCTTTTTCATTAATCAACACTTTAATTGCACAGTGATCAGAAGTAGAGGGAGGCACAAGGATAGCATTAGATTGATATGCATTCATCCATTTTGTGTTGATGCACACTCTATCAATCTTACTTGCGCGCATTCCCACTATCATTCTTATTAGTCCAAGTAAAATATAGCCCTGCATACTGATGTTCAAAAATATTAGCATCCTCAATACAATTAGCAAAGAAAATAGAATTAGTAGGAATAGTATCACAGTTCAGTCTATCCTCTATTTTAAGTATCTCATTAAAATCTCCAGTAAAGCATATGCATTGATCATCATAATCAGCACTTACCTTCACCATATCATTCCATAAAACTTTTCTTTCATCATCATCATTACTAGCATAAACATAGCCCACACAGAAGGAAATGTTAGATTGTATTACTTTAACTTTGATGAATATCATCTGAGAAGTTTCAACAAGTTTCATAACCTCAACATAATTATTATCCCACATTATCCAAATTCTCCCACTGTCACATTTATTATAGTTGTGAATCATTTCCAAGTGAGAGAAATGATCACTTATTATTTGTAAGCTATTCTGGATCCTTACCTTAGTTTCCAGGAGTCCAATAAGCTTAATTTTATTACTAAACATAAAATCTTTAACATCTAACTGCCTAAGAAGGCTGTTAAACCCTCTTACATTCCATGAAGCAAAACTCATATATTAGGTGGTCTAGTAATCTCACCTTCACCACCATTATTAATGAATTTCATCTCTGTCAATATTAGTAACCACAGCTTCCTTAAGCTTATCAAATGTATTAGAACAAGAGACTTCATTAGAGGAGTGGTTATAATCTTTTCTATTCTGAGTTTTACTTCCCACAACTTTCCACTCTCTATCATTCACTTTTTCTTTTCCTTTATCCATCTTTTCATTGTTACCAGCTTTAGGAACCCACACTTTAGTGATATTATTACACTTATTTTCTAAGTGCCCAATTTTATTAACTTAGTACAGATTTTAGGCTTCCAATCATATTCCACTTTAACAATTTGTAATTCACTTATCCCAATATCAACATAAAGTTCATCAAGCAGCTCTTCTTTAGTATCAATTTCCACACAAACTCTAGCATAACCTAGTCTAGTCATGGACTCAGTCATACTATCCATCTGTAATGGTACACCAATACCACTAGCAATATATCCCAAACCATTCTTAGTCCACATAACCATAGGTACATTAAGTAATTTGGCCCGGATTGGGATTTTAGCAATATCTAATAATAGAGGAGATCCATTAATATGCCACATCTGCTCTAAAACTTTAGCATACATTTGTTCATTCTCAAATTTAAAGATAAACGTGCCATTACTACTAGATTTAACATCAATTTTACCAAACTTTGACCACTGAAACCTTACAAAATTAACAATATTATAGAACAAAGGAGGAGAATCAAGGAACTGGCCGATTAAACAGTTTTCCCATTGAGCATAGCCCTCGTCTAATACATCCTTGTCAGGAATAATAATACGTTTACCTTCTCTACGGGTCGGGACATGATACTCCAGATTCATAGCTGGATTATCATTTTTACCAAATAATTTTGACCATTCTTTAGGTTTCGGCGCTACCTCAGCTTGATTTTCATCAATCTGGGCAACTACTACCGAATCCTTACTTTGAGCAACCATTTTACGTGAGTCTTCCTCCTCACTATTTGAATCCTTAGTGTAAGGACTCATCGGAGGAGTGACAACACTGCTTTCACTTTGGGGCGAGAACATCATCTTAGCAATGTCGGTATATTTCGTTTTTGCTTTCGATTTACCACTAAGACGATTTGAGTTAATCATTTTCGTCATTCTACCGATCTGAGATTCAACTTAGAAAAAGAAAATCAAAAGGAAAACGGGTCGGAAATGGGATGAGAGGGTTAGAAATAGGTGGGTTAGGGTTTATCTAAGAGTGGAGAGAGAAAATCAGATGAATATTAGATCCCAGATTTGGAAAATAACATCCAATCTGATGAACTAAAAAGCTAAAACGTGAAAAAAAAAGAGGGTTTTTGGTTTTGTTTAGGTTTTTTAGACATGGAATAAGCTTAAAGGTAATGAATGAGTTGACTTCTTAATAAGATAATACAAAATATGAATTTTTGGAGTGCTAAAATCCCATCCTTTGGAAGTAGATTACAACATACAACTTCAATTATTAGCAACATATCAGTTTATTGGTGTTGTGTATATGCTCTCCCCAAAAAAATCAATAAGCTAATATTGTAGATTTACAATGGAAGGGGACAATCACATACTCATGGAGTGAAAATGTAGCACATAACAATGTGTGTATGACAATATATTAAGGTGGCCTGTGTATTAAGAAACTTTAATATCTTAATAAATTTCTCAACTAAAATTACTAAGGTCTTGTTGTAGTTAGCAAATTAAACTACTGCCAAAATGGATCTATATGAAAAATCCTTATTTCTCACTATGTTTCTTAGGGATGGAGGAAAATACTCAATGCAATAAAATATTGCAAAAGACATTATTATTCCATATCAAAATAGCTTAGATGATATGGATAATACTGAGTTCAATGTGTCTGATAACTAAAAATAGACTAAAATTTATCATTTTGTTCAAGGTTCTAAATGGAGGTTGGCATCTAAGCTACATTTAATTAGTAATATCACCAATTATAATAAATTTAATACTAAAACTCAAGATATCACTAAAGGGACAAAGAAATATAACTTCACTTATACAATAATATATCACTTATAAGGCCAAAAATTACAAAAAATATCATGGAATAATATAATATAGGACAACAAAATCAGACTAAAACATTCATTTATTATCTATTAATAACACAACTCAATAGATGATAAACTAAGAAGCCACAAGCTTCTTATAATTAGAATATAAATATATATATAGTACATTCTATAGTGTAGACGAAGAAAATCGAGACAATATTTTCTGGTATTGTGAGTTCACTATAGAACTATAACTAAAAATATGAGAAAACATACCACCGTTTTTGAGATATGGTCAAGATGCACGTTTATGAGCTGATACATTCAACACGATCAGTCAACTAATAAATGTGACTAAATCCTAATTTTTCCAAAAATTGTAATATATATCATATGGTGGGAAAGAAACAACAGATTGCATGGTGAACAACAAAAAAACTATGGCAAATTTTCTCTTTAAGATTAATATGTTGGTGATTGAATGTATTGTGATAATTAGGTTTTACTCAGCTGAAGATGCGAGGGAGATGTAGTTAAGTGAAGAGAATGAGGTTGAGTAAAATGAAGCTGACTATTGAAAAGGGGTTTCTAATACAGTGAGTAGAACTTCAACGTGATATTGGAACTCTTGATGATGCTTTGACTACTAACCAATAGTATATTTAATTTTACTTTCAATCTTTGGTAAGCTAACCCTTGTTATTTATGTTTCATGTCTAAATAGGTTTACTTCATGTTTTTAAGTATTTAAGGGATTGAAATATTTCCCAGTTTTCTTTTTTATATTAGAGTATATGATATAATTGAATTTCATTTCAGGTACCTAATATGTCTGTTATATATTCCTCTTGTGTCATCCTTAATTATTATTCAATATATAACAATGGAATCTTTAAATAGGTATTATGAAAAACTATTATTTTACTTTGACATGAACACGTAATTATTTAACTTGATAAATTAATGAGTACATTGTTAAGTATAATGTCAATCTACTTAAAATGTTATAATTTATTTTTCGTTCTTCATTTCTTTGGTCAAATGTTTTTTAATATTTTCATAAATATCCTGTTTTTTGTTTTCCCGATAAATGATTGGTATATGCATATATATTATCTTTAATAGATAAGACAACTCTTGTTATACTATATAAATATCAAAGTCATGTTTTTTGTGGTTAATGTAATAATTTGATTTAGAATAGAAATCTTATCATTCTTTATCACAATTAAAGAAATGGAGGTAATTTCGCAAACAAAATCCGTGAAGGATAAATCTTGTTTTATTCTCTCTACACTGTAGTAATTTGAAACATATGTAGGTCAAGTTGTTACAGTTTTTGTGTTTCACTAGAGTAAACAACCGTACCCAATTTGTCATGAATTTTATCGTTTCAATCCTTGCTTAATTTCAAGGTTCGGTGTAAAAAATTCATAGGATAAGAATTTTCAAAAGGCTACAAAATTGAGAGGTTAATCCATTTTAAAGAATGGATGTCCTTGTATGGTATAGTTGGAACACAATTTGTGAACATGATCATAATTTGCAATTCTCCTGTGCTAGATCCTTATGGTGAAAGTTGATAGTCCGTAATGATGTGTACTACACTTGTCCATAAAGAATACTATGTCTGTGAGGATTATTTTAAATGGTGGTGGTAGTCGTGCAACGATGTTTGTTTTTCTTCACAGTCTACCTACCCATATTAGTTTCTTCTTTAGGGAAGTTAGCCATTTCTAGTTGTGTTCTTAGAGATCAAGATCTGAGAGGTATCATCTCTCCAACAATCTTAGGCGATAAAGGAAAACTTGATTGCTTTTACTTAAACTTGTGATTGAGTTATAAATAAAATTTTAAAGTTTGTAATCTACTTCATAGGTATAATCATGTACTCAAGCATTGTATTCATAAACGGGTATTTGATGTCTCCAATTATGTAATACATTATTCTAGTCACAAGATATCTTTTAAGGGTTATATTGTTCTTATTTGAGGAATTATTCCATATATTATGATACTTTCTTATTTCTTACCTAGTTTTGGATAATTGTTACTTTTAGAGTTATTTGTGCAAAATTGGGTGTTAAGTGCGCATCTCTCAGAATACTTGGATGATAGTAGATCCCAAGACGAGGATAAGTGTGTAGCTCTCAAATATTGTTTTCCGTAGAATTTATACTCCGATTTTCCTGATCCTATCAAAATATCTTCACAATTGTTTTCAGCTCAAGATTTTCCATAACAAAGTACACATATTTGTATACTCTTTAGTCACAAACATCATGAATCTTCAGTTAGTATTAATCTATAGACAATTTCTTGTCAAATCTATATTTTTCCTTATTAAAACACCCCATAAATATATATAATCTTTTAATTTAGTAATGTTGACTTGCACTTATTTTTTCTCCATCAATTTTAAGTATCTCTAGTGTCGCTGAGTCAATCAGTAGAAGTGTCTCCATCAATATTTATGTACTTTGTACCCCCCTCCATGTTTACCTTCATATTTGACTAACTTATCTTTTATCTAACTTTTTAAGTCTAGATTTTTTTTATTATTCGAATTTTTGTGTATGCTCGTTAATTAGTTGGAAATATAGTTTCTAACCTAACATGGTTGGGTACTTTATAGTTATGGATCCTCATGACTTCGGTTAAGTATTTGCATGGATATTCAACGAAAACCCGTTAGCCTATTTCGTGTTATTTCATAAATAATCGAGAACACATACCCATTATCTTGAATATGTTTGGTAATTTTATGGTTATAATTATTATTATTATTATTATCGAAGAAGTAGTATTTTTTTAAAAGCGATTTAATCATTTGATTTGCCATAAAATATTATCTTTTTTATAATGTTCCATTATTAATTTACAAGATTATATTTATAAAATGTAATTTCCATTATCTAATAAACAATAAAGATGTATTTTTTTTTTGTCAAGAAACAATAAAGATGTATTAGTTCAATAGTTAGCTAATTGTAACAATTTATAATTCCGTTAAGAAAAATTATTATGTAAGAAATTCAGGATTATATACATTTTGCCCTAGACAAAAACTATGAATTATAATTATATTTCTACTACAATTTTTGCTCTAAAATATCTTAGAAAAGTATTTTTACACAACTAGTCATAAATATTAATTTCCTTTGTTTATTTTTATCTATACTTTGTAAAAAAAATCCCCCTATATTTAAGTAGAGATTTTATATCCTATTTTTTCACATTCAACCAACTATCATATTAGGTCAAAATCAATTTCTAATGACAACCGACAAATATTCTTCTAAACCCTCTGTCATCTCAGCCACCTCACATGGCTTTTCTAACAAAGAGGCTGTCTCTGAAAAGAACATAAATATTCACGAAAAGCTTGTGAAAGGATCCGATCTTCCGCAGACACACCAGGCTTCATCGTCCCATGTGCTATCAGATCTCAAACTTGGAAATAATGATTCAGCCAGTGGCTCAAAAAATGAAGTTGAAAATTTCAATTCATCCAATAGCGAATCTCGATCGAATGAGTCGCCAAACATGTCTATACGTGATACTATCACTATGCATCCACAGGCTAAAGTTTTCTCTTGCAATTATTGCAATAAGCAGTTTTCAACCTCTCAAGCATTGGGAGGCCACCAAAATGGACATAAACATGAACGCGCTTTCGCTAAAGGCAACCATGCTGGGATTTATGTTTCTCATTCATGCCATCCACCACCTTACACACCATATCATCCGTACTCATATTCAAGTTTCCACCATATACCGGGTAACTATGGATCTTTCAACAGATCATTAGGGGTTAAGACAGATTCGATGATTCACAAGCGTTCATATCCTAGTTCATTTTCTAGGTACAATCACAACGGTCTTGGCGTCAATAATTTGAAGCAAATGTCCTCAGTTTTTGGGATCGGGCAGCCATCTTATGAAACCATGAGGATTGGAAACAATTTAGCACAACTGGAGAATGTTGGTTGTAGTTCATCCATGATTGAAAATCATACCAGGTCAGCAAGCACGGCAAATACAAATAATGAAGAACACACTGGATCACTTGTTGGACTGATTGATTCTGAAGATATAGATGCATTTGGAATCGACTTGAGTTTAAAACTTTAGAAATTTCTATTTATGTTAGCGTTTTTGTACTGAACTATCCACATTAAATCTAATATTTTATTCAAGATTGTTGTAATCCATATCACATACTTTCTATTAATTTGAAAATTGAACTTGTTTTGCATAAGTGATGATTTCCCGTTGGCTCCTAACTAACAATAAAACTTAATAAATACATATGCTATGAATAATGGTATCAACTGGCCATGGAGCTATTTAGCCCGTTCTGTTCACAAAGCTATGACTTATATGAGGGGGTTGATTTGTAGGTTTTTATCATGGATTCAATAGCCTTATATGCTCACCTAGATTAATTTGTAGCCTGATAATGTTCTTCGTAGTTAGCTAATCAAATTTAGTTTATTTTACATAATGACACTATGGACGGGCTTTTTCTCGCGAGAAGAGCTTTAGTAATGACATTGACTTCGGCGTGAAAGACATCATCAGTCAAACGAGAAAATATTTAAAAAAGGAAAAAATCGTCGCGAAAGTAAAATTCTTCAGCGAGAACACTAGAATCGTCGCGGATATGGGTCTTTCGCGAGGATAAAGTCATTCTTAAGCGAGAACAAAATGTCGTCGCTAAAAAACGACAAATATAAATACTCTAGCGGTCAGAACACTAGTAATGCTCTATTTTACTCCAAAAAAATAAAAACCTACTTAAATTCTTCCATTTTATTTCCTAACCTGCAAATATTTTTTGGCCCCATTGATAACAAAACATCTCCACTACATCTAACACGTGTAGGTCCCACTTTCAATCAAAATCTTCAAAATTTTGCTATTTTCTAAATTTTAATCTCTTTTTCTTTTTGTTTAAGTTATATAATTGTATGTATGTTTGGGAAAGTCTGAAGTTGTCGAGCGTATGTGTAAGTTGGAGATGATTTTTCCTTCCACCTTTTTTGACATAATGGTTCACCTTGTTGTGCGCTTGTACGAGGAAGCTCGGTTAGGAGGTTTGGTTCAAATGCGTTGGATGTACCCGTTTGAGAGGTACTTGAAGAGACTCAAGGAATATATTGGGATCCGGCAAGGCCTGAGGGTTCAATCTCCGTGGGGTATGTTTTAGAGGAACCATTGAATCTTATATTATGTTACCTTTAAGAAGAAATTACAAAATTCAACAATGTAGGTAGATACGGTGAGCCGATTCTTGAACCAAAAAAAATATATGTGTTTATGAGCCAGTGCAAGCGGATCGGTAAAAAAAAGTTTGGTAATTTACCATTCAAAGAGAAGAAACATATCGATTGGTATATCCTTCTTAATTGCGATGACATCAAATGCTATATGATGTAAGTAATTTAATTAAAAAATATTTCATGAAACATCATATTTATGATTGTTAACACTATGCTTTTTTGTTTAAGGAACACAAGTCCACACTTCTGTTCCTTAATATAGAAACGAAACACCGAGAGCATTTTAATCGATGGTTCATGAGAAAGGTATCTAAGTTTAAGTTTTTCAATTAAATTATCTTTATTACAACTAATAACTGATTATACGGATATGTTTTTATGCGCAAATTTGGTATCCCCTTGCTACTAATGAAATGGTTACGTTGTCAAACAAGTCGAATGGCCCCGTATATAGATATGATTATTAGGTTGTGAACGGGGTCAAATGGGTTACTCGTGATAAGAGAGAAAAGAGAGTAACTCATGATTACGAATTTTGTACCATCATATGTGGGTTACTTGTCCCTAATCTCTATTTTTTTAGTAGGTAGTTTGTTTATAAACTGGTCATTTCTTACTGTCACATGTGAAGTAACTTTGTACGATGATTTACTCAAGATTGTGGAGTTTAAATTCATTGGTAGGTGTTCAGTTGTGTTGTTTATGTGTAAGTGGTATAACACCGAAGAAAAAAAAAAGAAAAAGTGGAAAACAGAACACGGGGCAACAATAATCAACACAAATTCCTTTTGATGGAGTGAAGAATCCTACATTTTAGCAACTCAAGCTAAAAACGTCTCTTATATCGATGAAATTAACACATGTAAGTCGCGAAACGGGTGGAAAGTTTATGGGAAGCGAATGACCGAAATAGATGGAGTCCCGATTTATGGTGTGTAGAATCAATTTTCACTAGTCCAAATCTGATCACTGTCACTTTTGTTGATACAAACTTGGATCCGGAATACGCATTATTACAGTTGACTACTGGACAAGGGATAGAGATTAATCTTTCGATGTTAACTTGTACCCGAGAACTTGATTGAAGACGATGACGAAGTATATTATGACATGTCCGATGAGTATGAGACTTATGAGGAGACGATATATATCGATAGGGATGATACTAACGCAACCGGTGATGATGGGTACAAGACTGATTAGTTGTTTAGCGAGTTTTTTATCATTTTGGTTTTGATTTCGATTTTGAATTTGATTTTTATTTTGATATGGGAATGTAATTGGTATTATTTTCATAGAATATTATATATTTGTCGATATTATGGTATTTAAATAGATAGAAAAGTGCTATATATATTTTTTTATAAAGAATAAAAGAAAAAAATTACCTTTCACACTCGCGACGACATTGTCCTCATGAAAGACGCAAAGTCTTTAACCATGGCGTTTATTAATTAACTAGGATAAGAGAATATGAATCATGTGTGACAATTACAATTTATCAATTATTTAACTTGTATGATGTTAATACACATTGCATAAATATTCTTAAAGTGGTTTATATGTTTAATAGATAGTCATTAGTCTATTCTCATGCAAAATTTATGAATAAAATATATTATAATTTAACTCCAATAAATTATTGGATTTCATCTTAAATAAATTAATAGTTATTAAGGTAGCCACATATGATTAATTGGTAAAATGTTGACCTCATTCCCTAGTATTCAATATCCCATTTATTTTTGAATGATAGATTAGGTTAATTGTATATGTCTCAAATAGTATAGGTTTGTGGGATTTCACTAATGATCTTACCTACAAGAGGATCGTATCTGTATAACTTATAAAGTTGGTATTTCTGAATCAAGATTTTTTATTTGGTACCCTTCATCGATTGATGAGAGAAAACATTTAAGTAGTCTCAAATACCAGATATACGCCCTTGGTTTAATAAAAGTGAAATCCCCTTACAGTATTATAAGGAAAAATACATCATGTTATTTTCCAATATGTGACATCTCTCTGTAATTTATAACATATTACGTTATCTCGTGTCAATTTGTGACATGAGACTTATTACTATATGTAACCTAAAAAACAAGTTATCTCGAGTTGTAAAATCAAATAGGAGTCTTTATCAGTTTTAAAACCATAAAGGGTTTTTTCATAGTTTTTATCATTCCATATGGGGTATTGTGTATAGAACACCACTTAATTACAATTACAATTATATAGTAGTCGATAATATATGTTTTTCCTATTAATAGTGTATTGTCTTTTTTTATTATTATTAAATGTCTATCCTAGAAATTTAAAAGGTCCTAGTTAAAAATTTAAATTTATCTTAGGGGCGATGTAAAAAAGATCTTATGGTTATTCTTTTTTGTAAAACCTGAATCTTCCATTTTTTCCAGTAGAAAATTTCATAATTCAGATCTGACTTAACCGAAATAGAGAAATATACATTGTGTTAATTTAATAGTTTTGGTAGTTTTTATCTTTTATTTTTTGAATATGTAAAATAACAATTTTTCATGCTTACTATATGACGATATAGGTTGCACATCACGTATACTGACGATTGAAACCATGATGTCATGTATTTGTATACGATGATTATTTATGTCCTTTATACACAACAATAAACATGAATTAAAAAGTAACAAGTTACAACACTACAAATTAAATGAAGTACACTAAAAAGACAAACAAACATCTGATGATTCTGAATACAAACCTAAAATTATTAAATTTTCTATCAACTGGTTTTTTTGTTTATAACAACTATTTTATAGATAATAAAAAAAGAAATGTCAGTAAACATAATTTTATTGCGCTAAATCTGGCACTCATTCAAAAAGAAAAAACTGATTAAGTTATCATCCAACCTATATAGGTTAATCACAGTTCTAATGTGTAAAAGTTATGTAAGAATATTAGTTAGAAAAAATAATATAGAGATCCATATAACCAATATTTGTCAATCCAAAATGTTGCTTTGTTGGTTATCATTCTAATAAACTTAATTGTTATAAGAAGGTAATCTACTACTATTTTGGGAATATACTTTGTAAGTATAGCTAATTGGAAAAATAATAATTTTTAGGCATAAATATGTTTAACAACACTACTTGCATCACTTTCTAAGGAGATGGTATAGGATGTTAGGCTACTACAATAATTAACTCTATGAAAATAGAAATTGCTTAAACTACAAGGGATGACGTAAAAAAACTTTAATAATGTTAGCATAGAACATGATTCCAATTCAATTTTTGCAAATGGAGGAAACCAAAAGGTGAAAATTTCTACTTTTTGTACATTTAAATGTTTCTTTCATATGTACATCACAAATTATCTTTATTATCCAAATTACTTATGTTAATGATCCATATCAGCATGAATATGAACTATACGATCTTAATTTAGGGTACTTAATTATGTTAATCTTTTCATGCGGGTTGGGTTACTTTGACGTTAGTGCGGATACAAGATTCAATGATGGTGAGGATGCATTTTCTGTAATTTCTAGCGTATCTTATGGGAAAATATTCGTTGAAAATTCCTGCAAAACTTCTTATATATCCTAAATTGTTTCTAAATCCAATGATGTCCACAATGGAGTTATATTTGGAAGCAACCTAAATCATATAACATTACCATCGAAAAAGATACAGTAAATGTTATACACTTTATTTGTTCTCCAATTACCACATATGAAACTAAAACTAATATGGTAATCAAGAATGTAGTAAAATTATATGGTGATCTTTCCTTAGTAAATTTAAAGTATTTATATAGTACAACGAACCAATCAACATATTGGATGAAAAAGACCTGTCTTGAAAACTATTTATCATACGCTTGGTGTCTTTATCCTCTTCAATAACATATGGTTATTTCAAATGATGGTTTTGTGAATGCTAGCACTTTGAACCCGCCTAGATATATGGGTTAAGACACATATTAGAATTATTATGCTAGTGGGTTGCTCCCGATATGACTAATTACTTTTCATGCTTTCTTTTAATGCATATATGTAGTAACAATTTGTGATCTTAAAGTAGATAATATAACATATATATTTATCTCTCAATACTAATATTGTAAATAAATGGAATGGATCTCAGAATCCAAACACATTTTGATATTAATACGAATAATATATATGATGTTTAGTACAAATTTATATTAAAATTGAGACAAACTTTAAATATAGTCAAAATCACACACAATTAATTAAATGTGTATCAAAATTTATAAATTAATGAAAAAGACAACTTTTTCACAACGCAGTGACGAGGAATAGATAAGCATAGTCGTATGTCATTAATTTACATGAATAAAGTAAAGTTTCACAATTAATATTCCACCTTTTGATAATTTGACTACATCATTAAAATCACCTTCCAAAATAAATGCGTAAGACTATACCGTTGTAATGATCTTTGACCCCTATATAAACCATTTATCAAGTCTATTTTAAAATATATCAATTTTAGCTTCAATAGTTTTTGTGTAAAGAATATGGATCCCAACAATGAAAAAGTGTATCCATGCAAGTATTGTGCAAGAGTGTTTAACAGTGGACAAGCACTAGGTGGGCATCAAAAAGCCCACAGAGAGGAGAGAGCGAGCAAGAGAAGTGAAAATGAGAAGGCCTTGGGTGAGAAAAACGCACAAGAACCCATACATCTCCGTCCTAACAATCATCCCATCCCGACAATGCTATTCCTTCCCCCATTCCCATCCAATAGGGTAATCGGAAACCCGCCTATACAAGGAACCACAAATGGAGGTCCTTCAATTGCAAGTCCTTCATCTTTAGGTCATTCATCTGAAGGTGTAATGATGCCGACGAGCAACAACGATTATGAAGAATCGGGCGTTGATTTAACACTTAAGCTTTGATAACAACCTTTCTCATGACATGGTTTTTATTGTTCTTTTATTGTTGTATTTATGTTTGAGTCAGTTAAATTATCTTCTTTAATTTGAACTTGTATTAATTTGTGTTTTTAATGAATTGCGGCTCCTTTCGTTTTATAATTAATTAATCTAGAATTTTTTATTGAAATACATAAAATTATTAAGTTAACTTAATTTAAATATTCAAATAGATGTATTAATTTATATTTGTGTTCAACGAAATCAAATAAGATAGTGAATACTATTGGAAAAAGATTACATATGTCACTTGAGTATTTTTTTTGTTGATATAAAGGTACATTGTGTTAAACATAACATTTGAAAGGATATTATTTGGAGTGGGTTTGGGGCTAAAAGTGTTGGGTCAAGACCAGGTATACAATAGAAGAAAATATAATGACACAATAAATATAGAGACATGGTTTAAATTATATAAACCCTCAATATTATTTGTCTATTCAGTGGTCAAATAAAAATCACTCAATTAATTTGGAAACCCTTACAATTATTTCTTTACAAAATAAGAAATTATAAATATATTTAACTTATTTTTTATGTCTAAACATAGATTATTAAGATACATAAATAGATTTTTTATCACTAATATATTTTCATTAAAATTTTCTCATATAATATTTGCCAATAATATAATTTTCATTTAAATAACAATAAATTTCTAGATCCTTTATTTAATCTATTACTATTTTTTAAGTTAATTACATTTAACCAATTACAAATTACTTAATATTGACGAGCTTCTTCTAAGAGGGGAAAGCTCAATGATGACCTAAGCATGGTCAGAGATTTAAATCCATAATGGATCCTTTATAATCCAACATGGAGGCTTTTGACGTGGATAAGTCTTCATTAATGGATGAAATTCATAGATGTGATTAGGTTAAGAAAGAACTTGAGTCCAAAGTATCTACAAAATGAAGTGACCATATTTTAGAACAAGGTGACTTGTCATCCTCAAATCCTCGAAGAAGCCAAGTCTAAAGTTGTTGAAGAAAATCCGTCTACAGAGTAGACATTGTTCAAATATTTAGCTCTGTTAGTGTATGCAAAAATATGTATTGCCTACAACATCCCAATATAGGGGATATGACATATGATGTAAACAACTTTCGAGTTTTCCCGATTGTATGAAAGTTTCTAATACTGTGGGTCCTTTAAAGGAACTACTAGATGAAGAGGGAGGCGGTTCGGTTTTGTTGGTCATTTTTGTAAACCTTTTTTTCTTATGTTGTTTATGAATTCTTTTACTTTTTTTCTTTATGTTGAATCTCGGTGTATTATTGTGATACAAGCATTGCTTGGGAATTCATCCCATGTATACTTATTCGTGAATCTTTCTCATGAAACCCATATTTCCCTTCTATGAGAGGCTACACTGTTTTGTTACTATACTTATAATGATTTATGGATTTTTTTCATATAAATCATAAATATGCGTTCTTTTTCATTGGGTTATCTACGTGGAAGTAGTTTTAACATCATGATTAAATAAAACAATTGGCTTTTCCATTCCTAGGATTTTGTTTCCCTTAAAGAGAATAATGGCTTTTCTTCCACTTATGATATCATTAAAGCACGAGGTAGCAGGGAATTTAAAGGCATAGACACCACGTTTCCATCTTTCGCATGTTTTGTCTATGGAATGTTATTCTATATGTATTTTTAAACTTTATCGCTTTGTAAACATGTTTGAAAGATCTAATTGACAAAAAATTTAGTGATTGATTAATTAATGACTTGATTTCATTTAAAGTATATGAACTATAAGCATCTTTCTAGAGTACCAGCTAAAATAGGTGAGCGAGCTATTAAAGGACGAAAAGGCTTGTAGGAAATCTTATGTTAGTCAAAAGTTGACTTGTATTGAGGTCAACGTGTAGAGCCATCTTAAATGAAAAGGGTAAATATTTGATTTTGTATTTGCCTACCTTTATCTATCTATCGTTCAAAATGTGAGTTCTTTTATTTATGACTTTGAACATTCCCTTTGGTTAGAAGGATGTATTCAAGTATCTAACTTATGAATTAAGTGATATTCTAATGTCTTTTTAACTTACACGATGAGTTATATAGGTATGCATCTTTCTCCTATTTCATTGATTTGTCATGATTATCATCTTTTTCAGTTATATTAAATGTCCCAACTCATGGTTTTTGTGTTTGATTGTATCTTACATATTTACTATGCATGTATGATGATATAACATATATTTTCTTATGAGAAAAATATTTAGTACTTTCATTCACATATAATTGGGTGACAACCCGTAGAGATTTGGAAGCAAGACTTCACGAATAGTTCAAGCCTCGAGAAAGAACTTGATTTTTGTAGTGTATTTCTCTTGTCATACTTATATTCTATATGTATATATGAAATTAGGTCTTGTTAACATGAACATTCCAATGATTTTCGTTTGTTCTATAGGGAAGACGTGAGTTCCTGCTACTTCTAGTAGAGTTATTCATTTTTCTCCTTCTTGCAAGATTACTGAGGTTGACTACTGTCTCTAAGGTGTGATATAAATTGATATCTCAAAGTATGAAATCTCAATTGTATAAGTCGTTACAATTGATAAATTGTAAGTAAAATTTGTTCTCTATAGGAATAAGAAGTTAAATACGTAATTCCATCATGTTCTAGATATTCTTTCCCAAAAACCTGAACTGAAGGAACCGAAATATTTATTTGGTTTTTCAATTCAATCAACTACTAAATCTACATTGTAAATGACTAAAAAGTAAATACAAGATACTATGGAGAGAGATATAGCTCAAGATTGTGTCTTCATCACTAGCATGACAAGTAACTATTCTTGACATAAGGGTAAATTAGGAATTTTACTTGTTAACCAAATTTCTAAAGTCACCTTAAGTTCCTCCCAGATAAGTAGGGGGTTGCTATCTAATCCTTGGAGCCTCTTCCAGCAAATTCTACATATTTATTTAACGCATACAGTTCTAAACCTAATTGGTTATCTTATCTATTAAGATTAGATCTTTTGAATCTCAAACTCAACTAAACAATTATAATTCTATTTTTCGATAAAACCCCATCCTAGGTGTAGTATAATCCCTAACACTGCTCAATATGTGATCAAGATATATAATTACTTCAAGCACAATAGTTATAATAAACAAGCCACAATCAAATTAAATTCGCATGTAATCCTAAATTTTATATAAAATTAATCACAGATCATAGTTATGGTTCATACATGTGAAGTCTCAACCTAAAATAGTTAAATTCATTCTTGAATAATGAAAAACAATAATTAAATACATAATATGGAGTTTAAAAGAAGCAAAATTACTTTAGGGTATTCGTTTCTCTCCTTACTTTTCTCTTACTCCCAAATCCAAGAATAATGAAACTATAATTAAGTGTCTATAAAAAACTAAAAAAACTACTAATATACTAGTAAATTTTGAGGTTTTAGTCAAAGACCCAGAAAATAGGTAAAAAATTATCCATGGACTTCTTTGTTAAATCTAAACTGTTAAAGTTAATTTGAAAAACGTTTATAATTTTTTCGTCTCAACTCAAAATTGATTGTTGTATCTTCTCAAGCATACTAGACTCCAAGAGCTATCTAGGTCTCCATCATGTTTCCACTCTTATTGTGTGTTTCCTTAGATTCTTGAATCTCTTGGCTTGGCCTTTACACCCTTGGATCCTCCATATTCTAAGAGCTACATAATTAAAAACAATACTCTCTTAAATTATTTTACAAAATGAATTATCTCATATAATAACTAAGAATTCAGTATATGCTTAATAAAGGGATAAATTATATATATTTATAATAAAAAAACAAAATAATATCTCGAAACTATTAAATTATAGCACATAATACGAGACATCAAGACCCTCAACTAACAATCATTGTCGTCCTGACAATGTAAGTACAAAAGTAGAAACTAAGTATCAACAAGCATCTTGTAGAAACAAACAATGACACCTTATAAAATTAAATATAACTTGTCATAAGGTTCATGCAAAAATAACCCACAAAACACTTATAACACAAATAGTTTACAATATTAAAGTTTCACAAAAAGTTAGCTTTGCAATGCAAAATGATCGTTCTTACTTGGCTTGAATTGACGACTATAGAATGGTTTTAACTCACTTCTTTTTACTACTTGAAATTATTACCCAACCATATATCTAAATATCACAGGTACTTTTTTGTTATAATGTAAGGCTTGGGTGAGGTATTGATATATATGGAAAGTTTTCAAGTAAACTTTTGGCTCTCTCTTCACTAATCTCGACAAAATAAAAAAGTAAAAGTTTGAGCTTTTCTCTCAACATTTGCTCTCTCATCCCATTTTGATGCATCACAAGCATCCTCAATTCCAAAATAAAATGATACACATCCTCTTTTATTTACGATGTTTTAACAAATATCACTTGTTGGATTCTTTTCAATTTCTTTTTTTTTTCTCTTGGAAGTCAAGCATGAACCAACTTTATATGTGTGGTTCCATGCCTACTTCTTTTGTTATCTCAAAAGAAAACCTGAATTCAACAAGGATTACAATATTGTGACGTAGCACACATATAAACACACCACTACCCATTATATTCCTTTTCCACGAATTCCTAACACCAAAAATCAAGCTCGTATACAGTTATTCATAAGTATTTACGATTAGAGTGTAAGTCATATAGTAAGGTCCTACTATCTAAGTGGTATAAGAATATGATGTGGCTAACAAAGAAAATGGATTTAAGCTCACAGGGGATATAAGTGATACATAAAATTAGGACATAAATGATCAAAAGGAAACAACTGGATTATCATAGAACACACTGGATCACATTTCATTTCACATGGACATATATGGCAGTTGTAGATCAAACGACGGAAACAAGACTTGATAAAGAATTAATTAATGAAAAGTGACTATAGATTTTTCCAACCTCAATCCTGATTGTTCGCACCCCAAGTCTAATTGTTCAATATTATCTAGTTATGAAAGTGATTCATGACACAAAGAAAGAACCTTTCCCTTTCAAATTTTATAAAGCTTGTACAACACATGAATTTTATAATATAATCATGATAGGTACATAGAGTTCTTATTTAGAGAGAAAGCCAATGTTCAGAGTGGTCAAAATGCTTAAATTGCTTATATTCAAACTGAAAAAGATAGATAACATACATTTACAAACATTTCTAGCCAGATTGATTTTATGCAAGTAAAACTTCACAATATTCAGATCCAAAGAATAGGGAGATGTTCTAAATTTATCTGTTCAGGATAATGTGCTACTTAATAATGTTACTAAGGAACTACTTAATGAATAATCTATGGACTGACAAAAATCTAGAGTTATTTGGCTTGATAAGGGGGAAGCTAACGCATCATACTTCCACAAAATGATGAGAGAGATAGAATATAAATACTATGAAGAGAACCACTAACTCTAAAGGCGTGGTCCTACATAAGAAAGATAAATTTGTTGAGGAGGTCGTTAAGTATTAAATTAACCTCTTGAACTACAAACACTCAACGAAGCCTTATACATCATATGTAATTACAACAGATTTTTAAAAGTTAATTGATTTAGAGAAAGATGAAACTTGGATTGTTCATATCACAATTAAAGAGTTTAAAGAAGCACTATATTGCATTAATGGTTTCAAGTCATTTTTCTAAAATAACTCATGGAGTATTACGGGCGCATAAGTCTATGAAGCAATTTAATCTTATTTGATGATGGACAAGTGCTCAAGTATTAACGCCAGTTGACATTTCACATATTCCCAACGTTCATAATCCAACTTTTGTGAAATACTTCAGACCTAATGCATGATGGAATATTCTCTTCAAAATTTATCTCAAAATCAATCAACATTTTTATGAGGCTCACAAATTTGTGAGAAATATCTTTATTAAACAACTAGTGAGAGGCTACAATAGAAGATCAAACTTAATAAGATGCAAAATAAAGATTTATATTATAAAGTCTTATGATTCCATTGGCTGGAGTTATATTATTTGCAACCTCCAGGAAATATGTTATCCAATCTAGTTCACAACATGGATAAATAAGTGCTTGACTACCACAAGCTACTCAATATCATTTAATGGTGTGACAATTGGTTCTTTCAAAGGGACAAGAGTAATCAAGTAGGGGTATCCCTTATCCCCCTACCTTTTTTAATTATGTATGGAAGTGATATGTCAAATTATGCACACGATTGGTGAAAAGAAGACATTCCAATGGCATCATATGAGAAATTTTTTTTACGCTCGACCATTAGACATTTGCATATAACTTATTGGTTTTCTGTATAATTACTAAATAATATGTAACACTCATTAAAAAAGGGTATGATACTCTTCTATAAGTTATTTGGCTTTTAAGTTATCACTACAACAGGTCAGGTGTTTACCGACGACGTTCGTCGTCGGTAAAAACCCGTATTTCGACGGTAAACCAGCTTACCGCCGACAACTCTTCGGTAAAAATTCGCTGTTAGAAATCGGTCGGTAAACTGAAGGCTTACCGACATTCGTTTGACGGTTTGCCCCTAAACGCATAATTTTTACCGACGAACGCGTGTCCTCGGTATCGTCACCCATTACCGACGACATATTAATTTAATTGATTAATTATTTTAAAGCGCGGACAATCCATTTTTCTTTTTTCTTTTTTTTTTAAAATACTTTGACGACGACGAATGTCGTCGGTATTAATTTAATAAATTATTATTTTTAAATATCGAACAATTGATTTTTCTTTTTTTTACAGAGTTTACCGACTACTTACGTGTCGTCAGTATTTTTTTTTTAATTTTTTGAAAAATTATATTTTACATTTATTTTTATTTTGTTTTATTTTAATTTTTTATTTGTTTTCCAATTTTATTTAAGTTTGTTTTTTTATATTTTAATTTAATATTAATAAAGAGAATAATAAATAAATAAACATCACATATATTGATTAAATTTAAGAAACCATGAAAAATAGTCAAACTCTGGGAATAAAAAGTCAAACACGCAGAATAAAAAGTCAAAATATTACACATAGTCAAAGTAGTAAAATAAAAGTCTTAATAAATAACATCGAAATCAAGGATCATGCAAATCCTCATCTTCTACTTCATCTTCATCTTTATCTTGGGAGGAGTCGGGATGGTGGACTGGAGGAAGACCCGAGGCAGACCTAGATTCATTCAACCCTTTGAGCATATCGTCTCTATAAAATCTGGAGTAGATGTGGAAGCGGTCACTGGTGTGGCTGAACCAGGTATAGGTGGCATTCCTTGATGCTCGCGCAACTCGTTCAAACCCTTTAGGATCCGCTGGAGTAACACCACTAAAATGATTGGTATATGCTATATTATCTTTAACAGATAAGACAACTCTTGTTATTACTATATAAATATAAAATTCATGTTTTTTATGGTCAATGTAATAATTTGATTTAGTATAGAAATCTTATCATTCTTTATCACAATTTAATAAATGGAGGTGATTTGGCAAACAAAATCCGTGAAGGATAAATCTTGTTTTATTCTCTCTACACTGCAGTAATTTGAAACATATGTAGGTCAAGTTGTTAAAGTTTTTGTGTGTCCCTAGAGTAAACAACCTTATCCGATTTGTCATGAATTTTATCGTTTCAATCTTGACTTAATTTTAAGGTTGGTGTCAAAATTCATAGGATGAGAATTTTCAAAGGCTACAAAATTGAGAGGTTAATCCATTTTGAAGAATGGATTTCCTTGTACGGTATAGTTGGAACTCAATTTGTGAACATGATCATACTTTCCAATTCTCATGTGCTAGAGATCCTTATGTTGAAAGTTGATAGTCTGTAATGATGTGTACTACACTTGTCCATAAACAATAGTACATCTATGAGGATTAATTTTTAATGGTGGTGGTAGTCGTGTGACGATGTTCGTTTTTCTTCACGGTCTACCTACCCATATTTGTTTCTTCTTTAGGGAAGTTAGCCATTTCTAGTTGTGTTCTTAGAGATCAAGATTTGAGAGGAATCATCTCTCCAACGATCTTAGGCGATAAAGGAAAACTTAATTGCTTTTACTTAAACTTATGATTGAGTTATAAATGAAATATTAAAGTTTGTAATCTACTTCATATGTATAATCATGTACTCAAGCATTGTATTCATAAACGGGTATTTGATGTCTCCAATTATGTAATAGATTATTCTAGTCACAAGACATCTTTTGAGGGTTATATTGTTCTTATTTGAGGGAACATTCTATATATTATAATAATTTCTTATTTCTTACCTAGTTTTGGATAATTGTTACTTTTAGAGTTATTTGTGCAAAATTGGTGTTAATTAGTGTGCATCTCTTAGAATACTTGGATGAAATTAGATCCCAAGACGAGGATAAGTGTAGCTCTCAATTTTGTTTTTCCTAGAATTTATACTCTGATTTTCCTGATCCTATCAGAATATCTTCACAATTGTTTTTCAGCTCAAGATTTTTCATAACAAAGTATACATATTTTTATATTCTTTAGTCACAAACATCATAATTAATCTTCAGTGAGTATTAATCTATAGACAATTTCTTGTCAAAACTATATTTTTTCCTTATTAAAACACCCCATAAATATATGTAATCTTTTAATTTAGTAATGTTGACTTACACTTGTTTTTTCTCCATCAATTTAAGTATCCCTAATGTGGCTGAGTCAATGAATAGAAGTGTCTCCATCAATTTTTATGTACTTTGTACCCCACCTCCATGTTTACCTTCATATTTGACTAACTTATCTTTTATCTAACTTTTTAAGTCCAGTTTTTTTTATTTTTTACTATTCGGATTTTTTGTGTATGCTCGTTAATTAGTTGGAAATATAGTTTCTAACCTAACATTGTTGGGTACTTTGTAGTTCTGGATCCTCATTACTTCGGTTAAGTATTTGTATGGATATTCAACGAAAACCCATTTTTCGTTAGACTATTTCGTGTTATTTCATAAATAATCGGGAACACATACCCATTCTCTTGAATATGTTTGATAATTTTATTGTTATTGTTATTGTTATTATTATTATTATTATTATTATTATTATTATTATTATTATTATTATTATTATTATTATTATTATGATTATTATTATTGAAGAAGTAGTATTTTCTTGAAAGCGATTTAATCATTTGATTTGCCATAAAATATTATCTTTTTTGTAATGTTCCATTATTATTTACAGGATTATATTTATAAAATGTAATTTTTCATTATCTAATAAACAATAAATATATAGCTAATTGTAACAATTTATAATCCCGTTAAGAAAAATTATTATGTAAGAAATTCAGGATTATTAACATTTTGCCGTATACCAAAAACGATGAATTATAATTAATTATATTCCTATTGCAATTTTTGCTCTAAAATATCTTAGAAAAGTATTTTTACACAACTAGTCATAAATATTAGTTGAGTAATGATATATGTCACCCCTTTTCATGTCACCCTTTTATAACCCTTCTATATATATGTATTGATTTCCTTGAATAGAAGATAGATAAAAATTAAATAGGATAGAGAAATCAATTCATTGGTCCATGTAGGCATACACGTAGGAGGTGATAAAAGGGTGATACAAAAAGGGTGACAAATATCATTACTCATATTAGTTTTCTTTGTTATTTTTATCTTTACTTTGTAAGAAAAAAAATCCCCCTATTATTTAAGTAGAGATTTTATATCCTATTTTTTCACATTCAACAAACTATCATATTAGGTCAAAATCAATTTCTAATGACAGCCGACAAATATTCTTCTAACCCCTCTATCATCTCAGCCGCCTCACATGGCCTTTCTAACAAAGAGGCTGTCTCTGAAAAGAACATAAATGTTCACGAAAAGCTTGTGAAAGGATCCGACCTTCCGCAGACACACCAGGCTTCATCTTCCCATGTGCTATCAGATCTCAAACTTGGAAATAATGATTCAGCCAGTGGCTCAAAAAATGAACTTGAAAATTTCAATTCATCCAATAGCGAATCTCGATCGAATGAGTCGCCAAACATGTCTATACGTGATACTATGCATCCACAGGCTAAAGTTTTCTCTTGCAATTATTGCAATAAGCAGTTTTCAACCTCTCAAGCATTGGGGGGACACCAAAATGGACATAAACATGAACGCGCTTTGGCTAAAGGCAACCATGCTGGGATTTTTGTTTCTAATTCTGTCCATCCACCACCTTACACACCATATCATCCGTACCCATATTCAAGTTTCCACCATATACCAGGTAACTATGGATCTTTCAACAGATCATTAGGGGTTAAGACAGATTCGATGATTCACAAGCGTTCATATCCTTGTTCATATTCTGGGTACAATCACGACGGTCCTGGCGTCAACAATTTAATGCAAAGGTCCTCGGTTTTTGGGATCGGGCAGCCATCTTATGAAACCATGAGGATTGGAAACAATTTAGCACAAATGGAAAATGTTGGTTGTAGTTCATCCATGATTGAATATCATAGCAGGTCAGCAAGCAACGCAAGTACAAATAAGGAAGAACACACTGGATCACTTGCTGGACTGATTGATACTGAAGATATAGATGCATCTGGAATTGATTTGAGTTTGAAACTTTAGAAATTTTTATATATGTTTTTATTATGGTTAGCGTTTATACTAAACTATCCACATTAAGTGTAACATTTTATTCGAGATTGTTGTAATCCATATCACATACTTTCTTTTAATTCGAAACTTGAACTTGTTTTGCATGAGTGATGACTGGCAAGTGACTCTTAACTAACATTAAAACTTAATAAATATATATGCTATGAATAAGGGTGTCAACTGGGCTACTGGAGCTATTTAGCCCGTTCGGTTCACAAAGCCATGGCTCATATGAGGGTTGATGTTAAGCCTACGCCAGATCTTAAAGTTAGTGATCCTCACTCAACCCGCAATTTTTTATTAAATTTGTTTACTTGTATAATTATGTGTACTATATAAATTTAAGCTTGTAGGTTTTTATCATGGATTTAATAGCCTTATGTGCTCAGCTAGATTAGTTTGTATACTTCTTCTTCTGGACACAATGATGTTTTTCGTAGTAATTTTTTTTTTTGTCAGGAATTAAAAAAAATTAAAAGTTATTACAACGTTTTACAGATTGGTTAAAAAACTCAATACTATCAACTACATTCGTTGAGCTCCATTGCTCTAAGTTGTCAAATTTCCTAACACATTTTGCCGCTAAATCTGCTATAGTATTCAGTTCTCTTTTCACATGATAAACCTTCCATTCAGGAAATCTTGCGATCCATTTCCAGATCAATTCGATCAGCGGTTGGATCTTCCTATCAATTTCTTTTTTGTTATTAATACCTTGAACAATTTCAAGGTTATCGGTGTTGAAGGAAATCATTCTACAGTTTAAAGATTCCGAGGTCTTCATTGCTTGTAGTATAGCCAATATTTCTCCTTCCTTTGCACTCCTAAATAGACCTCTTCTATACTGTTTTCCACACACTTAACCATCTTTGCCAATTGCAATCGATGTTATCCCCGCTACTTAATTCATTCTTATTAACAAATGATGTATAGTTATGCCACACGATGTCTGATGACTCAGGTATGATACAGTCATCGTTACTATTCACGTTCTGATCATCTTTCTGAATGACAAGTCTGTCAATATGTCCCTAATTCGTTTTATACAATCTATCAATAATTCTATTAGAATTATTGATAATCTTCGATATATCCCATTCTTTTATTTCGAAAAATCCTTTCATTCTGGCTTTCCATAAGCTCCACAAGATCGCTATGAAATTACTTATTAACTTTTTCCTATCCATCCATTTTCTGAGTAACCTTTAATGGTACAGATAAACCAATCCTTGAAATTATACTTTTCTTCCTTATTAATCTTTAGTTGGAGCGGAGATTCCGCCCATCAGACAGCTGCACTAAAAGGGCATTGAATAAGGAGATGTTCAGTTGTTTCTTCGCCATTCTCGCACCACTCACAATTCGAGTCGTTAACACATTTCTTTTTAATTAAGTTTTTCTTCGTCGGTATCGCATTATTGATTATTCTCCATTCAAATTTTCTCATTCTTGTCAGAACGTTGGATGTCCACACCATAGACCACAAGGAGGGGTCTCCATCTTGTAATGCTTTTGTTGACGTATTTTCTTCCTTGCTTATTTCCTCATTAACCAAAAGGTGATATCCCGATTTAGTTATGTATTTTTCGTCTTTCGTAAAAGGCCAAATTGTTTTATCTTCATCCTGAAAATTAATGATAGGTAATCTATTTATTTCCTGTATCTGTCTTTCGTTGCATATTAAATTAATTAAACTCTTATTCCACCTCCGTACATCCGTTGTTAAATAATTCTGCCACTTTTTCTGTTGGTAGCCAATCGCATTTATCCATTTTCAAGCCCGTGTCACTCCACTTATCTTCCCAAATGTTTGCCGTAAGACCATTCCCTATCTACCAGCAACATTCCTTTTTTAATAATTGTAGTCCTTTCATTATACTAGACCAACTCCAAGACCTCTTTTGTTTAAGTTTCGCATTCCACATGTCGGTATTAGGGTGATACATTCCTTTAATAACCTGAGCCACTAGTGAATTTGAGTTATTTATCAATCTCCACGCTTGTTTTGCTAGCATTGCCAGATTCATTTTCTGAAAGTCCTGAAATCCTAATCCTCAAACTTTTTTTGACCTAGCGATTTTCTTCCAAGAAACCCAATGTATTTTCTTATTATCCATCGAATCCCAATAAAAATTAGAAACAATGCTCGATAATTTTTTACAAAGCACTTTTGGAAATTCAAATATTGACATAGCATAATTAGGTATTGCCTGTAAAACTGCTTTAATTAGAACTTCCTTTCCTCCTTCGGACAAATATTTCGAGGTCCAGCTTGACGCTTTTCTGATTAATTTGTCTTTAATATAGTTCAAATTTTCCGTTTTGGATCTTTTCAGTGTGAGCGGTAGACCCAAATATTTTCCCAAAGAGTTCGTACTAGATATTCCCAATTTTTCTTCTAATTCATGTTTTAAGTCATCTTTAATACCTTTACTAAACAAGATTGAATACTTTTCATAGTTCACTGTTTGTCCCGATGCCCGACAGTATTTATCTAATATTTCTTTGAAATTGTCAAATTCCTCTAGGTTAGCTTCCATAAAGAACAAGGCATCATCCGCAAATAAAAGATGAGTCAACACCGGACAATTTCTGGTGATTTTTAAACCCTTGAAATTTTCAGTATCCATATAATTTGTTATGAGATAAATTAGAGATTCTGTCATAATTGAGAAGAGTAAGGGGGATAACGGATCACCTTGCCTGATACCACTCTCAGGATTAAACTTCCCAAGTCTTTCCCCATTGATCTTGATTTGCATACTAACTGTAGATATACACATGATGTCTCCTCATTTGTGATAGATTTATGTTAAGATGAGACATCATTTTTAGTGTTTTAGGAGTCAATAATGTCGATTTTCTTGAGTTTTAGTGCACTTTCCTATTTTGTGTCTTGATTTGTAGAATTAATGTTTTTAGAGCATATTGGGTTTAATTGTTATTTAGTGTGTAGCTTTAAAGATAATTATGGAGCTTAATTAAGAGTCCAAGTCAAAGACAACAACTTATGGAAAGAGATATGCATGGTAATTGGAGATAAGGAAAGAATTGCTAAAAAGATGGAAAAGGAAAAGCTGCCTAAATCTGGGATTCTGCAAAGATAGACGTTTTTACCTAATAAAGAGGCCGAATTTGGTAGATTACTCCTAAAGGGTGTAGATAATTCTGTTGCGATTCTTTTGGTATCTTGTGGAGCAAAATCGGACCAATAATAAAGAAGTTATGACCAAAACAACGCAGCAGTGTTTATCTTTATTTCCATACGAATTTGAGTTGGGCTAGAAGTCCATTACCTTAACTCTTCCTCAAGAAAACGAATTAGGTCTTCTAAACACCTATAAATACACCCTTATATCACTTGTAAATCATCCTTGCCTCATAGTAATTATTTCTTAAGGTTTTATTCTTCCAGTTTATTGTAGAGAGCAAGATGATGTCTTTTGTAATTTCTTTTAGTTTATTTCCTTCAGGTATGAACTAAACCTCCCATAGCTTGGGTTTTGCATATGTATAATCTATGAATTCTAATTCTTCTATCTAAGTTTCTTTGGGAATTATATGTTTTAATCTGATATTAGCTTCTTACTTTATATTTGCTTATGTGTTTTGATTTATTGTCTTTCCTAGAACTGATCACTTTAGGATTGTTTTAAGAGTAGTTAGATGGTCACCTTGATAGGGTGTTTAACTATTGAACCACCACATAATGTCTAGTGTCGATAGCAGTTCTGACAAAACATACTTCTAACTAGATAGTCATTAAGGTTTGTGTTAACCACAGTATCACCAAGACTTGCAGTATTTGCTTAGGGCCTTAGTGGCGTTTGATAACCCTATTTTAAATCACTTCTTGGTTGTGACGTAGCCCCCTTATCGCTCTCAAGGTCTAAGGTAGTGGAATTTAGAATCCTGACTAAGTATTACCAAGAGCTAATATTCTCCCTTATGAACTAGATCTATAGATAGAATTAGAAGGATTAGTGCATACTAGCAAAACCTAAGCTATACTTCTCATCTCATATTCTTAATCTTTTACTTTATTGTCTTTATTTAATTTAGTTTTAATTCATAAAATTCGAAAACCAAATATTTAATTTTCTGTTTTCTAATTATTTACTTTTACTCGTTATCTATTCCTACGCGATTAACACACTTAAGTCCCTGAGAACGAACTCTACTTATCATTAAAACTTGCATACGTCCTGTAATACTTGCAGTACTGTGCCTGTCTAGGGTGAGAGTGCATAGTTTTCCATACTTAAATTGATCTTATTTTATCACACCCTAGGCGACACCAAGTTTTTGGCACCGCTGCCGGGGACTTGTGTCTCGTTAGCGTGTGGGTTATCTATTTCGAGTTTTAGTTTTTAATTAGTTTTTACTTTTCAGTTTAGTCTTAATTTTTCCAAATTTACGCTTGGGGTGCTTTATTCTTTTTCAGGTTTTCACAGTGTTTAATTCTTGGCCTCCCTTACCGGAGCCTGAGAGGAGCTTCAGAGCTTATAACAAACGAATTCGTGAGGAAAGAACCTTGAGGAGAGTTATGGCAGAACAAGTTAATGATCCGGAGTTAGTTTACTTTGCACCAGGAGGACCTCCAGCATACATTCCACCTGGTGTACAATTACCAGTAGGAGAAGGTAATGGGCAGAATAATCAACAGAACCGAGTTGAACAAGATCTACCTGGCCTTAATGTACCATTCCATGTTCAACCCATCGGTTACCGCCCTCCTGAGATTCCGAATATCAAATTTAGACCCGATCCGGGTATGCTTAGTCAATTCCAAAGTTTCAGACTCTATACTGGTACAGCTATTCAAGATCCGGTAAAAGCGATTCAGAAGTTTATGCAGATTTGTGATGCCTACATTACTCCTGGCATTACACGCGAGCAACTGTATTGTCATATGTTTTCGTTTTTCTTGACCGGAAGAGCTAGCGATTGGCTAGAAAGACAACCACATGGAACCATTCACTCTTGGAGAGAACTTCAAGCCGCATTCTTTAACCGATTTTATCCGAAGAGCATGAGACTTAAAGATCAAGCCGAACTTGCAAGATTCGCCCAAGAAGATGGAGAAACAGTGGGAGAAGCATGGACAAGGTTTCAACAAAAATTAGCTAGATGTCCACTCCATGGTTATACACCTGCTCTACAACTTGCTATATTCTATGAAGGACTTAATGATAAGGGTAGAGAAAAGGTGGATAACATTGGAAAGGGTAATTTTGTGTCCATGAATCACAATGAAGCTTCCGAGGTGTTAGAAAACATTATGGAGCAAGAAAGAAGTTGGCCTTCAACGCGAGCTTCTGCAGCAAAGTCCCGAGGAACGCTTCGTTTAGATACAGAAACTGCGAACTCAGCTCAAATATCCTCGTTAGAAAATCAAATCAAGGAGCTGAGAATCGCGATGGAGAAGAATTTAGCTGCTACAAAGGTAGTTCAAGAGGCACAAGGTTGTCAATAATGTGGAGTTAACGATCATTCATGGGAAGAGTGCGAAACAAATCCGCAATCTGTTTACTTCATATCCAACCGATGGGGCAACCGCAACCATCCGGGTATGCAGTATTCAAATTCACAAGGGGCCGCTAATCCTGGTCAATATCAATCGCGACCCCAGAACAGCTCTTACCAACAGAGAGTTCAGTACCAAAACCAATATCAGAATCGACCTACTCCTCCACAACAACCTGCTCAAGACGCCTATACCGATACTTTAGATCAAAAAGCTTTACCTCAGTATCCGCAAGAAGGATCTATGGACAATACACAGATAGTACAAGCTCTAGACCGTTTGAACACAACTGTAAACGCTCAAGAGGAAAAAGTCCGAGGACACGATGCCATACTTCAGATGCTAAGTACTCAATTAGACCAAATAAATAAGCATCTAAAAGAATAAAAGGAAGTAAAGGCAATCGAAGGAGGTGAAAACAATGTTGGGTTCGAAGCTTGCAAGGCTATATGCCTTGAAATCGAAAAAGAAAAAGAGGAAGCACCACATGCTGCCATTAGTGCCGTGGAAGTTCCCTGTATTGAAGAAGAACCAACCGAGTCTAACCCCGAGGAATCTGACTATTTAGAAGTTTATCTAGAGAGCGATGAAGAGAGAGACGAGTTCATAGAGTTACTGAGAAAGGTGCAAGAAGAGATTCGTTCGATGGTAGAGTATGCAGCGGAGTTAGCTAAGGAGAAAGAGGAAGAAGCCTCAAAGGAGGAAGCAAAAGATGAAGTGGCACCTGCTGTGCTAGAGGAGAAAGAAGAAGAGAAGGTGGAATCGCCACCGAGTGTTCAGCCAGTGTCATCAAATATTCCTGATACAAATCCTAAAGATGACACTGTTCTCAAGACATTTGTAGAGGTGTACCAACCTGAAAATATCAACGCCCAAATGCTTGAGATTGCGAAGAAAGGACTTACACCGCAACAAGTTTTTACGCAAGTTATTCCTGAAAAAGAAGCGAGTGTAGAGATCCCAAGAGAGAACCTGAGGGTTTCGAGAAGAAGTGAGAAAGAGCTACCTACTAAGCTTAAAGATCCGGGAAGTTTCAACCTCCCTATTCAATTACATGGTAGGCTCAAGGTGAAAGCGATGTACGATGTGGGTTCTGGTGTGAATCTTATGCCTAAGTCCGTGTTCGAAAGACTTGGACTTCAGAAATCAGAGAAAACTCCAGTGAAGTTGCAGTTTGCTAACAACTCAGTGAAGAGGACATGGGGAACAGTGGAGGACGTCTTAGTCCGTGCAGGTAATATTGCCATCCCTACTGACTTTGTTATTCTTGAGTTTGATGCAGATAAGCAGGTTCCGATCATACTTGGACGGCCTTTCATGGCCACAAGTCAAAGTGTGATCAACTTCCAAGATGGGACCATCACCCTTCATGCTAAAAATGTATCCGAGACCTTCTATGTCTTGGGTAAGAAACCAAGGAAGTTGGATCCCACCGTGCCTATCATCCACAGCCTTTCACATCACAAAGTCCCTCCTGAGGAGATCCACTTAAAACCTGTGGATACTGAGCCAAACATTGAGTTTGGGGTTGGCCATGAAGTCCTATGGAAAGCCCACAAACGCGAGAACAGGCCACGAAGTTTCAAAGACTCGTGGATGGGACCATTCATTGTCACGAAGGTTGTTTCAGCCAAGGTGATAGAAATTCGCCCCAAAACTGGGGTCAAGCGCAGATTAGTTGACGTTCATAGCCTTACTCGTTGTTGGGGAGGCTATATTCGCAAATCTTGACAGAGGTAACACGTCTAACTTTGAAAGACGTTAAACAAAAGTGCTGTTCGGGAGACAACCCGAAGATTTTTTATGTTTTCATGTCTTTTACATTCTTAGTTTAAGTTTATTTTAGTTGTTTTTAGTTGATAATGCATATTTGAGAAAGGTATTAGTGTTTTTGGTGTGTAGGAATCGGAGAAATCAAGTTAGGGAACGCGAGGAAAATTTTTGGAGCGCAAGAAAGCACCCCGCGGACTACCCCACGGACTACCCCATGGTCCGCAGGGATGGTCCGCGAGGTCAAAACCCGTACCACGGGTTGCTACCGCGGGTTTTATCCAGAAACAAGAAAAAATTCCACGGACTACCCCACGGTGCACCGCGCCATGGTCCGCGCCCCAAAAACCCATACCACGGGGTGAGTACCACGGGTATTTTGACGGAGTTGACAACAGAAGCTGCGGTGTACCCTCCGGTACACCGGACCCTAGTCCGCGAGTCAAAAACCCGTACCACGGGGTCCTACCACGGGTTTAGGTCAGTGAGCAAAAATTTTCGAGCATCAGATGTCGCGGACTACCCTGCGGTGCACCCCATGGTCCGCAGGGGTAGTCCGCAGCGCCGCCAGAGGAGAGAGAAAGTTACGGGATTGAGTTATAAAGGAGGTATTGAGCCTATTATTCCGAATTTATTAAACCTTAACCCTCTCTTTCTTCTCCACAACTCTCCTAACTCCATTGAAGCTCATCAAAACCTTCACCAATCACCAAAACACTACCCAATCATCAAGGAAAACACATCAAACCTTCTCTCAACATCATTACAAGAGAGAATCAAGCTACCAATCATCACCAAATTCATTCAAATTGAAGAATCAAAGAGCCAAATTTCACAAATTCATCACACAATTTCTAAAATCCAAGCCTACCCATTACAAATCATCCTCACCCACATAGATATTCATCACCTATTCACCCATCCTAGGCCAATTCAAGCTTATTCATCCATTAATTCAAGAGTAAATTTCAAGGGTTGCTAAAGCTTTGAGTTGGGGGTTAATTGAAGAACATCAATCTTATCTAGCAAGAGGGAGGTAAAGAGTAACATGGGATTGGATTTAAACAAGAAGAAATCAATTGACAAAGGTGATAGTTCTAAATCAAAGGGTAAAGAGAAAGTGAAGAAGAGTGGGAAACCTTCGTATGATAGTAATGGTAAAAAGCTTTATTATTATGCAAAGGAAAGAACACAACCTCAACTAGATCCTATACCTATAGAAAAGGTGGATACTTCAAGAGCTCTGAAGATTTCTGCAGAGAAACAATTAAAAGAACTACCTTTTGCCTATGAGAAAGTATTCAAGGAGGAAATTAGAGATGGAGAATACAAGAGATTCTTTGAGCTTGGTGAGAAGTTGGGTTGGTCTACGTTCATGGTAAGCCATTCTGAATTATGTCCTGAATTAGTTTTGGAGTTCTATCTGGGCCTCTTTAGCCAAGATAGTAATTGTGTTCCGATTAGAGGAAAGTTAGTTCCTTTCACAGTTGAGGAGATTAGGAACCACTTCAAGTTTAAGAAACTGAAAGGTTTTTGCAAATTTGAGGAAGCAGTTGCTAAACAAAAAATCTTTGATAAGGAATTACTTTTTGAGCATGTTTTAGACAAGGAGAAAGTACAATTACAAAAGGGAGAATTGAAGGCACCTTGGCCTTACAAATATCTTCAAGCAGATGCTAGAGTTTGGCACAATTTCCTTATCCCTAATGTCTTTGGAAACACACGAACTTTGGAGGTGACCATGAAGAACGCGCTACTGTTGGACTGTATTTTGAGAGGAGAAGAAGTTGATGTGGCACAGTTGATCTATGAGGAGGTGATACGATTCTCGGTCTCTCCTAAATCAGTTTATAATGTTAAATTTCCAACTATGATCACGTGTCTTGTGCGAAAAGCGAATGTAGTATTGGGTGAAGAAGAGAAACTCGAGTTCAAAATGAGTTATATTGATAATGCATGGATCAAAGAAAGTCTTCGAAGAGCGGGTTCTACTCAAGTCTCGAAGGCAGAAAAGGAGCAATCTTGGCAAGAGAAGATGAAGGAGCGTTTAACGAAATTTGAAGCAGCTCAAACTTCTTTAGTCAATGATGTGGCACAAATCAACGCTAATCAAGTGCACATCATGAAACTCCTTGAGCAATTAACGAAAGGTCCAGCAATTCCAACCTTGGATATCAATGATGCGAGGCAATAGCCTCGAGAGTATGTTCTCTTTCTTCCTTACCATTTCTGTAAATATGCCTATCTGCTAATTTTAATTTCTGTTTTCGAGTCTTTTTTTCGAGTCGTGGGGACACGGCTCATTTTTTAGTTGGGGGTGTGGGGATTCGTTGTCTCTCATCTCCATTTTTTCTGTTTTTTGGGTGAAATTAAAATTTTTGATACATGGGAATTAGATGTAGAGTGTGTTTAATAGCTTGAAAGCATGAGCTCAGTAGATTAATGATAGTAAGTGATGTGTTTATGAGCTATGTATGTGTATGCTTTGAATATTTGCAGGAAAACACACGTTGATAGTAAAGAAAAGATTAGTGAGCAATGCGATAGAAAGTATGTTCGATCTCAGGGAACCTTGAGAAGTGTGTAGGCCGTGAGATCCAAGCTAGTTGAAAAACCATTTGATGAAAGTGCTAAAGGTAAGAAATGTTCTGAATTACATAGTGTAGAAAGTGATCAAGGCGGTTCTTTCATATTTTTAAGCCTTTGAAGCCTTTTTATACCTTCTCACCTTGTGATTTTTGAGTTTAAAAGTTATATCCTTCTTAGCCCCTTCTAGCCTTTTATTGAAACACATTTTAAGCCATATCCTTTAGATTTTAGGACTTTTCCATATGACCCGCACTCGAATCGCGATGCTTAGACAGTTGTTTTAGAGCTTGAGTTTGGGGTGGTGGGTCCACCATTATGGGAATTATTATGTTGGGAATTTGGAGCTTATTAATTGTGCTTGATATTGATGATGATTCACAGAATTGTATTGTAACCCTTTGTCGGGGTAATAGTGAATGAAAAAGAAGCTTCGAGCTAATATTGCCAACAAGGGCATTAAAAGAAAAATATATATATGAGAAATCAGCGTGATATCTCAACATTAAAAGAGAGTCATAGCTATAGAAAAGAGAATTGACTTGAAAAGAAAAGAAAATATATATATTCGGACCGGCAAAGTGGATTTTTATGTGAACATCTTAAGCTTTAATTGGGTTATTGGGGATGCTAAATTGTGCATCAAGGAATTCATTGGGTTGAGTGAGAAACGTTTATGAGAGTAACTCAAGCTCTAGGGCGATTCGTTGATGGCTAGTGAGGAGAGAGCCAAAAGCTCACTCCAAATTATCCAAATATATGATCATACCCGTCCCTAAGCCTACATTACAACCTTAAAGACCTTGTGATTCTTTGTTATGTAATTGAGAAGTGATTGAGCCATTAGAAAATTAGTTAAGTGGATTCTTGGATACTAGTGAGGTTTGATGAACAATCTATAGCTCTCTTGGGGAACTGAGTAAAGTCCCAATCCTTCTTACATTGCGAAACTAATCTGATCTTGAATTCAAGCCGTGTTGACTGTAGATATGAGAAGTATACAGGTATGTAGTTTATAAATATTATTGCATGAAATTTTCTGAGTTATGTGCTTTAGGTTTATTCTATATATTCTGCTATACTTTTTCCTTGTGTTAAGAATTTTATAAGTGTGTATTTCTAGACTTCCCTATGCTTTTACTTTTATTGTATCGGGACGATACAACTTTGAGTTGGGGGTCTTGATGTCTCCTCATTTGTGATAGATTTATGTTAAGATGAGACATCATTTTTAGTGTTTTAGGAGTCAATAATGTCGATTTTCTTGAGTTTTAGTGCACTTTCCTATTTTGTGTCTTGATTTGTAGAATTAATGTTTTTAGAGCATATTGGGTTTAATTGTTATTTAGTGTGTAGCTTTAAAGATAATTATGGAGCTTAATTAAGAGTCCAAGTCAAAGACAACAACTTATGGAAAGATATATGCATGGTAATTGGAGATAAGGAAAGAATTGCTAAAAAGATGGAAAAGGAAAAGCTGCCTAAATCTGGGATTCTGCAAAGATAGACGTTTTTACCTAATAAAGAGGCCGAATTTGGTAGATTACTCCTAAAGGGTGTAGATAATTCTGTTGCGATTCTTTTGGTATCTTGTGGAGCAAAATCGGACCAATAATAAAGAAGTTATGACCAAAACAACGCAGCAGTGTTTATCTTTATTTCCATACGAATTTGAGTTGGGCTAGAAGTCCATTACCTTAACTCTTCCTCAAGAAAACGAATTAGGTCTTCTAAACACCTATAAATACACCCTTATATCACTTGTAAATCATCCTTGCCTCATAGTAATTATTTCTTAAGGTTTTATTCTTCCAGTTTATTGTAGAGAGCAAGATGATGTCTTTTGTAATTTCTTTTAGTTTATTTCCTTCAGGTATGAACTAAACCTCCCAAAGCTTGGGTTTTGCATATGTATAATCTATGAATTCTAATTCTTCTATCTAAGTTTCTTTGGTAATTATATGTTTTAATCTGATATTAGCTTCTTACTTTATATTTGCTTATGTGTTTTGATTTATTGTCTTTCCTAGAACTGATCACTTTAGGATTGTTTTAAGAGTAGTTAGATGGTCACCTTGATAGGGTGTTTAACTATTGAACCACCACATAATGTCTAGTGTCGATAGCAGTTCTGACAAAACATACTTCTAACTAGATAGTCATTAAGGTTTGTTTTAACCACAGTATCACCAAGACTTGCAGTATTTGCTTAGGGCCTTAGTGGCGTTTGATAACCCTATTTTAAATCACTTCTTGGTTGTGACGTAGCCCCCTTATCGCTCTCAAGGTCTAAGGTAGTGGAATTTAGAATCCTGACTAAGTATTACAAAGAGCTAATATTCTCCCTTATGAACTAGATCTATAGATAGAATTAGAAGGATTAGTGCATACTAGCAAAACCTAAGCTATACTTCTCATCTCATATTCTTAATCTTTTACTTTATTGTCTTTATTTAATTTAGTTTTAATTCATAAAATTCGAAAACCAAATATTTAATTTTCTGTTTTCTAATTATTTACTTTTACTCGTTATCTATTCCTACGCGATTAACACACTTAAGTCCCTGAGAACGAACTCTACTTATCATTAAAACTTGCATACGTCCTGTAATACTTGCAGTACTGTGCCTGTCTAGGGTGAGAGTGCATAGTTTTCCATACTTAAATTGATCTTATTTTATCACACCCTAGGCGACACCAACACATGAAAACCAATTTCCTCCATTTTTCACAAAAGCCAATCTGTTTTAAGACTTTCATCAAAAATTCCCAATCAACTCTATCATAAGCCTTAGCCATGTTAATTTTAACCGCTGCATAATGTTTTTTAGATTTCCGTTTACAATTCAAGAAATAAGATACCTCTTGAGCCACTAATATATTTTCCTAGATACTTCTCCCTTTTATAAAAGCGGATTGAGTTGGTGATATTGTAGTGTCCATAAATGGTTGTAATCGGAGTGTGAGTATTTTGACAATGATTTTATAAATGAAGTTAATACATACATGCTATCGGCTGATAATCCATGGGTTTCTCTTATGTTTTAGGTATCAAAGTTATTAGTGTATCATTAATTTCTTCAATACTGCAGTTGAGATTAAAGAAATCCAAAACAATTCTAATTACATCTTGTTTAACAATTTCCCAGGATTCCTGGTAAAATTTACCCGTTTAACCGTCCGGTCCTGGTTCGAACCCGACATACTAAAGACAGCTCACTTAATTTCCTCGACATCTGGAATTTTAACCAATTCTTCGTTCATCTCATCTGTAACTTTACATGGAATAAAACACGTGATATCTTCATCTTCTCTTCTCTCCTCTTTTTTTGAATAAGGTAATATAATAATTTTGAAAAATATTTTTAATTTCATCTATTTCCTCCCTCCATATTCCATTTTCATCTTTAACTGCTACAATCCTATTAATATTTCTCCTAACCCTTGTAATATTATGGAAGTAAGCTGTATTCTTATCTCTGCATTGTATATGTTGATCCCTCGCTCTATCTGCCCAATATATCTCTTCCTTTTCCCAGAGTTCCTCCATTTCTTTTTTTATCTCTTTGATTGCACCTTGTTGATATTGACAATTTTCTTTATCTTGAAGTAATTCTAACTTTTGTTGTAATTCATTGATTCTTCTTCTAGTATTGGTAAATGTAGTCTTGCTCCATTTCTTTAATGAGTTGCATGTTTTCTTTTTCTTAGTTTGAAATTTTTCTATTGAATTTCCACTATTTTGATCATACCATGAATATTTTACCACTTCAAGACATTTTTCATCGCCCAACCATCTAGTGTCGAAAATAAAGTGTTGTTTAGTTGGTTTACATCTAATTTCTTTTTCAAGTATTGACGGAGAGTGATCCGAACCCACTGCCGGAGGTACTTTAATAATAGCATTTGGGAAAAAATCTAAAAAATTTAAGTTACACAGCCCTCTATCTAATTTTCCCTCATATTTTCCTTCCCCTCTCTATTATTATTCCAAGTATAGAATCATCCTTTTGATTCTAACTCAATGAAGCTATTATCGTTAATGAATTTGTTAAATCTTAAAATTCTATCAATGTTGGCTTGGTTTTTACCTTCCTTCTCTTTGAATTTTGCCACTTCGTTAAAGTCCCACATCATCAATACAGCTTCGTCGTGTCTTGACATCCAGCTCGTTAGTTCATTCCATAAGCAATATCTCGCAGAATCATCACAAGGAGCATAAACAAACACCAGGAACCACGTCCTATTACATACTTCAATAATTTTACATATTACATATGAATTACATGAAAAAAATACTTAAACTGATATTTTCTTTCCAAGCCACTACAATCCCTCCTGACTTTGAATGCGAGCCAATTGGATCAACAAAGTGGTTGTACTTGAAAAGACTTAAGATATTTTACAGAACTAGCATGACATCTTCTTAATTTAGACTCAAGTAAACATAAGACTGAAATATTAAACCTAGATAGAAGGGACTTCAAGCTATGCTGAGTCAAGGTTTCCCTAACACCTTGGCAATTCCATAACATACAGCTATCCATTAAACACATTAACATTCGCGGTTCCTTCCTTATCCATCATGTAATAGATGATGCCACTTCTCACAGGAGGAACCTCAGAAGTAGCAGCATCATTGGAATCTCCCTCACTCTCAAATTTTCTCTCGAAATGACCATCACATGATATACCTTCACAATAGTACAACTTGTTGTTATTGTTCAGAATATTCTGCAACCCCATATTTGGTTGAGGATATAAACCTTCCTTCAGCATGAATTGGTGTTTAACTTCGCTTAAACAGTCATATAGATCATCCATGAAGAGTTGAATCTCTCCAATTTTCTTCCCCATGAGCTCAAATTCTTCCTGCCTTCTTCTCTTACTTACAAAAATCTCAGAATTTATCTCCTCTGGAACCTTTCTTTTTTGATTATCATTCATGTTCAAATCGAAAAGTTCTCCAGCACCTTGAACTCTCATTCTAGCTGTAAGCTTACCTCCCACAGTTTTCTCAACCCAAGGAACAATATTTTGATTATTACTTATCTCCAGGTGAGAACCATAGTTAATATCTGGTACAATTGCTACATCATTCTCCAAATCAGTCACCATTCTTGAATTTCCATCATACCTGAATTTTGTTCTTCGTTCACGCTCCTCGGTTGTCTCTATAACTACGCTTTACCCTTATCCTGCATCCCCAACTCTTGCCCATTTTCGGTTATATTGTTTTCATTGTCACCATTTAGAAAATCTTTATACAGTTCCTCAATGCTACTATATTTAGCATTCATAACCTCCTTCACACCGTCGCTATTAACAATGAGGCTTTTTCCCACATCTTCCCATTCATTCTGAAAGGCCCTATACATCCCGGGGAACCATGTTGCAGAGATTTCAAAAGGCTCCTCAGGCATTTCAATTCCATTTGTGATATCACCTAATAACCTAGTATTTTCTCTTTTTCCTTTGCTTGATTCCGATCCTTCATTTTTCTTCTCCTTGTTGGTTGAATCACCAGCTGTTTGGACTGGCACTTGAATAGTTTCTACTTTAAAACTCGAGATGTTCCTAGTTGATCCTCCCTGACGCGAGTCTCCATCAGTATCTTCATCATCTCCATCAAACCTTCGAAATGGATAGAATCTAATTATCTCGTCGAATACACCCCACCTATCTCTTTTCCTTATTACAAATAAAGGCTTGTTCTCTCTTTTAACAGTTAATTCTCTGCTCCAATTAGTGTACTTGAAATAGATATCATTCCACCTTGGTTTCACTATGCACGTAGAGCAAGCATTCTTGTTATGCCCTAATACTCCACAGTTGAAGCAATACATTCCAATATTTTCGTAAATGAAATCCACCCATGCAGGACCTTCAAATTGTTCAATGTAAACTCCGGGTTTTAGGGGTTTACTCGTATTAAATTTGACCCTAAATCTGATGAGTTCCTTATTATCATTGTCTACTACAGGGTGATCAATTTTTGTTACCTCTCTAATGAAGTTCCCAAGTGTTTCAATAGTATCAATAGAACATTGAAACCCAGCTAAGCCGTACACACGAACCCATGTAAAAGAGTTTGTGAGGTCCAAGTTGCTTACCTTCTCGCCTTCGTTTAACCAGACAATAACCACATGCATTGATTGAATGAGACAAGGTCTGATGAAGAACAACCGAATCGCTTCTTCTTCATCATCCAACGTGATTTTGAAGATATTAGATGAAATTTCTTCAAAAACCAGTCGACATCTAACATTCCAGTTGTCCAATATAGCTTTTCTGAACACTGGTAATGGAATGATTCTCTTAGAGACAGTTCTAGCAACCAAATTGAACTCAAGAACCTTAGGTCTCACCGCAGTAGCTTTAGTTGAGAGTGAGAGAATGACAAATTTTTCTAAGTTTTCATCGGAAATTTTAGCAATTGGTAGAGCATGGTTTATTTTTGTAGCCATTTTCGAAAGGTTTTTTGAGAGATGAATAGAGTGATGAAAGTAGCTTTTCCTGCAGATTATAACTATACTCCCAATATATAGGAGATGGAGAGTCTCATTACTAACTACTGCAGCTCCTTTACTGCATGTGCAACAACATTTTTTGACACACGCTCCATTATTGCATCAAGATATGTGAGATAGAGCGTGCAAGATATAATGAGGATTTCAATATAGGCTAAAAGGACATTTTTTATTATTCTTCCTATTTGGATACCACATATAACACCTGAAAGAACAATCCATACCCTACTCAACGTATCTAACCTAGGTTTATTCTTCTTAGTTAACGCATAGCGTGATTTCAGAGACAACAATTTTACAAACCCGATGCAGTAACTATAATTTGCAATAATATTAAAGCAGGCATATGAAGCGTTTCTTTTACCATTAAACTCCCTATCATTACTTTCGTACCTTAGGTTATTAGTAACAACCCAACTATTGATCCATCCCATTAATTTTGCAATTAGATTCCTAAAAAGCCTTGAAGTCCAAATAAGAACAATTGGATTCTGCAGCCCGTGTTGGAGTAATTCAAGCCTCTTAACCAAAATACCCAAAACTCGAGTTTCAGTTCCAACCCTTAAACATCTTTGCATGTGTCTGCATGTTCTCGATTCAGCAACCCATAGTGTCTTCCATGAATTATAGTTCATCCCTCCATATCGATCAAACCAGAATTCAATAAACGCCCAATTGTAACCTCTCGTTTCCCAATTCAAGAGGATTAAAGCAAACAGTACAAATAATCCTAAATCTTGCATAGTAGACGAGGACACAAGACTAATAGACTACTTATAGACTGAATAATTCTAGTAAAATATGAGTGGGTATTGGAAATTAAAAGGAGAAAAGACAAAGAAAGGAAAAGAAGAGTATGAAATTAGATTCTGAAGAAAAAAATTTATCGAAATTTTGGATGATGAAATTTTGATTTGAACAGTGTTTGTTAAGAGAGAGAGAGGGTTTAGCCCATTTTTTTGGGGAAAGTCTTCTTTTTCATTTTTTTCGTAGTAATTAGCTAATTAAATTTGGTTTATATTACATAATGACACTATCGGGCGGGCTGTTTCTAGCGAGAAGAGGTTTAGTAATGACATTGATGTTGTAGTGAAAGACACCATCTTTAGTGAGAATCTCCTTTAGCAAGGACAAATGTCATCGTCCATATGTTGTCGGTCAACTGGATATGAGAAAATATTTAAAAGGATAAAAACGTTGTCGCAAAAGTAAAAATCTTCCGCGAGGATACTAATTAAAGTCGTCGCGGATACGGGTCTTTCACGAGAACACAGTCATTCTTTAGCGAGAATAGAATGTCGTCGCAAAAACTAACGAATATAAATGCTCCACTAGCCAGAACACCATTAATGCTCTATTCTAACCCAAAAAAATAAAAACCTATTTAAATTCTCCAAATTTTTTTCTAATCCGCAAATATTTTTCGACCCCAATGATAACGTAACTTCTCCACTACATCCTAAATGTGAGGGTCCCACTTTCAATCAAAAATATTCATCAAAATCTCTAAAAGTTTGGTATTTTTTAAATTTTAATCTCTTTTTTATTTTTGTTTGAATTATATGATTGTTGTTGTATGTTTGATTATATAAATGCAAATAGTATTGAGTGTTTTTAGGTGATATAATATAATTTTTGGGATATAATTGTTATTTTTTTATTTTGTTCAATATTTTTTGGGTTATAATTATAATAAATTGTTTAATTTAATTTAGATAATGAACCCGGTGATGGACAAGAGCTAGACTGAATCAAATGATTTCGTTACGAAGGAATATATGTCGGGTATAATCTAATTCATTAGTTTTGTGAAATACAAATGAATTCATTAGGTAAAATATTTTGTCTGTGTACTCATTGTTTCAATAATCAAAAATATAAAATTGAAGAGGCTGGAAACATCTTTTCAAATGGGGGTTTCGGTCATCGTATGAGGTTTGGACGAAACACGGGGAAGAAGTAGTAATTCTCGTGAATGAACCAAATGTAGATAATAAAATGTTTAATGTGTTGTATGATTTGAGACCCACTATTGAAGTTGGGGGTCACTCATGTGACTCCGAGGTGGATGACGAGAATCTTACTAGAGAGGGGTGTGGGTGTTTTGAAACGTTGTTTAAAGAAATGGAGATAGATTTGAACCCCGGTTCTATTAAGATGAATTCCTTGGACTTCATAGCCAAGTTAATGTATGTGAAAGTGAAGGATAAGTGGACAAACACCTCTTTTATCTAACTTCTTCAATTATTGGGTCGTGTTTTGCGAGAAGGTCATACTTTACCTTCTTCTTATGCGGATGACAATAGAAAGTTAAATCGTTTGGGCATGCGATACATCACGATCGATGTGTGTTTGTATTATAAAGAGAATGAAAAACTTGAGAAATATACAGTGTGTGGAGAATCAAGGTGGGACCCAAAGCAGGGAAAGAAAGTGTCACATAAGAAACTCCATTATTTTCCAATTGCGCCTAGGTTAAAGAGAATTTATGCTTTGAGGCACACCGCTAAAGATATGATTCGGTATCATACAGGAAAGAGTACAAACGAAGATGTGTTGTGTCATCCAAACGATGGTTCTAGTTGGAAAAAATTTGAAATCCTGAGTTTGATAGTGAACCAAGTAATGTACACGTCTTGGTTTGGGCATAGATTGTTTTTGTACTTTCTCTATGCAAAACAACTCATGTAGCATGTAAACAGTTGACAATCTACAACTAGTCGCCTTGCTTATGAAAGAAAGAATCCACCTCTATGCTTACACTCTTGATTTTGGGTCCTCGTTCACCTAGAAAAGATATGGATGTATTTATCCGTCCTGTTATAGATGAGTTGAAAATGTTGTAAGACACGGGGATCGTTACACGATGCACATATGAAGAGGGAATTCGTAATGAAGGTTTGTTTTTTTGTTCACGATTAATGACTACCCGACTAGATCGTACATTTCAGGATGGTCGGGTCAAGGCTACTTAGCTTGCCCTGAATGCATGGATTCTACTCCATTTGTGTGGGTAAATAAAGGGGTTGTTTATTTTGATCACGGAAGGTGGTTACCTATTGGTCATCGCTTTAGAAGAAACGTATCTTCGTACATGAAAGTCGATCAAGGTTCCCGCCTAGGTAACATAGACCCGCCGATATTCAGACGCAATTAGATGAGTTGCCAATTGTTTTCCCGGTAAACACATGGATTTTGGTTACAAAGTGACATAAAATAGGGCCTTGTGAGTTTAATTGAAAGAAAAGAAGTATATTTTATCGTTTACTGTATTGGTCAAAAAAATTGTTGAAACATAACATTGATGTGATGCATTGTGTGAGAAATATGTGTATGTAGTTTGCACGGTACAGTGGTTCGTTTAGAAGGAAAAATAAACAAAGATAACTTGAAGGCGAGAAAAGATCTAAATGAAATGGGTATTATGAAATATTTGTTGTTATTCGACGAATAAGGCAAAACGATTCTACCACTTGCAATGTATGTGATGACAACGAATAAGCCACGTGTGTTTCTGGATCGGTTGAGGGTGCAAAAGTTTCCTGACAGATTTGTTTCTAGTTCAAAAAACAACGTTTAGAGTGATTTGGGGAAGATCATCGGTATGAAATACCATGATTGTCATACATTGATGCAGTTTCTTTTCGTGGCGAGTATTCTAGGGCTAATTGACAATAAATCGATTAGCGAACCGATTATTGGGTTGTGCAACGTGTTCAAAAATGTTTGTAATAAGGACCTGAGTAAGAAAGGAATTGAACTGGGAAAGTCCGAAGTGGTCGATCTTATGTGCAAGTTGGAGATGATTTTTCCTTAACCTTTTTTTGACATAATGGTTCACCTTGTTGTGCACTAGTACGAGGAAGCTCGGTTAGGATGTTTGGTTCAAATGCGTTGGATGTGCCCGTTTGAGAGTTACTTGAAGAAACTCAAGGAATATATTGGAATCCGATAATGCATGAGGGTTCAATCTCCAATGTATACGTTGTAGAGGAATCATAGACTTTTTTATCTCGGTACCTTCAAGAAGAAAGTACAAAATTCAACGATGCGGGTAGATACGGTGAGATGATTCCTGCACCAAAAAAAAATATATGTGTTTAAGAGCCAGTGCAAGCCGATCGGTTAAAAAAGTTCGGTAATTTACCATTCAAAGAGAAGGAACATATCGATTGGTACATCCTTCTTAATTGTAATGAGATCGAATGTTCTATGATGTAAGTAATTTAATTTTAAAAAAAATCATTAAACATCATATTTATGATTGTTAACAATATGCTTTTTTGTTTAAGAAACATAAAGTCCACACTTCCTCTTCTTGATATATAAATGAAACACTGAGAGCATTTTAATCGATGGTTCATGAGAAAGGTATCTAAGTTTCTACTTATTTCAATTAAATTCTCTTTATTAAAACTAATAACTAATTGTGTGGATATGTGTTTTTAATGTGCAAAGTTGGTGATCCTTTTTCTACCGACGAAAGGGTTTCGTTGTCAAACATGTCGAGTGGCCCCATATATAGATATGATTCTTAGGTTGTGAACAGGGTCAAATGGGTTACTCGTGACAAGGAAGAAAAAAGAAAACTTAGGATTACAGAGTTTGTACCATCACATGTGGGTTACTTGTCCCTCATCGCAATTTTTTGTAGTAGGTAGTTTGTGTATAAACTGGTTATTTCGTACTGCCATGGGTGGAGTAACTTTTTACAGTGATTTACTCAAGATTGTGGAGGTTGAATTCATTGGTAGGTGTTCAGTTGTGTTGTTTAAGTGTAAGTGGTATAAAACCGAATAAAAAAAGAAAAAGTGGAATATAGAACACGGGGCAACAATAATCAACACAAATTCCTTTTGGTGGAGTAAAGAACCCTATATTTTAGAAACTCAAGCTAAAAAGGTCTTTTATATCGATGAAATTAACGCATGTAAGACGCAAAACTGGTGGAAATTGTATGTGAAGCGACTGATCGACGCGAATGGGTCCCGACTTATGGGGTACAAAAGCGATTTCCACTAGTCCAGATCCGATCACGGTTCCTTTGGTTGATACACACTTAAATTCGGAATACGCATTATTACAGTTGACTACTGAACAAGGGATAAAGATTGATCTTTCGATGAAAAACCTTATACCTCAGAACTTGATTGAAATTAATGACGAAGTATATTATGACATGTTCGATGAGTACGGTACTTATGAGGAGACGATATATATAGATAGTGATGATGATAACGTAATCAGTGATGATGGGTACGAGACTGATTAGTTGTTTGGTGAGTTTTTATCATTTTGGTTTTAATTTCGATTTTGAACTTGATTTTGATTTTGATTTTAGTTTTGGAATGTAATTGGTGTTATTTTCATAGAATATAATATATTTTGTCGTTATTCGGTATTTAAATAGAGAAAAGATTAAGTTTACAAATTTAGTATCTCAGTTATTAAAAATAAAAAATTATGTAAATTAAAAAACACATTTATCATAATTTCACCCATAATTCTTGTAAAACTAATTAAATTCTACCTATCAAAATTTCAAATGTAATCCCCTGTTCTCCTCGTTCATTATCATTTTGTTTTTTGCAAAAACAAACTAATTATACTCGAATTTTAAAATATAGTAAGTATACTTTTTTTAGAATGTGAACTTGTATGTTATTGTTATATAATTTTAATCTTTAATATACCATAAAGATCCATTGTAATTTACCAAGATCACTTGCAAATTGTTTAGAACAGATCGTTTTGAAGCTAGAATCTAAAAAATGTAAGATGGTGTTATAGCCTAACAAATATACATGCATGTAGTATAAAAAGTCATTTACTCTACATAAAGTTAGTCAATTTTTTTTCAATTCTAGGTTGTAATAGCATAACATAAATACACCAAACACAATTAATGTACAAGTATCATATGAGATTTAACTTTTTTTCATTTGTGAATGACTCTAACACCGGTTGAATAATATCATCCATATTTTTTATATTATCTTTTATAACCAAAGTTGGTCGGTATCCCTTTGTTGACCAAGCAAGATATAAAAAAGAGAAAAATGACTACATAACATTTCAAATTACTCGACGGCAAAAAAAAAAAATAACATATTACTAAAGATGTCATAAACTTTTGTAATATGTTACCCATCCCTTAATGTAGTCGTATATGTTCATGGTTACTAATATTGTAAAAAGAAAAAAATATTGAGCGACTATACCTTGAGATTATAATTGTGAAAAAATCAATAGTATGTTGAGATAGAAAATTGTATTTAAAGGAAAAATCATAAGATTTTCATGTGACTATCTTGATAAAAGTGAGATTATGGTGGTGAAAAAACAATAATATGTTAAAATACAAAACTATGTTAAAAAAATTACAAAAATTCTATTAAATTTGAGACAGAGTAATTAAAGATTTTTTATTTTTGGTAAATAATATTCCATAAAAAAATGTATGTCTTTTGTAATAATTCTATTCCTTTCTTTTTTCATAATGATCATTTTTTGTTTGCAATTTAATTTTTTTCTTGTTAATTATTTTTAAAAAAAATAAATAAAGAATAATTAATAGTCTTAATGATACTGATAAGTGGGGCCAGAAATTATCCTTTCCACCAATTATGTTAAACATTCTGGATCGTAGATGCAATTTTTGTTTTACAATAAAATATTATTGAGCGACTATATCTTGATATTATAATTGTGAAAAAATCAATATTATGTTGAAATACTAAACTGTATTTAAAAAATATTATAAAATTTTCATGTGACTTGTAAAGTGAGAATATGGCGGTGAAAAAATAACAATATGTTGAAATACAAAACTATACTTAAATAAAAAATTACAAAATTTTTATTTAATTTTAGACAGAATAAATAAATAGTTTTTATTTTTGTTAAGTATTAGAAAAAAATTAATGGTCTTAATGATAAATGGGGTCAGAAACGATCTTAGCCACCACTTATATTAAAGAGAATATTATAAAATTTTCACGTGACTTACCTTGATAAAAGTGAGATTATGGTGGTGGAAAAATTAGAAAATGTTAACTAGTACACGCGGTGTCTCTTGCGAGGACACCGTTTTCTCGCTAAAGAGTAGGTCTTTAGCGAGGACTTGTTCTAGCGACGAAAAAGTCGTCGCTAATCTCTATTTTCCAAAATTAACTCCGAAAAAAATTAAATAATAAAATAGCCAGCTGATGTCGTCGCAAAAGAGTAGATCTTTAGCGAGGAACTGTAGGTCCTCATTAGTCATAGACCTTTTGCAAGAAATTTTTATTCTTTAGCGAGGAACTTTTGTCCTCGCTAAAGCTCTTACCTTATTAAATACCAACAAACTGCAATTAATCCGAACATTGAGCTTTAAAATCTAGTGTGGGTGGTAGAGTATGTGTTTGGACTTTGGTCGAGATGTTTATTAAAATTCAAAAGTTTGGATTTCGCGGGCTTTCTGATGATGATTGACACAAATACACTAAACACTTAAGTTTTACTCTAATTGTTGACCAAATACACTAAACACTTAAGTTTGACTCATATAGTTGACTTAATACACCAAACACTTAAGTTTGACTCGTATAGTTAACTTAATACACCAAACACTTAAGTTTGACTTGTATAGTTGACTTAATACACTAAACACTTAAGTTTCACTCTAATTGTTGACTTAATACACTAAACACTTAAGTTTGACTCTAATCGTTGACTTAATACACTAAACACTTAAGTTTGACTCTAATTGTTGACTTTGTTTGACTCATATAGTTGACTTAATACACTAAACACTTAAGTTTGACTCTAATAGATGACTTAATACACTAAACACTTAGGTTTGACTCTAATAGTTGACTTAATTCACTAAACACTTAAGTTTGACTCTAATTGTTGACTTAATACACCAAACACTCAAGTTTGGCTCGTATAGTTGACTTAATACACTAAACACTTAAGTTTGACTCTAATAGTTGACTTAATATACCAAACACTTAATTTTGACTCGTATAGTTGAGTTAAAACACTAAACAGATAAGTTTGACTCGTATAGTTCACTTAATACACCAAACACTTAAGTTTGACTCTAATAGTTAACTTAATACACCAAACACTTAAGTTTGACACGTATAGTTGACTTAATACACTAAACACTTAAGTTTGACTCTAATAGTTAACTTAATATACCAAACATTTAAGTTTAACTCGTATAGTTGACTTAATACACTAAACACTTAAGTTTGACTCTAATTGTTGACTTAATACACCAAACACTTAAGTTTGACTCTTATAGTTGACTTAATACATGAAACACTTAAGTTTGACTCTAATAGTTGACTTAATACACTAAACACTTAAGTTTGACTCTAATAGTTGACCAAATACACTAAACACTTAAGTTTGACTCTAATTGTTGACTTCATACACTAAACACTTAAGTTTGACTCTAATTGTTGACTTAATACACCAAACACTAAAGTTTGACTCGTATAGTTTACTTAATACACCAAACACTTAAGTTTGACTCGTATAGTTGACTTAATACACCAAACACTTAAGTTTAACTCGTATAGTTGACTTAATACACCAAACATTTAAGTTTGACTCTAATAGTTGACTTAATACACTAAACACTTAAGTTTCACTCTAATAGTTGACTTAATACACTAAACACTAAAGTTTGACTCTAATAATTGACTTAATACACTAAACACTTAAGTTTGACTCTAATTGTTGACTTCATACACCAAACACTTAAGTTTGACTCGTATAGTTGACTTAATACACTAAACACTTAAGTTTGACTATAATAGTTGACTGAATACACTTAACACTTAAGTTTGACTCTAATAGTTGACTTAATACACTAAACACTTATGTTTGACTCTAATAGTTGACTTAATACACTAAACACTTATGTTTGACTCTAATTGTTGACTTAATACACCAAACATTTATGTTTGACTCGTATAGTTGACAATGGTTGTGAAGGTATAAAATAGGTGGTCGGGTGTGGTGGAAAGAGTGTTTGAGGATGTGGTGGATAATACTGTCTTGGGAAAGGAGGAATACTTGGAAGAAGATATGGATGATAAGCAGACGCCATTATAACTTCCTGCGTAGGTGAATATGGAGATGAAGTCACTAGGAATGGAAGTGCTTGAGGGTTTAGACTTCTAGTTTCCATTTGAGAAGCGAAATCGGTAATTGAGGGGTTAGACTGCGTAGTACTATGTGTATATATATTTTCATCACTTCTTACAAAAAGAAAAAATTTGTCATCACTCTTCCCTTATTAGATGTCACGTTTATAATGATTATGATTATCAAGGGACTTTTTTATCGAACTGGCATTTTTTAGCTATTATACTTAATAAATAGCTTATTTAAAAGTTAGTAATTAGCTTAGGTATATAGGTTTTTTTTTAATTTTTTTAAAAAAAAACCTTTTGCGAGGACTTATTCCTCGCTAAAGGGTTAATACCTTTTGCAACGGGTTCATCCTATGAAATCTTGAATGCATGCAAACACTAGATGATTGATAGGAAAAATTAATGAACAATGCAAAAGAAGTAATCTCGTACTTAGTGAGAATGAGTGGTGTGTAGAGCGTGAAATCTAAATGAGTAGAGAACCCAGTTAATTATGAACTAGAGGTGAAAATGGAGTGAAACTATGTATCTAGGAAAATGATATAGGTGGTTCTTTGATAGCCACTTGAGACCTTTTTTGCTTTCTAACCCGTGATTAATGTTATATACTTCTTAACCCATTTTTAAGCCTTTAAGCCTTTATTTTGAAGCCACAATATATGCTTATCCTTTAGATGTTAGGAGTATACCATATGACCCGCACTTGAATCAGGATGCTTAAGACTAGTTGTCCTTGAGCTTGGGTTTGGGTGAGGGGATCTGTTATTACATCTGTTGGGTAGATTTGTGATGTGCTTGAATGATTATGCACTCTATTGTAAATTCCATTGCCTATTTCAGAAAAGAAAAAGATCGAAAAGAAAGATAAAAGAAAAAAATAGAAATTGAGAAATTAAGTTAGCATGACAATTCGCATTGAAAAGAATGTCATGTTTAACTTACAAAAAAAACATTGAATAAATGTTGAAATAAAAGAAACAGCAAAGAAATATTTTTCTAATCATATTGATAGGTTTGGGTTTATTTTGGGGACGCTAAATTTGTGTGTCGAGTGAGTGAGATCATATGTGAGTGTAAACTCAAGCTCGGGACAATTTGTTGAAGGCTAGTGAGGAGAGAGCCAAAAGCTCACTTTTCATTATCCAAATGTACCCGTAAAGACCTCGTAATTTCTAGGTATATAGTGGAATAATATTTTTGCTAATAGGGAGTAAGTTAAGTGGATCGTTCAAATCAAGTAAGGATCGATGAATACGGCATAGCCACCATCTCGAGCTAAGTATCAAGTGTAATCTTCTAGCATTGTGAAGTTAATTTTGGATTGATATTATTTATGTGTTTGATTTTGTATGATAGGTGTATATGTGCATTAATTCTTAGGTTGTACTATATGAAATTTATTTTGAGTTTTGCTTTGGATTTATTCTTTAGATTCTGCATGTTACTTCTTAACTGGGTCCTCTAGGAGCGACCACTTCTTTGTTTCACCGCCTTGTTATCATAAGAAAACAACTTTCTTATACGGTGATACTTGCTGACCTTCTTTAGATGGTACCATATCTTATTTCTATTTAATTACACATCATATTTGTAAGGAGATGGGTAGTTTCCCATCCTTTCCACCTTTCTTTTCGCGGTTTAACACCTTTCTCCCAAGGTGTTTGTTAACTAATTCTTCCAATACTTGTCGATCTTCAACGAGTTTTGCTCTCATGTCCTTCACAAAGCTCGATGGGAATGGTGTAGGGAAAATTCTTGTGGTGAGGACACAACTTCCATTTACTCTTAAAATTTTGTTTTTAAATCGAGTTCTCAACCACTTTGTCTTCGTCTTCGTCTTCATTATCAAGCCAGTCTTCGACTATCTCCGCATCCCAATTTGTCTTAGGAAGATCCTTACACTCGGTAACTTTTTCTTTCAAATATACTTTCCTCTCTTGATTATATGAAAAATCTATGGGTATAGCATTAGATTATTCATAATTTTGTATTAGTACAACTACGCCTTTTATCCACCATGCTAACAAAAGGATCAACCATCAGTTGGACTTCCACTAAATTCTGAAAACTCTTCGCATCAACTACACAAGTGTCTTCTATCAGTAAATATTCCTCAATCACTTCATTCAATTAATATTGTTCATGTATAGATTAAGGAAGAAACTTATCCCTCGAGAGAGTGGAACCATGATAGGGCTCTTCACAATTCTGGGAAATTCTATTATATTGATTTTGGGAAGTCTAGGAGTTCGAAGTCTGTGTTAATTTACCTTGTATTATTTCCATCATGCATGGCCTAAAAATTGGACTTCATTTCCTCTCAACTAGTGCCTAATTCTTTGCAGCTCCGTATGAATTTTACAAGAGAAACTCCCACTGATTGGAAAGCGTGCTCCTCTTGTAGTGTATGTGGTAAGACATCAGATTGTATGAAATTTTATAATGTTTTGTCTAATTTGGAATCTCGAGGTCTCCTTGGAGTTTGTTTGATATTCCCGACCCATTGATTGTAAATTAATTTCTCTTGCGGGTATAGATTAGGTGTTGGTAGTAGTTAATACCCCATTGTTGATAACTTGAAGAGTCTTCTACATAGTTGAATTAATTGAGATTCAAATAATATCCTCCATACATATTCAAATAACTCGATAACCTTGATACATCTCTATTATTGTCATGTACCTAAAGGATATAAGAACGAGCCAAGACAAGTGTAAAATCTAAACATCAAAAATTACAATTAACTAGATTGTTCCCCGCCAATTGTGACAAAAACTTGTTATCTTCCAAAGTATGATATAAAATCAACTCTCATAACATTATAATTAGAAAGTGTTCCGGTCATCACAAGTGGTAAAAATGTAAGTAAAGTTTGTTTGCCGCGTGGAATAAAAAATTAAACACGTAATTTCAACCTGGTTTGTTGGGTAAAACTAAGCTTAAAGAAAAGAAATATATATTTGTTTTTTTAATTTTATTAGCTATTAAAGCTATATAGTAAAGGATTACAAAGTAAATATAAGACATGATGGAGAGATATACAGCTCAAATTATGTATTCACCACTAGTAGGACAAGGAACTATTCATGATATATGGTTAAATTGGGAATCGTACTTACTAACTGGGATTCTAAAGTTACCCTAAGTTCCTCCTAGATAAAAAGAGGTCGATTATCTAATCCTTGGATCCTTTTCCGAATGAATCCTATAGAGTTATCTAATGCCTAAAGTTATATCCTAATGGGTTATCTAGTTAGTTTAGATCTTTCGACTCTCAAACTCAACTAAAAAAATTATAATTATTTTTTCAAAGATTAAACCCCACTGTCGGGCGTAGTTTAATCCCTAGCACAACTCAATATGTGATAAAACTAAATAATTACTTTGAGCACAATAATTATAATAAACATGCAATCCACAATCAAATTATTTTAGCATGTAATCAGAAATTACTTTAAAAAAGAGTAACCCCGAAAGTAACTAGGGTTCATACGTGTGCAGTATCAAACTAATTATGTTTATGTCATTCTTTAATAATGAATTACAAAAATTAAAGATGTAATATGGAGTTTAAAAGAAGAAGAAAATACAAAAAAGATGAGTTTTTCTTGCTCTTCTTTTACAAGGGTTATTGCTTAGGTCTATCCGACTATAACCAATAAACCATCTAGAGGGTTGAAGAGAGGTTTTACCAAGGTTACCCCTTACCTATATTTGACTATACTCAATAACCCTTCTAGTGGGTTGAACTATGGTACTTACCAGGGTTACCCCTTACGTCTATTCAAATCGACTCGATGACCCTCCTGAAGGGTTGAAATGAGGTTTTACGAAGGTGATCCCTTAGTATTATCCAACTAGACCCAAAAACCCTTCGAGAGGGTTGAACCAATGTTTTACCAAGGTGACCCTTTAGGTCTATCCGACTGGACTCGATTACCCTTCTAGAGTGTTGGATCAAGATTTTACAAAGGTGACCTCCTGATGTCTTTATGAGTGGACTCGATAACCCTTATGGAAGGTTGAATATAGGTTTTACCATGGTTACCCCTTCAGTCTAAGCGACTGGACTCGTTAACCTATATGGAGGTTGGATAAATGTTTTACCAGGGCGACCCCTTAGATCTAACTAATTGGACTTCATAACATATAATGCATTATGGTTTAGGTTTTAGCAAGGTGAACCCTCAGTTCTAGCCGCATGGATTCAATAACTATATGGAATTTTAATTGGGGATTATTAGGGTGACCCCTTTTAAACCTAGACAACTGGACTCGATAACCTATATGGAGTTTGAATAAAAGTTAGACTAGGGGTACCTCGTAGTCCTAAACGTATGGACTAGATAACCCTCCTGGAGTTTGGATCAAAGTTTTATATGTGTATAGTTAATACATTGATATAAAAATGGGAGTTTTGAGCAAAATAACTTAAACCATAATTATGTCTGGTAAAATACATGAACGTGGGTAATAGTATAGTAACAATTAACATTGCATGACAGAAATATATAAATGTAGTGTTTAATCATTAATAACTTTTCTATAGAACTCCATTGTATGGGTGATATAAAAGTAAGGAACGCATACGAATAATACATTGAAACCTTTGTTTGTAGTGTATACCTTGATTTTGCTTATTTAGGTCATCTCTAATTTTGAATTTGATACTCTGGATATTTTGATACCATAATTCCTAATCTCTTATTGAGATAAACATCTAGGCGTTGTGGAATTGCCTTTTTTGATGTTTGATACTATGAGATCCTCAACTTTTACTTTCACGAAAGTATTGTGTCTACACTTGAAAATTATTGTACCACCCCTTTGGTTGATCGGCTTATTTGATTCTGGTTCTAGGAAGGGTTGATGTTCCCTCACTATGCTTTTTCTTTGATGTATGTGATCTTTTTTGTTGTCTTCAAATGATTGTCCATAATATCTCAATGGGTTTGGCAACTTTCATATTACACAAATTATGTCAATTCGATAGAATATATTCTACCAAATAGAAATTATACGAATTAAATAAGATTAATTATATAATCTTAGATAAATTTGATGATAATTGTATTTAATCTAGACATGGATTACAATAAGCTTGAGAAAGAATAATATGTAAAAGAATAAGTGTTTTTTATTAAAAATGATAGGAGTGTAAATATCCATATTACATTAATTGTGTTTATATACGTTACTACTCCTATTTATTAAGATATTTAGGAAGTTACTTAATAGCTACCTCCTTAGTGCATAATATCTTAATATATGTACACGTTGTGGTTGGCTCTAGACCACGACCTTAAGGTTAAGGCTGGTGACATCACATATCATATTAAACTGATAAATGGATTATATTGGGAAATTTCCTTGACATAATCGCTCTATCAAGGTTGTGTCTGAGTGCACTTCATTCTAGTATATATATACTCATTTGGCTTGATGTAGTTGATATTTCCCCGACTTAATGAGGTTAATGAGGTTTTTTTACCTATTAGTTTTTACATTACTTAAATTATATTTTATCATTGTCTTTATTATAGATATTTAGTCATTGGTAAGTTATACTTTGTATAGATTTGAGTGAGAATTTATTCAAATGATTAGGGTAAGACACACATTTATAACTAAAGGGATTTAGATACCACTTTATACAAATTTAGATGTTAATTGACTAATTTTAAATATTGAATCAACCTATTGCATATATAATTCCCAAGGTCATCGTGCCCGCGATCATAGACAATGCCTAATATGTAATTATCATTTGAAAAACCAACAATAAGTCTACTTTTTTAGTTGATAAATAAGAAAATCTAGAAGGAACGGTGCAAAGGGAAACCAATTGACCCCTCCCCATCTTTATGCTCAGTACATGGAGTATGAAGGGCCCAAATAAGGACACTAAACAAGATAATTGTTAAAGGCAAGCAAAAAGAGAAGTTAAATGTGTAGTTAGCTTACTTGAAAGGAAAATTACCAAGGCTAAATCAATTTTTTTTAGACTTGGAAAGTTCACCACAATTACTCAAAAGTTTCTTATATTATAGTTTAGGTGTTATGAAACCATAATAGATTCCATGTTCATATGATTGAAGTACTGGCCAGTACTTCATATGATTGAAGTACTGGCCAATAAATTCTATATAAGGTCACCCACATCAATTGTAATCACATGTTTTACTTTACCCCTGTTTATGCGAGAAACCATCTAGACCAAAGGAAGCCTTTTCGGAAAAAACTAAGAGAATGTTGCAGACTAGCTCAAGATAATTGGTGTATTCAAGGTGACTTTAATGAGATTAATTATGTATATTTCAGAAAAAATTAGATGGTAGAACTTGGAATAAGGGTCAAGAGACGTGATTAAGATAGTTAATGAGCTTGTGATTAGTAACATGAAATACCAATGTTTTCATTTCACATGGACATATATGGCAGTTGTAGATCAAATAACAAAAACAAGACTTGTTAAAGAATTAATTAATTAAAAGTGACTATAGATTTTCCCAACCTCAATCCTAAATGTTCACACCCCAAGCCTAGTTGTTCAATATTATCTAGTTATGAAAGTGATTCAAGACATAAAGAAAAATCGTTTCCCTTTCAAATTTTATGATGATTGTACCACACATGAATCTTATAATAAAATTATGGTAGGTACATAGAGTACTCATTTAGAGAGGAATCCAATGTTCAGAGTGGTCAAAATGCTTAAATTGCTTATATTCAAACTAAAAAAAGCTAAATAACATGCATTTTACAAACATTTCTATCCAGTTTTATTTTATGCAAGTAAAATTTCACAATATTTAGATGCAAAGAATGAGGAGATGTTGATTAAAATTTATCTATATAGGATAATGTGCTACTTTATAATGTTACAAAGGCACTACTTAATGATAGTCTATGGTCTGAAAAAAATCTAAAGTTATTTGGCTTAATAAGGGGGAAGCTAACACATCATACTTCCTCAAAATGATGAGAGATAGATAGAATGCAAATACTATCAAGAGAACCACTAACTCTAAAGGCGTGGTCCTACATAAGAAAGATACATTTTTTGAGGAGGTCGTTAAGTATTAAATTAACCTTTTAAGAACTACAAGACACTCAATTGAGCCTTTACAAAAAAAAAATTAGAAGTTTATTGATTTAGAGGAAGATGAATTTTGGATTGTTCATATCACAAATAAAGAGATTAATGAAGCACTATGAAGCAATTAAATCTTATTTGATGATGGAAAAGTGCTCAAGTATTAACGCCAGTTGATATTTCATTTGTTCCCAAAGTTCATAATCCAACATTTATGAAATACTTCAGACCTAATGCATGATGGAATGTTCTCTACAAAATTTATCTCTAAGATTATTGCCCAAAGGCTCAAGGTAACGTTAAAGAATTATATCTCAAAATCAATCAACGTTTTTTGTAGGCTCACAAATTTGTGAAAAATATCTTTGTTCAAGAATTAGTGAGAGACTACAGTAGAAGATCAAACTCAATAAGATGCACAATAATTATTGATATTATAAGGTCTTATGATTTCATTGGCTGGAGTTTTATCATTTGCAACCTCCAAGAAATGGGCTATCCAATCTAGTTCACAACATATATAAAAAAGTGATTGACTACCACAAGCTACTCAATATCATTTAATGGTGTGACAATTGGTTTTTTCAAAGGGACAGGAGTAATTAAGTAGGGGTATCCCTTATACCCTTACCTTATTTAATTATGTATGGAAGTGTTATCTCATATTATATACATGATTGGTGAAAAGAAGACATTCCAATGGCATCCTATGAGAAAAAGAGTTATGCTCAACCATTAGACATTTGCATATTACTTATTTGGTTTCTTTATAATTACTAAAAAAATGTAACACTCATTGAAAAGGGTATGACTCTCTTCTACAAGTTATTTGGCTTTCAATTTGTGATGCTTAGTGTCCATAAGAACCTTGAAAATTGTTTTCTAAGTCAGATGCCTTGGGTCACACTTATTACATGAAGACTTAACTTCAAATAATGAAGAGTACTTGTTAATAAGACAATACAAAATATAAATTTTTGAAGTGCTAAAATCCTATCCTTTGGAAGTAGATTACAATATACAACTTCAATTATTAGCAACATATCAGTTTCTTGGTGTTGTGTATATGCTCTCCTCAAAAAAATCAATAAGCTACTTAACAATAATATGGTAGATTTACAATGAAAGGGACAATCACATACTCATGGAGTGCAAATGTAGCATAGAACAAGGTGTGTAAGACAAAAGATTAAGGTGGCTTGATTATTAAGAAACTCTAATATTTTAATAAATTTCTCAACTAAAATTACTGAGGTCTTGTTGTAGTTAGCAAATTACATTACAGTCAAAATAGATCTATATGAAAAATCCTTATTTCTAACTATGTTTATTAGGGATGGAGGAAAATACTCAGTGCAGTAAATATTTCAAAAGACTATATTATTTCATATTAAAATTGCTTAGATGATATGGATAATATTGAGTTCAATGTGTCTAATCACTACAAATAGACTAAAAAATTTCATTTTATTCAAGGTTCTTAATGGAGGTGGACATCTAAGCTACATTTAATGAGTAATATCACCAATTCTTATCAAATTTATACGACAACTCAATATATCGCTAAAGAGACAAAGAAATGTAACTTCGCTACTACAAAGATATATATCATCTTATAAGGCCAAAAATTACTAAAAAAATTATGGAATACTATAATATGGGACAACAAACATAGACTAAAACATTCATTTATTATCTATTGAAGATAACTCAATAGAGTAGCAACTAAGAAACGACAAGCTTTTTATAATTAAAATATAAATACAAAATGTACCTTCTATAGTGTAGAAGAAGATCGTGACAAAATATTCTGGTATTGTGAGTTCACTACGAAACTATAGCTAAAAATATGAGAAAACATACCAACGCTTTTGAGATATGGTCAAGATGCACGCTAATGAGTTGATACATTCAACAACATCAGTCAACTCAGAAATGTGACCAAATCCTGTGAATTATTCCATAAATTGTAATATATCTCATATGGTGGGAAAGAAGCAAGAGATTACATGGTGAACAACAAAAAACTATGGCGAATTTCCTCTTTAAGATTAATCCATTGGTGATTGAATGTGTTATAACAGTTAGGTTTTACTCAGCTGAAGAGGCAAGAGAGATGTAGTTAAGTGAAGAGAATGAGGTTGATTAAAATTAAGCGGACTACTGAAAAGGGGTTTTTTAAACAGTGAGTAGAACTTCAATGTGATATTGGAACTCCTGGTGATGCTTTGACTATTAATTGATAGTATATTTAATTTTACTTTCAATCTTTGATAAGTTAACCCTGGTTATTTATGTTTCATGTATAGATAGGTTTACTTCATGTTTTATAAGTATTTTAGGGATTGAAATATTTTTTAGTTGCCTTTTGTATATTAGAGTACATGATTTAATTGAATTTCTTGTCCCAATGTGTCTGCAATATGTTCCTTGTGTGTCATCATTCATTATTATTCAATATAACAATGGAATCTCTTAAAAGGTATCATGAAAAACTATTATTTTACGTTTACATGAACACGTAATTATTTAACTTATAATTGAGTACATTGTTAAATATAATTTCTACTTAAAATATTATTATTTATTTTTCATTCTTTATTTCTTTGGTCAAATTTTTTTAATATATTTTCATAAAAATCTCGTTTTTTATTTTCTAGTTTTCATGTTGTTTTATAAATGATCAGTATATGCATACACATTATATTGAATACATAAGACAACTCTTGGTATACTAATAAATATTAAAATCAAGCTTTTATGGTTGATGTAATAATTTGATTTACAATAGAAATCTTATCATTCTTTATCACAATTCTAGAAATGGATGTGATTTGGAAAACAAAATCCATGAAGGATAAATCTTGTTTTATTCTCTCTACACTACAATAATTTGAAAGATGTAGATCAAGTTGTTACAGTTTTTGTATGTCACTAGAGTATACAACCTTACCCAATTTGTCATGAATTTATCATTTCAATCCTTGCTTAATTTCAAGGTTGTTGTGAAAATTTATAATATGAGAATTTTCAAAGGCTACAAATTTGAGAGGTCAAGCCATTCTGAAGAATGAATGTCCTTGTATTGTATAGTTGGAACACAATTTGTGAACATGATCCTAGTTTCCAATTCCTATGTAGTAGAGCCTTATGGTGAAAGTTGATAGTCCATAATGATGTGTAAGTACTACACTTGTCCAAAATAAATAGTAAGCATGTGAGGATTATTTTTCTATGGTGGTGGTAGTCGTACGATGAGGTTCATTTTGCTTCACGGTCTACGTGCCCATACTGGTTTCTTTTTTACTGGTTTCTTTTTTAGGGAAGTTAGCCATTTTCAGCTGTGTTCTTAGAGATCAAGATCTGAGAGGTATCATCTCTCTAATGATCTTAGGAAAAAAAGAAAAACTTGATCGCTTTTACTTAAACTTGTGATTGGGTTATAAAAGAAATTTTATAGTTTGAAATCCACTTCGTAGGTATAATCATGTCCTCAAGCATTGTATTCATTAATGGGTATTTGATGTCTCCAATTATGTAATAGATTACTCTAGTCACAAGACATCTTTTAAGGGTTATATTGTGCATATTTGAGGGATTATTCCATGTATTTTGTTACTTTCTCATTTCTTGTCTAGTTTGGATAATTGTTACTTTAAGAGTTATTTGTGCAAAATTTGTGTGTTAAGTGTGCACCTCTTAGAGTACTTGGATGATATTATATTCCAAGAAGCTCTCAATTTTGTATTTCCTAGAATTTATACTCTAATTTTCTTGATCTCATCAGAATATCTTCACAATTGTTTCTCTACTCGTGATCTTCCATAGAAAAGTATACATATTTTTGTATTCTTTAAGCATAAACATCATAAATCTTCGGTGAATATTAATCTATAGACAATTTCTTGTCAAATCTACATCTTTTCCTTGTTAAAATACCCCCATAAATATATGTAATCTTTTACTTTAGTAATGTTGACTAGTACTTATTTTTGTCCATCAATTTTAAGTATCCCTAATGTGGTTGAGTCAATCAATAGAAGTTTCTATCAATTTTTGTGTACTTTGTACCCCATTTCCATGTTTACCTTCATATTTGACAAACTTGTCTTTTATATCTAACTTCTTAAATCCAGTTTTTTGTTGATTATTCAAATTTTTGTGTATACTCGTTAATTAGTTGGAAATATAGTTTCTAACCTATCATGGTTGGGTACTTTGTAGTTATGGATCTTCATTACTTCTAAAACTATTTGTATGGATATTCAACAAAAACCTTATTTTTTGTTAGCCCATTACATACCCATTATCTTGAATATGTTTGATAATTTATTATTATTATTATTATTATTATTATTATTATCAAAAAAGAAGTCGTAGTATTTTTTTGAAGGCTATTTAATCATTCGATTTGGCATACAATATTATCCTTTTTGTAATGTTTCATTATTAATTTACAGGATTATATTTATAAAATATAATTTTCCATTATCTAATAAACAATATAGATGTATTAGTTTAATAGTTAGATAATTGTAACAATTTATAATCCCGTTTAGAAAAATTATTATATAAGAAATCCAATTTTCAATATACATTTTGCCCTAGGCAAAAAAAGATGAATAATAATTATATTTTTATTGCAATTTTTGCTCTAAAATATCTTAGAAAAGTAAATGGACCAATTATGTGATTTCTCTCTCCTGATTTATTATTTTCTTTCTCTTTTATAATTGGTCCACCTAAGAAACGAGATATAAAGACAATTTAATTTTGGTAATATCATCATTACTCGTCATAAATATTAGTTTCCTTTTCTAATCTTTACTTTATCAAAAAAAAAAAATCCCCCTATTATTTAAGTAGAGATTTCATATCATATTTTTTTCACATTCAACAAACTATCATATTAGGTCAAAATCAATTTCCAATGACAGCCGACAAATATTCTTCTAAACCCTCTATCATCTCAAGCGCATCAAATGATTTTTCTAACAAAGAGGCTGTCTCTGAAAAGAACATAACTATTAACGAAAAGCTTGTGCAAGGATCCGATCTTCCGCAGACACACCAGGCTTCATCTTCTCATGTGCTATCAGATCTCAAACTTGGAAATAATGATTCAGCCAGTGGCTCAAAAAATGAAGCTGAAAATTTCAATTCATCCAATAGCGAATCTCGATCAAATGAGTCGCCAAACATGTCTTTACGTGATATGCATCCACAGGCTAAAGTTTTCTCGTGCAAATATTGCAATAAGCAGTTTTCAACCTCTCAAGCATTGGGGGGTCATCAAAACGCCCATAAGCATGAACGCGCTTTGGCTAAAGGCAACCATGCTGGGAGTTATGTTTCTCATTCTGGCCATCGAACACCTTACACACCATATCATCCGTACTCATATTCAAGTTTCCACCCTATACCGGGTAACTCTGGATCTTTCAACAGATCATTAGGGTTTAAGACAGATTCGATGATTCACAAGCCTTCATATCCTTCTTCATATTCTGGGTACAATCACGACGGTCTTGGCGTCAACAATTTGAAGCAAAGTTCCTCAGCTTTTGGGATCGGGCAGCCATCTTCTGAAACCATGAGGATTGGAAACAATTTAGCACAAATGGAAAATGTTGGTGGTAGTTCATCCATGATTGAAAATCATAGCAGGTCAGCAAGCAACGCAAATACAAATAATGAAGAACAGACTGAATCACTTGCTGGACTGATTGATACTGAAGATATAGATGCATCTGGAATTGATTTAAGTTTAAAACTTTAGAAATTTCCTTTTATGTTCTTATTATGGTTAGCGTTTGTGCTGAACTACTATCCACATTAAATGTAGTATTTTATTCAAGATTGTTGTAATCCATATCACATACTTTCTTTTAATTTGAAAATTGAACTTGTTTTGCATGAGTGATGACTGTCAATTGGCTCCTAACTAACATTAAAATTTAATAAATACATATGCAGCCTATATGAATAATGGTGATCAAATGGCCTACTGGAGCTATTTAGCCCGTTCTGTTCACAAAGCCATGGCTCATATGACGGTTGATGTTAAGCCCTACACCAGATCTTAAAGTTAGTGATCCTCACTCAACCCACAATCTTTTATTAAATTTGTTTACTTATAATTATAATTATGTGTACTATATAACTTTAAGTTCGTAGGTTTTTATCATGGATTTAATAGCCGTATGTGCTCAGCTAGATTAGTTTGTATATTTCTCCTTTTGGACACAAAGGTGATGATGTTCTTCGTACGTAGTTAGCTAATTAAATTTCGTTTATATGTTACATAATGACGCTACTGGGCGGACTGTTTCTCGTGAGAAGACCTTTAGTAATGACATGATGTCATCGCGAAAGCCATCATCTTTAGCGAGGACATCCTTTAGCGCAGACAATTGTCATCGCCCATATGTTGTCGGTCAACTAGTTACGAGAAATAAAGTAAAGCTAAGGTGTCGTGAAAGTAAAATTCTTTCGCGAGGACACTAAAGTCGTCGCGGATATGGGTCTTTCGCGAGGATAAAGTCATTCTTTAGTGGAATCAGAAAAACGTCGCTAAAAAACGACGAATATAAATGCTCCAACCGCCAAAACACCATTTGCTTTATTCTATCTCAAAAAAAAAAACTACTTAAATTCTTCCATTTTTTTTCCTATAAAGGAAATATATTTTGGCCACGTTGATAACGAAACTTCTCCACTACATCCTACACGTACGGGTCCCACTTTCAATCAAAAATATCCATCAAATTCTCCAAAATTTTGGTATTTTCTAAAATTTAATCTCTTTTTATTTTTGTTTGGATTATATAATTTTTTTTGTATGTTTGATCATATAAATGCAATGTGTAGTATTGAGTGTTTTTTAGGTGATATAATGTAATTTTTGGGATAAAATTATTATTTTTGAAATTTGTTCAATTATTTTTATTTGGTTATAATTATAACAAATTATTTTATTTAATTTAGATAATGGACCTGGTTATGGACAAGAGTTAGATATAAATCAAATAATTTCGTTACGGGGGAATATATGTCGGGTATAGTCAAATTTATTAGTTTTGCAAAAATACAAATGAATTCATTCAGTAACATATTTTGTCTGTGTGGACCTAGGAGCTATCCTAAAGTATCATAAACACCTGTATGGTCGAATATGCCTCTTCGGATGATATGATTTTACCTCTTTGGCTATGTAACTAGTTAAGCATGTCGGTCAATAACGGACATTACACGGGTATTACCTAGATCTGTATTCAAACCCCCCTGTCGGATGATCACTTCGCCACTAAAGTGAATAGCCCAAATACTAAAATCTTTTTCTAGTTGTACGGAAAAGAAATAGTGATTAAGAACAAAGTAATATCCAATATCTAAGACCTAATTCAATTTAAATCTAAACAATCCCAAATTCAAAACATAGAAATAATTAATTAAGGTTCATCCTTTTATTGCGATTCTCAAGTATATAAAAGTTTAGCTCATGGAAATATTAAAGACTGAAACTAAATAGAAAGACATCATATTTAATTACAGAAAAGAAATATATAACCTAAGGATTAGATGACTGTTGATGGAAGAACAGAATTCCTCCAGCTCTAGCTTCTCCTTTGCCTTCTTGCTCTTGAAGTCTCTGGCTCTCTCTCTCTAAAGATGTATATATTGAATAATAATTGAGAGGTACTGAATTATGAGGTCTAAGGGGTGTATTTATAGGTGTTAGCAAGCCCTAGGTCGAATTACTTGGAGTGGAAGACAAGGCAAGGACTCTTAAATTCGTAGCCCTAAATTCTAGGAAAGGTAAGATTTTGCTGCTGATTTGATTTGGTCATATCTTTTTCAATACTTATCCGTTTGAGAAGTTCCAATATATGAAACTGCTTGTCTTGGAAAGAGCTTTCTATTGGTGCAGACCACTCGTCCAGATTCCTAGCCAATCGTGAGTTATGAATTAATCTTTAAAACGTGGCTGGAATTTCATATCCATTAGGCAGCTTTATCTTTTCGTTCTTTGAATATATCTTTCCTAAATCTTCTTATTTCCATGTAAATCTTCTTTCCTTTACTCCTTTATCTTGACTTGGTCTCTAAGTAATTATCATTTATCTTTTAAAGCTTCACATTAAATAAATAATTAAACCGCATATGCTTAAAAAGAATAAATCAATAAATCAAGAAATAGAAATAGGAAAGTGCACTCTAAAAATAGAAACTCGAGTAAAAACATTTCCTAACACTCTAAAATACACTAAGACTTTATTATCACTTATTCTCCTTGGATTGGTCTTTAATTAAATTCAAGAACCTATTAACTTTGCATTAAAAACAGTCAAATTTACGCACAAAAGCTCAGATTCTGCAAATAGTTAATTTCCAAGGGGAGAAAGTGAAATATGATCAAATAAGCCTAAAAGTCTATCAAATAAGTCATTTATTCACCTAAAAGGATGTCTCCAAAGGGCTAATAATTAGAACAAATAGGGAGATATCAAGACCCCAAACTCAAACCTTTGTCGTCCCGACAAAGTAAAATAAAAACAAAGGATCTTTTAGGTGAACGCAGAAGGTAGAATCTAGAAAATAATCCCAAAGCACAACTTAAAACAAATCTCATATAGTCTAATCTAGGAATTAATATACACATACACTTTATCATGCAAAATCAAACACAAAATAATATCAATCCAAAATCAATTACAATGGTCGGGATTCTAAATTCCTTATACCCCCGTCAGGGTGGACTATAAGGCGATCCTAGAGTGTCACTAGTCCCGTCAGGGTAAATATGATCCACTTTTGGATGTTTAAGTTTTATTACCTCATTGGCCCTAGCTAAGTTCGTCAGAATCAATAGCTTCTATCCTAGATTGAATAAATGGTTCTATATCTAAACCCTCCGTCAGGATGATCCAATTGCCACTAATTGGAATAGCCTAGATACTAACACCTGTTCCTAGTTCATGACGCTAAAAACAGTAAATATTCCCAATTTATCGAAAAGGGTAAAAGACACAATCTAATTTAATTTAATAGAAACCCAAATTCAACATATGAAATTCAATAAGATTTGGGAATTACTCATATAGCATTCTCAAGCGCTAATAAATGTTTAGCTCATACTAATTAAAAGAAAAACTAAATTAATTGAACAGGAATTCATATTTGATTACAAAATTAAAATTGAAAGAAACCTAATTTCCGGAGTTGGAATGACTGAGAACGGAGATATAGACCCTCTCCAGTTCTTGCAGCTTCTTCTTTCTTCCTTCTGTTGCTTCTCTCTGATGTTTAATCTTGTGGAATGTGAATTGTGTGAAAAATAGAAGTCAAAGGCTCATTTTATAAGTGTAAAAACGGATTAGGGCTTGGACCTAAGAATAAAACACTAATTAAATGTCCAAGCCCAAATTCTAAGCCCAAAATCCCGTAATTGCTGATACACCTTCACTAAAACGGCTTTTCACGCTTCGTTATGACTCCGATTGACCTAATTCCGGTTGCTAAATTTCCGTAACTCAATAAGGAATGTTTTCTCTTCAAAGGTCAGCGGCTAAATCAGCTCTTAAGCACCTCGAAATCAACATTCTATGGCCTGGAAAACAGATTTTCAGCTCTAAAAATAATATCTTCGGGATTTATCTTCAAGTCTTGACTCCATATCACGATCTTTGACTCTCTTCTCGGATTCCATTCCTAGCTAATAATTAAAACCTACAAAATTTCCACTAAAATATACAAGATTACGCGCAAAAGTTTAATAAATCAAAATTACTAGAAATAAAATGGAAATTCCGGATTATTGTATTTTTAACTCAAAAGTCTATTAAAATATTCAAATAAACATAAAAAATGATGTCTCCCAAGGGTCGAAAATAAGAACAATTAGGGAGACATCAGTTACTGATGTCTCCCTATTTGTTCTAATTATTAGCCCTCTGGAGACATCATTTTAGGTGAATTATTGACTTATTTGATAGACTTTTAGGCTTATTTGATCATATTACACTTTTCCTCCTTGGAATTTAACTATTTGCATTTTCTGAGCTTTTGTGCGTAAATTTGACTATTTTTGATGCAAAGTTAAATAGGGTTCTTGAATTTCATGAAAGACCAATCCAAGGTGGGGAAGTGAGTATAAAGTCTTAGTGTATTTTAGAGTGTTAGGAAATGATTTTGAGTCGAGTTTCTATTTTGAGAGTACACTTTCCTATTTCGTTTCCTTGATTTATTGATTTATTCTTTTTTAAGCATATGCGGTTTAATTATTTATTTAATGTGAAGCTTTAAAAGATAAATGGTAATTACTTATAGGCCAAGTCAAAATAAAGATGAAAGGAAAGAAGATTTACATGGAAATAAGAAGATTTAGGAAAGATTTATTCAAAGGAGGAAAAGATAAAGCTGCCTTTTGAAATCTGAAATCCAGCCACGTTTTAGGAATTAAATCATAATAAAAGATTGGCTAGGATTCTGGACGAATGGTCTGCACCAATAGAAAGAGCTTTCCAAGACAAGCAGTTTCATATATTGGAACTTCTCAAACGGATAAGTATTGAAAAAGATATGACCAAATCAAATCAGCAGAATCTTATCTTTTAGAGCTACGAATTTGAGAGTCCTTGACTTGTCTTCCACTCCAAGCAAATTCGACCTAGGGTCTTCCAACACCTATAAATACACCCCTTAGCCTCCTCTTTTACACACACTTCATATCATTATCAAAGAGGCTTAAGGATTCAAGTCAGAGCAAGCAGGAAGGAAGAAAGCTGAGAGCTGGAGACTGTCTATATCTCCAATTCAAGCCAAACCCAACCTCTTAATTAGGTTTTATTATTCCCTTTCTGTAAAACATTATGTCTTTTAATTTCATAGTTTTAGTTTTATTTTCCATTATGAGCTAAACTTCTTAAGTGCTTGAGAATCGCTATATAGGTTGAACCTTAATTTATTTAATGAATGCTTTCTGATTTGGGATTGTTTTTATAATTTAAATCGAATTGAGTAATTTAGTATTATTTGTTATCGTAAGTTAATTTCACTATATTTAATTTGGCCAATTAGACATAGGTTTGAGTAATTAAGCTATTCCAATTAGTGGCGATTGGATCATCTTGACGTGGGGTTTAATTACTGACATAGGTAATAAACGTAAGATAGAAATTATTGATCCTGACGGACTTAGTTAATCTTATAGCCAATTGGGTAGAAAACTTGACATTCGAAGGTGGATTATGATCGCCCTGACGGGGTTTGTAACACCTGAGAATACCTCCTAAGTCCATCCTGACGGGGGTTAGGAGAATCTAGAATCCCGACTATTACTAGTTACTAATTTGTCCCTTGTAAGAAGCATTGATTAAGTTTATTTTGGTGAAACCTAGCGTGACTCAAGTACTATTCTCTCATCTTTTAGTCTCTTCATATTTACTTTCTTGCATTAGTTTTAATTTTAGTTTAATCTTTACTTTATTGCACTTTAGTCCTTTAAACAAAAACCAAACAAAAATCTATTTATTTTAATTTTAATTTTCATTCAAGCAACTAGTTCCATTTATTGCATAACACTTTGAATCATACCTAATCCGTCCCTGAGATCGAAATCTCGTTTACCAGATATTACTTGGACGACCCGTGCACTTGCGGTACGTGTCTTGCCTTTTTAGGTGTGTTTATTTAGAACACACTAGGAGACACCAAGTTTTTGGCGCCGCTGCCGGGGACGGTAGCGTGTGACCACGGTGTTAGCCGTAAGTGTTTTAGTTGCTAGTTTTTAGTTTAGTTTTCATTTTTATTTTTCAGTTTTACGCTTTGGGTTGTTCTTGCTTTCTCAGATTTACAGGTTTGGTGCATGTACTCAAACCCCGAGAGGTTAATTCGAGAGAAAAACAAAAGAGATAAAGAAGCAAGAAAACAAGCAAAGTTAGAAAAAGCAATGGCAGAAGATAATGCTCAAGATCCTGTGATTCAAGATCCCGTGATTCAGTTGGATGGCAACGGTCTCCCAATAGCTCCACCGGTAGGAGTTCAATTACCAGCTCCTCCCGGAACTCAACAACAAGTCAATAATAATGGTGGAGTACTTCTCGATCATGGACCACAGATCTTCCAACCGAACAACCATGGGCCTTTTCTTCTACCACCACTAGGACTCCGTCCTCCTGCAATTCAAGGAGTTCGATTCAGACCAGACGCAGGGATGATCAACCAGTTTACAACCGTGGGACAGTATAGTGGTGCAGCTCGCGAAGATCCTGTTCGTGCTATGTACAAGTTTATGCAAATCTGTGATGCATATGTCACCCCTGGAGTAACCCAAGAACAAATGTACTTTCATATGTTTCCATTCTTCCTCACCGGAGGAGAAAGTGAGTGGTATGATCAACAGCCACACAACGCAATTTTGACTTGGGATCAACTTCAGGCAGCCTTTTTCGATCGGTACTATCCTCAAAGTGTTCGACTCAGTGGGCAATTAGATATTGTTTATTTTCGCCAAGAGCCAGGAGAAACTGTAGGTGCTGCATGGACTCGTTTTCAAACATTATTACGCAAGTGCCCATTACATGGGTACTCTCTTGAATTACAACTTGGAATATTTTATCGAAGTTTAGGTGATGCTGCGAAAGATAAAATCGATACTATGTGCCAAGGTGGTCTCATGATGGTCACAACTGATCAAGCTCTGATTATCATGGACCAAATTGTGAAGAATTAAATGAGTTGGCAATCCTCAAAATCATCGGTCAGAGCTTCGGAAAGAGGTACTTTGAATTTGGATACAGAAACTGCATTGAACGCTAAGATTGCTGCACTTGAGAACAAGCTGAAACAATTATCTATGTCGAATAAAGCTGTAGTAAACGTTGTGAATGAACCAGAATTATGTTCTAGTTGTGGAGGAGATGATCATGGCTGGGAAGAATGTGCCAACAACCCAGAATCCGTATACTTCGTTAATCAGCGAGGTAACTATTCAGGTGGTCAAGGGTATGGAAATCAAAACAGAAATCATCCAGGCTTTCAGTATTCAAATCCACAAGGGGCAGCCAATCCTGGAACTTATCAACAAAGGCCTCAAGGGAACAATTATCAGTTTCGAACGCAAAACCAATACCAAGGAAATCAACCTAGAACCGATCAAGACGCGTATGCCGACACATTAGCTCAAAAAGCGCTCCCTTCTCGGCCTCAAGAAGGTGCAATTACCGCAAGTGAGTTAGCACTTACTGTAACAAAATACATGTCAGACGCAGAAAAGAGGTCAGAAAAAATCGAAAACCAGCTATCTCGATTCATGGACGATACTCACACAAGAGAGAATAGGATAAATGAAACATTGAACTCACATTCCGCTTCACTAAAAATCTTGGAGACTCAAATATCAAAGATCGCCAATAGTTTGAATGTTCGAGGTCAAGGCCAACTCCCGAGTGACAGAGAATTTCCTAAACAAAAGGAGGATTGTAACGCGATCACTACCAGAAGCGGTAAGACAGTGCAACCACCACCCTTCCCGGTTATGAAAGAAAAAGAAGTTACTAGAAAAGAATAACCGTTAGAAGAGGTTGAAGAGAAAAAGGAAGAACCTGAAGTGGTAGAAGTGGAGAAGAGTCCTGAAGCGCCGAAAAAGAAAGATGTTACAGAACCCCGTCCTCCTCCACCTTTCCCTTCAAGAGTTTAGAAGAAAGGAGATATGGTCGAATATCAAAGATTCTTGAATAGAGTGAGAGGTCTCAATATTAACATTCCGTTGTTAGAAGCAATCAAAGACATACCAAAATACGTGAAGTTTTTAAAGAGAGCCCTCACCAATAAAAGACCATACTGCGATAACGAAATGGTAGGGTTACCTGAAGAGTGTAGTGCCATCTGTCAGAGCAAACTACCACCGAAGCTACTTGATCCAGGAAGTTTTACGCTTCCAATCTCGATTGGTAGTGAGTGGAAGGGGAAAGCTTTATGCGATTTAGGCGCGAGTATTAATCTCATGCCCAAATCAATTTTTGATATGCTGAAGATTGGAGATATGCGACCTACCTCTATGGTCCTAAATATGGCAGACAGATCCCTCGTGCATCCTGAGGGACGAATCGAAGATGTCCTCGTCAAGGCAGGTACTCTAGTTTTTCCTGTAGATTTTGTTATCCTTGAATACGACGCGGATAGAAATGTCCCCATCATCTTGGGAAGACCATTCCTAGCCACGGGGGGTACCTTGATTGATGTAGAAAACGGCGAATTAACCATGAGAATCCAAGACGAGGAAGTCAAATTCAATGTATTTCGAGCCATGAAATTCCCAGATGTTCCCGGAGATTGTTTCCGAATGGATATAGCAGAACACGCCGCACAAGAGGTATTTGATTGTTTTAATTGTGATGACATCTTGCAGGCTGCGTTAACATTAGATATACCGGAGATGATGGAAGAACTAGCCGACACAGTGGCAGCTCTTAACTCTGAGAATCCAAAATATAGGCGTCTAGCCTACGAACCATTGCGTGATGCAGGGGAGATTGAGCCTCCAAAGCAACCATCCATTGAGTCTCCCCCGAAGCTAGAAGAGAAATCACTCCCGTCCCACTTGAGGTATGCATATTTAGGTACTAACAACACTCTACCTGTTATTGTTTCAGCTACTTTAACAGGTCCTCAAGAAGACAAACTGTTACGTGTGCTAAGAGCAAATAAAGAGGCGATAGGTTGGACTATTGCTGACATCAAAGGTATTAGCCCTTCCTATTGCCCACACAAGATCATTCTGGAAGACAACAATACACGTTCAGTTGAAGGACAGAGAAGATTGATGCCTGCGATGAAGGAAGTGGTAAAGAAAGAAGTGATTAAGCTACTAGATGCGGGGATTATCTACCCCATAGCTAGTAGCGATTGGGTGAGTCCAGTTCAATGCGTACCAAAGAAGGGTGGTATCACTACCATCATGAATGACAAGAATGAAGCCATACCCTCGAGGACCGTTGTTGGTTGGAGAGTTTGTATGGATTACCGAAAGTTGAACAAGGCTACTAGAAAAGACCATTTTCCACTCCCTTTCATTGATCAGATGTTGGACAAGCTAGCCGGTAGAGATTATTATTGTTTCTTAGATGGGTATTCCGGCTACAATCAAATTTGCGTAGATCCTGATGACCAGCATAAGACCACATTCACGTGTCCCTTTAGTACTTTCGCTTACCGAAGGATGCCTTTTGGACTATGTAATGCACCCGCTACTTTCCAACGTTGCATGATGGCAATCTTTGGTGATATGATTGATCGATTTCTTGAGGTATTCATGGATGACTTTTCTGTTTTTGGAGATAACTTTGATGATTGTTTGCTGAATCTAGAAAAAGTATTGATTAGATGTAAGGAAACCGATTTGGTGTTGAATTGGGAGAAGTGTCACTTCATGGTTCGTGAAGGAATAGTGTTGGGACACAAAGTATCAAGCGCTGGGTTAGAGGTTGATCGTGCGAAGATTGAAGTTATCAAAACTCTTCCCCCTCCTGTTTCTGTTAAAGGGGTAAGGAGTTTTCTAGGCCATGCTGGGTTTTATCGCCGTTTTATCAAGGACTTTTCAAAGATTTCAAAACCTTTGTGCAACTTACTCGAGAAGGATACCAAATTCCTTTTTGATGAAACTTGCATGAAGGCATTCCAAGAGCTTAAAGAGAAACTGATTACTGCGCCGATTGTGCTACCACCTGATTGGAAACTTCCCTTTGAAGTTATGTGTGATGCTAGTGATTCTGCTATGGGTGCGGTGTTGGGTCAGAGAAAAGATAAAGTGTTCCATTCGATTTATTATGCAAGCAAGACCTTCACCAGTGCTCAGATTAATTACACGGTAACTGAAAAGGAGCTTTTAGCGGTTGTTTATGCCTTTGACAAATTTCGTTCCTATCTCTTTGGGGCGAAAATTGTTGTATTCACCGACCACTCCGCTATTAAGTACTTGATGGAGAAGAAAGATGCAAAGCCGCGATTGATCAGATGGGTTTTATTGCTACAAGAGTTTGATTTGGAGATTCGAGATAGAAAAGGGTGTGAAAATCAAGTTGCTGATCATCTGTCACGTCTTGAAGGTTCGGAGTCAAACAGTGGTCCTGAGCTAGTCAATGAAGCATTCCCCGATGAAGGCCTATTTGCGATTTATGATGCTACCCCGTGGTACGCTGATATTGCAAATCTTATTGTAAGTGGTAACTTCCCCGAAGGAGCCACTTCACAAGACAAGAAGAGATTGATGAGCCGTGCTAAACAGTTCTTTTGGGAAGATCCCTTCCTTTACAAAGTGTGTGCTGATCAGATGGTGAGAAGATGTATACCTGAGAATGAAGTCTTAGGAGTAGTTGCGGGTTGTCACGACTCACCTTATGGAGGACATTTCAAGGGCGACCGCACAGCTGCTAAGGTACTACAATCCGGTTTTTATTGGCCTACATTACATAAGGATTGTCATGAGTATGTTAAGAAGTGTCATAGATGCTAGTTTACTGGTAATATATCCAAGAGGGATGAGATGCCGCGTAACAACGTTCTTGAAGTTGAAATATTTGATGTTTGGGGTATTGATTTCATGGGTCCCTTCGTACCATCTAACGGAAATCAATACATCCTACTAGCTGTTGATTACGTGTCCAAATGGGTGGAGGCTAAAGCTCTACCAACGAACGATTCGCGAGTGGTTATTAAATTCTTGAAATCCCATATTTTCACTAGACATGGTACACCTAGAGTTATTATCAGTGATGGAGGTTCACACTTTGTGAACAAATATCTGAAGACAGTGCTAGAGAAGAATGGGATAAGACATCGAGTTTCTACCGCGTATCATCCACAAGCCAACGGTCAAGCTGAGGTTTCAAATCGAGAGGTAAAATCTATCCTAGAGAAGACTGTTGGTCCTACAAGAAAAGATTGGTCAACAAAGTTAGAAGATGCTTTATGGGCCTATCGTACTGCATTCAAAACTCCCGTTGGTGCATCTCCGTATCGTATGGTTTATGGTAAGGCTTGTCACTTACCTCTTGAACTTGAATTGGATGCATATTGGGCAATTGCGCAGTTGAACTTAGATCCTACTGTGGCCGGTGAGAATCGTATGATGAAATTGAATGAACTTGATGAGTTTCGGTTACATGCCTATGAAAATGCTAAACTCTATAAAGAGAACACTAAGAGGTGGCATGATAACCGTATACACGTGAAAAAGTTTGAAGTTGGATAGAAGGTTCTGAAATACAACTCCAAGTTCAGTAACTATCCGGGAAAGTTGAGATCGAAGTGGTCTGGTCCTTACGTGGTGACCAAAGTTACGCCTCATGGAGCTATAGAGATTGAACATCCAATCGAGCACCGCACCTTTATGGTGAATGGACATCGATTGAAAGTTTATCATGGAGGCGAGGATACTAATCGCATGGTGGATCCACATCCTGGGGAGGTCATGTACCTCCTTGAAGCCGAATAGTCGCGAGAGGTAACCCGTCGAGCTTAACGACGTTAAACAAAATCCATTTCATTGTATATTAGTTTATTGCTTTAAGTTTTTCAATTCCTAGTGTATAATTCTAAGTTAGTGTCGAGTTTTAGTGTCTACTTTTACAGAAATGAGAAGGGTAGTGTGTTATTGTGCAGGAAACGAGTTTGGGGTCGAAAGGAAAAATCTGGAGGAACTTCAAGTCTGGCGCGGACTACCCCGCGGACTACCCCATGGTCCGCAGGGATGCACCGCGCCCCAAAAACCCGTACCACGGGTTGGCTAGCTCGGGTTTTATCCAGAAAGTCAAAAAAAATTCGCGGGGCATGGCGCGGTACACCGGACCCTAGACCGCACGGTCAAAACCCGTGCCACGGGTTGGGTACCACGGGTTTTTTGACGGACATGCCGCGGACTACCCCCCTGCACCGCACCCCTGGTCCGCAGGCACAAAACCCGTGCCACGGGGTGCTAGCTCGGGTATTATCCAGTGGGAAAAAATTTGGAGCAACAGAAGCTGCGGTATACCGCGGGTCTCGTCCGGTGCACCGCAAGGAGGCGGTTTGTGAAGGAATTCTTTTCCTAATCAAATTCTTACCTTAAGATAAACCCTAGCCTCTTCCATACGAATTTTCCAGCTCCCAACCTTATAAAAACACCTTGAAGCTTGATTAAACCTCCACAACAAACACAATAACATCATTAAATCTCTCCTCCATCCTCCATAAACATAACCTCTTTATCAAATTCATCACAAAACACCATTAAACACAATCAAGATCATCAAGCTTCCAAGAATTCTTCCAAAACTCTTCAAGAAACAACTTCCTTCATCTAATCCAAGCAAGAAACTCAAGATATACCAAGTTTTCTTAACTTTATTCTATCCTTGGTATAACTTGAGTTTGGGGTCAATTCAACCATGACAAACAGAACAGATGCTATGGATTATAAGAGGAAGTGTTATGTCCTAGGGAAGAACAAGAATTTGCCTGGTTCCACAATTGAAAAGGCCATCAATCTCGATGAGCCTACTGAACAACATGAAGAAAAGGCACCTGCATCACCACTACACAAGAAATTCACAGCTAGAATGAAGGTACAATCAAAGCCTAAAGAAAAGACACCAATCCAAGATCAAGGTTCTTCTTCCTCTTCTCTGAATGATTCTTACACACCCCCATGGGCTATCAAACATCAACAACAAATCGATCATCTAAGAAAACAAGTCTTAGCACTATGGGAGGAAATTGCCAAGATGAATTCAACAAGGGACAAGGTAACTTTGAACATGGATATTGATAATAATTCTTCTTCTTCGGAGGAGGATATGATGGATCTTTATGGCCAGGTACCTCGTTCTAATTCTTCTTCTTAATTTATGGTAGGCACTATGTAGTTTAGTTTTTATTGCTTTATTGAGTCTTTTTTCGAGTCGTGGGGACACGACTCACTTTTGAGTTTGGGTGGGGTTCGTTGCCTCATCCCAATTTTTTGTGTTTTACCTGCTTTTCAGAAAGAAATTTTTAGGGTTGCGTTTGACTGTAGAGTGTTGTAAATGCCCCCATCAAGCATGCTTTTTATGAATTAATGATAGAAAATAGTTGACTTTAGGAGTTAGTATGAAGCTGAACTTTGATTGCATGCAAATATGAGATAATTGATAGGAAAAATTAATGAACAATGCAAAAGAAGTAAACTTGTGCTTAAGGATAATAGGTGGTTTGTAGAACGTGAGATCTAAATGAGTAGAGAACCCACTTAGGTATGAACTAGAGACAAGTTGTGTAGATAGGAAAATGATAGAGTCAGTTCTTTGTTAGCCCTTTGAATCCTTTTTGGCTTTCTATCCCTGAATTAATTGTATCCTTCTTAGACAAATTTTTAGCCTTTAAGCCTTTCTTTTGTCGCCACATTATAAGCCAATTTCCCTTTAGATTATTAGGCATGACCATATGACCCGCACTTGAATCACGATCCTGAGACTTCCTGTCTTGAGCTTGAGTTTGGGGTGGTGGGTCCACCATATGGGAATTTATTGGGTTGGGAGTTTTGAGCTTATAAATTTTGCTTTGTGCTATACATGATGATGATTCACAGGTTTATTGTAGTGTAACCCTTTGTCGGGGTAATAGTGAATGGAAAAGAAGCTTCGAGCTCAAGTTATGAATAGGCATAACTATGAAAAATAGCATGATATCTCAACATCAAAAAGAGAGTCATGGCTATACAAAAAGAAAAGAATTGAATAAATGATTTGAAAAGAATATATTCGGACCGGCAAAGTGGAAATCTTTAAGTGAATCATCCTTAGTGCTTATTGGGTTAATTTGGGGACGCTAATTAAGCGCGTCAATTGGGTTGAGTGAGAACGTTATTCGAGTGTAAACTCAAGCTCTTGGACAGTTGTTGATGGTAAGTGAGGAGAGAGCCAAAAGCTCACTTCAAATTTACCAAATATACATACCATACCGTCCTTCAGCCTATGCTAAAACCGTAAAGACCTCGTGATTCCTAGATGCACAGTGAGTTAATAGGGAGTATTCTAAGTGGAGCCTTCAAAGCAAGTAAAGATCGAGGAACACCCTATAGCCACCATATTGAGATAAGTATTAAGCGTAACCTTCTAGCATTGTGAAATTAATTTTGAATTGATATTGTTTTGTATTTGATTTTGCATGATAAGTGTAGGTGTATATTAATTCCTAGGTTAGACTATATGAAATTAGTTTTAAGCTTTGCTTTGGGAATATTTACTAGATTCTACCTTCTGCATTCACCTAAAAGGCCTTTGTTTCTATTTTACTTTGTCGGGACGACAAAGGTTTGAGTTTGGGGTCTTGATGTCTCCCTATTTGTTCTAATTATTAGCCCTCTGGAGACATCATTTTAGGTGAATTATTGACTTATTTGATAGACTTTTAGGCTTATTTGATCATATTACACTTTTCCTCCTTGGAATTTAACTATTTGCATTTTCTGAGCTTTTGTCCGTGAATTTGACTATTTTTGATGCAAAGTTAAATAGGTTCTTGAATTTCATGAAAGACCAATCCAAGGTGGGGAAGTGAGTATAAAGTCTTAGTGTATTTTAGAGTGTTAGGAAATGATTTTGAGTCGAGTTTCTATTTTGAGAGTACACTTTCCTATTTCGTTTTCTTGATTTATTGATTTATTCTTTTTTAAGCATATGCGGTTTAATTATTTATTTAATGTGAAGTTTTAAAAGATAAATGGTAATTACTTATAGGCCAAGTCAAAATAAAGATGAAAGGAAAGAAGATTTACATGGAAATAAGAAGATTTAGGAAAGATTTATTCAAAGGAGGAAAAGATAAAGCTGCCTTTTGAAATCTGAAATCCAGCCACATTTTAGGAATTAAATCATAATAAAAGATTGGCTAGGATTCTGGACGAATGGTCTGCACCAATAGAAAGATCTTTCCAAGACAAGCAGTTTCATATATTGGAACTTCTCAAACGGATAAGTATTGAAAAAGATATGACCAAATCAAATCAGCAGAATCTTATCTTTTAGAGCTACGAATTTGAGAGTCCTTGACTTGTCTTCCACTCCAAGCAAATTCGACCTAGGGTCTTCCAACACCTATAAATACACCCCTTAGCCTCCTCTTTTACACACACTTCATATCATTATCAAAGAGGCATAAGGATTCAAGTCAGAGCAAGCAGGAAGGAAGAAAGCTGAGAGCTGGAGACTGTCTATATCTCCAATTCAAGCCAAACCCAACCTCTTAATTAGGTTTTATTATTCCCTTTCTGTAAAACATTATGTCTTTTAATTTCATAGTTTTAGTTTTATTTTCCATTATTAGCTAAACTTCTTAAGTGCTTGAGAATCGCTATATAGGTTGAACCTTAATTTATTTAATGAATGCTTTCTGATTTGGGATTGTTTTTATAATTTAAATCGAATTGAGTGATTTAGTATTGTTTGTTATCGTAAGTTAATTTCACTATATTTAATTTGGCCAATTAGACATAGGTTTGAGTAATTAAGCTATTCCAATTAGTGGCGATTGGATCATCTTGACGGGGGGTTTAATTACTGACATAGGTAATAAACGTAAGATAGAAATTACTGATCCTGACGGACTTAGTTAATCTTATAGCCAATTGTGTAGAAAACTTGACATTCGAAGGTGGATTATGATCGCCCTGACGGGGTTTGTAACACCTGAGAATAGCTCCTAAGTCCTCCCTGACGGGGGTTAGGAGAATCTAGAATCCCGACTATTACTAGTTACTAATTTTTCCCTTGTAAGAAGCATTGATTAAGTTTATTTTGGTGAAACCTAGCGTGACTCAAGTACTATTCTCTCATCTTTTAGTCTCTTCATATTTACTTTCTTGCATTAGTTTTAATTTTAGTTTAATCTTTACTTCATTGCACTTTAGTCCTTTAAACAAAAACCAAACAAAAATCTATTTATTTTAATTTTAATTTTCATTCAAGCAACTAGTTCCATTTATTGCATAACACTTTGAATCATACCTAATCCGTCCCTGAGATCGAAATCCCGTTTACCGGATATTACTTGGACGACTCGTGCACTTGCGGTACGTGTCTTGCCTTTTTAGGTGTGTTTATTTAGAACACACTAGGAGACACCAGTTACCCACCGGACATCGGTTTAGAAAAGAAAGTGTTTTGTACCCGGAAACCAATTTTACTAGGCGACCGAAGAAATATAGTTCAGCTAGTATTCAGACACAGTTAGATAGCCTTCCCATTGTGTTTCCCGGCAAACACAAGGATTTTGGGGGAAAGATCGTGAAGCAAACTGGTCCACGTCTATTCAATTGGAAGAAAAAGAGTATCTTTTATCGTTTACCTTATTGGTCCGAAAATTTGTTGAAACATAACATTGATGTCATGCATTGCGAGAAAAACGTGTGTGATGCTCTTCTCGGTACAGTTATAGCAGTCGATGGGAAAGTAAACAAAGATAACGTTAAGGCGCGACAGGATCTTGAGAAAATGAAAATCTGAGAAGAATTGTGGTTGAGAACAAGAGGACCAAAAACGATTCGAAAAAGGGTAAAGTATACGTTGTCAGGGGAGAAGAGGAAGACGTTTCTTGAGTGGTTACAGGCACAGAGGTTTCCCAATGGATTCGCGTCTAGTATGAGGAATAACGTTCAAGTTGATACGGGGAAGATCATTGGAATGAAATCGCATGATTGTCATGTTATGATGCAGTATCTTTTTGTTTGTTGTCTCCCCGGGCTTCTAGATGATAAACCGATTAGCGACGCCATTATTGGGTTAGCTAACGTGTTTAGAGTCGTTTGTAACAAGAATCTGAGTAGGAAAGAGTTGGTGGACGGTAAGGCGAAAGTGGTTGAAGTGATGTGCAAGTTAGAAATGATCTTACCTCCCGCGTTTTTTGATATAATGATCCACTTAGTGATTCACTTATACGATGAAGCGTTGTTAGGGCGCCCGGTTCAAATGCGGTGGATGTACCCATTTGAAAGGTATTTGAAGAAGTTGAAAGAGTATATTAGAAACCCGGCTAGGCCTGAGGGTTCCATAGCCGAGGGTTACGTGGCGGAAGAGACGTTGACTTTCATATCACGGTATCTTAGTGAAGAAAAAACAAAGTTCAACGATCCAGGTAGATACAACGAACAACTGCCAGAACCAAAAGAGCTAACCGTTTTCAATTCTCAGTGTACTCCAATTGGCAAGAAAGAGTCAGGTGCTTTACCAGCTCTGCAGAAGGAGCACGTCAGTTGGTATATTTTGAATAACTACGACGAACTCGAACCATATAGGACGTAAGTAACGTTTACTTATTTATATACATATATATATATATTTATATTTATATTTATATATATATTTATATATATATTTATATATATATATATATTTATATTTATATTTATATATATTTATATATATATTTATATATATATTTATATATATATTTATATTTATATTTATATATATATTTATATTTATATTTATATATATTTATACATATATATATATATTTATATATATATATATATTTATATTTATATTTATATATTTAAATTTATATTTATATTTATATATATATATATATATCTATATTAACTTATTTATATTCATTTATGTTTTTAGTTAACACAAATCCACACTTACGGGAACGAGTGAGGAAATAGAGATTATGCATCGTCAAAGGTTTAAGAGTTGGTTTTTGGAAAAGGTATGTACTTTAGACGTTGGTTTAAATATAATCTAATTATTTCCAAAGTTCTAGTTATTATTTTTGTATGACAGGTTCATGGAATGAAAGAGTCAGGTGATGTATTAGCTACCACTGAGATGGTATCCTTGGCAAGAATGTCTTTTGGTGCGGTGGATAGATACGATTCATGTGTTGTGAATGGTGTCAAGTGGGTAACTAAGGGTAAAGGGAAAAAAAGAGTGACGCAGGATTACGGAGTTTGTACCATGTACGAAGATAGACCATGTTATGGAGAATTAGTGAAAATATTGGAGGTTAATTACACTAAAGGGTGCTCAGTTGTCTTATTCGTTTGTAAGCGGTACAAAATGGCTGATTCGAGGACAGAACATGGGGTAACCTTTATTAACACGTCAAACTTTGAGTGGGAAGACGAACCATACATTTTACCTTAGCAAACCAAGAAAGTGTTCTACATTGACGAGATTAGTGCAAAGAAATCAATGAAGGGTTGGATAGCCGTTTGGGAAATAAATGATCGTCACGGATGGAGTCCCGGGTTATGGGGTTTAGAATCACTGTCTACTAACAACGAGAGCATTAGTATACCTTTGGGTAACACTGGGACGGTTTCCGAACCGGAGAACTTGGCAACTACCGAGGAGATCGAGATTGACCCAGCTCATTTTCGTATTGAGATGGCTTTTCAAATGGTTATTGATGAAAACTAGGAAATCGAAGATGACACGTGGGATGAATATGGGGACGAATATGGCTTTAGTGGATATGAAACTGATTAGGATATTTTGTATTTGTTTATTAGTCTTAGAACATTTTGCTGGTCCTTGGAGTTGAACTTTAATTTATTTTGATACACTAAACACCTCAAACACTCAAGTTTGACCCTAAATGTTGACTAAACACCCCCAAACACTAATATTTGACTCTAACTGTTGACTAAACACCCCGAACACTTAAGTTTGACCCTAACTGTTGACGAAACACCCCAAACACTCAAGTTTGACTCTAACTGTTGACGAAACACCCCAAACACTCAAGTTTGACTCTAAATGTTGACTAAACACCCCGAACACTCAAGTTTGACCCTAAATGTTGACTAAACACCCCAAACACTCAAGTTTGACCCTAAATGTTGACAAAACACCCCGAACACTAACATTTGACTCTAAATGTTGACGAAACACCCCGAACACTAACATTTGACTCTAACTGTTGACTAAACACCCCGAACACTAACATTTGACTCTAACTGTTGACTAAACACCCCGAACACTAACATTTGACTCTAATTGTTGACTAAACACCCCAAACACTCAAGTTTGACCCTAAATGTTGACTAAACACCCCGAACACTAACACTTGACTCTAACTGTTGACTAAACACCCCGAACACTAACATTTGACTCTAACTGTTGACTAAACACCCCGAACACTAACATTTGACTCTAACTATTGACTAAACACCCCGAACACTAACTTTTGACTCTAACTGTTGACTAAACACCCCAAACACTCAAGTTTGACTCTAAATGTTGACTAAACACCCCAAACACTCAAGTTTGACCCTAAATGTTGACTAAACACCCCCAAACACTCAAGTTTGACTCTAACTGTTGACGAAACACCCAAAACACTAACATTTGACTCTAACTGTTGACTAAACACCCCCGAACACTAACATTTGACTCTAACTGTTGACTAAACACCCCCAAACACTCAAGTTTGAACCTAAATGTTGACTAAACACCCCGAACACTAACATTTGACTCTAACTGTTGACTAAACACCCCGAACACTAAGATTTGACTAAATACCTCAAACACTAGTTTTTGTGTGTATATCTCAATCTCAAAAAGAATAAAAAAAGAAAAGAAATGAAAAAACAAAAAAACGTTTACCGGCGACATTCATTGTTTACCGACGACGTTCTTGAAATGAATGTCGTTGGTAAATATTTAACGACGACATTCATTTCAAGTATGTCGTCGGCAATCGTTTAACGACGACATTCATTTCCGAAAGTCGTCGGTAAACCAAAATCCAAAATTCATTGGTCAAAATGGGCGGTCCATTTTCCCGCCTAAGGGGTTTACCGACGGCTTGCGAAAAGTAGTCGTCGGTAAACCAGGACACGCAACAGTCATGCGTACGACTGTTTGACGCGTGTCACGTTTAACTACGAGTTCGCCCTGTTTACCGACGACACGCGTGTCATCGGTAAACAATTTATCTATTAAACCCTACCGAGCTCATTTCTGAAACACAAAAACATCAAAACTCTCTCAAAAAATTCGATTTCGAGGTAGAAGGAGTTGTTCCGAGCCATTCCAACACCCATACAACATCAAATGTAAGTGATTTCATGCCAAAACTCTATTGTTTCTTCATTTTTTTCCTTTTTTCTAAATCAAATCCTAACTTTTTTTTGTTTTTTTTCCTCTCTTCTTGCTTGGCATGGATTGCTGGATATGTTTAACACAATCTCCACGTAACAGGTACACAAAATCCGAATCAAAACCCTTTTTTTAATTTATGAATTGATTTTTTTTATTTTGTATTGGATTATTTGTTAATTCCGAATTATTGTGATAGTTTAGGTATTGTTAAAATGTATTTTGTTGTTAAATATAACATGTAACATGAATTTTTGTTAAATTTTAGCAAAATTAGGGTTTGGATAGGTTTTTGGATTATTGGATTTTTTATGTTGTGAAATGTAAGGTTTTATGTGCAAATAAATATGGTTATTTTTTAGATAGCAAAAGAGTGGAATCTTTGTAATGTTTTTAAAGATGTTTAGATCATTTGTATTGCTCAATTTGTACTTATTTTATATTCAGATGTAATGAGCAGTAGATGTTATTAAAGTTTGTAAATGACTTTTAATGAGTTTTTATAAAATTGATTTATTAGCGAAAAAAATATGGTTATTTTTGTATATAAGAAAACTTTGTGGACTAAAGTACAGTTTTATAAACTTTATAATTTGTGTATGTTACGAATTTTGATATTTGTGAAATTTAGGGTATTTTTTGTAAATATGAAAACTTTAGGGACTAAAATGCAATTTAGGGACTAAAATGCAATTTAAAAAACTTTACAATTTTTATGACTTTAGGGTATTTTTTGTAAATATATAAAATATAAGGACTAAATTGCAAATTTAAAAACTTAAAAAAAATATTATGGACTATAGGGTATTTTTCTAATTTTTGAAAATACGAGGACTAAAACGCAATTTATAATATATAGACTTTTAAAATTAATATATATTTATTTTTGTAAATATATAAATTATAAGGACAAAATTACAATTTAAAAAACTTTAAAAAAAAATTTTTTTTAATTTATATGAGTATTTTTGTAAATTTTAATAAAAAAGGGACTAAAATGCAATTTATAGTATATAGTCTTAAAAAAAACTAATTTATTAATTTTATTTAAATTATAAATGGCCGATGTGATGCCGAATTACCATAGGGGTGACGGTAACGGTGAAGATCCGAACCAGAATCAACCCCTAAACTTTAATGACTGTAACCAGCCACCCGGTAATATTAATTAATTTATAAAATTCAATTAATATAAATTAGTAATTTATTTAATACAATTTCATTAAACAGTTAGGAGAAAGAGGAGACCCCGAAATGTTTCGACCCTGAAAACCGCCAATGATGCTAAAGAGAAATTAGGTGGGCCCCTACCAGTCGACTTCTGCAACTTGGATGACACGTGGAACCCATACGGTGAATACGGGAAGCACGTGGCCCAACTGGTGGGGATCGCGGTCCAAGCAACATTCCCTCCCTACTATAGATCGTGGAGTGATGTACCGAGGGGACTAAAAATCACGATTCTCAGAAAACTAGAAGAGTTTTTCGACCTCGAGGAGTGGAGGGCCCGCGAAGATTGGAACTTTATCAGCGGGAAGCTCACGTCGTCTCAGGCCGCTGCCTACAGGCGGTGGAAGCATGACCTGAAGGCCGATTACTTGGATACGGACGAGTGTCCTCCATATGTGCTTCCCGAGGATTGGAAGCTGACCGTTGATATGATGAATGACCCGAACAAGAAGGTAAAATTATAATTTAATTATTTTAATATTAAATTAGTGTTTAATTATTTTTTAACTTGAATTGTAACAGGCTCAGGCGGCGATTAATAAAACAAATAGGCAGAACCAAAAGAAGTCGAACAAGTCAGGTTCTAGGATCCAAACACAGACCCGCCACGAGATTATCTAGGTATAATTTCTTAAAGTAAAAATAAAATTTATTAGTTATTTAATTTAATTTTCTAATAATTATAATTTTTAATGTATATTTTATAGGGTAAGCTGAAGGTTCTTACGAAGGATCCCCTGAGCTTTATTGACGAGCAGACCTAAGAGGAGGTCCCACTTCCACCAATGGGAGGATATTTCGAGTACTTGGGCTATGACGGGGCGAAGGGAAGCTGGGTTGACGATAGATGGGAGCAGGCTAGTGTAAGTGTTCTATTTTCCTTTTTATTGTTTAAAATTAATTATTTAACTTTAAATTTATTTTCTGGTTAGTTTTATTAATTATTTATTTGAAATTTTACTACAGGGAGTTTATAGGGAGAAGATTAAATATCGGGTAATCGAGTCGGGGTCCCAATCGGCTGAAGATGTTCCACTGGAGGAGCAGATAGGAGCGTTGAAGGAGACGGTACAGGAGGTGATGAAACCGGCAAAGAGTAGACACTGGATCCCGTCAATTGGAGTTGTCTTCAAGAAGAAAAAGGACCTGAAGCCGTCTGTTTCGGACAAGACCGCAAAGAAAAACGCGGTAAAAATCCAGCGGATATTCGAGGGTATGAACGAGCTCCGCGCACTCCAAGGATTACCTCCTATGCCGGATGAAGATACTCCACCGAGCGCCTCTAGATCCGATGATTTTTTCACGAAGATGCTCAAAGGACTTAACGAATCTCGTGCCAAAAATGGTCTCCCTCCGGTCTCCGATGATGATGAAGATGGTGAAGATGTTGAAGATGATTGTGAAGATGATGAAGAAGAAGATTTATCCGGCCCTTGAGTGATTTATAATATTCATGACTTTAATTTTATTACGTTTATATTTATGACTTTTATTATGATTTTATGTAATATTTTGACTTTTAACTCCGGGAGTTTGACTTTATTCCCGGGGTTTGACTTTATTTCCCGGGGTTTGACTACCCAGGTTTATTTATATTTTATGAATATAATTCATGGTTTCTAGTTATATTCTCATGTATTAGTATATTAAATTATAAAAAATCAAAAAACCAAATTAAATAAAAATAAAAATTAAAAAATAAATTTTAAAAAAAACAAAAATAAATTTTAAAAAAAACAAAAATAAATTTAAAATTTAAAAAAAATAAAAATTATATACCGATCGATATTCATGTGGAGAATGTCGTCGGTATATATACAGAAAAATAATAAAAAAAGAATGTTTACCGACGACATTCATGTGAAGAATGTCGTTGGTATTTAATTTAAATTCAAAAAAAAGGCGTTTAATTAATACGATACTGACAACTAAGTCATCGGTAATTTATAGCGTTACCGACGACATAGTTCGTCGGTAAAATTGTAAATATTACCGGCGACACAAATAGGCGTCGTCGGTAAGCCACGATTTGCTGACGGGTCGTTCTCATCGGTAAAAAAGGTTGGTTTACAGACAAGAGCCTAAAATCGCCGTCGGTAAGAGCAGATTTACCGACCAATGTTTAGGGACGACAGTTTACCGACGAGTGGTCGTCGGTTAACCATTTTACCGACGAAACGCGGCTGTTTACCGACGACACGTGTCGTCGGTAAATCAGCGACCTGTTGTAGTGTTAGAAGAGACGTATCTTTGTACATGAAACTCGATCAAAGGGCCCTGCCTAGGTAACATACACTACACCGCGCCCTTCTTTGCGCGACTACATTTGTAGTCGCGAAAAAGGAAAAATTAGTCGCGGAATCCATATTTGGGCATTATCGACTACATGTAGTCGTAATTACTTAGTCACGAGAAACTCGTCGTTAGATGTCACATCTAACGACAAAAGCCAATAAGTAGTCGTAATTGGTCTGGCGTCATTTACGACTACATCTGTAGTCGTGAATGACATAAACCATTACCGATTACTGAGGTTGTCGCTAAAGAAGTACAACTAACGACTACATTGTAGTCGTTATACGTTAACATTACGACTACTTGTGTAGTCGTAAAATAAATAAGTATTAGCGACTACGGATTTCGTCGCTAGACGTTGAGCATTAGCGACTACTTGTTAGTGTTTTTCTAGACTACTTGTAGTCGTTAATGACCCTTTTTTTTTAAAAATATGTTTGTAAATTATATTTAATTGCAATTTTTTTACTATTGCAATTAAATATAATTCAAAAAACATATTTTTTATTTTTAAAAAAAATATATATAATTAATAATTAAAAATACCAATTACAAAATAAATAATCAATTAAAAATACCAATAATATACTAATGCATTGTTTCAAAATAAAAGTTAAAATAAAAGTCAAATCATAGTCAAAGTCTTATTACATAATAAAATTAACCAAAATAAACACCAAAATAACTTACATAGCCTAACCTATAGGCTATATAAATGGGTCTCCTGTTCTCCATCAGACTCATCCTCATCTTCATCTTCATCTTCATCATTCTCTTCATCACCTAGGCTCTCAGATGCACTACCTGCTGGCGGAGTAGGGTTCGCAGGCATAGGCTGGTAAGGGAGCAAACCCTATTGTACTCTCATCTCGTTAATCTATCTCACGCATCAGTCACAACTGCCTGAGAGTAAACTGGAGGAGCAATGCTAGTAGAGGGTATATCAAGGCGGGTATACGGTGGAAGTCCCTAGACTACTCGAAGCTCGATTATTGCCGCCATCATATTCGCGTTATGCTCGTCTTGTACCGTGGTAGTCGACGGACTCGAGACAGGCTTCTTCTTTCTCAGGCGGCCCATACCCGGTGTCCAACTCCTCTTTGGCGAACCCATAACCTTAGCAGCATCCCTCACCGACTCAACTTTCTCCTTAAGCGACAAGTCTCGAGCTTCAGTGGGTCACTTTCTCTTTCATCTTCTCCTTTAACACTTTCTGTTTAATTAAAGACATGAAAAAAAAAATTATATTAAAGTCAAATAATGAATAAAATTATAATTAAAAAGTAAAGTGTAAAATAAACTTACATTTGCGTCCTTAAAACCTTCCGACCTCCACTGCTTTGTCTTTTTGCTTTTGCCTACAACCTCAAAAGACGCACCCATTTGTGAAATGGGGACTTGTTGTTGCGTAGCCTCATCCCTCACTGACAACGTCCCATCCGGGGTCACCTGTAAAACACCCTGTTTCATTCAGAAAAATTAATAAATATTCTAAATAATTTAAACACCTAAATAAAAATCTAACTACCTCGTAAAAAATATCCCTATTGCGGGAATATTTCCGAGAACATACGCCACTTTTATTCTTTTGCTTCTTTCGAGTTAATTTATACATTTTAGACTGGTGCTGAAAAAATTTAAAATACAAATATTGATAACATTATATATAATCTAAATGATAAAATAAAGAAACAAATAAATATATACCTTTGCTTCTTTCGAACCCCACAACTTACAACACCTCTCCCAAATCTCATTGGATAAATCACTCGGCGGTTTATTTCCCTTCAAGAAATTGTCCCTCTTCGTATTATGTTTGTAGTCTTTGTATCTAAAACGCATGGTATCATCTAAATTCCCAGCAATATCTGCCCAATCGGACATTTTCCTCAAATTAGCAATATCAAAAAATTCCTATATCCAAAATATTAAATAAAGTTAAATTAAAATCAAAAAGTTATCCTACATATGTATTAATGGTGGGATTATTTTAAAAATTACCGATAATCGCTTAATAACTGCTACTTTATCGGAAGTGGGAACTTTATCCAACGCTTTATAGCACGGTGGTATCCTCTCTCGAACAGTTAGCCCGACCACCTAGCTAACGTGTTTCCCGTATTTACCCGAGGTATTCCACGTGTCATCTAGTATGCAAAAATCGACCGACAAAGGATACCTTACCGCCTTTAGTGCCCGAATGGCAGTTTTCAGTGTCGCGGTCCCCCTCTTTTTGCGCTTAATTGGTTATGTTTTAAATTAAATTTAATTAATGTATATTTTGTATTTAAAATAATTTTAGACAAAAAAAATATTTATATACCCAGTTGGTTGTTACAATTTGTAAGGTCTTTGTTTGGATTTCGGTTTGGGTCGTGGCCCCCACTATCCCCTCCGTGACTCCTAGCTATCACATCAGCCATCTATTTTACAATATTTTTTAAAAACAGAAATAAAAATGAAATAAAAACTAAAAATTATTACATCACCAATTTAAATACATAAACATAAAATTAAATACATAAGAATTATTACATCACCAAATTAAATACATATATTTAAATTAAATACAAAAAAAATTACAATACCAAATTACAATACCAAATTAAATAAATCAAATAAATTAAAAAATATAATAATACATTCATTCCACTTACAATCTATATTACAAAAAAAAAAATATTGGTCATTTAATAAATTAGAAAAAGAGATAAGTTTTGTATTTGATATTTCAAAACGGTCCTATTATTCTTTTTTTAAAAACATTTTACGTCAAATTATTTTCTTTAATTTTTTGTTTTAATTGAAAATTGGTCCGTTTTAAAAAAAACATTTAGTCCTATTATATTTTCTTTAAATTTTTTTAAATTGCAAATTGATCCTTTTATTTTTTATAAAAAATATTTTAGTTCTATTTTATTTTCTTATACTTTTTTTAAAATTTCATTTTGGTCCTTTTATTTTTTATAAAAAACATTTTAGACCTATTTATGATCCTAATACTTTTTAAAATTGCAAAATGGTCCTTTTATTTTTATAAAAAATATTTTATGTCAAATTATTTTCCTATAATAGTTTTTTTAATTGCAAATTGGTCATTTTTATTTTTGTTTTTTATTACAAATTTGTCCCTAAATTTTTATAAAATTATTATTGGCCACATATAGTTTATTACATCTGATTTTTAATTACAAAATACTCCTTTTAATTTTCTAGAAATCCTAAAAACCCCTAAATTTATTCAATTGATTTTTTTCATAATCTTGCAATAAAAAATTGTCAAACCTAACCTAATTCACACCCAAATAACAGCACATAATCTCAGATTTCAATATCAATACAAAAAAAGGGAAAACAATTCATGAAAGAAATTTACAATTAATTATTTTCCATTTTAGCTATTAATTTGTGTTGAAACTAACATACATAGCATCCTAATACACTTAATAAATTTCAGATTTAACTATAACATCCGAAAAAAACAAAAAAAAAACCTTCAAAATTATAACACAATTAGGTGTTGAAAACTTACCTTTGATGATGAAATAGAAGCTCCCTTGATGTAGAATCCATGCTCATATCATTCGGAGTTAAACACAGCAAAAAAATTAGGTTAATGCAAAAATAGAGAAGAAAATGTGTTGAAATCATAACAAAAAAAGGGAAAATAAGGTTAAAAAGATGATTATATTACCTTTGGTGTTGATTGTAAGGTGTAATTAGCTTCAATCCTAACTTGGAATGGAAGAATTTGAGAGAGAGATGCGTTTTTTATGAAATGGAGTATAAGGAAAGTGTGAGAGATATGGCTCGGCAGAATACATATAGGACACTTTTTAGCGACTACAACATGTAGTCGAGAAAGATAAGGAAGGTAGTCGTGAATGGTTAGTTTGACTGACACACGTGGTAATTTAACCACCACGTGGGTTATTCGCGACTACACATGTAGTCGCGAAATGCTAAGACGTAACGCGTGTCCACCCACTGGGCGAGAAATGGACCGCCATTAATTTAATGAATATTACATTCACACTTAGCGACTACTCATGTAGTCGCGAAAAGCTTTATATCCTTTCTCGACTAGTTCATACGTATGAACTAGTCGCTAAATGTCTCCATGATTAGCGACTAGTTCATACGCATGAACTAGTCGCGAATGACCCATGTAGTCGCGACTAATTTTTTTTTGTTTTTCCTTTTTAATTAATTTATAATGAACAGTTTTAATTTCTAACAATCAATACATGTAACGTAATCAAATTCCAAACAATCAAAACACGTAATCTCAACAAATCATCAAATATGACTACCAAATTTCAAAAAAAAACTAATAACGAAATTGACTACACAAAAAAATAAAGATATAATAGAACACTTCAGTCTGTTTCGAAACCACTTATGTCAACAACTTCCTCATCACTATCAACATAGATTAGTTCCTCTATCTCATCATCGGCATACTCGTCCATCGTGTCGTCCAAAAACTCATCCTCTTCATCAATAAATAAATCTATATGCAACTGAGAAGGGTCAAATGGGATCTCCTCACCAGTTTCCAAGTGTAGCTGTGAGTAATCTGTCTCCATGTTCACCAAAGGGATCGTGATACTCTCGTTTTCAGTAGGTAGTGATTCTGCACCCCATAACTCGGGACTCCATCCATGCCGATCATTGATTTCCCAAACAACTTTCCACCCTTTTTTTGTTTTCCTTGAATTAATCTCATCAATGTAAAACACTTTTTTGCTGGTGTCGCTAAGATGTATGGCTCTTCTCTCCAATAAAAACTAGACGTGTTAATAAAAATTACCCCATACTCTGTCCTCGCAGTGCTCGTGCTATACCAATTACACTCAAATAACACAACATAACAACCACCATCAAGTGTTACCTCTATAATCTTGACTAATTCACCGTAATATGGTTTCTCTTCATAGATGGTGCATACCCCGTAATCTTGAGTCACTCTTTTTTCACCCTTTTCACGAGTAACCCATTTGACACCGTTCACAACACATGAATCGTACTTATAAACTGCACCATGAGACTTACTAGCCAATAAAATCAACTCACTAGTAGCAAATGCATAACCGACTTTTTCCATTTCATAAACCTACAAATATAAAAAATTATAACAATATTATCTAACATTGAATCTTAATTTGGTATTTGAATGAATCTATACATTATGCATAAACCAATCTCGAAAATTTTGTCGGTGTTTCCTCTCTTTATCGGCTATAGGGCCCGATAGCGTGGCTTAGTGTTCTCTGCACATTTGAAGAGTAAAGTCAATACATTTTCCATAATGAATGAAAAAAATAATAAATAAAATGATCAATTTACGTCATTAAATGCTGGATTTTGTCGCAATTAAGTAGGATGTACCAGTTGATTTGCTCATTCTCCACGTATTGCAAAACACCAAACTCTTTCTTACCTAGTGGAGTACATTGGCTCTTAAATACGGATAAATCTTTCGGTTGTGCTACAGTCTCCATATATCTACCCGGTCCGTTGAAACTTTTTTTTCTTCTTGAAGATAACGCAATATGAAAGCCAAAATCTCCTCTACGACGTACCCCTCGGCGATTTAACCCTCCGGCCTAGCCCGATTTCGTATGTATTCCTTTATCTTCTTTAAATACCGCTCATACGGGTACATCCAACGCATCTAAACCGGTCCCCCTAACAAGGCTTCGTCGTATAAGTGTATAACCAGGTGGATCATTATATCGAAAAACGCTGGAGGCAAAATTATTTACAGTCTACACATAACTTCAACCACTCCCGCCTTACCCGATTCCAACTCTTTCCTGCTCGATTTTTTTTACAAACAACTCTAAACACGTTAGCTTACCCAATAATCACATCACTAATATATTTATCTTCAATGAGCCCTGGGATACTAGCCACGAAAAGATATTGCATCATCACGTGACAGTCGTGAGATTTCATTCTAATAATCTTGCCCGTATCACTTTGAATATTATTTCTCAAACTAGATGTGAAACCATCGGGAAAATTCTGTGCCTTCAACCAGTCAAGATATATTTTCCGCTTTTCCGTTGACAAATCATACTTTGCTCGCTTCAATATCGCTTTACCTTCTCTCGATGTCAACCACAACTCTTTCCTAATGTTCATATCCTTAAGATTCATTCTCGCTTTCACGTTATCTTTGTTTATTTTCCCATCAAGACCTACAACTGTACTGAGCAAACTATCACACACATTCTTCTCGCAACACATAACGTCCATGTTATGTTTCAACAAAATTTCGGACCAATAAGGTAAACGATAAAAAATATTCTTTTTCTTCCAATTGAATCGACAAGGAACAGTTTGCTTCACGGTCTTGCCCCCATGTGTTTGCCGGGAAACACAATAGGAAGCCCATCTAACTATGTCCGAATATTAGCAAGAGTATGTTTCCTCGGTGGGCCCCTATGATCGGCAGTCGGGTACGAAAAATTGTCTTTTCTAAATCGATGCTTGGGATGTAACCAACGTTTATGGTCAAAGTAAACAACCCTTTCTTCACCCTCAATGACGAATTAGAATCCATGCATTCTGGACAAGCTAAGTTACCTTCACCCGACCATCTTGAAGTGTATGAACTAGCTGGGTAATCATTAGTAGTGGACAACAAACAAACCTTCATTGTAAACTCTTGCTTCGTGTGGGCATCATACGTAAGGATCCTTTTATCCACAACTCATGGAACTCATCTATAACAGGTCGAAGAAAGACATCCATTTCCTTACCGGGTGAACGGGGTCCCGGAATCAACAAACAAAGGTGAAATTTGTCTCCTTCATTCGTTCCCACTGTGGTAAGTTGTAGACGATCAATATAACTGGCCACATGTGGTACGCGTTGTTCTGCATAGATAACGGACAAAAACCATCGATACCCAAACCCAAGAGCACATTCTGAGTTTCACTACAAACTCAGGATGTAAATGAACAAATCTCTTCCAACTATCACCATCAACCGGATGACGCAACACATCTGGATATGTACTCTTCCTTGCTGACTCAGAATATATTGTGCCTGAAGTGCCATTAATCTATCTACAAAAAAAATCTTCATGAATTTGTTATATAATTAATTAACCGATCTAACATCCACTCCAGTACCAAGAATATGCTTTCATTCACTTGAAAAAAGTACAATTATTCAAGAATTCAACATCATCCATTTCAGTGAATTGAGAGTTATAATTTATATATTCAATAAAGTTCTCTTTAAGAGATGAATTAACGTCTTTTTAAGAATTAAATTTCATCCTCAATTCTTTTGTGGAAATCATAACAAAAAATTATATAGGCTTCAAGCCTTTAAAATTTTATTAAGGCTTTAAGCCTTTTAGACAAAAAAAGTTTATGCTTCGGGCATATAAATTTTATTTTAGGCTTCGAACCTATGAGATTTGTTTTATTTTTCCGACATATAAAATTTATGAAAGGTTTCCGGCCTGAAATTTGTTATATACTTTTGGCATATAAAATTCTTTGTTGGCTTCGGGCCTATAAAATATGGTATATGCTACGAAAATATAAATTTTGACATAGACTTTAGGCCTATAAGTTATAGAATATGAAGAATATATACTCCAACAATACATTGAATTATAGATTATATTCTCCAATAATTATTGGGATAAAATAAATAAATAGATGTATATATAACACAAGATAAAAAATACGTATGTCTTACCAAATCACTTACCTCTTCCACAAGATCAAAATAATGTGTTATAAACTAATTAAATAAAAAAGATACAATTAATATAAAGAGAATAGTTTCTTGTACTCCAATAACTAGTAATATTACAATGAAATGATCTTATATTTATAGAGAATGAGTGATCCTTCACTTGCCACCATAAATATTAAATCTTAACCCTTTGGACATCCAGTATTAAGTATAATTTATTCATAATATATATATATATATATATATATATATATATATATATATATATATATATATATATATATATATATATATATATATATTATTACTACAAAATACGAATGGAGAAATTTGTAAATACATATATTTATCCTTTGTAAAACTCTATGTATTCTAATATTAATGTAAAATTAATAAGGTAATAAAAAGAATTGTATTCACAAGAAATATTCTCTTTTTCAACACAAGAGAATGTGACAAATAAAAAGTTTGAAAGAGAACAATAATGATTTTAAAGTAAGAATTATAAAAAAAAATATTAATTTGATACGTGGGTTTTTTATGGGCGTATCCGAAAATGTACTAGATTACATTGATCATGAAGATTTCACTATCAAATGGGTCATTAGTAGTTAGTCTATCAAAGCAATAAGGAAAAGGCTACTTTGATAATATTTAGGACTTGACGTGGACACGAGCAACCAAGGCGATTATCCCGGCCCCAAGCTGCTCAGGGATCATGTATACATAAATATATTTATTATTGATATGAGTAGTAACAGTTAATAATATAAAATTGTGTCTTAGTTATATTGGTAGGGGTGTTGTACTCCTAGGTTATTGATCCAAGTTTGATTCTCTCTTATCTATATTTTTTTATATCTGATTATATTTAATGAAATAATATTTAAATAAAACTAAGTAATTTTGTATTATATATATTTAAAATCAAATTAACTTATAATACCCGTTTAAATATTTTAATAAAAAATTTCACATTACAATCGTAATTTAAGAAACTATTTTTTCTTAACCTAAAATGTGCAAGGAAAAAATTGTTGTCTAATAAGGTCTACTCTCTTATCTATATTTTTGTTGTTGTTGTATTTCATCATAATTAATGAAACAATATTTAGTAAAGATAAGTAATTTTACCTTATTTATATATTAAATCAAATTAAATTATGATATCCATAAAAAATTTAATTACTTTTTCACATTTCAACCGTAATATAAAAAAATATTTTTTCTGAAGTTTAATAAAAATTGTTTTCTTTTCTTTCGGCATAATGAATGAAACAACATTTAATAAATCTAAGTAATTTTGTATTATATATATATATATATATATATATATATATATATATATATATATATATATATATATATATATATATATATATATACATACTAGAAATGCCCCGTACCTTAAGGTAATTAGGCTAAAATGAATTAAAAAAATTATAATACATTGTACAAAATTCATAATTGAATTTATATCCATACTTCAATGAAAATCATATATAAAAATATGTTTACCATAAATATGATCAAAAAGTCATTTTAGAGAAACTACTTCTTTTGTGTTTATAGTTGTATGGTGTAATTGATTATAGAAAAAATTTGTATCAATTAAAAGTAGTTGAGTAAAACCTGATATTGGATCAAATTTTATAATGTTTTATCTAATTTGGAATCTCGAGGTCTCCTTGGACTTTGTTTGATATTCCCGGCCCATTGATTGTAAATTAATTTATCTTGCGGGTATAGATAAGGTGTTGGTAGTAGTTAATACCCCATTGTTGATAACTTGAAGAGTCTTCTACATAGTTTAACTAATCGAGATTCAAATAATATCCTCCATACATATTCAAATAACTCGATAACCTTGATACATCTCTATTATTTTCATGTACCTAAAGGATATAAGAACGAGCCAAGACAAGTGTAAAATCTAAACATCAAAAATCTTAAACAAAACAAAAATTACAATTAACTAGATTGTTCCCTGACAATTGTGACAAAAACTTGTTATATTCCGAAGTGTGATATAAAATCAACTCTCATAATATGCTAATTCGAAAGTGTTCCGGTTATCACAAGTGGTAAAAATGTAGGTAAAGTTTGTTCGCCGCGTGGAATAAAAAATTAAACACGTAATTTCAACCTGGTTTGTTGGGTAAAACTAAGCTTAAAGAAAAGAAATATATATATTTGGTTTTTTAATTTTATTTACTAAAGCTATATAGTAAAGGATTACAAAGTAAATAGAAGATATGATGGAGAATACAGCTCAAATTATGTATTCACCACTAGTAGGACAAGGTACTATTCATGATATATGGTTAAATTGGGAACTATACTTACTAACCGGGATTCTAAAGTCACCCTAAGTTCCTCCTAGGTAAAAATAGGTCAATCATCTAATCCTTGGATCCTTTTTCGAATGAATCCTATATAGTTATCTAATGCCTAAAGTTATATCCTAATGGGTTATCTAGTTAGTTTAGATCTTTCGACTCTCAAACTCAACTAAAAAAATTATAATTATTTTTTCAAATATTAAACCCCACTACCTGGCGTAGTTTAATCCCCAGCACAACTCAATATGTGATAAAACTAAATAATTACTTTGAGAACAATAATTATAATAAACATGCAATCCACAATCAAATTATTTTAGCATGTAATCAGAAATTACTTTAAAAAAAGAGTAACCCCGAATCTAACTAGGGTTCATACATGTGCAGTATCAAACTAAATGATGTTTATTTCATTCTTTAATAATGCAATACAAAAACTAAAGATATAATATGGAGTTTAAAAGAAGAAGAAATACAAAAAAGATAGATTTTTTCTTGCTCTTCTTTTACAAGGGTTATCGCTTAGATCTATCCGGCCATAACCAATAAACCATGTAGAGGGTTGAAGAGAGGTTTTACCAAGGTTACCCCTTACATATATCTGACTATACTCAATAACCCTTCTAGTGGGTTGAACTATGGTACTTACCAGGGTGACCCCTTACGTCTATTCAAATAGACTTGATGACCCTCCTGAAGGGTTGAAATGAGGTTTTACCAAGGTGATCCCTTATTATTATCCAACTAGACCCAAAAAACCTTCGAGACGGTTGAACCAATGTTTTACAAGGGTGGCCCCTTAGGTCTATCTAACTGGACTCGATTACCCTGCTAGTGTGTTGGATCAAGATTTTACAAAGGTGACCTCCTGAGGTCTTTATGAGTGGACTCGATAACCCTTATGGAAGGCTGAATATAGGTTTTACCATGGTTACCCCTTCGGTCTAAGCGACTGGACTCGTTAACCTATATGGAGGTTGGATAAATGTTTTACCAGGGTGACCCCTTAGATCTAACTAAGTGGACTTCATAACATATAATGAATTTTGGTTAATTAGGTTTTAGCAAGGTGAACCCTCAGTTCTAGCCTCATGGATTCAATAACTATATGGAATTTTAATTGGGGATTATTAGGGTGACCCCTTTTAAACCTAGACAACTGGACTCGATAACCTATATGGGTTGGAATAAAAGTTAGACTAGGGGTACCTTTTAGTCCTAAACGAATGGACTAGATAACCCTCCTGGAGTTTGGATCAAAGTTTTATATTTGTATAGTTAATACGTTGATATAAAAATGGGAGTTTTGAGCAAAATAACTTAAACCATAATTATGTCTGGTAAAATACATGAACGTGGGTAATAGTATAGTAACAATTAACATTACATGACGGAAACATATAAATGTAGTGTTTAATCATTAATAACTTTTCTATAAAACTACATTGTGTGGGTGATATAAAAGTAAGGAATGCATACGAATAATACATTGCAACCTTTGTTTGTAGTGTATACCTTGATTTTTCTTATTTAGGTCATCTCTAATTTTGAATTTGATACTATGGATATTTTGATACCATAATTCCTAATCTCTTATTTAGATAAACATCTAGGCATTGTGGAATTTCCTTTTTTGATGTTTGATACTATGAGATACTCAACTTTTACTTTCACGAAAGTATTGTGTCTACACTTGAAAATTATTGTACCACCCCTTTGGTTGATCGGCTTATTTGAGTCTGAACCTAGGAAGGGTTGATGTTCCCTCACTATGCTTTTACTTTGATGTATGTGATCTTTTTTGATGTCTTTAAATGATTTTCCATAATATCTCAATGGGTTTGGTAACTTTCATATTTATGTCAATCTGATAGAATATATTCTACCAAATAGAAATTATATGAATTAAATAATATTAATTATATAATCTTAGATAAAGTTGATGATAATTGTATTTAATCTAGACATGGATTACAATAAGCTTGAGAAAGAATAATATGTCAAAGAATAAGTGGTCTTTATTAAAAATGATAGGAGTGTAAATTCCCATATTAAATTATTTGTGTTTATATACATAACCACTCCTATTTATTAAGATATTCTGGAAGTTACTTATTAGCTACCTCCTCAATGCATAATATCTTAATATATGAAACGTTGTGGTTGGCTCTAGACCACGACCTTGAGGTTAAGGCTGGTGACATCACATATCATATTAAATTAGTAAATGGGTTATATTGGGAAATTTCCTTGACATAATCGCTATATCAAGGTTGTGTTTGAGTGCACTTCATTCTAGTATATATATACTCATTTGGCTTGATATAGTTGATGTTTCCCCGACTTTATGAGGTTAAGGATGTTTTGTTTACCAATTAGTTTTTACATTACTTAGATTATATTTTATCATTGTATTTATTATAGAGATTTAGTCATTAGTAAGTTATACTTTGTATAGATTTGAGTGAGAATTTATTCAAATGATTAGGGTAAGACATACATTTATAACTAAAGGGATTTAGATACCACTTTATACAAATTTAGATGTTAATTGACTAATTTTAAATATTGAATCAACCTATTGCATAGTTCCCAAGGTCACCGTGCCCTTGATCATAGACAACGCCTAATATGTGATTATCATTTGAAAAACCAACAATAAGTCTACTTCTTTAGTTGATTAATAAGAAAATCTAGAAGTAATGGTGCTAAGGGAAACCAATTGACCCCTCCCCATCTTTATGCTCAGTACATGGAATATGAAGGGCCCAAATAAGGACACTAAACAAGATAATTGTTAAAGGCAAGCAAAAAGAGAAGTTAAATGTGTAGTTAGTTTGCCTGGAACGAAAATGACCAAGGCTAAATCAAATTTTTTAGACTTGGAAAGTTCACCAAAATTACTCAAACGTTTCTTATATTAGAGTTCGGGTGTTATGAAACCATAATAGATTCCATGCTCGTATGATTGAATGTACTGATCAATAAATTCTATATAGGGTCAATCACATCAATTGTAATCACATGTTTTATTTCACCCCTATTTACATGAGAAACCATCCAGACCAAAGGAAGCCTCCTCGGAAAAAACTAAGAGAATGTTGCAGACTAGCTCAAGATAACTGGTGTATTCAGGGTGACTTTAATGAGATTATGTATATTTCAGAAAATATTAGATGGTAGAACTTGGATCAAGGGACAAGAGACATGATTAAGATAGTTAATGAGCTTGTGATTACTAACATGCAATACCAATGTCTTCATTTCACATGGATATATATGGCAGTTGTAGATCAAATGACGGAAACAAGACTTGTTAAAGAATTAATTAATGAAAAGTGACTATAGATTTTCCCAACCTCAAACCTAACTGTTCACACACCAAGGCTAGTTGTTCAATATTATCTAGTTATGAAAGTGATTCATGACATAAAGAAAAATCGTTGCCCTTTCAGATTTTAGGATGATTGTAGTACTCATTTAGAGAGGAAGCCAATGTTTAGAGTGGTCAAAATGCTTAAATTGCTTATATTCAAACTAAAAAGGCTAAATAACATGCAATTTACAAACATTTCTAGCCAGTTTTATTTTATGCAAGTAAAATTTCACAATATTTAGATGCAAAGAATGAGGAGACGTTGATTGAAATTTATATGTATAGGATAATGTGCTACTTTATAATGTTACAAAGACACTACTTAATGAATAGTTTATGGTCTGAAAAAGATCTAGAGTTATTTGGCTTAATAAGGGGAAAGCTAACGCGTCATACTTCCACAAAATGATGAGAGATAGATAGAATGTAAATTCTATCAAGAGAACCACTAACTCTAAAGACGTGGATCTACATAAGAAAGATAAATTTGTTGAGGAGGTTGTTAAGTATTATATTTAACCTTTTAAGAACTACAAGACACTCAATTGAGCCTTATACCTCACATGTCATTACAAAAAAAAATTTAGAAGTTAATTGATTTAGAGGAAGATGACATTTGGATTGTTCATATCACAAATAAGAGATTAAAGAAACACTATTTTGCATTAATAGTTCCAAGGCTCTGGGGTAGATTTACCTCATTTTTCTAAATGAACTCATGGAGAATTATGGGCCCATAAGTCTATGAAGCAATTAAATCTTATTTGATGATGGAAAAGTGCTCAAGTATTAACGCCAGTTGACATTTCATTTGTTCCCAAAGTTCATAATCCAACATTTATGAAATACTTCAAACCTAATGCATGATGGAATGTTCTCTACAAAATTTATCTCTAAGATCATTGCCCAAAGGCTCAAGGTAACGTTAAAGAATTATATCTCAAAATCAATCAAAGTATTTTGTAGGCTCACAAATTTGTGAAAAATATCTTTAATCAACAATTAGTGAGAGACTATAGTAGAAGATCAACTCAATAAGATGCAAAATAAAGAGTGATATTATAAAGTTTTATGATTCCATTGGCTGGAGTTTTATCATTTTCAACCTCCAAGAAATGGGTTATCCAATCTAGTTCACAACATGGATAAATAAGTATTTGACTACCACAAGCTACTCAATATCATTTAATGGTGTGACAATTGGTTTTTCAAAGGGACTGGAGTAATCAAGTAGGGGTATCCCTTATCCACTTACCTTATTTAATTATGTATGGAAGCGTTATCTCATATTATGTACATGATTGGTGAAAAGAAGATATTCCAATGGCATCATATGAGAAAAAGAGTTATGCTCAAACATTAGACATTTGCATATTACTTATTGGGTTTCTTTATAATTACTAAAGAAAATGTAACACTCATTGAAAAGGGTATGACTCTCTTCTACAAGTTATTTGGCTTTTAAGTTGTGATGCTTAGTGTCCTTAAGAACCCTGAAAATTGTTTGGTAGGTCAGATGCCTTGGGTCACACTTATTACATGAAGACTTAACTTCAAATAATGAAACTATTTGTTAATAAGATAATATAAAGTATAGATTTTTGAAGTGCTAAAATCCTATCCTTTGGAAGTAGATTACAATATACAACTTCAATTATTAGCAACATATCAGTTTATTGGTGTTGTGTATATGCTTTCCTCAAAAAATTACTTAAGCTACTTAACCATAATATGGTAGATTTACAATGAAAGGGACAATCACATACTCATGGAGTGCAAATGTAGCATAGAACAAGGTGTGTAGCACAAAAAATTAAGGTGGCTTGATTATTAAGAAACTCTAATATTTTAATAAATTTCTCAACTAAAATTACCGAGGTCTTGTTGTAGTTAGCAAATTACACTACTGCCAAAATAGATCTATATGAAAAAACCTTATTTCTCACTATATTTATTAGGGATGGAGGAAAATACTCAGTGCAGTAAATATTGCAAAAGACTATATTATTCCGTATTAAAATAGCTTAGATGATATGGATAATACTGAGTTAAATGTGTCTACTCACTACTAATTGACTAAAATTTATCATTTAATTCAAGTTTCTTAATGGAGGTGGACATCTAAGCTACATTTAATGAGTAATATCACCAATTCTTATCAAATTAATACTACAACTCAATATATCACTAAAGAGACAAAGAAATGTAACTTCACTACTACAAATACAATATCATCTTATAAGGCCAAAAATTACTAAAAAAATTATGGAATAATATATTATGTGACAACAAAAACAGACTAAAACATTCATTTATTATCTATTTAAGACAACTCAATAGAGTAGCAACTAAGAAGCGACAAGCTTCTTATAATTAAAATATAAATACAAAATGTACCTTCTACAGTATAGAAGAAGAAGATCGAGACAAAATTTTCTGGTATTGTGAGTTCACTACGAAACTATAGCTAAAAATATGAGAAAGCATACCAACTCTTTTGAGATATGGTCAAGATGCATGCTAATGAGTTGATACATTCAACAACATCAGTCAACTCATAAATGTGACCAAATCATGTGAATTATTCCATAAATTGTAATATATATCATATGGTGGGAAAGAAACAAGAGATTACAAGGTGAACAACAAAAAACTATGGCGAATTTCCTCTTTAAGATTAATCCATCGGTGATTGAATGTGTTATAACATTTAGATGTTACTCAGCTGAAGAGGCGAGAGAGATGTAGTTAAGTGAAGAGAATGAGGTTGATTAAAATGAAGCGGACTACTGAAAAGGGATTTTTAAAACAGTGAGTAGAACTTCAACGTGATATTGGAACTCCGGGTGATGCTTTGACTATTAATTGATAGTATATTTAATTTTACTTTCAATAGTTGGTAAGTTAACCCTGGTTATTTATGTTTCATGTATAGATAGGTTTACTTCATGTTTTATAAGTATTTCAGGGATTGAAATATTATTTAGTTGCCTTTTTTATATTAGAGTATATGATTTAATTTAATTTCTTGTCAGGTACCCAATGTGTCTGCTATATGTTCCTTGTGTGCCATCATTAATTATTATTCAATATAACAATGGAATCTCTTAAAAGGTATCATGAAAAACTGTTATTTTACGTTGACATGAAGACATAATTATTTAACTTATAAATGAGTACATTGTTAAATATAATTTCAATCTACTTAAAATGTTATTATTTATTTTTCATTCTTTATTTCTTTGGTCAAATTTTTTTAATATATTTTCATAAAAATCTCGTTTTCTATTTCCTGTTTTCATGTTGTTTTTATAAATGATCGGTATATGCATACACATTATTCTTGAATACATAAGACAACTCCTGGTATAATATATAAATATTAAAATCTAGTTTTTATGGTTGATGTAATAATTTGATTTACAATAGAAATCTTATCATTCTTTATCACAATTCTAGAAATGGATGTGATTTGGCAAACAAAACCCATGAAGGATAAATCTTGTTTTATTCTCTCTACACTACAATAATTTGAAACAGATGTAGGTCAAGTTGTTACAGTTTTTGTATGTCACTAGAGTAAACAACCTTACCCAATTTGTCATGAATTTATCATTTCAATCCTTGCTTAATTCCAAAGTTGTTGTCAAAATTCATAATATGAGAATTTTCAAAGGCTACAAAATTGAGAGGTTAAGTCATTCTGAATAATATATGTCCTTGTATTGTATAGTTGGAACACAATTTGTGAACATGATCATAGTTTCAAATTCTCATGTAGTAGAGCCTTATGGTGAAAGTTGATAGTCCATAATGATGTGTAAGTACTACACTTGTCCAAAATAAATAGTAAGCCTGTGAGGATTATTTTTCTATGGTGGTAGTAGTCGTACGATGAGGTTCATTTTGCTTCACGGTCTACGTGCCCATGCTGGTTTCTTTTTTAGGGAAGTTAGCCATTTTCAGCTGTGTTCTTAGAGATCAAGATCTGAGAGGTATCATCTCTCTAACGATCTTAGGCAAAAAAAGAAAACTTGATCGCTTTAACTTAAACTTGTGATTGGGTTATAAAAGAAATTTTATAGTTTGAAATCCACTTCGTAAATCATGTACTCAAGCATTGTATTCATTAATGGGTATTTGATGTCTCCAATTATGTAACAAATTACTCTAGTCACAGGACATCTTTTAAGGGTTATATTGTGCTTATTTGAGGGATTATTCCCTGTATTTTGTTACTTTCTCATTTCTTGTCTAGTTTGGATAATTGTTACTTTTAGAGTTATTTGTACAAAATTTGTGTGTTAAGTGTGAACCTCTTAAAGTATTTGGATGATATTAGATTCCAATTTTGTATTTCCTAGAATTTATACTCCAATTTTCGTGATCCTATTAGAATATCTTCACAATTGTTTCTCTGCTCATGATCTTCCTTAGAAGAGTATACATATTTTTGTATTCTTTAGGCATAAACATCATGAATCTTTGGTGAATATTAATCTATAGACAATTTCTTGTCAAATCTACATCTTTTCCTTGTTAAAACACCCCCATAAATATATGTAATCTTTTACTTTAGTAATGTTGACTAGTACTTATTTTTTGTCCATCAATTTTAAGTATCCCTAATGTGGCTGAGTCAATCAATAGAATTTTCTATCAATGTTTGTGTACTTTGTACCCCACCTCCATGTTTACCTTCATATTTGACAAACTTATCTTTTATCTAACTTTTTAAATCCAGTTCTTTTTGTTGATTATTCAAATTTTTGTGTATGCTCGTTAATTAGTTGGAAATATAGTTTCTAACGTGTCGTGGTTGGGTACTTTGTAGTTATGGATCTTCATTACTTCGGTCTACTATTTGTTTGGATATTCAACGGAAACCCATTTTTTGTTAGCCCAGTTTGTGTTGTTTTATAAATAATCAGGAACACATACCCTATCTTGAATATGTTTGATAATTTTATTATTATTATTATTATCAAAGAAATCGTAGTATTTTTTTGAAGGCTATTTAATCATTTGATTTGCCATACAATATTATCCTTTTTGTAATGTTTCATTATTAATTTACAGGATTATATTTATAAAATGTAATTTTTCATTATCTAATAAACAATATATAGATGTATTAGTTCAATAGTTAGCTAATTGTAACAATTTATAATCCCGTTAAGAAAAATTATTATATAAGAAATCCAGAATTTTCAATATACTGTTTGCCCTAGGCAAAAGAAGATAGAATAATAATTATATTCCTATTGCAATGTTTGCTCTAAAATATCTTAGAAAGGTAAATGGACCAATCATGTGATTTCCCTCTCCTGATTTATTATTTTCTCTCTTTTTTATGATTGGTCCACATTAGGGGCGATATAAAGGCGATGCAATTTGGGTGATATCCATCATTACTTGTCATAAATATTAGTTTTCTTTGCTAATCTTTACTTTATCATTTTTATTCTCTTTTATGATTGGTCCACATAAGAAACGATATAAAGGCGATGCAATTTAGGTGATATCATCATTGCTCGTCATAAATATTAGTTTCCTTTTCTAATCTTTACTTTATCAAAAAAAAAAAAATCCCCCTATTATTTAAGTAGAGATTTCATATCATATTTTTTTCACATTCAACAAACTATCATATTAGGTCAAAATCAATTTCCAATGACAGCCGACAAATATTCTTCTAAACCCTCTATCATCTCAAGCGCATCAAATGATTTTTCTAACAAAGAGGCTGTCTCTGAAAAGAACATAACTATTAACGAAAAGCTTGTGCAAGGATCCGATCTTCCGCAGACACACCAGGCTTCATCTTCTCATGTGCTATCAGATCTCAAACTTGGAAATAATGATTCAGCCAGTGGCTCAAAAAATGAAGCTGAAAATTTCAATTCATCCAATAGCGAATCTCGATCAAATGAGTCGCCAAACATGTCTTTACGTGATATGCATCCACAGGCTAAAGTTTTCTCGTGCAAATATTGCAATAAGCAGTTTTCAACCTCTCAAGCATTGGGGGGTCATCAAAACGCCCATAAGCATGAACGCGCTTTGGCTAAAGGCAACCATGCTGGGAGTTATGTTTCTCATTCTGGCCATCGAACACCTTACACACCATATCATCCGTACTCATATTCAAGTTTCCACCCTATACCGGGTAACTATGGATCTTTCAACAGATCATTAGGGTTTAAGACAGATTCGATGATTCACAAGCCTTCATATCCTTCTTCATATTCTGGGTACAATCACGACGGTCTTGGCGTCAACAATTTGAAGCAAAGTTCCTCAGCTTTTGGGATCGGGCAGCCATCTTCTGAAACCATGAGGATTGGAAACAATTTAGCACAAATGGAAAATGTTGGTGGTAGTTCATCCATGATTGAAAATCATAGCAGGTCAGCAAGCAACGCAAATACAAATAATGAAGAACAGACTGAATCACTTGCTGGACTGATTGATACTGAAGATATAGATGCATCTGGAATTGATTTAAATTTAAAACTTTAGAAATTTCCTTTTATGTTCTTATTATGGTTAGCGTTTGTGCTGAACTACTATCCACATTAAATGTAGTATTTTATTCAAGATTGTTGTAATCCATATCACATACTTTCTTTTAATTTGAAAATTGAACTTGTTTTGCATGAGTGATGACTGTCAATTGGCTCCTAACTAACATTAAAATTTAATAAATACATATGCAGCCTATATGAATAATGGTGATCAAATGGCCTACTGGAGCTATTTAGCCCGTTCTGTTCACAAAGCCATGGCTCATATGACGGTTGATCTTAAGCCCTACACCAGATCTTAAAGTTAGTGATCCTCACTCAACCCACAATCTTTTATTAAATTTGTTTACTTATAATTATAATTATGTGTACTATATAACTTTAAGTTCGTAGGTTTTTATCATGGATTTAATAGCCGTATGTGCTCAGCTAGATTAGTTTGTATATTTCTCCTTTTGGACACAAAGGTGATGATGTTCTTCGTACGTAGTTAGCTAATTAAATTTCGTTTATATGTTACATAATGACGCTACTGGGCGGACGGTTTCTCGTGAGAAGACCTTTAGTAATGACATGATGTCATCGCGAAAGCCACCATCTTTAGCGAGGACATCCTTTAGCGCAGACAATTGTCATCGCCCATATGTTGTCGGTCAACTAGTTACGAGAAATAAAGTAAAGCTAAGATGTCGTGAAAGTAAAATTCTTTCGCGAGGACACTAAAGTCGTCGCGGATATGGGTCTTTCGCGAGGATAAAGTCATTCTTTAGTGGAATCAGAAAAACGTCGCTAAAAAACGACGAATGTAAATGCTCCAACCGCCAAAACACCATTTGCTTTATTCTATCTCAAAAAAAAACCTACTTAAATTCTTCCATTTTTTTCCTATAAAGGAAATATATTTTGGCCACATTGATAACGAAACTTCTCCACTACATCCTACACGTACGGGTCCCACTTTCAATCAAAAATATCCATCAAATTCTCCAAAATTTTGGTATTTTCTAAAATTTAATCTCTTTTTATTTTTGTTTGGATTATATAATTGTTTTTGTATGTTTGATATAATAAATGCAATGTGTAGTATTGAGTGTTTTTTAGGTGATATAATGTAATTTTTGGGATAAAATTATTATTTTTGAAATATGTTCAATTATTTTTATTTGGTTATAATTATAACAAATTATTTTATTTAATTTAGATAATGGACCTGGTTATGGACAAGAGTTAGATATAAATCAAATAATTTCGTTACGAGGGAATATATGTCGGGTATAGTCAAATTTATTAGTTTTGCAAAAATACAAATGAATTCATTCAGTAACATATTTTGTCTGTGTGGACCTAGGAGCTATCCTAAAGTATCATAAACACCTGTATGGTCGAATATGCCTCTTCGGATGATATGATTTTACCTCTTTGGCTATGTAACTAGTTAAGCATGTCGGTCAATAACGGACATTACACGGGTATTACCTAGATCTGTATTCAAACCCCCCTGTCGGATGATCACTTCGCCACTAAAGTGAATAGCCCAAATACTAAAATCTTTTTCTAGTTGTACGGAAAAGAAATAGTGATTAAGAACAAAGTAATATCCAATATCTAAGACCTAATTCAATTTAAATCTAAACAATCCCAAATTCAAAACATAGAAATAATTAATTAAGATTCATCCTTTTATTGCGATTCTCAAGTATATAAAAGTTTAGCTCATAGAAATATTAAAGACTGAAACTAAATAGAAAGACATCATATTTAATTACAGAAAAGAAATATATAACCTAAGGATTAGATGACTGTTGATGGAAGAACAGAATTCCTCCAGCTCTAGCTTCTCCTTTGCCTTCTTGCTCTTGAAGTCTCTGGCTCTCTCTCTCTAAAGATGTATATATTGAATAATAATTGAGAGGTACTGAATTATGAGGTCTAAGGGGTGTATTTATAGGTGTTAGCAAGCCCTAGGTCGAATTACTTGGAGTGGAAGACAAGGCAAGGACTCTTAAATTCGTAGCCCTAAATTCTAGGAAAGGTAAGATTTTGCTGCTGATTTGATTTGGTCATATCTTTTTCAATACTTGTCCGTTTGAGAAGTTCCAATATATGAAACTGCTTGTCTTGGAAAGAGCTTTCTATTGGTGCAGACCACTCGTCCAGATTCCTAGCCAATCGTGAGTTATGAATTAATCTTTAAACAGTGGCTGGAATTTCATATCCATTAGGCAGCTTTATCTTTTCCTTCTTTGAATATATCTTTCCTAAATCTTCTTATTTCCATGTAAATCTTCTTTCCTTTACTCCTTTATCTTGACTTGGTCTCTAAGTAATTATCATTTATCTTTTAAAGCTTCACATTAAATAAATAATTAAACCGCATATGCTTAAAAAGAATAAATCAATAAATCAAGAAATAGAAATAGGAAAGTGCACTCTAAAAATAGAAACTCGAGTAAATTCCTTATACCCCCGTCAGGGTGGACTATAAGGCGATCCTAGAGTGTCACTAGTCCCGTCAGGGTAAATATGATCCACTTTTGGATGTTTAAGTTTTATTACCTCATTGGCCCTAGCTAAGTTCGTCAGAATCAATAGCTTCTATCCTAGATTGAATAAATGGTTCTATATCTAAACCCTCCGTCAGGATGATCCAATTGCCACTAATTGGAATAGCCTAGATACTAACACCTGTTCCTAGTTCATGACGCTAAAAACAGTAAATATTCCCAATTTATCGAAAAGGGTAAAAGACACAATCTAATTTAATTTAACAGAAACTCAAATTCAACATATGAAATTCAATGAGATTTGGGAATTACTCATATAGCATTCTCAAGCGCTAATAAATGTTTAGCTCATACTAATTAAAAGAAAAACTAAATTAATTGAACATGAATTCATATTTGATTACAAAATTAAAATTGAAAGAAACCTAATTTCCGGAGTTGGAATGACTGAGAACGGAGATATAGACCCTCTCCAGTTCTTGCAGCTTCTTCTTTCTTCCTTCTGTTGCTTCTCTCTGATGTTTAATCTTGTGGAATGTGAATTGTGTGAAAAATAGAAGTCAAAGGCTCCTTTTATAAGTGTAAAAACGGATTAGGGCTTGGACCTAAGAATAAAACACTAATTAAATGTCCAAGCCCAAATTCTAAGCCCAAAATCCCGTAACTGCTGATACACCTTCACTAAAACAGCTTTTACCGCTTCGTTATGACTCCGATTGACCTAATTCCGGTTGCTAAATTTCCGTAACTCGATAAGAAATGTTTTCTCTTCAAAGGTCAGCGGCTAAATCAGCTCTTAAGCACCTCGAAATCAACAATCTATGGCCTGGAAAACAGATTTTCAGCTCTAAAAATAATATCTTCGGGATTTATCTTCAAGTCTTGACTCCATATCACGATCTTTGACTCTCTTCTCGGATTCCATTCCTAGCTAATAATTAAAACCTACAAACTTTCCACTAAAATATACAAGATTACGCGCAAAAGTTTAATAAATCAAAATTACTAGAAATAAAATGGAAATTCCGGATTATTGTATTTTTAACTCAAAAGTCTATTAAAATATTCAAATAAACATCAAAAATGATGTCTCCCAAGGGTCGAAAATAAGAACAATTAGGGAGACATCAGTTACCCACCGGACATCGGTTTAGAAAAGAAAGTGTTTTGTACCCGGAAACCAATTTTACTAGGCGACCGAAGAAATATAGTCTAGCTAGTATTCAGACACAGTTAGATGGCCTTCCCATTGTGTTTCCCGGCAAACACGAGGATTTTGGGGGAAAGATCGTGAAGCAAACTGGTCCACGTCTATTCAATTGGAAGAAAAAGAGTATCTTTTATCGTTTACCTTATTGGTCCGAAAATTTGTTGAAACATAACATTGATGTCATGCATTGCGAGAAAAACGTGTGTGATGCTCTTCTCGGTACAGTTATAGCATTCGATAGGAAAGTAAACAAAGATAACGTTAAGGCGCGACAGGATCTTGAGAAAATGAAAATCTGGGAAGAATTGTGGTTGAGAACAAGAGGACCTAAAACGATTCTAAAAAGGGTAAAGTATACGTTGTCAGCGGAGAAGAGGAAGACGTTTCTTGAGTGGTTACAGGCACAGAGGTTTACCAATGGATTCGCGTCTAGTATGAGGAATAACGTTCAAGTCGATACGGGGAAGATCATTGGAATGAAATCGCATGATTGTCATGTTATGATGCAGTATCTTTTTGTTTGTTGTCTCCCCGGGCTTCTAGATGATAAACCGATTAGCGACGCCATTATTGGGTTAGCTAACGTGTTTAGAGTCGTTGGTAACAAGAATCTGAGTAGGAAAGAGTTGGTGGACGGTAAGGCGAAAGTGGTTGAAGTGATGTGCAAGTTAGAAATGATCTTACCTCCCGCGTTTTTTGATATAATGATCCACTTAGTGATTCACTTATACGATGAAGCGTTGTTAGGGGACCCGGTTCAAATGCGGTGGATGTACCCATTTGAAAGGTATTTGAAGAAGTTGAAAGAGTATATTAGAAACCCGGCTAGGTCTGAGGGTTCCATAGCCGAGGGTTACGTGGCGGAAGAGACGTTGACTTTCATATCACGGTATCTTAGTGAAGAAAAAACAAAGTTCAACGATCCAGGTAGATACAACGAACAACTGCCAGAACCAAAAGAGCTATCCGTTTTCAATTCTCAGTGTACTCCAATTGGCAAGAAAGAGTCCGGTGCTTTACCAGCTCTGCAGAAGGAGCACGTCAGTTGGTATATTTTGAATAACTGCGACGAACTCGAACCATATAGGACGTAAGTAACGTTTACTTATTTATATTTATATTTATATTTATATATATATTTATATTTATATTTATATTTATTTATATTTATATATATATTTATATATATATTTATATTTATATCTATATATATATATATTTATATTTATATTTATATATATTTATATTTATATATATTTATATTTATATATATATTTATATTTAGGGTCAATGACCCAAAAAATCAAAATAATATCATACTTGCCCCAAAGAATCATCCATTAACTTACTATTATAAGATTACATGTTTACCCTTACACCATAAGAACTATTCCCGTCAAGGACGATTCCCGTCAAGGACGATTCCCGTCAAGGACGATTCCCGTCAAGCACGATTCCCGTCACGGACGATTCCCGTCAAGGACGATTCCCGTCACCGACGATTCCCATCACCCGACGAATCCCGTCAACGCGACGAATAATGTATAACATAAGTAGGGATAGTATAGTCAAATAATGTATAAAATAATTCAATTGATGATGTTATTGGGCAGAAATTTTGTCATTGATGTTATTGGGCTGAAAATAATATTATTTAAGGGAAAATGACCCAAAAAATCAAAATAATATTATTTTCAGCCCAATAACATCAATGACAAAATTTCTGCCCAATAACATCATCAATTGAATTATTTTATACATTATTTGACTATACTATCCCTACTTATGTTATACATTATTCGTCGCGTTGACGGGATTCGTCGGGTGATGGGAATCGTCGGTGACGGGAATCGTCCGTGACAGGAATCGTCCTTGACGGGAATCGTCCTTGACGGGAATCGTCCGTGACGGGAATCGTGCTTGACGGGAATCTTCCTTGATGGGAATCGTCCTTGACGGGAATCGTCCTTGACGGGAATCGTCCTTGACGGGAATCGTCCTTGACGGGAATAGTTCTTATGGTGTAAGGGTAAACATGTAATCTTATAATAGTAAGTTAATGGATGATTCTTTGGGGCAAGTATAATATTATTTTGATTTTTTGGGTCATTGACCCTATTTATATATATATATTTATATTTATATATATATATTTATATTTATATTTATATTTATATTTATATTTATATATATTTATATATATATTTATATTTATATTTATATATATATGTATATATATATATATAAATATAAATATATATATATAAATATAAATATATATATATAAATATATATATATATAAATATATATATTTATATATATATTTATATTTATATATATATATTTATATTTATATATATATATATATATATATATATATATATATATATTTATATTTATATTAACTTATTTATATTCATTTATGTTTTTAGTGAACACAAATCCACACTTACGGGAACGAGTGAGGAAATAGAGATTATGCATCGTCAAAGGTTTAAGAGTCTGTTTTTGGAAAAGGTATGTACTTTAGACGTTGGTTTAAATATAATCTAATTATTTCCAAAGTTCTAAGTATTATTTTTGTATGACAGGTTCATGGAATGAAAGAGTCAGGTGATGTATTAGCTACCACTAAGATGGTATCCTTGGCAAGCATGTCTTTTGGTGCGGTGGATAGATACGATTCATGTGTTGTGAATGGTGTCAAGTGGATAACTAAGGGTAAAGGAGAAAAAAGAGTGACGCAGGATTACGGAGTTTGTACCATGTACGAAGATTGACCATGTTATGGAGAATTAGTGAAAATATTGGAGGTTAATTACACTAAAGGGTGCTCAGTTGTCTTATTCGTTTGTAAGTGGTACAAAATGGCTGATTCAAGAACAGAACATGGGGTAACCTTTATTAACACGTCAAACTTTGAGTGGGAAGACGAACCCTACATTTTAGCATCGCAAGCCAAGAAAGTGTTCTACATTGACGAGATTAGTGCAAAGAAATCAATGAAGGGTTGGAAAGCCGTTTGGGAAATAAATGATCGTCACGGATGGAGTCCCGAGTTATGGGGTTCAGAATCACTATCTACTAACAACGAGAGCATTGGTATACCTTTAGGTAACACTGGGACGGTTTCCGAACCGGAGAACTTGGCAACTACCGAGGAGATCGAGATTGACCCAGCTCATTTTCGTATGGAGATGGCTTTTGAAATGGTTATTGATGAAAACCAGGAAATCGAAGATGACACGTGGGACGAATATGGGGATAAAGAAGAACCTATAGAGGTTAATAGCGATGATGAACCAATAGATATTAGTGGATATGTTTCATTATTAATTTACAGGATTATATTTATAAAATGTAATTTTCCATTATCTAATAAACAATATATAGATGTATTAGTTCAATAGTTAGCTAATTGTAACAGTTTATAATCCCGTTAAGAAAAATTATTATATAAGAAATCCAGAATTTTCAATATACAGTTTGCCCTAGGCAAAAGAAGATGAATAATAATTATATTCCTATTGCAATTTTTGCTTTAAAATATCTTAGAAAAGTAAAAGGACCAATCATGTGATTTCTCTCTCCTGATTTATCATTTTTTCTCTTTTTTATGATTGGTCCACATAAGGGGCGATATAAAGGCGATGCAATTTGCATGATATCCATCATTACTTGTCATAAATATTAGTTTTCTTTGCTAATCTTTACTTTATCATTTTTATTCTCTTTTATGATTGGTTCACATAAGAAACGATATAAAGACGATGCAATTTAGGTGATATCCATCATTACTCGTCATAAATATTAGTTTCCTTTGCTAATCTTTACTTTATCAAAATCCCCCTATTATTAAGTAGAGATTTTATATCATATATTTTTCACATTCAACAAACTATCATATTAGGTCAAAATTAATTTCCAATGACAGCCGACAAATATTCTTCTAAACCCTCTATCATCTCAGCCGCCTCAAATGATTTTTCTAACAAAGAGGCTGTCTCTGAAAAGAACATAACTATTAACGAAAAGCTTGTGCAAGGATCCGATCTTCCGCAGACACACCAGGCTTCATCTTCTCATGTGCTATCAGATCTCAAACTTGGAAATAATGATTCAGCCAGTGGCTCAAAAAATGAAGTTGAAAATTTTAATTCATCCAATAGCGAATCTCGATCGAATGAGTCGCCAAACATTTCTTTACGTGATACTATGCATCCACAGGCTAAAGTTTTCTCGTGCAAATATTGCAATAAGCAGTTTTCAACCTCTCAAGCATTGGGGGGTCATCAAAACGCTCATAAGCATGAACGCGCTTTGGCTAAAGGCAACCATGCTGGGAGTTATGTTTCTCATTCTGGCCATCGAACACCTTACACACCATATCATCCGTACTCATATTCAAGTTTCCACCCTATACCGGGTAACTATGGATCTTTCAACAGATCATTAGGGTTTAAGACAGATTCAGTGATTCACAAGCCTTCATATCCTTCTTCATATTCTGGGTACAATCACGACGGTCTTGGCGTCAACAATTTGAAGCAAAGTTCCTCAGCTTTTGGGATCGGGCAGCCATCTTCTGAAACCATGAGGATTGGAAACAATTTAGCACAAATGGAAAATGTTGGTGGTAGTTCATCCATGATTGAAAATCATAGCAGGTCAGCAAGCAACGCAAATACAAATAATGAAGAACAGACTGAATCACTTGCTGGACTGATTGATACTTGTTGTAAAAACACTTAGTAAAACGTTTTTAAATCTTTGGCGAAAATAGATCAAAATGATCTAAGGTTGAAAAGCAAATCAAACCTTTAAAGAAAATTGCAGAAAATAAAGAACACAAGGATATATCGTGGTTCAGCAATATGCCTACATCCACGTTGAAGCCACCCTCAGATGATGCTTCGCACACTATAAGAACACGGTTACACTTCAGATCAGTTACAGGATTACAAGAATAGTACCACAAGAGTTTCAGCGTGAAACCCTAAGAATCAATCGAGAAATCTACTCAATCTTCAAGCAATAGGCTTGATCTACACTGTTTACAAGAAAGCCCTAAGAATATATCTGAAGAACACGAGAGAGAAGAGAGCAAAGAGGCAAACGACAAGAGAGTAAGAAAGACCAAAGCTGAAGACTCGTGCCTTGTATATGACCCCATAAGGGTTTTAATCTGGACCGTCTAAAGTGTTTAATCAACCAACGCATAAGATCAGGCCACGTAACTAAGTCGGTGCAAAATATAACCCGAGAAAGTAAACCACTTCTAATGCTGAAGTGTTCCTCCACATAAGCTACCAACTCATAATTTTGACCAACCCTTTGACTTTACATATATCAACAATCTCCACCTTAAAGTCAAACTTCTCACTCCTTCTCATCATAAGCTGTAGCCAGGTGTTCAAGTGTGCTCAGCAACATCTGGTTGCTTCAAAAAATAATTACCTGTAAAATAATTACTAAAAACCATAAGTTTAGTAAATAACTTAAACCACAATAATCAAAATAAATCATTGAATGTTAAGCAAAGCCAAGCAATGCTTAAATTTTGCAACAGTTAACACTTTAGTCCCCATAACTGATGGATTTTCTTCAGTTGGACTTTTGCACAGTTTAATATCCTCAGAACCAAGCCAATTTCTAATAAAATGAAACTTAAAATCCACATGCTTAGTCGTTTCATGATAAACAGGATTTTTACTCAAGAATATGGCACTTTGACTGTCACTATAAATTGTTACAAAGGACTTAGTAAAATTCAACTCTTTAGTCAACCCATGTAACCAAATACTTTCTTTAAAACAATCACATATAGCAACATATTCAGATTCAGTAGTAGATAATGCAACTAAGGGCTGCAATTGAGATTTCCAAGTGATACAGTTTCTACCAAGTGTGAAACAATAGGAAGTTGTTGATTTCCTACTGTCTCTATCACCAGCAAAGTCTGCATCAACATATCCTACTAATTCAAAAGGCACATTCCAATTTCCATAACATAATCCAACCTCTAAAGTACTGTTAATATAAGATACAACCCATTTTAAAGCATGCCAATGTTCAAGTCCAGGATTAGACATATATCTACTTAACAAAGATATTGAATAAGCTAAGTCAGGCCTGGTACTAATCATTGCAAACATAAGTGATCCTATAACATTAGAGTAAGGCACATAGCTCATTTTTACTTTCTCAGTTTCAGTTTTAGGACATTGATTTTTACTAAGGATGAAGTGACCAGCCAAAGGCATCTCAACATGCTTACCACCTAAGTTTCCATACTTTTCAACCAATTTCTGCAGATATGGTTTTTGATGAAGTTTCAGAGAACATACCTTTCTGTTTCTTTCAATACAAATACCAAGTATCTTTTTAGCATGGCCCAAATCCTTCATATCAAACTCAGAACCAAGGTCAGTTTTGAGTTTATTTATTCTCTGTACTGAATTACTAATCAAAAGCATATCATCCACATATAGTAACAGGAATAACATAACATTTGACTCAAACCTCATGTACAAGCAGTTATCATATTCACTCCTTTTAAAACCAAGACTTAAAACAAATGTATCAAACCTTTTATACCATTGTCTAGGGGATTGTTTTAGCCCATATAAAGATTTTTTCAGTGAACATACATAATCAGAATGCTTAGGGTCAACAAATCCTTCAGGTTGATGCATATATATGTTTTCATCAAGTTCACCATGTAAGAATGCAGTTTTTACATCTAACTGTTCTAATTCCAAATCATAACAGGCAACATATGCAAGCATCATTCTTATGGTTTTAAATTTAACTACAGGAGCAAAAATCTCATGAAAATCAATGCCTTCTCTTTGTGTATATCCCTTAGCTACTAGTCTAGCTTTAAACCTAGGTGGATCACTTTCACTTATTCCTTCTTTAATTTTAAAGAGCCATCTACATTCAATTACTTTACAGTCTACTGGTTTCTTAACTAAGACCCAAGTTTTATTAACATGTAAAGAGTTCATTTCATCTTTCATAGCTTTAATCCAACTATCTTTAAACTCAGATTTCACAGCTTCAACATAAGACTCAGGTTCAGCCTTACTTACCTCAGAAGCTGTAGTTAAAGCTGTATAGACTAACTCAGCATAGGAATACCTTGTAGAAGGTTTAGGGTCCCTTTTTTCTCTATCTCTGGTCAATTGATAATTGGTTAAGCTCTCCTGAAGAGACTCCTGAGGAGTCTCAGTCTCAGTGGTATGCTCAGTTCCAGCTGGCTGCTCTGGATTCTAGAGTCCATCAGGGTCATCTCCTTGTGCTGGATCAGGTTGACTTTGGTCAACTTCATCACCTCCAGCAGTTGATAGGGGCTCCACCTCAATTGTGACATTCTCAGGTGTAGTATCAGACTTATTAGTGTCAATACCTGAAATCACAGAGTCATTCTTGCAAGGAAAATTAGTTTCATAAAAAATTACATCTCTACTGATGATAATTTTAATTCCTCTAGAACTTTTATCCCACAATCTATAGCCTTTAGTACCATGCATAGTTTGATAGCCTAAGAAAACACATTTAAGTGACCTAGGGTCTAATTTTCCTTCTCTATTATGAGCATATGCAGCACAACCAAATATACGCCAATCAGATAAATCAGGTTTCTTATTGTTCCAAAGTTCCATGGGACATTTCATATTAATAGACCTATCAGGGCTTCTATTTATCAAATAAGTTGCAGTATATAAAGATTCACCAAAAAAGACTTAGGCATACAAGAGGTAAAAAAGAGGCATCTGACCTTTTCTAATAAGGTTCTATTCATTCTTTCTACAACACCATTTTGTTGTGGTGTTTTTCTAATAGTTCTATGTCTTAATATCCCTCGCAATTTACAAAAATTATCAAATTCTTCATTGCAAAATTCAAGACCATTATCAGTTCTAAATGTTTTAACATGCTTTCCAGTTTGGTTTTCATGCAAAATAAGCCAATCTTTTATTGTTTCAAAAGTATCACTTTTATTTTTCAACAAAAAAGTCCAAACACGCCTAGAATAATCATCTACAAGGGACAGGAAATATTTTCTACCCCCATGTGTTTCATACTTATCAGGACGCCACAAATCAGCATGTATATATTCAAGTATAGATTTAGACATATGAACACCCACATTAAACTTCATTCTGTGTTGCTTAGCTAACACACAAGGCTCGCAAAAAGAGAGATTAGAGATAGAATCCTTACCCAACATTCCATCCTTACTTAGCACATTCAAGCCTAATTGGCTCATATGGCCAAGTCTTAAATGCCACTTTACAGTAGCTGCATTATCAAGGTTAGTACTAACAGTATTCATATCATTTTTAATACAAGTGCCATCAAGAATATATAAACCAGATATTTTCTTTCCACATAAAACAAGTTTATCATGTTTAAACACATTAATCACACCATTTGAGACTTTATACACACAGCCCAAATCATCTAAAACACCTAAAGAAATAAGGTTTCTTTTTAGGTCAGGAATCCACTTAACATTTGTAAGGGTTACAATTTTTCCATTGTTAAGTCTCAAATTAATTTTTCCAATACCAGCTACCTGACATGTATTATTATTACCCATATAAACAGTTTCAACATTAGATTCAACTAAGTCCACAAACCAATCTTTATTGGGGCTCATGTGAAAAGTACATCCAGAATCTAAAATCCAATTGGTTTTACAAGCAATGTCTGAAACATTTAATACCTCACAAGTATCATCAATCTTATGGGGCATACATGCAATATTGGTTTCATTGTTACTATTGTTATTTTTGTTCTTAAGCGCATAGCAATTCTTCTTAATATGGTCAGGTTTCCCACAATGATAACATTTTCGAGTTTCTTTATTCTTATTTCCCTTAAACTTTTTCTTGTTCTTATTGTTTTTAACATGCTCATGATTATCAGTTTTATGATTCACAAACAAATTGTTTCCAACACGCTTACTGTTTTTCAATTCAAGTTCCCTAGTTTTCAGAGAGGCAACAATTTGATCAAAAGTAGGAATCACAGTAGAATATTGAAACGCATCTTTCACAACTTGATAAGAATCAGGTATAGCATTTAAAAGGATCATGCATTTAGAGGTCTCATCTAAGGCCATATCAGAACCTTTTAAAACAAGATTAAGTTTAAGAAACTCATCAACATTTTCATCAATAGTTTTTGAAGAATCCATTTTATACGAAAACAAATTTCCTTTCAAGAAAGCCAAATTGGGAGCAGATTGAGAAGAGTAAAGAGATTCTAACTTACCCCACAAATCAAGTGCAGTTTCTGCTCCATCTACTTTTCGTATTACGTTATCGGACAGATTTAAGAACAATAGATTGAAGGCCTCTTCCTTTACTTCATTGACCCTCTTTCTTGCTTCTTCAGGCCAATGATCCATATTTGGTTCAAGAGCACTTAAGACTTTGTTATGTGACAGCAACACCTTCATTTTCTTTTTCCATACACTGAAATCGCCTTTCCCATTGAACACCGATACTTCTAGCCTGGTTGTTGCCATTTCTTAATATAACCGTATACAAGAAACACAAGGCACAACACATGCAACAACTGTTAGGGTTAGTATAAATCGAAAAAACCCTAGAAAAATTAATTCAAGGATTTTTAAGTTTCGAAAAACCCAAAAGCTTTTAGATCTGTGAGTTACAATACAAGATTAAGAAATTGTATTGTTGAGAAAAGATTTTCAGAAGTTTTTAACACGCCAAAACACAGATCTGTAAAGATCAGTAACAAATCTTTTCTTAAAACGTTTTTAAAGATCAACCGAACAAAGCTCTGATACCACTGTTGTAAAAACACTTAGTAAAACGTTTATAAATCTTTGGCGAAAATAGATCAAAATGATCTAAGGTTGAAAAGCAAATCAAACCCTAAAAGAAAATTGCAGAAAATAAAGAATACAAGGATATATCGTGGTTCAGCAATATGCCTACATCCACGTTGAAGCCACCCTCAGATGATGCTTCGCACACTATAAGAACACGGTTACACTTCAAATCAGTTACAGGATTACAAGAATAGTACCACAAGAGTTTCAGCGTGAAACCCTAAGAATCAATCGAGAAATCTACTCAATCTTCAAGCAATAGGCTTGATCTACACTATTCTAATTAACAATCTTTATAGATTAGATTGTTAATGTTTACAAGAAAACCCTAAGAATATATCTGAAGAACACGAGAGAGAAGAGAGCGAAGAGTCAAACGACAAGAGAGTAAGAAAGACCAAAGCTAAAGACTCGTGCCTTTTATATGACCCCATAAGGGTTTTAATCTGGACCGTCTAAAGTGTTTAATCAACCAACGCATAAGATCAGGCCACGTAACTAAGTCGGTGCAAAATATAACCCGAGAAAGTAAACCACTTCTAATGCTGAAGTGTTCCTCCACATAAGCTGCCAACTCATAATTTTGACCAACCCTTTGACTTTACATATATCAACAATACTGGAGATATAGATGCATCTGGAATTGATTTAAGTTTAAAACTTTAAGAATTTCTATTTATGTTCTTATTATGGTTAGCGTTCACATTAAATGTAGTATTTTATTCAAGATTGTTGTAATCCATATCACATACTTTCTTTTAATTTGAAAATTGAACTTGTTTTGCATGAGTGATGACTGTCAATTGGCTCCTAACTAACATTAAAACTTAATAAATATATATGCTATGAATAATGGTGATCAAATGGCCTACTGGAGCTATTTAGCCCGTTCTGTTCACAAAGCCATGGCTCAGATGTTAAGCCTACACCAGATCTTAAAGTTAATGATCTTCGCTCAACCCACAATTTTTTATTAAATTTGTTTACTTATAATTATAGTTATGTGTACTATATAAATTTAAGTTTGTAGGTTTTTATGATAGACTTAATAGCTGTTAATGTGCTCAGCTAGATTAGTTTGTATATTTCTCCTTTTGATTTGGACACAAATTAAAGGTGATGATGTTCTTCGTACGTAGTTAGCTAATTAAATTTCGTTTATGTTGCATAATTACGCTACTAGGCGGACTGTTTTTCATGAGAAGACCTTTAGTAATGACATTGATGTCGTAAACACCATCTTTAACGAGAACATCCTTTAACGAAAACAAATGTCATCGTCCATATGTTGTCGGACAACTAGATACGAGAAAATATTTAATAAAGAAAAAAGTCGTCGTGAAAGTAAAATTCTTTTGCGAGGATACCAAAGTCGTCTCGGATATGGGTCTTTCGCGAGTATAAAGTCATTTTTTAGCGAAAACAAAATAACGTCGCTAAAGAACGACGAATTTAAATGCTCCAGCTGCCAATACACCATTAATGCTTTATTCTACCCCAAAAGGAAATATTTTTCGGCGACATTGATAACGAAACTTCTCCACTACATCCTAAACGTGTGGGTCCCACTTTCAATCAAAAATATCCATCAAATTCTCTAAAATTTTGGTATTTTTTAAAATTTTAAGGGTGAATGACACATAGGGCCGGGTCTTGGAGACAGATTCTTCTCTATAAGGAGAGAAATCAAACTACTTAATTCTTTTAAGGGACCTCATGGATGACCAAGTACTAAATTACCTTTACTAACACTAAAAGACAATATAAATGTGATGTCACAGTTCCTCTCTCTCCACTACCCACCACTACCCACCTACCTCCGACCACCGACCTCCGACCACCGACCACCGACCACCGACCTCCAACCACCTGTCACCGGTCACCGGAAAAACATAGAGTATCGGCTAAATTTGATGAGTATCGAAAAAACTATTGAGTACTCTATAAATTTGATGAGTACTCTATATATTTTAATGAGTACTCTATATATTTTAATGAGTACTCCGGATAATGTTGATGACTACTCTGATAAATGTGATGAGTACTCCGTAAATTTGATGAGTACTCCTTAAATTTGATAAATATTATTAAAAATCAAAGCATAAATAGTCAAAATATTTCTTTATTCATCTTTAAATCTGTATTATACATTTTTGTTTGACAAGATCTGGATAAAAGAAAAAAAATAAAAAAAACTACTCTACATCGCGCACACAGTATGCTGCTAATCCCAAAAAATGAAGACATCAATTTGCAACCAGATCTCGTTTTACGAACTCCGACCGGTAGCCATGGCAGTGAGAAACGATGGCACAGCTCCAAGCTAAACCACCGCAGCTCCACCATTACATTCTCAAAAAACGAGCTCCTGCTGTAGCCACGCGAAGACTCGAGCTCCTGATGTAGCCACGTGAATCTTCCATCGAAGAAGAAGAACCAGACCGCGTGAGGAGCTCGGTGAAGAAGAAGCCTTGCGCGAGAAAACAAGGCTGCAAACTCCGGCGAAAACAGGCTCCAAACTCCGGCGAGTGGAGTCGATGCAGAGGTGGTGGTGCTCATCATTACTCCGGCGAAGTTCAAATCTGCTGCTTCTATGAACCACCTGTTTTTAGGTGAAGATAGGATCTGCTGGTGGCTGCTGGTGGCTCTGTTCATGGATTTTCTGGTGGTGCCAGTGATGCCGGAAAACGCAGCTGGAGGATGGTGGTAGTGGCGCTCGGGCATTTATCGAAACCCACGTGGTGGTGGTGTTATGGTGGTGGTGTTATGTTGGTTGTGGCAGTTTTGGAGCTAAGAAATGGCTCACGTCGGAAGGGGGAAGTTGGGAGGAGGGAGGTGAGAGAAAGTGGATCTGAAAATATAATTTTAGGGTTTATAAATTAGTATATACAGAAGCAAAAAAAATAGAAAGAGGGTATAATTGTAATTGGTTTTTTGGATTTTAGTGTTAAATCTTATTGGAGGTCTTTAGTAAGAAGAGAAAAAAAAATAGGGGTTTGGATTGGAAAAGGGGGTGTGTCTTCAAGACCCTATGGATCATTTTCTCAAATTTTAATCTCTTTTCATTTTTGTGATTATATAATTGTTGTCGTATGTTTGATCATATAAATGCAATGTGTAGTATTGAGTGTTTTTTAGGTGATATAATGTAATTTTTTGGATATAATTGTTATTTTTGAAATTTGTTCAATTATTTTTATTTGGTTATCATTGTAATAAATTATTTTATTAATTTAGGTAATGGACCTGTTTATGGACAAGAGTTAGATTATATCAAATAATTTTGTTACGAGGGAATATATTTCAAAAATACAAATGAATTCATTCGGTAACTTTTTTTGTATGTGTAATCATTATTTCAATAATCAAAAATATAAAATCGACGAGCTTAGACACATCTTTTAAATGGGGATTTTGGTCATTGTATGAGGTTTGGACGAAACACAACGAAGAAGTAGTAATTCTCGTGAATGAACCAATTATACATAATGAGATGTTTAATGCGTTGGATGATTTGAGACCCACTATTGAAGTTGGGGGCCACTCCCATGACACCGAGATGGGTGACGAGAATCTTACTAAAGAGGAACGCGTGTGTTATGACGTGTTGTCTAAGGAAATTAAGACAGATTTATACCCCGGTTCTACTAAGATGAGTTCCTTGGATTTCATAGCCAATTTAATGTATGTAAAAGGATGTACAAGTGGATAAACACCTCTTTTATCGAACTTCTTCAATTGTTGGGTCGTGTTTTCCGAGAAGGTCATACTCTACCTTCTTCTTATGCGTATTACAATAGATAGTTGAAAAGTTTTAGAATGTGATACATCACGATCGATGTGTTTGAATGATTGTGTTTGCGTTATGAATAGAATGAAAAACTTTAGAAATATACAGTGTGTGAAGAATCAAGGTGGGACCCCAAGAAGGGAAAGAAAGTGCCACATAAAAACTGTGTTATTTTCCAATTGCGCCTAGGTTGCAGAGAATGTATGTTTTGAGGCAAACCTCCAAAGATATGATTTGGGATCATACAGGAAAGAGTACAGACGAAGATGTGTTGCGTCATCCAGACGATGTTTCTAGTTGGAAAACATTTGACGAGAGGAATGTCAATTTTGCTAGTGAACCACGTAATGTATGTCTTGGTTTGGGTGTAAATGGTTTTTGTCCTTTCTCAATGCAAAACAACTCATATAGCATGTGGACGGTTGACAATCTACAACTTGTCGCCTTGGTTATGCATGAAAAAATCCACGTTTATGCTTACACTCTTGATTTTGGGCATCGTTCACCTAAAAAAGATATGGATGTATTTATCCGTCATGTTATAGATGGGTTGGAAATGTTGTAGGGCACGGGGATCGTTACATGTGATGCACATATGAAGATGGAATTCGTTTAAGGTTTGTTTTTTGTTGACTACCCGACTAGGTCATACACTTTAGGATTGTCGGGTCAAGGTTACTTAGCTTTCCCCCAATGCATGGATTCTACTCCGTTCGTGCGGAGAGTAAAGGGGTATTCTATTTTGATCACAGAAGGTGGTTACCTATTGGACATCATTTTAGGAGAGACGTATCTTTGTATATGAAAGTCGATCAAAGGGCCCTGCCTAGGTAACATAGTCTCGCTGTGTTTCCCGGTAAACACAAGGACTTTGGTGAAAAATTGACAAAGAAAACTGGGCCTCGTGAGTTTAATTGGAAGAAAAAGAGTATATTTTATTGTTTACTGTATTGGTCGGAAAATTTGTTGAAACATAAAATTGATATAATGCATTGTGAGTAATATGTGTGTGATGATTTGCTCAATACAGTGGTTAATTTAGAAGGGAAAATCAACAAAGATAACTTGAAGGCGAGAAAAGATCTGAAAGAAATGGGTATTATGAAATATATGGTGTTATTCGGCGAACAAGGAAAACCGATTCTACCACGTGAAATGTATGTGATGACAACGGATAAGAGACGTGTGTTTTGGGATTGGAAGAGGTGCAAAAAATTCCCGACAGATTTGCTTTTAGTTTGCGAAATAACGTTCACATTGATTTGGAGAAGATCATCGATATGAAATCCCATGATTGTCATACATTGATGCAGTTTCTTTTTGTGGCGAGTATTCCACTGCTAATTGACAATAAATCGATTAGCGATCTGATTATTGAGTTTCGCAACGTGTTTAGAAATGTTGGGAAAAATAACCTAAGTAAGAAAGAACTGGAATCGGGAAATTCTAAAGTGGTTGAGCTTATGTGTTGGAGATGATTTTTCCTTCCGTCTTTTTTGACATAATGGTTCACCTTCTTGTACACTTGTACTAGGAAGCTCGGTTAGGAATGCGTTGGGTGTACCCGTTTCAGAGGTACTTGAAGAAACTCAAGGAATATATTGGAATCCGGCAAGGCCTAAGGGTTCAATCTTTGAGGGATATGTTGTAGAGGAACCATTGACTTTTATATCTCAGTGCCTTCAAGAAGAAAGTACAAAATTCAACAAGGCGGGCAGATACGGTGAGACGATTCCTGAAACAAGAAAAATGTTCGTGTTTAAGAGCCAGTGCAAGTCGATCGCTATAAAATGTTTGGTAATTTACCATTCAAAGAGAAGGAACATATAGATTTCTTTATACTTATCAATTGCGACGATATCAAATGCTATATGATGTAAGTAATTTATTTAAAAAAAACATTTCATGAAACATCATATTTATGATTGTTAACTCTATGCTTTTTTGTTTAGGGAACACAAGTCCACACTTTTGCTCCTTGATATGGAAACTAAACACCGAGATAATTTTCATCGATGGTTCATGAGAAACGTATCTATGTTTTAAATTTTTTCAATTAAATTCTCTTTATTACAACTAATAGTTGATTGAGTGGATGTGTGTTTTTAATGCGCAAAGTTGGTTATCAAACATGTCGAATAGCCCCGTATATAGATATGATTCCTAGGTTGTGAACAGGGTCAACTGGGGTACTAATGATAAGGGATAAAAGAGATTAACTCGGGATTACGAAGTTTGTACCATCACAGGTGGGTTACTCGTCCCTCATCTCTATTTTTTGTAGTAGGTAGTTTGTTTATAAGCTGGTTATTTTGTATTGTCACAGGTGGAGTAACTTTTACGGTGAGTTACGGGTGGGTCCTTGTGTGATATAAAATAATGCGATAAAGATTAAGGACTCACAAACCGCAAGTGTACGGTTGTCCAAGTAATAAACCGATAAATCGGATTCGTTCACAAGGACGAATTAGGTACAACTCAAGTGTGGATCAATTAGTGATTTAATTTCAAGTACAGATTAAGTAAATGATATGAATTTTGTTTTGGTTTTGTTTATAAACTAAGACGCAAATAAATTCAAAACTAAAATACGCAAGTAAAATAAATGCAAGTAAATAAAGATGAGTAGACGCAAGGATGACAAGTGGTACTTGAGTCTCGCAAGGGATATATCTATATTTAAATAATCAATGCTTCCGTTTAAGGGCTGAATTAGTCGGGACTCTATATCTCCTAACCCCCGTCAGGGTGGACTTAGGAGCAATCCTACGTTATTATAAACCCCGTCAGGGCACTCTTACCTACTTTCGAATGGTTTTAGTATCTTACCCAATTGGATATTGGTTAGTCAAGCCTGTCAAGGTCATTGGCGAATACCAACGGCTATTACCTAGATCTGTATTTAAGCCCCCCGTCAAGGTGATCATTATGCTAGTATAATAAATAGCATAAATACGCAATCCTATTTCTAGTTGGCCAGAATAAAAAGAGTAATTAAAATGCGATAATAGTCAATACAAAATACCCAATTCAATTTAAATCAAATAATCCCAAATTCAGAATAACATCAATTAAAATAAATAAGGGTTTAACCCATAATTGCGATACTCAAGTACTTATGAATTTAGTTCATGTTCAAGCTAAAAACTAAAATAAAAGATAAATTACTCATGTTCAATTACAAGAATGAAATGGGTAACCTAATTGAATGATTGATTTTGACTGTTGATGCAGGAATTTGAATTCTCCAGCTTCAGTTCTTCTCTCCTTTTGCTTTTGACTTCTCTCTGGCACTTCTATTTTCTAAATTATCAGTTGTCTCCAAAAAAAATGAAGTCTAAGTCTTATATATAGTGAAAAAAACGGATTGGGCTTTACTCTAAAGAGGAAATATGTTAAATGAAATAAAAGCCCAATCCTTAATGAAATCCCGTAACTGGTGTGTAGCTGTTACTAAAACAGCTGTAATATTTGTGTCCGGATTTAGAATCACTTCGTTCAACTTGGAAAATCTTCCTGACTCATAGACGCACCCACCTTATTTTATGCTCCAAGGATGAATCAGTGGCTAAGATATTCAAAAACAGTGATTTGTTACAGCATTCCACATTCCATTCCCATCTAATAAATTCTTAGAATCATTTATTCTCGCCTTTGACTTTTGCACTCGATCTATGACTTTAATTCTCGATTCCTTTCCTTGTCTTTATGTTCCATCTAATTTATGGAACTACAAACTTTGCACTAAAACGAACCATTTAACGCGCAAAAGCTTTAAAAATGAAATAAACTAAATTCTAAGGAAAGAAAACGCAATATAAACAAATAAGCTTAAAAGTCAATCAAATAAGTCAATTAATAACCTAAAATGATGTCTCCTAAGGGAATATAATTAGAACAAAAAGGGAGACATCAAGACCCCAAACTCAAACCTTTATCGTCCCGACAAAGTAAAATAAAAACAAGGGCCTTAGGTAAAACGCAAAAATGTAGAGTCTAGCAAATAACACCCAAAGAAAAACTTAACAAAAATCTCATATAGTATGACCTAGGAATTAATATACACATACACTTATCATGAAAAATCAAACACAAATAATATCAATCCAAAATTAACTTCACAATGCTAGAAGGTTACGCTTGTACTTATCTCAAGATGATGGCTATAGGGTGTTCATCGATCCTTACTCGCTTTGAACGCTCCACTTAGCATACTCCCTATTAGCTGAATTACAAATCCACTATGTATCTAAGAATCACGAGGACTTTATGGTTGTAGCGTATGCTTAGGGACAGTATGAAATGTATATTTGGTAAATTTGAAGTGAGTTTTTGGCTCTCTTCTCACTTACCATCAACTACAGTCCAAGAGCTTGAGTTTGCACTCGAATATTGTTCTCACTCAACCCAATTGACGCACTAATTAGCGTCCCCAAAATTACCCAATAAGCACTAAAGATGATTTTCAAAATTTCCACTTTGCCGGTTACTTTATCTTTTTTTCTTTTTGTTTTGTTTTTCGTATTTTTCTCTTTTTTTTTTGTATAAGATACCCATGACCATCATTCTGATGTGAGTAGTCATGTCTCATATATTTTCTTTTATTCTTTTTCTTTCAAAGACCCCGCCAAAGGATTACAAATAATATATCATCAAAAATTACGCATAAATACAAACGCATACAAATTCCCTCCCAATGTAATCTCCCAATAATGAAACCCACCACCCTAAACTCAAGCTCAAGACAGGAAGTCTCAGGATTGTGATTCAAGTGCGGGTCATATGGAAATGCCTAATAATCTAAAGGGATATGGGCTTATATAGTGGCGACAAAAGAAAAGGCTTAAAGGCTAAAAATGGGGCTAACGCGGATAATATTAAATTAAGGGACAGAAGGCTAAAAAGTTTCAAGGGGCTAACAAAGAACTGCCTCTATCATCTTCCTAGTCACATATCTTGCCTCTACTTCATACCTAACTAATTCGGATCTCACATTCTACAAACCAAATATTTTCCTTAAGTACAAATTTACTTCTTTTGCATTGTTCATTAATTTCTCCTATCAATTACCTACGTTACATGCAATCTAAGTGTGTTTTATAACTCCTACGGTCCACTATTTTCTATCATAAATTCATAAAAAGTTTGCTTAATGAGGAAATTTAAAATGCTCTAAAGTCAAACGCAACCCTAAATACATTAAACACCTATACATAAAAAACAAAGTGCCTCATAAAGAATATCCCGAGTTCAGGAATATTTTCGAGATCCCGCTCCACTTTTATTATTTTGTTTCTTTCGATTTAAGCAATTCATTTTTGTCTGGTACTGAAAAAATTTAAAATACAAATATTAATAACATTCTATATAATTTAAATGATAAATTAAAAAAATTATATACATACCGTTGCTTCCTTAGAACTCCACAAATTGCAACACAGCTCCCATATCTCATCGGATAAATCGTCTGGTTTCTTACCCTTCAAGTAATAATGCTTTTTAACTTTATGTTTGTAATCTTTGTACCTTACTCACATCGTATCATCCAAATTCCTAAAAATAAATTTTCAATCCGACCTTTTCCTCCAACCAGCAATATTGAAAAATTGTTATATCCAAAAAATTATTTAAAGTTAAATTAAATTAATAATTTATTATATAAAATTATTAATGGTGGGATTAGTTTTAACATTACCAATAAACGCTTAATGACTGCTACTTTGTCAGGAGTTGAAACTTTCTCCCACGCTTTGAAGCACGGTGGAATCCTCTCTCGAACAGTTATCCCAACCACCTGACTAACGTGTTTCCCGTATTTACCTGAGGGATTCCACTTGTCATCTAGAATGAGAAAATCGATCGGCAAAGGCCACCCTACCGCCTTTAGTGCTTTAATGGAAGTCTTTGGAGCCGCATTTCCCCTTTTCTTGCGCTCAATTGGTTCTGTTTTAAATAGATTTAATTAATGTATAAGTTATATTTAAAATAATTTTGGATATAAATTATTTTATTTACCCGGATGATTGTTACAATCTGCAAGGTTTTTGTTGGGATTTTGATTTGGGTCGCGGCCCCCACCGTCTCCTCCGTAATTCCTAGCTAAAACATCGACCATCTAATATTTTGTAATATAATTAAAAGACAGAAATAAAAATTAAATGAAAAACTAAAAATTATTACATCACCAAATTAAATACATGAATATAACATTAAATACATAAAAATTATTATATCACCAAGTTAAATACAAAATAAATATTACAATAACAAATTAAATAAACTAAATAAATTAGATAAATAGAAAAATTTAATAATACATCCAATACATGTGACAATGTGTTTATGTAAATGAATTGAGACGGGGTATGTAATTGTCTGTTTATATTGATATGTTAATAATTGGAGATAGCAATGATGTAATTACATTCACCAAAAGGATGCTTGCAAGTAAGTTTAACATGAAATATATAGGCCTTGCGGATGTTATTTTGGGTATTAATTCTCCAAACATTTGAAGGTATTGTACTATCTCAGTCATAATACATTGAGAAAGTATTAGTCAAATTTATTAATGGCGACACAAATATTTCCAAAACACATGTTGATGTAAATTTACATCTTTCTAAGATAACTAATGATACGATCAATTAGTTGGAGTACCCTCGGATTATTGGACGTCTCATGTACCTAACAACTGCACTAGGCCAAATATAGCGCATGCCATAAGCAAGCTAAGTAGGTTTACACATAATCTGGGGAAGAACCACTGGATTGATATTGTAAAAGTTCTAAGGTATCTCAGATACACTATGAATGAAGGGTTATTGTACACAGAAAGTCTAGTTGTACAAGAAGGCTATAGTGATGCAAACTGGATATCAGACTCTACATACTCAAAATCACAAGGGGGTTCATCTACGTATTAGGAGGAGAAGTTGTGTCTTGAAAATCCACTAAGCTAACGTGCATAGACAGATCCACTATTAAATATGAGTTTATAGCTATAGACAAAGCTGATGAGGAAGTCGAGTGGCTTTGGAATTTATTAGAGGATATTCCTTATTGCCAAAATCATGTGTCAGCAATCTGCATGCATTGCGATAGTCAGAGTGCCATTGGTAGGGCACTAAATGAGATGTATAATGGTAAGTCTAGACACATACGTCGTAGACACATGCTCTCAAACGGAGTTATCATAATTGATTGTGTTCGATCAAAGGATAACATAGTGGATCCACTTACCAAAGGTCTACAAAGAGAGAAAGGTGAGTGTTGTCTAGAGGAATGGGTCTTAAGCCTATGAAAGTTGAGTTGGCATGATCGAACCATACCTAGCAGAGTGGAGATCCCACAATCTAGATTCAAAGGGAAAAATGAATCATGAAACTGCAACTTGGTGCGATGCACTATGAGGAGACCTCCCCAAACCATTCCTAAGACAAAATTAAACAGTGATACTTATAAAAGTGAAGGATAAGTTAAACTTCTAATGATTTTTGTATCTTCGATAACATAAGATAGAGTAATGCAGAATACTCTCGACAAGAGACCACCTATATCAATAACATGGGTAGGGCCGCCCTATGAGAATTTTAAAAGGCAAAATTCTCCGACAATTATTCATGAAATACCAGGAGTTGTCTAGGGTCGTAAATGAACACAAACGTGAGAACCAAATAATGTTTGGAAGGATATTATGTACGTTCTATTGACTTGGTTTACACAAAAGCTAGATAGTTTAAGACATCATGTTCACTAGTTGGCAAGTAAATACATTAACCCTAACTAGAGAAGGTTCAAGGCCAAAAGCTACATTTCTCGATATAGTACTCTTCTACGCTTCTCTCTCGCTCTCTCTCGTATTTAGCATTCTCTTGCATAAATTTTTCAGGGTGTTAGTCAATTTAAATTCATGTGGGGATTTTCGGTAAAATGGAATTTTTACCCACGTATTGACCATGTTTACGATGATAGTCGGTGACTCAATTTAAAAAAATAATTCAGACTTTGATACATTTGTCCATTTATAAAGATTAACGTAATATATTTACTTGGTTAAAATTATTTGGAATTGAATGACAATATATATATATATATATATATATTTCTTTTGGTTAAAAAGTAAAGTAAAGCAAAAAAAACTTCTAGGGGTTTGAACCTAGGTTCAGTCTTTTGGGTTTTTGGGTCTTATGCTCATATCATCTAGACCAACCCAAACTTTGGTCATTATTTAGTAAACATTGTATGTTATATCTAATACAATATTTCTTCAAATGAAACATTACAACTTTTTGCCAAGCCACCTTTTCATTTTTTATAAATAGATGGCCAACTCAAATATTTTCTTCATTCAATTTTTTAAAGCATCAAGCATTAAAAAAATATAAGAGAGAGACAGAAAAGAAGAAGTTTTATTAAGTTCGTTGAAATTCTAAAGAATTCGTGTGTCAATTTCTTTTGAATGGTTTTGTCATTGTATCTTGGAGGTTGAAGCCAACAAACGTAAGACACCGGTACGTGACCTAAATACATTAAAGACATCAGATCCAATACGAGTCTCGACAAGTAAATCTATTTATTTATTTACATTTATTTTATTTCAGCATTAATTTTTATATTGTTTTACTTGTTTATACAAATAAAACACAACAATAACACCATATGTGTAAACATGATGAGAACATCAACTTCTCATCTAGTAGAGCTAATGAGCCTGAAAATAGTTAATAAGAACCCAATGGTGAAAGTTAGTGGTCAATAGCAAACTTTTCAACACTATCATGATTTCAAAATCAGGGGAGTTATGATCACCACCACGTTTAATCCAATACATATTAAAACACGTAGCATTTTCTTCAGGAAATGCAGTTTTATTTACTATAATGAATACTTTTAGACAAAAAAATACATTTTTATAATCGTATTTAACCCTACCATTTTTGTTTCCATATCTATTTTCAAATAGATTGAGAAAATATGATTTTATTCAATCGAATTTTGTCACCACAATGTTTATTTTAATACGTATTTGAAAATTATAGCATTTGTTTAGGAAAATGTAATTATAATCACTTCAGGGAATAGTATTATGTAAATGGAACGTGAATTATAATTTTCATATCAATAATTAATTATTTTGCTTGATTACGAGACAAACAATCTCATAGTATTTTGTAAAACATTTATTCGCGATATCGCCAATTCGGGAGTATATGCATGGTATGATATTAGAAGACGAATATATGTTCCATCAGGTAATATTATATTTGTCTATTTAAAATCCTCAATCAATTTAGTGGTAGTTGAACATGCACTAACACTTGATTTTATTCAATTTACTATTGAATAATGAGATTGTCCAAATTGTAAGATTATAAACATTTATAAGAGAGGTTGCAAGTTTGAAATTTTAATTATGCAACCTTTGCACAAATTATCCAAAAAAAAAGTATTGTTCATAAAAATTATTTAGTTTTCTAAATTTACCTTCCCATAATTTTATGCCATTTTCATGAAAAAAATCTTTTGATTGAAAAAACAAGTTCTCCAATATTCAAGAAATATTTATCACATGATATGAAAAATGTATAAATGAACTTCTGATTCATAATATTGCTTCAGGAATTATATATATTTATATACTTTTGGTTCATGAGAATTATCTCCATTAATGTGTAATCAACGAAATCCGGGTTCATAAAAATTGAAAAAATTTCATCATCAAGTCTTTAAAAAGATAGTTCATATTCCTTTTATTTAAATATCTTTCTTAAATATTCATGAATTCCATATGAGTTCTTCATCATAAATTCTTTTTTTTTGCTTAACCTACTTTATTTTTAAAATTCTCTATCGCTAAATAGGCTTCTGGTCTATGAGATTTGTTACTACTTTCGAGTCAAAAATACTTAATTTATGCTTCATGCACAAATATTTTGTGCTCAAGATTTCTGACCTAAAAAAATTAATATAATGCTTTGGGCATTTTTTTTGTCTCTAGATAGGCCCTATAATCATTAGATTTAGGTTTCAGGTCTGTACAATTAATGTTATGCTTCCGGTATATGAGATTTCGTTTAAGTTTTGTGCCTATAAGATTTGTTTTATACTTTCAACATATAATGTTCGTTGTAGGCTTTCCTTTAAAAAAATTGTTTTGGCATATAATTTCATTGCACCCTTCATAGATGTCTAGATTATTTTTTTAGTTTATTTCTTTAACGATTTTTCAGTATTAAGAAAATACAAGAAAAATAGTCATTTAATTTTATAGTAGCACATTTATTATTCATGATAAATTTTTACATGTATCATATATAACGGTCTATTTATGGTACGCCAAACAAAGAAATTCTTCTTGAATTTGTTATATAATTTATTGATCGATCTAACATCCACTTCAGAAAATATTTTTAAGTAAGTGATGCAATAAAAACGTTTCACCAAGAATGTGTTTTCATTCACTTCAAAAAATACAATTATTCAAGAATTCAATAGCATTCACTTTGGTGAATTGAGAGGTATAATTTATATATTCAATAAAGTTCTCTTCAGGAGATGAATGAACTTTTTTAGAAATTAAATTTCATCCTCAATTCTTTTGTGGAAATTATAACAAAAAATTATATAGGCTTCAAGCTTTAAAATTTTATTTAGGCTTCAAGCCTTTTAGACAAAAAAAAATTACATGCTTCGGGCATATAAATTGTATTTTAGGCTTCGAGGCTATGAGAGTTGTTTATTTTTTCGACGACAAATAAAATTCTTGATAGGTTTCCGACTTATAAAATTTGTTATATATCTTTGGCATATAAAAATATTTGTTGTCTTCGGGCCTATAAAATATGGTATATGCTCCCAACAATATAAATTTCGGCATATACTTCAAGCCTATAAGTTGTAGAAAATGAAGAATATATACTCCAATAACATATAGAAATATAGACTATATTCTTCAAGAATTATTGGTATAAAATAAATAAATAAACATGTATATATAACACAAGATAAAAATTATATATGTCTTACCAACTCACTTACTTCTTCCACAAGATCAAAATAAAGAGAATATTTTCTTGTATTTCAATAACTAGTAATATTATAATGAAATCGTCTTATACTTATAGAGAAATGAGTGATCATTCATTTTCCACAATTTATAGAAAATATAAAGCCTTAACCCTTTAGAATCTAGTATAAATTATAATTTTTTATAGTATATATTACTACAAATACTAATGGAGAAATTTGTAATACATTTATTTATCCTTTGTAATACTCTGTTTATTCTAATATTAAAGTATAATTAATAAGGTAATAACAAGAATTGTATTCACAAGAAATATTTTTTTATTTCAACACAAGAGAATGTGACAAATAAAAAGTTTGAAAGAGAACAATAATGATTTTGAAGCAAGAATTATGAGAAAATATTAATTTGATACATGGTTTTTTTGTTTAATGGGTGTATCCATAAACATACTAGATGACATTGATCATGAAGATTTCACTATCAAATGGGTGGTTATTAGTTAGATTATCATAGCAATAAGGAAAGCGGCTATTTTGATCTTATATATTTAGGACTGGACATGGACACAAGCAACCAGGATGATTGTCCCGGGCCCCAAGCTGCTCGGGGATCTCAAAAATTGTCATGTATATATAAATATATTTATTTTTGATATGAGTAGTAAAAGTTAATAATATAAAATTATTGTTTAGTTATATTGGTAGAGGTGTTGTACTCCTAGAATATTGATCCAAGTTTGATTCCCTCTTATCTATATATTTTTTTATATCTCATTATATTTAATGAAATAATATTTTAATAAAACTAAGTAATTTTGTATTATATACATATATATAAATCAAATTAACTTATAATACCCGTTTAAATATTCAACAAAATAATATCTTTTAAGAAACTATTTTTCTTAATCTAAACGATGCATTAAAAAATTTGTTGTCCAATAAGATCTACTCTCTTATCTATATTTGTTTTCTTTTTTCTTTGTTGTTGTATTTCATCATAATTAATGAAACAATATTTTAGTAAAGCTAAGTAATTTTACATTATTTATATTTTAAATCAGATTAAATTATGATATCCATTAAAAATCTAATTAATTTTTTCACATTTCAACCATAATATAATAAAATATTTTATTAATAAAAATTGTTTTTTATTTCGTTATAATGAATGAAACAACATTTTAACAAACCTAAGTAATTTTGTAATATATATGTGTGTATGTATGTATTTGTCTTTAGCTATGACATATTGCCGCTAATGAGTTATTCATAAAGTTTAGTTGCTAAACATCGCCAATGGCAACAACAAGCCAAGTATAGCCTCTAATGGTTAAATATCTTTAGTGACGACATTCGTTGATCTTTACCAATGACTTTTTTTCGTTAATGGCGACGACAATTGTCGTCGCTATAGACCCCTTCAATACAGACGATGAATGTCGTCGCTAGACATTTGAGCATTACCGACAATAAATATCGCGGGTAATGACAGGAGTCCTTAGCGACGATGGAAATCATTGGTAAAGACCCAATCATTACCAACGATATTTTTCATCGCTAAAAGACTGGGGACAATACCAACATTTTTAATCGGTAGTAAAGGGATCTTTAGCAACGACAATGTCGTCGACCTTTATTTTACAGTTAATTTTATTATTATAATAAGTAAAAAAAATACGATTATTTAGTTTTTTAATTTAAATATGAATATTTTGTTTTTCAAATAATAAAATACGATTTATTCGTTAATATATTCATTTATTAAATAGAAAAAACTATTTAAATTGTCGAAAACGCAATATGAATAGCAATTGGAAACAATTATACTACTGAATTAAAAACACATAAGTTTGAATTAAAAAAATCTAAAAATTAAAGTCATATTACAAACCAAAATGAAAGTATCAAAAAATCACTGATACTTAAATAAATTTTCAAAATCATGTTCTTCTTCATTTTCAGTGTCGGTGGGTATTCAGAGGAGTCGGGCCTGTTGGAGGAGGATTCAGAGGGTAGAAATTCATAATGAGTGAAGAGATTGATTATCAGGATTCTACGACTAGCCTGTTACGTGTAAAACCAGATAATAAAAACACTTATATTTTAAGGCTCGGTGACTATTAAGTTGATTGGGTGTATTCGTGTACTGATAGGGTTTTAGTATAACTAGGCTGAGAAATATACATTACACGCTATATTGTTCAAAACAAATTATTACCTCATGATATTTTCCTTCTTTTATTTACGATTATCGAAGGTCGAGACTTGTGGCCAATCTAAATGGAAAGTCTTCCATATTGCATAACTATTCATCTTGTTGATAGTCTTATTAATGTTGTCAAATATTATGATTATTCATCATTATTGTGCTACACACTCAATAATTTCTTTAAGACGTGACCCATAATACTTTAAATTTATTGGCATACAAAATCAAAGTTGTGATATCGGGCGAAAGTTACCTATTTCATTTGTCATCTCGACATGCTCAACACTTACACCCTTAATAGGGAAAGTTATTACTTAAGATGAGACGTTTAAACGTCAAAAGTAAGGAACTCATGATTGTTAACTCTTTGGAAACCAAGCACCGCACCCCTACTTGTTATAGAAGGTGAAGATACATTTAGGTACTCCACCATGCTTTGTGCAATTAAGTTAGGATGCCACGTCAAATATTATAAGTCGTGTTTGGTAAAATAAATAGTAAAAACCCTATGTGGGTAATATAAATGGGATCCCTCTTGACATCGACCCTGCGAGGAAAGAGAATCTGACTTTTTCTTACTGTCTCCTCTATGTCATAAAGCGGTAATAGAAATATAATCAATAGAAAAATGAGACTGCAAAACTCTTAGTTCAATCAAAGGTATTGCAAAAGGATAGTACCAAATTCCATACTAGTAAACCTTTAATTCCTATGTTGTTATTTGTAAGCTTGGTTGCTTCTTCCAATGTGAACTATATGTTTATCTTATGTGTCTTGGTAGCTTCATCATTGTACGGAATGAATGGACCATCATGAGTAAACGCCCAAAGAGACTAGTCAAGACACGTGAGAAAATTCTCCATTATTTTCTTCCAACTAAATAGTCAATGCCTGTAAGAAGTAAATGTCTAGTAATACTCGTGCCTTTTCAATTAGTTAGATTCCATGTCGTATAGTTTTAGATGTGGTCAAGGTCAAAAACAAATAAGAGATTGGCTTTGAAACAACTTGTTACCCCCAAGATGTATCCCTGGGAAGGGTGAATAAAGACTAACAAAAACTAAAAATATCCAACCAAACTTATGCAAATTTATCGATTAATAGGAGTGCAAGATAAACAACCAATAATCAGATAGGGTAAATAAAGAATATATGTGATAAGGAATATAGATGATACAAGTAAATAAACATTTGTCAACTACAATCCATAATAACTATTAGCCAGCAATAGAGGATACAATTACTCAAACACTTAGCATTCAAAATTTAGCATATGATAACTACCAATGGGTAAGACGATTAATCAAACACTTGGAATTCAAGAAAGTAAAGAGTAAGGAAAAAGTACAACACATGATTTTAAGTGGTTTGGTTCCCGTAGGCTTAGTCCATTACCTAATATCTATTTGACCCTTAGGATATCACAAGATCATCTACTATAATCTTCGACCCTCTTCAGCAAGGTGAGAGTACAAAACCTTTACAACATTTTCGAAGCAACCTCGTGTACTATCACAATACAAGGAACTGATTATACTCTTGATACTCAAAATACCACTTCACAAACCTGCGAAATCTTTTCATGTATACACCACATAAGGATCCACGTATTCTACCGATATTCACAAATCAATTTACGCACCCGTCAACTCTTTCTCGTGTCTACACCTACACGAGGATACATTAATTTCTCTCTCCTAATCTACTAAGATCACAAAGGAAACACTAGGATTGGAGATAGACCCATGAGATCTTGCTCTTATAATGGACAAGTCGTTGCATAAGAAGGGGATTGTCTAGGGGTACCCCAACCATGATTGTGTGAACATAAGCAACTTAATTTTGATTTATCTGGGAGTATACATAGAAAGACGTGCATATTTTCCATGAGACTAGTCATGGTGTGCGCAAACTGGCCTAAACCACCATCTAGGACTGTAAACGAGTTGGGTCTAACCGATCTGAATACTAGATGTACATGCTTGTTTGTTTAATTTCCCGAGCCGAGCTTAGCTCAAATTAGCCAAGCCCGAGCTTTCAATGATCCAAATAAAAAATGTTAGAACTTGTTTGTTTAACTTATATAACAATCTTTTTTTGATTTGAGCACGAGTTTCTCATGAACAATTTGTTTTTATGGTTGAAATGGGACTTTCATGAGTGTGTGGTATGAAAATATGAAACATAACATTAATGAAAAAATAAATGTCTGAAGAAATTTACAATATCCAGTTTGATATTGAAGGTTTGATAATATATTTATAAGTAGATAATATATTAACTAATAATTCATATTTTTAAACGAGCTCACGAGCCGAGCTCGAGCAGGCTCATTTACTTATCGAGCTTAAAATAGAGCTTAAGCTGGAGCTTGTTTATATTTGAGCCGATATCGAACAAGCTTTTCTCTGAGCCGAGCTCGAGCTGCTTGGGAGAGGCTTGGTTCATTTACAGCCCTACACCATCATTATAAAAAAAACTTGTGTGAACCTGAACCACATGCACCACATGTGGTCTTTGTCTCATGAGACAACTATTCACATGACCACTAATTCAGTAAGATCCACAATTATTGTTAATTCATATTTTTAAACTATAAATTTTAAAAAATAATAATTATGTGAGACAAAGACAATATTTTTTTCTATTTTATCAAACCCTACTCACCTGGATATAAAAACATCACACCTTGACTAGGTGTGATTTTGGGAGATTTTCTAGGGTTTATCCTATATTCGTAGTTCTCTAATTCAATCTTTTAATCGTCTTTTAGTCCTCTAATTCAATCCTTTCATCACTTCATTTCATCGAAAATCAATCTATTTGGAGGTGTTAGTATTCTGATAGGTGAAGGGTTTATCTACAGATGGAGTCAAAAAACCAACGAACTAGCAGATCAGTGGAGGTATTATGCGAACAATCTTAATGGAGATCCAGAAGGCCAATTGATATCATGGTAATGGTATATGTAATAGAGAGGAGTGTTGTGGACATAGGGTAGGGGTTATTGGATCTGAAATTAGAAGAGCGGGTTCTATTAGGAGATTCACGGAGACGGAGAATACATCGGACCTTTACAAGAGAGCAGAGGCGGATTCTAGAACAAGTCCACTACTCTACTATCCATCTTCACAATTACATAGGTATGATGTTACATCAAAGTTGTTCTAGTTTTAGTTTGAGTTTGTCCGAGGTAGGGGTGAATAAATCCACTATCTACATGAGGGCGAGTAACAAGACTGTTAATAGTAAATGATATCAGGATTGAACTACACTGAGGTTTGTTGCAGATGCGAATTTAGAGAGATAAGTAGAGAGACATATAATCCTACTACTAGAGATAGATTTTATGGGCATCGTGATATGAAACAGCATAGATTTAGATTAGGCAAAGTTAGAAAATAGTTTAAGCTAAAGCATAAAATCAGAGAGGGGAAGAGAAACTGTCATGGTGATTGGATTAAAATGGAAGAATAACTGATGCAGAAGGAGGGTATCAATGAGAGGGTTTTACAGGGAAGAGGTTATGGTGCTAACATTGATATGATTGGGGCTCCCAAGCTCGATGAGTATAGATTTAGGAGTTGTTTGGAACCTGCTACTACAGAGATGGAGGAGATTAGGGGACCTTCGAGTAACATCAAGATGAAGAGGGGATACATGAACCTCTTGGTCTCCAGTTACACATGGAACAAAGAGAAGAGATATGTGTTAGATTATGAGGATTGGAACTATCAGATCTGGCGTGCATGTAGGTTCCAAGAAGAGATGAACATAATGGTCAAGGAGAAGGTTCAAGATACGAAGTACTTTAGACCCTTCGGTTACATTAGTGCGGTACACGTGAAGTGGCAAACCAAGAGTCTTATGGACACTGACATGGGGAAAAAGACACATGGCCACTAATCTGGATCATAATCACCATAAAAATTATTATCTTCACAGTAACAAGGTTTATAAGGTGAAATCCTCTCTCATTACTTTTTTACTTTTTAAGCTTTCATCTACTTTCCTTTCTCTTATTGTAATATCCTCTAATATCCTTTACCGGTACTCATTTAATAGTAATAGTATATCTATAGAATATGGTTGCTCTCTTAAGTACTTGCCCAGATTATTCCAACTCATGGCAACTCACTCACGACACGCACTTCCTATCACTCAACTCCATAAATCGGAGGATGAGGACATATGGGTGATTAGCTTAGACATTAGGGTTCGTAGCCTTGATCACTTAGACAAGGAAGGAGTTCTTATGGTACGAGTTATGGGTGACGAGAGGGTCAACTTGGCAGGGTTCAGGAAGTGGGTTTTCGATAGATGGCTTGTTTGTGGAAATGTCTCTATTACAGAAGCTGCTACAAACTCATTTAGACTTGAAATTGACAGTAAGAGAGAACGAGAAAGGTTGTGGGGGATGAGACCAGGTAATATGATTGGTTTTCACGATGGATTTATCAAAGGCAATGGCGAATTCAATGGTACGTACACAAAATCAAATTAGTCTGCTGTTTGGGTACAGGTAAATGTTCTAGCTCATATTCAAAATACTATTAGCACTATTAAAATTATTGCTAGGTGCTTTACTGACTTAGAGGAGATTAACTTCCCGGATGTGAATAGTGCTATTGTGAAAACACTTAGATTTAGGGTTAGAATTCTTGTTCTTGACCCTATCCCCCATGGAATTTATCTTCAACAAGATGATGGAGATGTGTGGGTAACTTTTAAGTATGAGAGTGTTGGTTTATTTTGCATGTGGAAGGTTGGAAGATAATCGTGAGAATTGTGATGATCCAGCGGATAGAGATTGCTTATCAGAGGTGAAACTTCGATTTGTAACGTGGAGCATGGAATATGTCATCAAGGAGACACTGGATAAACCGTTGTTTGGTATTAGGAAACGCGTAAGGGAGGACTTTAGCTCTCATATTAGAGCTTTTATTTGGGATAGAAGGGGGGATAGGTCTCCACCACCACTAGAGTGGGGGAAAGAGCGAGACACTACAAGAAATAGTATTTTTAGCGGCAAAATGTTTAACACTAAAAATCTTAATTTTGCCGCTAATAGTCGTTATTTGTCACCTCTATAAGTTTCTCGCTAAAGATACCTTTAGTAGCAAATTATTTGTTTTTGCCTCTATTAACTTTATCTTTAGCGGCAAATATTGCCGCTAAAAGTATAATTAGAGGCCATTTTGGTTTTTTAAAATATCATTAGAGGCTATTTTAGTTGTTGCCGCAATAGCTTCCCCGCTAATGCTACTATTTCTTGTAGTGAGAATTAATGTCCAAAAAAGGTAATGATAGGGATTCTCGTAAGGATAATGAGGCTAAGGAAGATAGTTCTGATAGTGATGGGGATCACGACGTGGGGGATAAGGACATACTAGGAAGCAGACTAAGTTAGATGATGTGATAGCAGAAGTTGCTAGGCAAGGAAACTTTACACAACAGGAAGTGAGGGCAATTATCTTGAGCAATGATGAGACAGATAAAAACCAGAATTTAGAAGAATTGGAGAAAAACATTGACGAATCGAAAACCAATACTGAGAAGGATGACACTAGTGACGATAGTACGTAATCAGATAGATATAGCACAGCTCTTTTTAAAAGAAATGAGAACCAGAATGCAAATAAACGTAGAATGAAGTACAAGAAAGGGCTTGAGGCAGCCAATAAGATTCAAAAACGTAACGCCATAGTGTTTAGTTCACAAGGGAATCGGTTTTGAAACTTGACTATTACAGACGGAACCCAGAGCGAAGGTGACAACAAGGAAGGTGATGACAAGAGTAAGGAAGATTTGATCAATAGTGATTTCGCTAATTTGTATGGGGTCAAGAATGGGGATACTATAGCGACAAAAACTTTAGACAACCAAGGTACAGACAAAGGAAATGAAGCGAAGTCAGGGTCTGGTGTCTCCTGGTGTGTTATAAAATAACACCCCTAAAAAGGAAAGACACGTACTGCAAGTGTACAGGTCATCCAAGTAATATCCGATAAACGAGATTTCGATCTCAGGGACGGATGGATATGACTTAGAATGTTATGCAATAAGTGAAGATAATTGTTATGTGACAAGAAAAGTAAATGGATAAAAAAATTGTTTGGTTTTGTTTATGAACTAATGATGCAAGAATATAAAGTTCTAAAATGATTAACGGAAATAAAATACTGGAAGTAAAAATATGAAGACGCAAGGTGAGAATAGTACTTGAGTCTCACAAGGTATCTACTATATTTATATGATTAATGCTTCAGTTAAGGGCTGAATTGGTATTTATGTATTAGTTGGGACTCTATAATCTCCTAATCCCCGTCAAGGTGGGCTTAGAAGCTATCCTACGGTATTATAAACCCTGTCAAGGTGATTATACCTACTTTCTAAAGGTTTTAGTCTCTTACCCAATTGGCTATTGGTTAGTCAAGACTGTCAAGGTCATTGGCGAATACCAACGGCTATTACCTAGGTCTGTATTTAAGCCCTCCGTCAAGGTGATCATTACGCCACTATAATGAATAGCCTAAATACTCAATCATGTTTCTAATTGGCCAAAATAAAAATAGTAATTAAAATGCGATAACAGTCCATACAAAATACCCAATTCAATTTAAATCAAATAATCCCAAATTCAGAAAAACATCAATTTAAATAAATAAGGGTTTAACCCTTAATTGCGATTCTCACGTACTTAATTGTTTAGCTCATGTTCAAATGAAAAAATAAAATAAAATAAAAGGAATTCATAATCCTAAATTACAGAATAAAAATAAAGAACTTAATTGAGGCGTTGGAATTGACTTCCGGTGGAAGAATGAAGATTCTTCACATTTAGCTCCTTCTTCTGTCTTCTGCTCTTGACTTTAGCTCTCAAATTTAAGCGTAGAATGAATTGAGTGTAAAATAAGAGTCTAAAGGCCTATTTATAAGAATAAAATCGGACTTGGGCTATTACTAAAGAAAATAAGTCAAATATTAAAAAGCCCAAATCCAATCTTTTAATTGAAATCCCATAACTGGTGTGCAGCCCTTAGTAAAACGGTTGTAACTTCCTCAAATAAACTCCAAATTGACCCATTTAAGTTGCTAAATCTTTCTAACTCAATAAGGAATAAAACCTATTTCACGACCCAAAGGCTAATTTTATGTTTAAGTCTCTCAAAATCGGCAATTACTATCAGTCTTCCAGATTTGCAGCTTTCCTAGTCACCTCTTCAGAATATCTTTTCTCGCCTTTGACTTCTCTACTCGATCTAAGACTTTAATTCTCGATTCCTCTCCTTGTATTGATTCTCCCTAGCATCAATGGACCTACAGACTTTGCACTAAAAACAAACCATTTAACGTGCAAAAGCTTTAAAAATGAAATATAATTTTCCAAGGAAAGAAAATGAAATATAACTAAATAACATTAAAAGTATATCATATTAGTCAATTATTCACCTAAAATGATGTCTCCTAAGGGCATAAAATTAAAACAAATAGGGAGACATCAGGGTCTTCTAGATCGAATGGTAGGACAATGTTTGATAGAGATTATTCGAGGTTAACGGGTAAGGTGGTGGCTAGAGGCCATGGGAGGGGAAAAATAGGTGGATGAGGAGGTCGGGGTAGCAGCCACCCGAAGTTGGCTGCGGGACGGAAATGATCACAATATTCTGGAACTGACAGGGGATTAGGGCCCCCCTGACAGTCCAGGTATTGAAGGCCATGTTGGATGAGAATATACCCATGGTGGCCTGTTTTTGTGAGACTATGTTATCGGATTTGGATCCTCCGTTGGTTGTGAGAAGTTTGAAGTTTGATAACTCTTTTGTGGTGAACCCAAAGGGTAAGCAGGATCACTCTGGGGGGGGGGGGGGGGGGTTTGTTGGTGTGGAACTCTGGTATTACTTTAACTATTTTGGACTATGGACCATACTTTATTTTTTTTAATTAATGATAGTGTTTTTTCCTATTACTATGTCTTTGTACATGCTCCCAGCTTATATAGTGAACGACAAACTTTTAACAATCAACTCACTCAATGGAGATTAATCATGACGATTTTATTGTTATCATGGACGACTTTAATGACATTTCGAATAGAAATGAGAGACTCGGCAAATCTTCAGCTAATCAACACATACCTAATTTTAATCTTTTTACTTCTAACAATATGTTAACTGAAATCCATACAACATGGGCTACTATACTTGGACTAATAGAAGAGTAGAGGAAATTACTGCTAAATCGAGAACTGAGAAAGCTTTTGCAACTATTGAGTGGATGGAATTGTCTCCTAATGCAATTGCTTACATATTACCAGCTGTGGGATCAGAGCACTAACCTATTATCCTTTCATTACAAGGGAAAGGAAGACGTCACATGAAACACTTTAACTTTGAATCTAATTGGTACAATCATGATGAATGTAGGGACATTATCGCCAATGCTTGGGGGAAAATGTAGATGACGAATCCATACAAATGTTTCTCCTTAAAAGGGGGTGACTACGACGGCATTGACTAACTGGAACAGAATCACATTCCCGAATAATAGGAAACGGATTTAGAACTTAAGAAACAGTTGATTAATATTACTAATGCCCCTTGGCCAGAGAAAACCCAGATGGAGGAAGGGGCTATTAGAGACCAACTACAGTACAAGAAGAGGATAGATTTATTGGGCTGATAGAGCAAGGGACCAGTGGATTCACTACGGGGACAAGAATACCAAATATTTTTTCGCTCTCACATCCCAAAGGAGAAATATTATCAGATTCAAAATGAAAATGGAGACTGGATACAGAGTGATAAGGAAATCAAGACTCAATTCAATGAGTTCTATCAATAACTTCTGGCGGAACAAGGAACCACAAGATTGGAAGACTCCCTAAGAAATATAACCGCAAAGGTTACCCCGAAGATGAATACGAAGCTTACGACTATACCAAATGCAGATAAAAAAACAGTTTTGACATGAATCCAGGCAAAGCACCTAGACATGATAGGTTAAACGCAAAAAAAAAATCAAGAATACTGGGACATTATAGGGGATGATATGGTGGCAATAGTGATTGATTTCTTTACTAAAAATATCTCTTTGTTTCTTCTTAACGAGACACTAATCACACTGATCCCTAAAGGAGACACTCAGAATGGGGTCAGGGATTATCGACCGATCTCATGTGTTAATTTTGGTTATAAGATAATATCTAAAATCTTGGTTAATATATTGCAGGAAATAATGAATGATATCACATCACCAACCTAGATGGAATTTATTAAAGGAAGAGCTATCCAGGACAACATCATCATTGACCAAAAAAAATCCTTTTTTATGAAACGTAAACTCAAAAAAAGGCACATTGTGCGGCTATCAAACTTGACATGGCAAAAGCTTACGATCAGGTTCGGTGGGATTTCCTTAGACTCCTTTTAATTAGGATGGGTTTTCACCAGACATGGATTAACTGGATTTGGAACTGTATTACAGCGGTCACTTTTCAAATAACTGTTAATAGGGAACGACAACTGCCTTTTCCACAAGGACAAGGACTCAGACAAGGAGACCCCTATCACCCCTACTGTTTTCACTCCTCACAGAATCCGTCATCTCTCTTATCGAAACTAAGGTGTCGGACGTGCGAATTATAGGTATACAAATAACTGTAGCTGCCCAATCATATCACATATCCTCTTTGCAGATGGCTCCCTTTTCATTTGTCACTTGACGGTCAAGATATGAAGGAATTTCAGGAATGTATCACAACGTACTGTCGATGCTAAGCCGAAAAGTTAACTATAACAAATCGGCGATTGGCTTCGGTAAACAAACGTCGAATACTCTTAGAAGGAAAATTGCAACGACTCTACAGATTCAGGAAACAATTGATTTAGGAAAATACCTTGGAATACCACTTTACCATAAGCGTTCAAAAATTGAAACATTAGCATGGATAGCGGACAAAGTCTTTAAAAAAGCACAAGGATGGATCGCAAAGCTGTTATCAGGGGAAAGGAAATTCTTATTAAATTTGTATTACAGGCCATTCCAACTTACGATATGTCTATTTTCTCCTATCCATTGGGCTTTTGCAAGAAACTTACTTCTATTATTGCTCGTTTTTTGTGGAACTAACTTCAGAAAAGAAAAATTCACTGGATGGAATGGGAAAAGATGATGGTCGCAAAAGTTATTGGAGGGATAGGTTTAAGGGATATTAAAAGGGACAATACGACTTTATTAGGCGCACAAGCATGGCGAATTCTTAACAACCCAAATTCCATGGAAACTAGGGTACTTAAAGGTATCTATTTTCCTAGTAATAATTTTCTTGACGTCAAGTTACAACAGAGCACAACCTGGTCTTGGGAAAGCGTTATTGAAGGACGAGGCCTTCTTATTCAACAAGTTATTATTCAAATTGGAAACGGGGAATCGACGCATATATGGAAACACAGATGTTTACCTGGATTAATCAAGAATAGGCCGCTTGACACAACCTTGGATATGGTATACCAACTCATGAACCAACGCAAGGATGAATGGAACTGGGAGACGATTGACTCAATCAGACCAGAACCTGTAAAAGAAGATATCAGTAAAATCTCACTACTATATACAAAAGATCAAGACACGTTTACCTGGCCCCACTCGCAATCAGTGCACTACAAAATCAGGTTACAAGATCCTAACTATAATTGCGGAAGAAAATTGAGTTCAAACCTCTAATCAAGCGGATCGTAACGATCCAAAGTTTTGGAATATGATCTGGAAATCAAATGTCCCGCAAAAAAGTTAGATCGTTTACGTGGTGGGAGTTTCGGAATATACTTCGTACCAAGCAGAACCTGTTCAATAGACACTGCATTGAGGACAAATATTGTATGTGGTGTGACAATCTTACGGACACGATTGTACATTTATTATTATCTTGCGGTTTTTGTAAAAAGGTGTGGGCAGGATTTGCCATCCAAATAAACATTACGCGTTAAAGACCCACCACAAACTTGCCTTATCGACAAATGCATAAAAATATTATATTCGGCACTAAGTCATTCATCAACACATTGTTACATCAATATAAGACTTTCAATACATTTAATAATTTCATCAATATGGTTGATTCTTGAGGTAAAGCAATCTTTGCATTGATAGACAAACAATATTGTATGTAATGCAAGCATAACAAACATTAATGTAAAGCTGCCTTGATAAACGGCACAACAGCTTCAACTAATTCAGTCTGGTGTGAACTGTATCCATGATTAGCTTCTTCTACAATCTGCAATTTATGGTTTTTTATTATCTTTGAAAACCCTATAGCATCTTCAACTGGTATTACTTCATCAGCTGATCCATGTACTGTCAATACCCTGTGATCACCATATTTTTTACCAAGACTAAGAATTATCAAACAAGACATAAATATAGTAAAACTCTCATGTATTCTTCTAACCTGCATTTCTCATCAATTTGAAGACAAGCTTCATCCATATCTGTATTCAGCCGATCCTCCAAACTTTCTTTAGTAACACGATATTCAATCTCACCTACAATAATTATATTCTATCAAATTCAAGATGCATATATAATTAGTATAATCTAAAAAGTTACAAATATAGCATTTACCTGATTTTGTTTTAACATCAACATATCCATCTTTCTTGATTTTTTCCAAGAAATCTTCACCCAAACGTTCTTTGATTCCTTTATCCAGTTTATATCGACCAGAAACATTCACCACAGTCCCAATATCATGGTATTTAGATGCATAAAGTAGTACAATATTACCCCCTGCAAAGTTATTCTCCATAATATACACTTTGATGCTTTTGCAAGGAAAATACAGCTACTGTTATAACCAATCAGTAATTAGTTATTAGTGAATATTAGTGCACACCTTTACTATGACCAAGGATTGCACTAATCTTACGACCTGCTCCAGTAAAATGATCAATTACAGCACGTAAATCTTCAGCCTCTCTCCGGTAATTTCCATACTGAAACAAGCCTTCACTTTCCCTAATCAAATATGAGTGATTCTTTACATCATGATTATCTTTTATATAGCATAGTTAACAATGGTATCTCATTTTCCAAGAGAGATTTTTATTACCCATTTCCAGCAAAATCAAAACGGAATGCACTGATTCCTTCATTTGCTAAAGCAGTAGTAAGGTTCAACATCATTTTGTAATCCTGCAAATAAGAGAACAAGTGAGTGAAATCCCAACCATACTGCTTAATTTGCTACTTTTCTTGAGTCATTCCAATTTTATTCCATCATTTAGTCAAACGCAAAAGATACTAATTGTTTATAATAAAGAAGTGTTGACCAACCTTGGTGGATCGAAAACCATGGCACAAAACAACCATATCTGTTGATCCAGTATCATTTAGCAGCCCCACAAGCTTCTCACCATACTTGTTAGGTATTGTGAATTTCTGTTCAACTGCAACTGAAGCATTGAATAATGCATATCATTAATAAACCAAGTAAGGAAGTAACAAAACAGGTAATCATATTTCGATTTATAAATTGGGTATTCAAAATTTGCATAGTAAATCGTGAATAGCCTTGTCTACCTTCAATGCTAATAATGCATCACTTTCAACTTCAACGGACACGTATACAAGTATATATTCTTGTGAGATATGTCAATTATATCCAAATGGGTAACAAATTAACACTATTTTCGTGATTATTCAGAATTAACAAAGAAAAGGGTAAAAAAACAGACATCAAATTCAAGAAAATAGGTATATTTACACACTAAAATAAAATATAAATTCAATTCTGACCTGGGTTTTGAGTCATATTGAGAGTTGCTTTAAGTTTGATGTTGGTGTGCAGTGAAGGAATGAAGGGTAACTGATGAAAGTGTAATTGTGACGAATGGATTTTTCTTTTGGTGACAAAATTTGGTAGATTGATAGTGTTAAAACATATTGCCATTTTTTATGCTACCAAATTATATGAATTTATTATTTAATTAAATAAGAGAGAAATGTTTTTTTTCTTTTATCTTTTTACTTTTTTTAGTTATAGATGGATGAACGCTTTATTTTTTGGTGAGAATCTAAGAGCCCGTTTGAGATTGATTATTTTGGAGCTAAAAGCGTTTTTTTGATTAAAATTAAATTATTTGTAAAAAATATTAAAAAATATTTTGACATCTAAAATCACTTTAAGTGATTATTTTAATAATCACTAATCTAGTGCTTTTCCTAAAGGTGATTTTGAGAGTCTATAATATTGATATGGATATAAAATCACTTTAAGTGATTATTTTGAAAAGCAATCCCAAACGGACACTAAATCAAATTGTAGGTCAAATACTTTGTTTCTATCAAATAACAACTCTCCAAATTATAGTTGTTTCATCCGCTTTTTTATTCTGTCAACCTAATTTTAAAAATTATATTATATTTTTATTTTAATATACTTTTTATAATTCTTTTACTAATTTTTTAAATTGTTATTAAGTTTTTTAATTTATATGTTTAATTATTAACTTGTAATAAAATATTAAAAAATACTTTAAATATTAATACATAAATTACTATAAATTATAATTATTTTTTAAAATAATTATAATTTTTAGCAATTATCTTTCTTTATTTCAATTTGTTTATTTTTAATACAAATTTTTTGAAAGTAACTATTTATTTATTTTATGTATAATAAAGAATTTCTTTTTCTTTTATAAATCTTATTATTTTTCCAATTTTTTTATCATTTATTTTTATATAAAATGTTAAAAATAAATAAAATTAAATAATAATAATGATTTAAAGCTTTCTAGTTGCAAAAAAGAAAAAAAAAAATACAACTTTCAAGCCAAAAAGAATTAAAAAAATATACAACTAAAACTTTTAATTAAAATAAATTTTTTAAAAAAAATTGTAGCAAATATTGTAGAACTAACCACATGTAGCTAAAGATAAGAAAATGTATTGTCATTACAATTGGGACTCCGACTTCTATAGAGCCTCTTGGAGTATAAAAAGTGAGTTTTCAACCCCTAATTCGAATTTTTAGCTAGAATTGGGCCTCACTTGGACTTAGCCTAACCTTTATGGCTTTAACACTTAAATTTTCGAAGTGATGTCACCCCAAGATACGATAGCTTAAAGTTGCAAGAACACTGTATTCCTGGGATTTGGGCAAATAAAGTTCAACATTTTTTTTGTTCAAATTAAATTCAACATGAATATTTAATAGAATTCAATAATCTCAGTTGGGTTAGCTCAATTAGCCAATATTTTGCTATTTTTTCAACTCGTAAAGGGGATTCAAATCCTCTCTCTTAACATAGGTAAACTAGTTCTGATTTAACTAGGAATACATATAGGAAGACATGTATATTTTTCATAGGATTAGTCGTGGTGTGCGAAAACTGGCCCGGACACCCATGTATCAAAAAAAACTCAATAATCTCTTGTGAGACATTTTTGGGGTCAAGCAAACTCACAAAATGGGACGTTCTACATAAATAAAAATATTATTACTACTAATATGGTTTGAATAGACCTTATGAAAAAAAGCACGCAACTTTACCACCAAGCTAACAATATTACTTTTATGTGATTACTTAAATCAAGGATATATATATTTATATATATATGCGGTCATTAAGTGGCCGCGTCTTTCGCATACATATAGGGTCGGCGCTAATCTCATGAAAACTCATTAAGACAATAGTCCACGCAGTTAGGTTTGATTGGACAGAAACATTTATTTTTAAACCTATTCGAATTCGACAAAAAATAATAAATGAAAATTTAAATCCAAATTTATAAACAACGGTTTTTTTTTTTTTAAATTTTGGTATTTTTGAAACTTGTCAATGAATCTTTCTATGTCTTTGGAATGCTCGAATTTTTCCAATATTTCAAAACTAATATTCGGAAATATATGAATAGTCAATGTATAAAACTAATCGAAAAATATTCAAAGGTAGAAATCGGATTAAAAAAAAAAAAAATTTAAATTTTAGGGTCAAATTCAAATTTTTTGAGTTTTCTCCCTTTTTGAAAGTTTTTGAACATGAATTTGATGGGTTTTGTAGGTGTTGTAATTCTTTCACGAGAGTTGTAGGTAAATAGGGAATTGGACAGGTTGACCTTTTTGTTTGTAGATAAAAGCTTGTTTGATATATTCTCCTCCTCTTTGATGTGTCTACTTTGATATACGGGATTAGGATCTCTCTTGTGTATATAATGTCTTGTGTTAACACAAGTCGTAAATCTTCACTCTTTGAACACACTTAGTTCAAGGTATCAAAAATTGCATCAAAGTATAGTCTTATCAATTACGATAATGCGAAAAATGATTCACCTTTACTGGATATAGACGATTTTCTTCGTGAAAATGATTGGTTATTGATTCAGTTATATGTGTATTTCTCACACAGAATGTCTCAGATCATCTTTCCAGATATTGTCTCGTCTGCACAAGTTGCAAATTTCTTTCTTGAACAAACTATACTTGGCTTCCCTCCGATTAAGCTTGAAAATTGTTAATAATACTCAGAATACAACTGAGGTTATATTTCGAAGGGTATTTGCTCTTCACAAAATTATTTTTCCTTCTTAGGAGGATGTAAGCTATAGCGTCTGCGTCGTTATTTCTATTGATTTACTTGGTTCTTTTAATGTTATCTTTATAAGACTAAATAGTTGTTTTTAGATTTATGGGTGTTTGTCGAATGCATAAAAATTGCGTCTTTATTTGTTTTTGGGACTTCAATTTTGATTTTTTATAATTCTTGTAACTTTTTTATAAAATTTTTAAAAAAATATATGGTACATTTCTGCTTGTTTTAGCTTTCGAAGAACGGTAAAAGAGGGTTCTTTAATTGTAAGATGGATTACATTTGGAATTATTGTGAATTTTTTTGTTATACGCTTTATTTTCTATATTATTTGAAAAGAGTCTTTATGTTGAATTGTTAATATATTCAAGTATGGAATGTGAAAAACTGAATTATGTTTCTTTGTTTATGCATGTTCTGGAAATTCAGATTTTGCTGCAAACAAGTAATAATATGATTTCTATATTATTTCAGTATGAAGTTTGAAACTATTATTTCATTGTATTTCGATATCTTTAATTTGGATCATTTGGATCATTTGGATTCATAAGATCAAGATGTGATCTTCGTATTACCTCTATTCATACAATGTTGTATCATTAATAAAGGAAATTGTTGCTAAGTCGGAGCTTGTTCAAAAAGATATAAAATATGGGGGTTAAGCTTCAATTATAGTTTCTTGTAATAAGAATACAATGAACTGATTATTGAAGACAAGAGGGAAGTTAAGCTTAGAGCCCTTGCGAGAGTTGTCAATTGAGGAGATTGAGGTCGAGCTCTCCTACTTCAAAGGAATCGGTCCCAAAACAATAACTTAACATTTTTCTGAATATAAATTTGTGTACCCATAGATAAGAAAATCAAGAAATAAGAAGTATATGGGATCAAGAAATCTTAATGGGTGACAGGTGGATACACATGTGGGCATACTTGCATTATCTCTATACAAAAAGGGACGTTCTCTATATTAACAGTGAAAGTATTATGTATATTTAGCAAAGATACTTAGTAACCAGTTGCTGAATACGTGAAAAAGATGTTTTTTCATCTAAATAAGTGGATCCTAAATGATCTCAAATTTGTTTTGAACTATCTCTTGTACACTCATGGTAAAGCCGTTAAGAACGCTCTACTAAAAAAGTAGATGAGAAAACTAGTAAATCTCGTGATAAAAAATGCTCTACCAAGAAAGTAGATGAGAAAACAAGTAAATATCATGACAAAAGTTGTCATGTGTGAAATGACTACACGGATTTTGCACTTGTCGACTGAAATAAAGAAACGATCAAACATATTTCCTTTTGTATTTTTACTCTTAGGGATTCATTTGTTCATTAAACGTTTCTTGAAATATCATGTATTTACTCAATGGAAAGTATTTGAGTAACATAAAATTCTTTTTTCTTATTCTAAAGAGATATTTTTGTTGGATAAATGACATTAAAAGCATAGTTTTTAACCATATTTTAATACCTTAGTATTTTTTGTAATTGAAAGAGGTAATGAAGCTTTAAGGGGGGACTACCCCTAATCATAGCTCAATTAGTAAAGACCAAGATTTTTTTATTTTTTTGCTTTCTATTATCGAGACTTATAGAAATTGGACGATGATGTAGGCATCATGGACATTGATGATAATGAAACTATATTTAATAATTTAATTTCTCTTGCAGTGGGGAGAATGTTAAGAAAGATTGATATTATTAATACAAATGTTAAAAATAGAGTTTGAGATAGTTTACGTAATTTTGTATATTTTCTTATACACAAAATAGAGTTTTGTATATTATTAAATACAGAAAATCACATAAGAGCGAGATTGAAAGGCAATACACCAAAATAGTAAAAACTAAAAACAAATCAAATGTGATGGTTGTGATAACAAAGAGAAAAGTAATATTGGTTAAAGAAGAAATAAGAGCCTGAGACATTTGATGTGAATTGGTGTATTTCAATTTTACACTAGTTTGACAAAAAAAAATTACACTAGACTGTGTATTAATGAAGTACACGAACTCACAACGACAAAATTAGGGAAAAGGTGATTTTGAGTATTTATATTAGGATTAATGCCCAAGAAACCCTTCACATTATATTTAACTACCCCACACCACAGTCGTTAATTTTTTGCCCATAAAAGACACCATACATTTGTTCTTTTTTTTATTTACTTTTTACCACTGTCACTGTCGATCTTCTCTATATCTTTCAAAGAACTTCCATGTTTATAAACTATTTGATACCACTGTAACTGTAAACATCAATATAAAAGTGAAAAGTGAAATTATAATATAGCTGTTTAAAAATTAATCATGATATTCTTAAATATATATGTATCTAATTAATTATAATAAATTGCACTATAGGTCCCTGTTAAATTTTGACATTGCCTGTACTTTTCTTTTTTTCGATTTATTTTGCATTCTTGATATACTTTAGTTCTTTTTTAGTGTTTGTAAATAACAAACAATAAGTATATATCATAAAATATGATAATATCATATGTTTGTGGATTAGAGAACAAAAATACAGCAAAAAAAAGAAACTGTTTCTGGGAAACCTCCCAGAACTCAGATGGGGTTTGGAAATTTTCCCATAACTCAAATTGTTCTTCTTTTTGGCTTTATTTTTACATTCTTGATATATTTTATTTCTTTTTCAGTGTGTGAGTAACAAGCAATAAGTATATATCATAAAATTATATATATGTGTGTGTATGTGTGTGTGTGTGCAACAACAAAAAAATAGTTTGAATTATAGGAAAATTTACACATTTCAAATTTGAATTTCTAAAAAATTTCCGATAACTCAAATTGCTCTTCTTTTTTACTTTATTTTTATCTTGTTTGCTTTTTTTTTTGTTTTTTTTTAATGTTTGTGAAGTAATAAACAATGAATATGTATCATAATATATGATATATACAAATTTTTTTTAATGTTTTTTACCCTTTAATTTGAAGAACAGTTTGAGTTTTGGTGAAAAAATTCCCAAAACTCATATTATGAGTTATGAGAATTTTCCCGGAAATCAAACTGTTCTTTTTTTTTTTTGCTATTTTTTTGTTCTGTAATTCTAACTACTTCTATTACTAATCAGAGATTATTCTACTACTCAAATCGTAAATCTTTCATTTCTAAAATTATGAGAAACAGAGTTTTACACTTATACAATTACTAAATGTACTTAAAAGTTGTTGACATGTTGCTTAAACATTATATAGATGGTAGGATGTAGTTTGTATAGTTTGTTGACTAGAATCAATTGTCTAAGGTTTGTTACTAGACATAGAAAAAATGTCTGTTACTAGACATAGAAAAAAGGTTTGTTACCTGTGGTATCAATCATTTAGAAGTAAAGAAGTTGTTGGAAGATATAGAGTAGATCGACGACGGCTGTTGTGGTAAAAGGTAAAAAAAACTGTGTCTTTTACGGGCTAGTATACAAGACTGCAGGGGTTTATTGAGCATTAACCCTTTCTATTATACACAAAGATTTGTTGTGTATTATTGAAATACACAATATCACATATATTACATGAGAAGGGAAACTCTGATTTTGTATATTTCAATAATACACAAAACAAATCTTTGTGTATTACTGAAACACCCAAAATTAAATGTTTCCTTTCAATTTTGCCTTTTGTGAATTTGTGTACTTCATTAATACACAGTCTCAAACTCTTATTTCTTCTTTAACCGACACATTTCATCAATATCTTTGTGTATTACTGAAAAATACAAAATCACATAAAAGATGGGATTGAAAAGGAAACTGTGATTTTGGGTATTTCATAATACAAAAAACAGAGTTTGCATAACGATGAAATGCACAAAATCACATAAAATAAAATAATAAAAGAGAAGAAATCAAAATAGTAAAAAGTGACTAAAACAAGTGAAATATTGTATTTGAGATTAATAAAGAGAAAAGATGTGTTTGTTAAAGAAGAATAAAAGTTTAGGAATGATGTGTTTGTTAAAGAAGAATGAAAGTTTAGGAATGACTTTGTGATATTGTGTATTTCAAATTTGTGCGTATTATTGAAGAGTAATGCTGGATATCACCTTAAATCACATCACCCTTTCATCGCCTCATATGTGGACCAATCATAATAGAGAGAGAAAATGATAAATCTGGAAAGAGAAATTATATGATTGGTCTATTTGAAATCCACATAAGAGGCGATGAAAGGGTGATGTGATTTGGGTGATATCCAACATTACTCTTATTGGAATACAAAAAATCACAGAGAGGGTTATCGTTATCAACATCTAACGTTGGAGGTGGTGGAGGTGGTGGAGGTAGGTGGATTTAATATACACAAAACAGAGATTCAAAGGGGATATGTGATATTATGTATTTTGGTAAAATACAAAACAAATACTGAAAATGAATTTGTGATGTTGTGTATTTTAGTAATACACATAATAAAAATTTGTGTATTACTAAAGGAGTTGGACTAAAAATGAATACATCAATATATTAATAACAAGTAAGATGGTATATTTTTCATTAATAAAATAAAAACTGATTTTGTTAATGAAGGAAAAGTTTGGGGCTGGTTTTGTGAGTTCGTAAATTTCAAGTTTTATATCTTACAAATACATAAAACCGATAATCAAACTGTTAAAATTAAACCAAAAAAATTTACAACAAAATATATGAATTTATCGAGTTCAAAATTGTAATATCTTTATATTTCTGATTTTTTGGAATTAATTACGAATTCTAAAATAATTTATCAGGCGATGGAGGTTGTTGGTGGCGACGGTGGTGGCGTTGATGGTCGGCGGCGATAATGGCCGGATATAAAATAAAATAAATATTATATTATGAATATTATATATTAAAAATAAAAAGTAATTAAAATTAAAATAAAGATAATTATGGTATATATTTAACTTTTCACCCTAAATGAAAAATAATTTTCTTAAATTATAATTAAGTAAGAATTAAAGACCACATTATTATTAATTGAGAACAAAAAATCTATACTTGTAATAATTGGGTATTATTCATTTAAATGTGTTAAGGAATATGTTGAATGACATTAGATACATTAAACAAAATAAAATTATTAAAGATTAAAAAATATAACACAACATCTTTCTTTTCTTTTTTGTCGAAAGAAGGATCATATCATTCAAGCCAATGACACAATACGACAAAGATTGGAAAAAGAAAGACAAAACTAACAGACAAATATAAGAAATCCAACTTAACTTCATGTAGCCAGATTATAACCAGATTATTAAAACCTGTCCCCACCCACCAGCGCAGTTGAACAAACTACGGGGATAGAAAATCCCTGAACCACACAAAAGATCTCAACCATGAATAAAATTTACCACCAGCGACATCTATAACCTACATAGCGTCGATCGTCGCCACTCCTCCAACATACCCACCAACCAAGGGGATTTAGACCCTAGAGGACAAGAAATATAGAAAATTATCGACGTAATAACTAACTACAAAAATTTATTGCTTACAAAAAAAGGTAAAGCAGTAGATCCAAACTAATCAAGCATCGATTTTGACTAAAAACCCAAATCAGTATCACCCATGGTCTGATCTACAAAGAAAAAACGAAACTAAGTTTACGAAATTAAATCTTGAATAAAGAACTTTAATGAAACTAAGAGTTTGAAATCTTCTATTATGACTTATTTGTTGCGCATGAAGAAGGAGAAAGATAAATGGATGTGGAGAAAATCTATGTTAATGGAAGAAGAAGAAGAAGAAGAAGAAGAAGAAGAAGAAGAAGAAGAAGAAGAAGAAGAAGAAGAAGAAGAAGAAGAAGAAGAAGAGTCAAGTAAAAATGAGTTAATCATAACGAATACTCATAACAAATATACTAAAAACATTATCGTCTTTTGCACTCAAACCAGTGTGGTGATTTTATTGACACTCTAGGCACCATTAAAACTCTAAGGTCTTTTGTAATTATTTCCATCAAAATTGGGTTTCACGTGTTGTTCTCTCTATATAAGGGAATAAGATGAATGTGCGTAGTTTAAAATTGAAAATGGAGGTATTATTACACCTTGAATATGTCCCATCATTAAATTATTGGTATATTAGATAAGTAGGGTACTTACGAGAATATTTCATTTATGATAACCTAAGATCCTTTGTGATTTTGGATTATCGATAAGAAACTTGTTAAGGAATACAATGTGCATGTATGCCACAATTCATATAACAAAGAGCACAAAATAAGAAAAACATATAAGAGAAGACATAAAAAATGAGTCAAAACAAAAAATTGATATTGCATACTTAGTTGGATGACTTAGATGCTACCACTTGAGCATGGGAAGTAACTAAAGTCGGGACGAACATAAATATAAAAGTAGAAAATAACTCGGTATCTAATTTAGTGTAAGGAAAAATATTGTTCCTTTACGACGATATATGCCTTAAAGAGTAGCTAAGAGACCTATAGATATCTATTTCTATCAATATTAGATTAACGACTTAAATTGACCAATTTTCTAACATATATGCTTATCCAATTTCTAAACTCTATATTATTTCCTAAAACTATTGCTTTAAATACTTCATCTTTATCTATACATATTATATTCTCTTTTCATATCTCATATATCTTAATCCTTTCCTTCTCTAGAGAACAATCAAAGAGTGTGTGTGAGGTGTCCAGATAATATGGTATAGTTACCCATTATATAGGACACTTTAGGTATACTTTACATCTTTATGTTATGACAACATTTACAGGTAAAAGACTAGTTCCAACCCTTTTTTGGAGAAAATGAAGCTAAAAATGAGATATTGCGGCTAGATTAGGAAAGTGTTAATTTTTAACAACTGCCAAGAAATTAATTAGAAAATCAAACATTAATGAATTAGATGATAGAAAGCGGGATAGGAAAGTAGACCCGAGAAGAAAACAATTTTGGCCCCTATGGAGATAATGGTCTAAAATAACAATTAGAAAAGGAAACATTCTCTTGGAAAACGGTCCAAAAATAGAAGGGTCCAAAAACGGGAGAAATCTAAAAAGATAAACACGCGAATAATTAAGTATCTCTTAAAATATTTTGTAATTATCCGTTAGTCAACTCTTGATTTCTTTTCTTTAGTTGTTAAAGGTGGAAAAAGGTAGAGAAATCCATTCAATATATCATACTTAGTATTTTAGAAGTTAGGATAAAGAACTAAACTACATCGCTTAGTGTGGCAGCCTATGATTATTGTAATCAAATTATGTCTTTTTAATAAATAAGTAGATTTTTTTATACCCACAATCAATTCTCAAATGACTGACCAACTATATTTCCATTAGTCAGACTAATACCAAAAGGAATGAATTTGTACAATAGCAGGATTGAGATTAAATGGTAATAACATGTATTGACATGACCTGCTCATACATTAGGCTGGGTTTTTCTTGCTTAAATGTTAGTGTGGGTTTTTCTTGCCATCTTTTCATGGATTTAATGGATCCTACAAGGTTGGGTTCACTTCGAGCATTAAAAAGAAGTGACATCATGTCATTATGAGCCTGCTCATAGATTCTGATTTAGTTTTTGCAAGCTTATCTCATTCTATTAGACATTTTCTCTAGGTGTATAATTTTTTACTATCAAGATTACAAGTTCAAAGTGGTATCTTCTTTTATAATCACCAAGGTTTACTTGTATCTAATTCCACAGATTTGGATTCGTCAACTATAATTAAAATGGCTTTAAATTAAATAAAGAACCACTTAGCCTTATATGCCATTAATATATTTGACTCTAAAACAGCAGTTCCAAGATCTTGTGCCCTGAAGTCATGTTAAATTTTTCAAAACTGGGGCACATGTCAATTGTACACAAACTAAACATGAATGAGCCTAATTTTAAACAATCATACAAAGCATAACTTAAACTCTCTCTCTCTCTATGGGTGACATGAAGATTAATAACCATGCCAGCATATTGGCATAATCCAAGTTGAATTGAAGTGATTTATAAGTGAAAGAACGTGCTCTGAAAAACTAAACGTTCCTTCAATCTGGAATTCTAGTTATCCAGACTTGCTCGAATTGTTAATGATTCAAACAAATATTTAAGTCCGAGACTTACTCAATTTTACTCCCCATTTATCTTAATTATATCACACTGGGATGGAATGAGACCAAATAATATGTCATCTTGAAATCACTCATAAGTGCACCCTTGACTAATATAAAGAGTAAGGGAGGGGAAAACTTTGGACAATTGGTATGAAGGGTTTAAAGATCAAGATGTGTATCTTGTTTTGAGCTAAAGGCATATCAAGACTAGTTAGTTTCGTTCGATCAATGATATCTATGCTTATTTTCTTGCTCTAATTTTAGGAAGTGTTGAGTGCCCAATGAGATAAAATAATATTTAAAGTGTTAATTTCTAATTAGGAATACACATCAAGGAGAATGACTCTCCCATTTTATGAAGCTACGGAATGACTATGGGAGTTGAGTTTCTCCACCTATCAATGCATATGTGGAGGTACTTTCAAAATAACTAGTGTTGCCTCATGTAAAGCTCTAAATGCATCGAACATTCCTTGTGATTAAGGAAAATTGTTTTGTCTTGTTTTTTGTAAAATTGGTCATCGCTAGAACGATATCTAGCAGAATTTTGAATGGGCTCAAACTCTTTTCTCATTGAATTTTTATCTCTTAGTTATCCTTAGTTGAGGTCTCTTTAGATCCTTTGATATTGCTTTCTAATATGATCATTATAACATGTTGCCTGCAAATTATGGTTAATAGTCGAATGGAGGATATTCTCCTGATGACACTCTGACGATCAAGTTAGTATCTGAATGAGGCAATATTTTTAGTAAGAGTTCTCTATAGATCATATATAAACCTTCCTTATTAAAAAATAGAAGTATCTACAATGGACTTAGCACATTAGGACGCAAAGGCCATTTTTCATCTTCTTTACATAATATCGCAAAGAAAAAATTCCCTCAAATACTTTGGCGGTTGTAGATCATATGGCGATTTGAACCTAGGTTGTATGGTCCATCGACCGTAGTCATCTTTTTGTCCTATCAACCTTATCTCTTCGTCCCTCTATCGATGTTGTTTTTCATAGCCCGAGATAATTTGGATATTCAAATTTGGTATTTTGGATACTCTAATTTGACATTTTACTTCAAATATCCTTGTCAAAAAAAAAAAAAAAAACTTCAAATATCTATATGACAATGAGAAGTACTCATATACTAATTAGGGGGATTGATAAAAAAAGATGTATGACTAGGGTCCAGCCTAAGTAACGGTTCAGTTTTAGGATTAAACCGGATTTTAACCAAACCGAAACCAGACAAGTCAAACTTGCCCAATTCGAACCTACAATTGAATTTTTTCCCGATTAGATTTAGAGATGCACTTTTTACACTAAAATTCGGTAAAAACTGAAACCGGACTAGACCTTATCGGTAAAAGCGGTACCAAACACGATTTTTTCTTCTTTGTTCCACTATTTTTCTTTAAAACTGACCAAACTGACCGAACCGGACCTGGACATTAGATTTGGTTTAGTTTTACTAGTGGGATAAGTTTTAGGTTTTGTTACAACCAAACCCGTAAGTCTTTCCCATCGTTAACGACATGTCTGACCCGTTTGTTTGTCAGCCTTATTAGGGCTAAACACTTTTGATCTCCACTTAAATATTATTTCAGTTTTTCCATTCTAGAATTAAAACAAAGTAGCTAACCTTTCACAATCATTAAGAACTTTTCTGGTCAAATTGGTCATAGATCCGAGAGCTTACCAAAAGATTCTTTAATGAAGACAATATCAAGTAATAGTCAATGCCTGATAAAATTGGTCCCAAAATAAAACACCTAATAAATATAAGTGGAAGGTCAATGGGAGAGTTTTTGCCATTGGTAGAACTAGTGGCTACGCCCGCCACTTATCTATCACCACTTAAATAATGAAAGTTGTTGATCGCCAAAAGTGGGTCAATGAGAGAGCTGGCATTGTTCAATACAACATTATATGAGTGAAAAAAGATATACTACATTACAAAGGACAACCGTCATGAGTCATTGATATCTATGCGAAAGTACCATAAAGAACGATGACATCAAAAAAAAAAAAAATACTAATGTTATGGAAATATTTAAAATTTATTATTGTAGACAAAAATAGGGTGCAAATGAACTGATAGTCTCACCAAGGGCTCGAGTTTGAGTTCGCTAAAAATTTGTTTGAGTTCGACTCGTTAGTTAAGCAAACCAAGTTCAAACATTAAATTTGGGTTCATTTACTAAACAGGACAAACTCAAACCTATATAAGCTCGACTCGTTAAACTCGTGAACAGTTTGGTAAGGGTTCTTTAAGAGCTCGTAATAGGGTTCTTTAAGAGCTCGTAATAGGCTTGGTATATATATGCAAAAAGTCAAAACTACGTAAAACTTTTGTATATGTAATTAATCATAACTAAAATATTTTATATCTAATAAGTATTTTTTTTTATATCTAATAAATATACTACTAGTAGGCTGTAAATGAATCGATACGCTTACCAAGGGCTCGAGTTTGAGTTCGCTAAGGGTTTGTTTGAGTTCGACTCGTTAGTTAACGAACCAAGCTCAAGAATACTAAAGCTTGGTTCGGCTCGTTTCGTTTCAAACTCAAACCAAGCTCAAGCTCACAAAAATATTAGCAAACAAACTCAAGAAAGCTAAAGTTCGGCTCGGTTCGGTTCGTTTGCAACCCTAGACAAAGATATCCTCTATATTTTTGTATCAATATCTATATTTCTGTTAATACTAAGGTACTTTTTAAAAATTTAAGTAATAAGTTAAAAGGATAATGGTGTACGGAAAAATACATTGTTCATTTCTCTTCCACTGTCAAAAACTATTTTCAGGTTTTGTTTTCATCATTTTCGTTAAAAAACTTAATTTTCACACGAATTATCTAGGTTTGAAAGGTTAGATAAAAAAAAATTCGAAAGGTTAGATAGATTAAAAACAACTCAAACTCCATAATTCAAATAGATGTGTGACTCATCGCATGGAAATAGCAATTGAACTCTTCAAGATGTGAACACGGACGAGGTTTGCAAAATTAAGAAGCAAAACAACCACGATATGAAGGACTTAAACTACTATGGAGGAACGGGGATATAGATTAGCACGAAAGTGGAGACGTGCGTCAAAATTGTTAAGTACTATGAGCATCATAAGTATATTTATAAGATAAGCTTTAATATGTCTACTGGGGTTTAGTATAATATGTACAAGGTTATACTTTACGTTATAATAGGAATTATAGTAACAATGGTAATGATGTCTCCCCGTTTGTAATGATTTCATCTTAGTTGGAGACATCATTTTAGGTATTCTAGGAGAGTCTATAGTCGATTTTTATTAGTATTATTGTATTTTCTTATTTCTTGTCTTGATTTGATGATTTATTATTTTTAGAGCATATTTGGTTTAATTGTTTGTTAAGTGTGAAGCTTTAAAAATATATAGTAATTAATTAGATGCCAAATCAATTCCAAGAGATAAAGGAAAGACGATAAAGATGGAAATTGGAGATAAAAGAAGAAAAAGATAAGTATGGAAAGATAAAGTTGTCAAGTAAATTTGAATTCCAGCAGTTACGTCCATAAAAGTGATCATAACTCAAAATTAGCTAGGAATTTGGAAGAATGGTCTGAAGTAAAGTTGTAGAGCTTTCTGAGACGATCAGTTTCGGTATAAAGAATGCGTCAATCGGAGCTGTATTGAAGGAGTTACGTCCAAAACAAAACATCAACAGTTTATTACCTTTTCTATATTCTCGGATTACGAATTAGAGTTGGGCTAGAATTCCAATTACTTGTCTCCTTAAACCCTTTAAGAGGGATTCACTCTTTTGGAATTAAACTTAAGAGAACTAAAAAACAAGTTAATCTATGGGCTAGAAAAAGGATCTTGAATAATAGGATTCTTATCAACTATACTCTAGCTCAGATGAAGAAGCTATTTAATGAACCATTCTCTAAAAATAATAAATTAGCTTTTGACAAGCTAAGTATAAATATGAAAATTCATTGGAAGAAGGAAGAGATATGGGGCTCTAAGATCTAGAAATCTCTAGTTGAAACTGGGAGATAAAAATACAAAATACTTTCAAGCTATTACTATAGTCAAGAGAACAAAAAATAGAATCTCAAAACTTAAGATTTAAGAATGGTAATGGTGAATGGATATCATAGGAGGAAGATATAAAAATGGAAATTACTTCATATTATAATAATATATTCTCTTTAGTTGGTACTAGGAATTATACTCATATTCTTAATTGTGTGAAAAAACCGGTGTCAGATGATATGAACCAACAACTCATTTAACCAATACTGATAGAGGATTAAAATAGGTTGTGTGGTCCCTTGGAAGTGATAAATATCTTGGGCCTGATGGCTTTGGAGGGTTGTTTTTTAAGAAATTTTGGAATGAAATTAAAGAGGATATGCTTGCGCTTATCTCTGACTTTGTGCAAAATAATACCTCTTTGGCTGATATAAACTGTACTATCATTGATCTCATTTCCAAATGTATAAATCCATATATGATCTCCTCTTTTAGACCAATTAGCTGTGCTAATTTTTTACACAAAATTATATCAAAAATCCTAGCAAACAGGCTTCAACCTTTGATGAGTTCAATTATCTTTGAGACACAAACTTGGTGTCTCCTGGTGTGTTCTAAAATAACACACCTAAAACAAGAAGACACGTACCGCAAGTGTACGTGTCGTCCAAGTGATATTCGGTAAACGGGATTTCGATCTCATGGACGGATTGGATGAGACTAAAGTGTTATGCAGCAAATGGAAATAGTTGTTTGAATGACAAGAAAATTAAATGAATAATATATTTGTTTGGGTTTTGATTATAACTAAAGACGTAAGAAATTAAATACTAAATTAATGCAATAATGAAAATGCAAATGAGTAAATAAAGAGATGGACGCAAGGAAGATAATAGTACTTGAGTCACGCAAGGGTTTCGCCTAAATAAACTTAATTAATGCTTCTTTTAAGGGTCGAATTGGTAATTAGTAATAGTCGGGATTCTAGGTTCTCCTAACCCTCGTTAGGATGGACTTAGGAGCTATTCTAGGGTATTACAAACCCCGTGAGGGCGATCATAAGCTACCTTTGAATGTCAAGTTCTCTACCCAATTGGCTATAAGGTTAACTAAGTCCGTCAGGATCAATAATTTCTACCTTACGTTTATTATCTATGTCTATAATTAAACTCCCGTCAAGGTGATCACTTTGCCACTTAAGTGAATAGCATAATTATAATATCCTATCTCTAATTGATCGGATTAAAAATAGTAAATAGTCTCACGATAATAATCAATATTGAATTGCCCAATTCAAATCAGAAAACATTAATCAAAGTAATTGGGGCTCAACCCATATAGCGATTCTCGAGTACTTAAAGTATTTAGCTCATAATTGAAATAAAAACTAACGAAATACAAATAAGAACATTCATTGTCAATTACAGAAAATAAATTAAGAACCTAATTATAGGATTGAAGTTTCTATTGTTGGAAGAATTGCTTCTCCAGCTTTAGCTTTTCTCTCCTTTTTGCTTCTCTGACTCTTTCCAAGCATTGCTCTCCTTTGTAAAATGAATTGTGTCTCTAAAAACTGAAGACTAAAGCCTTTTTTATAGTGAGAAAAACGTATTGGGCTTTTAAAAAGAAGGTATAGGTTAATTAGAATAAAAACCCAATCTATTTAATGAAATCCCATAACTGATGTATAGTTGTTACTAAAACAGCTGTAACTTTTGCGCCGGGACTCGGAATCACTTCGTTCAACTTGGAAAATCTTCCTGGCTTCAAGCTCTATCGTCCTCATTTTATGCTCCAAGGCCGAATCAGTGGCTAAGATGCTAAAAAACAGTGATTTGTGACAGCATTCGAGATTTCAGTCCCCACTAATTACTTCTTCGAATCAACTATTCTCGCCTTTGACTTCAACGCTCAATCCAAGACTTTAATTATCGTTTCTTCTCTTTGTCTTGGTACTCCATCAAATCATGGACCTAAGCACTTTAAACTAAAAACAAGCAAGTTAACGCATAAAATCTCTAAAACGTAAATAATCCAAATCCAAGGGAGGAAATCGCAATATAACCAAATAAGCTTAAAAGTCTAACAAATAAGTCAAGTAATCACCAAATTTGATGTCTCCTAAGGGCATATAATTAGAACAAAAAGGGAGACATCAAAACTGCATTTATACGAGGGAGATCCATATATGAAAACATCCTGATAGCTCAGGAAGTTAGTCACTTTTTGAAAAATAAAAGAACTTCTCAAAAGTACTATATGGCTATCAAAGCAGATATGAGCAAGGCATATGAAAATATAGAGTGGGACTTTTTTTACTTGATTTAATGAGAACTATGGGTTTTCATGAGAAATGGGTGGCTTGGATTTCAAATTGTGTTAGCACAATTACATATAAGATACAAATTAATGGAACTTTAGTTGATATATCAAATCCTAATAAAGGGTTGAGACAAGGAGATCCTTTATCTCCTTATTTATTCTGTATAGTTACTCAAGCTCTATCTAACTGGATTGATAATTTTGTGCAGAATGGATTACTAAAGGGGATTAAAATTGCGAGAGCATCACCTATGATCACTCACATATTATTTGCTGATGGTAGTCTCTTTTCTCTTTAGGCTAACGAATATAATGTTGATATGTTTAATTCTATTATTAATTGGTACTCTTTGGCTACAGGTCAGTGTATCAACTTGAATAAAAGTGGAGTGTTGTTTAGCTTTATACTCCAACTGAAATCAAAAACTTGTTGTCTAATCAACTTAGAACGAGAAAAATTAAATATTTGGGTAAATATCTTGGAATTCCATCAAGATGGGGTAAATCTAAGGTTAAATCACTTGAATGGTTAGTTGAGATGATATTGAAAAGAATGGAGAGGTGGGACACTAAGATGCTTTCAAAAAGTAGAAAGGAAGTGCTTGTTAAAGCTATTATAGGAGCAATTCCTAATTATATTATGTCTGTTTTTTTTTAATTCCTAAGAAACTCACAAATCACTTGACATCACTTATTTCAAATTTTTATGGAAAATGGATGTCACTAGATCAAGTGGCAAACTTTGATGAATTCAAAAGATGATGGTGGGATTGGCTTTAAGGATTTTCATACTTTGAATTTAGCTATCCTAGCATCTAATGCTTGGAAGATTTTCCTGTATGAAAATTCTCTTTTATTCAAAATTTTGAAAGGTAAATATTTCATTAATTCTACTTTTCTTGAAGCAAATGTGACTAAAACTGCTCATAGGGATGGAAGAGTCTCCTAGCAGGTAGAGATTGTTTCAAAAAAGGAAATTCTTTGGTCAGTTGGGGATGGTCAAACTATAAATATATGGAATGACATTTGGCTTCCAAAAGGGTTCTTACTTACAAAACCAACTGAGTGTCATTTAACATATGCGTCAGAACTTTTCTTTGAAGGAAAAAAGGAATGGAATACTTCTCTCATTTATGAGATTTTTTACCCTCAAACTACCGCTACTATTGGTGATCTATTTATTCCTTCATTATATTGTGGTGGTACTCCTTTTTGGGCTAGTTCACAAAGTGGAGATGTCACAGTAAAGGAATGTTATAAGCTCAGCAGAGATGTGAAAAACTAAAGGATAAAAAAGGTGTTGAATCATCTTTTAGTTTGGATGAGAAAGACTTGAAATTTTTATGCCAATGTAAGGTTATGCCTAAGATTAAAAATTTCACTTGGAAATGTACTAATAATGGTTTACCTACAAATGAAAATAGATATAAATGGAAATCAGTGGATAGTCCTAAATGTGATATTTGTGGAGGAAAAACTGAATCAGTTGAACATCTTCTTTTTAAATGTTCCTGGGCTAGGGCAGTTTGGTTAGCCTGTCCTTTAAGTTTTAACTCTCTTATTGAACCATATCCAGTTTATGAGACTTTGGTCAACCGAGAATAAGGACAAAAGTGAAAAATTGGGAGAAATGGATTTCTTTTTAGCTTGGTGTATTTAGAAGGGCAAAAATGAATATATTTTTAAAGGACTGGTTCCAGATCCTTTAATTACAATGCAGAAAGCTCTTATAGCCTATGATGAGTTTAGCAAAGCTACTGAGCATACTACTGGTGGTCCCTTGTGTGTTCTAAAAATAATGCAAATAAGGAAAAGAGAACCACAACTGCAAGTGTACAGTTGTCCCAAGTAATATATGTGATAAAACAGATTCGTTCTCAAGGACGGATTGGTTGACTTTAATGCTTATCAAGTAGTGGTTAATTGCACATGAAAGCAAGTAAATGATTTTAATATTGTTTGTTTTGGTTTTCTATAACTAAGACAATAATTTAAAAGACTAAATTAATGCAGATATTAAGCTAGACGCGAGAAAATAAAACAGCTAAACGCAAGGTATGAAAGGTAGTACTTGAGAGACGTTAGGATTTCACCCAACTCTATTCATTCCATGTTTTGTTTAAGGGACAAATTGGTAAATAGTAATGGTCGGGATTCGGGATTCTCCTTACCCCCGTCAGGGTGGACTAAGGAGTTATTCTTAGGTGCTACAATAGTCCACCTTCGAATGATCAAGTTCTTATTACCCAATAGGCCGTAGGATTAATTAAGCTCGTCAAAGTCATTAATTTCTATCCTACATTCATTAATTAGTTCCATACATAGACCCCCCCCCCCCCCCCCCCCCGCTAAGGTGATCCATTCGCCACTAAATGGAATAGCCTAAGTATTAAGTCCTATTATTGATTCGCGACTTCACTAATAGTCAATAAATACAAATTAAGGAAAAGTACTTATTACCCAATTTGATTTCAATTATTATAATCCCAAATTCAAACACATGAAATGAAATAGAATTGGGATTAACCCATTATGCATTCTCAAGCACTTTATAAGTTTAGCTCATACTAATACGAAAAACTAAGAAATTAGAGTAAAAAAGAATTCATAATTGTTTTACAGAATAAAATAGAAGAACCTAATTACGGAGTTGAATTGGATGAGAATTGGAGAGTTTGGAATTCTCCAGCTCTTGGCTTCATCTCTCCCTTGCTCTAGCTTCTTCTCTGGTGTACTGGCTTCTCTCTTTTCTTAAGCGTATGAATTGTTTGTTAAAAATAAGAGTCTAAAGCCTATTTATACAAGTAAATTCGGACTAGGGGTTTAATTTAAATTAAATGACATATTAGAAAAGCCCAAGTCCATAATTAAGCTCAAAATCCCGTAACTGATGCACCACCTCCACTAAATCAGCTCTAACCGGCTCGTTTTCAACTCGGAATGACTCCGTTCCAGTTGCTAAATTTTCGTAACTCAATAGGGAACAAATCATCTTCACAAGTAAGAGACTGAATCCACTCTTAGATGGCTCGAAATCAGCAATCATTATCAGCTTTCCAGATTTGCAGCTTGAATTTGTCAATTCTTTCAGGATATTTCTTCTTGCTTTGACTTCATTACACGATCTTTGACTTTATTCTTGGATTCCTCTCCTAGCTAGTTTTCAATACCTACAAACTTTTCACTCAAAACAAACCATATTACGCGCAAAAGCTTAATAAATGAAAAATACTAGAATTTAAAGAGGGAAATTGAATTATTGCATATTAACACCAAAAGTCTATCTAAATAGTCAAATAAACACAAAAAATGATGTCTCCCAAGGGTATAAAATTAGAACATTTAGGGAGACATCAACTACTGAGGCTAATTTTGATATAAATTCTGATATAAATTCTATTTTAACTCCTACATCAGTGTCCTTGAGTAATAATGAAGGACCTGAATAACTTTATAGGAAAAGTAACAATATTGCTTCTGTACCTAATTTGGATTGTAAATGGAAACCTCCTTGTGCTGGAAACTTTAAAATAAACAGTGATGCTTCGGTTAATATGTTAAATAACTTAGTTGCTTTTGCTTGTATCCTTAGGGACTCAACATGTACAATAATTGAAGGTTTTGCGAAAATTATCAAGGTTCACTTGGTTTTGGATGCAGAAGCTAGGGGAATTCAAGCAGCATGTGTTATGCCAGCTAAATTCAATCCTGGGACTGTAGAAATTGAGAACGATAATCTTGTATTAGTTAATCAGATCAACTCTTTTTGTAAAATTATGAGCTCCTCTAGGGTTTTGGTTAGGAACATTGTTTTATGTAAGGATAACTGTAATATTAAGGTCTCTTTTGTTAAGGATCCAAAAATAAAATAGCAGATTGGGTGGCCAAACAAAAGATTTTAGGCAAATTATTTGGCCTTTGGAGTGTTTTTCCACCATCCCAATTAGCTAGCTTACTTAGGAGTGACTTTGAACCGATGGGCATTGGCTGATTTTTACTTTTGATTGAATCTATGATATTTACTTTTCGACTAAAAAATGGGAGCAAACGCATGCATAATAATCAGATTCTCTCTATACTTCACTTCAGCATTATATATAGGGTTATTCATTTGAAACTTAACACTTTTAAAATAAAATCTGAGCTTTTGGAGTCTAGTTGTTTCAAATGGTTCATTTTATGCAGTAAGAATGTGTCTCTTTTGAGTATTATAGTCATCACACATTTTGTTATATTGCTACCCAAATCTTGTCTTCTTTTTTCATGTTATAAAACTTGTGTTCATAGCTATGATCGGAGTTATAGTATTATTGCTCTCTTTATGATGTCCAAATACGATAAGTACGCGTTACCTATTGTTCAACTTACTCCTAAGAATGAGAGGTCCCCTGGGGTTACTAGTCTTCATGTGAGGACGAGGGAGATTTCACCTACTAAGGAGGCATGCATGTTACATATTTCTGGTGGTTTTAGAAAGTATATTAAACAAAAGTGGTTAGTTCAAGGTAGTTTTAGATGTACTGAGATAAGGAAAAATATGTTTAAGCTTAAAATAGATAATAATAGCGAATTTGAGCAGGTTTGAAACATGAGGCCAGTCATGTTTTTAGGTCCTCGTGTTAGTTTCAAATTATGTCTGGAGTTACTTAAATTTCACGATATCACTTTGAACTACTCCTCAACATGGGTTAGAGTGAGTGGTTTGGCTTTCATGCAAAACTGTTGGACACTATTATCGCGTTATCTGAGAGTTTTACTGAGCTTGAGGAGGCAAATTTCCATGACGATGAGAAGATAATAGTTGAGATTATGAGGTTTTGTATCAGGTTGAATGGCAAAGAAGCTTTTCCTATTGGCGTGTACTTAAGGCGGGAGGATGGAGCAGGCTGGGTAACGTTTAAGTACAAGAATATATGGGTATTTCGCTATGCATGTGGTAAACCAGGGCATATGGTGGGTGATTGTAAAGATCTAGCTGACAAGCATCTTGAGGACTCCGATGAAGTCAGAAAAGTGATCTGGAGTGGTGATACTACTGTGAAGAACATTGTTGGGTGTCCCATATATGGGATAAGAAGGCGTATGAGGTACAGGTTTACACCCATTGTCCATGTAAAAGGAGAGAATGGAGGTGGTGGTCCTCCTAAGGATCTAGGAACCTCAGTGCCTCAAGTTAATGCTAAACAAGGTAATATGGGAGGCACTTACATAGGTGAATCTTCTAGAAACAATAAGGATAGGAGGATGAACGGGGGAAGAGGTTAAAGGTTAGGAGGAAATGTAGGTCCCGACTTCTGTGAAACAAGTCTACAAAATTAAATTATTCAATAAGCGAGAAAATTTCATTTGGAATGTAGGAATTGTGAAAAAGCGAAAGAAGATGACACTAGCAAAGGAGGGAACGGAGAAGTGATTAAACCGAGTGTTGGTTTGGTCAGTGATAAAGTAGGTTTGGGTTTACTTGTTACAGAACAAATACATACTAAGTTAATATCTAATAAAAAAAAAGGAGATGATAGGTTTAGTGTGAAAGAGACTACAATTATAGATAAAGATATAGGAGAAAAAGAGAAGTTTGAAGATTTAGGGAAGAAAGAAACGCTAAAAAATTTGTATGAAATACATAAGGCAATTTCAAGTAATTTTAAAAACCTTGAAATTTTAAAGATATAGAAAAAATCTAAATATTTACCCGCGATAAATATTGATCTTAGAAGTTCGAATTAATGAAAAATATTATTTTTTTTATTTTGAAAATTAGTTAGAAATTCTTGAAATTTATATTTATTATTTTATTTGACAAAAAGAACAAATTTTTAACAATGATAAATTTAAAAATTATAATCATTAAATTATTAATTACAATTTTTTTATGAATCAGGTACTCTTTTTTTTAAAAATTTAAAAAAAAATGGATCTAATTTTATTTTAATTTTGGGACAAGTTTGCTACTATGATAGTAAATTTGTCTCATCATCTTACTCTAAATCTTGTGAAAATCTCCATAAGCAAGTTTTTTATTGTTGGGTTTTCGTTGAATCTGTGTCTAACCTTTTTTACAAAAGCGTCGATTTGCCTATTAAACCTTCTCGGTAGATGCTAGAATGTTGTTAAGTCGATTTTTCGCTATTCTCTGAATTTTTTGGATGATCAGCTAAATTGTTCATCTTACAGCTGATATTTTTCTAATAAAATGGTTCGGATAGGGATGGGGATGGGGATGATGATATTGACGTTAGTTATGGTGGAATTCATGCGAGTATAGATGAAATATATTATTATTGATTTATTAAATTAGTATGTTTATTTGTTTATTTGTGTATTTAAATATTAAATGTATATATGGTATATTTTATGAACTATAATAGTGCAATCAATAAAGAAAGACACATATGTAAAAATGGTTCAGACTTTAGACTAGAAATTAGGAGGATCTAAAAGAAAAATAAGGATGCGTTAAAGAGATATATTTTGCCTAATTAGACGTATGTATATTTTGCCTTCCTCTCTTGACTCAAATTCAAACCCTTGAAAAGTTTAGACTTTGACCATACTTTTCTCCCCTCTCGTCTGGCTGCTTGAAAGGTTCTCTCTCTACTACTTGTCAAGCTATATTTTTTTTGTTATTATTTCCATCTACCTCTAATACTATTTTTCTTTTTTTTGTTCAAAGCTCTAATACTATTTTTTAAATTCTTCTCTGGACCCCTACTTTTTGAGGTTTATAATATTTTTCGCTTTATGAAGCCTTGGCGTTGGCGACAAACCTTTACAAACATCATGCCGAGGGTAAAAAGTATTGGATGATTTTTAATCCCCTAACATATATTTATAAAATTAATTTCCCAAAAAATATTTACAAGGTTAATCTAAGTGATCCTTTTAATTTTAAGTTTCTTTTTTGTTTTATGATTGTAATAACAAGTCCATTTGGACCACTAATTACTCCAGATCTCCTTAATCCAACTTTTTTATATTTCCATGTTTGCACAACACAAATTAAAAATAGGGTGATTTACCTATATAATCTACGGAGAATGGCTGATTGCCCATCAGGTCCAACCCACCTAAAATGACTGTCCTGCCCTTAGAACCTCATTAATTAGAATTTAGTTACCAAAACAATTTTTCCTGATTCTATGCAATTAGTCAAATTAGTAACCCATTAATTAGAATTTAGTTACCAAAACAAGTTCCCCTGATTTCATGCAATTAGTCAAAAATTAGTAACCCTCTAATTAGAATTTAGTTGCACAAATTGGGTAATAAAAATGGGGGTGGGTAATGTTTGTTTCTGTGATGGGTTGTCTTTAAAATATGGTAGTACACGGAACACTATTTTGATGGTGTGTTTGAGCAAAATGATGGGTTACGCTTTTTATCGAGTTAACAGTGGGTGGGTTACCTTTGTTATTTTGATGGTGTGTTTGAGCAAAATGATGGGTTACGCTTTTTGTCGAGTTAACAGGGGGTGGGTTACCTTTGTTATTTTGATGGTGTGTTTGAACAAAATGATAGGTTACGCTTTTTGTCGAGTTAACAGGGGGTGAGTTACCTTTGTTATTTTGATGGTTTGTGCGTTAAGAGTGATGGTGTATGTAAGTTACCTATGTCAAAACTCAACAAGTTTGAACAACTAAATATAAGCTCAAGATTCGTCAAATCAGTACTTCTTCGAAACCGCATTCAATCCGATTTGATTGGGGTTCGTGTTGTTGTTTAAGCATTTATCTATAAGACTTCGTTTGTAGATATCTTGGAAAAAAATCTGCAGCAATCCGCCATTCACGAACAGAAGAAGAACCATGAACAGATCGAGCACCATCGGATGCAGCAACAGTCTTTCCGGCGAGCATAAAAATGGATCACCACTGCAACAAAAGACCACCAACAACCTCACTGCGTCTTGCTTAATACACCACTGCAACGAAGGACCACCAGCGACAGTGAAGCTCATTCGACGGAGTTATTTTACAGTGCAGAAGGTGGAGAAGGGCGGCTTGGTTTCGGGTAGATTGGAAGAAATGGGTGTCCTCGTTGTCGGAGGGGGTGGAAGAGAAGAAATCAAATTGGATGTCATTAAGAGATATGCTACTTAAAAGGAATTAGTTAATTGCGATAATAATGGAAAATATTTTATAAATATGGAAAAGATCACATATTATATTTAGTAATAGGGGTATGGAAACGTTGGACTTTAGAAGGCAGAAATCCAGAGCAGGATTTGTTAGGGGTGGGTTATTGGGTCTAATGACTTTTTAAGCTAATAACTCTTAAAAATAATATCATCTTGCAATTTTATTTAAAGTTCAACGAACCAATTTATTAAACAATCATTGTCCTGGTTCGTTAAATAATATCATCTCGATTTTAATATCTAAATATTTAACGAGGCATTTTTGACGAATTATGGTGGAATAATTAGTAAAAGAGTATTTTGGATATTCTTATACACCCTTGTAATAGTTTATGACGAAAGGAGAAGGCATTTTTAAATGTAACGGTACTTAATCAGGACGATTTTTTTGTCTAACAGGCTAATTTAAAAATTTATTCGTCGTATTAAACACTTTATATGCATAGGTATTTAACCCAAAAGTCATTGCAAAAAAATTATTGTTTCATAAGGTTCGCACATGTAATCCAATAATAAACATTCACAAGTTGTAAAATAGATAAAAAAAAATACAACTTATTAAAAATTACGCGATCCATCAAAAAATTATAATCTATTAAAATAAGATAAAGTAATTTATCGATTATTTAAAATTTAAATTTGTTAAGAATAAGAGAAAATATTTTTTAATATTTTGAGCCATTAATTTTATATTTAATTCATATTAATTTTTTTTATAAAATATTGATTTCAATTTATACAAAACCTATGAGATATTTTTATCTTGACCGGATAGGAATTTGACTTAAATTTGTAACTTTTTTTTTTTATCAAAACTTAAATTTGTAACTTCATAACTTTACTTTACATGAAAATCATATGGATTAAACTTATCCTCTTCATCTATTTTTATTTGTCCTATTTTTTATAACACAAACATTAAAAGGACATTAAATATACTTCTTCTTTACTATATTACCCTTAGTCATTGAATAGAATGTCATTTTAATGCATCATTACTTTCAGCTAATTAACTAGAGGTGATATTCGAAATGTATTTAATTTCTTGATTTGATTAAAGATTTGTAACCAACCAATTCACGCTATGTCATCGGGTGACATTTGGGTGGTATGAATTTGGGTGGTATATATCATTATTCATTGGAAAAATAGGAGAAAAAATATCTTGATAATATAAAAGGGACAAATATTATTAAACACCTCTTTTTAGAAAGAAGAGCAAATAAAAATGAACGGAGAGAGTAGTTATGTTTTCCCATTTTTGTTCTTTTTAATGTAATTATGGGATTCGGATTCTCCTACTTTTCAACCCTCTACTTGTATATACACTATGATCTTCCCCATAAATCTTTATAGCCCCTCCCTCTATCTCTCTCCCTCTATCTCTCTCTCTCTCTCATTCATACGTAATGTGGTAGGATAAGTGTCACATGAAGCAAGACAAAATATAAGGAAGAAAACTTGAATGGTATACTTTGACAACATTTACAACCAAGGGGATCTCATGCAACAAAATTTAGCATCTAGTGACCCAAAAACAAAACCCATAGCTCATGGATTCAATTTTCCACCTTGGAGAACCAGAACGTGCCACCTTTCTCCAAGAAATAATGCAGACTTTTAATTTCACCTACATATGTCTTTGGTCATATTTGCAACACCCATCTGAGTAAGATTCACATTTTATTACATATATACCCCCATCAGGCATATAATAAAATAGTCTGCAATCTGCATTCACATTACATATATACACAATATTTTAATATAGTTGGTATTAATAATAATTAAACTCGTATCTATATGTAGCTGCTTAATCAACCTGCATGGTATCTACCACGAAAGAGCAAACCAACCAAGTTCATCGTCTGGAAGTCCTGCTAAGAGGCTTTTTGATTATTATCGACACCAAGGATTCAACATTGACAATGGGTATGATTTATTTTACCGAATTTATTTTATATACTACTTAAAATAGCTTAGTATAATTTAAATTTTCTGCATATACTCAGAAGCGTTCCAGGACTTGCTTTCAAGAATCTTATTCCTTACATGGAGCTGAATTTAACTCAACTTCAAAGATTGTCATTTATGGAGAAGCAAATGCAATTCTATCAGGAATCTGGGATCAAGGTTTGTCCTTATACTTTATAAACCAAATAAATGCAGATATAAAATTCATTTCTCTAAACCTCTCCAGTTCATTCTATAATTCTTGATATTTCCATGATAATTATAGTCTGCTGTTTTCATGGGGTGCAATGAAGGAGAAATCGAATTTGGTATCTCTAACGATAATCAGGTAATTTAAAAAGATATAATGTGTTTATTAAAAGGTTAAACAGTTAAAAGAGCTCATGTTATTATTTTGTACAGTTCGACGTAGAAATGGAGATGATGAAAATGTTTCCTCAAAATTTTTCACGACAACTAACACATGGAGAGATCCTCCAACCACCATTAATGGATCAAACTCGACCTTCTCCATCTTCATCATTATCTATCGATAGCACGGAATTTTCTCCATTATTATTCAACATTTCAAGCAATGCGTATATTCCAGAACCACTCTCAGCTCCACCACCACCACCATCGATACAAACAATCCAAGTTTCAAGCCAAAATTCAAATATTAATTTTCCTTATAAACAAAGTGAAGATGATGCGATTACACAAGCGATGATAGCTGTTATATCATCTTCTACTTCTTCTTCTGCAGCATCATCTTCGCCGCTTCAATTGGAATTAACTTTACCTCGAAATTATCAAACTCCCAAGAGAGTTCCAGCTTTCCAGCGCTATAGATCATCAAGAATTGCATTAGCGGCCAATACACGAAGGCCAAATATGTTTAGACGAGCTGTTTCATTTTACAGAAGGTTGAGTTCGATCCAACAACAAGAACAAGTACAAGGAAGTAGACCCACTAGTACTCAACTAAATCATATGATTTCAGAGAGAAAGAGACGTGAAAAGCTTAACGAAAGCTTTCAATCTTTGAGAACAATGCTTCCTCCTGGAACTAAGGTATGACACTAAACCAAACCAACTTAAGAATTAAGATTAATCATTATTCGCCCCTTCCCGAGAATAACACTTGGATTTTTATTTTTATTTTTCTTTTTATAGAAGGATAAAGCATCGGTGCTTGCAAATACAACAGAGTATTTAACTTCATTGAAAGCTCAAGTTGAAGAGCTTAGCAAGAAAAACAAAATATTGGAAGCGCGGATTTTGCCTCGAGAAGGTGCAATAGAACACGTGGCAGAGGCCTCAAATGAAAGGGTAGAAGTTTCCGTTACTCATGTTCCTAATCCTACAATAGCATCAACATCAACATCAATATCGGAAGCAAGAATAGTAGATTTGCAAGTTATAGTAAGAGGAGAATGTAGCATGTTAGATATGGTGATCTGCTTAATGGAATTCTTAAAACAGATAAAGAATGCAAGCGTAGTGTCCATTGATGCTATGGTGGAATCAAATTCAATTAATCGTATTGTGCTGAGACTGAGAATTGAGGTACATGTTCTAATTCAAAGGAATTATCCTTTAAATACTCAAACTAACGGCATATTTTAGTTTAGTAGAAATTTCATGTTTTCCCGATATTATTTTTTCTAGTTAATTGCACTCTATAGGTCTCCACATTAATTTTGTGTAGTTAATTATACTATTAATCTTTATTATACAAAATGACCTCTTTTATCATGAAAAACATAAGATTATCAAAATCTAACAATATAAAATTAAAAAAGATGAGGTAACCAAGTGAAGTGAAAATTTCAAACTTCATATAGATAAGTATAGAACTACTTCTTTTCTTTTCTTTTTTTAAAATGCCTCCTTATAGCTAAACATTTTGTTCCTTTTAGCTATTCCTTAATTTTCAATTTAATTAGGGCATGTTTTTGAAGTGCTAATTTTAAAGTTATAGACATTTTTATGATAAAATTAGAGTATTAATAAAAATTATCAACAATATCAAAAATATTTTTAAAATCTAAAATATGTTTTTATTAAAAACTACTTATCTAATGCTTCTCTTAAAAGTGATTTTTAAAGTTTAATTTTTAATAATAAAATACTTTAAAGACAATTGATTACAAATTAAAAATATATATGACGCCTAATATTTTATACTCTAAATACCCCTATACTTAACTTCTAATATTTTAATTTTTAGTTCTTTCTATATATATTAATTTCTTCTCCTTTCTCCTATCACCTTCCCGTCAACTATGTCCGGACCGATGTTTTTAAAATTCTTAACTAGTTTATATAATAAAAGTTGAGAAAAAATGTGTATTTAAATTTAATTTTAAATTTGCGTTATTCATATAAACTTTTGAATATTAATAATTAATTCAAAAATGAAAATACTGTTTTGAAATAGAGAATTACGTATCTTAATCGATCTTTCCTAGCGGAAAAGATATAGTTTAATCTAATTAGCACATTCCGTCCCAAAAAAAATTAGCAGACGCAACAAATTATATTCATTTGTCATAAGAACTAATTCTGGTAAACATATTGTGTCTTGTAGGAAGGTGAATGGGATGAATCATCTTTTCAAGAGGCTATTAAAAGAGTAGTCGAGGACTTGGCATAATGACTCATATAAATCTTACTTGTGCAGTTTTATTTGTCCACTATATTTCCAAGTCTATCTGTAATACAAAGTAGAAGTTTTTTTGTAGGAGTAAGGAGTCTATTTTTGACATATATATGCTCACAACGTATACATACAAAACGAGCAATACGTGCATGATGTGGTGAATGAAAGTTATATTTTGTTTTTCCCGGCAGCAAATTCTGATTTATCATGATTCTTATTCATACTATGAGTAGGTTGAATATACATGTAAATAGTAGTTATATTTTTGTTTAGATCAAAAGTTTGTAACTACAGTCATTAATTCAAAGCAATGATTTGAAGGCAAAATCGTTCACAGCCACCAAACTATTCTAGAGGGATTTGATTGATACAATTCGCAACCTCATCGCTTATTGTTGCCGTTGTTGACCAAAAATATGCACGCAATTAATACCCTTTTCTGAATACTTCACTTTACTTTTAGAGAATAGGAAAAGACATTGAATGATAATTAATAATAATTATAGTGATGTGATGTGATAAACTTTTATATGAATATAGATAGAGTAATGATACGAGAAAAATACAAACGAAAACATCAAAACCTCAAACTTTATACTTTAAGTAAAAGTTACAAAAAATTATTTTTTAAGACTATTTTTTAAATTATAATTGAGGTTTTTGACATTTTTATCCTTGCTCGTGATAGGTACAAACCTACCTCTGTATTTTACAGTCACTCTCTTTTTATTTACGGGGTTGTACCTATGGTCTCCTACAATCTATTTTTTGCATCACTAGTTCATTTTGGCTGTATCCATAATGAACAAAACACACAACTAAAAATCTACACAACCCCACAAAGAACAAAAGGCCAATCTGCACAACTGCCCCGCAACACAAATGGATTGCAATAACAACAAATGGAAATCAAAATTGTTATAACACTCAATTTATTGGAACAAAAATGAACAACAAGTCAAGGTACAAAACATCATCATTTACACAAAACATCAACCATCATCTTACAAAAATTGAAGCAGAAATTATAAAAAACCAAAAAAGAAAACAGAGAGGTCTTCATGGTGATGTACCCACGGCGTTGCCTTGGCCTGGACCCATGGATGGATGGGTTTCACGGGGCTGGACCCATGGTCGTAGTGGGCTTCAAAAGGCTGGACCCATGGTGGTGGTGGTGTAGAGCGGCTTGGGTTTTGGTGAGTAGATCTCAGAAGCTGTACCCACGAATTCATCTTGAGCACGATGGGGCTGAACCCATTACTCGTATTGCTCTTGACGGGGCTGTACCCACCAAGTATTTTGCTTGGATTGGACCCATGGTGGGCTGTACCGTGAAGGGAAGACGGTGATGGCAGAAGCTACACACGGCGGCGTGTTGGTGCCGTTTTTCCGTGTTTTTCATCTGACATGGGGTTCGATGTTCACATCGGGGAAGATCGTGATGAAGCGATGGTAAGCAGCGAAGAGGATAGGGGATCGATGTCGATGGTTGGGTTTAATAGAGCGGAGGCTTGAAGACGGGATCTGGATGTTGGTTACCGGAGTTTAGCCGCTGCTGTTTGTGGTGGTGGTGGTGGTGGTGGTGGTGCGAATCCGATGGTGATATTTGATGGTGGTGCGAATTTGAGGCGCTGGATGGTGAGCAGTCATCAGTGAGAAGGTGAGCAGTCATCGGTGGTGCTGACGGAGGCCATCGATGGTGATGATAGTGGGGATAGTGGGATGATGATGGTGGTTAATGGTACACGGTGGGGGTGGGGTGGGCGATGATGGTGGGGATGGTTCGTAAGAGAGAAGAGAGATGTGGGAGGGGAGGTGGGTGGCTTTTGGGTTTCCAGATCCATTATATGCTTTAGATATCTATTTTTGCTTTTTTATCAATAGGTAAAGGGGGAAGGAGGGTAAATTTGGGTTTTTTCTCTGTTTCGTAAGCCTGCTAACTACTACCTATGAGTGGGGGTTTAAATTATAAATTCAAATGGCTATACGTCTTATATTATAAATGCCCCTAATAATATATACCATTCAAAATCATATCATACAATTAGCACCCAATGATGTGGTATGAATTGATTGCCTATAAATCATTAATCTATTTATTTTCTTAATTTAATTAACAATTTATTACCAACCAATTCACGTCACGGTATTCGGTGGTATTTGGGTGGTATTTGAGTGGTATGATTTTGAATGGTATATATCATTACTCAGATAAATTACAGTTTAATATTAAAATATAATGTTTATCTTATTCTATATAAATATAAATCTATACTATGTAATTTACTTTTTATTATTAATAAAATTATATTTTTATACCAAATTCTTAGTATCACTTCTCCAACTTGATAAAGAAGACAAGATCATTTGGCCCCACAGAAAAAAAAGAGTACTTTACTAAGTCAGTGTATCACGCTATCATGGGTAAGGAGCTTCAAGCTAAAAGTAAAAAATCATCTACTCAATCTTATCAATCCTAAAATTTGAAATATCACTTGGAAATCAAACATCCATCTAAAATCTGGAATTTTGGTTGAAAGTGTATAAAGGAGTTAGATATTCCTACAAAGAAAAATCTCTTTACCAGGAATTGTGCAAGAACTTGTGAGTGGTGTAACCATCGAACACCTCATGTTCTCGTGCCCTTTAAGTTGTGCAATTTGGACATCATCAACAATGCAAATTACAGTTGATCCAAGCCAAAATAAAAACTTATGGATCATCAAATTTATCGATCGATATTCTAAAAATGGATGGGATATGAGAGTTATCACGACATACATCCTTTGTACTATGTGGAACATTTGTAAATAGAAGATTCAAATTCTTTTCAATGGAGTAAGATGGAACCCGGAGATTATCAATCAAAAGATGGGCAAAATGATTGTGGAGTTGTTTGGTGACATTGATAATACAGAGCAGCAAGGTAGTACCCAAAACCGTACAGAAGGAACAAGGCAACACATACATGTTCCTAGTGAGATAGACGAGAATGGGATTTGTTGGTTCAATGATGCATAGTTTGTTAAACCATTGGAAATTTCAAGAATTTTTTGTGTCATTGTTGATAAGCAAAGTATCATCTTACAAAACTTAACAAGGAAAATATGCATAAAATCTGTTATGGAAGGCGAAGCTTGGAATCTATTAGTTTAACTTAGAAGGTTTTAATACTAAAATATATCTAAGTCTTTTCAAGTTCTACTTGTTTAGTCTTAAGAGAATTAATCTCAATCTCTCTTAGACTTAAGTTATCTTAACCTTTCTTAATACATAATTTTTGCATCTTACAAACTCCTAGAATATCTTTAATGTCTCTTAGTAGAGATTGTATTATAGATTTAACTAAATCTTGTATTTAGGAGTCCTTAAATTTTAATTAGGCATAGATTAAATATAATCCTATTCACCCCTTTAGGATTCTACAAAGAATTTGGCCGGCGAATCATGCTTTTATATCTATTAATATGGCGGTTTAGTTGTACCAATAATATTTGAAGGAGATTAAAATAATATTTGAAGGAGATGACCCGTTGGTGGGCTCTGTCTGACTACAGGTCACATGTCTTAATGGGCTTCCAATACCTTCTTCTCCTGTACATTTGAAGCCTTGGTCGACATACCTGCTTTGGTTATTGTCGTGCTCACGTCGTCGTCGCCTTTTTTCGGACGAGGACGCTTCTCTTTAGGTTTCCCTTTTGAAATTCATTTCATCATTGCTGAAATTATGTAGAAAGAATGTTACACCATGATTAATACATGATCAATAACTGATGGGTGGGTTTAATGATGTCCAAATGCAGCAGATTTTAGTTTTCCTATGAAACTTGTTTTCTAAAAGCTGAAGACTTTACCTCTTCCCCTCTCCAGCGCGTGTGACAATAAAGGGGATTTTTGTCCCAATTTTATTGCTCATTTAATTAGACCCTTATTGGCAAAAATAATGGGTTGTGGGACCTCCCAGGAAGTGTTACTTCTTTTTTATATCATCACAGGCCTCAGGTTTAGATTATAAAACATCATTGGCCTCGGAGAGGGTTATATTATAAAAGGAAAATCAGGAGAATACCGAAAACTATATGAACAATATATAAGTGAAGGGAACAATGAGGCAAATACTATTGGCTATCAAAGAACTTGTTTTATAGCACAAATATGTATTGGAATTGATTACCAGAATTTCGCAATCATGTACTTTGTAATTCATCAAACGGTTTTGGCCGAGTTTACAAAATTCATGCCAAAAGTCTCTATCAAAAGTAGCAAGTTGAAGCGACTGTGGGCAATAGTTGTGAATTAGTAAATTCAGTGGCTAATGGATTTATTTATTTTTTGTCAAAAGAATCCTTCTATTAAGCATTACAACCAAGCATTTTAAGCATATGAACAAAGAAAGAAATTCACAAATAACTAAACCCTATCTTCGGTAATAAATATTCACCTAAAGCATTCATCATCATCATCATCTTGAATTAGTTATTCGAACTACATCAACAACTATAGGAAAGATCATAACTACAAACAAAAAGGTACAGTAACAAATCCTTCCATAATCAAATTTCTAATTTTTTGCATCATATATGCAAGTAACATGGCTATCTAAATTGAACAATTAAAAAGTTTAAAAATATGTTCTACACAGAGGCTAAGCACTTGTCGTGTATTATACGATTAGCCAAGAAAGGGAATTGCATCTAATAATGTCAGCAACTCTAATGAATCTTGTATAACATGTTAGATTTTAAAGTCGTAACAATATTAAGGATTAAATTCAAATTTCTTGTGAAATAGAGCCACCAGTTTTTAAATCTGTTACAATATATACTAAAATTTTACAACTAACAATAAAAATTACTTTAAAATCAATAATCCTTAATATAACTCACCATAGAACAACAATAATATTGATTGTTTGAAAGTATTTTCAAAATAAGAAATAAAATAAAACCTAAATCAATAAATTTGGGTATTTAATACAAAAGAATGAAGAAGATATGAATTTTTTAGTGTTTATCGATGGGAAATGCAAGATATCGACATTAACGTACCTAGGTCTGCACAAGAAAACTGCAAAACCGCAAAAAACCGACCCAACCCAACCCGCTAAAAACAAATCCACTTGATCCATGGTTTCGTATGGCCCTTAATTTTTTTTATGGTTTTGGACCGGGCCACGGATTTACTCCAGCCTAGTCCATGGTTAACCGACCCAACCCGCACATTAAGCCCAATTTTTTTTATATACCTACATATAAAAACGGTGGGACAAAATATCCCACCTCATTTTGTTCGTCCTCTGTACGCTACTTCAACTCACTCTTGTCTCTTACACGATAAAGGCTAAAAACCCTAGCCTTTATCTCTTCTCTCTTTGATATACTCTGCAACCATCCATCTTTCGTCGTCACCTCTATGCCTCATCTTGTACTCCACATAAATTATTTTGAGGGTTTTCAACTACCTTTGAGCTCCGCATTTAATGAGAGTGACTTCTCTCATGATGTTCACCTTCGATTTATGAGCTTACCATGGTTAATTGATTAATCTATGGTTAATACTATTTGGTATTTTTTGAAATGGTATAAAAGGTCGAGGTTAGGGTTTGTGTTCATCACAAACCCTTTTCAGGTTTGATTCTCTTCTCTCTCGTCTTTAATCTTGTTTAATTTCAATTCTTTTGTATTGAATTTGAAGAGCCAGTGTATTTCTAGGGTTTTTTTATATGTGTTTAATATTTTCAAAAAAATTGATTTTTTCTAGAAAGTTTGAAAGATTAAAGGTTTTTAATATATTGTATTAGCTTAGTAATAGGTTAATTGATTTTCGAAATACAATAGGTGTTAGATTAGTTGATTTTTGAATTATATTTTCTTCATTAACTTTGTATAATGATTATTATTTATAATTTACTAATGTATGTTTACTTGTTTGTGTTTTGTAGATTAGTGATAATGGATGATGAATCAGATCCATCACTGCTCTTACATTACATCCTACTCCAGGTGTTGATCAAACACTTGTTGGTAACTCTTCTGATCTATTTAACACTCGCCCCTCTAATACCAAACCCCATATCCCTAAAAAAACTAAGAAATAAACCTCTGGTTATTGGAAAAACTTTGAAATTATTATTTATGATGATGGTAGTATAAGATCAGTTCGCAAATATTGAGAACATTCTTATGCTACTAATTCTAGGAAGCATGGTACAACTAATATGAATAATCACATCAAGTTTAAGAGATGCCCTAAGTATCCCATTTAAGTTTTATCCTCCAATGGATGATGGTCAGGCTACTTTAAATTTTAAAAAAACAGACGAGGGAAAAAATGTAGTTAGTTGATGTCTCCTCATTTGTGATAGATTTATGTTAGGATGAGACATCATTTAGAAGTCTTTCTACTCGTTTTTCTTGAGAAATAGTGCACTTTCCTATTTTAAGTCTTGATTTAGTAAAATAATATTTTTAGAGCATATTAGGCTTAATTATTTATTTACTGTGAAGCTTTAAAGATAATTATGGAGATTAATTAGAGTCCAAGTCAAAGACTACTGGAAAGAGATGAGCATGGAAATTGGAGATAAGGAAACAAAAGCTAAAAACGTGGAAAAGGAAAAGCTGCCTTAATCCTGAATTTCTGCACCTACGACCACAAATCAGCTTATATCTCAAGATCGGTGTGGAATTTGGAGAAACGGTCAAGAGCAAAGTTGAAGATATTTCCGAGACGATAAATTTCGACGACTCATACGCGTCAAACGGATGAGTATTGAAGCTTCTAGGACCAAAAGAAAAACGGGTCTGATTTCATGTTTTAGGGTTACGAATTTGAGTTGGGTTTGGAGTCCACTACTTACCTTCTCCTTCAAGAAAACGAATTAGGTCTTCTAAACACCTATAAATACACTCTTATATCACTTGTAAATCATCCTTGCCTCATAGTAATTAGTTCTTAAGGTTTTATTCTTCCAAGTTATTGTAGAGAGCAAGATGATGTCTTTTATTATTTCTTTTAGTTTATTTCCTTCAAGTATGAACTAATTTCCCCATAGCTTGGGTTTTGCATCATGTATAATCTATGAATTCTAATTTCTTTCTAACTAAGTTTCTTTGAGAATTTTATGTTTTAATCTGATATTAGCTGCTTACCTTAATATTTGTTTATGTGTTTTGATTTAATGACTGTTTTCCTTGCTAGTGCACGAGTATAGGATTACCTTAATAGTAGATAGATGATCGCCTTAGCTGGGTGTCTAATTATTGAAACACCACATAACGTCTAGTGTCGATATTGGTCCTGACAACACTAATTCTAACTAGATAGTCATTAGGGTATAATTTAATCACTATCACCATGTATGGAAATTGATTGCTTAGGGCCCTAGTGGCGTAGGATAACCCTATTTGAACCAGCCTCGTGGTGTGTCCGTAGCCCCCTTAGTCGCTCTCAAGGTCTAAGGTATGGGAATTTTAGAATCCTGACTAAATATATAAGAGCTAATTATCTCCCTTATTAACTAGATTTGATAGAAAAAGTTAGAAGGATTAGTGCATACTAGCAAAACCTAAGCTATAATTCTCCTCTCATATTTCTTCGTATTTAATTTATTGTCTTTAATTTTCTTAGTTTAATTAGTTAATTTCGAATTTATTATCTATTTATTTTCTTGTCTTTTAATTAATTACTTCTTACTTGTTATTTCTACCCACTTGATTAACACACTAAGTCCCTGAGAACGAACTTTCTTATCATTAAAACTTGCATACGTCCTGTAATACTTGTAGTACTGTGCCTGTCTAGGGTGAGAGTGCGTTGTTTTCTGACTTATATTTATCTTATTTTTATTACACCCTAGGCGACACCATTAGTACTTATGGGATTTCTATTGAAGCTTGTATTAAAGCCCTAGCTGAAATGGTTATTATAGATGAATTAAGTTTTAGATTTGTGGAAGGCATTCGTTTTAAAAAAATTGTATTACAATGCAACCTAAATTAAAAACTATACCATCTAGAATGACAAGTACGAGAAAGTGTATGTCTATTTATGAAGAAGAAAAGTTTACGTTGAAATATGAATTGAATAATCAGACAATTAGTATGACCACAAATACTTGGACCTCTAATCAGAATTTGAATTACATATGTTTAACTGCCCATTATGTTGATTATGAGTGGAAACTAAATAAAAGAATCATATTTTTTGTAAAGTTGAGGATCATAAGGTTGAAACAATAAGTAGAAAAGTTGACTCCATTCTTATGGATTAAATATCAACTCATATCTTACTCTGACAGCTGATAATGTTTATTCAACACTATTACTATGAAGTATTTGGTTAAAGTTGCAGGTGAAATGGCTAAATTTTTTGTTGAACCATGAATTTATTTATGTAAGGTGTTTTGCTCACATTTTAAACCTCATTGTGAAAAATGGTATACCTGAGTTAGAGTCTTGTATTAAGAATATAAGAGAGTCTGTGAAATATGTGAGATCCTCCCCTTCCATATTTAGATCCTTTAAGAATGTTGTGGCTTTATGTGGTGTTGAATGCAAATCAAACTTGTGCCTTGATGTTACAGCTAGATGGAATTCTACATACAAAATGCTTGAATGTGCAGAAAAGATTAAAATTGTTTTTGCTAGAATGAAACTAGATGATACTCCATATACTTCTCACTTTAGAGAAGCCTCGAGCAATCCTTCTAACATTGTTGATTGGCAAAATACGAGGTGTTTTGTTGAGTTCCTGAGGTTGTTTTAAAACTCCACTAAGAAGTTTAGTGGTACTTTATTTGTTACAGCAAATCTATTCTTTGATGAGATAGTTAGAATTTGGGAAAAGATAGTTGAATTGTGTGATAGTGAGAATCCAATTCGTAATAAAATGGTTGGTGAGATGGGAAAAAATTAACAATTTTTGAGGAGTTAATAGTATCAACATCATACTATATGGCAGTTGATTTAGATCTAAGGAAAAAATAAAATATCTACAATGCTATTTCAGTTTTATGTATACTCCAATTGAATGTAATCATTTGCTAGTTAAGGTTAAAGATTCTTTTACAAGAATGTTCAAAGCTTTTGAAAAAACTGCTGGCTCCTTTACTAGTTCACTAGTGGTGAAGTGAGAAGCTATTCCTCAAGCTTTGTTGATTCTTCATGTGATCTTGGTGGTAGATTTCAGTCTTTTATGGCTGATAAACATCCTTCAAAAGGTTCAGAACTTGAAAGATAATTAAAGAAGATATAGAGGAGATGACTTCAACTTTTGATATTTTGAATTGGTGGATAAATCTCTGGAGGTTTAAAATCTTGTCCCAACTAGCCAAACATGTTTTGGCTATTCCAGTTTCAACTATGGCATATGAATCAGCCCTTAGCACTAGTGGGTGAGTGCTTGATCAGTTTAGAAGCTCTTTGGCCCTCAAACTGTTGAAACTTTAATATGTACTTAAAATTGGCTCAGATTTTCTCTTCCAATTAATCTAAGTACATCAAAATAACTTGTGAAAGACTTGGAAGCTGAATTGGGTAACTTTTTAGTATTTAACTGATTTTTCACTATAATTTGCGAGTCTATATTAATAATTACTATCTAACTTGAAGTTTCTTCTACTTTCTTATGTAGGTTATTATGGCTTGGATGAATCAAGTATGAGTGAGACTCCTTAATCCACACTAAAGATTCAATCAGTTAGTCAATAACCTTATGTAAGTTAATTTTCAGTTTTATAAACTAGTAAAAGTTTATCTTATATGTAATATGTTTAAATTTTGTTTGAAGAATCATTTTAGAATATATTTGTGTGAATCTGGAACCATCCCAAAACCAACCCAACTCGCAAACCCGATTTTGAAACCACCAAACACAACCCGCGCAAAACCAAACCATAACCATTTCTAAGTAGTGGATTGGTTTTTTATTTTCAAAAACCTAAACCCGCAAATATAGGTTGGTTCCCTCTTAGGGGTCAATGGGTCGATTACCCGACCCGTGTGCACCCCTTAAACGTAACACCAAACATATATAGGCTCACAATCTGAAACAAACCAACAAACCGACAACCCAAAACAAAGTACTCATCACGAACAAAGATATCACGGCCAAAAAAAATCAAAACTAGATATTTTAACTCTTGAAGGGTGATGATTTGATTGAGAGTTAAGACCATATGGTAGCAGATAAGGTAAAAGTGCATAGTAAGGTTTCGGCTTTTAAAGATGTCAAGAGAGTAAATATTCGAGAAGTCAAAAGAAAAAATAGATTATATTTTCTGATTTTTAACGTTAATATATACTATTATATATATATATATTATATTTAATTTTAATATGCTATATATAGTACCTGAGTTGTTCGGTTTGGGTTGAACTAACTCAAAATATAAGGTAACCTACTGGTAAATAATTTGGGCCAACAAATAAAGGTATGCCTAATTATATTTTAAATCAAGGTAACTTTACTTATAATATTGGATCGATTTAGATAATTAGAGGACCGGTTTTTACTTAAACTAATTTTTTGCTCAGCCCCTGTGCATATATTAACGAGAGAAAATACCATACAATCCAAAACAGAAGTTTCTAAAAGTCTTGAGCTTATCCCCCCTATTCCTTAACCATGTCTTGGTCAATTTCTTTATAATATAGATCCGGGAACTTATCAACTTCCATGTTAATTCTAGTCAACTTTTCATTAATTACTGTACACAAAAGGATTCAGCTCATAATGTAAGTGGACCACAAAAGTACAAATGAATTAAAGTTTTGTAAAAAGTAAGAGATTCTCACTTTGTTGCGATTTCGGATGGCAAAGGAATTGGATCATATATGCCCTACTGAAGTTGGCATGCAGTTTGACAAAAAATTCTTTTCCTTTTTTCCAACCGAATTCAGTTTAAATTAAGATTTTACCGCTTTTTTTACACGAAAAAATTAGCTATTAAAAGTTTTTTGTAATATACACTAAAAAAATTATCTTTAGTGGCAAAAATTTTAATACTAAAATTTTTAAATTTGTCGTTAATAGCCACTATTTGTTCGTCCCTATAAGTTCGTCTCTAAAGATACTTTTAGTAGCAAATTATTTGTTTTTGCCTCTATTGATTTTATCTTTAGCGGTAAATATTGCTGCTAAAAATGTAATTAGAGACCATTTTGGTGTTTAAAAATATCATTAGAGGCTATTTTTAGTGTTGTCGCAATAACCTCGTCCCTAATGATACTATTTCTTGTAGTGATATACGTTTTACATTGTAAAAAAAGAAAAACTATTAAAAAAAAGTATTTTCTTTGTCCTAAAAATAATATCATTTTCATAAAAAACTTAATAATTATATACACCATTACAAATTTACCCCTCATAAAATGTCTTAATATTTTAAATATGTATTAGAAATATAATTTTTAATTTTTTTAATAAGCATAATAATAGACTAAGTTAGAAAAAGTATCTTGATATCTTAAGTGGCCAATATTTTTGATACACCATATTTAGTAAGTTGTACATTATTTTTGGGACGGAGGGAGTACAACATTATATTCTCGGTACTTACAAAAAGTATGAATTGAGAAATAAAGGATTTGAATCATCTTTTGAATATAAGTAATTTAATTCTAATTTACCTAAAGATATGAGATTTTTACCCACAAGTCTTAAAGACAGCCCCATATGCTCTTTTCTTACCTTATACCTTCTATTTTTACTAAACATCTCAAATAAAATTTTACTCTATAATCCAAAAATCCAATTACATTTTTACTATTTTTAGAATTTTATTTCTTATATATACTATTTCTTTTATTTCTAGACCCTAAAACAATTACATTCTCTCACTTCACCTCTCATTTTCATGTCGTCTCTCTCTCTCTCTCTCTCTCTCTCTCTCTCTCCTATCTCTGTTATCTTTCTATTTTCACTTTTTTATTCTCTTGCAAAAGTGAATACGCTCCATCATTTCGAATCTTGAAGCATAGATCCAGGGATGAAGATGAGCTGATGTCTCAGATTTCCGAGATGGCTGAATTCCGTTCGTTCGAAGGTGTTTCCGGCAGCCTTCTTTAATATCGTTTGTGGCTATTTTCGGCATTCATGGCTGCAAACCTTCTCCACCGTGAAGAAAAGAGGTCCGAGCATGGTTGTTGCGCTTCGAGATGGTTCACTTCAACACGTATAGTAGAGCCGCCACTCTTCGATGCTCGCAAAGCTCTGGTGGTTCCATGGAGATCTATTTGCTGGAGAGCCGTCGAGTTCTGAGCTTGCCGTTCGAGGAAGTAGTGAAGAGTTTTGAGCTAAAAAATGGATCTCTGAGTTCTGAGCTCCTATCTATTCGCTTCTATGGAGTAGATCTACTCCCGCGATGCAGCAGTCATGGTCACTGACGAGGTTATGTCGAAAGCTTGGTTCGCTAGAGGAAGCCATGGCCGTTGGAAAAGAGCTTCTATTCGCAGTGTTAGTCACAGAAGTTTGTTAATGAGTAGCCTTGGTCGTTCAATACATTTTCATTTTGCTATGACGCTTACTCAGTTTTCTTTCCTTTTTCTTTTTTCCTTGTTCGAACAATCTAGCTAGGAATTAGTTTGATTTATTTTTATTTAGTACTCAAATCATTAATGTGTATTTTGGTTTTCTTGTAGTTTTTTTGTTCGAAAGTTAGCTGAGATTGGAAAAAAAGAAATTAGCTGATTTTTATTTTTTGGTTGAAATAGTTGTAATACTGAGTATTTTTTGAAACTTTAATAAATATAATTTTATGAATCTTACGTTGTGTTTTTTATTGAGTACTCAGTATTTTTATTGAGTACTCCATAAATTTGAATATTATTCAGTGAAATCACTGAGTACCCAATGTTTTTTCATGGTGTACTCATCAAATTTTCCAATACTCCGTATTTTATTCTGATACTCTGTATTTTAATCCTGATACTCAGCGTTTCAATTTTGATACTCCGTATTTTTTTCTGATAATCTGTATTTTTCTGATACTCTAAGGGTTGCGCTGGTGGTGGTCGGTGATGGTGGCCGGAATTGAAATCGGCGAAGGTCGGTGGTGGTGGTCGGAATTGAACAGTGTCAATACTCAATAAGTTGATACTCATTGAATTTAAAATCCTATCACTTGTGTTTTGTCTTTTAGCAATTTCGGTTTTATATGAAAGTATATTTTAGTATTTGGTTATATTAGAAGTCCCTTGGGAGAAATAAGATTTCCGCCATTCCCCATAGAAAAATAATCTAGTCTCCAAAACCTTATGTATCATTCATCCTAAATATATATATATAAAGTGCATATTTCGTGTAAAATTAGTCATGCGCAAGGTGGCTTAGATCATCCATGTATAAAAAAAAACTCAAATTCTTTTTTTGATAATACATTCATTTTTTCACATATATATAAGAAAAAATAATTGGTAGTATCATATTAAAGCCAAAATTTTGTAACATTTTACTTTTTATATGAGTATATGAAAATGTTTAAAAATAAATTTAAAGTTTTTTAGAAAAATTAATAAAGACCAGAACAATATATAAGTGCAGAAATATAAGAATATACATTATATATCGTTGTTCATCAATAAAAGGTAATTCAAGTTGGAGTCTGATGAAAATAGCTTTTCGGTGTCGCCTAGGGTGTGATAAAAATATGATAAATGAATACGGAAAACAATGCACTAATCACCCTAGACTAGCACGGTACTGCAAGTATTACAAGATGTATGCAAGTTTTAATGATAAGAAGATTCGTTCCTCAAGAACTTAAATGTGTTAACATATGGGTAAATAAATCAGAGTAGCAATTAATAATTAAAAAGACTAAAAAATATATATGATTGATGGAGAGAGTAATGATTGGACTAAATAAAATAAAAGGCAATAAATTAAATATGAGAAAAAAAAGATGAGAAAATATAGTTCAGGTTTTGTTCGTATGCACTAATCTTTCTACTTTATTAGTAGAGAATTTTATTAGTGGAGAATGTAAAAATCTCTTTCCTTGATAATAAAGTTATATTTAAAAAATTGAAAACAAAACATATGTTTTCAATATTATGAGAAATAAAAAGAAAAGACAATCTATATTCATGAACCAAAGGAATAGATTCATTCTAAATGCACCATTATTCTCTAAATCTTTGTGGATCCTACTTGTAGATTGTGGATATTCTTACTCTTTTTCAAAGAAAAATCTTCTCCCGAAAGTCCTAAGTGCTTAGAGCTAACTACTTGTGGATTGTGGAAACTCTCTTATTTCAAAGAAAAATCTCCTCCACAAAGTCCTAAACCATGCTTTCCAATTCGCATGCATAACTCGTATCATGGTGGAATGCATGTGAGTCCCATTCACACACCTCATCAGAAATGGAATGAGAAAGAGTAGTAATTAACTAAGCAAGATAGGATGGTTCCGAGAAGCGATAACAGAGCAGAAAAAGCAATACCACCAATTGTTAGGCATATGGGAAACAAGGAAACCTCCAGGAAATATACTTAAATTTTATGACAACTGCTTGGAAGTCTCTTTCAAGATTTGCTGTTTATAGAAAAATAAAGATGAAGAATTTTTTGAATGGTAGGAATATGTCAACGTCTGTCACTATACAAGAATGTTTATTTACTTTTTATGTAGCGGCATTCTTCTTTCTTAATTAATATGTTTTGCAAGACATTTCATCTGGTATATACACTATATGTACTCTTCTAAGTACTGATTTTTCTACCAAGACATTTCAGCGAATACGAATTACTCATATGACTTTCTTTATGTGAAAGCTACTCCTATAACATACAATTTGGACATATTACTTGTATAATATATTTTCTATCAAGAACTAATTCATTTCTCCAATTAAATAACTAAATGTCAAAGAAAATTGGAGTCTGTGGGGCAACATGTTCAGGCCTATAGTTTGATTAATAATACGTTTTGTGACTATGACCGTGATAATATGAGTGAAAGGAGCAATCTGGCGCAAGTGTAAGTCCCGGAAAATAGACAGCTTAATAAGCATAAGAGAGAATTAGAAATGAGGCTCTAGGAGTTAGGATGCACTTATATGTATATGCAATACTAGTATGTGAGAAAAAAGATAAATAATTCCACATGTCCCATGCTACTCTGCTTTTTTTTCTTTTAGTTCTATAATGCTACTCTGCTCAAAGTGTAATCTTGCGGCTTGTATAAATAGATAGGAATACTTCAAAGGGAGCTATATAAGTTTAAGAATAATTAGCATGACAAATTTCAGAGTCAAGAACTAAGAATCATAAAAATGAAAAATAGTAAATTTCCTCAGAAGACCTTATTATTGGGAGGAAATTGTATTTTGAGGCCCAAAATCTCAAAACGTTTTGATTAAAATCCTATTTGAAAAAACTTATTTTTTAAATCCTAATTCTTAACTTGCTGGATTGGAAATTTCCTATTTTACCCCTCTTCGTTATTCGTTATGGGTACGGACCCGACTGATTACTACGAGCTACACTTTTAACGTGATGGGTACAGACCCAATAAATTTTTGCAATGCTTTTTTAGTCTCTTTTATTAAGTCCAAAGATATGGGCCAGACCCATATCTTTCAATTTTTTGTTTTATTAAGTCATTAAGTGTAATTTATAGGTATATGGGTTGTACCCACTAGTATTAAAATATACAACTTGGGGCTGGCCCAATAACAAAGCTGTACCCAACATGAACAGAAAAGTTAATCACAGACAAATTTTATCATGTATGGGCTGTACCCATATTGAATAAATAACTACACCAAATTTTTATACCATAACGGGCCAGCCCAGCAACTACATGGGTCTGGACCCAATACAATAAAAACAAGAACACTTAGCCCATTACGAATTAAATTGGGCTGGCCCCAATACAATAAAAACAAGAACACTTAGCCCATTACGAATTAAATTAAAAAAAGTAAAAGAAAAATAAGAACGGTGCTGGTTGAATGGGATTCTCGCGTCGGTGGTGGTGGCTGATCTGGGAACAGGATCGGATTTCGAATCTCGGCGGCGCTGCATCGGCGGTGGGAAGGTCGCGTGAGAGTCAAAGGTCACCCGTCGTGAATATATTCGATCATGTTGAAGATGGGCCTAAAGAAGCAAGCAAATTAAGTATGTGGTTGTTTTGCGATACCAAATAGTCTATGTTACGCCGACTATTTTACCCTACCTTTACCTTAGATCTCAACCCGTACTCACCCCAGTTATTTGTAGCCTCCCAGAACACCATTTTCTCATTTTCTTTTTTTTACGTGGGTGATCAAGGCTTGTTTGCGCGCACCACGACTAATATCACGGGATATACATGTCTCCCCATGCATATTCTCAAGTAAATTCAGAACTAAGATACCCATGTTCAGGGAGGAGGTTCGAATTTTGTACCTCTTATTTTATACCCGTTAGAGAAAAGATTCAAACCATTTACCTTTCTTTAAATGTCGAAAAAATAGCAAGGTCCTCATATTGAAAGACAAAAGTTGTGAGGTGCATGCACAAGGAGAATACTTCTCTTTCAAAGGCCTCTCATCAAGTACTAAGACGCGAAACCAAAATAAATTACAGTTTACACTACAACAGAAAATTACCACATATTAAGAGATCATATTTCACTGATTGATACTTTTCAAAATCTTAAATAATTTAACACCAAATCAATCAAGAATAAAGAAAACAAAACAAAACAAAACTGTTAGCTAATTCCAGTTCCTGAATTATACAATCATATAAAATTAATTACATGATCACACAATTGTAAGACAGCTTAAAAGCTGAATATCAGATATTACAATAGTTTCACAAATTAAAAAAAAAGGGTGTCGCTCATCATTTGCATTCGGAACTTAAAATTACGATCCTACAAGATCCAATTTATATACATACACATAGTAACTTACAAAACCGTAGTAAAAACAACAATGCAAGATCCATAAAGAAAAAAGAATTGACCAATCAAGTCTTTCATGCCCCAACAGCAGTTACAAGTTCCTCATCTACAGGATCAGACGAAACTATCTTTTCTTCAACATCAATATCCTCCTTTTCCTTGTACAGCTCAGCATAAAGCTTTTCCCTTAACTTCACAGTAAGTTCTTCCTTAACATTCCCATTCGCAATCAAGTGTCGTTTAATCGCATCTTTGCCATGAAATGTCTGATTATTCATACTATAATACGCACCTCCACCTTTAGTAATAAACTTATGTTTAAGTCCTAGATCTATAAGCTCTGATTCACGTGAAATCCCTTTCCCAAACTCTAATTCAAATTGTGCAACTCTAAAAGGAGGAGCATGTTTGTTCTTCACAATCTTCACATTTACTTGATTCCCTATAATCTCTTCACCTTTCTTCACAAACGCTATTCTTCTTATGTTTAATCTCACTGACGCGTAAAATTTCAACGCATTTCCACCACATGTTACTTCCGTGGGCCCACCAAAACCTCCAAAAGTCGATAGCTTTGCCCTCACCTACATATATATAATGTTAGATATAACTTCTCAAATGTAGTACAATTGAGCGAGTATATATACCTGATTAATGAAAATTAAGACGGTTTGTGATAAAGATAAAGAATGGCTTAATTTTCGTAAAGCTTGACTCATAAGTCTAGCTTGCATAGCCATATGAGCATCTCCCATTTCACCATCAAGTTCACCTTTCGGTACAAGTGCAGCTACCTATTAATTCATACACAATCTATAACTAAAGAGTATAAGAAAAAAAAAAAACTCATGTGGGACCCGAATAGGTGAATATTACTTACACTATCAACAACTACTACATCAACGGACCCACTTCTGATTAACGTATCCACAAGACTTAAAGCTTGTTCACCAGAATCAGGTTGAGAGAGAAGCAAATTTCCGATATTAACCCCGATAGCCTCAGCTAGACTCGGATCAAGAGCATGCTCAGCATCAACAAAAACACACGTACCTGGAAAAGACATACATATTACTTATATAAGATTAGTAAATCAAGTGTCTAATGCAACTAATAAGTACCTCCTTGTTTTTGAGATTCAGCTATAACATGTAAAGCAAGAGTTGTTTTTCCAGAAGCTTCGGGACCATATATCTCTGTTACACGTCCCTACATAGATTCAACAAAGGTAATATGTGATAATTATAGGGATCAAGAAGGTGAAAAGGATTTGACTATTCTAACCTTTGGAAGACCTCCGATTCCTAGAGCAAGGTCTAAAGAAAAAGATCCAGTAGGTATAACTGGAACTTTGTGTGAAACAGATCGACCGAGCCACATTATAGATCCCTTTCCAAAAGAGTCAATGATTTGGTCAAGTGCTAGCTGAAGAGCTATATCTTTTTTAGATAAATTCTCTTTTTCTGAGTCACTCCCATCAGACTTTGATTTCTTTTTAACTTCAATTTAGCCATGAAATGATATAATTTAGCTCATTTTCAAGTCAAAAAACAGTGTGCTAACAATAAATATGAACATATACATACATATGTTTGGAGATGAATCACATATATAACATTTCATTATTGACGTTGTAAGATAACGCAACATATATGTGGACATCCCAATGCTTCAAAAGGAGCAAATATACCCATGTTATACTGATACATAAACTTTAAATTCAACAAAGGGTATATTTGCTGTTTTCCAAATAGCACTGGAATATTTTCTATTTTGGGGATAACACTGATAAATGCTATTAACCTTTCTTTTGAAACCCCATTTTTTTCAATTAAGTTCTGGATTTATAATAAAATGGAAGATTCATGACTAAGAAACATCCATGGTAATTAGAATCTAAAGTTTCAAATGCAAATTTAAATTAATTTATCTTCAATCGTACATAAGAAATCAAGTATCAACTACACTAGAATGATAGAAGCAAATGAAAGTTGCACTACGAATTGGAGTACCTTTTGAAGAAAAATAAGACACCTGAGTGGATGCTCTTAATAACCCTTTGTGAAAACCCTGAAAAAAAAGATACAAACTATTATGCATATACATATACATGTTATATGACATTTTCTTTAGCAAGATACCTATGAATAGTTTTAAGGGACTGTAAATTAAATAAAAAAGTAAAATAAGAACCTGAGGATGAAGCGGCGGGAATAAGAAGCGCTTTAGAGAAGAAACGTTTTGAAAAAGCCTCGCCATTTTTTAAACTGAAAAAAGGTTTTTTCGCTACTACAGCTCAAAACCCCCTTTCACAGTGAGTGAGAGACCAAAATGAAAAAAAGAAGGTGAAGGGAAGGGTTTATGTTTCCCTCCTTTTCCAAGTCTTTCTTTGCGGAAATGTGTCCACGCTGGAGCAGCAACAAGAAAAAATAATACTAAAATTACATTAAACTCCAAAGAGTAGAATCTATTTTTGAATTTATTTTTATTTTTACCTTAAAGCGATTTTTAATGAACAAAAGGACCAATATGGATATCATCTTAAATTATCAATTAAATTTTTTATTTTAACTTTAATACATTAAAAAAATTTGATCCAAATAAGCATATGTATAATTTCCAAATAAGCTCCAAATAAGCATATGGTTGAAATATATACGAAAGGAGGATGGCAAAAGGAGGTTGTAATTTCCTACATCTTGCTGATGTTGTGGAATTTTTGGAAAGCAAAAATGAAAAGTCGGCATAATAATTCAGATATTGATCCAGACATAGTGATTCAACTTACTAATTCTCAAATCCAGGAACACTTTGGTCCAAACTGGTTCAACAGTGAACATTCAAATCTCGAAAATATCATGACGCCAATCTCTGGGAGTACGAGTCTGGACTGTACCACAACGCTCACATTTACTTGTGACGCGTCCTTTACACAAGCACATCTCCCCACGGGGATTGGAATTCTGCAAATAAATAAAGACGACGGATCAAGGGTAAAGTATATGACAACGGCCAACTGTAATACCAGCGTTGAAGGGGAAGCTCTGGCCGTTATTAAGGCATTGGAAATTGGACAACAATGGCCACAACGAGAGAAAACTTTTCTCTCAGATAACCTTGACTTGATTCAGGGTATTCAGCAAGTGTCGGCAGCTAGATGGGATCTTCGACCTTTCATCAGACGTATTCATAAACTAGTTGGGGAATCGGGCCCAGTTTTCTTCAAACACATTCCCCGCAGGTTTAATGCAGGTGCTGATCATCTAGCAAAAGCAGCCAGGCACAGGGCAACTGACGGATATTTGTCTCTTGACGTTTTCACTGACAGGTTCTTGAAACTAGGCATTGGTTAATTTTATGGTTCCGATATCTTTTGTAATATATGTACCCGTCCAAAAAAAATAAAAAATAAGCATATGTATAAATGTCTATTTGGGATTGATTATTTTAGAAGTAAAACTGCTTTTTAATTAAAATTAAAATATATGAAAAAAATATTAAAATATATTTTGATATCTAAAATTAATTTAATTGATTATTTTATTAATTAGATATCCAATGTTTTTCCGCAAAGTAATTTTAAAAGCCTTGAGTCTACTTTTTGGATCCAAAATTATTTCAAAGTGATTATTATAAAAATTAATTTCACACCGGCTCTAAGAATTTTTTATCACTAAATTAACGACCGATTTTGTATCACTTTAATTTTATACCTTCCAATCACAAAATTGATAAACAAAATAATTAATTAAAAAAATTATATGATCCGACAAATTAAAATTCACCTAAAAATGTGATTTGGATGAATAACTATCAGTACTCAAAAAGATAATTCTCAACACCTTTTTTTTTAGTAATGTTGGGTATCATCCAAAAAGGCATCACCTAAGTCATGATGTGGCGTTTAGGTAGTCCAATCATGGAGAAGAGAAAAAAAAAAGTAAATATGAAAAGAGAAAATCCATGATTGAACCACCTAACCACAATATCGTGGGTGATTTTTAGGTGATACCTTTTCGGAAAATACCTAACATTACTCTTTTTTTTTAATCATTTGACGGGATTACACTTTTACTCATCCTATTAAATCATAAAAATGCATTTTCAACTTCTTTAGTCTATCTCAACTTCAAAGGTCCTATATTATGTAAAATATATGCACGAACCGAAGAAGATAATGATATTATTATGATTTTTTGCTATTCAAATTAATGTTTGGTGATGGTGATTGGATGGAAACGGTAGGCTTGGTTAATGGTGGTGATGATGCGTTTTGGTATTGATTAGGGTGATCAGGTTGGTGGTTGGTGACTTCGCGTTTGGAGTGGTATGAATAAGGAGAAAATGGGTAAAACCGTAAAAGAAAAAGAAGGATGAAAATTTATCTAAAAAATGTGAATTAATAAGTTTTGGGATTTTTTTTGTAAGAAATAAAAGAGCTAATAGGGGTTGGGTGAGGTTATGGTAAAATGGGGTGGGTTGGGCGGGGTAGGATTTGAAAAGAAATATATAAATAAATAAAACAGACAAAGATTAAAATCGGAGCAAATCAAAAGGTAACAATTTAAAAATGCAAAAAAAATCCTTGATTTCCATCAATAAATGGACGGAACAGAAACGTTTTCCAAAAAAAGATTTGGAAGATTTTGTTTGGTCATTCACACCAATAGCTATTTCAGCTTATGAGACAAGTCTATGAGTCCCCAACGTGAGTTTTAGATCAAAGCTCAATTCGGAGCTTTGGAACCAAGAGCTCTGAGGGGCAATTGATTCCAACGCAGGAAAACCAATAACATAGGGCTTAAAAAACAATAAACTAAACATGCCAAACAATAACCCAAGTAAAATATAGGTACTATATTTCATTGTCTAAATTGGCACAACATTTGCAACAAATACTTTGACCATACCAAACTAACAATGACCGACAAACCAACCAAACAACTACAAAAGAATGTAAATTAAAAGCAGACATAGAAACAACATAATAAGAATCTCTTTATATTACTCAGACACATTAAAATCCAACACACCACTCAAAACTGATCAGATCACCCCACACCAATTACTGTTGCTTACATTCCGGAGGCCTCTCACCCTGTGGACCCTCTCCTCCTGCAGGTGCTTTTACACTCTTCTACAATCACATACAACAAACCAAAATAAGTCCAAGGAGAAAAAATAAACAAAAAAATGCAAATAAAAAATAATTAATACCTTGTGTGAAACAGCAGACTTCTTTTTGTTCTTGCTTACATCATCATCCTCATCATCTTCATCATCATCATCATCATCGTCTTCCTCATCCTCTTCATCTTCCTCGTCCTCATCATCATCCTCGTCGTCATCGTCCTCGTCCTCGTCAATCTCTTCATCATCTTCAATGTCGCCGTACTCGTCCTGAATTGCTTCCCCTGTGAACCATGATACTGCATGAGGAATCACCTTATCACGAATAGTCGACCTGCAAATATATATACAAACATTAATTTTCTAAAAAATAAATAAAAATACATCTAGCTTCAGATATAAATTATACTTACCCAATGTCATAGTCTTGTTCCATCAGATTTTGAAGCTCTTCAGCCTATCAAAAACATTAGAAGATGGTGTGTGTTAGTTTATTACAAGAACTGTAATAAGGAGACAAGATTTATTATGGTCTTACAGCATCTTCATCAATGTCTTCATCATCTTCCGGTACTTGAGGTGGACTAAAGAAGTTGAAAAAGCTTTCACATTGTTCAGTTTTGGTGATCAGCTTACCGTTCTTTGACCCTTTCTTAGGCTTCTTTTTCAAGATCTTCTGAGTCAAACACTTCCCTGGATACCATTCAATCTCCGTTCTGCAAATTAAAAAATTACAATTATGTTACTCATGCAGTGATGAAAAACATTTAAACAACTTAATGTTTACCCAATAGCTTTCTCGAGAATAGGTTCATCTTCATCAATCATGTGATAAGTTTTGGTGAGAACAGAGTTTTTGAAGAACGGGTTAGTGTCAAAGACAAATTCGAGTTTGAAACCCTTGGGATTATCAATCTTGGACCACTTAATATCTTTTAGATACTTGAGAGCTTCATCATCGCGATCAGAGACCTATTTTGACCATATAACGTTTAAATTAAAATTCAAAAACATACACAGGAAATTAAAATGACTAACCTCCTCAGCAATCACTTCGTTATTCTTCAAAGCAGTAAGCCAGAAGCTAGGAACTCCTTTCTCTGCATAATGTTAAAGCATGTTAATAAAATAAATTAAATATTTACATATAGAGAGAGGGCCCACAAATGTAATCAGAAAAAGTAACCTTCAGTTTTGTCTCCCTCTTGATCTGTAGCCATTTCAGTAGGAGCACCTTCAACTTCAACAACTCCATTCACGATGTCATATCTCTGAAAATGCTCAACTTTGTTAACAAATGGACTATACAGTTCAAGCATAACATAACAATATAGGTTATATAGATAATTAAAAAATAAAACAAAATTGTAAAAAATCACTAAAAAATGAGTACCAAAAGTCACTAACCTTGGAATACAATGGTTGATACATTTTTTGGTATTTGGCCTCAAGTGCAGCTCTCTCTTCAAAAAATTTGGCCTCCAACTCATCATGTTGACTCTGTTACATGTACATCATAAGAATTGAATATTAATCCAAGAGACTAATATGAGTTTCTATATAATATCATCAAAATTTATACATAAAAAGACACTTACAAAGCTCATAGGTAGAGGGTTTTAAAAAGAACTTAAAAATAAAACCCAATTTATTAGATACTTTGAGAAAAATTACATATCATTTAATAAATGACCCTGTTTGAATCGCAACATTTGTCCAGGTGTGAAGCAAAATACCCATAAATACCCTAATAATGTTCATAAAATAACTATTGGTCATGAAAGGCAGATTTGTAATGTTCGTTTCACGGTAAAAAAAATTGAACTTTTTAAACACAGTACTTTGGCCATCTCAGATAACACAGGGAAAATGTTGCAATTCGCCTCTAAAATTATATACCCTAACGATTCTAGAAATGTCCATAGTTACTATTCAATTAGAAAACATTTACACAAAAGCAACTAAGAAATATATTCTGCAAATTTTAACATATCAAACATATACCTGAATCTCCCTCAGAACCTCAACACGCTTCCTCACTATAGGTGTCAATGTTTCAAGCACATCAGAGTGTTTCCCAGTAAGATCGTGTAACTTATTCTGAATCAAAAAGAAAACCCCCAATCAAACCCTATCACTAAAATACATACAATATTCAACTCTAAGTAAAACAAAAACACTAGAGTAATTTATATTTTTCTTTAAACTTACTTTGAGAGCATTGACAAGGTCTGCTCTATCCTCGGCATTCAAAGCTACAAAACAAATATATAAAATTAGCAAAAAAACAAAATTAAATATGAAGTATAGATATAGATATAAGGCTTTTAGAGGCGAGGGTGTTTGTACCAGAGGTGAGATCGGACATGGCGAAGTTATCTTTGTTGTTGCTCATGGAAAATAGTTAAACCTAGAGAGAAAAAGTGAGGGAGGATGAGGAAAAGAGATAGACAAAGCGCTTTGGTTTGCTTTCCTTTGCGGTTCTTTCGCCTTTCCCTTTCACCGAAAACCTAGCCACCTGGATTCTTATAAGTACACACTATTAAGGCCGCGTTTGGAATACTTGGGTTTTGGGTTTAAACAAATTTAAAAAGAAAATAACTTGAGAGGATTCTTCTATTTCTTTTTGGGTAATTATATTTAATGTTATTTTTAAATTTGGAAAATATTTTTAATAAAAATCACATAATATGATGACACATATTCTATATTTTAAAGAGTAATGCTTGATAATATCTCAAATCACGTTACTTTTTTATCGCCCTTTATGTGGACCAGTCATAAAAAGAGAAAAAGTGATAAATCAAGAAAAAAAATCACTGGTCCATTTAAAACACACCTAAAAGGTGATAAAGGGATGATGTGATTTGAGATGATATCCAACATTATTCTATTTTAAATATAAAAAAATTAACTATAATAATTATCTAATTAATTTAATGATGTGTATTTTAATAATATAATCAATAGTTACGATGTGAATATTGGACCTTCTAATATAGGTTGCAAGTCTTAGGCCCGGTTTGGTTCGTGAAAATAATAGATATTTTCTGATTTTCAAAAAGAAAATACTAATAAAAACGTGTTTGGCTAGAATAAAATGAAATAAAATCTAAAAAACTAAATGAAAACACATCTATATTGGAGGACGTGAACTAATATTTTCTATATTTTCTAAAAATATTAGAAAAGAAAGCGAAAATAATTTTTTGAAAATATACTTAGAAAACAAATATAGAAAATATTTTACAAACCAAACGGGGCCATCTTTTAAATTTATATGTAGTGGCAAATTGTTTTTTTTTTTCCTATAATCTTTTAGACAGATTTTTATCAATAATTGTGTGCCTTCAAATATATATATGGAAGCTTAAAAAAATCCAAATTACTGTATATGTTAGGAGTAGTAAAGATTAAATTTTTGTAAAAAAGAAACAAACCCAAAAAGTTTTATAGAATTAATTTTCATGTCCATAAAAATATCCTTTTCTAAAATTGTATATGTATAGAGAATTTTTAAACAATACAAGTTCTTTACATAAAATACGGTCAAGATTGTTTGGGTCCTTAGATCATTCTTTTGTATTAATTGTTTTTTACTAATAAATAAAATCTACGTGTACCTTATAAGAACCTCCAAGGTTTTCTTGTTCATATGTTAAGAACTAGTAAGGTTTTGCGTGTTGTATTGAATTAAACCACATGCTCCGCCGCTTGTGCAGGCCCCTGTCGACTCCTTTAAGATTTGGTCTTGTAACCGTACTCCCCATGCGGAGTGTTTCACGCGTTACTTGAGCCCCTGATCCACGTAAACCAATCGTGAACACTCATCGTTTACGGCATGGACTACCGGGTATCTAATCATGTTTGTTCCCCATGCTTTCGCACCCCACCGTCAGTAGGGACCCAAAGAGCTTCCTTCTCTTTTGGCGTTCCTTTGTGAATCTACGGATTACACCCTACACACGAAGTGCCTGGAAAAGCTAAGGACCAAAACATGAAGAGAAGAAGTAAAAAATTTGAGATAAACCCCAAGCTAAGGCGTGAAATAAGCCTAAAGTCACTTTGGGAAGTTCAATTGTTTACCGGATAAATCTTGACGTTATATTGTTTTAGTCACCACGATTCATTGGTCAGAGTTCTGGACTTAATTCCTTTTGATACAGATAGATCTTGAAGTTAGTGAAGCGTGAGAAGAGACGGAAGTCAATTCGGAGTTGAGATAAAAAAGTTATGTTATTTGTTTTCGCTGTCACGCGAACCAGTACATCACTAGCTAGAAAATAGGTTGGTCTATTTGTAACCTAATTAAATGAGCCCATGGAGGCCATAAACGTTTTTAGCTAGTATATAAGTCATTTAGAAATTCCCATATCATTATCTCTCATTTTATTCATCATTTTATTTTCATCGGAGCAAGAGCAGGAGAAGAGGAAAAGGGTTTTTCCACAAAAAACCCAACCATTCATTATTTTGCTTCGTGTTTAAGAGTAAATCTATCTTGTCTTTTATATTAAACATGATTTTATCCTTAGTTTTTATTATATTTTCTTACTTGAATATGAACTAGACCGTCATTACTCGATGATTGCTTCCATGTATAAATTGTAGATGATTTTAATGATAGTTACCTCAAGACTCAACGTTGTCGAGTAATAATGGTTGCCTATCTATTTGTCTAGCACGGAATAATTTTCTTATAAAAAAACTATCTATGTGCCTACTAATCTCATGCAACCATTTTAAATTATTTTTTACTCATGTTTTGCATGCCCCTCTCCTATTATTTCCCATGCTATTTTGGTTGTAACTGACATCTCTAGTTGGACGCCTCATTTGCAAAATACCATCAAACTCAACACAGATGCAGTTGTTGGTCTTCAAGTTTATTATTAAAGACCACGAGAAGGATGTTGTCTATGAACACACTAGTTGCGCATCCCCTTATACCATTTTTGTCAACGAATATTTGGTCATCATGATTGCTATTTTATTTGTTAGACAGTCGTTGTTCGTTTGCGTCATCGTTAAAAGTGACGTTTTAGCTATGATCCAAGTCATCGAATCTCCCTCTAGCGTAGCAGGTTGAAGATTTCCGTCAATCCTGCAAAATAACAAATCATTGGTTCATGAGACCTCTAAAATTTCTTTTAGTTAGGTTAAGAGAATATCAAATTGTGCTATTGATTGAGTTGTAAATAGGGTTGTTGTGTTAGTCTACCTTTTGATTGGATTTCTTTTCTTATTTTTGAATTTTGTACTATTTTGTATTCCGATCTTATCCTTTTGGGAATGGGATAATATTAGTGTGTTTTAAGATATGTTGCTAGGTGTTCAAGAAAAAAAAAATCTCCAAATTGATTTAGTAAAATTTTCTAAGGGTAAGCTTTAATTTTACTCTTAAAATTGCGGCAATATTGTTTAGTGATCGATTATTAGAAGTTAGGGTTATATATAAATTAAGCCAAATTAAATGTTAAATTAGTTCATCGATTATTTGATGTTAGGGTTAAAAATAAATAAAGGCAAATTAAATACTAAATTTTTTAACTTGGTTGTTTAATTTAAATGAGTTTGTTTGTTTAATTTAAACGAGCCAGGTTCAGAGTCTTTTACAAGCGAATTAGTTCAAGAACTTCCCAAATGATTTTCGTCAATATTAAGAAAAGAAAGTCGATATTTACTCAACAGTATGTGCTGTGTATACATCTAAGCAACTTGCAATTTATAGAAAATTGAGAAATGCAATGATCTGGGGAGAGAAAAGGAAAGCTTTAGACATGAGTTGTACTCTTACCGAAATATTGCTAAAAGATAGGACCCTCTAAACATTTTAAAGGTCTAATTATTCAATAAAAACTTTTCAAGACATCCCACACATTTCCTAGTAATATATCCCATGTTATTTCCTCATCCCTAAAGCATAGCCTAGTGGACATAGAACATACAGATATATCAACGGCACACTAAATTAATTCATTGCTAAAATGTTAGAATTTCTCTCATATTCTAAAGCAAGAAAAAGGGAAACAAGGCCATCTCAAATGTATGAAATGAGCAGATATTCCATCCACTTGGTCACAAAATCTAAGCTGCCACTTATTCAGCTTCAATGTCTGCGTTATTTATTTCGCTTTTTTTGTCGTATTGGATGATATGATGCGTCCAGTCCAGTTATAGGATCAATTGGACGAGTGTCTCGTGCTCTAATATATTTGAAACTCAAAAAGAATTTTATAATGGAGGCTCTTATATATTTAATTTTTTTTCCATACAAAAATTGAGATTTTTCATTTTAGTGTTGGTTTCATTCTTATTTAATTTTTACTGAGGTCATCTTAAGATAAATTAATTTTTTTTAAATAAGATTCAAACCTTCCATCTATTATAATAAAATATATCATTAGTCCATGTGTTATCTAAAATAGGCTAATTTACCTTTGTATAAAGTAAGACACGATATATGCCCATTGACATTGAAAAATGTTGTATAACATCCCTTACTTTTTGAGTCTTTGATTCATACAAATTTTAGGTCAATAAGATGTCTTTGATTCTTGCAAATTTTAGGTCAATAAGATGTTGATCCCTTTCATATACTAAAGTGGAAAATACAACCTATCATATATAGTACTATATGATATACATCATTCTAATCAAATTCACAAAATATAAAAATAAAGATACTCAATAACAAAGACTAGTTTACTTGAATTTGGATAGCCTTTTCATTCTTCATTACCACAAGTTATACTTGACTATATTCAAGCACACGGGGATTTATGGTGCAATTTGCTTTTAAAATATCATCATTTTCTCTGATTACGATCAGTTTTATCGACATAACAACATGAAATCAATTTTCGGGTCAGCAAAACCTTTTTTAGATCTCGATCGCCTTCATTAATTTTAGTACCCAAATCCGCATTAAAACCCCACTAACCATCTTAATCCCATATGATAAAACATCATAGCTCCACTGTAACTCGTGCTACTCTATAATTGAAGACCCTTAGTGTGTAATATTCCAGTTGTAAAATACATAATAAAAAATGATAATAAAATGAGAGACAGATGTGAAGATTCTTACTCCACTATCTAAAAGTTAAGTCCTATCTACCACCATCTTGCCAAGTACCAGTAATCCAAGACAAACTTTATTCTAGAAATCAGAATAAATGTTTGCCATCTCTAGGGGATATGCTAATATGCTATCGAAAGGCATGACCCTGTAGAAAGGCTTGTTTTTTCATTTAAAACGTGATAACCTTAATCTTACCCCCAATTTTGGTTTGTTTTAACCTCGATTTGGGGATTTAGTGTGGGTTTGGAGATGATGGAAGGGGTTTTTGGGTGTTTGGCTTGTCTCCGTAGATTTGTGTAATCAGTAATGGTGGAGAGCTAAATTACGATACCATATTCAGGTTGAATTATTTTCTTTTTTGGCAGAGTGAAAGATTTTAGCTAAAATACTATGAAGGAAAAAACTATTCCCCTTTTTTTTCAAGTATTCTTCCATAAATTAAAGTAAGTGTCTAGTTAGAATTTTTTTTTGCAAACTCTTAAAGTGATTTTAGGTCTTCCATATTATAGAGTTAGAATCGGGGGTCAAGCAATCTCTCTCTCTCTCTCTCTCTCTCTCTACAATAACTTTGCTCCATCAGTTTTCCAAATCTAGTTATTCAATTTTAAAAACGAGATAATTGCTAATTTGATCCATAACCCAACAAATCATACCTTAAGAAGTTCAACCCAAAAGTTTGGATGAATATGTCCAAAATATTATTTTGGTTTTATGATATACCTAACATAACCTTACAAAATAAATAATAAATAAATAAAAAAGTATACAACTGGAAACGTTAAAAAAATTATGAGAAAAAAAAGCGAAGGTTGAATAACAATGAAACATGAAACTAAAAAACCATCTCTTCAAAGCATTCAAACAAAAAACAAAAAAGAAATCTCTTCACTCTCACCCTCCTACCAAGCCTCCTGCACAAGAAAATCGTCGCCAGGGACCATTCCTCCACCATTATCATCAATGATCGAAGAACCCAAATTATAGGTAAAAAAGATTTTTACCACTGAAACTCTTAAAAAATGACTTAGTTACTAACCTAATCTCATCACTTTTACAATTTTCAGAATTTTCTGATTTAAATATAACTACAGTGTGTTGTTTATCATCTTTTTATACAAATCCTACAATTGCCATTTTATGACAGTTGGAGGCCTTATACTGTATGAAAAGTGATGAGCTGTTAGTACGGGCACTTAGTACATGACCGATGTAATGGGTTGTTACTGGTCTTGCTTTTCACGGCCATTGCGCGCTCGTTGGAGTCAGACTTTTCCTCGCATGGCTTCATTCTCCAGTGACGCAGAGGCGCCTTGATGACAGCAGCGGAAGCAAATGGTCGGCTAATTGTTTCTAATCCGTCTTTGTGTGCTGCCTTTACTATGCTTTTATCGAGCTTGGTTAATGGGCTCGCCACACGTTGTCTAGAACGCTAACTAGGCTCACCAGGCTGTTGGCCGACTCCCTTTCTTCTTCATTCTTCAAAATTTTTAATCGTCTTTGAGTGCAAGGTTGCATTGGTAACAGTGGACTGTTTCATGTTTTGTTGTTTGAACTCCCTTAGGTGGATTCAAAAAAAAAATTCTTAATCAACCTTTGTTAGAAAATAAGTAGTCACTTATAGTTTATCACAAACATGTGCATCATTAAGAGTATTAAGGACCATGAATATTATAGAAATAGACTGGACTTAAAGAAAAATATATTGGTTGTGGACCTTTTGAATTAATCATCATTTACAAAAACCCACATTATAACACTATATACTCTAATAGCTTATCTATTTCAATTAATTATTTAAATATTTTAGTAATTTATTTATTTATTTACCTTACAAATTATAATATAATTATAGTTACTCAACCCAAAAGAATATATAATTATAGTTATATAATTTATTATTAATTATAATTATAATGAATTTCTTAATTTGTTTTTAATATTTAAGGATATCCTAGAGATATTATTAGTGTGTTATGAAATACTAGAATTTACTTTACTTATGGGAAGAGGGTCCGACTCCCTATAGGGACCCACCAGATGGATTGTGGCGACTATTAACGAAAGATAAGTGTGGCTAGGCTAGTCCTAGAGCACATTTAGTTGAACAACAAGTGTAGGAAGTCTTTACTTTCTGACATTTTAGATCTCTCTTGTAACAAAAAAATCTCTCTCCTTTATTTTATAATTAAATAAGAATTGTTCAATAATAATTAATATTGAAATCAATAATTTATTAGTTAAAATATATAATAAAATTAGTATGTGATGTTCTTCAAAAATAAATAAACTAATAAATTAATATGTGAATGTTAGACTATGTAACGAGGAAAATACAAATTGAGGCCAACTTTTGGGCTTAATTATAATTTAAATCCAAACTTAAAAAAATCATATTTAAGTCCTAGTTTCAACTATCTAGTTTGTATTTTGGACTTTTATACCCCTGATTTGAAAAGAGGGCTTTTTGTTTTCAGAGGGTACAGACACACGAACACTCGTTATCCTTTTTAAATACAACTGTCACGGGTCCAGACTCACATGCATTTATTTACTTGTAACTAACTATCAGGCAACATCTATGAAATGGGTTGTACCCATGGCACATTAATATCACTATTATAGTAAAAATGCTAAGTGGGTTGTACCCAACATGAACAAAAACCAGAAACAATCCCGTTCACAATCCAAAGGCAAACAATCTGATTAAACAATCGAGTGGAACAAACAAATCAACAGGGAAGTTTTCACACTCATTATTGGATCAAACAACCCAAAACATAGAGATTCTGAACAAAAACAACAATAAATTCATTTGATCAAACAACAAATATAGAAGAATAGGAACAACAATTTCAACAAGAAAGTTATTCATTATCACTATTGGATCAAACAAGATCAAACAATCTTTGCATAACCGTTGTTTGAAAAAAAATGAAACTTTGATGTCTCCCTATTTGTGATGAATTAATCTAGCTTGGAGACATCATTTTAGGCGTATTTAATAATTTAATTATAGATTTTTTACATATATTATTGCATTTTCTTATTTCTTGTCTTGATTTGATTATTTATTATTTTTATAGCATATTGGGTTTAATTGTTTGTTAATTGTGAAACTTTAAAAATATATGGTAATTAATTAGATGGCAAATCAATTCTAGGAGATAAAGGAAAGAAGATAATGATATAAATTGGAGATAAAGGAAGTAAAAGATAAGTATGGAAAGATAAAGTTGCCAAATAAATCTGAATTCCAGCACATACGTCCATTAAATTGATCATAACTAAAAAACGGCTCGGAATTTGGAAGAATGGTGTGAAGAAAAGTTACATAGCTTTTCGAGACGATCAGTTTCGATATAAAGAACGCGTCAATCAGAGATGTATTGAAGAAGTTACAGCCAAAACAAAACAGCAACAGTTTATTACCTTTTCTATATTTTAGTATTACGAATTTGAGTTGGGCTAGAAGTCCAATACTTGTCTTCCACTTTAAGAAAACATTTTAGGGTTTCTTATACCCTATAAATACACCCTTTAATTAGTAAAAACATATCCTTGGCCAACCCTTAAGCCAAGAGGAAGCTTACAACAAGAGAAGAGAAGTCTGGAAGGAGATGAACACCACATCATGCCTTCACAAGCCTTAAATTTTGTAATTGTTTTCTTTTATTTCTCTTGTATGAACTAAATTACTTTAGCTTGAGATTTAGCATATGAGTATGAACCCTAGACTTTATTTACATCTATTTTAATTTGGGATACCATTGTATTTAATTTGAATTAATGTTTTATTCTCTGTTTTATGTGCTTTGAATTATTGTCTGTTTTCCTTGCGGTTGCAAAAGTATAGGATTACCTTAATAGTAGTTAGATGGTCACCCGGAAGGGACGTCTAATTATTGAATCACCACATAAATGTCTAGTGTGCGATAGTGATCCTGACGGGCTTGCCTAACTTGATTGCCATTTGGGTATGATTTAACCACCGGTCATCATTAAAAGGCCAGTCTCATTTAGGAACCTAGTGGCGTAAGAGTACCCTATTTAAGTCCCCTCGTGATTGTGAGGTGGCCACTTTAGTCCACCCTGACGGGGTACGGAGGAATTTAGAATCCTGGTTATTGCAATTCTACATAATTCACCCTTACATGATTAGAATAAACAAGGCTAGTGGGGATTACTTGCTATATCTTGAGCTAAACTCTCATACTCTTTGCTCGTCTTATTTAATTTTCTGTCTTTACTTTATTAGTTTAATTTTTCATATTCTAAAAACCAAACAAAAATCTATTTGTCTTTTCTTTATTCTTGCGTATTATTTATTCTAGCTTTTATATAGCACTTGATATTTGCATAAGTTCTCTCTATTTTTCGTAGTCTTTGAGGAACGAATCTTATTTATCATCAAAACTTGCATACGTCCTGTAATACTTGCAGTACCGTACTAGCCTATGGTGTTTAATTGCACTTATTTTATCTATTATTTTATCACACCTTAGGCGACACCAAACTTGCAACGCAAATCAGAAAAAAACAAAAACCAATTCAGAATTTCACTTCACGGGTCTGGACCCATCACGGGATGGGGCTTCATAGGGCTGGACCGTGGTGGTTACTTGCTTGCGCTTGAACCATTCACGCGGCTGGACCCGTGGTGGTTATTTGCTTGGGCTGGACCCATGGTGTGGATGGGCTTTCACGGGGCTGTCCCCATGATGGTGATGGTGGTGGGGTAGGTTTGAGATGGCGGTGGGTTATGGATTTCACGACGGCAAATTTTTTGTGCAGATGGCCGACGAAGAGAAGCGATGTAGAATGGCCCTGTACGCAGAAGATGAGACCTGAGATTGAAAGTCAGTAAGGCCTTTAAGGCCTTCAATTGTGGAGAATGGCCCTCTAAGGCGTCGGTTTTAGTTGGGCTTCATTGTCCTTCTCAGTTATGGCCATCAACTGTGGAGATTGGAACCCAACGTCGCTAGGTTTCTTGTGTTGGAGAAGAGCGGCTTGGTGCGATGTTCAAGGGAGGTGATGGTGAGAAGAGGAGAGCGGCTCGGTGGAGATGACAGTGAAGATATGGTGAGCAGGAGAGAGAGTGACTCGGTGGAGATGGTAGTGAACCCCATGGGTGGGTGGGTGAGTGATGATGGTGATGGTGATGTTGATGAAGATGGGTATTCAGTGGTGGCGTATTTCTTGATCAGGGGAGCGGCGACGGAAAGGTGGTTAATGGTCCACATCAGGAGGAAGGCAGGAAGGGTGGGTGGGGTGGGTTGTTCCGTTCGTAAGAGAGAAGAAAGAGAAGAGAGAAAAGAGAGAGGGGAAAGGGTTTGGTTTCTGATTCACGATACTAACGGGTTTGATGATTAGGGTGGCTTTTTTATTATGGTTAAAGAGGGAAGGGAAGGTAATTTGGGGTTTTTGTTATTTTGTAATCGCTGGTGACACCATAAACGTGTAATAGAACTCATTCCCCAAGATTCCCCAAGTCTAACTTAGACAGGAGTTTGACTAAAATGAATTTTTGACATCGAAGCTGATTTTATGGAGGAAATTACATTTTCCAGCCTACTTAACACAAACATTATAAAAGAAGGCCTGGTTCCTTACTATTCCTTTTTAAAGTCCTTGGTTACCAAACTAGTTAGAACAGTTTACGTTTTTACCCTTACCATTAAATAAATTAAGTTATTTTCATTTTTTTGTCATGAGTTTCAGATTCGTAATATATGTTTAAATGGGTACAGACCCAGGTCCGGATATGGGTTGATTCAAAACAAACAGTGCATATGATTCAATCCATTTTGTCACAAATAAAAGTGCATATGATTCAATCCATTTGTCACAAATGTTTCCATGTTCTTTTTTATTATTTTTCAATACATCCCCATTTACAAAAGGATCAACTAAAAATATTTTCCAGGGTACAATCTTATTACCTATGGGGCTGTACCCATTTGGGTCTGTATCAAATGGTCCAAAGTCATATGCAGTCCTGTTGTGGTCAAATAGGAATTTTGGATGGTAAAGGGCCTGTGCCCAGTGGAGGGTTCATCTGCAAAAAGATAACAAACTAGTTGATTAAATTAAAAAACACAGAAAGAAAACAAATAGAGAACATTTTGACTCACCCATTTGGGCCTGCACCCATTTGGGCCTGTACACAGCCACCACTGTGACCTCGGCAGGGTTGCGGATGTGGGGCTGTCCCCATTTGGGCCTGTACACAGCCACCACTAACAGCGGCGAACTAGACCTGCATCACCAGACCTGCATCACCGATCCACACCACCATCACGAACTGCAGCGAAATCGACCCCCCTTTACCTGCATCGTCAAAGAAAAATGAAAAACACAGATGGGAAGGGAAGGATCTGGTTCTCGAAGGTCTGCAACGGCAAGGATCTGGTTCTCGAGGGTGGAGATTGGACTCGACTGCGACGTGGATCTGGCAGCGCGATAGGACGGAGGTGATGATGTCGCATCTCGTTGGACTCGATCTCGGAGACGAGCTCGGCGGCGAACTCGGCGGCCACCTTCAGTGGGGGAGTGGGTTGTTACAGCGAGATAACGGAGAAGAAGGGGAGGGGCTGCGATGGTTGCTATGGTGAAGGCGGTGTGGATGGCGGCAGTGGCAGCAGGGCTCCGGTGAAGTATCTCTGGTGGCTCCGGCAGCGACGGCAGGGGCAGCAGCGGGATGTGTGGTGCTTGTTTGTTGATGGCCATGGAAAGGGCGGCATCGTGGTGCTTCGTGAAGGAGGAAGGAGGAAGGGTGGGTGCTGGATCGAGAGAGAAGAAGGGCGGGGCTGCGATGGTTGCTATGGTGAAGGTGGTGTGGATGGCGGCAGTGGTTTGGGACGGTGGGGTGGGGTACGAAGTGGGCGGTAATGGTGGGCGGTGGGATGGGTTGAGAGAGAAGAGAGGGGGGCTTACAAACCCTAATATATATTGATTTTGTGTTTTGGGTTTTGCAGTATATAATACCTAATGGGGAGGGTATATTGGGCTTTTATCATTGTGTAACTAGACACTTAGAGGGGAGGACCTATATTATAAATGTCCATGTTGTTGGGACCGTGATTTATAATTGCCCCGATTTTATGTCAAGGCTAAGGTGAACTAGATCGGCTCCAAAAATGTAGCCTCCAATTGGGCTTACCCTATTACAAAATAGAAAAAACACTATCCTGCCCTGAGCTAGGGTGTTTTAGTCTTCTCGGTTTCGAATTTGATTGTATCTTTTACTTCCAAACACTCCGCCCGCTTCTCCGTCGCCAACATCCTTTTCTCAGAACGTAAGCTCAATAAAATTCAAAAAAAATAAAAAATATACACGCTGAGATATGAATGTTTAAAATTTATATTATGCAAGGACATGTTAGCTTTTGCTAATCCGCATATCTTTTTTGGCTAAAAAGAAGTTTAATATACTAAATATATGTATTTATATTTGTATATAATTTATGCATATGTATGTAATGTATTGAGCCTGTGTTATCTCTCTTGCTTGATAGTCCTGTCAAGTGTCAACAATGGTGGTTGTAACGGCAACGGAAGAGGAGAGAGAGTTAAACAACAACGTGATGTGTCAGTTAATAGACCCGGAAGGAACGGCGTTAGGCCCTTCGTTATCCCTCCCTCAGACTGTCACCCCCAAAGAGCTCACTCAGATGGTTAATCACCTCCTCAACCATGTAAGTACACAACTAACGCCTTTTATTTATTAACTCAAAAATAGACCCCTTATTTCAGAATTTGTTCTCTAAAAGTCCAATTAACCATTGGTTTTCAGGAGGAAAAGTTGCCATATTCATTTTATATCTTGGACCAAGAGCTTGTAGTTGAACTTGGATCATATCTTAATAAAAACAAAGGTTAGTAGAGTTAAAACTAATAATGAAAGTGACAATGAACTAATGTTAATGTTGTTACAGTGTCTGTGGAAAAGGTGTTAAGAATAGTTTATCAGCCACAAGCAGTGTTCAGGATTCGGCCAGTTACACGATGTTCTTCCACTATTACAGGTGTGTATTTAGTTTTGTTTCGTCTTATAAATAATAGAATATAATTTGAATCACTTATTTTCTTGTTCCAGGTCATGCTGAGAATGTTATCTCAGTTGCATTTAGTCCTGATGGACGTCAATTAGCAAGCGGGTCAGGTGATTGTACTGTTCGTTTGTGGGATCTTAGTACTCAAACTCCATTATATACTTGCAAAGGTTAGTCATACATAGTTACATACATATGGAGTGATAAACTATTATTAACATGATATTTTGGGTCAGGACATAAGAACTGGGTGATGTGCATTGCATGGTCACCTGATTGCAAACAACTTGTTAGTGGGAGTAAAGGTGAAATTCAATGCTGGGACCCACTAACGGGAAACCCATTAGGCAATCCACTTAAGGTACTGATCTTAAATATATTATTATTATTACATAATGATGAGAAGTGAACATGTTATCTCAGGGGCATAAGGATTGGATAAGTGGTATAAGTTGGGAGCCTGTACATCTAAATGCTCCGTGCCGTCGCTTTGTAAGTGTTAGTCACGATAGAGATGCACATATATGGGACGCTACATTCAAGAAGTGTATTATTACTCTTTCTGGCCATACAAAAGCTATAACTTGCGTGAAATGGGGCGGAGATGGATTTATATATACAGGGTATGTATGTTATCGTGTATATGAATATCCCTTCAACTTTTCAGTTTCTTATGAATTATGTTCAGATCTCAAGATGGAACCATTAAAGTATGGGAGACTTCACAAGGGAAGTTGATTCGTGAACTAAAGGGTCATGGTGGATGGGTCAACACTTTATCATTGAGCACTGAGTATGTACTAAGGACGGGTGCTTTTGATCATACTGGAAAACAATATTCATCACCCGAGGAAATGAAGAAAGTAAGTTTTGTACTTGAGGTTAATTATGTCATTTTTTTCTAAGCTAAACTAACTTACTATCAACACCAGGTAGCTTTAGAACGATACAATAAATTAAAAGGAGATGCACCAGAACGATTAGTATCTGGATCTGATGACTGGACCATGATTTTATGGGAGCCAGCTGTCAGTAAACACCCCGTGACTCGTTTGACTGGACATCAACAGGTACGCTTCATTTAGTATTCCTTGGTGTAATTACCGTTTAATCCCTCTTTTTATTTAGCCTGTGAACCATGTTAGCTTTTCTCCGGATGGGAAATGGATAGCGAGTGCTTCATTTGACAAATCAGTCAAATTATGGAATGGTATTACTGGAAATTTCGTTGCTGCTTTCAGGGGTCATGTGGGACCGGTTTACCAACTTAGGTTTCGATTCTATTCCGTTAATTTTATTAATTTATTTTATTTTTCGATTAATGACCGACCTATTACATTGTAGTTGGTCTCCGGATAGTAGACTAATTCTCAGCGGGAGTAAAGATTCAACTCTCAAGGTATAACAAGAATCTCTTGTGCATTTCTTTTGATCCCGAGGGACAAAAAAGTCATTTACTTAAACATATTAAAATTAACTTGATATAGATATGGGATGTGCGGACAAAAACGTTGAAACAAGATCTTCCAGGGCATGCAGATGAGGTGAGTTTATTAGGTTATTATACCTCCTTTTTTATTATCAACTTACAATAATAACAAGTGTTTTATTGTTTTTATCTATCAAGGTATTTGCGGTTGATTGGAGTTCAGATGGTGAAAAAGTAGCATCTGGTGGTAGAGATAAAGTCTTGAAGTTATGGATGGGTTAGAGAATGTTTATTACACGATCGAGATGAATAGTACATTTAAAATAAAAAGTGATGATAATTATATAGGATTTACTGATGAGTGTTTTGGTTAGTCTAATTACTAGCAAAGACTATAAATTTTGGTAGTTTTAATATGATATTTTTTTGGGAAACTAGTGAAATGTATTCTTCTTCTTGATACTCAAATTAAACTTTGTTATGAGTTTTTTTATTTTTAACAAGAAACACATAGTGTAAAAGGTTTTTCAACACGCTTTGGAACAGCTGAGGCTGCTCGTTGTTTTATTAGTCATGAAATGGACATGATATGAAGATGTCTGAATGAACACAAGATTAATAAATAAATAAATTAAATAATTAATAATTATGTCAAATTTATTTTTATACAATCAATAGCTCCATGTGTGTCTAAAGAAGTTGCGGAGAGTTATAGCGATCATGTCACTACAGTAGTGATGCAAGATAATATAGTTCCAAGCCTAAGTGTTGCTTCTCTTACAAGATTACGAAACAAAATTCTTGAAACTGATAGGTAACTTAGTTTAATTAAACCATTATTTCTTTCATGTATTGTCAGTAATTCTGACTAGTTTACTTGTTAAAAGGGCGAGTGTGTTAGAAATGGAAGATTGGAAAGGTGTAGTAGATCTAGTCACTATTGCAATACAAGTTGTGTCTTCTGTACAAGATGTTGCACGTAAACTTGCTAATTACGCAAACTTTTCCGACCAGAAAAAACTTCCTGGTACAGTCTTGTCTTCCTCTGAAGTGCCTGTGGCTTTAACTGACAAGAAAAAGGGAGAAGCTGAAAGTTCAATAATGAAAGCGTTATTTGTGGCGGGAAGTGTTTATTACCTTACAAGGAATGTTGAAACTAAGGAAGTAAGAAATGTGTATCCAGGGGGAACATTTTATGAGGATTTTGTTATCAAGCAATGTAATATTAGATCATAAGTGTGATAGGATCCATTATTATGCTCTAACATGTACTTAAAGGTCTGCCATCATATTCAGATAATTGAGCTGGTTTTTAAGATTTATTTTTGGGATTCTTAAACATGTAATTCTGTGTAAAAATTTGTTTAAGAGTAAGTAATATTTGGTTACATTTTTAAATAATTTGTACAATAAAAGGGTGGAATAAAGAGGTTATATTGGCTCAAGAACTCCTAGTTTTAGATATTGTAGTATCTGTTACTTACCATTTAATGCAATCTAAGGATAATATTACAAAGATTCCAATATAACAACTCAATCTCAAAAAGGCCAAGCGTTCAATCTCAACAAATAATGGTTGGTATATGATGTAGAGGTATATTTTGTTAAATCTCAAACTGCAAATTAAGTTGTACTCTCACCAAAACATTGCTAAAGATAGAAGGACACTTTAAACATATTACTAAAGGTCTAATTATTCAATAAAACCTTTTCAAGACATCCCAAGCATTTCCTAGTAATAAATCCCATGTTATTTCCTCATCCCTAAAGCAATAGCCTAATGGGCATACAAGCACACTGAGTTAACTCATTGCTAAAATGTTATAATTTCTCTCATATTCCAAAGCAAGAAAATCTCAAAATGTATGAAAGGATCACAAAATCTAAGCTGCCACATTTTCAGCTACAGGGGCTGTCTCTGTGTTGTCTGTTTCGATTTTTTTAGTGGCATCAGGTGATATAATACGTCCAGTCATAGGATCAATTGGACGAGTGTCTCGTGGGCCCCCTTTACGTCCCACTGCAAGCATTGGTGGTGGAGGCATTAACCCTGCTCTGAATAAAAGACGTTCAACTGGATCTGAAGGTTGTGCCCCAACTGATAGCCAGTATCTGCAAACACAACACACAGTATTTCAATTAGTGTTAATTACATCATTACTCCATGTCTTATCTGAAATAGGCTACTATACCCCTGTATTAGTATTGAATAATGTTGCATAATTGCTGAGTATTTTGATTTATGCATATTTTAGGTCAATAACATATTTGTTATTGAACCTTTCATGTACAATAGTGGCAAATATGACCTATTAGACAGTATAATTGCAAATAGCCCCTTCTGATATTGTACAGAATCTAAAAATAACAAGGCTTTTTTACTTGAATTTGGAGAGCCTTTTTGCAACCTTTTTCAATATCACAAGCTTTATATACCATGTGTTTCTTAACACTGAGACTCAGGTATACTTCACTATTTCTAATAACACGTGGGACTTATGGTGCAAATTGCCTTTAAATTATCATCATTTCTCTATTTACAATTCGTGCTATCAGCATAAAATACTCTAAACATGAATTCATTTTCCGGGTCAGCAAAACCATTTTTGGCCCTCGATAGCCTCCACTAGTTTTAGTACCCAAAACCAGATTTAGACCTAACTAAACCATCTTAATCACATATGAGGGAACATCCAAGTTTCGCTTTAAAACAAGCTACTCTATAATTAAAGACCCCCTGTGTGCAGTATTCTAATTGTAAAATACAAAATCACGAAAATAATAAAATGAGAGACAATGGTGAAAATTCTTACTTGACTCTTTCAAAGTTAAGTCCCATTCTTTTGCCACCATCTTGCCCTGTATCAATAAACCAAGAAAAACGTTAGTTCTGGAAATTAGTTTTAATATGTATATGTGTGAGTATAGATAGGTGTACCGGGTAGGGGATTGTAATAACCCAAGACCTCTAAATGCTTGCCATCTCTAGGGGATCTGCTATCGGCAGCCATGACTCTGTAGAAAGGTTTGTTTTTGCAGCCGAAACGCGATAGCCTTAATCTTACCACCATTTCTTCGATTTGGGGCTTTTTGTGTGTGTGTTGGAGAGGGCAGAAGGGGTTTTGGCTAGTCCACGTCGTATTCCGGTTAAAATCAGCTAAAATGGTCAATCACATAAAAAAATAAATTGAGAGCTGATGAGTGTGAAGAGATATCTTCAGTGTGAAGAGATATCTTTATTGTTCCAATGCGAGTGGGAAGAGATGGCTTTTAGGTTTTATCACGTTTCTTTAATTTTTCTGAAAATTTTCAACGTTTTCTGTTGTATATTTTTTCCTTTTAATATTCTATTATGTATTTAATATACGTAATATAAAATCGAAAAAAAAAAATCAGAAAAAAATTAGATCGGAAAAATCTGGAAATTTATATGTGGCTCCAATTTTGATCCGATTTTCTCAAAAAAAATTGAAAACCGGAATTTCGAAACCTTAAAATTCTGTTCCTAAATCGAATTTTTTGATCGGAAAAGTCGGAAATCATAAATTTCGAATCCAATTTCCACCCCTATCTAAGCTAAAAAGATCTCGGCAAAATATTTTTTATTAAAAATTTCTTAACTCAAAATGTTGGGTTAATTTTATTTTAATTCCCTTAGGGCTTTAAAACTATTTTCATAGCTACTTAATGCATAAGACAAAAATATTCATTCTTTATTACTGAACATAAGGAATTTAATTATTACACTTACATATCATCCATTTTTTTTATTTCCATCACTCTTTTTTATAATTGATCGCTAAATACTTGATAATCAATGAGTTTGAATTTTATTGCATACAATTGATCATACGCACCGTGGGTAGGGTTAGGTTCCCCTTGTTGTATGGATATGCATCATTTTTTCTTTGTAGCTTGCCCTATTTATTGTAGCATTAAGCTTGTTCGTGTATATAGTGTAATTTTAACGGTGTTTATACACATTGGGTTTGTACCCACAGTGATGGTCGATCTATAGTGAATATATAAGTAGATTAGGTTTAGACACCCAAATGAGAAGCTAATAAAAAGCTAAAATGAAAAAGAAATATATCGTCCCCATGGTGTGATAAATAAATCGTACCCGAGGGAGCTTTCCCTACAAGTGTGCGAGTTGTTTGCAAGTAATAATAAGTATAAGTTTATCATTCTCCAAATGGACTATGAGGTTAATTGAGACAATGTTTTATAAAATGAGAGGGGTTTAGTTGCAAATAACAAAAAGTAAAAGATATAATTGTTTTGGTTTTGAAGATTAAGGATTAAAGTGAAATAAAAGAAAGTACTAATTATGATTAAGCTAAAGGAGTAAATTGCAGTTAAAGGAACAATATATGAGATGAGAAGCTAGCTTAAATTTTGTTAGTAATCTCCTATAGTGACGATTTAATGATTATAGTTATAAGGGTGAATTGGTCTTTCCTTTTTAGTCAGGATTCAACACTCTTACTAACTCACTCCCGGGTAGCTTAGGAAGTTACCTAACACCATTAGAGACCTATTTCGAGTGTACCCTAAATGAATGCTCGACTCCTAAGGTTCTTATCCTATTGACTCTCCAGTTAGTTAAGTCCGTCACATTCAATAACATACACCTAACGTACATGAATTATGTCGACCCCCCTTTCCAGATGTAACCGAGGACATTAAGGCAACCTAATATTTGATCTGGATAAAACAGGCAATTGAATTACAAATTCATAAACAACAAAATTATTCCCATTTAGTTAAATAAAAACAATCCCAAATAACGCAAATTCATTAACAAATCAACTAAGGATAAAAGTATTAAAATCGTGTTTAATACAAGAAACTAATACTAATTACCCTAAGAATGGTGAGAATCTAGTGAAGGATTGAGGTGGAATGATGTAGAAGTTGTGGAACCCATATTTGTTTATCTCTCTAGGCCTGCCTCCTTTCCTCCAATTGTGTAACTCATCTCTTTTATTCCCAAAATCGGATATACAGGGTTCCCAAAACGTTTTTGGAGTTATGGGCCCCATTTAAGTGGTCCAAGCCAACTCAAAAACGTTTTAAGGGGTGCGGACTATTCGAACTACGACAACGACAAATTCAACAACTCTTTAATTTTAACTCTAAATCATGATCCGTCACCTTTCACGTGCTCATGACTTCAAGTGCTACCATTAAAACAAAGGCATCACTCAAAATCTTAGCCAATTGCGCGTGGTGCCCCTCTTAAGTCGATTTCCAAGTCTTGTTGGTAAACAACCTTGTTTTCCAAAAGTGTCCCTTTGGTCTTTTTATGCCGTGACTTGGGGGTGTGGTGGTCCTTTGTGTGTTCTAAATAAATGCAATAAATAATCGAACCACAACCGCAAGTGTACGGTTGTCCCAAGTAGTATAAATGATAAAACAGATTCGTTCCAAGGACGGGATGGTTGACTACAATGTTTAACAAGTAATGAATGGTTGCACTTATGAAAACAAGTAAAGAAAATATGGTTGTTTGGTTTTTTTTTATTAAAGCTACTAAATGAAAGACAAATTATAAATGCAAGTAAAAGCTAAGACGCAAGTAAAATGATGTAAAACGCAGTATGAGAAGGTAGCACTTGAGAACGCTAGGGATCCTCCCAATCCTATTTCCTAACTTATGTTGTTTAAGGGCTAAATTGGTCAATTACAATGGTCGGGATTCTAAATTCCTTATACCCCCGTCAGGGTGGACTATAAGGCGATGATGTCTCCCTAAATGTTCTTATTTTCGACCCTTGGGAGACATCATTTTTTATGTTTAATTGAATATTTTGATAGACTTTTGAGCTAAAAATGCAATAATCCGGAATTCCTATTTTATTTCTAGTATTTTTGATTTATTAAACTTTTGCGCGTAATCTTGTGTATTTTAGTGAAAAGTTTGTAGGTTTTGAATATTAGCTAGGAATGGAATCCGAAAGAAGAGTCAAAGATCACGAGATGAAGTCAAGACTTGAAGATAAATCCCGAAGATATTATTTTTAGAGCTGAAAATCTGTTTTCCAGGCCATAGATTGCTGATTTCAAGGTGCTTAAGAGATGATTTAGCCGCTGACCTTTGAAGAGAAAACATTCCTCATCGAGTTACGGAAATTTAGCAACTGATTTCAGGTCAATCGGAGTTGTAACGAAGCGGGAAAAGCCGTTTTAGTGAAGATTTATCAGCAGTTACGGGATTTTGGGCCAAGAGTGGAGTTGGGCTTTTCTAATTTTCATTTAAACCTTAAGTAAAACCCTAATCCGTTTTTACCACTATAAATAGGCCTTTAGACCTCATTATTCAGCACCTCTCAATTTGTTCTTCAAACCATCTCATCCTTAGAAGAGAGTGTCAACACAATTCATTCTTTACAATTAAAAACACCAGAGAGAAGCAACAGAAGGAAGGAAGGAAGAAGAAGCTGCTAGAGCTGGAGTGGGTCTATAGCTCCGTTCTCAGTCATTCCAATTCCGGAAATTAGGTTTCTTTTATCTTTTATTTGTAATCAGTTATGAATTCCATTTATTTTAATTTAGTATTTCTTTTTAATATGAGCTAAACAATTCATAGTGCTTGAGAACAAACAATGGGTGAATCCCAATCTTATTAATTAACGAATGTTGAATTTGGGTTTTTATTGAATTAAACTAAATTAGGGCTTTTACTCTTTTCAATAAATTGAGATTATTTTACTGTTTTTAGCGTCATGAACTAGGAACAGGTGTTAGTATTTAGGCTATTCCAATTAGTGGCAATTGGATCATCCTGACGGAGGGTTTAAATACATAACCATTTATTCAATCTAGGATAGAAGCTATTGATTCTGACGAACTTAGCTAATTCTAGGGCCAATGAGGTAATAAAACTTAATCATCCAACGGTGGATCATATTTACCCTGACGGGACTAGTGACACTTTAGGATTGCCTTATAGTCCACCCTGACGGGGGTATAAGGAATTTAGAATCCCGACCATTGTAATTGACCAATTTAGCCCTTAAACAACATAAGTTAGGAAATAAGATTGGGAGGATCCTTGCGTTCTCAAGTACTACATCTTATATTGCGTTTTCATTCATTTTACTTGCGTCTTAACTTCTACTTGCATTTTAATATTTGTCTTTCATTCATTAGCTTTAATCAACAAAACCAAACAAACATTTTATTATCTTTTATTTTCATAAGTGCATCAATCACTACTTGCTAAACATTGTGATCAACCATCCGTCCTTGGAACGAATCTGTATTATCATACATACTACTTGGGACAACCGTACACTTGCGGTTGTGGTTCGATTACTTTTTGCATTTATTTTAGAACACACAAAGGACCACCAGGCGATCCTAGAGTGTCATTAGTCCCGTCAGGGTAAATATGATCCACTTTTGGATGTTTAAGTTTTATTACCTCATTGGCCCTAGAATTAGCTAAGTTCGTCAGAATCAATAGCTTCTATCCTAGATTGAATAAATGGTTCTGTATTTAAACCCTCCGTCAGGATGATCCAATTAGTGGCAATTGGAATAGCCTAAATACTAACACCTGTTCCTAGTTCATGACGCTAAAAACAGTAAATAATCTTAATTTATAGAAAAGAGTAAAAGACACAATCTAGTTTAATTTAACAGAAACCCAAATTCAACATTCGAAATTCAATAAGATTGGGATTCACCCATTAATTGTTCTCAAGCACTATTAAATGTTTAGCTCATACTAAATGGAAAAACTAAATTAAAAGAAATGGAATTCATATTTGATTACAAAATTAAAGATAAAAAGAACCTAATTTCCGGAATAGGAATGACTACGAACGGAGATATAGACCCTCTCCAGCTCTTGTAGCTTCTTCTTTCTTCCTTCTGTTGCTTCTCTCTGGTGTTTAAACTTGTGGAATATGAAAATTGTATGAAAAATAGAAGTCAAAGGCTCCTTTTATAAGTGTAAAAACGGATTAGGGCTTGGACCTAATAATAAAACACTAATTAAATGTCCAAGCCCAAATTCTAAGCCCAAAATCCCGTAACTGCTGATACACCTTCACTAAAACAGCTTTTCCCGCTTTGTTATGACTCTGATTGACCTCATTCCAGTTGCTAAAGTTCCGTAACTTGATAAGGAATGTTTTCTCTTCAAAGGTCAGCGGCTAAATCATCGCTTAAGCACCTCGAAATCAGCAATATATGGCCTGGAAAACAAATTTTCAGCTCTAAACATAATATCTTCGGAATTTATCTTCAAGTCTTGACTCTATATCACGATCGTTGACTTTCTACTCGGATTCCTCTTCTAGCTAACATCTAAAACCTGTAAACTTTTCACTAAAAATACCAATATTACGCGCAAAAGCTTAATAATTTAAAAATGCTAGAAATAAAAAGGAAATTTCGGAATATTGCATATTTAGTCCAAAAGTCTATCAAATTAATTAAATAAACACCAAAAATGATGTCTCATAAGGGTCGAAAATAAGAACAATTAGGGAGACATCAAGACCCCCAACTCAAACCTTTGTCGTCCCGACAAAGTAAAACAAAACAAAGGGGTAGAAGTAAGCGTATAAACAAGTAGAAGCTAACAAATAAACCCTAAAGCAATTCTTAAGATAAATCTCATATAGCAAACTCTAGAAACTAATATACACATACATCTAGAATGCAACATCAAACATAAATAATCTCAATCATAAAATTAAAGTTGCAATGCTTGAAGGTTACACTTGTACTCATCTCTGTATGATGGCTATAGGGTGGTCATTAATCCTAACTCGCTTTGAACGCTCCACCTAGTATATTCCCTATTAACAGAATCATAAATTCACTATGCACTTAGGAATCACGAGGTCTTTACGGTTATAATATTGGCTTAAGGACGGGTGTGGATGTATATTTGGTAAATTTGATGTGAGCTTTTGGCTCTCTCCTCACTTACCATCAACAATGTCCTCGAGCTTGAGTTAACGCTCAAAAGATGTTCTCACTCACCCATATACGCAACAATTTAGCGTCCCATGTCTACCCACTATAAACAAGATGATTTTCAAAAAAATTCCACTTCGCCGGATGTTTTATTCATTCATATTTTTCTTTTTATTTTCTTTTCTCTTTTTCTCTTTTTTTTTTGTACAGAAGCAAACCGGGTTCCCGGTTTTGATGAAACCGGGTTCCCGGTTTCTACTGTATGATTTTTCGAATTTTTTCTTTCTTTTTCATTTTTCTTCATTCCCGGCAAAGGGTTACAAGTATATATCATCTGCAATTGTGCTACAATACAAAGCACATCGATCCCAACCCATTAAATTCCCCATAAGTGGTCCCACCACCCCAAACTCAAGCTCGAGACATGTTTCAGGATTGTGATTCAAGTGCGGGTCATATGGTCATGCCTAATAATCTAAGGGATAATGGCTTATATCGTGGCTACAAAGAAAAGGCTAAAGGCTCAAAGTGGGCTAAGACGGATAATCATTAAAATAAGGGATAGAAGGCTAAAAAGGCACAAATGGCTAACAAAGAACTGCCCCTATCATTTTCCTAAGTACAAAGCTTGTCTTTAGTTCATATCTAGGTGGGTTCTCTACTAATTAGGATTTCACGTTCTACACACCAAAAGTGTATCATCTCAGGTTCTCGTATCATCCGTGTACCTAAGAGCTTCACGCTTAACACACAAAAGCTCTAAAAGTGTCAAAATATCCGAAACTAGACAATAAATTGTGAAATATCAAATAATAGAAAATAATCCCTCAAATAGGTCCAATAACCTCCAAAATGATGTCTCGCGGTACGATTATTCAATCACAAAAGACGAGACATTGAAATTCTTCAAAGGCCAAATCTAACTAACAAACTACTATGCGCACAAACTCAACTCAACAACAGTTCCATCACCAATCTCATCAATACTTTTATATGATGATTTGACAAAAACAGTATATAATATAATCAATCCAATTTTCTCACGAGGCGTTGAAACAGGTTACCAGCAAACTACGTACAAAAAGAATTTTTTTTCCCGTATGAACACCTCCAAAAGATTCTGAAAATGAGCAGCACGAGAGTAGACGCCAGTAATAAGGAAGAAGCTTACCAGTTCTCACCAAGGATACACAAATTTCAGTTTGTCTAGGCAAGGCACAAACACGCCTACTTCAAGATCTTGAACTACCCCTGGAGTGCAGACCAACGAGATTAAAATAATCAGGGATGAGTAGAGTCTTTTGATAAGAGTTGAATAGCTTGAGGTTTATAATGTCAAGCTTCCATTGAAGATTAAAGAGGAAGAAGATGAAGATGAGCTAAAACAGAGAGAGAGAGGAAAGGAGAAGAATCGTGTTTATTTTCATCTAATCAACTTGAGCTCAAATGAGCTTCAATACATAGTTTAAATAGTTGTTACAACTAACTAACTAACTTTATAATAATTGCAATATAGTCCCTATGGTTTTGTTTAACTAACAAGCTAACCTATAGACTATACCTATATATCAAGAGCCCCCCCTCAAGCGCAACATGTATATTAGATATGTTAATCTTGGATAAATTGTTGTGAAACTCAACTGATCCAAGTGGTTTTGTAGACATATCTGCAAGCTGTAAATTCGAAGGAATATGAAATAATTTGATCAAACCAGCTTGAATTTTCTCGCGCGTTATTTTGCAGTCGATGTCAACATGTTTTGTCCTTTCATGATGCACCGGATTTGTGGACATTGCAATAGCTGATTTGCTGTCTGAGTATACAAGTGCTGGAGTGCAATTATCAGTTCCATAATCTTTTAACGCATAAATCAACCATTGAATTTCACATGTTAAAGCAGCTAGTGCTCTATACTCTGCTTCGGCTGATGAACGGCTTATACTTGTTTGTTTTTTGCTTTTCCATGAAATCAACGAATCTCCAAGAAAAATACAGAATCCTGTGATGCTTCTTCTTGTATCAAGGCATCCAGCCCAATCGCTATCACAATAAGCTTTGATTTTAAGTTCAGAAGCTGAGGAGAAAAATAGGCCCTGTCCAGGTGTTTTCTTGATGTAGCGTAAGACTCTTTGAGCAGCTTTCCAATGACTGTTGCATGGTTTAGCTAAGAATTGGCTTAGAGAATTTACAGAGTATGATAAGTCTGGTCTTGTGATTGTTAAGTATAAGAATCTCCCAATTAACCTTCGATAAGAAAAAGGGTCTTCATACTCTTGATCATCTTCCTGTCTTAGTTTCAAAGTTGTTTCCATTGGAAAATTTGTGGGTTTTGCAGCCATAACTCCACATTCATTTAAAATGTCAAGTGCAAATTTTCTTTGACATAGAGTAATACCAGTTGATTTTCGAGCTACTTCTATGCCTAATAAATACTTTAGTTCACCTAAATCTTTTATTGTGAACTCAGAGTGTAGATGATTCTTTAAATTATTTATCTCATCCATACTATTGCTTGCAAGTATAATGTCATCAACATATACTAAGAGTGCAATGAATGTAAAGGTTGATTTCTTAATGAAGAGGCTGAAGTCACTTGATGAATGTATAAATCCATAAGCTATTAAAGAAGAAGATAATTTTGCGAACCATTGGCGAGAAGCTTGTTTTAAACCATACAAGCTTTTGTTCAACTTACAAACTGTTCCTTTCTGAGCTTGAAGACCTTGTGGTATGTTCATATAAACTTCTTCATCTAGCTCACCATGTAAAAACGCATTGTTTACATCAAGTTGATGTAAGAACCATTTATTTATTGAGGCTAAAGCAAGTATAATTCTTATTGAGACAAGCTTTGCCACAGGAGAGAATGTGTCAAAGAAATCAGGTCCCTCTTGTTGATTGTAACCCTTTGCGACTAATCTAGCTTTATGCCTTTCTAATGAACCATCTGCCTTATATTTTAGTTTAAAAACCCATTTGCATCCAATAGTTTTCATTGAAGAAGTTTGAGGAACAATTGTCCATGTATTGTTGTCTTGAAGGGCTTTAAGTTCCTTTTGAATTGCAGAAATCCATTCATTTGATGTTGATGCTTGTTTATAAGTCTTTGGTTCAGTTTGAGAAGATATATTCTCAATGTAGTTGGAATATTTTGATGTAAGTCTTGAGGTATTAATATAATCTTGTATAGGATAAAGTGGTTGAGGTTTTGAATTACAATGAGAAGTTGAATGGTATATATAATCCTTCAAATATGAAGGTGGTCGTCTATTTCTTGATGGGCGAGTTTGTTGAGATGTTGTAGGTTGATTGGCTGAGTTTTGTGTGTTGTTTTGATCAGTGATAATGTGAGGATTAAGAGGTTCTATATATGAGTCAGAAGGAGGAAAAAGAAAGGTGTGAAGGTTTTCTATAGGCTCAATTTCTGAGAAGGGAAAAACAGTCTCATGAAAGATTACATTTCTTGAGATTATTATCTTGTTGTTTGATATGTCAAGAACTTTGTACCCTTTAGTAGATGGAGGATACCCTAGGAATACACACTTTGTGGCTCTTGTATCAAACTTTGATCTATTTTGTTGAAGTGTGGAAACATAACAAAGTGATCCAAACACTCTTAAATGGTGTAATGTAGGTGGTTTGTGGTAAAGCTTTTGATAAGGGGTAAAATTATCCAATAATGGAGTAGGCAATATATTTATTATATAAGCAGCTGTAAGTATTGACTCAGACCAAAATTGTAGAGGAAGATTTGATTGAAACATGATAGCTCTTGCAGTAGTTAAGAGGTGTTGATGTTTCCTTTCAACCAACCCATTCTGTTGTGGAGTTTCCACACAACTTAATTGATGGATTATTCCATTAGATGTATAGAAGTTTTGGAGATTAAACTCAGGTCCATTATCTGACCTTAACACTTTGATTTTCAAGCTAAACTGAGTTAATATCATTTGATAAAAATTGTTTAAATGTTGATGAACTTCTGACTTAGCACACATTAAGTAAATCCAAGTTCCTCTTGAAAAATTATCAACTATGGTTAAGAAGTATCTATGACCCGTGTGAGAAACTTGTTTGAATGGACCCCATATGTCACAATGTATTAAATCAAAACAAGCTTTTGAAGTAGAAGTAGATACAGGAAATGAAAGTTTTCTTTGTTTAGCAAAATGACATGGTTCACATATACTATCTTGTAAAAAGGTAATAGAAGAATCAATCCTTTTAAGGGCAGGTAATTTCGCTCTTGATGGATGTCCTAATCTTGAATGCCATATCTCACTTTTCCTTGTTGAAACAGCTAAGACTTTATGAGATGTTGATGAAGACTTCATATAGTATAGCCCATTTCTTTCATAAGCAATCCCAATCATCCTCTTGCATTGATGATCCTGTATAGTGCAATAAGAGGAAAAGAAAGCAACTGTAACAGCTGAGTCTTGTGTTAACTTTGATATTGAAAGTAAATTTCACTTGAATTTTGGAACACATAACACATTTTCTAAGGTAATGTGATCATTTAAACTAATACTTCCTTTATGTGTTGCAAATATAGTCTCTCCATTTGGTAATGTGATTGGAATATGAACATGTTGTGGCTTGTTTATGTACATAGAAGCCGAATATATCAAGTGATCAGTAGCACCTGTGTCTAAAATCCAAGATGAGGTGCAAGAATTACCTTCATTGATTGTGACTTGATGTACAGCCGAATTGTTCATGTTTTCTGTATGTGCAAGAGCCATTAGCTTGCTTATCTCCTCAGGTGTGAATTCATAGCTGTTAAGAGGCTTTAGTTCTTGTTCATTCTTGAATTCTTCTTGAGCATCAACAAGATGGGCAGAATGTTGTTGATTTTGAGCAAACCTTTTGCCTTTAGGTCCTCCCCATCCAATTGGATAACCATGTAATTGGTAACATTTGTCAACTGTGTGACCATTATACCCACAATGTGTACAAATAACTCTCTTCTTTTCTGCGTAATTGTTTGGTTTTTGATTGTTCTTTGAATAAAACGCATGAGTAGGGGCAGAAAAAGATGAATTTGACAACAACCTTTGACTTTCTTCTTGGATAAGCATTGCAAAGACTGAGTTGATTTGAGGTAGAGGAGTCATTAGCAGAATTTGACTTCTTACTGCAGCAAAAGAATCATTCAATCCAATTAAGAATTTTATCACGAAATCACTATTTTGTCGCTCAATCAATGTGTCAAGAATTTTACAACTACATTGATTCATATTTCCACAAGAACATATAGGCATAGGCCTAAAGTGAACATATTCATCCCAAAGTGTTTTGATCTTTGCGAAATATTCTGAAATCGAGCTTGAATTTTGAGAAATCGAGCTTAATGACTTCTCAAGAACAAAGACTCTTGTACCATCACTTTTTCCAAATCGCGTTTTAAGCTCATTATAGAGATCATGAGCTGAGTTTACATACAATAGACTACCTCTGATTTCTTTAGAAATCGAATTAAGTAGCCACGATAGAACTAAATTATTGGCTCTGTTCCAAGCTGAGAAAAGAGTTAAGTCTGTGAGAGGAGGTTGAAGAATTTCTCCATTAATGAAGCCGAGTTTATTTTTAACCGATAATGCAATCTCAATTGCACGAGTCCATGATAAGAAGTTATCATTGGTAAGAACTTCGGAAACTAGCGAAGCACCTGTGTTTTCACCAGGGTGGATATAGAATGGTGATGAGAAATTCTCTGTTGCAGAGTTAGCCGCCATTGAAGATGTTAGTCGAAGCTCTTGATTTCTGATCTAAAGCAAGAATTAGTGTTGTAATCGCGGAATTAAACTAGTTTACATCTGATACCATGATAAGAGTTGAATAGCTTGAGGTTTATAATGTCAAGCTTCCATTGAAGATTAAAGAGGAAGAAGATGAAGATGAGCTTAAAACAAAGAGAGAGAGGAAAGGAGAAGAATCGTGTTTATTTTCATCTAATCAACTTGAGCTCAAATGAGCTTCAATACATAGTTTAAATAGTTGTTACAACTAACTAACTAACTTTATAATAATTGCAATATAGTCCCTATGGTTTTGTTTAACTAACAAGCTAACCTATAGACTATACCTATATATCAAGATCTTTTGTTTTGATTGTTGGCTAACGTAGATCCAATTTAGTACATCGGCGTTGAAGATAAAAAAATCCTCTTCCGGTTGAGTAAAGAAATTTAAACCTTCTTTTAAACCTCGTTGAAGGGCTATCTTCGACACTGTACTCCACCAGGATGGAGTAAGATCGTCATTAAAATCGAGACAATCTAAGATATTTCCTAATAACCGATTTGGGGTTTTAGAGGGATTTGGATGCAAATGGTTTTCTACTATATTTATATAGACTATTAAAGAAAAATGGAAAGGTTGAAAGATATCATACATGGGAAAACGTGTTAGAGGAGAGATGAGGCCACGATGGTAAGGGATGATATAAAAAGAGGCGCTACGACACTATTAGGATCTGAGAATTAAAAAAGAAAGGGAAAAAAATACGTAAACAATAATATATAACTAATATAAGTCTTTTTTTTTTTACTTTTTTTCTAAAAAGAAATGACATTAAAGAATACACCATAAACTTCACAACCATTATTTATAATAATAAGACACGTGGTATAGACATGATCGAGACTTCCATTTTTTTAAGAAACTTTGTTGTATAAAAAACGAACTTTTAAATTCGATTTCAAAGTACAAGCTTGAAGTTAGTGATCAGACGGAATTGAGGCAAATAAATACAGTAACTACAGGTGCTGATCCGAATGGGAGTTTTGAGGTAAAAAAGCTATTGACTTATTAGCTTCGTGGTTTATTAAGAAGGGAACAACATGTACAACTGCTACAAGTCAAAAATCGGCCTGGAAAGCTTTCAAAAAAGAATCAACATATGATTTTTTTAGGCCCCGAGCACCTGTAAAACCTTGGGCAAAAACAATTTGGAAATCATTTATAATTCAGAAACATTTTGTGATAGTTTGGATGGCTATTCTTGGACGGCTGAAGACGAAAGATAGAATTGTATACATGGAATTAGATCCCTCTTGTGTGGAGAACATATTTTTTTCGATTGCGGATTTACTAGCGGCATACGGCAAGAAATCCGTGAATAGGTGGACATAAAGAGGGAAATGAATACCTAAAGAGCGTGCTCAAATGGTTGAAAAAGAAGTCCAATGGAACAACTTGGAGAAATAAAGTAAAGACTTTAGCATTTACGACCACAATTTTTGAGATATGGCTAGCCCGAAATAGGTACGTTATGGAAGAAATCACTCCCTAAGCGAAGATCATTGTCAATAAGATTTTTTTTTGTTCGGAATTGTCAAGAAGATCAAGACTATAGTCTACCGTAGTATTTTTAATATGTATCTATTTTTAGAAAATTCGGTAGCTACTAGATTTTATATGAGTTGATTTTTTTTATTGTAACTAGGCTTTACTAGTATGTTTTATTGATTATAGGACCTTCTTATAACATTGGATTGACTTGGGTAATGCCCAGTGGATATGTATAGTTTTTTCGATTACTATATTATTTTTACCGATAAAAAAAATAAAACACGTAATTAATTAAGATAATTTTTTGTTTTAGTACAAATTATAGAAAATTTCTTCCATCTAATATAATATTGGATGATTCTAACCCAATTAAATTCATACACATAACTTATGTTTTAAATTTTAAAAAATAACTAATTTATTGATTATCATAATGTATTTTGATGATTTTTCCTCAAAAATATAATGAAAATTTATCTAATTCTTACATAAGTTTAATTAAACAAACAAAAACTATTGCCGACATAGAATTCGCCCTATATAAATGATAAATCCAAGCCGTCGTCACATAGTAAGCTCTTGGCGCGCGAGTGCAATTCAAACGCCGCCTTGAACAACTGTCAGCCGAACCGCCAACCGAATCCCATAAATTTCGTAAGCAGCAATGGAAAACGGTATTATTAGTTATTCAAGACCTGAAACTTTAAACGACAGCATCTGCGGCTTCCCTCGACATCGCCGGCGGCCGTTCAAGAGCCACACATACACCACCTTCAGTCGCCTTCTACGTCTCTCCCGCGACCCCGCTTTTGCCTCCCAACCTCAAGGTATATCTCTTTAATTGTTTTCTCGTTTAGTTTTTTCTTAATTACTGTAATATACCACATTGTTTCAATAAAATTGCATATATACCCCCACTAATGGTGTGACGTTCTGGAATAACTATTTTGCATAACACTGGGATCAATTATGCAATTAACACTTTCTTTATTTCAGAAGATGTTAGTAAGTTCGAGAAGACTTTGGCGGCTGATCCAGCCTCAATTGATATTGGAAGTGAACAAGATAGAGAATTTAGTGATATGCAAGTTAAAGCAGGAGGGTTTAATACTACAAATATACAGAGGGAAGGGAATGAGGATCTTCTTCGAGACAATACTAATCTTAATGATTTGGTGGGTAATAAGACGGTTAATGATCAAGTAGTTGAGATTGTTAGTGATAAAAATGCTGAGAATGGGTTTAGTGGTCCAGCTTCAGTTGCTATTGGAAGAGAACAAGACATAGAATTTAGTGATATCCAAGTGTTTGATTCTAAGAATATTCAGATGGAAGGGAAAGAAGAGGAGCTTTCTCAAGACACTGCTAATCTTAACAATATGGTGGGTAATAAGAAGGTTAATGATCAAGTAGTTGATATTGTTAATGGGTTCAGTGGTTCAGCTTTAATTGATATTGGAAGCGGACATGATAGAGAATTTAATGATATGAAAGCACAAGTGTTTGATTCAAGGGATGTTCTTGCTCGAAACAATACTAATCTAAAAGATTTGGTGTGTGAGAACAAGGGTAATGATCAAGTACATTGTAGTAATAGAAATGATGAACAATTTGTTCAAGATTCTAGTGAAAGTGAGGAATTTAGTGTAAAGGAGCTAAAGGGGGTTGAGGAAAGCCATATACTTGAGGTTTGTGATTCTATTATTATAGATATGGAAGCTGAAACAGAGCAGAAATTGAAATCTATTGAGATGGCTTTAAACATGGATATGGAAGATGAATTGGAGATTGAAGTGAACAAAATATCCCAGGAATTGCAATCTATTGTAGATATAGATAAGGGTAATGATGAAATTAATAAAGAGAATAAGATCTCTACTTCTTTTAATATTGAAGAAGGGGAAATATCTGGGGAAGAAGGTTTACTATTTGAAGATGACATGATAGAAGATAAAAAAGCTGAAGAGGTGAAAGTTTGTGAAGATACGATTAATGAAAAGAAATTTGCTCGTGAAGTTGTTAATTATACTCAAATTTATGAAACTGGTGCATCTGAAAAGAAAAGAAAGAGAGGTCCAATGACACAGGAGAAAAAAGCAAAGAGAAAGGTATAAAAATGTTACGTATTATATCTTTTACCCTTTTTTCTAAAAAGAAATTAATATAACATGTTTTGCAGAAAAAAGAACGAATAAAAAGAGCAGAAAAGCGTGGTGTTAAAAGGTTGAAGATACAACCTGTGTCATTGAAACCAAAAAAAGTAAATATTTGCAGACACTATAACAATGGAAGATGTCACGAGGTTCAAACTTATTGTTTTGTTTTATTTTAATGTTTTCTTTATTTTTTTCGTTACTTTGAAATTCTAACTAACTATATTAAATGATTGTTGTAGGGTGAAAAGTGCAAATTTTCACATGATACGACACCTTTGACAAAGTCCAAGGTATGTTCTTTTGAAATTGTAAATGTTATTTACTTAATTACTTACATCATATGTTATATTTATTTTGCAGCCATGTTGTCATTTTGCACGCAATAATTCTTGTATGAAAGGAGATGATTGTCCATACGATCATGTTCTCTCTAAATATCCGTGTAATAATTTTGTAACCACTGGTTCTTGCAATAGGGGTGCTAATTGCATGTTTTCACATAAGGTAATATCTGCTGCTTTATGATAATTTATCCGTATACCCCTGAACTGTCCCCAAAAACCTTAATCACCCACTCAGTTTTTTTAACTACTACTATTACTTCAATGCTAAAACACCCACTCGTTCATAAATCAATCATTCGAAAGTGTTTTGTGTTATACAAGGGAGTGTTTTAGCATCAAAACAATAGTTGGAGGGGGGTATTTCAGGGGGTGTAATTGCAATTTGCAAGAATGCTTAATTATTTTGTTTCTTCAAGCAGATTACAGCTAATCAAGTTTCTCAAACGGCCATGGAATCTGGACTAAAATCTCCATTAACAGAACCACAGAAGCTAAAAGAAATTAACCATACACCTATAGTTAAGATTAGAGAACAAAAAATTGAAGTACCTGTTCAGCCTCCTAAAGGAGTAAACATATATTATCATCACAAGTCATTATCACCTACTGAAAATGGTAAAGCGAAGATAGTTACTGAGCCAGAGAATGGTAAAAAAGTGAAGGAGGTTATTGAAAAATCGACTATAAAGGTACCGAAAGGTATAAACTTTCTGTCATTTGGCCAAGGAATTAAAGATTCGGGTAGTAAAACAGTTTCAAACTTGGTTTCGGACTCTGGAATTGGAATTGTGAAGTCTGTGTTAGATGATTCGAATAAAAGTAAAGAAATTGCATTAGCTAAAGAATATAGTCCATTTTTAACTTCAGCTAATCCATATAAAACAGTGTCTTCTTTACTTGGAGGTGAGAATAGTTGTAGCTCTTCAAAGACTTGTTATTCATTGAACACTTCAACTTCAGTGCAAAAGGCTCTTCAGTCAACACTATCATTTGCAGCTAAGTTTGACTCGGAGGTGAAGTTTGACCCGTTGTTTAGTTCCTGCTCTTCTTCGGGTACTAAACTTAATGAGAAAGTTAAAAGTTCCGAAAATAAGTTAACAGTTCTTGATTTCTTATGTAGTAATAATGACTGCAAAACCAAAACCTAAAGCTAGGAAAATTATTGTACTTTTACCATCTACTCTTTCTCACCTTCTTCAGTTATTCCATAAAATGAATGGGTTTACAACACATGAGACCAATGGACATGCAATACTAAAATATTGCAACTTAACCGCCTAGATTTGTTGTTTTTTGAAGGCATGCATATGCGTTCAATATTCTTGTCATTTGCTAGATACAAACATTCATAGATATCTTTGAGTTGTATAAACATGACATAAATTTAGTCAATAAGGATATTATACCAATAGTATACACAAATAATTAAGAAAATATACCTATACAATTAACTTACTCTCGTCCAAAAAAAAAAAAAAAACCAATCAAGCATATAGCCGACAAAGAAACAATGATCCAAACAAACATTTGCCTCCAAGGATTTTTGACTATTGAGTGTCATCAAACAGACATGGTAAGATCATATTTTTTCTACTACAAGTTTACATACATGTGGTAGTGAAGCAGAGCACGTACTAAAATGTTAAAAACAATCACTAATGCATCATCACATAGAAGAAACAAACATTATGTAACTACTCAAATTTATGAAACTGGTTCTTCTGAAAAGGAAACAAGGAGAGGTCCAATCACCAATTAGAAAGGCATATATATAGTATATAGCTGCTTTGATATTTGGTGTTTCTTTTCTCTTCATATGTTATGTGTATTATCTTTTACCCAAAATAAATTAATTTAGCTTGTTAATTTATTATCATGGTCTGCAGAAAAAAGAACGAAAACGTGGCGACTGAAGATACAACCTGTGTTAAAACCAAAAAAAGTCACTTTTTGCCGACATATATTCCCGGGAGATGTCACGCACGAGTTTCAGACTTTTTTTTTTTTTTTTTTTGCTTTTAGTATTTTCATTATATATTTTCGTCACTTTCTTTTTTTTCCGGTGCAAACACAAAACAAACAAACAAAAGAAAAAAAAGAAGCCCAAGACTAAAGCCGCTAGTTAACCGATTCCTGTTCTTCTTTGCCAAATCATTGTCGTAGGGTGAAAAGTGCAAATTCTCACATGATAGTGAGTGATACGATACCTTTGACTAAGTCCAACGGCAACGTATGCTTCTTCAAAAGATAAATGTTACGTAGATATTATATAATAAATAAATACGATAGTATCTCTCAAGCCTATTTTTTTTTTTAATCAAAAAAAGACTTATATTAAGAATAAAGTTCTAAAAAGGGGTTAACCCACTTCTTTAGAAGCAGAACCAACTAGAAAGAAGGAAGAAGTGAGTTAGAAAACTCTTTAACGAGGCAATTTGCGCCCTTTCTTTTTATTTTACAAATTTAATTGTTTTGGTGGGCTTTGGCTATACTTTCATCTAGGATGATCTGGTCTTCCACGAAAAATTCGTGCTAGATGAGTGTACTGCTCGACAACGGTTTCAACATAAGTTTCAATATTGATGCAAGAGGAGACTTTGTCAATGGTATAAAGGAGCACGGGTATAAAGGAGCACGCTTCCTAATGTTTCAGCCTCAGCCTCAAAACTTGAGAAGACAAGAATATCCATAGCAAAACCAAAAACAACCTCACCATTTCAACTGCAGACTACAACAGCCGTATAAGCTTTTCCTAACTTAAAAGAGACGTCAATGTTGATTTTATAATTATGCTATGGAGGTGGGGACCAGTTGGATAAATTGGATTTCCAAAAGAAAGCGCCAAAAATGATGATGAAGAGGGACTCAAAGATTAGTTACCTTTAAGTCTAAAAATATCCGTACTTAGATTATTCAATAAAAGTGAACAAGAATCATAATTAACAAGAATAACATTAAATATAACTTTATTGCGCATTAGCCAGATAGTCAAAAAACAAAATATAACTTTATTGCGCATTAGCCATGAAAACTTGTCGAGTTTGGGTTGATTAAAATAAATCATTTTTGATCTTTGATTCGTTGGGTGAGCCGGTCTAGGCTGGTATGGGTTTTATTTTTTTCATCAACCAAAATCCATTATTGAATGGCATGACTACTGTGTTGAGAGATTTTATATAGTTACGCGAGTTAAAATTCTATAAACGTGTGGGTCAAATTGAAAATAAAAATTGATTGGGCTGTTAAAAAGATGACGAAGCAAATTAAAAATTAAAAAGATAATAAAGCATATAAAAGAATAAGAATTTTGAGAGAGACAATTTTTTATCTAAAAGATGATGAATACTTAAACATTTTTTTTACTTGTTTGCGCCACATAAATAAGCAAGACAATGAGTTTTGATAGGACAAATGGATATGAAGGGAAGGCAAAAGAAAAGCGAAGTGAAGATGTAGTTTTAGGGAAAAATCAGAAGATCCAGATTTAGGGGAAAAAATGGGTTTTGAAAAGAGACTTAACATAGTTAAGTCGGCATGGTTTAGTTTGAGGCGAGTTAGAATTCCACTAAACTGTGGACTAAACTAAAAAAATTAAAAAGATTAGGCTAGTTAAACCAGCCGAGTTTGGGTTGAATAAAAAACACCTTTGGACTTGTGGACCGGTCATGTTGAGTTGGTCTGGGTTGGTATGGTTTTTATTTATTCCTCAACCCAACCCAACCTTACAGTATAATAGTATGGCTAATGGAATAAGAGAGTTTATATAGTTATACGAGTTAGAATTCCTTGGCCTGTTAAAAATAATAATGAAGTAAATAAAAAATGTATAAGACAATGAAGTTGATAAAATATGAGAGTTTAAGAAAAGAAACTTTATTACTACAAGATGATGAATAATTATAGATTTTCCTAACTTGTTTGGGCCAAATAAAGAAGCAAGACAATTATATATATGATGAGGTGAAATGAATATGAAGGAAATGCGAGACAGAAGTGAATAGAAGATGTGTTTTTTAAGAAGGACTGGGGTTGGAAAAGAGAGTTTATATATATATATATATATATATTTAAAAGTATCTTCAGTTCAATTTGGGACGTGTTAGAATTTCACAAAACTGCGGGTTGGACAATTTTTTAAGATAGGGCTATTAAAACCCGTTATTAAAAAATCTTTTTGGACCTTTGGGTCGATCGAGTTGAGTCGGCCTGGGTTGGTATGGACTATTTTTTCCTTAACCCAACCCTATTGTCTAATAGAATGACTATATGGATGAGATAATTTATATAGTTACTCGAGATAAAATTTTACAAACATGTGGTGCAACCTGAAAATAAAAAAATTGGGCTATTAAAAAGATGCCGAAACAAATAAAAAGTCAAAAAGATGATGAAGTAGGTACAAAAATAAGAATTTTAAGAGATAATTTTTTTTTTTCTAAAAGATGATGAATAATTCAAGGTTTTCCTTATGTGTTTGCGCCATATAAAGAAACAAGATAATGATATATTACGAGGCAAAATGAATATGAAGGAAAGGAGAGATCAAAGTGAAGTAAAGATGTGGTATTAGGGTTTTGAAAAAAGAGTTATATATTTAAGTTGGATTGGTTTAGTTTGGGCGAGTAGGAATTCCACAAAACTGCAAACTGGACTTAAAATTTTAAAAAGAATGGTTATTTTTAAAACTAGCCGAGTTTGGGCTTATTAAATTATCTGGACCTTCCAGTCTATCTAGTTGAGCCTGCCTGGGCTGGTATGGGCTTTATTTTTTTATTAGCTTAACCCTATTGTCTAACAGTATGACTATTTGGAACAGAGAGTTCGTTGAGTAGTGATTAGCCCATTTCCCTCCGTGAAATCGAGACTTTTTGCCTTCGGCCTTTCGGTTAGTAAACCCCTTTTCGAGCCTCTCTTGAATTTCACTTGCCGCGGCGTTGATAAAGTCAGCGACACAAGCAAGGAGTTTACAAAGGAGAACAACCCCACTATCGTTGATAGAGCCACACCTTTTATAATCTGTTGTCATGGAAAAAGAGTGTGTTACTCGAGTTAGAATTCCACAAAACTGTGGATAGAATTGAAAATAAAAAAATTGAGCTATTAAAAATATGATGAATCAAATATAAAATATAAAAAGATGATGAAACATGTAATAAGAATTTTATAAAACTTTATTCTAAAATATGATGAATAGTTAAAGTCTTTCTTTAATTGTTAGCGCCAGATAAAGAAGTAATACAATGAGATATGATGATTCGAAATGGAAATGAAAGGAATGTGAGAGAAAAGTGAAGAGAAATGTGATTTAAGGGAAACAATAAGTTTTTTGAAAGAGAGTTTAAGTAGTTAAGTCGGTCTAGTTTAGTTTGGGACGAGTTAGAATTTCACAAAATGATAGACTGAATTGAAAATTTAAAAAAAAGATTAGGCTATTAAAACCAGTTCAGTTTGGTATAATTAGAAAAATGTCTTTTGGACCTTTGAGTCAGTCGAATTGAATCAGTCTAGGCTGGTATGGGCTTTATTCTTTTCTTAGGCCAACCTTATTGTCTACTAACATGGCTACTAGATGAGAGAGTTTATACGGTTAGTTACGCGAGTAGAAGTCTACAAACATATGGACTGAACTGAAAATATGATATTTAAACAGACCCGTGTTTGGGCCGATAAACAAAATGCCTTTTGGACCTTTGAGTCGTTCAGATTGGATCGTCTAGGGTTTCTTTTCCGGGGTTTTTTCTGGCCCAGTCTTTCCACCGTTAACGATATATTTAAAAAAAAAAAAATCTTTTTTGTCCATGTATCACATATGTTGACACGTATTTGTGAAAAGGTACATCATTACGTACAAAGACAAAAAAACCGATGTGGGTCACCGAGACCTTTCGAGAAAATACAGGGACCGAATGACGTGGAAACAAGAATCAAAAGATTTGTATACAAATTTGACGTTAAAAGTTACAAATGGCAGAAGGAGGTATAGTGACAGTTGTTCTTCATACATATCTTCCACCCCTTGCACTTACTGAACCCCCCTCCCCCTCCTCCCCCTCACCCCCTCCCCCCTCCAGTCTGCACTGCCCCTTCACATATATATATATAATACACCATAACCATCCTAAAATTTATTAATCACATAAAACAAAAAGAAAAACAGAAATAATCTGAAGCTTTTTTCTATATCTAATGGAGAGAGAGATTGCTAGTAGTAGTAAAACTAGTGGGGTAGAAGTGGAAAATATGAAAGTTGAAACCTTTACTATAAAAGAAGAACCATTCATCTTTGTGGATGAAGATGATGATGGTGGTGGTGATGGAGTAGAGGAGGGTGGTGATGGTGGTTGCGTTAGCATTCCGAAGGCAATAGAAGGGTTGAATGAAGTGGGGCCACCACCGTTCTTGAAAAAAACGTATGAAATGGTGGATGAACCAACTACTGATTCAATCATATCATGGAGTGATAATCAAAATAGTTTCGTTGTTTGGGATCCTCATAAATTCTCCGCTGATATTCTTCCTAAACACTTCAAGCATAACAATTTCTCTAGCTTCATTCGCCAGCTCAATACCTATGTAAGTATTTTATTTTACTATTTTAGCTCTTGTTTTATATAGATATTGGACATGATCATCTCCGTAGCTACGTGTATATCTAGTTATTATTAGAATAATATTTGTGCTATTACTATTGTCTGGGTTGTTTCAATAGGAAGGTAGTATATACCAATTAAATATGTTGTAACGTTGAAATTACATGTGAAATTAGTTAACATTGAGCAGTATTTATTTCTTAGAATTAAATATATGATACCATAATAGAATGACTAAGTTGCAATTACACTGTATAGAGTATACTATTTTCTTATGTCAGGGTATCATTGTGACTAATAGTATAGTAGAGTGAGTGTGAGCTAATATTTGTTTTTTGTTAAGGTTATGAGTTCATTTTTGTGGATATACTTGCTCAGTGTTTCAGGAAGGTTGATTCAGATAGATGGGAATTCAAAAATGCAGAATTCAAGAAAGGACATAGGGATTTGCTGAAAAATATTAAAAGAAAAAAGCAAGTGTCTGGTCAGGGATCATCAACACAGCTTTGCCTAGATCCCGAAATAAAATCTGAGATCGAGAATCTAAAAAATGATCAAAATCTGTTAAGAAACGAACTCCTGAATCTGAAACAGCAAGAAGAAACAACCACATTTCATTTGGAAGCCATTAAAGAACGCATACTATATTCTGAAACTAAGCAGAATATTATTTTGGCTTTTATGAAACACGCATTTAATCACCCTCTCTTCATGAAGCGTTTTCTAGAGAAAGCTAAACGGAAGAAAGAGTTAAATAGTGAGAAAATGTCAAAGAAACAGAAGGTTGTTTGTGGAAGCACGTCAACGGAGGTTAAGAATAGTGTTGATAAAATTGCGGAAGAGTTTCCAATGATCGATTCTGATATTGGGATGATATTCTCTTCTGATGAATCAAATAGTCAAGAGGGAAATATAAATGTAAATGAAATTGGTTCATCTGGAATAAATTATCCGGAGAATTTTATTTTATGGCAGAAGTTAATGAAAGATGACATGATTTATGAGGATGGTGGAGCAGGAGCTCAAGGAAATAAGGAGCATTCTGATATTATTCTTGAACTTATTTCCAGGCCATAAACTCATAATTTCTATATTATTAAATCCTTTACGCCACCAGAAAGCAAGTGAGCTTCAATTATCCACCTAACCCCGCGAGCCATGAACCTTTTATTAAAGGTGTGTAAGGGTACCACCCTTTAAAGTAAAAATCTCTAATAATACAGAAAAGAAGGGTGAAGAAAAATTGATGGATAGTAATAATAGTCTGTTGAACCTGGATGGAAAAACTAAAAGAAGGGAAGAAGTGGTGATAATTTCTAGTGAAGATGATGGACATATTGAGAAAATAAATAAAGGACAAAAGAAGAGTGGGTACGAGGAGAATAAATAAAGGAAGAAAGAAGGGATGAATGGGAAAACGTAGAAACAAAATTGCTAAGGAGGTCGAAAATAATAATGTTGGAAAACAAATTGTGGATAGTCTGGTGTTACTTGCTCATGAATTGGATGAGTTTGATGGGTCTGGGATAAGAAGAAAGGTTGCTAAGATTTCAAGAAATGATCAACTTGGTGTGTATAGTTACCGAATACAATAGACAATAAAGAAGTACTTATTGGAAAAACTTTTTACCATCTAAATAAATAAATCTAAATAAATCTAGTATTTTGTCTAATTTAGTTTTCTATATACCTACATGTCATTATGTAGAGCACCTTTATACTTGTTTTAGTAGATTTTTATTACTTTTTATTCTGTCATATACCAATTTATTATAAAAATTATGTAGATATATATATATTACTAATTTACTACTAACCATAATAGGAGTGACTTAATATTTTAATCGGATTTGGCCTGAGACCACGGATCTTGACTAGCCAGACTATTAGAGTATAAAATTACACCAATTCAATCTAGCATTATTGTATTGTTTGGATTCAATTTTTTTTTAGTACATGAGAGAGCTGTTTTGGACTCGAAGCCATATTGATTCCAATAAGAAAGAAAAGGAAATAATAAAAAGAGATAATTCCCGGGAAATTACTTTTTACTTATTCACAAATTTTCAACTTAATTTCTAGTTAAATATATTGTCATATTTACCTTTCAATGTTACACCTATATGATTTTTTTTATTGTTTTTTATTTTATTTTTTAATATTTATTTTTTTCAGATTTTCTTTTCCGATTTCTTTTTTAAAAAAAATTTCCGATTTTTTTTAATTTTTTTTTAAATTTTTTATCAATTTTTTTTTGTTTTCGAGTTTTTTTTAAAATTTTTATTTTCAAAATTTTTTCCCCGATTTTTTTTAAAAAAAATCGAAATTTTGGGTTATGTGTTACTGTAACACACAAACATAGATTTATGTGTTCCTGTAACACACAAAGTCATAAAATCGATCTAAATGATTCTTTTCTTTAACACAATTGTTTTTTATATTTATTAATCACATATACCTTATTTTTATTATCTTTTTGTCTAACACTTTTTTGTTATTTTTGTGTTTATATTTTAGGGTTTTGTGTTATTTCCAATTATGTGTATTCCTGGAACACACAAATCTTAAAATTGTGTATTCTTAGAACGCACAAATATAAGATTTGTGTATTCATGGAACACACAAATCTCAAATTGGTGTATTCGTAGAACACATAAAAATTGAATTCATGTATTACTAGAATATACAAAACTTGTTTATGTTTGTTCTAATTCTATGTATTCCAAAAAAACACATAAGTCTCTGATTTGTGCCTGAAAAACACAAGTCTCCGTTCCTGGAATACACAAATCTCTAATTTGTGTATTCATGGAACACATATAAATCAAATTGACAAAACTTGATTTTGTTTGTTCCAATTTTGTGTATTCCTGAACACAAAAATCATAAAATTGTGTATTACTGCAACACACAAATCTCAGATTTGTGTATTCATGGAACACATAAAATTCAAATTTGTGTATTCTTGGAATACAAAAAACTTGATTTTGGTTGTTCCAGATTTGTGTGTTCCTGCAACACACAAATCTCAGAATTGTGTGTTTATGGAACACATAAAAAAAATTCGGGGGAAATTTTTTTTTAAAAATTTCTAAAAAAAAATATTTTGAATTTTTCTTGAAAAAGAAAATTTGAAAGAATAAATAAATAAATAAATAATATTATAATTAAAGTAATTAATTGCTAATTGAACTAAAAATTTGAAAAAGTCTGGCCTATTAAAACCAATCGAGTTTGGGATGATTAAAAAACGTCTTTTGGACCTTTGGGTCGATCGAGGTGAGCCAATCTAGGCTGGTATGGGATTTATTTTTCTCTCAGGCCAACCTTATCGTCTACTAATATAGCTACTGGATAGGAGAGTTTTTATGGTTAGTTATGTGAGTAAAAGTCTACAAACTTATGGGCTGAACTGAAAATTAATAGTTTGGGTTATGTAAATTGGCACGCGTTTGGGCCTATTAACAACGCCTTTTTTGAACCTTTGGGTCATTTATATTGGGTCGGTCTGTTTGGTCTGTTTTTTTTAATACATGAGAGACTTAAAAAGCCGATTTAAACACTATTACACGTCGAACACTACATTTATTGAGAATCTAGCACGACTCTAGCAGTCGCGCATTCGCTCCTATCCCTCGTAATAGCATTGCAAAGATAATCCGGTGGATCATCAAATTCCACGAGTCCTGTATGAGCATTTGCTCCTTTCTTAGCTAGCCGTTCGGTTTTTTTTTCCTAACTCAGTCTTACCGTTAAATCATGTATATTTTGACTTTTTTTTTTAAAAAAACTTTTTTTGTCCATGTAACACATATGTTGACACGTATTTGTGAAAAGGTACATCATTATGTACGAAGACAAGAAAAGCCGATGTGGGTCACCGAGACCATTTGAGAAAGTACAGGGACTGAATGACGTGGAAAGAAGAATCAAAAGATATGTATACAAATTTGAAGTTTAAGAGATACAAATGGCAGCAGGAGGTATAGTGACAGTTGTTCTTCACACACATCTTCCACCCCTTGCACCTTACTGACTCCCCCAGTCTGCACCGCCCCTTCACACATAACACGCCTATACACACATATATATAATACACCATAACCATCCTAAAATTTATCAATCACATAAAGAAAAAAAAAATTAGAAATAATCTGAAGCTCTTTTTTATATCTGATGGAGAGAGAGATTGCTAGTAGTAGTAAAACTAGTGGGGTAGAAGTGGAAAATATGAAAGTTGAGACCTTCACTATAAAAGAAGAACAATTCATCTTTCTGGATGAAGATGATGATGGTGGTGGTGATGGAGTAGAGGAGGGTGGTGATGGTGGTTGCGTTAGCATTCCAAAGGCAATAGAAGGGTTGAATGAAGTGGGGCCACCACCGTTCCTGAAAAAAACGTATGAAATGGTGGATGAACCAACTACTGATTCAATCATATCATGGAGTGAAAATCAAAATAGTTTCGTTGTTTGGGATCCTCATAAACTCTCCGCTGATATTCTTCCTAAACACTTCAAGCACAACAATTTCTCTAGCTTCATTCGCCAGCTAAATACATATGTAAGGTTTTTATTTTACTATTTTATCTCTTCGTTTATATAATTATTTGACATGATCATCTCCCTAGTTACGTGTGTTTATATATTTGTGCAATTACTATTGTCTGGGTTGTCTCAATAGGAAAAATAATCTACGAAAGCCTGTATATACCAATTGAATATGTTGTAATTACATATCAAAGTAGTTAATATTGGGCACTTTTATGTATATATTTCTTCGAATTAAAAATATAGTACCATAAAAGTATGACTTAATTGCAATTACACTGTATAGATAGAGTAAAATATTTCCTTATGTCAGGGTATCACTGTGACTAATAGTATAGTAGAGTGAGTGTGAGCTAATATTTGTTTTTTCATAAGGTTATGAGTTCATTTTTGCTCTAACAAGGTAAACTTTTGTGGATATACTTGCTCAGTGTTTCAGGAAAGTTGATTCAGATAGATGGGAATTTGCGAATTCAGAATTTATGAAAGGACACAAAGATTTATTAAAGAACATTAAAAGAAAAAAGCAAGCTCCTGGTCAAGGATCTTCAACACAGCTTAGCCTAGATCCCGGATTAGGATCTGAGATCGAGAACCTAAAAAGTGATCAAAATATGCTAAAAAATGAACTCCTGAATCTGAAACAACAACAAGAAACCACTACTTTTCGTTTGGAAACATTTAAAGAGCGTTTACTTTATTCGGAAACTAAGCAGAAAATTATGATGGCTTTTATGAAATACGCATTTAATCAGCCTCTCTTCTTGAAGCAATTTCTTGAGAAAGCTAAACGCAAAAAGGCGTTAGATGTTGAAAAAATGTCAAAGAAACGAAAGGTTGTTACTGAAAGCACTTCAATGGAGTTTAAGAATAGTGTTGATGAAATTGCGGAAGAGTTTCCGATGATAGATTCTGAAATCAGGACATTATTTGCTTCGGATGAATCAAATAGTCCAGTTAAAGAGGGAAATGTAAATGGAACAAATTATCCTGAGATGGAAATGGAAAATTTCATGTTATGGGAGAAGCTAATGGAAGATGATATGATTTATGAGGATGGTGGAGAAAGAGCTCAAGGAAATAAGGAGCACTCTGATATTATTCTTGAATTGGAAGATCTTATTTCCAGGCCTTTAAACTTATCATTGGTATATTCTTAAATTCTTGTTAATATATTCTATCCATTTTCTTATTTTGTTTATCTTTGTGCAGTAAGAAAGTTGGAAGTGAAACAAGTACTGGAAGGGATAGTGAGCTATGAAGGGAATGAAGAGATTTTTGTTTAAAATTGAGGAATGTTTAGTTTGTGTGTGTAGTAATGTGCATTCAGATAGTGTTGGTGAATGTTTGTGAGATGAACTAGTAGAGTTGTATATGAGGATAGGTTGGTTGGTTGGTTTATTTTGTAGCAATGCAAATATTATTGTGAGTGTTGGGTTGGGTAATATCATATAAAGTATGCGCTTGGGGTGCTACTATGAATGGTAAGTAGCTTATGAGTGGTATGTGTGCTAGTGTATAACACAATTTGGTAGATTGTGAGTGTATGGAATCTGTTAGTTTCTATGTATGCTAGGGTGAATAGTGTATGTGGGCACTCAATTGAAGGATCAAGTAGTGTAGGCACACACCATGAGTGTAGGATCTTTGACTACTATGTTCTGCCCTATCGATGAAACCATTATGTGCATCTTGTTGAGTACTCAGCATAGATGTTATATATGGTTTTTGCATTTATTGTATGTTGTGTTAGCATAGGCCGTGAATAGGATTACTGTGGAGGGGGCAGTAGGTTGGGGGTGGTAACTTGTAAAAAAACGAAGTAGAAAATTAAATCTTCCTTTTGCTTTTATGTCTGATTACAGGAAAATAAAATAAGTGGACATAATTTTTCAACATCCTTATAAAAAAGGACGAGGCCATGTAGTAGTTTGACTAAAAAAAAACCTTCTCTATCTCCCTACCTTTTTTTTTTTTTTGTTCAAATCTATCTCCCTACCTTTTTTTTTTTTTTGTTCAAATCTATCTCCCTACCTTCTCCTTGCGCCACACTAATATTATCGGAGATAATTACACTTAGGGTCTTGAAGACACACCCCTCTTCAAGATACCACCCCCACCTAGAGCCTCTTCTTACTAAAGACCTCAATAACTTTTTAACACATGAACCCCAAATCCCCAATTACTAGACTACCCCTCCTTTGTTTTCTATCACCCTATATATACCAATTATTACATTTATTATTTCATTATTCTCCCACATTACCTCTCACCTATTTCTCTCTCCTCCCCCTATCTCCCAAACCGCCACCACCACCACCACCTCCATACCGCCATCAACCACCACTGCCATATGAAGCACCAAAATAACACCAAAATCTGCTCCACTATCCTCGTTTTCCTGCTTCTTCCAACTGGATCGGAGCTTCCTGCGTTTTCCTGCTTCTTCCAACTGGATCGGAGCTTCCGGCCTCGTCACCGGAGCTCATGGAGGCGCTGAGATCCGCAACCATGGCTTCTCAGCTTCTGCGCGAGCTCACGAACCACCATAGCCCGATCTGCTGCCTCCTTCTTCCACGGCGAGCCACCACAGCTGCAGAATCCTTCCGGCGAACAAGCTCTCTCCACCACCGCAGCACCACGAAGCTCCATGGTTCTTCTTCTTCTTCGATGGGAGATTCGCGCAGCAGCACCGTACGTCAGCCACCACAACCATCGACGAGGCCACCACAAGCATCGCCAGAGAAGAGAATCCTTCGTTCTCGATGGGAGTTTAGTTTTGTTTTTTTTTTCTTTTCTCGCGTACACTGTACGCTGTGTATTTTTTTTTTTTTTTTTTATTTCAGATCTGGTTTGACCAGATCTGGTCAAACTTGTAAATAGTTTAGTTTTTATTTTTTTATCTATTGTAAATGATTTTAAATTTTGAATAGAAATGTTATTAAATGGATACACAGTATTTTTATAGAGTATTTATGTATTTTCAAAGAATACTCTCTATTTTTTATAGAGTACTCTCTATTTTTTATAGAGTACTCCGTCTTTTTTATAGATTATTCGTTTAAATTGTCAGAGTATTTTTTTAATTCTCGGAGTACTCTATATATTTTATAGAGCATCGGAAAAAACTGAGAGTACTCTCAGTTTTTCCGATACTCTATGTTTTTTCCGTTCACCGGTGGCCGGAGGTCCGTGGTCGGAGATCGGTGGTCGGTGGTGGTGGTCGGTGGTCGGTGGTGGTGGTGGTGGTCGGAGATGGGTGGTAGGTGGGTAGGTGGTAGGTGGGTAGTGGTAGAGGAGAGAGAAACAGTGACATCACATTTTTTTGTCTTTTAGTGTTAGTAAGGGTAGGAAAGACTATTGTAAAAAATGAGGTCTCTAAGAATAACAACTTTCAAGACACTACTCTATAGAGAAAAAATAGTTCTCCTAAGACCCTATAGATAATTCACCCATATTATCGTGACACTCTAACCATAAAATAGAGAACTCCTTTAGGTAGCATGACAAACAAAATCGTAAAATTATACAAAAATATCATAAAAAAATGAATAATTGATTATTTTAAATACAAAACACTAAAATGATATGCATCAGATAAAAAATTATTTTTAAATAAGGAGCAGTTTAAGTTATTGGAAAATTCATTTTGTACTGCATTTTTGTTCTATAATCCATAAATATATGGTATATACCATATTTTACGATACATATTCACAAACACTAAAAAAGAACTAAAATATATTAAGAATGTAAAAATAAAGAAAAAAGAAAAACAATTTAAGTTGTGAAAAAAATTCAATATAAGTTCTGGGAAATTTCTATATTTCAAACTTGTTTTTTTTTTTTTTGGCTATATTTGTTCTGTAAATCACAAACATATAGTATATATCATATTTTATGATATATAATTATTGTTTGTTATTCACAAACATTAAAAATGAACTAAAATATATCAAAAATGTAAAATGAAGCAAAAAAAAAAAAAACTATGTCAAAATTTAGCATAGTCCAGTAATGCAATTTAATTTTATTATAAATATATATTCAAGAAATATCCTAATTAATTTTTAAGCAGTAATATTATAATTTTACTTTTCTCGTATATATTGATGTTTACAATTACAGTGGTATGAAATGGTTTGGAAACATGGAAACTGGTTGAAAGATATAGAAAAGGTCGACAGCGGCTGTGGTGAAAAAGGACAGCAAAGAAAAGAGCAAAATATATGATGTCTTTTATGGAAGAATAGATGACGGTTGTGATAAAGGGTGATTAAAACTAGCGTGAGGGGTTTCTTAGGCATTAATCTTTGTTTTATTTTTCAATATTAAACAAAATGAATTCCGACAACTATCGTCACCACCACCTCCGGCTAAATTTAGAATAATATAACTATTTCAATTAATTTTTTTTATCTAAAACGGAATTGAATTCTTAATTGGGAAAATGACCCAAAAAATCAAAATAATATTATTTTCAGCCCAATAACATCAATGACAAAATTTCTTCCCAATAACATCATTAACTAAATTTTGTCCTTGATGGGAATCGTCCTTGACGGGAATCGTCCTTGATGGGAATCGTCCTTGACGGGAATCGTCCTTGACGGGAATCGTCCTTGACGGGAATCGTCCTTGACGGGTAAACATGTAATCTTATAATAGTAAGTTAATGGATGATTCTTTGGGGCAAGTATAATATTATTTTGATTTTTTGGGTCATTGACCCTTCTTAATTATCTATCATAAAAAACTAGAATTATTTGAAGAAAAAATCCATTAAATTTCTTTCTAATAATTATATAAAATTTAAATTTCATGTTTAAAATGCACAACAGGTGTAGAAATTTCATATTGGAATTGTTTAAATCTAATATTTCATATTAAAAATTTTATGTTCAAAATATTAAATTTCATGTTTAAAACAATTTTATATTTTAAAAATGAAATTTTATATTTACTTGGACCACTTTGTTATTTAGACGATACCAATGCATCTTAATTCCTAAATGAAGTTAAAAACAAAGAAACGAGAAAATAAACATTAATAGATCTATGTTTGAATATAGAAAGTTAAAGATAAAAACAAATAAATCATCCTTGTTAGGTTAATTGTATCAGATGGATAAACGATATCAAAACACGCGATCAAAGTGTGAATTGACTTCATAAAATGCATACACGTTTAATAATACGGTGCATTGAATCAAATTTCTTTATCTATATCTGTACAAAGTGACGACAGGTGGGGGAGTATTGAATTTGGCCTAAACAAAGTTTGAAAAGATGGGGTAGGTTTTAAGTGATAATTAGAATAATGACTATATTGCATTTTAACGGGAGTAAATTTGTCCTTTATCTTATTTATACCCCATGAGGATATTAGTTTCAAGTGAATTTTATTTGGGATTTTAAAAAATTGTTGTTGTTTGGGAATAACCTTTTTCATTTCTTATACTTCTCAAATAAAATAATTTCCTAAAAAGTGAAAAAGATAAAAATATATAAATCCTTGTTGTTGTTTTTTAGCTCGTTAATCCTTGTTATTAATCGTACCATAATGGATAAATGGTGTCGAAACACGCAATCAGAGTGTGAACTGATATCAAGAAATGCATAAACATATAAAATATACGATGCATTGAATCAAACTTTTTTATCTTTAGAAAGATTACGGCAGGTTGGAGAATTTATGTTTTGAGATAAAAAAGAGTTAAAAGAAGATAGGGAAGGTTTTAAGTGTTTAATATTTAAAAATAAATTTTAGGGGGCAAAACTGTCTTTTGTCTTTTTTTTACGTCTTAAGGGTATTAGTTTTAAGTAATACATTATTTTGGTTATATTTAATTATTACTATTTAATAATAACTTTTTTTTATTTTCTGTAATTCCAAAAACATTAATAAATTTATGTTTAAATATTTAAAATATATATAATTTATTACAAAATAAAAATAAATAAATTCTTGTTCAGGTGCATCGCACCTTGATGGATAAAAGGTGTCAGAACCCGCAATCAAAATGTGAATTGATGTCAAGAAATGCATAAATATTTGAAAATATTGTGCATTGAATCAAACTTTTTTATCTTTATCATCAAAAAAATGACGACATGTGGGAGGGGGGGTTTGGATTTTGAAATAAATAGAAATTAAAGAAGATGGGTCTCTGTTTAGAAAAAAAATTACACGTAGTGAAAAATCATTACGTGAGAATGCAATTGACTATACTGAAAGGATTTTTTTTTCAAATACTAAAAGCATGAAAGGAAAAAGAGGGCACTAAGTTATCGATTTCTTAATATTGGATACTTAGGTCCTTTGATTCTTTTTTATCTCTTGTCAAATCTTTTCTTAAAAGATAGATAGTTGTATTTAATGGTCAATTTGTGACTTTTTTAAAATTTCTTTTGTACTATTCATTAACTATAGGCAATTTTAATTTTAGAACTATTTAAATTGCATTATTTAATTAAGAGAATTAAGAAATAGAATTTATATATTTAGACATAATTTATTTGAAATTTTATGTTTTACCAAAAATAATATAATAAAATTTAATAATAATTTTCTAAATTTTTTAATACATGAGAGGGTCACTTTGGACTTGGAGTCATTTTGACTCCAATGAGATTCGATCCTAGGACCTCTTGATCTCTGCAGAGTAACCTAACCACTAGGCCAACTATCGACTCTAAAATTATTTTTTCATTTATAAGATAAATGTATTTTTTTCAATTAAAAGAAATATGATGATTTTTTCAGATAATGTATGGTATACATGATAATTCTTAGCACAAAAATTAAGAAAATTATTTAATTTTTAAATATTCAACATGAACGTTTACGTTAAGAAAGAAGTTGAATATTATCCAAGTAATATTTCTTTTAAACTTACCTCATTCTACAAAGATAATACATAAAAAATAGTGAAAGTCCTAGAGGGGGGGTGAATAGGATTACTAATAAGATTAATGCCTAATTAAAAAATCTTTTGGATAAATATAAGTTTATGAAGGAAGCTTCTAAGACAACTACTATATCAAACACTAATGGGATCATGCATAGGATAAGCTAGTGGTTCGATATATAAGTTTAACATGTAAAACGAGTTTCTATTTCCTTACTACTCTAGATGGCAATTGGTTGATTAACTAGATGAATATTATTACGATATTTTTTTTTTTTTTTTTTTGTCGATATTACGATATTAATACTAGCAAGTAATCAAACATATAATGTGCGGAAAGTAAATAGAGTAGGGATAGAAAGATACACATGATTTATAGTGGTTCGGTTTCCCTACATCCACTACCTAAGGAAGCCTCCTTAGGATTTCAAGCTTTTCACTAAGCTCCCGTGTCTCTCTTAACCGGGTCGAGAACACAATAACCCTTACAACCTCTTCGATAACACGAAGGACAAACACTTGTGCTATCGCAACACAAGGACACCAAGTATACTCCCGATACTCTAACACTTGTGCTATCTCAACACAAGGATACCAAGTATACTCCCTATACTTGAATTCTCTCTTAATCTATCTATTACAAGACCTAGACTTAAGAGGATAGATACAAAGTGTTTAAAGGGGTGCAAACAACTTTGCTAGATAATCTCCTAAAGAGTAGATATGACTATAAGCATGTAAACTCCTCTTGAGTAGATAATAACTTTGAAGCTTATTGATTAAGCTCTTGATCAAGCTTGGATAATTAACTTTGATAGCTTGTGACCTCTAACTTTGTAGGAGAATGATATGTAAGATAGTTGAAGTGTTAGAGGTGAGTTTCTCCTTCAAAGAGCTCATATTTATAGCACAAGAAAGTCCCCAACGGATATAAAGTTGATGGTGAACTTTGTTCCAAACCGGGTTCCCGGTTTCCCAAATGCGGGTACCCGGTTTTCAATTGTAACGGCTATAAAACGGCTATATTAACTTGATGTTGACTTGAGCTTCACCAAACCGGGTTCCCGGTTTTCCCAAATGCGGGTACCCGGTTTCTACTGACTTGGAGATTTATGATATTTTGATTCGTTGCTCGGATGGAAAAGTTTTCTTCACGAGAGTTGTTGTAAACATCATTTTAAGAAACTTTGTTGTTGATCATGAAAGCTAATTCTCAATGTACACATAAGATAAGGTTAAAAGTAATGGTAAGAGAATTAGTTACTAAGGATAAGATAGTTAAGCAATGATCAAAATGATGTCAATTGTGCTTTTTGATGATTTAGAGTGTAAGATAATAAAGTGAAATTAACACACTAAACAATAGAGGATTTGTCACATTAAAACACCTAATCGATGGGGGCAATAAGCCAACAATCTCCCCCTTTTTGATGATGACAAATCAATCACTAAAACACATATGGAGTCAAAACTCCCCCTCACAAAAAGCATTAAGTTAAAGTGTATTTTTATGAAAAAGACATGCATTTGTGAGTTTTGTAAAGTGCAAGTTTTGAAAGTTTTAGTGCACATATTTCTCCCCCTTTGTCTTCATCAAAAAGACGAAATAAATGTATAAACCATAACTAAGGAAGAAGAGCTAAAACTCAAGTGAATAGATTTTAAACAAAGATACTAAGAGTGTGCACTAGTATAGAGATTTAAAAACAATTTTTAGAAAGAGATGCACAAAGATAGATAATTGTAAGAGCTAAGAGATAGAGACTTTTTACCAACTCCTTGATTATTAGATTTTCATTTCATATGCTTTCTAATGACACAAACGATTAGTTGCAATATATGAGATGAAAGATTAGACTAAGCATTTGAGTTTTTAAATATGATTTAACAAAAACTCCCCCTTACACAATGCATAGAGTTTGTTTCAATTTGTAAAAAGTTTTGATCTATAGTTTTTCCCTAAGAAGAATATTTTGAAATTATTTTGAAAAACTTTAGGGGGTAAAATGTAATTTTTGAAAAGCATGGGTGATAAAAAATATTTTTCAAAAGTTTTAAGGACTCAAAAGCAATTTGAAAAATCTTTTAGGGACCTAAATGCAATTTTCAATCATTTTGGGAACTAAGACAAATTTGAACAAACTATAGGGACTAAAAAGCAATATAGGATAAGATCAAGGATAAGAGAGCAATAGTACCTATATCATCAAGGAAAATGTTAGTAATATCAAAGCATAAACTAGAAGCAACTAAACATTTAATTTCCAAAATAAAACCATAGCATACTAAAACAAATATCCAAATTAAACACCAAAGCAAACTAGATCAAATATCCAAATCAAACCAAGTTAAACATAAAGCATCCTAAACCATTATCCAAATAAAACATGTAGCAATAATATCCTAGATGTCCAAAACACGGACCCATAAACAATTAAAGCATAAACACCACAAACTTAGTCCAAAACACTAAGAAACACATAAAAGCCAAGTAAAATGAAGATTAAACTAAAACACCCAAACAAGAACGAATTAGCGATTTTCACGAGGAGAGCGGCTCCTTGACCTTCTTCCATTTCCAACATCATCACGAAGACATGAAACTTCATTTTTCAACCCCTCAATTCGATTATTCATATTTTCAAACCATCCTTTGATTTCCGCAAAACCCTCTTTAATAACATTCAACAAAGTAGATTCAACTTTATCAAGATCATCTTTAGTAGCAACATTTGAGGAAGAACCAATGGAAGATTTTGAACGGGAAGTGGTATAAGACGGAAGAGGATTAATAGGCATAACCTCACGGGAAGGAATGTTAAGAGACTCAATAGTGGGACCCGAGGAAGTGATATTTTGACCAACATTTTTCAAGATAGTTTTTCGAAGATTTTCGGGAAGATGATCAAAAACATGCTTATCAATGTATTCTCCATTGTAAACGAAAATTTTCATAGTTTTCAAAAAAGGAATATCAAACCTCCAAATTGGTTCAAAATCACGAGGGTCAAGAGAGGGAGATATTTTCTTAACATTGATTAAAAGATAACAAAGAGCAATACCATATGGTAGAGTAGAATTCGAATGAGCACGATAATCCAAGTTACGAATGAAAATTTTGCAAAAATTGATAGGCCTTTTCGAATAAAGATGAAATAGAAGGATTGCTTCATAAGGAGCAATTGTACCATCTTTCCTATCTTTTCCCAAAAGACAAAACAAGATAATTTTGTGTGCCAAACGAATATCCGGAGTAAATAAACTCGATAGCCAAGGTTGAGTATGGGTTTGAATAATTTTTGAAGACATAAAAGCCTCAACCTCGTTTTTCAAAGGAATATCAATCAATTCTTTACTTCTATTCCAACCCGAAACAATAAAATTTTCGTAACCACTATTTTGAAGTTTAAAAGCTTTTTCAATGGTTTTTGGAGTAATGGAAAGATTTTTGTTTGAAACCATTGATTTTAAAGTGCAAGAATCACAATCTAGTGGATGGATATTTTTGTAAAAATCATTAACAAGGGATTCATAAGACTTATTTTCAAGAGAAAGGAAAAAATCTAATCCTTGGAATTGAAATAAATGGAAGAGATTAGAATTTGAGCCATTTACCAAAGAGATGGAGGCACTAAGTGAATGAGATGAAATTGATCTTCCCCAAAGGATTTTGATGTTCTTCCTCACCATTCTTTGTCTTGTGGGTTCTTCTTCAAGCTCCAAATCATCTTCTTCATCTTCATAAATTGGGTCTATCTCAATATCTTCATCTTCTTCATCAATTATTCTCTTGTTTTTGGAAGCCCTTGATGCTCTAGAAGGTTTGGATGATGAAGCCATGACCAAGGAGATGAATGTTTAATGGAGGGGTTAGGGTTTGAAAGAGGGGTTTTCGTTTTTGAGAGAGAAGGAGAAGAAAAAACGTTTTTGAAAAGTGAAGGAAAAGAGGAAAGACCAAGGGTTTTGACTAGTCGGTTTTTACACAGATTAGGAACCGGGTTCCCGCATTCACCAAAACCGGGTACCCGGTTTCCTCGACAAAGAGGGGTAAGAAAGGAAAAAGACATTTTTCAAAAACCACCCGAAACTAGTTCGAAACCTCCCCAATAGTTTAGACATGTTATAAAACTCCCAAAATAATTTTTGTTATGAAAAAATATGAAAAGGGAAACACGAAAATAGAGAAAACGGTTTATTGCATAAAGACCCCTATATTTTCTAAAAAGTACAAAAAGACCCAAAGTGAAAACCAAGCAATTTTAAAGCATGAAAGGGTCAAGACTAGCAAGATATAGCACATAGAGGATAAAGCACAAAAAACACATAGTAAACATTAAGATAAAAAGGAAGAAAGGAGAGAATTCACCGTATTTTCCTTTTACGAGGTATGAACGTCCTTTTGCATATAATCCAATTTTCTTGACGCTCAACACCTTTAATGAATATTACTATGGTAACCGAGGTGGAATGGATCCGGGAATACGATTAGTATTTTTCACGATCCATGTCGGTTTTTCATTTTGAGTGAGCTCCTCATTGGTGAGTTCATCATGATCTATTTTTTTGATTTGACTTAAGAACTCCTGCTTCATTTAACTCCTCTTTATATGGAACGAATGGATCCTCCATAATGATTTTCCAATAATCGCGATCTTTGGCTTTGATAAATTTCTCCATTTTTGTTCTTCAAGCAAGATAGTAAGTTCCTACAAAAAGTGGAGGTCGAGTAGAAGACGACTTTTCCAAAAGATTAAATTCCATATCGTTTACTCTACTAACGATTAAGCTATTCACGTAGAGTTAGGCTCTGATACCAATTGAAAGTCCTAGAGGGGGGGTGAATAGGATTACTAATAAGATTAATGCCTAATTAAAAAATCTTTTGGATAAATATAAGTTTATGAAGGAAGCTTCTAAGACAACTACTATATCAAACACTAATGGGATCATGCATAGGATAAGCTAGTGGTTCGATATATAAGTTTAACATGTAAAACGAGTTTCCATTTCCTTACTACTCTAGATGGCAATTGGTTGATTAACTAGATGAATATTATTACGATATTAATACTAGCAAGTAATCAAACATATAATGTGCGGAAAGTAAATAGAGTAGGGATAGAAAGATACACATGATTTATAGTGGTTCGGTTTCCCTACATCCACTACCTAAGGAAGCCTCCTTAGGATTTCAAGCTTTTCACTAAGCTCCCGTGTCTCTCTTAACCGGGTCGAGAACACAATAACCCTTACAACCTCTTCGATAACACGAAAGACAAACACTTGTGCTATCGCAACACAAGGACACCAAGTATACTCCCGATACTCTAACACTTGTGCTATCTCAACACAAGGATACCAAGTATACTCCCTATACTTGAATTCTCTCTTAATCTATCTATTACAAGACCTAGACTTAAGAGGATAGATACAAAGTGTTTAAAGGGGTGCAAACAACTTTGCTAGATAATCTCCTAAAGAGTAGATATGACTATAAGCATGTAAACTCCTCTTGAGTAGATAATAACTTTGAAGCTTATTGATTAAGCTCTTGATCAAGCTTGGATAATTAACTTTGATAGCTTGTGACCTCTAACTTTGTAGGAGAATGATATGTAAGATAGTTGAAGTGTTAGAGGTGAGTTTCTCCTTCAAAGAGCTCATATTTATAGCACAAGAAAGTCCCCAACGGATATAAAGTTGATGGTGAACTTTGTTCCAAACCGGGTTCCCGGTTTCCCAAATGCGGGTACCCGGTTTTCAATTGTAACGGCTATAAAACGGCTATATTAACTTGATGTTGACTTGAGCTTCACCAAACCGGGTTCCCGGTTTTCCCAAATGCGGGTACCCGGTTTCTACTGACTTGGAGATTTATGATATTTTGATTCGTTGCTCGGATGGAAATGTTTTCTTCACGAGATTTGTTGTAAACATCATTTTAAGAAACTTTGTTGTTGATCATGAAAGCTAATTCTCAATGTACACATAAGATAAGGTTAAAAGTAATGGTAAGAGAATTAGCTACTAAGGATAAGATAGTTAAGCAATGATCAAAATGATGTCAATTGTGCTTTTTGATGATTTAGAGTGTAAGATAATAAAGTGAAATTAACACACTAAACAATAGAGGATTTGTCACATTAAAACACCTAATCGATGGGGGCAATAAGCCAACAAATAGCACATATGCAGTAAATATCACAGGATTGTTCAAACTATTTTTTTGCTGACGATCTGATATTGTTTTGTGAGGCTTCTTTATCGCAGGTCAATCTGTTACAGGAAACGCTTAATCTATTCTGTAATGAGGCTGGCCAGACAATAAGTGCGGATAAATCACTTATTTACTTCTCTAGGAATACACCAGTGGCGCTACAAGAGGAATTAGCAGGTGTAAGTGGTTTCTGTTTAAGTGATTCTTTTGGGAAGTACTTGGGAACTCCTATTCATTCAGGGCGTTTACCAAAAGGCTTCTTCAAAAGTATCATGGAAAGAATGAGAGACAAGTTAGCAATATGGAAAGCGAAGACTCTCTCCCTTGCTGGACGGATTACTCTCGCCCAATCCGTTTTATGCGCAATACCGACGTATCAAATGCAAGTAATGAAGCTACCGTTATATGTATGTAAAGAGATTGATCGGATAGTGCGTAACTTTATTTGGGGGTCTTCGGACGAAAAAAGGAAAATACATTGGGTTGTGTGGGATAAGATATGTCAATCGAAATCGAATGGAAGACTGGGTATCCGCGAGACGAGGTTGTTCAACTTGGCTTTATTGGCTAAACTCGGATGGAAAATACTTCAGAATCAGAAAGTTGCATGGGTAGACGTTTTTAAACATAAATACTTTAAGAACGGCCTGTTTCAAAAGGAAGTTAATGATGGGGATTCTAGTATTTATAAGGCGATAATGGCTGGTACAGAGGTGCTCCGTAATGGGGTCTTAGAGGAAGAAATAGCGGGTGCTCGGAGTTATAGGTGGGTGCATGAAACATCTGGGGCTTTTACTATCAAATCAGCTTTCAAGAATATTGCAACACAAGTCCCTGATCGTTCGTTTCGCTGGGACAAAATTTGGAAAACAAAGTGTTCACAGAAGATGTGAATCATGTTGTGGAGACTAGTGCTACACCGATTACCTACTGCAATTAATATTTATCGTAGGAGCGTGATTGATAGTCCGAGTTGTTAAATATGTGGAGCAGGCATTGAAGATGTGCAACACGTTTTTCTTCGCTGCACAGAAGCTACTAAGCTATGGACCGAGTTGGGTCTTTTACCTTCAGATGCTGGTCCAGGTACAGCTCCTGCCGCGAGGACAGGTAGGACCTGTGATGCAGCGGAATTCTTGACAGCAACTCACGGAATTAATAGCAACGGATCAGCAGCTTCTGGACTCTCAAGTGGATTGATTAATACTCATTTATTAGCTTGGCAAACTGCTGTGGCCGCGGAACAAAATCTGCAGCAATTGGATGCTTCGCCGACAGCTGGAATGAAGGTGTGGGTGGAGAAAAATCTTGAATCAGCTGATATGTATGATGGGGTTGAGTTGAAACTGATATTTACCGCTGCTCTAAGTATCATCTGGTCAAGACGGAATGAGGCGCTATTCGAGAGTTTAGGCCCTGTTTGGTTCGTGAAAATAATGAGTATTTTCTGTTTTTATTTTCTATATTTTCCAAAACACTAATAAAAACGTGTTTGGTTAGAGCAAATGAAAACGGTTTTCTGGAAAATTAAATGAAAACAGTGCTATATTGGAGAACGTGAAATCGACGTTTTCCATATTTTCTGAAAATTTTAAAAAGAAAAAGAATATCATTTTCTAGAAAATGTATTCTGAAATCAAAAACAGAAAATGTTTTCACAAACCAAACAGGGCCTTAAGCTCCACACCAAGGACTTTTGGGTTAAAAAATGAAGTCATACGATTAGCCTGTGAGTTTGTATCCGCTTAAGGCAAGGAATATGACGGAGGCATAATTAAATCGGGAAAGAGCGAGCTAGTAAAATGGGTTAAACCGAAGAACAAACTGAAATTGAATGTGGATGGTTGCTATAATGTGGAAATGGGAAGAGCGGGTATTGGCGGATTATTACGAGACGAAGAAGGTACTTTTATAGCTGCATTCTCCGGCCCATGTATAATGGAGTCTTCTAATTATTCGGAAGTGTTAGCTTTGCACTATGGTCTGAAGTGGGCAGTAAGTAGAGGCATCAAAGATTTACATGTTGAAACTGACTCCAGAGAACTTCACGCGCTAGTGAAGGGCGGTGGTAGTTCTACGAGTTGGAATTGTCATATTGGGCGCGATTGTAGAATTATATTGAGAGATAACCCGGGCTTTGAGGTGGATTGTATTTATAGGGAAGCAAACGTGTGCGTGGACCTTTTAGCAAAGAGAGGAGCGTTATTGAATGGGGAACCGCAACTTTTGGTGGATCCTCCGGACTATCTTTGGAAAAACATTACTAGTGATAGGAGTGGATACAGGATTCCTAGACTAGTATTAGATAATCTATGAGGGGTTAGTTGTTTATTTCAACTTCAGCTTTTAGCCTCTGATGTATGGGAAAAAAAAACTTATTCCAGGAATACAATTTCCATTCAAATTTATCAATTTTAGAAAAGTCTGTAACATTAGAAACTTAATAAAAGAATCTGTAACCATTATGTAATTGCCCAGTTGCCCTATACTATTTCAACAATACAAGGCAAAGTAAATGACATAAACTATATTGCATATCAATTTGCTTCTATACAGATACCCTTAATTTTGTTAAAACTAATAACAAATTGGTACAAGACAACTGACATGGTAGTAGAGGACACTCATAGCACCATTTCTGACAGTTTCATGGATCTACCAAAACAAATTTAAAGCTTCTAACATTTAAAAAAGTATACTAAATGTTGTTTATACATCTACAAGTGTGTTACAAAGAAAGGTGTGAAAAAGCTACAAGTGTACTCATTATATTATAAACTTAAAAGGATAGTTATGACGCTTGCTATACATTATGGGGTAAAATGCAACCAAAACACAATATACAACGGTTTTTCTCCCTCCCAGATAATATATCTAGTTCATGAGGTTGTGGTTACCGTTAAGTTTTTGTTTCTTCACCCCTATGGATGATGAAGAAGAAGATGATAAGTTGTTATTCTTACGAAATTCTTCTTTATCCTCATTAAAAGCCTTGCTCAAAACTTCTTGAAGTTCCATATATCTTTGTTTCTTTAATTGTCGTTCTTCTGGTGTAGCCCCTCCTAAATAAGCTATTTCTGATAAATCATCAGCATCCATTATCTTATTTAGTACCTCTGAACAACGTGGGAAAAACCGCTTCCCAAGTTCCACTACTCAAACAACAAAATTAGAAAATTAGTTATCCACATTTTTACAAGTATTAGTAAGACTTGTAATGCAATAATGTAACTTTACCAGTTTTTGAAAGTGCTCTCATTCTATTAAGATGTTCCTCTTTAATCTTGAAAGGTGCCTCGTTTAAATCAACCGTTGTTCTCTGAGCATGAGCTAAATTTCTTTTAATTAAAGAAAATGGATACTCAGAAGTCCCATCAACTTGAGCAATGTCCATTGCAACTTTTGCTTCCATGGGGAATAAAAGTTTCGCTAGTCCAACTAAAAAGGTCAAACATTAGTATTTATCATTTATCACATAAGCAACAATTTGATTAATTAAGTAAAAGTTTACCTCTGTTTTCAAGGTAAAGCAATTTCATACGCATATCATCACCAGCCATAGCAAGAGACAAAGAAGCTTCACCTAATAAAAGATCTCTTCTCTCCGCTTGTTCAAGAATCTCTATACATAACCGATCCTTTGGGGTAGATTTCCCTTCTTCAGTAGACTTATTATAATCCACACATCTCGTAAGCCTTTTTGAAATCTGAATAGCTTTCCTACCATCTAATGTCACATCATAAGGTCTCGCTCCCTTTGTTAAAAGAGATACTATAATTTTCGGCTCTTTTCTCATTGCAGCGATATGAAGAACAGTATATCCTCTAGAATTTCTGTGATTAACATCAGCAAGTGCTAAATCAAGAAGTTCAGTTGTGATTTTCGCATCACAATATGCAACTGCAAAATGAAGGGCACATGCGTCATCTAAAGTGGTGTGCCCTTCTTTTAGTAACATTCTCACAAGCTCAACATCGTCAGATTCTAAAGCTCTGTGAATTCTTTTTACGTGTTTATCGGGTAGATTTTCGCTATCGGGTCCGTGTAATCCGAGATTTAAGCGACAATCGATAATTTCTTTTACGAGAGGATGGGGTAAGGCTCTATCGAGTGTAACTATATCAACGTCAGATCTGATAATAATCTCGATGCATTTTGTACGTAATCTATCGCAAGATGTACCACAAAGTTTTGCGACGGGTAAAATCATTAGTATGTCATCTGGAATTGCTTTATCAATCACGTTTAGCAGGTGCTTCTGTAAAAAAAGAAAATTAAACTTTACGACATAAATTTTCAGGAAATTTAATCTCATAAGCTAATAACTCGAACAAACTCATGAAGTTGTAGACAATTTGACAGGATCAGGTATATATTTCCTTTAAAGTCGAGATTACATTTCTAGCAACTAATCTTTATCCTGCTTCATTTTTACTTAACCATAGGAAGCTATTTAATAGCATTTTCGAAGCAGGAAATTGACTACAAGTGACTTTTTCAGACATTTCAGGACACTTCTTGGTTAGGGTATCTTGGATCTGTCCATTTATCATCCTAAACTTACTATTCACGATCATTTGGTCAAGTCCTACACTCCTATGACATATCCGCCTAGCTCAACACCCAAAATTCAGATTTGGGCTTATCTGATAAATAGTCTTTTTTTTGTTAAAGTGCAAAACAAAATAAAGTTAAAGCCATTTCTATGTAAACACTTCACCTATTTATATATTGCGATTTTTCATCAAGCAATTGCATTCACAATTTCACATAACATTGAAACAACCACTCTCTAATAGTGTCTCATTCTTTAAACTCATCACTACATGATCATTCTAACATTTAATATAACATTACAGCAATTGTTGACAAAAAAAAAAATACATTACAGCAATTAAGAAAACACAAAAACTATTTCATGTCAATTCAAACTAATTACCTGAAACTTTGATACGAATTCGGATATCTCAAAAGCGAAAGAAGCATATAAAACCTCTACCATAAACTCCAAAGCTGGCCTACACGCTACATGTAAGCACTCATCATCAACACAAATGCAAACATCCTTTGGAGGGGCCCTAACTTTACCACTATATATATACGCCAGCACAGTGACAATCGCGTCATAGCTAACCTCACGCTCCTTCATCAACTCCTTTAGCTCCAGCTTCACGCCACTCTTTCTTTCTTTGCTAGCAAAAACGCTTTTAAAGTATGGACTTCTCGCCGACAAAATACATCGGTGCACCGGAATCTCCTTACCACCGGAAACCACCAGCTTCGCATCGGCAAAGTAGTCATAATCCGGCGATGAAGTATCTAAAAAGATCGATTCTAGTGTTTCCGATAGATGTTTTAATGCCGCGACGTCATTTGGTGATGGATCCGGCGAGAACATCTCTGTGTTCCCGCCTACGCAAGAGACGCTGCTGCTCCCGCTTATATCGTTTGAATCCGACAACCCGAACAGCCTATCCATTACACAGTTATTAACAATTATATCATAGGTGTGAAGTGTATACAAAGTTAATTAGTAATAATGAAGGCATGGAATTGAAGATGATTACACAGGTATATGAGATCATGACGTTGTATTTATATTGTGGGTATATATTTACATGTACAAAAGGATAAAAAGTGGAGAAAATTTACAGTGATAAATAGCTAAATGCCACTGAGGACATAGTAACGACGACGTTTTGTGATGAGGCGTAAAGGATAGAAGAACAAAGGTTGGATGTCAAGAGAAGGCAGACATCGGAAATGGCGTACAAAGTAGACTGATGGATATATTTAATTTTCTTTGGTCGGTGTTGAGGGATGTGAGTAAGACGACTTACGTGGCGTTAGGAGCTAGGCTACAAACGGGAGTATCGTTGAGACGATAGTGTAGACCATGTTAGAAAACGAAATTATAAGGGCTAGATTGTTATTTGGCGGATTGTGGTTTACATATTTAGTGTGGATTTGAAATTTAAAATCCACAAACTTGTCTACTTAAAGTATTAAAAATTAAAGAAACTCATATTATTTATATTATTTAAATTTATTATTCCTTAGTATTTCAACAATATTATATCAAAACGTAACAGATCAGCAGGAGCGAACAAGAGGGGTTGCAACAGAATTTGAACCTATAGCAGCAACATCAAGCCTCGGTTGCAGCATAATTCACCGACGGTTCAGCATTTGGGCTTGCATGGTGGGCAAAAATGATATCAGGATACCACACTCGTGAATGGAGTAGAGAGTAGGCTTATATTTGCGGCGTTCGTGTGGTATGTTTGGGTCGATAGAAACGTGAGAATCTTTGAACAAAATGCAAGGGAAAAGTCGAATAGTGAGTTGAGAGCAATTATATATAATGCGGCAAATGATTATATACGTGTGTGGGGTGTTGAAAGAGACGACGAAATAATAGCATCCGCGAAGAATATTTTCGTCAAGTGGGTCAAGCCGATTCGTGGATTGAAATTTAACATTGACGGGGCATATAATGCGGAGAAAAAGAAAGCCGATGTGGGTAGGGTAGTCTGTAATAGTTGCGGCGAGTATATCAAAGGATTTGCGGGTAATTGTGTTGCAAGATCACCTTTTGGGGCGGAGCTTCTTGCCTTACATTTCGGGTTAAATATGGTGATAGGTCGCAGTTTCTCTTCTCTTATCATCGAAACAGACTCGAGTGAGGTGCACGCCCTAGTGAAGGGCGGTGACCTCAAGGGGATTTTCGATAGATATAATACGGGAGTGTCGAGATATTCTATTAGCTAACGGTCAGTTTGACTTTGTTTGGAGTTACCGGAAAGCTAATAGGTGTGCAGACTGGATGGCGAAGCTAGGGGTAAATGGTACAAAAGGATAAGCAGGCTAGGAGTACAGCCCCTAGGGTTCATGCATTAGACATTTGACCTTGTGTGTGAGCTTGTAATTGTGTTTGGGTACAACTCTAGGGTAGAGACCCCAGAGTAGTCCCAAATAACGAGAGGTGTGTAAAAAGCATGTCCGGTTACGCCTATTCCTAATCCTAACTAGAATGTATTAACGTAGGGATCCATATGGAAATATATTGTCTATTTAAATACGTTCGAACGACCCCTTCTCATAATGGGTTCGTAATGATTTGTTTCCTAAAAGTTTGACACGGACCAAAACCGAATCTCCTATACCTTGACATGGACAAACCCTAAAAAATATGAGGACTTATAATGCAATTAAATAAAAAACCACTTCACACAACTTATCTGTACCCGTGGGTACAGATCCATCAGATTAATGTAAAGAAACAAAATAAATATAAAATCCAGATTAATAAAAAGAACAAAACAAATATAAAATCGAATGGGTAAGAAGAAAAAATGTATAGAGGAAAACAATCCAACCAAAAAATAAAACTAAATCTTATTTAAAAAGTTTTTTATAATTAGACTTTAAAAAATAAGTTAGGAAAAAATTAAGCTCTAATTGTAGATTCCTCAAAAGAAAAAAAAAATCCAATCTCAAACTTAGTTTTCAATTTGTTTTTAATAAGTAATTGTCCCGAAGTCGCAATACCTTGAATTCATATGTAAGGTAACCAAATTAACAACAAAAGAGTAAATCCCATTTTTAAGCCATTGCTTATGGCCTAAAAATATTTTTAGGCCAAACGTTTTAAAAGTCACATTTTTAAGCCAAATATATTCGAAAAAACGCCCATTTTTAGGCCAAACATATTTGAAACGCTCATTTTTAAGCTATTTCACTAATTTCGTGAGATTTTTTATAGCTTTTAAGGACAATTTGAACACTTTAGATAAAATTCTTAGTTCGTGATGCGGCAAAATAAACATATAGTTTATTTGAAATGGTTATATTGTCTTTAAAATTAACGAAATATCTCATGAAATTAGCAAAATAGCCTTAAGATGAGCGTTTAAAATATGTTTGGCCTAAAAATATGACTTCTGGAACGTTTGGCCTAAAAACATTTTTAAACCATAAATAATGGCTAAAAATAGAATTTGCTCACAACAAAATAAGTAGCTAAAATAATTAGTATAAGATTTTTTTTTTTTTTGTTCAAATGCATAATAATATAGATAGTAAGAAACGGTTACAAGGTTTAGCCAACCCCGGAAGGTTCAGCTTCATTACAAATAATACTGGCTAATTGGGGAGGAATACACGTATTCCAGATACCAAACAATGTGCTAAAAAAGCTCATGTTTGGTAGCCCAGTCAGCTGCCCCGTTTCTATCCCTAGAAACAAAATGAAATGTGGGGGAAGATAGTTCAGCAGAATAATAAATATTACAAATAATGTTTCTAACTGAATGACTCAACACGAGTAGCTATGAAGAGAGAGGTTTCATGATAATAGCTGAATCATTCTATATAATAACGTTTCCAAATAGGAATTTTGAAGCCATTTTGGTAGATTTTAAAATTCTTGTGGCCTCTGTCTCTAACACCGAATTTGCTCCAACCTTCCAACTATTACCTTAATGTAACCAATTGAAATATCATGGGTGGGACAAGGGACCCAGCGTACGTAATAATGCTAACGGGGTTGGGTTCCATAATTCAATGTCATGCTAGGCTTACACAAGCAATGGCCCAAGTTGGATCACAAGTTTATGGATTTTCTTTGTGGCGTAGCTCCTCAACACGTCATGCATGATGTGATATAATTTGTTGACATTTGGCTCAATCAATGGCGACTTGAAGTTATCGCCACCGCTTAAACTTAGATTATTATGGATTGAACAGGGCCCAGCATGCGTAAGGCTAACGTGAATGGGTACCAATATTCAACGTCATACTAGGCTTCCCATGCAATCTTTTTTTACTCATGAGCCCACAAGTTTTTGGTTTATGGTTTTCTTCGTGGCGTTGCTCAATACGTCATTCATAATATCACAAACTTGTTATTCGGCTTTATTGTATATATTGACTTGTGCGCACAACCCTTATTTGGTACGTTTATCCATATAAGGTTAACTTTGAACGTTCATATTTAGTTTTTCTAATAAAAGTTAATTTTGGAAAAAATAAATTATTCTCAAAATTTTGTTAAATTATACCTAAAAGTTTTTTATTATTTCTAGTATTTAAAAAAAATAATTGACAATAAAACATACCTAGAGATATTGACAATTCAATACTTTGATTGTGATCCAAACCACGGTCTTTGTGACAGACGGTCATTCAATGATCGTCTTTCCTTAATTAATATATTAATGTATTACGGTCTAAAGATAACGTATTTAAAAAAGGACAGTTATTCAATGATCGTCTTTTTTTAAATACGGTTTCTTTATTAATTAGTAAAAGAGAATAAAAGGAAAGTTTTTTATGTTTATGTTGTTTCATGATAATAAATAATAAAGTTGTTTAAATTAGTAATGCGGTTATTATATATTGTAACATGAGCTTAAAAAAAACATTACCTTAATTTATTTTTATAATAAAACCTCTATTCTTTTTCATTGAATATAAAATCCCCTAAAATGTGTTAAATTTATAAAAGAAACAAAAAGTAAAGTGTGTTAAATTTATCCATGTATTTGTAATAATATATTATCTATTTCACATAAGATTTAAAAGTTCAAAAATTTATTGAAGCATATGTCATATTATAATACTTATAAGTAGAAGAAAATAATTAAAAGCTAAAAATGTTCAATAAACTTTTACTGAAGTTTTTTATTTTGGGCGAGATGTTAGAGTTAAACGATAATATTAATTGTGTTAATATATAATTAATTTTTTATTTTATTTTAAATAAAAAAATCAAGTATTTATGGATTAAATTGTCATTCTTCTTATAAAATGTATGAAATATAGAAATAAATCAATTATTAAAAAAATTATTTTATTCTTTTTAAAAATTAACTATAAATCAGTTAAACTTTTTATTTAATTATAAAAAACTTTCCTTTTTTTTACTAATTAATAAAAAAAATTAAAGAAAGGTGGGTCATTGAATGAGCATCTTTTCTTAAATACGTTTTTTTACTGTAATACGTTAATCTATTAATTAATGAAAGACGGACATTGAATAACCGTCCTTCACAAAGACGATGATTAGACCACAACCAGAGTGTTGGAGTGCCAATTATTTTCCCAAGTACGCCTTATTGCCAATTATTTGGAAAAAAACTCTAAAAGAAAATTTCTCATCAAAACCCAAACATCCTTACCTAAACCATTCTTTTTATTAAAAATCAATTATAAGATATAGCACTATCATGTTATGAATAAATTGTTTAATAAGGTGGATGTCCAAAGGCCAAAGGTTTTCCAAAGGCAAGTGAAGGGTCATTCCTTTCCCTATAAATAGAAGACATTTTCATTGTAATATAGTTCATGATTTTGGAATACAAGAATAATATAATTCTCTCTTTATCTTCTTCTTCTTCTTCTTCTTCTTCTCCTTCTTTAGTTTATAATCTTATTACTCTCTCCATATTTATCCCTCTAGTTTAACTTATATTATTCTAGTTTATAACACGTTATCAGCACGAGTCTCTACCGATCGAATCAAGGAAGAATATTTCCAGGTATGATTTATATTGTTCTATTTTATATATACTATATATATTTCTTTTCACATAGAAAATAAGAGAGTGTATTATAAGGACTTTCCATTGCAACCGATAAATATTACATGGACTTCCATTGCATCCTATACAATACGATTATACTATTCAAGCAGATAATTGGGTTATCACTTTAGAAAAAATAGAGGCCTGAAGCCTATATGTAAATATAATTTTTGAATGGCTTGAAAATAAAATGAGATGTATTTCTAGAATTGAAGTCTACAATGCCCGAAGCATGGAAAAATAATCGTATAGGCTTGAAGCCTAAATTTTATATTATATGCCTGAAGCCTAGGAAATAAATTATATGCCCGAAGCATAAAAAAAAAAATCTGAAAACTAACGCTATAAAGGCCGGAATTTATAGGTACGGAGCCTAAAACAAAATTCTATATGCTAGAAGCATATACTGAAATTTAAAGGCCTGAAGCCTATATGTATTTTTAGAAAGCATAAGGCTAATTATTAATTTTAAAGGGCTCGAACCCTTAATAAAATTCAAAACCCCGAAACCATAAAAATTAATGGTGTAGACTAAAAGTCTCAATTTCGATTAATATAGATGATGCTATATGTAGATTTATTTATCATCTCAAAATTAAAAAAGAAAATAGAATTGGTATAACTTTGAGAGGTATGGGGGTTTTGAACTTGAGACTTCTAGATAGTAGAGTATTTGGGTATAACCGCTAGGCTATAGATTTATTTTGTCTTATAACAGAAATTTTTGAACAAAATACTCTACAATTCTACATTTTGTTATATATTATTCACATTCTACAATTTATAGGCCCGAAGCGTAAATAGAAATTTATATTATCGGAAGCATATACCAAAAAATTATAGGCCCGAAACCTAGAACTCTATTTATATGCCAAAAGTATATAACAAATTTTATATGCCGGAAACCTATCACAAATTTTATATGCCAGAAAAATAAAATAAATCTCATAGGCTTGAAGCCTTGAATACAATTTATATGCATGAAGCATAAAAGAAAAATTTATTGAAAGGCTTGAAGCCTAGATCAAATTTTAAAGGTTTGAAACCTAATCAATTTTGTTATAATTTGCACAAAAGAATTGAGGAATGCAATTTAACTTCTACAAGAAAAAAAAAATGATCATTCATCTTATGAAGAGAACTTTATTGAATATAAACCGGAAGTATAAGAGGAACTATATAGGCACGAAGCATACAACAATTTTTAAATGTTTGTAGGATTAAATTTCAGCGGTTCGAAATCTAAAAGAATTGCAAAGACTTGAAGTCTTAATTCAAATTAATGGGTTTAAAGAAAACGATTGTAAAACGATTGTATATGATAAAAAAAAAACTCATATGGATATTTAAGAATTGTATTGTGCTATATGTAACACAATGATTTCATTCATAAAAGAAATACATAAAATTGGGGGAAGATGACAGAGGTTTCGAACCTGCAACCTCCCTTATGAATGTTTATAGTGTTACCATTTGGACAATTTAATAATTTGTTAGTAAATTGGACAAAAACAAATGTTAGTACAATTTCAGGTACTACTAAATTAAGTGAGGATTTTAAACGGGCAAATGTAATATTATCGAGTGGAACAAATATACGTTTGCTTGTATCAAATCACGCTTATACTCCTGAAGTAGCTATAGCGCGAATAAAAGTTTTACAAAATATTATGAGATTGTTTGTCTCGTAAGAAGCAAAGTAATGAATTATTGATATAATCATATTTTGTGTTCCATTTACATAATACTATTCCCTGAAGTGATTAGAATTAAATTCCCTAAACGAATGCAATAACTTCCAAATGCGTATCAAAATAAACATTGTGGTGACAAAATTTGATTGAACAAAATCACATTCTCTGGCTCAAAACAATTCCATGTAGTGGATGGAATTGCATTCCTTGTAACGATTGTTGAATTTTTCAATATCTTTGAAAATGGATATGAAAACATAACTAGTAGGGTTAAATACAATTAAATATTGTAAATTATTCATTATAGTGAATAAAACTACATTTCCTGAAGAAAATGCTACGTCTTTTAATGTGTATCGAAATCAGCGTGGTGGTGATCATAACTCCACCTGAGGTTGAAAATCATGATAGTGTTTTAGAGTTTGCTTTGCTGATATGTTTTCCTAAAGTATATATAATTTATATATATGATTGTTTTTATTAGAATGGCTGTTTAAGAAAAAAATGAGGTAAGGACAACAAGATTTATCGTGAAAAAAAAAGGATTAGATGCAAAACACACTAAAAAAGGACGAGGTTAATTATTTCATGAGAATGCAAAGGAAAAATAAGATATCGTCGCTATACTTCTATACTTCAAGGTTACATAATTATTCTCCAGAAGTAGATATTATTCTCCATAAGATATAGTATTTTGTTAAAAAAAAAAAAAAAAGATAATGGTAAGACCTTTTACAGATTTCATGTCATGAAAATACTCTTGAAGTAGTAATATCGTAAGTAGAGTTTTATCCCAATATTAAGGTTTAACATTACATTCTCTTGTAAACTATAACATTTCATTCCTCGAAGTGAATGGAGTTGTATTCCTTGAAGTGAATGTAACCGTTTTCATAATCTAAATAAATAGACGTATGGATGACAAAACAAGTGTGTTAGTGTTGTATTCCTTGACTAGAAATTATTCCTAGAAGATAATATGATCACATTCTCTGAAGTAAATTCATCATTTCCAGCTTATATTACATTGACCCGGTAATGGAAATAATTGAGTGATTTAAATACTGTTTTTTCCTAGCTAGAAACCATTCATTGAAGTGAATGGAAGTGCGTTTCTGGAAGAAAATGCAATGTTTTTCAATGTGTCTGGAATAGACATCTTGGTGACCCAAACTCTTGACGAGGTTAAGGTAAGAAAAAAAAATCCTTACCATCAGAAGTGGAATAAATAAGGAACCTGAAAGTAAAAGGTCGATAAGCCATCATGAAATGGTAAGCATGAATATTATCGATAAAGTGGAATTATATAGTGTTTGCGTACTCATGGAATACTAAGACATTTTGTTGATCTAATTAAAGGTTTTTGGATGCTCAAAAGTTATGTTACCTTGTGGTACAAAATTGGAAAATTATGTTAAAAGTAAATCCCGAAGAAATTTACTAAATTTAAAGGATAATATCCAAAATTAGTATTTTGTATAAGCCACAAGTGTCCGTAACAATGTATATCTTTTGCATTATTTACTAAAAGTCTCACCAGAAGTGTGTATGAAAATAAAATATGTTATTTCTTTGGGGTTATATATATACAAATTCAAGCAGTTGAAACGCTCATTGTGCAAAAGAAAAGATGTCATAATCCAAAGAACTTTGTATTATTACAAGACTGACTTGGTAACCTAGTGTAGTAATGATATGTCGAATAATAGATTACTTACTTGGTATCTACTTAAAAGAACCAGAAGATTCATTTTACCAAGTGACTACCCCCTTATTAGGGGGAGAGACAAGTCAACCTGAAGTTGCGTAACATATAGACGAGGCAACTTGAAGTTGCATGATGTATGGTAGAATACAATTTATTATATCATTTATATCCACAACTAAAGAATAGGAACTTGAAGTTAAAAGGAACTCTATTTGAAAAGTATTGCAAATAATATACCTAATACATTCGCAAGTAGAATATATTCAAAATCCCAGAATATGTTGTAAACGCTCCAACATAGATTACTGTCTCATATAGACACATAAAAAAAAAAAAATATTCCAGCGAATGTATCAAACCAACGCATGAAGCGTGTTAAACCTGTAATGCATATAACCAACACATGAAGTGTGGTAAGCCTGTCGATTTAAAGTATACCATGCCCCAAAGAAGAAAATCTCATGAGTAAATGATAAAATGGTAAATATTATGTGCACTCCACGCGACACGACAGGAATTATTAAGTCAACTAATGTTGGCACATGAATTGATCTTAAAGGAAGTAATGGCCATTGAAGAACCTAGGTACCTAAATACGAGAAAAGTTATGTAGAATCTGTTAGAATAGTTTATGGGATTAATATATTTTCATTTAATATAGCGCTTAAAATAAATAATAAGGATCCTAAACCAAAAAGTTGTAATATATGTCGACTACAATAGAAAGTGTAATAGTGAATTTTGAAATCTAAAACACTACTTGTATCACGAAGGTTCCTGCAGAAACCTAGATTTAACTATGAGGAGACGTCCTCATTCTTATGTTATCGATACAGTGTAGTGATTATTAGATGAATATTAAAGTTTTTGATAAACAAAATAGGTGCTAGAAGCATGACATGTGCCCAAACAAGAAAGGTGTTTGAAAGCACAACAAGTGCCTGAAGCACGATAGGTACTTGAAGTACTTAGAGCGTTTAAATATGAAATGATCGAATATTGAGAAGTTCCTGAAATTTAAAAGTTCCTAGAGTATAAAAGTTCTTGAAGAACGTAATTTATTTAAATCTAAAGAGAAAAGTGTATGAATTATGAAAGGATACTCTGTAATTGTTCTCATAATGAAAAGAATGTGATATTTGCGTATTGTACTCTTTTTCCTTCACTAAGGTTTTTTCCCACTGGGTTTTTCCTAGTAAGGTTTTAATGAGGCATGCAAATATTCATCGTCATAGGAAGTATAAACTCTTTTATTGATCAAGAAAATGATATTACTATCACTAAATACCCTCAAGTAAAAATCCAGAAGATTTACTAATTAAAGTTTTATTAATGACGACATCAAGGTACAAATGTATTAGGAAATATGTAATGTCGTAATGAGGGGGAGAATATATTGAAATTGTTTATTTTTTCCTTCACCACGGTTTTTCCCATTGGGTTTTCCTGGTAAGGTTTTAACAAGACAAACTGTATACGTGTCATAACCCCAAGGATTCGTGTACTCTTTTTCCTTCATCAAGTTTTGTCCCAATGGGTTTCTTGATAAGGTTTTAATGAGGCATATATTTCATTGAATATCCAAGGGGGAGTGGTATGAAATATTTATTAAGTGGATGATTCAACATACCAAAAGAAAGTGTGGTTATCTTCAACAAGAATATAGTGATGGTATTTATGAGGATATTATTGCTTGTACCACACATAATTAGAATAATTGCATCAAAGGAGACAAAACAAAACATATTTCATCAAAGTCTCCTACACACACGAGTTACAGAAGAATGTGGATATTGACACTCGACGAACACAATCACGCAATATTTTCCTGATGAAATCATTGTCAACCACAATATTCAAGAAGTAGGTCCACAATATTGAAATACGACAACTCAGAGATCTCTTGCCAACATCAGGGGGAGTGTAAACAAGACTGTACTCTTTTCCCTTCGTCCAAGTTTTGTCCTAAAGGGTTTTCTTGGCAAGGTTTTAACGAGGCAGCGTTTCAAGATGATTAGTTCTATCTATATGTACTCTTTTCCCTTCGACCAAGTTTTTATCCCACAGGGTTTTTCTTGGCAAGGTTTTAACGAGGCATATTTTCTAATGGATGGACATCCAAGGGGGAGTGTTATGAATAAATTGTTTAATAAGGTGGATGTCCAAAGGCCAAAGGTTTTCCAAAGGCAAGTGAAGGGTCATTCCTTTCCCTATAAATAGAAGACATTTTCATTGTAATATAGTTCATGATTTTGGAATACAAGAATAATATAATTCTCTCTTTATCTTCTTCTTCTTCTTCTTCTTCTCCTTCTTTAGTTTATAATCTTATTACTCTCTCCATATTTATCCCTCTAGTTTAACTTATATTATTCTAGTTTATAACATATCAAACTATTTTCTCATTACTCTCAAATATTTTTTACCTACTAAATATTATAGATTAGACACATATATCACATTTTTCCCCTACAAATCCTAAAACACTCTCTATACTATCCCATATTCTCTCTCTCACCTCCTGGAAATTTTTCTTCACTGCGTAGCACGACGGCTAAACATCGAGTTTTAAGTTAATGGCGAGATCTGCCATTATCGTCGAGAAGAAAAATCCTGGCGAGCTTCAAGTTTCCTACCGAGATATCTTTTTGTAGGTGAAATCTGCCATTAATGGCATTCAAAGCTCAATCCAGCAACACGGGGAGAATTTGGTGATTAACAACAATTTTTGAAAGTTCGAGTAGCTTCTTCGTTCGAGGTTTGTTCATAAAACTCCTTTGTAGTTATGAGATTCGGTCATTTAGCAGTTGCGTTCGTGAACGAGTGGTTTAATGACAGATCCTTCCATGAAGAACAAAAGTTTTAGTGAGTTCTAGGAAGATTTTTGCCGTCTCCCAAGGTGTGATAAAATAATCTAACTAATTTACACCTTGAGAGAGCTAATTAACCACAAGTGTACGGATCGTTGATAAGTATAAAAGTAAGTTTGTAAAGAGTATCATCTCCACATGGACTACGAAGGTTAATTCTTTAGATGTGTTCTTGTAAAGTATTTTAGAATGAGTTTCTAAACTAAAGATAAAAGGTAATATTAGTTTTATTTTTGTTATTAAGAACTAAAAAAACATATAAGATAAATTAAACTAAGATTAATGATTAAACTAAGGATTAGAATGTAGTTAACTAAAGATATGAGATGAGAATATAGCTCAAGAACCTGCAAGTAATCCCCACTAGTATTGATTTTACGTTTTAGTATTTAAGAGTGAATTGATAATTATGCAACAGTCGCCATTCTACTTTCTGCCTAACTCTCATCAGGGGTAGCTTAGGAAGCTACTTCAACGATACTAGGGGACTCGAGTGAGATGACCCTACGTAATGATCTTTGTTAAACGTCTCTAACCCTATGAAATATCTAACTAGTCAAACTCGTCAGTCCAACATGACTGGTGTTAAAAATCTTCTTTCCTAATTTAGCTGCAATATCTCGATTTTAAACTTGTCAGACCCAAAGGATTTTTCCAGGATGGTTATTGAATATCCAAGAGGGGTGTTATGAAACCATTTAGATGGATATTAATCCTTTGACAATGGACTTGCGTTCCATGTATCAAGCCCATCCGTAAAGCTGCAACAACAACCAAGCAAATAAAAAATCCAAGCACCGCATAGAGGTGTCTAATTTGGAGCAAAATCCGACTTATACAAACATATGAGACTTGAAATCAGTGACACCTTAAACCGTCTATCATACCCAACACTAATAAGAGCATTGGCTAAAATAATATTTCCAAAATTCTTGTGACGGAATATATAGGTAGATTTTTTCAAAGTTTTTTCATGATTTAAAAAAAAATCAAATTAATATAGGACCGTTCAATCCACCCCATTTTAACTTCGTAAAAAACCCATTGATAATCTATCGGGTAAACCCCCTAAAACAAATAAAACAATTTGACAAAAAAAAAACCCCCTAAAACAATAGATTACGTTTAAAATATGTGAGAAACGCTTGAATAGATTTTTTTATTTATTTTTCCAAACAATAGCTGCATTAAATAATTAATACTAAATAAGATATTGTTTTAAGTTTTTTTGAATACTTATAAGAGCCACTTTGGACTTAAAATTATTTTAATACCAATAAGGTTCACTTTCAAGACCTCTTAGTCTCTGCACTCTGCAGAGTAGTCTAACCACTAGACCAACTATAAATTTTTAATTTTTTTACTTAATATGGAGTTTGATTTTGATAAGTGTTAATATTTATAAAAATTATTGCCAAGTATTTATTTTGCTAAGTGTTAAACAAATATGCTTAATTTTTTGGTTTTTTCACATTTTAGTAGTAATTATTATTATTGATTGATTATTATTGAGTTTTGTGCTAGTGTGATTTTGTTGCTTGATATTTCAAAACACAAATGTACTAGAATACTCTGTGTCTTAGAAAAAGAAAAAAAATGTGTCAATGATTTGCCCGTCCTTGTCAACTTTGATAGTCTTAAAACACAATCTTTTTTTCATAATCTTTTTGGAAAAAGAATATTTTTGGATACCCTTACATAATTTACATTGGATAGTATGTTTGGATAGAGAGATTGGGAGGGAGGAGATTATATTAAAGGATAATGACAATCCTATCCGTGGTTTGTTTTGGAAATAAGTAAAGGAGATAGTTTATTAAAGGATACTTGCAATCCCTTACAAACCCATATATTCAATTCCTCCAATTCGGTGGGATTAGAAAGGAAGAATTCTTTTATTACGTTGTAATGTCTAAATTACCTTTATTCTTTCTTTATAAAATATTTTAATAGGGTATATGAGTCATTTAGTTATAAAAAGAATCCCTTCCTCCCATTATTCTTCTGATCCAAACACCGGATAAATGTTATCCTTTAATAAAATCTCCTCTTCTTTTTTTATTCAATTCAAACAAAATTAAATACTCTCATTTCCATTCCCTGGTTACATTCTCCTTTCCTATCCTTTAATAAAGAATCCCTTCTTAATCCAAACATACCCTATTACTGAAAAAACACATTTTTCACAACTTCTGTATGGTAAATTCTAAAAAAAATCATATGTCAAATACTCCAAATTGATCTTAAACCAACGGTCCAATTATAAAAAGCTCAAATTTGAGTCCAACATGGTGTTCAATTGGTCCAGTTGGGCCGCCTTTAATATATGTCATTTTATTTAGGGAGGTCGAAGAGAGACACCAGCACAAGATCTAGAACTGGACAATCACACAAACGTTGGAAAAAAAGAAAAAAGACAACCACACTAAGCCAACATAGGTTTGCAACAAAATAGCCAAACACATAAACAGAATCCAATTTTTTCCCACACAATAGAAAATATAGATTATGTCAAAAACAAACACTTATAGCCCCTATTAATTCGAACAACATTAGTTCCTGTACACATAGGCAAACGCAACATGGAGTGCACGAATGTATAGGGAAAAATAGCACATTGCATCAATAATATTTGTTAGAAGAAGACATGTTAAATTAATCGATGTAGTCTCATTCCAATTTCCAACCAATAATGAAGTAATTAATCTTTGTTATGGCTTCCAGGAGAGCAAATCTTTTCCAAACCTTTACCAATCGACATTTTCCACCCAAAGCGCGAAGAACCTGAGTCACTTGATTCTTTCTTTGAATTAATTGATCCTGTAAGGGCTTCAAATTCTTCCTTTGCTCGTTCAAATACATTTGGAGCTTTTACTTTGTCAATGGGGGTATTTTCGTCTATATCATTTCTTCTTCCATGAGTTTCTTTGTGATGATGGGTAGTTGGTGACTTCTCTTCGTGAATGACTGCTACAGTCACTTCCTTAGTCTCGTCATCATATTTTTCTGCCAAAATAGACACTCAGAAATTATTAATCTGGAAATGCTTTCACTAATATCATACATTTACTTGATGGTTTAGCAAATGATCATGAAATGTAGAGAGTGACACACATATTAGGTCAATGATTATAATACACTAGGAGTATCCCCAACAGTTCCATCAAGACATAATCGATCTAATTTTGTAGTTCAACTAGTTTTTTCGGGTACCATTGTTCAATTATCATATAATTCCATTATATTAAACGGTTTTTTCTCCAATTAAACAATAAATCAACTAAGAGATAACAAATTCTCAAAAAATAAAAGATAATGAAGTTAATTATTCCAAGGAGACATGACCAAATCAGCCCAATGTAGTACCATACAATACAAAGCCTAGAAATTATGAAGGCAAATAACCTAAATAGTTCATAATTTCGGTAACGAAATTAGACGATTAATTAACTAATGATGATACCTGAATGAGCATCTGAAGAAGAAGATGCGTGATCTTTTGATTTCTTATTGGGTTTGGGATGAATAGACTCGACAATGGCTTGAATTTCTTCTTTTGCTCTTTGAAAAATATTAGGAGCCTTGACAGCAGTCATTGGTGTATTCTCATCAATATCATGACGTAATCCATGTGTTTCCCCAATACGATGATTATGTTCTTTGTCTGTCACCATTGAAGCTATCTTAAGGTCTAAGGTTTTATCAAATCAAATCAATTGATGGATTAATTGGTTTAAAAAGAACACTAAATCGAGTGTACCTGATGACGAAGAGTTTTGTGGTGATGTTTCAGCCATCGAGAGGTCGTATCTTTTATGAACCAGCGTGTCCGTGCGTAAATCTAGCGAATATGTCCGGGAAGATATTGGAGTAATATTTTTCGGATTGCACAAAGTCTAAAGAAATGGAAGTACACTAAATAAAAAGAAAATAACTCAGATATATGTAAAAAGAAAAGGAAATAACACGAAAAATAGAAACAGTGAACAAAAATATAAACTTTTTCAAACTGAATAATCTTTCTAATTAGTATGAAATATTTTATAATAAATATTAGACATAAAAGGTGAAATAATTATAATATCTTATATTATATACCTTATTTTAGTTCTTTTATAATACAAAACTATTATGAAAGTGAAATTATAGAGTAATGATATTTGTCACCCCTTTTTGGTTCACCTTTGTATCACCCCTTATGTGTCTTTATGTGTCATTAAATAAAGGAGAGAGAATAAAAGTAATTAGGAAAGAAAAATAATCTGATTAGTTTTTAAAACATCCACATATAAGGTGTTATAAGGGTGAACCAAAAATGGGGCGACAAATATCATTACTCGAAATTATATCGTAGTTCACAAATGACCTTGTTTCCATAACCTTTGAGAGCTCCCAAAATTCATGTGATTTTAAACCAAAAAATGGATATCTGCGTCGGGGTTTTCTTGATTACCTTGGAGAACTTGTCTTTGCCTCGGAGATCCGGTTTTGTTTTTGTCAATTCACCCTTCAACGTAATTTCTAGATAAAAGCTAGTATGCTTTTGTACTTTTCACACTTTTAAATCACATTGGTCTTCATTGGATGTCTAATGCTTAGCATTGACACATTCTTTCATATAAGTTTCGACAACCCCCCTGATATGACACTACAAAAGCTCGATTTGGGTCTTTTTCTTGGCCTTTTTCTCAGATGCTTCTTTGGTAGTCTGTAACTTTGCTAATTTGGGGTCCAATCATTTGCGCTGCTCTAGCCCTTTTCTTGGGTGTTGCATTGGTCGTGTGGTGCTCTGGTAGTTCGTTGGTCCAGATTCCAACTCTTTATTTGGATAATCTTCAAATGTACAACTCTTGGTGATCTGGAAGTCCAGTCATGTTGTTTCAGTTAATGTTTGGCATAAATATCTTGACATAGTTGCTTGCTAAGATCCACTCAAAATACATTATTATTCCAACATAATAGTATATCATGTAACAAGTAAGATTTGGCACCATAAGATCATTCAAAAGATATTTTATGCCAACATAGTTATAGGTTTTGATTATATTTATTAAATAAAGGTTTCAAATAATTAAAGATCATGGCACTTAATTTCATTTATCTAACAATCCTCCATAATTTTTATCAAAAACAACACAAAAGAAACAAGGGTTAGAATAAACTTCTCAACGAGAGGTAGATTTTAAACTTAAGTGCCAAATTCAGTCAACATAGATTTGGATTGACACGTAGTAAAGTGAGGCAACAATAAAATCCAGTCAACAAAGATTGTCTTAAGACAAGACCCCCATAACATATACTTAGCTTGTTGGTTTATACAAACTCCACGATATTGTCACGTGCGCCTTTGGGTCATATATTCATATCATATTTCTCATGAATACACTAAATAGACAACTATTTCTCTTATCAAAGTGGACCCCACCTTTACCCTCACCTAGATAATTTCAAAAACGTCTATCCATTGTAGACTACCCTTTTGGGTCTTGAAGTCATCAAGAGACAAATAGCTTAACATCATCATATAGTATCGAATTTATTAACCCCATCTCAATATGACTACCCCAAAGCGATATAAAGTCATTAAAAATTTAAAACCCAACTGTAGGTAATAATTGGTGAACCCATCAAGTACGTCCCACCAAGAGTACCACAAATGGATATAGACTCATTAGAGTAAAACTCTGTCTTAAGACTTTGAGGAATCCATTATCTCATTATAAATAGTGCTGCTGATGTATCCTATTTTTTCATAGATTAATCTATTCACGAGACATCTTTTTGGGAATTTATTGGGACTAAGTGAGGAATTTTTCCTTAGTATTCGATGTAATGTACTTTCTACTCTTATTTTGGTTATATTGCTATTTATAGAGCTTTTGTACCTTAATTGTATGTTAAGTGTATATCTTTTAGGTCCATGGTTGACACAAGATGCAAAGATGAAGGGGAGAAGTAAAAAAGTTAATTCAAACCCCAAACCACGGCGTAGAAAGAGCTCAAAGTTGCTTTGAGAAGTTAAAGCGTTTACTTAAAAATCTTGACGTCATATTGTTTCAATGACACGATTAACTGGTTAGAGCTTTGAAATTATTTCTTTTGATTTGGATAGAGCTTGAAACACTTATGCTTGAGAAGTGACGAAAGTGAATTCGGGGTTGAGATGAAGAAGTTATGTCATTTGCTTACAGCGTAAGATGAACTAGTCTAACATTAGCTAAAAATGGGTTGGCATATTTTTAACCTACCCAAGTGAGCCCTTGGAGACACCAAAAGTTTTTAGCTAGTATGTAAACAATTTTGAAGCTCCAAAACGTATACCACTGCCCATTTTATTAATTTTAACCCCTAAAGAAGAGCAGAGAGACGAAAGAGAAGGGGTTTTCCACAAAACCCAATCATTCTTCACCATCCATTCATCATTTCAATTCTTTCTTAAGAGTAACTTTATTATATTTTGCTCTTAAACATGAGTAATTCATTAGTTTTAATTAGTTTTGTTTATTTTATTATGAACTAAACCCTCATTTCTTGAGGCTTGCAGATGTATGAACCTATGTTAACTTATTAGATGTTATATTGAGTTTGAGATATATGTTTAATTGAAATTGATACTTATATTTCCATTGACTATATGTTTGTAATAATACTATTCATATTTTGTCCAATTAGTGAGTAGCTCAAGTAATTTAGCTAGCATCCGAAAGAGGGGTTTTAATTGCGGATAAAACATATATTCGCTTGGTGTGCGTTAGTGAACTGAGAGGTTTTGACTAGCCAAGTAGTCATTAGAGTTTGTATTTTTAGCATTTGAAAGCATACATGTGGTTCACTCGGAAGAGGTCTCTAGGGACGTAGAATATCTTTCTAAGCTACCCTGATTGAAGTTAGAGAGATAATAGAAACCTGGCTAATGATAAATTACCATTTTGGCCTTATTCATAGAAATGTTAAATTAGCTTCATAGGGGATTACTAGAAGACTCTAGCAAACTTTCTCATCTTATGTCTTCATCTTTTAATTAGCTTTGTTTGCATTTTATTTTAGTTAGTAATCTTATTTCTATTTATCGCATTATTTATTTAACCATTAAATATCAAATAATATTTTATTTTACTTTCTTGCCATATATTGCTTTACAAACTCTACATCTTTATACTTTGTAACACATTGATTTAACTCTAATAGTCCTTGTGGAGACGGTATTCCTTTTTTAGTTATTACGTTTTATTACTTTCCAAAGCCCCCGTACACTTGTGGGTACGTCATTCCCTTGTTTGGAGTTGAACCAAACCACATCACGTGGGGGGGGGGGGGGGACAACCACCCAAAATACAAATGGAATCTGGTGTTATAAACTAAGACTCCATAGTAGAGCATACTATACTACTTTGTTTAGAATATTTCTTCAATATAGCTCCTCCTCATAAGGAAAACACATATCTACCAGTATAGCTAACTTTTTCATTATTTGATATCAATTTTGCATCACAATAGCCCTATAAAACATAACAAAAAATTTCAAAATATCCATAGTACCTCTCAAGTACCTCAACAATCAACGAAGTGCAACCGAATGATCACTAGTTGAGTTATGTGTATATCGACTAAGTCTAGTCATGACCTAAGCTATAGAAATCGGATCCTAATCCACCATCAGACCTAGCATGTTCATCCTAGCCTTATAAACTACCTAGTTTTTGTCCCATCTGCGGGAGTCGTCTATCCTGTCTAGCTCGGTCAACCTTTTTCTTATCGTGGGGTTTATTACTTTCTAATAAGCTTATAAATATTTTTATAGTTTTATTGTAGTTTGTTTAGCAATATGCAGAAAACTTATTTTGTTATTTAAGCACGATATTAAGTAAAGTTTTTAAATTTTACAGTATTTTAGTATACTTAAATAGATAAATTTGTTATAATAAGTAAAAAAGTGTACATTTGAACCCTAAACTATATCGGAATTGACATGATACCCCTTATTTTTTATTTTTACTTACCCCATGAACTTTAAATACGTGTCATGTTACCCTTTTTTCGATTTTCCGTCCATTCGTGTCGTTAAGCCATTATTTAATCAATTTAACAATTTTAAAAAGAAATTTAAAAAATTTAAAATAAAAGAATACGAAAAGTTGATGTTTTTTAATTATTCAAAATTTAAAGCTTATGGGTTTAAATAATTCTCAGTTAATCTTTTTTTGATTTTTTTTCTTTGAAAATATAGGGTAAATGATGTTTTAACGACAAAAATGAACAAAGAAGAAAAAAAAGTGTAATGATTCACGTTTTTAAAGTTCAGGGGGCAAGAAGACTTAAAAAGTGCAACGTGTTAAACGCAAATAGTTAGGGGACAAATGTGTTATTCTTCCTATAAGTAATGCTTATACATAGTTAAAATTGTTATTATTACTACATATATATATATAATTTTATATAAGAATATCCCGGCTCTCAATTTTGCCTAGGACCGTAGTAATCTTGTCTAGGCGCTAGGTCTCAGGCGATTGTAGGCCCCAAGACCGCTTTCTACAACATATCTAATAGATAAGCAATATCAGTTCGAGTGTAGTTCATAAATAGCATCACTATATATTATCTTGACATATTAATTTTTAGGATATGTGAACACCATATTCTTCCTTAAATGAATACTTGGGTCATAGGGAGTTTATACAGGCATGACGTTATAATAATTGAAGTTTTTCAATATTTTTTCAACATTATGATATTGGTTAAGTGTTTTGTCGTTCTCTGCTAGTAATCTTTTCCCTATAATTATATATGTTTCTTGTAAATCTTTCATCTCAAACTTAGAAGATAGGAAGCTTTAGCCTCATCAATGACATGTATATTAGTTCCAAAGATTAGCATGTCATTTACATAAAGACAAATACACAAAAACTTTTATCCTATTATCTTAGAGTTTCACATGAGCCATAAACATTGACTATGAATCTCTATTTAATTAAAATAATATCTACCTTATAATATCATTCTTTAGGTGCATGTTTTAAGCAAGTCAATGAAATCTGATCTTACATACTTTGCTATTTTGATCAGAAACTACAAAACCCTTTACTTGTATCGTATAGATCTCTTCATATTTATCTCCGTTTGAAAAACACAATCTTAAGATCTATTTGACGTATTACTAATTTATGAACGGTGGCTAAGGACATAAGGGTTCTTATGGTAGTTATCTTGGTATGGGGAATAGGTATCATGTATTTTAATCCATCACAAAATGATAACAATGAATGTTATTAATGTAGTGGGATTGTATATTTGTCGTGTACTCGTCATGTGCTAAACCATCTCGTCGGTCTAATTGATTATTTTGGATGCGCAAAATTACAACCTCTCTGCAACTTCATTAGGTTTTCCATGAAACATCGAGAAACAACTTCAAAAATTTCATCTTTTAATGGGAAAATTTTACTCATGATTCTGTTATTCCTCTCAATCCAAATAACATAAAATGATATTGCTAAAAGTATTTTCCTTACCTCGTCGTCGATTGATTTTACGTTATGATATTTGAAGAGCCAATCGGCAATTTCTTGCCATTGTGTGCGCTGAGCATGGAAGCATAGTCTCGAGGAGCACTTGAGCCAAATCTTTTTGGTGAATGGGAAACTCAAGGATAGATGATCCTATCTTCATAGTTGAGGTAACAGAATTTGCATAAGGTATTACTAATAATTCCCATGAAGCCACTCTTTGTTTTGTTGCTAATTGATAGATATGATATAGCCAGTAATGAATCTGTACTTTGGTAAACTCTTTGTGTTCCATGTGATCTTATGTCACGTATTGATTTGTTCTTTGTATCTGAGATACTCATAGACATCATTTGTGACAAATTTGCCTTTTTTAGCGACTGAACAAATATATGCATCATCTTTATCTTCACATACTTTTATCTGTTGTGTGATCTTGTTCACAAATGAAAACTTATCAGGCCACTTCTATTTGCCCCCAATACTTATATGTGATACTTTACTTTTGTGTAATAATCTAAACTAGGTCGCTACCTTGTATTTCATTTAAGCTTTTGTTACTCGCAAGTCGATTGTCCCACCACAATGATATGTATTTTTTGTTTACCAACTTAACAAAGATTTTTTTTGGTTGTATCTCTTAACTTCATAGCTTTCCTCCAGCCTTAAAAGGTATCTTGAGGAATAGATATCTGCCAAAAAAGACTTATTTTTAATAGAATATTGTAAACCCATTGTGACCATAGAGTTGTTAGGTATACAACAATTCCACAAAAAATTTAACGTAGTTGTTTGGTTTTGAATGAAGATATTGTTGATGCCCACCTTCAGAATAAGGAAGACATTTTTTTTCTTCCAAGAAATTTTTGCGCTATCTGAGTATTTGTTTGTCCTTTTCCATAAAAATAAAAGCATTTACTTTAAATATCTTCTTCAGTGAGAAGAGACCAAGGAAGCTCAACATCGTCACTTGAGATTTCTTCTGGCAAATGCTTGATATGTGTTAGTTGTGAAAATTTCCTGGTTATATCTAGCAGTGCCAAGTAAGTATTTATACTGTTCAACAAAGGCCTCTGATATTTCATCTTCTTGAGTGATTATATTGCCACTTTCTTTAATCACATTTGAGATATTGTTTTGGACTCTCTGCCCCTCATGATTTTTAAAATAGGCAATATTGAGGTTTCCATGTTTTACCCATAAGGATCTAGATCTTTGTGGCTCATGTGATAAAGTTTCTTGAAGTTCAATTAATAAAGTAGTCTCTTCTTCATGTAATCGAATACCGTTATCCCCTTAAAGTCTTAACATTTGTACATTATCTAGTTTATCATGTATACATTTGATATGAAGATTAATATGTTTGAAGTATAAAATATTAGAGTCTTTTAACTTATGTTTAAGTAGCTATAATTTATAAGTTACTATAAACATAGTTTGACGTATGATCTATGTCTTCCATATTTCCTTCACTAATGGTATGCATTCCTTATGTTCCATCCAAGCATTGTAAAACTTGATTGGTGTTGATCCTTTTAACATTTTGTATGAAGTTTAAATGTTGATTGCAGTGATCTAAGACCCCGAGTTCCCTTAAAGTCAGTGATGTTTGTGGAAACTGAGACATTCAAGTATCATTTACCGAAGTTCTATACTTTTTGCGGTTTATTTTTACATTATACTTTTATAAAAGTCATATTACTTTTGTATAATATCCTATCATTTTTATATTGTCGTGTTGTTTATAAGACACTAAATAGATTTGTATATTCTTATAAACAGAGAAATTATATGATTGGTCTATTTAAAATCCACGTAGGAGGCGATGAAAGGGTGATGCGATTTGGGGTGATATCCAGCATTACTCAATTTATATGTAGTCGAATTTCGATCTGATTTTTTTTCGAAAAAACAGACTTTGGAATTTCAGAATTTCGAAACATTACAAAAATCTGTTCCGTAATCGGAATTTTTGAATTGAGAAAGTAAAAAATCAGAAATTTCGAATCTGATTTCCACCCCGAGTTTACCACAAGGTATATTTTCTTTTTTGCTAAAAATAAAAAGCAAGCAATTTTCTTTCAATAACATTTAATCGTTTTATACTTGAACGTGTTAGAAAACATGTCGAATAATTTTATGAAACTTGAAAATGTATGTCATAAAAAATGCTTATTATATAAGAATGAGTAATGCTGGAGAGAGAAAATGATAAATCAGGAAAGAGAAATTATATGATTGGTCTATTTAAAATCCACGTAGGAGGCGATGAAAGAGTGATGCGATTTGGGGTGATATCCAGCATTACTCATTCTTATATAATAAGCATTTTTTATGACATACATTTTCAAGTTTCATAAAATTATTCGACATGTTTTCTAACACGTTCAAGTATAAAACGATTAAATGTTATTGAAAGAAAATTGCTTGCTTTTTATTTTTAGCAAAAAAGAAAATATACCTTGTGGTAAACTCGGGGTGGAAATCAGATTCGAAATTTCTGATTTTTGACTTTCTCAATTCAAAAATTCCGATTACGGAACAGATTTTTGTAATGTTTCGAAATTCTGAAATTCCAAAGTCTGTTTTTTCGAAAAAAAATCAGATCGAAATTCGACTACATATAAATTTCCGAAATTTTAAATTTTTCAATCCGATTTTTGTTTCCAATTTGTAATTCCAATTTACCTTCTAAATATTAAATAAAAAGTTTTAAAATAAAAAAAGTATACAATTGAAAAAAATTCAAAAAAGGAAAAGAAAAAAAAAAGTAACCGATAGAAAACAAGGAAACTTTATTTATTTATTTTATGTTTGAAAAAAAGAACAATAAAACATGATAAAACCTAAAACCCATCTCTTTACGGTCGCATTATCCCTTCACACCCACCTCCCTACCAAGACCGTTGGAGTGAGCAATTTGGTCTTCTACTGTATTTTTTGAATTGTTTTGCAGAAAAATATCTATTTGGCGCAACCTCTTACATAACTAAACAAGTCACTTTTTCTTTCTTAATTTCCGAACTAAAAATTCTAAAATTTCTAAACTATACCAAAATTTCGATGCCAAATTTTTTGAATTTCCGATAAATTCTGAAATTCGGAATTTGTTTTTTCTAGTTCCGAAAAAGTTAGATCAGAATTGGAATGGAAAAAATTTATTCTGAAAAGAGTACAACTTCCCTCTAATATTAGATGATCCAATATATAAATCATGGTCATTGAATATAATAACAAGACACATGTCTATAAATGACTTTTAAAACATAAGACATGTATCAAAATATAAATGACTAGTTTTAATATTTGTCCATCTGATATTGAATTAAATTATTTTTCTTCCTTTCAAAAATTAGATATAATTTTTTTAAAAGTCCTTTTTTTTTAATCCGTTTCTTCTGATTTCATGATATCCAATGGTCTAACGCAGTAAAGCCTATAAAAAGAGAAAAAATCAATAAACAACCCAGAAACTTGTTGTAAATCAATAGGAGATAAATAACAGATCAGGCTCTTCAACATCTAAAGCAAGTGAATGAGCCCAGCCATACTGCTGATCAGATCCGTAGGTAGATATATACATGAGGAAAATACTTATAAGAGCCTACTTTTTGGCTACTTTATAAATAAAAGCCAAACTAGAAAAAAAACTTTGTAAGGCCAAATTCCAATTGTCTAGTTAGGTTTTTGACAGTTTTACCCTTTGCACAGCTGAACAAATGTAATTCGTCGTGGGTACAGACCTATAGGTACAGACACGTGGCGTTTTTTTCCTTTTCCTGATGAACTCGTTACTGATTGTTAAGTTTTTTGGGTTTTTTTATATATGGGTTGTACCCACGAAGACTACTTTCAAACATTTTTTGGATTTTCTAATATACGAGCTGTACCCACGAAGACTACTTTCACAAATTTAAAAAAGAAATAACCGTTCTAGGTATAGCCCCATGGCTTTACAGGCTACTATGTTTTTCAGTAATCTTTCTTTATCATTAATAAAAAATACACAATAGGGGGCTGGCCCCATAATGAACAAAACAGGTCATATAACAAATATGGGCTGTACCCTTATAGACAACCATTTTACAAATGTAATAAACATAAACTGGGCCTGGCCCAAGAACAATTTACATTTGAATCTGTCAAAAAACCCAAATAGCTATACTACTCATTTTAAAAAACAAAAAAAAAACCCTTACATGGGCCAGCCCCATCACAACCGAACTCTACCCTAGGCTGGCCCCATCAGCAAGTTTACACCCTAGGCTGGCCCCATCAGCAGGTACCTCTCGCTTGAAACCAGTTTGAGAAATCATGGGGCTGTACCTCTCGCTTGAAACCATGACTGTGTGTTTTCACCTATGGGGCTGTACTTGGACCCATGACTGTGTGTTTCACTTATGGGTCTGTACGCACAATGGGGTGGGGCTGTACTCACAATGGGGTGGGGCACATTCTTGGGCTGTACCCAAAACGCGTAACAACGAAGAAGAGTGGCGGCAGATCTGGTGGGTCTGGCAGTTTTGGCTCGTCTGACTTGTGGTGGCGACAGATCTGAAGAAGAGTGAAGCCGTTGGTGTGGTGGTGCAACTGCAACTCGGTGACCATGGTGGTGCAGGATGAAGAAGGAGAGAGGAGCCCAGATCTGATGCTCTTCTCGTTGATGGCGGCGCTGGAGACTGACGGCGGCGCTTCGTCACGGAGGAGGAGAGAGGAGCTTCGATCTGAAGAAGAGTGAAGCCGTGATGTTGCTGGTGGTTAACGGCGTTGAAGGAGAGAGTGGGTGGGGCTGGACAGTGGCAGCAGAGAGAGAGAACAGATCTGAGTGTTTTCATGGTGAGGGTGGAGGTGGGGTTGGGTGTGGGTGTGGTCATGAAGATGACGGTGGTGTTGGTTGGGTGTGGGTGTGGTCATGAAGATGACGGCAGTGGTGATGGTGTTCATGGTGATGGGGGCGGTGTTAATGGTGTTGATGGAGGGGGCGCAGGTAGGGTTGGGGATGAGAGAGAGAAGCTGAATGGGGTGGTGGTGGGTTTGCTACTGGAGAGAGAGAGAGAGAGAGAGAGAGAGAGAGAGAGAGAGAGAGAGAGAGAGAGAGAGAGAGAGAGAAGAGAGAGAGAGAGAGAGAGAGAGAGAAAGAAGCTGAATGGGGATTGTTTTGGTCGATGCTTAATAGGAAAGGGTTTTTGGTTTTTCAGCTTTTGTATATGGGATAATGGGTGGGGAGGGTATTTTAGGGACCTTTGGACTATTAGTTAGGTTCTAATGGGGGTAGTTAGACCAGGCTTTTTATTATAAACCCACTATGTGGGTAGGCCTTCTACAATAAATAGCCCTATATACATAATACCTAAATTACCGCCCCAATTAATAAAGACGAGATATCAAAATAAAAAATTACCAACTACCGCTGGACGACTGTATGGTTTAATGGTTATATACTTGTATCTGACTTGTCTCCATTAAAATGTCTTCAAAATTTTAATTACATTAGTGTCGTCTTTTATTTTAATTTTGGTAGGCTGTCTCTTTTTTCTTTTTTTCGGTAGACTGCCTTAAATTGAAATGCTTGGATAGGTGTCGTAAATTGAAATGCTCCATTAGCTGTATTGACCCAGAAATGATAATAATATAGGTGTATAAGATTTAGTTAATTAACTAAGCAGGCTAAGTGACCTGTACATGAAAAATTAAGGGAAACGTAAGAGTTTGTTATTGCATGTTCACCCTAACTAAGAAGTCAATCCAAACAAACTAGTTCAAAGAAATGTACTTGTGACTTTTTAACGTATCTTTCACACTAAGAAACAATCATAGTTCGAAGTAAAACATATAGATTGAAATTATATTGGGATATTAATAATATGTGAATTAAATATTTAAATTTGACGAGTTCAATGTATCCAAACTTTAAAAAAAAAAAAAAACAAAGACATAACTGAAATAGCTAGTTATAGCGTTACTGATAATTTATTGACTTCAACCTCACAATAAAATATATGCATTTCGATGACCAAGAAGAAAGGGAAATTGCTTGTCACAAAAAGTTTGATTTTGTCATATTCAACCCTCTTAATTTAGGCATTCATGAATGCTGGTAACAATTCATTATGAATTAGCAAAGAGGGAGTCTATTCATTTGGAATAAGAAGTTGCATTGTTGATCTTAAATTTGGACGAAGGAAGATTGTGGCTTAAGTCTCTTCACAATTTGCATAATTTTTTTTTCTAGATTTATATATTTCTTATGCATCATAAACTATGATATAATTAATCTCATTGAAGGGTATGATATGATTTTAGAGATTTATAATTTAAGACATTTATTTATACTAGTGTTGTGAAACAATAAAGAAGGTGATACCTAGATTCATGGTAAGTTCTATAATAGATGAAAAAAGATCTTATTATTGGAGAGGGTGGAGAAGGTTTTGGTTTAAGTTATATTTCTTGTGTCTTTATATTTTCTGAAATAGTTTGTAAATTTGTATTAGTATATATTCTTTAAGGGTATGTTTGGAAGTGTTTATTTTAGAATAAAAAAATATTTATAGAATAAAATTAAATATTTCAAAAATTTATTAAAAATAACTTTGAAATCAAAAATCACTTTAGGTGTTTTTTTTTTTTTTACAAAAACACTAATTTTGTACTTTTTCTAAAAGTATTTTTCAGATTCTAAAACACTTTTAGTGCCCGTTTGGAAGTGCTTTTAATGAAAAGCACTTAAAAGTATTTTTAGATGTTTAAATGTATTTTAAATCTTGAAAAGTACTTTTAATAAAACCACCAAATAGGCGCTTCTTAAAAAAAGCACCAAAAATAATTTTAGATTTCAAGATTATTTTTAATAATTTTTTCGAAATTTAAATTTTATTCTAAAAGCGTTTTTTTACTCTAAACTAAGCACTTCCAAACGGGTCCTTAAAGTACTAGGCGCACTTATAAGTGCTTTTCAAAGAAAAAAACACTTCCAAACGGGCACTAAGTCTTGTGAGACTTGCAAAAATGAGGAAAGTATCATTTACTTAAATGAGTAAGGACCGTGCCGACGAAAAAGATAACAAGATTCAAATTCAGAAATTTTCACGAAATAAACGTTGCTTTTTATGTTAATCGAGTGTTAAGTATTTTAGTTGCAAAGTTTTTTGAAGGTGTTTATATTCCTAATTTCTCACTTTGGCATGCGAAAATCAAGAGTTATTAATTCGGAGTTGGTCAAGCCTCATTAAAGGTACAAATATACTAAAAAAAGAATATGTTTTTCCAATTGACAAAGGTGATAGTTTTGATACTTGAAAACATTGATGGCTCCATAATTCTTTGTCGGTTGAAAGCCCAACATATTGTAGGCTTAATTTGGTTGTCGGTCCCCAAACTATAACGAATCTAGATGGAAAGGATCACTGATTCGAAGAACATTCCACCCCACTGTGGAAGAATTTATCCTTAGATTTAATGTCTCCTCCTTTCCCCCACCTACCCCTGAAAAGACCATGATAACTAACTTATTTGGTCATTTACTTGTAATAGAGAATATTCTATAAAAATTGGGCTAGCATGCTCATATTGATGGTAAAGCTCGACACACAAAGTGATATTCATTTATCGGAAGTCTCTAAATCCAATAACACTGAATTTATTTGCTGCAAAAATCTATTCCCAAGCCATCAAATGGATATGACTTATTTTGTTTAAATCTCTCCAAACTTTGCCACGATTGTTGAAAAATATCTGTATACTTTTGTTAAGATTGGAAAGGTGCACATTGCATAATTAAGTAGTAAATGTAGGATTGACTTAACCAGGTCTGCCTTACCGCCATCAAAGAAAAAATAACTTTACACCCCTAGGCCACGGTAAACGATCTTTGATTATTTCGTTCTTGCATTCAAATTCAATAGTTCAGTGAGCATGCAAATGAAACAAAGCATTTTAATATTTGTGAATCTTTTAAAAAAATTATTATATTATTATTTATGGTTTTCCTAAATTCTAGAATTTCCATTTGACCTTTTAATTTTTAAGTGTGTCGCATTAGTTTTTGATCTATTTTATTTTTTTATAAGATAAAATAAAAGTTGTTTTGTATATATAGGTTTACAGATATTTATTTTTTATATTAAAATATGATAATCTATAATGTAATATTTACATGTTATAAGAACCTATAAAGCAATTAACTAATAAAACAAATCAAAGTAATTTCTCCTAAACCTCATTGAACCTTTAACAAAAAATCCATAGCCATCCCATATTATAAGGTAAGGAAAGAAATAAGATAAAATGCTAAATATCCTTTATGATTTTAAAAGAACAAACACCTCCCTATGCTTTCTCAACTCGTAACAATTCACTGCTATTATGACAACTCGGTGTAACTCATAACATGAGATTTAGTGAGTGTTTCTTTACATTTAATGAGATCTTAATTTGATTCATTTAGACACTGTATCAATAAAACAGTTTGTTTTTTTAACTAGTTCAAATCTGAATGACTTCAATTTGATTTGTCTCATTAAGATTTCAAGTTAGAGTTTTGCACTTAATGAGATATTGATTTTGATTCATTAAAACACTGGATCGATAAAATAATTTGTTTTCTTGACCAAATTAGATCTGAATGACTCTTAACTAGTATGTTTCATTAAGATTTCAAACTAAATCTGATTCATTCAGACACTGTTTATTCAACATTCAGTACTTATCAATTAAAAAAGCAAACAATACCCAGTATATTTCATTTTTACGCTATCTATTGACGAAATAAGTTCTATTCAACTATTTATATAAACATTCACTACTTATCACTTTAAAAAACCAAACAACACCTTATATACGTAATAGGAAAGTTGTCACGAGTTGGAAAAACTATAAGAAGTATTTGTTTTTTTTTAAACCATGGGAAGAGGGTGTAGATCCTTTGTCAAACCATAGAAGAGGGTATTTCTTATTTTAACCAAAAATTAAATAAAAGGTGAATTTAGTCCTTCTAAGTTGCTTTGTGGAAAATATACACATACATTAATATCAACAGGGAGATAATATATTTTAAACTCTTTTGGCGCGTTTCAAGACTTAGACCATAGACATTAGCCGTTCATATTTAAGAACTAAATCTAAATTACTCCCCTGGAAATTTGGGCCATATCTTTTGTTGTTATGCGAGCAGTTTTTTTTTTGTTGGACAATTATGCTGGCACTTGATACTTTTGCAAATCTTTTTTGAATTGGTACATTATTACAAATATTTATTAAAATTGGTATATTCTGAAAAAAAAGAACTCGTTGATATTTCCGTTATTCTGCAATCTGCTTTACAACTTAGAACAAGTCTTTGGCCCTTAACATTTGACCATTCTGACAACTTTAGTACCATTTACAATTTTTAATACGGTATTCCTCATTTGCGATTATTTAAATTTTTGTGTTAATTTTGACAGGTTACCAATCACTCTTTAATATATAAATTTTACAGTCACATATAAGTAGTTATAATAATTTTTATGTCTAATTACAGTTATGCCAAGCGGGTTTAAGATCATTTAATGTTGTCTACTTATCTTAATTATACAAATGATCAACTTATCAATATGAGTAGAGGACGGACCGACTACATAGCTCATTAACGTTGTCCCTTAATGTCTAACACTACATACCTCTTTTTCCTATCAAAATTTCAAACCTTGAATTGGTCGACACTATTAAACTTGAATCAAACCACATACTGCTGAGCTTATTTGGTACGAGAATTCCACGCCTGTTTTTTGTTTCATAGTCAATATGTTTTCCGTACTAGAAGGTCCAAAACAATCAACTTGAATAGGGATATAAATATTGTATCTATATGTTGTGAGGCTTTAAAGAAAAAGAAGATTTGTTTTTTATTACAGGTCAATTATTCATGTTTTGTTGTAGGTTGTATTTATGCTTCTGGGGTTGTTTTTTAGCATAAACTGTTATCAAATCTTTCGGAAAATATAGGGTTTCCCAGTGGTGAACTGCTGAACATTTAGCGATGACTGTAAGAACGAATAGCTGGAATCGCTCAGAAGCCGTAAAGCTAACTATCGAAACATCATTTTCTTTCAATAATTTAGTTCAAGAGATAAGAAAGCCACAATCTAAAGATGCAACAACTCCAATTCCCGACCCTGTTGTGATGTTTTCTCCGAGACCTGTTACAGAGCTTGATGCTGCTGCTATAACGCTTCAAAAGGTTTACAAGAGTTATAGAACTCGAAGGAACCTCGCTGATTGTGCAGTCGTGGTTGAGGAACTTTGGTATGTCCAGAAAATGTTAATTTATTACCATTTTGTCTCGGATTAAAAATGAGCTCGATTTTGTTGAATTTGTAGGTGGAAAGCATTGGATTTTGCAGAGCTCAAACGCAGCTCTGTATCATTCTTCGATGTTGAGAAGCCGGAAAGTGCAGTTTCACGGTGGGCCAGAGCTCGAACCAGAGCTGCTAAGGTTAAACCAAACATGACCCTTTTCAGATACGCCTCTAAATTGTATAATATCTAATTCTTTTTAATAATCCAGGTTGGAAAAGGATTATCCAAGGATGAGAAAGCTCAAAAACTAGCACTGCAACATTGGCTTGAAGCTGTAAGTTTCCAAATACTCGTTCGTAAATTTGCTACTCTGTGAATAATACTAACGAATGTTCTTGGAATCGTCAATAGATTGATCCACGTCACCGTTATGGACACAATTTACACTTTTATTATGATATATGGTTCGAAAGCCAAAGCACACAACCTTTTTTCTACTGGTGAGTTTTTCATTTCCTGATTTATAAGGGACTAATTTGCACTTTTCCAAAAGAAGAGGGTGTTAACCGCAATATTGTTGTGGGAATGTGGTATGAAGGTTGGATGCTGGAGATGGACGAGAAATTAATCTCATGAAATGTCCGAGACCTATTCTGCAGCGTGAATGTATCAAATATTTAGGACCGGTAAGTCTTTAAAGGAGGAATTAAATTTCATGATCTTTAATTTTCTTTTTAACATAATTATTTGTTGTTGATATGTCAGAGAGAAAGAGAATCATACGAAGTTATAATTGAAAACGGAAAGCTTATGTACAAACAAAACGGTGCATTTCTTGAGACAGTTGAAGGTTCGAAATGGATATTCGTTCTTAGTACCTCGAGGATCTTGTATGTTGGAAAGAAGACTAAAGGTGTTTTTCAGCATTCAAGTTTTCTAGCGGGTGGGGCCATCACTGCAGCCGGGAGATTGGTTGCTCACGGTGGAATTCTCGAGGCTATTTGGGCATATAGTGGTCACTATCGCCCAACCGAAGAACACTTTCAAGAACTTATTAGCTTCCTTAAAGACCACTCTGTAGATCTTTCAAATGTTAAGGTACATTATTACATACATGATATTGATAGGGATCAATCATTTATATGTTTCAATACTTTTGAGTGACCTTGTGTTTTCGTTTTTCCAGACATGTCCAACTGACGATGACTATCCTCAGAACCGAAAGCAAACTGATGAACTAGAAGATAGAAGCTATAAGCAAATTGATGAAGGAGCGTTTAACTTGGCTTCTAAACGCTTATCCTGTAAATGGACTACAGGAACTGGACCTCGTATAACATGTGTTAGGGACTATCCTGCAGAGTTGCAATCACGAGCGCTCGAACAAGTTAACTTATCACCCCGGGTGACTAATGGATTTCTCAACAAGTATGGTCCAATTCCATCACCAAGACCTAGTCCAAAAGTTCGACTCTCTCCGAGGCTAGCATATATGGGATTACCGAGTCCTCGAAAATTGAGTTGATGTAGATACCAGAGGATCAAACTGACTCATTTGTACGATTTGTTATCATCATTTAGCTTGGGTAGTCGAGCTTTCACTTGAAGTTTGGTTTTGTTTCCTTTCTAGTTTTTAGATCCTTCTTCTAATAATTCATTGATGCAAATAAAGGTTTCTTTGTAGCTCTTATTTTGTTGTTCTTGCTAAGCAAAGATGTGTGCTTCCAAAACCATTAAACTATACTAAATAAGAGTACTTGTGTGTGCTCCACTTTTTGTAAGTTTCTTTTTGGTTTTGCTAAATCAGCAAATATGTTGTTGTACGGTGCGTTATATACATAAGTTTAATTAAAAGAAATTATCACAATATCCAAATAATACATCAATACTCAGATAGTATTACGATCTCTCAAGTATAAGGATCTCCTATAGTCAAAGCACTACCAACAAGTAACTTTTTTTTTCATAGATTAGATCATATATTATAAATAGTTAGAGGTTAGAAAAACATACTTAACGCACTCCCATGGTTAGATTGTAACTGGAAAGTTAGTTAAGTGAGGAGATAGCGAAACCTACCAATCTCCTGACAAATTACCATTTGATGATCCAGTTAACTGTTGTTCTTTTGATAAGTGGGTGGTCTAGGCGAGTTTGCATGCATCATGACTAATCCCATGAATATGCAAACCTCCTTATGTATACCTTAGGTAAATCAGAACTAGGTTACGCATTTGATGATGAGTAAGGTGTCATTTGATTTTTTTAAGTGTAATAAATACTGAATGTTAAATAAACTGGTGAACAAAATTTATTCTATTTAAAGGTAATGCCTCAATGAATTAGATAATTAGATTTCAGAGATATTTGTTTGTACTAAATAGGATCTTAATTTGTAACATTAAGATACTAGATTAATAAGAGATGTTGTTTTTCTGACCAATTCAAATTTGAATAGTCCTTCACAAATACGTTTCATTAAAATTTCAAGTTAAGTCTGATTCATTCAGACACTGCCTCTTTATAAAATAAGTTTTATTTAGTTGTTTATTTAGCATTCAATACTTATCACTTAAAAAATAAACAGTACTAGTTCGAAATCTCAATGAAACAAACCAATTAAGAGTCATTCAGGTCTGAATTGGTCAAGAAAATAAACTGTCTTATTGATTCAGTATCTTAGTGAATCCGATTAAAATCTCATTAAATGCAAGCAAACACCCCTTAAGATTACATTTTGCATCAACAAAATAAATAGTTTTAACAATATTACAAGTACTAAGTAATTGTACATAAAGCATATTGGATAAAGATTCTCACAATCATTTTCAATAATAATTGTTTTGTAAGGGTTGTTCATTGACATTTATGTTTCTTCAAGTATCCCCGTAGCTTCAACTTCCATTGTTGATTCTGCAATACTTAGCCATGCCTTTTAAAACACTTTCCTTCAGAGTTCCTAGAAACACAAAAAGTTGCATATCCAAGTTCATTGTAAGTTGCATCACTATTTATCTTAATTATAGAGATAAGAGGTTTACCCAATAAGTAACTAATTGAGTTATACAAACTTTTGATTTGAATTGAAAAACTGCCTGATCTTTTAAGGGTTAATTTCCATTTTAGTCCTACTTATACATCTTACTTCTAATTATACCAAAACTTACTTCCCATTTTCTAACTTTTGGCTAAAGTGGACAAAAATACCCCTTGAAATCAATTAACTAAAAAAACTGCAAACAACTTAGAATAAAACAAAATAATGATATACACAACTTATTACACAAAGCTCAAAAACTAATCAATCGCATTAAGCGCTTTCTCTGTCTCTCCACTATGTAACAAACCAAAGCCAAGCAAAACCAAATGAAAAACTTCGCATTCAACCGTTTTTTCACTCTAAAATCAATAAATTCAAGTACAAATCAATGTAAAAACACGAGAATAAACACCAATCAAGCGATAATCAAGACAAAATAGTGATATAAGGTATATTTCGTGATTTTTTTTCAAAAACTTGTTTATTTTTGAAAAATTACTTCGAGTTAAGGGTTTGATATTACTTTTGTAATTGTTTTATGTGATTTCAGCTTTTGGTAAACATTTTTTGCGTCTTTTTGCTTCGAAATCCTTTGTATGAAATCAAACCCTAAATTGTGGCAACGTAGTAAAATTTCTAGCAATAATGTAGCATTCTTATGAAATTAAATCTGAAATACTTAAATTCTTTAATGTTTTGTTGTGATTTCCAAGAACCTGAGTGAAAAATTGAAAATAAATTAGTATGTATTTTCTTGATTAAGTTGTTTTTATGTTATTTGATGTTTTGAATTTGTTGATTATAAGTTCTTACTACTACCGTGTCAATTTTTAGATATTTTTTCATGTTATTATGCATTTTGAAATTGTTATATTGCTTTATTAGTGATTTCCATGAACTTGTAATTACAAGTTAACATCCGCTAAATGCAGTTTTATGTAGTATTCTTCAAAGCGCTAGGCAGGCGATCGATCGCCTTTGAGTGCCTAGGGGTTTCCCTTTAAGTGGTTTTGATTTTTGTTTAATCAAAATTATACTCTATTAGTTTATATATATTTCAAATCTACATAATTTACTATAAAGAATAGAGAAACACACTTGGAAAAGCTCACACAATTATATATTACTTCTTAATTTTAATAAAATATATATATACAAATGAGATGTTCGTAAAAAAGAGATATGGTTGGCATCTCCCCTGACAGGGACGGGAAAAACTTTCAGGCTTTACCTGTTACCATACATCTGACTAAGGCTTTCCACTTTGCTGGATCTATATCCCAATTATTCAAGGCCCAAAAGCCTAATTGGCTTGTGGCCCTAGTTCGAACCACACCATCAACATTTAAATGAGCTAAAAAGTATATACAAATGAGGCATTATAAGGTTCTACTCTTGGTATAATTGAGTGAATGAATATTTGTTGATTAATTTACCTAGAGAGAGGAGAATTTAACGGACCTTTCCAAAAGCACTGCATATTTCACCAACGATTGTATTACTAAGCAAACTTAGTGGTAGCCCATAAATTTGCACCACATTGTAGTATGAATCACCTTTTCAGTCTCGGTGATGCTTGGATCATTAGTAGCTAAATATTGTCCATAAAGTCCATGGTGTTTTCTTCCAAACCAGTTTTTTATCCTCCAAGCTGCCAAATTTGATGGAGAATTCGTTAATACCTTTCTTTCCAGTTTGAATTTTATGTTTAAGACCTAGTGTGTATTGATATGGTTCATCATGAATGTGAAGCTGATGCTTTCACGAAGGAGAATCTCTACATTGAGTTTGTTATTTTTAATCCTTTGTAGTGAGTCTTTTTTTTAGAAGTACGCACGAAGCTTCCTTCTTTAGTGTTTGTAGAGGAAGAAACATAGAAGTTCAAGACTTTTGGATAAGAAATGGGTTAGTTTTGAAAAAATTCTTGAAACAAACTATATTCTTGAGAGTGTGAAGAATTTTATGGGGAATGAGAAAGAAATTAATAGAAAAATATTGCTCGAAAAATAGTTTGGAAATTTTTGTTAATGGTTATTAGAAGTAAGAAAGAATAAGGGGTTGAAAGGAAGGAAAGTAGAAAAGAAATTATTTTATCTAAATCATTACATAAAATTTATTTTATTCTCTACGTAAAGAGACCCACCTTCTATCCACACGTATACTTCTCACTTTTTCCTTAATTATGCTATTCTATTTGCTTTATCAAAAATTTAGAAGAGAATTAACCAGCCACCAAACAAAAAAGAATCAAATAAACGTGACGGCAATTATTACATACATACATTACCATACATACACACATACAGGTATATTGAAACAAAATGCTATATACATATATAGAAAGCGAGATAAACCACATGAAGACTTATTCTTCATGATCCTTCTAGTCGGTTAACTTCAGTTTCGTAATATTCTAGAAATAATTACGTTCAAGATAAATACTTAGAGTTAGGTTACGATACCACATGCTTTCTAACTATACCTAATGGTGGGGGTTAAATAGGACTATACTTAATTAACAATTATCTAGGCTAATCCAACTATTAGTTGAAATCCCGTTTAGGTAACTTATCTATATCTGGATAGATATTAGATATATAACATACAATATGCAAATATGAAAAAGACAATATATCAAACACTTAAAGCGTGAAAAATAAAAGTGTAAGGGAGAAAAGTTATACATATCAATATATAGTGGTTCGACTCTTAGAGGCCTAGTCCTTCACCTAGGATCTATTGGACCATTAGGATTTTCATGTTGCTCCAGTAATATCTGTGTATCTTCAACCTAGGTAAAAACACAAACCTATTACAACCACTTTGAGCCTTCTGTTGTGTTATTATAACATAAGGACCGAGTATTATCACAATACTTAAAACCACTTTGCAAACATACAAAACATTCTCTCGTAATTATCCTACATGAGGACAAACGACTCTTTTTTTCTACTATTTGAAAGATCTCACTTCTATTCTAGAGCAATATGATAAACTAATGGGCTAGATATGAATCTAATGCACCTAGCGCTAAACTCTTTGACGAGTATATACAAAAATTTCGATTAAAAAACAATACAAGATGAATACAAATTGGCTTTCATTGAATTTAATCTCTTCTTGAGGATATGAACTTGATAGCTTGATTAATGGTGTTGAGAAAGGTTAAATTTTTTGAATAATGACATTGAATTTATAGTAGACAAATGCTCCAATTGTCATATCATAAACGACATAATTTAATTGGCTAACCAACTTGTTGGGCGGGCAATTTTTCAAACCTTCGATGGACCGTCATTCCTTTGGTGACCCGAGCTTGCCAACGTTCATATTTCTTAAATGGAATTTGGCGGGATGGTACCTTGACTTTGCGGTGGATTGTAGTTTTAATCATTTTGACGATTTCTCAATTCAACTTTGTTGGTCCGACTTTTGAACTTATCAGCGGACCAACAATAATTGTTCTAGTTGTCCATTTTTCAAATGCATTATACTATCCCTTTCACTTCTCACTGGACCAAACTTCATATTCTTGTTAGATTTCAGTAGCTAAACACTTTGATGTCACATTGAACTTATTTTTTTTGTTGAAAACGACTATCACACAATGTGATTATATCCAAGGCAATATCATAAATGATACAAGTATGGTTTGACACATATAATCACTCAAAATAAAATGCTATTTCCAAGACAATATCATCAATACAAGGTATGGTTTGACACATATAATCACTCATAATAAAATGCTTCACCAAAAATCAACCTCTACCATAACCTCTACGCGATCAAAGTGCCAAATAATAATTACTTGGCCAGGAAGATTTTTGATGTGAGTATCACGAGGTACCAACCTATTATCTGTGTGTCGCTGTCATGCACAACTCGTCATCTCCTTACACTCTAACCCATCATATGACCTTATACTTTATCATTATTTTTTATCACTATGCCCATTCTTTGCACACAGTCTAAATAATAATGATGATATTATCCTTTCATATTTCACCAACAAAGTGGAAAGGCATTGTTTTGTGCATAGAATCCAAACACAATGTTGGTAGGTGCAAAAGTTATTTTGTTGTAAGAATTGAATGTTGTGATAATGGTCGTGGTGTGACTGAGGTTGAGTTGGATATTGTATGCTTGAATTTTGTGTAAATTAGGTTGAGTATGGTGTAAATTAGGTTGAGTATGGTGTAAATTGGGTTAGGTTGGGTGTGATGCGCGTTCTATAAAAGACAAAGTGACATTTTTAAACTTAAGAGGCTTTTTTTTTGTATTTTTCAGAAATATAGGTTTTAATTGAAAAATACCTATTATATCTCTCATTTTAACGTCACGTGGCACTTGATACCAGGAATTGATAAAGGTATTAATTGGATCACATATTTGAAAGGTTGGGTACCACAAGGCACGTTTTGAGACCTTAAATACCCAAAAAGTCCCATCGCGACAACCATATCTACCTTTATCGCTACTTTTTTTGGATATATGTATCATTGTTTTGCAAGAGCCTACTAATTGAATTACTAAAATATACACAATAGTAAACCCCTCCTTGTTTGCATTTAATGGAAGTTCTTTTGTTGTAAGAATTAGATGTTGTGATAATGGTCGTGGTGTGATCGAGGTTGCGTTGGATGTTGTGCGGGTGAATTGCGTGTAAATTAGGTTGAGTTTGGTGTAAATTGGGTTACGTTGGGTGTGGTGTGCGTTCTAGAGAAGAAAAAGTGACATTTTTAAACTCCAGAGGCATTTTTTGTTGTATTTTTCAAAAATGAGTTTTGATTAAAAAAATACATATTATATCTCTCATTTTATCATTCACGTGGTACTTGACACTAGGATTTGATAAAGGTATTAACTGGATCACATTTTTGAAAGGTTGGGTACCACAAGGCACGTTTTGAGACCTTAAGTCCCCAAAAGTCCCCTCATGACAACCATGTCTACCTTTATAACCACTTTTATAGATATATGTATCATTTGTTTTGCACAAACCTACTAATTGAATTACTAAAAGATACACGATAGCAAAACCTTTTTTGTTTGCATTTAATGAAAGTCTAATCCGATTCATTAAGATATTGAGCTAACAAGACTATTTTTTTTACCAATTCAGATTTGAATGACTTTAAATCGAGTTATTTATTTAAGACTTAAAGTGAATTTTGGTTCATTAAGACACTATCACTTAACAAAATAAGTTTCATTCTGTCGTTTATTCAAATCAACACTTACTACTTAAAAATAAATGAGTTTGAGTAAAACAGTTGACTGTTTTGAAAAAATAAACCATTTAGGAGTTAACAATTTGAGTAAAACAATTTACTCGTACAACTTTGAAATAATTCAATGTACCAAACGACCGCCAGAAGTAATCGACGATCTGGCAGCGAAAGATGATCTCATCACTTTCCACCATATCATACATAACGTAAATACAACGACCAACACCATAATTAAGACGACGAAACGACAGGTAACAGATGCACCAATAAATTCAACAACTATTCACCGTGTCTTTCGATTAGAAATTTGTTACTACGTCTTTGTTTCCAATAATTGTAACCTTTTCAATTTCAATGTAACTTATACCTAAAAATGCATTAAAAGAAAGACATTGTCCCGTTTATTTAAAGACTTACCCTAAAGGATCACACCAAATGTATTTTATTCCCTACGGTAAGAACCCCAATTGCTATCCACGCGTATGTCTCACGCCCTTTCCCTAATTATGCTCTTCACTTTACTTTATCAAAAAGCTAGAATAGGATCAAATAAGCTACCGACCAAAAAAATAAAAATAAAGGATCAAATAAACGTGACGACAATAAATACATACATACATTACCATACATACATACATACACACACAAATACTTACAGGCATATTGACACCAAATGCTATATACATAGATAGAGAGAGAAACCGCATGAAGACCTGTTCTTCTCTCTCTACTGGCACACTCTTTATAATATAGCCCTAGTTTTTCATCCATACATATATGTGTATATATATACACATAAGTAAACAAAATCATTATAGTTAGTAATAGTAATAAAAATAATAAATACTATTAAGCCCTAGATCCTTATTGCATCGGTTAGGGTTTTAATTCATTGTTGGCTTTTGTAAAACATTTGAAGAGAGCGAAGAAAAGGACAAGGGTTTTTCGTTGTGAATGGAGCCGCGCGTCGGGAACAAGTATCGGCTTGGACGGAAAATCGGCAGTGGATCGTTCGGAGAGATCTATCTCGGTTTGTTAATCAGTTGAATTAATTTCATATTTACTTCATTTTTAAAATATTGTTCATTTTTTGGTGCAGGTACTAATATTCAGACGAATGAAGAGGTGGCAATTAAGCTTGTGAGTAATTAATTACTTTTTGTTCTAATTTTATGTTTATTTATTGGGGAATGTGTTAGTTAGATTCAAATTGAATTGTAATTGAGCAAAGTGATTAGCTGCATAATTGGATTTGTAACAGTTCTAAGTTAAGTTTTTTGTATGTAGTGAAGTTAGTGAGATTCATCCTTTCTGAAAAAAATGAACGGATAATTGTGAGAATTGTGGTTTCATTGAGAAAATTCTAAATATATAATTCATTAAGAGTATATAACTACAATATAAAGCATAATTTCAGCTGAATAGTATTTGCCCAGTGCTCAATTTCCATTATGTATGATAGATATTAAAACTCCTGTTTGTGATTTCAGGAAGGTATCAAGACAAAGCATCCTCAGTTGCTGTACGAGTCAAAGCTATATAGAATTCTTCAGGGAGGAAGTAATTACATTTTTTCTGCTTTTACCGCTCATTTCTTATTTCACTCATTAGTCCCTTCATCTATTAAAAACCGTAAAACTTACCACAATAGTTCTTCTACCTTTGCAGCTGGAATTCCAAATGTGAGATGGTTTGGTGTAGAGGGAGATTACAATGTGTTAGTGATGGACTTGCTTGGACCTAGTTTAGAAGATCTATTTAATTTTTGCACTAGAAAGCTTTCTCTCAAGACAGTTCTCATGCTTGCTGATCAAATGGTAATTACTTATTGTTTGTAATTAACTAACTATTGCTAAGTTTAATATCTGAACTTTTTAATTCTGATCCAGATCAATCGTGTTGAGTTTATCCATACAAAATCATTTTTACATCGAGATATCAAGCCAGACAATTTTTTAATGGGTTTAGGAAGACGCGCAAATCAGGTTTTTCCCTTTCATTTTTAACTGTTCACCACCAATTTTGTGAAGTTCATTTTATCGAATAAATAAGTAAAATCCTCTCTAATTTTTATACAGGTGTATGCTATTGACTTTGGTCTGGCTAAGAAGTTCAGGGACACCACAACTCACCAACACATTCCTTACAGGTCAGTTTTAGTCCTTCAAGTGAAAATTGTATTTAGTTTCGTATAATTTTTTTGTGTCATTTTCATTTTAATTATTGTTATTATGGTGTTAATAAACTATTCTTGCAGGGAGAACAAAAACCTTACAGGAACAGCTAGATATGCGAGCATGAATACTCATCTTGGTATTGGTAAGTTTTTTTTTTTTGCTCAAGTATTTGACTGTTACTTCCAATGATCTTTATCTAACAGCATTTTGATTTTTACTGTATAGAACAAAGCAGAAGGGATGATTTGGAATCACTTGGATATGTCCTAATGTACTTTCTAAGAGGAAGGTAAATTAAATCTTTTTCATATAATTTTTACAATGAGCATGTAATGACATGTATTCGATATAGTCTTCCTTGGCAGGGACTCAAAGCAGGAAATAAGAAACAGAAGTATGACAAAATTAGTGAGAAAAAAGTTTCAACTTCTATCGAGGTAATATATTTGGAAATCATCTATTATTGCACCTTTAGTCCCTGTGTGCTCAAAAAATGCCATGAAAAAACCCAACGCTCATAGGGACCTTTGATGGCATTTTAGGGACTAAAAGTGCAATAAACCCTAGAAGGATCTTTACTTACACATATAACCTTTTTTTCTGTCAGTCCTTATGCCGTGGTTATCCTCCGGAATTTGCGTCATATTTCCATTATTGTCGTTCACTACGATTTGAGGATAAACCAGATTATGCTTACTTGAAGAGACTTTACCGTGACCTATTTATTCGTGAAGGTAACAAATATTACTCGATAGATATATGCAACATGTTTGATTTGATTTGATTTACGGTGACCTATAATTACAGGGTTCCAGTTTGACTATGTTTTTGATTGGACTATCTTGAAGTATCAGCAATCTCAGATTTCAGCTCCACCTTCTCGAGCTCTCGTAAGTGATTTATTTTCAAAGACTTTCATTATTATTTAAAAAAAAGTGATATTAAAAGAGTAATTTATGTTTTAGGGTTTGGGTGCTGGAACAAGCTCAGGTATGCCACCTGTGATACCTAGTGCTGAGCGGCCACAAGGTGAAGAAGAAGGTAGACATGGTGGTGCATCTTCATCTGATCGTCGAAGAATGTCTGGTCAAATAAATGCAACAAGTTTGTCTAATAATAAGCAGAAGAGTCCTATTGCAAATGATTCCATGGTATGTATATGTAGTTTTATCTCTTTTCTTATGAAATTGTGTTACATTATTTATGGAGTGGTCCTTTTATTTTGTAGTTATCAAGCAACAATACCTTTATGGGAAGGTCAAGTGGATCATTGAGGCGACCAGTTGTATCTGGTCGTGAGACGTTTACATCAGCAAGAAATGAATTGGTGGACCCCACTATACGTGCTCGAACACCTGATGGAAATGCACAGAAAATATTAAGTGGTGTTGGACAAAGAAGCAGCTCTCAAGCCCAAGCTGTTGGATCATCGGATCCTACTAAGAATGGTTCATCGGGTAGGAACAAGAATTATGAGACAACTATTAAAGGTATTGAGGGTCTTCAATTTGACGAGGATGAGAGAGTTCCTTATTGAAAAACCAAGCAAGAAAGCAAGCTCTTTTAACTATACAACTAGGAGTGAGTCTGTGGATTGATTGTTAATTATGTTGGGTGTGATGGACAAATACAATACAATCAATAAAGAGCGATCCAATGAATGAACCAAAGGAGTCAAAACAAAAGCTTTGTGTCTGTCTTGTCTATATAAGACTTAAGGTTTGAGGGGTATTGGGTTTTTATATGCCATACACCTTTTAATCTCTCTCTTTTACTCTCTTTCTCTACCTTTGGTATGTATGTTTCATCCAACTCTTTTGGGGATTATGTGAATTGTAAATTTCTTTAAGCTAATGATATATACCCCCCAAACCCTGTTGAAAATTCTATCTCAATATGTATTTTATTTGAGTGAAGATAATGATGATATTTGACTATGTTTTCTCTTGAGCACATGTGCATTTATTCATTTCTATCCAACACTTGCAAGGCCCCCCATTAGGAGCTGGTCAAAACATTTTGTTTCGTAAGATTTGGATTCTGTCAGATTTTTTTTATTTAGAAAAATGTTTAGTCTTGGTTAAGGCGTTAACCCCCATAATTGGTGATAATATTTGACTGTTACAAATGATTATTTATCTTTGTTAGTCATGAATGTTAACTTGGTTTATTTTTCTTTTGTTCAATGTTAGTTTATCATTATACATTGAGCATCTTTTTTATTGCCCTTTCCAGTTTTTCAAGGACGCTTGTGGTGTTTGAGTTGTGTTTTATTTTATGCATGTTATTGTTAGGTTTATGCTTTGTTAGGCTATGTTTCTATAGTACTCTTAGGCTAAGTCCAACAGCTACCCAATAATTTTGCCAGAATTAGGAGTCAAACACATATTCCCTATCAAATATTAACCTTATAAAACAACTCTACTCCAACAGCTTTCCAATTTTAACCTCCAATTTCAAAAAACTTTACTTTAATTTTATTTTAAAAATTCTTAAATAAATAAATTAATTAATTTTTAAATTTTTTATACAATCATTTATTTACTATTTTACTTTTATATTTGTAAAAAATATTTGAAACAAAAAAATATAATGTTAATATTTAAATTATAATTCTCAACAAAATAATCAAACGATTTTTTTTTTCAATTGAAACGAGTTTTTTTAATCATCCAATAAGATTAAAATATTAGTACTATTTAATAAATTATGAAGATATAATTTTTTTCAATTAATTTGATTATTAAAATCTTTAAAATCTCTTAATTAATAATTTTTTTAATAATTATAATCTTTTTTATTGAATTCTTTTAACTTATAATAAAAATATTTACACATAATATTGATATTTGATAATTTATTTTTTAAAACTTAATTATATATATAATAAACATATTTAAATTTAAAAAAAAATAAAAAAAAATGTAGCAAAGTTGAATTGGAGCTAGCCACAGCTAACATTTCTTTAGAATATTCCTTTAGAATAGGGATCCCTATTCTGGCTTTAGCCAGAATTGGGAACCTGTTGAAGTTGATTTTTTCATTGTTCAACCTCCTGTAGCTTTTTGCTACAATTGGGGTCATATTGGACTTAGCCTAAAGTTCATTCATCAAATGCTCCTGTTGGAAAAATAAGAAAACTAAATTTAGTTTTGGTATCTTGACCGTCAATAAAAGTAGGCGTAGATGAACCCTAACCCTAGCCTTGCTGTTGTTGTGAGCATCTCTTCTCCATGGCAGTAAAGCCTATCTTTGTTTCACTTTTCTTTTCCGTGTCTCTTAGTCATTGTTGGAGTGTTGACTTTATTTGTTGCCCACAAGATGTCCTTTGCTGCCTCAAATATGCAAAGGGAAATGTGATCTGCACCAACATTATCGGTAGAATCCATCTAATCTGTCATGGCCTAGCATCTTTCTTCCCTAACGCGTACATAAGTGCAACATGGTCATTGATAACAATAATCTGGGACCATATTGGCCTAACAGTTTGGTTTAAATAATGATAAATTATTGGGTGAATGTTCCTCATAATAAAAACTTTAAAAAATTGCAGGACATCCACATGTGCTCTATCTTAATAGCATGCAAATTTTATGTATTCTAAAAATTGTAGAAAATTCTCATATGGTCTAAAATAATAAGCATAAAAAGCTTTTTTGATTATTTTTCTTATAAAAACTATAACTGAAGTGTAGCAGTGGTATTATATAATCGTGTTAATGCATTTGAAATATATTTTTTTATTTAAAATTGATCAAAAGATTTTGTGCTTATTATTTTAAGACCACATGTGAATTTTATGCAATATTTAGAGTAAATGGGTTTTGTGCTATTCGGTAGACCGCATAGGGTATCCAGAAATTTTAAGAATACATGAGGTTTTCTATACATGAGATTTTCATCCTATTAGGATGATTAATGATGGATATTACTAAAAGTCCATCACCAAAACACATAGGATGTGAATGATATGATATAATTGAACAAATTATCATTCATAATGGGTAATATTTTGGTGATGAGTTTAAATGATACCTATCATTATTTTATTAGGATACAATCCCATTGGGGTCCGGTGTAATTTATCCTAAATTATTTGATAAATAAATTTTAGCTTTCATTATGTTTGTTATTGAGTCTCTTTAACGTGCTTATAAGATAAATTGAGAAATGGCTAAAATCATGATGAAAAGAAGGTTCTTGATATTGGCAAGAAAAGGTCAACGTATGAAGACTATAGAGCTTAAAAGAAACGATCAATGTTGGCTAGAAAAGCTTAAAGCACGAAACCTAGAAGAGTTCAACAAATGATATCGAAGACATGAATACTCACTCAAAAAGAGTAGAATCAATGTGGGTGGTTTTGAGTTCGATTTGATTGACTCGAGCTTCCGGTATCATGTGTATGTTTCGAAAACAGTCGACCACGTTTTTAAACTCATTTTTTAACACTTGATGTGTTTCTTGGTTATACATAAAACATAGGGCTGTAAACGAACCAAACTGCTCTTGCGAGCAGCTCGAGCTCAGCTCGGAAAAAGTTTGACTCGAGATCGTTCTTTAAACTAAACGAGTCGAGCTCGAGCCTAAGAACGAGCTCGTTTATTAAAGGAGCCGAGCCGAGCCTGTTCGCGAGCTCTTCCAAAAAACTCGTGAAAAATATAATTAAATTATAAATATCTATTACATATTGATATTTGACAATTCAAAAATTTAACCAATTACTATATTAAAAAAAACTTATCTTATCCCAACACTTACATGTCACTCTCCCCCTCTATCTACCTAATTATAAAAGACCATTCAAATTTACGTGATTGTATTTAATGATAGTTTACAATAGTCAATTACGTTTATCAATCCAAGTCCAACAATGCACCCAAACCTCGCCATATCCAAAAAATAATGATTTATATCATGTTTAGTATGAATGCGAATCAAATATTCAAAACTTTAACAAAAACAATTGATTTACGAGTAAAACATTTTTAACCCAAAAATGATCCGCACATATCTAAGATTTGGATATGTAATAACACCACAAAAATAATTTTTTATAATACCCTTTTTTTTTTATTTCATATATGCAAGAAATTTAAAACTCAAAATCCAATTCTTAATATTATATTTGGTAAACCAAATAAAAAATACCCAATCCAAAAAAAACTAAGTCCAAGTATATAAACCCAACATTCCTAAAAAAAAAATTATTGTACTTGCACTCATGTCGAGTACAAGAACAATATACAGATAGAAAACTTTGGTTTTTAGCCCAAAAAAGAACCTTAAAGGCTTAAAAGCCCATATTAACTTTCCTCCACTACGCTAACTCAGTTTACTATTGTGTCAAATTATTCGTCGTCATCAACATTCGTTCAAGTTGCTCATCATAAACAGACTTATCACATTTTTTGTTAGATTTTATTTCTTATTTATTTCTTAATATTAGATTTTGATCTTCTTATTTAACATATCTAGTCATTAATATCTTAATTTAGTTCACATATCAAATTCTTAAACAAGTGATCTTATACTTCAAAATCTTGTACTCTTTAATTGTCGAGTAATGATATATACCACCAAAAAATCATCCAACCAAAATACCACAAATAAGTTGCATGATTTAATTAGATGTGTGGTCTATAGGATTCCACATTTGGGATGGTATTCAAATGTAGGGTTCAACATCTTAGACTCAATAGATACTCCAAACACAAAACAAATATGAATGGAGAAAGCAGGTCCCTTGGCAAAATCCTTTCTTCCCTTTAAAGAAGTCGTGAATGTCCCCATTGAGCGATATTGGGAATGAAGGAGTACAAACACACTCCATAACCGATCAATGAATCGCTTTGAGAAATTTAACTCACAAAGAACTTCATGAATCAACTCTCAAGAGACCAAATCAAACATTTTCTGAATGTCAATCTTGATGGTGCACCTTAGCATGAACTTTTTACTCCATATCTTCTCGTTAGTTCTTGCATGAGATGAATATTGCCTGTCATAAGTCTTCCTGGTATATAAGTGGATTTCACTTTATCAGTTATGCCATTAAGTACATGTTTGATCTGTTTCGTTAGGATAATTGAGATTGCCATATACATAAAATTATAACATGAAATAAGCCGATAACCGTCTACTATCGAAGCCGATAACATAAAATTATGTGTGTGTTAATAGTCCCACGTTAGAATTTGAGAAAAAACCATTAGAATTATTTAATTTAAAATGATTTTATTTGCTTGATGAAGATTTAATGGCTCTTAATCACATATTAGTGGCTCTTTAATTTAGCTGTTACAGAAGTTACCAAGGCTTGGTCAACAAATCGACTGCCTTTAATGAGTTTTGAAGAGCGTTTATCACCAGCCATTGATGAGCCTTTATGTGACAGTTGTTTGTGTAATCATTTCTTCTATAAATATTGACTTTGTCAATTGCATTTCTAAAGAATGGAAAAGTTATTCTAGAGAGAATGGAGAAACTATTCTAGAAAAAATAGATTAAATTATTTTAAAAAGAATAGAGAACAGAATATAAAGAACAAAGAATTCAGAAAAATAAGTAACTCTCTTCTCCATGATTAGTCAAATCGTTTTTGACGTAGAAATTAGAGTGATATGATTGTTAGAGATACCAGTCTAAATTTTCCATGTAAATTCTGATGGTCCATTTTTTCACTTAATAGATACCTTGATATTCTTATTAATCCTCTCTCTTCTCTTGTAATAGTGGTTGTATTACTTTTTTTTTGAAATATATTTACATGAAATTCATTTTTCAGTTTCCTAGTGAACACCTGCTGGATCATTGAATGCATAAAACAAAAGTAGAGCGAAGATGATAATACGTTACCCTAGACTCCACATTGCAATGCACCAAGAAATTTGTTTGGGTTATAGAGGATGCAAATACGACGGTAGTCGACTTAGTCAAAATTATCGAAAGACTTCTCCATTCATTGAACTTATGGTTGCTGGTTGATGAAGTATGCAATAATTCCAGGACTCCTCTTATTTGTTTTTACAAGCTCATTCAAAGCCATTTGTATTCCATCATGAGACTTTGTTTCTTCCTACTCTTGTGGACGTCTCCCCTTTTAACACGTCATCTCTCTCTCTCTCTCTTTGGAGTTGGGAAGCTCATTACTTTTTCTTTCATCTTATATATATGAAGAATATGATCGTCCAATATAAATGGGCATTCACCTTCTCCCTATTTTTCCACCTCTCCAATATGTGATTTCTAGCAATTTCCAAGTCCCTAAAAAACGCTATGGTTTCCTCAATCTCAGGTAGTGAACACCTCCATCGACCCTCTTTGTGGGTCCCAAATAACGCCTCCTGCGTATTTAGCTTTACACCTCGAGACTAAAATACAATACTAAATGAAAAAACTTAAACATACATAACACACTGCAAAAAGCATAAACAAAATGACCCAAACTAAACTCAACAGGTGAAATATCAATCAACAACAAAATTTGTTTAAAACATCAAGCACAACAAATAAGACATCATTTGAAAAAACAAATCATGTAATATTTTGATGTAGTCTTAAATACTACTGTAACAGAATAACATCTTTGGGGCCGAAAAACAAGATATAATCCCCATATCCGACCAAAACAGAAAGTGAAAAATACTTTGTATATAGTATATGTTGCTGCACACTCAAATGGCTTTTAACTCCAAACATTTCTCAAAGCTAGATGATAAATCACCATCTCCATGTTCAACACAAGCTTCAGATTTTTCTTCTAATTTCTACATAAATGTTGATAAATGAGTCGTAAGTAATCGCATGAAATAAGGGTATAGAAATGTTAAATTACCAACTTACCCTTGCCAAGCGTTGTTCTTTAAGGTCCTTAAAATGTTGAACAGCAGGTTCAAAAAGAGCAGCATTTTGTATAGAATGTTTAATAACATTCACAACAACTTCAAGGTTACGCTCAATGTAAGGGTGTCTTACTTTTAATACTTTCAATACTTGCTTCAATTTGCTCGGACTAAGAGGGATCTGTTTAGCTTTTTTACATTACACACAACACAATAAATACACACATATGTCAGTTTAAGGAACACAATTCACTAATCATAATTTTTATTAATATTATATATATATATATATATATACCTAGTTCAAGCAGAGTTTTGTTTGGTAATATATATCCAGTACTCTCATCTTCTGCTCGTGAAACACTATCTCTCCACTCAAACAAACCATGTACACAAGCAAGTTGCTCACAATTCAGATTCGCATTTTGTACTCTGCAACAGTAATTTTTAATTTACCTCAACATCGTAACAAAACAAGGGGAATAAAAAAACAGATAGAAAAAATGTTTTTACCCATATAAATGCAGATATGAATCATCTCTCAAAAGCTCTTTCTCGTAAAGACGCATACACAGATCATAACTTCGCTTATACACCTGAAAATAGTGACAAAATTTTGAGCTAAGTAGATTTCTTTTTTTATTTTACCAAAAAAGGCCGTAAAACAATACCTCTACAAGTGGAGGGTCAGATTCGTCAGACTCAGGAGTTAACGAGATTAACATTGTCCTCATTACATCGTAAATATATAAAAGGTAATGTGTGTCTTCTCTAGCATATCTACAATATGTTATAAGTAAATACAGTTAAAAAATAAATAAAAACATAAGAAATGTGTATCGTGTAATATACCTGAGCATCTCTTCAGGAATAGGGCGTAACCTCCAATCTGCTCTTTGGTATCTATAAACAGTAAAAACATCATAATCAGTGAAATCTCTTTACCATGTAAAATTGTTGTTATATTTCGATTATTAAAAAACATACTCTTTATTTGCTTTGACCTCGCAAAAATGAAACAGCAGATACTCCAAACTGAACTTTTCCATTTTCAATACCCTTGAGGCCTAATGATTAAGTGTAAAAATAAAAAGTTAATTTTCCCAACCCATTATATAACAGTTAAAACTGATTAATAAGGGTAATAGTTTTAGACAAAAACCTGGCCAGTATCAAACATGTTGCAGATATATATACCAAAGTCTCGTTGAAGCCACACAATATCTCGCTCTGATCCATGGAGTACCTTTCTTTTAGTAGGGTCTTTAAAGATTTCTCTTAAGTACGGACCAATGTGAATGCGTAATTTCAATGTATCTACAAGAAAATCTTCAGTTCTTGTAGAGATTTGCATTAGGCATGTTAGTCCTTGAAAAGATCGATAATGATTATGCTCTAAGTCCACCTACTCAACAAAGAAAAGGATTATAATGTGTAATATCAAACACTTGAATACTCACAAACATAAAATTATAAAAAGAATTACCGCAAATTCATCCACATTACGCAATTTAGCAGCTAAAACCTTCAAATCATTAACTTCTTTCACTAACATGAATGGAGTATTCTCTAGTGGAGGAGGTTTTATAGGCACAATGTTTTCAACATTTTGATCAACAAAATCTAAGGGGGAAAACTTCTCCTACAAATAAATAAGAAACTTTCATGAGTGAATTTTCAATAAACAAAATTAATTAAGAAAAGGAAATGAAATTTTACTAACCAATGGATGAAAAGACTTGGATCCATCCTCACTTCTCTCGAACCAAACATGCTCAAATGGTTGATTTGAATTATTCATGATAATTTTATACTCGTCTTGTGGTCTAGGTACTGAAAATCTATGAAACCTTACTTCCGACTCCACTTTGGTGGTGGCCACTTGTACATTTCCACCCACCGCCACACTTCCACCACCACTACTAGTCTTCTTCTTCCCATCGTCATCAACTACACCCAAATTCATCATCCGTACACCACTCTCCTCTTCTTTCTTTCTCATTTCCTGAAATTCATTATTCGAAACATCGAACGTTTCTAGTGCATCATCATTTAAATTCACTAACCAATCATAAGGTTCCAATTTCTTGGCCTCACCAACTTTTTTCAGAGCCTGACTGGAATTTTCATCGGATCGTTTGATCGGAGACTTGAATTCGGAGGAATTGTTGTACAAGTTAAAATCTTTCTCGAATGGTACGCTTCTCGATGAACCCGAAAGCTTCGATAACGAAACTGGCAACGGCGGCCCTTTGGAAATTAGCTTCTGTAACGCTTCAGCATTTTTTGAGTTTCCTTCAAATTCATCAATCTCCATCCCTTGTTGTTTTCTTCAATATGGGATCAGGGTTAAATGAATTTGAGGAAATTAGGGTTTTAAGTAAATGAGCAATTCTTTAACAATTGAGGCGAGGAAGATATGTTTAGTAGGGGTGACTACGGCTACAGTTCATATTGTTATTAGAATATTTTCAAATTTTAAAATAACTATTTTGGGTTAGAAATTGGAAATACTAGACCGTCCAAAAAAATAAAAAAATAGTATACAAAAATAAAAATTGGAAATACTATTTTTTCTTTTTTTAAGTCAAAGAAGATTATATAAAATAAAAATAAAAGGTCACAAAGGACCGTATTTGACCAACCAAACCGGAAACAAACCCAACGAAAAACTAAAGTAAGAGACAAATTACAAGAACAAAAAAATGTGTGAAACTCAGGCAGCAAATGAACCAGAAATAAAGGTGTCATCGAAGTAGCAGGCGGAGAGCATCGAGGGTCAAGGGACCATGACAATTAAGAAAGATAATCTCAAGTCTCCGGGCGAGGGGGAGAAGATCGACTACCATTTCATTAATCAACGGGATAGGCAACTCCATGGCTGAGGCGACAGTTGCGGTGTCGAAGATCTTGGTAGCCCTCTGATCAAAAGAGATATCACTAGCCCAAGTGATAAAACAAGACTCAAGACTGGACGGACCGAAAGAGTAACCACGCACCCAAAAGAAAAACACAGAACCTGCTTCTCCAGCCAAACCAAACAACCGCAAGCCAAAGCCGTCAAACAAAGAAAACCCGAGCACAAACGATTCCAAATGAACGGCAAACACTCAAAGTTTCTCAAGTCGGATTCAACTAAATGAAAATTTGTGGCTAAAGATGAATCACCACCTGCGAAAGTAGGGGGTCGGCAGGAGCCGTAGAAAAAACACACGCAAAGAAAAAACCACCTCTCATGCCATACAAACCAAGGACAGCTGGATAGGTCAAACTAACCGGACAGTAAGATCTCAAACAGAATAAGTAGCGAGTGAACGGCAAACACCCGAAACTCCAAAAGTTAAAATCCACTAATCTAGTTATTTTAATTCACAACGTATCACCACAAACCCTTAGAAAGTGATAACAAAAAACGAGTCTAGAAAAACCTAACCACAAACATAACCCCACCAAGGTTGTCCCCTGTCTCTCAATCGAAGCATCAACCAAACTCAATCGAGCCACAACACCCGCCAAACCAACACAGATCAAAAAAACAAAGAAAGAGAGCAACCAACATTACCTGTAATAACAACTACATCCATTCTAGCTTCAAGGTTTGTTCCACTATTCCTAATTTTTCTCCAAAAGTGGACATGAAGAATCATTTTGTACAAGAAGGACCAAAATCCATAGCAAAACAGAGGAGATGGGAAGACCGTTGCTGGGTTTCGAAAACAAAGAACGATACGAAGCGGTGAACTGGGCCTCTGAAACCCAAGACATTGTGGGCCCATTAAGACCCCAATCTTCTCATCCCGTTTCGCCAGACTCATAATTTCGCTGTTGCAAGTATTGTGTAACGATGAAGAGGAAAAGGGGAGAGAAAGGCTCAGATGGAGAACAAGAAACACAAGAAGAAAAGGAGGAAAACACTGATTCTAAGAAGTGGAAAAGCATAGCAAAAAGAATGAAGAAGAAAAGAAACAAAAGAAGGGAAAACCGTTCCTGGGTTCCGAAAACAAAGAACGATACGAAGCGGTGAACTGGGCCTCTGAAACCCAAGACATTGTGGGCCCATTAAGACCCCAATCTTCTCGACCCGCTTCGCCAGACTCATAATTTCGCCGTTGCAAGTATTTTGTAACGATGAAGAGAAAAAGGAGAGAGAAGAGCTCAGATGGAGAACAAGAAACACAAGAAGAAAAGGAGGAAAACACTGATTCTAAGAAGTGGAAAAGAACAACAAAAAGAATGAAGAAGAAAAGAAACAAAAGAAGGGCTAGAGATCGGGGTTGCAGTCGTCGATCTGAGGAAGAAAAAGGAATGGATCGAAAGCGGCTAGAAAATGAGATTTAGGGTTATAAAGTTCGGGAGCGTTTTTTATGAACGAAATACTCTCTGAGTAGACGTTTAGATTCACATACCAAATATATCATTTTTAGTTAATTTAGATTTAATTCGGGTTAATATTAAGTTCACTTTAATTATAATAAATTCTCATTTTAATCTATTATTTTTTATTAATTTTCTCAAATTTGGTTATATTTTTAAGTTTCATTTTAAATAATATCTTTCATATTAATCATAAATATTTTAATTTTCTATTATACTTACCATTTTTTTATTTTTTTAGGCATCCATTTGTTCATTAGAGGAATCAAAGTTAATTATATATTTCTTATTTCTATAATTTATTTTTATTTTTCTTTTCTTATCCATATAAAATAAGAATTAGGTAAAAAAACAAATATTTATGATTAAAATTGAGAAAGATAATTGAAAATGCAGTCTAAATTGGAAAAAAATAAAATATATGATTAAATTTAGAAAAAATAATTTCATTCCCTAATTGTAATTACTTAAAATGAAATTTGAATATAATAAATAAAAAATTTCTTTTTATGTCAAAACTTGTTTAGAAATGTTTATTTAAAACTATTAGTATTTTTAATTAGAAGAAATATTTTTTAATTAAAATTAGAATATTTATTAAAGATAGTAAAAAGAAATTAAAATATAAAATCATTTTAGGTGCTTATTAAGAAGTACCTAATCATATATGAAAAAAAAAGTACTTGATATTTTTTTTAATGTATTTACAAGTCTAAATCATTTTTTAAAATATAAAAAAAATTGAAGTGCTTATTCTAAACACGCACACAGTATTCTTTTCTTTTTTTCAAAACACACTAACTAGTCGTACTATTTATCTCAAAGAAAAATAGTTGTACTATTTATTCACAACTATAGAATACTATGTTACACAAATATGTATAAAAAAATACTTATGAGAATTTAGATTCAAGAATACTTGATTTTAAAATATAATCTATCAAATGTTAAAACAGTTGAATCGTTCAAAAAAAAGGATAAAGTGCCCGTTTAGGATTGATTATTTTGGAGCTAAAAGCGTTTTTTGATTAAAATTAAATTATTTGTAAAAAATATTAAAAAATATTTTAATATCTAAAATCACTTTAAGTGATTATTTTAATAATCACTAATCTAGTGTTTTTTCTAAAAGTGATTTTTAGATTTTAAAATATTGCTATGTATCTAAAATCACTTTAAGTAATTATTTTAAAAAGCAATCCCAAACGGGCACAAAGATGATACTCATGTCTCAAAATTATTGTCTATTTAAAATTTATGCTTACAATGTATATTTACTTTGCAAAACACAATAATCATCTTAGACCTTCATAATATATTATCAAATAGAATATAAGCATCAAAGTTAAACATAAAAATTAAGGGGTAAACCTTCTTGGCAATATCAAAATTTCTCACGGTAACCATCAAATCTTCCCAACCTTGGAATTCTACGTGATAACCTTATATTTATCCACTAAAAGCATAAGAAGTAAAATTCGAAATTAAGAAGAAAAAAAAAACCAAACTAGGGATCAGATTTCAAACCCAAATATTTTGAATCGATTGGAAAATAGAAGTAAAAACACAAACCAAAAAACACAAGGAACCTACAAACACCAAACAACAGAAACCACAAACCAAAAAACACAAGGACCCTACAAACATCACAACACCAATCCTATAATGATTTAGTAGTTGTATTTTGACCTCTTCCACAAGTCGTCTTCCCACTGGTTGAAAGCTATACAAGTGAAAAACTCCTAAATGAGAAAAGAGTTTAAAAAATAAATGGGTGATCAACATCTTCATCGGTATGAAAGCCTTAAAAGACACCGACGACTTGCCAAGTAGAAAATTGGATTTACCCATTGATCCTATGAAAGTTCTGAGAGCTGGGAGTTGGTCGTCAAATCTAAACTGGTTAAGGAGGGACTATTTTGAAAAGAGTGCACAATAGATACGACAACATTCTAGATCGATCAAAACCAAAGGTACCAAAAAGAGAGGCCTAGAGATAACACTACTAGAATCCACAAAACTAAGAGTAGACCATGGGATTTTTCTCGAGTGAGCCTAGTAATTTAGAAACCATAGCGTGAAAAGGATCATTATTCACTAAATTCATTTAATTCATTTAATTTGTACCATCATGTGATATTAATCCGCCATCTTGCAGTCCACTCTTCTTCTCGTAGTCTCCTCTAAAATCGCATAATTATTATATTCTTTCAGAAAGACACAAGGAACCTGATTTGGTAAGTCCTTGTTTTTCCTAGATTCTTGGTTAGAAAATCAAATCTTAGGAGTGACAAGAACTGGCAAACAAATAATTTTTTGTTCCATTGCGTACTATTCCATTCCAGGATCATTTGAGGAAACAATCGAGCTAGTAGTTGCTCCCCTCGTATTTTCAATGATTAAAAAAATCCCAATTTTCCAACACAACAAGATCTTAAAAAAAAATTATACAAAAATTCTGAGAAGATGAGGAGGAATATCAATAATAATCTTCAATACTTTAATTGTAAATCATTCTCTTTTCATTAATGAATTTAGGATATAGCAAGAGTAGGAGTAACCACTATTCCTGAATGATGCAAAAAAAATATATGATGCAAAAAAAGAAAGACCAAGACCTCTTTTGGAAGCCATCCTCCAAAAAAATTTCCAAGAGAGACATGATTACAATTACTAATTTGACCAAAAACCGAGGAGAAACGGGAAAAAACGACAAGAGACATCGTTCTTCAAAGTTTTCCAACAAAGAAAGAGGAATGCTCCAATAAGAATCATCATGGATAACAACAAAATCAATTCATCAAGCCAAAGTCTGGAACCGAGGGAAGAACAAGATTGACATGTTCTTCCAAGAAAAAAATGACCAACTTTCGTTGAGCAGGGACAGATCAAGAGGAGTCCTTCCCAAGAATTAGTAAATATCCCTACCAACCGAATGCAAAGTCGACCAATCTGAGACATATTCCCAAAAGTCCATGAGCACACTAGAAAAATCCACCATACCAGAAATGAAGAGAAATAAAACCAGGGTATAAAATTCATTCAGAAAAGTCAATTCAAAACCAAGGTATGATCAAATTCTGGATCAAAAGAATGTGCCCAGTCATCTAGCATATTCTCATTGGTTAGCAAGAGAAACCCAATTTCTAACATTTGAGAAACCATGCACAATTACCGGCTGACAAATGAAGTTCAAACTCCTGAGGAGTCTTAAAAGTGGTCGAATTCACCGATTAAGATTTGAAGCAAAATTGTGTGAGATATATAAGGCATTCCTCGTAACTAACACAAACGTCATTTGATTAATTGTTCTGATCAGTTGAAATCCTTGATACGAGGCAAATCATTATTAGACGTAAGATTCTTAAAACTCGAGTCACCAAATCAATTAGAATTAAAAGTATTTCAAGTTGCGAAAATATCCATAACTTGAAAAGATTTTCCCAAACTAGTCACATTTACACCTAGAATAAAACTCATCCCTAAACGACGACACAAAATTCGACAAATCAAGTAAGTGATTCAAACTAAAATTAAGAAGGTGGACGTTCCAAGGGCACCAAAACAAAAATATTGGGTAATAATAAATATACAAATCACTAACCTAGTGATCTTTTCTCTTAAATTAGATGACACACCATTTCAAACATTAAGAGTAATCATCCATAGCATAGCCGAAGGAAAGACCCTAGAAAAAAACTATAACCCTAAACTAAAATCCACAAATGCACAAACACTTCCAAGATGAAAGACCAAGCATGCAAAGGGATGAAGATAAATAAACCACCCATCTGAACCAAAAAAAGAGATTGGAATATACCAAGATAATTGATCGGACATTCAGAAGGTGCACCAATACTACCAGCTATTTGATTAGACCATCACTTGTGCAGTCCAAAACAGAGGCCCAAAAGGGAAACAACATCACCCCAATGAAGAAAGGGACAACCTAGAACCCAAACAATGATCCAGCCCTCTCCACTAAATTTAAAAACAATAAACAGAGTTTTTGCCAGAAAATTAACATAATTAAACAAAATAATAGCTGACCATGTAACACAGAAATTTGATGAGAATTGAGGAAAAATAATTCAACCACAAAAAGTAAATCCTAATCATAAAATGTTTTTTTATCACTCTTTTTTCTTTCCAGAGTATTCTATGTTCTTCTTTTCTTCTTCTTCTTTTTTTTTTCCGTCGGGGCTTTTCTTCTTCTTGGTTCCTCCCGTTGGCTCTACACCAACAACTGAACTCTTGAATCTCAATCCTATCATGAAGAAACAAGGAGTTTTTCAATGTACTTATAAGTGAGTTACTGCAAATTAAAACAATACTAGCTGAGAGCTTGAAGAAACAAACCAATGTAACCTAAGAGAGCCTCACCATCCTCACAATTTTCAACCAAAATTAGCTAAAAATTTAAGAAAAACAAATTAAATATTAATAATAGAGCTACAAAGTAGAGGAAAACAAGAAGCAAATGAAGAAATTACCATCTAAAATCTGATGAAAAGAAGCAGCATTTTTATCCCGCTTTGCTGCCCTTTCTGCCACTTTGCCTTCTTCCTTAGCTTTGAGTGACAGCTCTTCAGCTTGAGCAGTATCTGAATCAAGCTCATCTTCTTCTTCTGTTACTTTCTTTTCAGCAAATATAACTAAGAAATACAAGTAGAAATATTAATAACAAATCCACAAAGTAGAGGAATACAAGAAAGAAGCGAAGTTAGATACCGTCATGATATATATGTTCTACACTCTTAAGAAATGAAGCTGCATCTTCCGCAATATTATCCACCTTTTCTGCCTCTTTGCATGCTTCCTCAGCTTTGAATGACAGGTGTTCAGCTTGAGAAATGTATGAAGCAATAGCACGTGCTTCTTCTTCTGTCATCTCTCCTCCCTTGGTCTTGGGATTTGGTGCTTGAATGAATAGGTCTACTGGGACTTCGACCAACTTATTTAAGTTCCTCCATTTATCCTGTAACAAGCAAAGCATTTGACAAGCAATTAATAATCAAAATGCAATATGAATCGAGAATTATTTATGAATGGGTATGATTGATTATACTTTGATATCAACATTCGTACGACTGGAGTGAAAGTGCTGGTTCAACTCGGGGTCTTCAAGAATGGCTTTCCATTTGCCAGAGCCATGCTTTGTGATGTCTCCTCATTTGTGATAGTAAAATACACTCTTGAGACATCATTTTAGGCTTATTTATTAGTCTATAGGTTGATTTTAGCTTAATTTAGTGCACTTTCCTACTTTGGGTCTTGATTTGTAGAATTATTATTTTTAGAGCATATTGGGTTTAATTGTTTATTTAGTGTGAAGCTTTAAAGATAATTATGGAGATTAATTAGAGTCCAAGTCAAAGACTACAATATATGGAAGGAGATATGCATGGAAATTGGAGATAGAAGGAAGCTGAGTTTAAATAGGAAAAGGAAAAGCTGCCTAAATCTGGGATTCTGCAGTACACGTCCAAAGATAGGCGTTTTTACCTAAGAAATAGGCCGAATTTGGTAATTTCCTTCTAAAGGGCCTAGATAATTCTGTTGCGATTCTTTTGGTATCTTGTGGAGCAAAATCCGACCAATAACGAAGAAGATACACTCAAAACAACGCAGCAGTGTTTATCTTACGAATTTGGGTTGGGCCAGGAGCCCATTACTTGAAGTTATCTCCACCAAACGAATTAGGTCAACCTCTAACCTATAAATACAGCCTCTTAACACTCTTAAATCATCCTTGGCCAGACCTTAAGGCCAAGAGGAAGCTGCAACACAAGAGAAGAAGTCTGGAGGGAGCTGTGCAACAACTATGTCTCCTTCAACCTCTTATTTTGTAATTCTTTTCTCTTCTCTTCTTAGTATGAATTAATTCTTTATAGTTTGAGTGATTAGCATATATGTATGAACCCTAGTTTTGATTGACATCTATCTAATTTGGGAACTTAATGTTTTAAATTGAATTATAGTTTTTATTCTCTGTTTATGTGTTTGAATTTATATTCTGTGTTCTTGTGGATGCGCGCCCATATAGAATTACCATCTAGTAATTAGGTCACCATTGACAACGGTGTTTAATTGCATGTTTAGCACATAACGTCTAGTATTAGGTCTGATCTGACAACCCAACCTAGCTAGATAATCACTATGGTTGAGTCTTGTGACTCTTTACCAATTACAGGAAAAGTTTGCTTAGGAAGCCTTATTGACACAGGTAAATCCTATTTTAAACTACCGATAGCATATTGGGACCGATTAGGGAAATACTACATAATTTACCCTTACATGTTTAGAACAGCAAAACTAGTGGGGATTGCATGCTAATAACTCAAGCTAGACTTTCATACTATCTTCTTTTCGTTTCTTTTATTTGTTTTATTGTCTTTAGTTTATTAGTTTAGTTTATTTATTGAAAAACCAAATAAATATCTATCTTTCTCTTCTTTCTACTTGCGTATTATTATCTATCTTTAATATCTGCACTTGATAAGTTGCATAACTTTCGTCAGTCCCTGAGGAACGAATCTTCTTATCATTAAAACTTGCATACGTCCTGTAATACTTGCAGTACAGTGTTAGTTTAGGGTGTGTATTTTCACTTATTTATATCCTTATTTTATCACACCTTAGGCCACACCAAGTTTTTGGCGCCGCTGCCGGGGACTACATCGTTAGTCCTTGTGCAATTATCTTGTGCTTTTATTTTAGTTAGTTCTATTTTACGCTTTTCTTTTTAGTTTTTGTTTTACAGATTTTTTTTAGGCGAAAGCAGATTTATTAGGAGATAAGGGTCTCGTGTTATTAGATCCTGAAGACGCTAATTCGTGATGGAAGCTCTAAAACTCAAGGAGTTGAGCCGACAACTTGAGGAATTACGAGAACAATCGCGAGAACTAGCTCGGAGGAATCTAGTACATACATCACCTTCATGTCCTAGTTGTGGAGCAAGAGATCACTCGTGGGGACGTTGCATGAACAATCCAGCCTCAATTTCCTTCATGCCTTATCAAAGAGACCATTATCATGATGGTTATTATCAATCTCAAGGAAATTACGCTGACTATCAACCCCCACAGAGTTACAATTGGGTCGGAAATCAACAGCCATGTCATTATGATAACCATTATCATGATGATTATTATCAACCACGACCACAAGCTTATTATCCTCCACAACCTATCTATCAAGAAGCGCCGACTTATAATGAAGCTTATCAAGAACCACTTCCTTATTCAATGCAGCAAACCGTACAAAAACAACCTTCGAGTTTGAGTTCAAGTTTGGCTCGACTGATGCAAACACTTGATAATATAGAGAGTCGCCAGCAAGAATCCCAAAACTTGCATAATGCGATTATGGAGAATTTGCAGAGAATATCACAATCGATGAATGAAACTCAAATCCCTGCAGAAAGGCAACTCCGAAGTGATACTACTGCTCCAGAAAACAAAGTTTGTCATGCAGTTGAAGTAGAAAGTGGAAAACAACTATCTCCATCAAGACCAGAACCAGAATCAGTCCCTATTCCAGATCAGAGGGGGGAAGAAGCAACAGAAGATAAGGTCGAAGAGGTAGTTGAACAAGAACGTGTCCAAGAGAAGACACCAGAAAAGAAAGAGAGCCCAGTGGTAACCAATACATGTCCTCCTCCACCATTCCCTTCACATGTCAGAAAGGACAATGACCTGGAATTCAAGAAGTTCGTTGACATGATGAACAAATTAAAGAACAGTAGCCCGTTTGTAGAAGCTCTCACAAGAATGTCAAAATACGGTCAATTCATGAAGGACATTCTTTCTAACAAACGAAGATTCGAGATGAATGGATTACTAGAGGAGTGTAATGCTACACTTGGAATTGAGTTACCACCTATTCCCACGAAATCTTGGATGGCACCATCCATGATTATTAAGAATCGAGCTGAAAAGTTCGTGGGAATTAAAGGCAAAGGGTGGAAATTTCGTCATCCTTAATCGAGGTAACACGTCTAACTTTGAAAGACGTTAAACAAAAGTGCTGTACGGGAGACAACCCGTAATTTCTTTTATGTTTTTACGTTTTTAGTTTTTAATTTATGTTTAGATTAGTTAATTTTAGTTGATATTGCATATTTGAGGAAGGTATTAGTGTTTTTGATGATTAGGTATTGGAGAAATCGAGTTAGGGAAGCGAGCAAAGTTTTCGGAACGGAGAAACTTCAGCAAGTCATATCTTTGCGCTCGGATATCGGAATCAGGTGATTTTTGAGCCTAAACTGCATAACTTTTCGAGATCTATCTGTTGGGGAGGTTTTTGTCACGTGCGGTACACCGGACCTCAGCCGCGGTGCACCGCGCGGTCAAAAACCCGTACTACGGGTTGCTACCGCGGGTTTTATCCAGTAACGAAAAAAAAAATAGCTGATGGGTCCGGTATACCGGACCCTATACCGCGCCATGCACCGCACAAACACGTGCCACGGGGTCCTACCACGGGTTTTTTGACGTAGGAGGCGCGGTATACCCCGCGGTACACCCCATGGTCCGCAGGGGTAGTCCGCAGCGCCGCAAGGGAGAGAAAAACCTACGGGATTTGATTATAAAGGAGGTATTAAGCTTTTAGTTCCGAATTTTATAAACCCAAACCCTCTTTTTCTTCTCCACAACTTTCCTAACTCCATTGAAGCTCATCAAAACCTTCACCAATCATCAAAACACTACCCAATCACCATGAAAACACATCCAATTCATTCTCCACATCATTACAAGGAAGATTCAACCACCTATATCATCCCAAAACATCTTGAATCCAAGATCAAAAGCTTAAATTTTCAAAAATTCATCCTTCAATTTCTTAAATCCAAGCCAATCCATGAAGAATCCATCTTACCCACATAGAGAATCATCATCCAATCACCTATCCTAGGCCAAATCAAGCTTGTACAACCAATTATCAAGAGTTCCAAATTTCAAGAGAGGTTAAAGCTTTGAGTTGGGGGTCAATTGAGATGATTAAGTGAACATGAACAATATCTACTGTATGGGAGATGAAGAAATCAAGGTATCGGATTTAATTGAGAAGAAATCAAGTGAGACAAGTCCTAGTTCCAATTCAATGGGTAAAACAAGTCAAGAGAAGAGAGGTTAGCTAGCTGTGTTTGATTCAATGAGCAAAAAGGTTCCAAATTTAGTGAAAAAGACAACACGACCTCTCTAGATCAAAGACCTTATACCCAAGAGAAAAAGAGAAAGCGTCAAGGGCCCTGATAGCTTCTCCGAAACAACAATTAAAGGAACTACCTTTTTCTTATGAGAAAGTATTTGAAGAAGAAGTTGAAGGTGAATACATGAAGGTTCATGGAGATTTGGAATGCTTTGGGTTGTTTGTGAATTGTATTTTGTGAGGAGAAGAAGAAGATGTGGCACAGTTGATCTATGAGGAGGTGATACGAATTCTCGATCTCTCCCATATCGTTATTTAATGCAATATCCTACTATGATCAAGTGTCTTGAACGAAAAGCGAGTAAGAAGATGGGTGAAGAAGATACATTAGATTTAATCCGAGTATCGTCTAGGCGAGGTAAAAGCCTCGAAGAGTATGTTTTCTTTCTTCCCTACCATTCCTTTATGTGCAATATGTATGCTAATTTTAAATTTTATTCTTTCTTGAGTCTTTTTCGAGTCGTGGGGACACGGCTCATTTTTGAGTTGGGGGTGGGGATTCGTTGTCCTCATCTTCCTTTTTGTTTTTTCATAAAATTTAAAATTTTTGGGTTGAATTAGGCATAGAATATGTTGAATGTACCTATGTGAGCATGATTTAATTAAGTTAATGATAGTAGGTAGTATGTTTTTGAAAGATGCAACAAATTTGTTTAGATGCATGCATGAAAACAGGAAATAAAGGATAGAAAAGTTAATGAGCAATGCTAAGAAATCACGTTGAAACTTAGGGAAGTTATTTGGTGTGTAGAATGTGAGGTTTAAAATTAGTTGAAAACCCGCTTATCTATGAACTATTAGTGAAAAAGTAACAAAATCTGGTAGTTAGAAAAATGAATAAGGCAGTTCTTTCATGATTAAAACACTTGAAGCCTTTTATACCTTCTCACCCTTTTGTTTGATTATTATTTATCCGTCTTAGCCCCTCTGAGCCTTTCTAAAGCCTTTTCTTGAAACACATTATAATCCTTACCCTAGTTTTAGGACTCATCTATATGAACCGCACTCGAATCGCAAAACCTGAGACAACTCGTTTTAGAGCTTGAGTTTGGGGTGGTGGGTTTCATCATTAGGGAACATTGGGTTTGGGAATTATCTTTGTGATTTTATTGATGATGAAATTGTTATTATTGTAACCCTTTGCCGGGGTAATAGTGAATGAAAAAGAAGCTACGAGCTAAATTTGCCAACAAGGGCATTAAAAAGAAAGAATATATATATGAAAAGAAAATAGTGTGATATCTCAACATAAAAAGAGAATCATAGCTATACAAAAGAAAAAAATTGATTTGAAAAGAAAATATATATTCGGACCGGCAAAGTGGAATTTGTATATCATCACAAAAGGTTTTAATTGGAATTATTGGGGATGCACATTAAAAAGCATCAATAAATTGGGTTGAGTGAGAACATCTTTGAGTGAACAACTCAAGCTCTAGGGCGATTCGTTGATGGCTAGTGAGGAGAGAGCCAAAAGCTCACTTTTCATTATCCAAATATACCACACCCGTCCTTAAGCCAAGTTATAACCAAGACCTTAGGATTTCTAACTACTAGATGGAGAAACAATTGAGCTATTAGGTAGTAGGTAAGTGGACCATTGGATGCTGTATTTGGGACCTATGAACAACCTATAGCCATTATCCTGAACTAAGTTATCATCCTCTCCTTCTGGCATTGCGAAATTAATCTTAACTTGAGTTTATGGATTGTTGATTACATGTATATTAAGCATATTTGTGCATTATTTCTTGAGCATTACTACATGAGACTTTTTAGATATTTTGCTTTAGGATCATTCATTATGTTCTATTCTTATTCTCCTCCTACTTCTTCTTCTTGACTACCCTACTGTTCTTTACTTTTATTGTATCGGGACGATACAACTTTGAGTTGGGGGTCTTGATGTCTCCTCATTTGTGATAGTAAAATACACTCTTGAGACATCATTTTAGGCTTATTTATTAGTCTATAGGTTGATTTTAGCTTAATTTAGTGCACTTTCCTACTTTGGGTCTTGATTTGTAGAATTATTATTTTTAGAGCATATTGGGTTTAATTGTTTATTTAGTGTGAAGCTTTAAAGATAATTATGGAGATTAATTAGAGTCCAAGTCAAAGACTACAATATATGGAAGGAGATATGCATGGAAATTGGAGATAGAAGGAAGCTGAGTTTAAATAGGAAAAGGAAAAGCTGCCTAAATCTGGGATTCTGCAGTACACGTCCAAAGATAGGCGTTTTTACCTAAGAAATAGGCCGAATTTGGTAATTTCCTTCTAAAGGGCCTAGATAATTCTGTTGCGATTCTTTTGGTATCTTGTGGAGCAAAATCCGACCAATAACGAAGAAGATACACTCAAAACAACGCAGCAGTGTTTATCTTACGAATTTGGGTTGGGCCAGGAGCCCATTACTTGAAGTTATCTCCACCAAACGAATTAGGTCAACCTCTAACCTATAAATACAGCCTCTTAACACTCTTAAATCATCCTTGGCCAGACCTTAAGGCCAAGAGGAAGCTGCAACACAAGAGAAGAAGTCTGGAGGGAGCTGTGCAACAACTATGTCTCCTTCAACCTCTTATTTTGTAATTCTTTTCTCTTCTCTTCTTAGTATGAATTAATTCTTTATAGTTTGAGTGATTAGCATATATGTATGAACCCTAGTTTTGATTGACATCTATCTAATTTGGGAACTTAATGTTTTAAATTGAATTATAGTTTTTATTCTCTGTTTATGTGTTTGAATTTATATTCTGTGTTCTTGTGGATGCGCGCCCATATAGAATTACCATCTAGTAATTAGGTCACCATTGACAACGGTGTTTAATTGCATGTTTAGCACATAACGTCTAGTATTAGGTCTGATCTGACAACCCAACCTAGCTAGATAATCACTATGGTTGAGTCTTGTGACTCTTTACCAATTACAGGAAAAGTTTGCTTAGGAAGCCTTATTGACACAGGTAAATCCTATTTTAAACTACCGATAGCATATTGGGACCGATTAGGGAAATACTACATAATTTACCCTTACATGTTTAGAACAGCAAAACTAGTGGGGATTGCATGCTAATAACTCAAGCTAGACTTTCATACTATCTTCTTTTCGTTTCTTTTATTTGTTTTATTGTCTTTAGTTTATTAGTTTAGTTTATTTATTGAAAAACCAAATAAATATCTATCTTTCTCTTCTTTCTACTTGCGTATTATTATCTATCTTTAATATCTGCACTTGATAAGTTGCATAACTTTCGTCAGTCCCTGAGGAACGAATCTTCTTATCATTAAAACTTGCATACGTCCTGTAATACTTGCAGTACAGTGTTAGTTTAGGGTGTGTATTTTCACTTATTTATATCCTTATTTTATCACACCTTAGGCCACACCACTTTGCTACGCCAGCACGGACAGCTTCTTCTTCTGCTGCTGTCCAAAATTGCTTCACCCTTCTCTCTGTCATTCTCTTCTTCTGCTGCTTCTCCTCTCTGTATAATCAACATTGTCTTGTCAATAAAACCTCCATACCCACACTTCTCATATTTATCTCTCTTTTATAATTTCTACAACAGGTTTTCTTTTCAAGCACGATCTTGTTTCAATATGAATAAAAGTTGGACGAGTTGATGATGTGTCGTAATTTTCGAAATATTTGAGAGATAATAATATTAATATATGTTTAAAAGTATATTATAAAAATAAATGGCAGAGTAATATGTTTTTTCTCTCAAATTAAAAAACATATTACTCTTACCTTTTTAGTTAAATTTGTTTACTCACCTAAATATCATAATACATCGTGACATTATTTCTGTAAAATTTATTTAACATTTTTTTATACAAGTTACTTTGTACTTGTAGTTGAACTCTAATTTTTTTTTAAAAAGGAAACCAGATCTGATTAGTTGAACTAACCGACTTGATTGTTTAACATCATTTTTTAAAACTTAATTGCATTTAAAAATACTAAAAAATTTATTGAAAAACAATACTTACATGATAAAACTTCAACATTTATAAAAACTTATGAAGTAAAAAAAAATACAAAATTTGTGTTGAGATATATGAATACTCCGACTTTAAAAAGACGTAACACGATATTCAGATATTATAAACTGAACTACTGTTGGTATCTCTATGAAAAATAAAAGTTAAATGCTATGTGACAGATAATGTGTGTTTCTCATTGGAGTTAAAATAGGGACCCATGACATTTAACATCAATTTTAGACGGAAATACCAATAGTACTCGATTTTAAGAATTTAGGTACAATGTTGCCTTTCTCATAGTCGAAATACCTATATACCTCAACGTGAATTTCTTGAATACACCGTACATCTATTTTTCTATTAAGTATTTTCATTTCTAACAAATATAACAAAATACACCAGATCTTTGTAAAGTCAGATCATATATAATGAAATCTGAGCATTAATAATATAATCAAGATGATATTGTCACCATAGACAATTTGGATAAACCAAATATAGTAAAAAAAACTACATAAATTATATCACTAAAAGTACAAGATTTTCAAGTGTAGAACTACTTGTTTCAGTAATTTGAGATATGAAATGGATTACGAAATTCTTGATTAAATATATTAAAGACAAAAATCAAAATCCAATAATATTAAGAAGTAATGTCTAACCAAAAATGTAATAAGTTTGATGATGATGAGCAACTTGAAACGTAGATTTGTGACGGCGAGCAATTTGACACAATAATAAAATGAATAAGTAGGCGGAGAAAAGCTACTAATGGCTTTTAGGGTTTATTTTTTGGGCCGTAGAGTTAGAAGACTTGAGTCTAGGTACAACAATTCCTTTTTACTTAGGTTGGGCGTGCAAACTTGGGCTTGGTCTATTTTGGATTAGGTAACGAATTTAGTATTTAGAACTTGAACCTGAAAATTAGGTTCTTGCATCCATATAATTATAAAAGTAAATGTATTATAATAAATTAGTCTTTGCGATCTTATTTCATATTTACAACTAAAAAGGATACTTTGACATTGGTTGTCGTTTATATAGACTTACACATGTAGGTCTCAACCATCACTTACATAAGCAAAATATAATTGGTTTGGACTACCATCCTCGAGTGACGAACCAAATCTCGAAGCGTAGCTTAAAGGTAACTCACCAATCTTACTCGTGTTGATCATGTTACCATTTGCACCATGGAAGGAATGATTCAATGTGTAAAGTAGTCATATCTGAAGAAAGATAAATTTGACAAAGGATGTGTTGTTTGAGAATATGTAAACACCATTGTGTATTTATACGCCATGGAAATATTATAATATCAAATTGAAAAGCTCAACCTCCATGCCACCAGTATAAGAGATCTCATTTGGAAATAGGAATAAACATAGAGCAACTTGCTTTTTAGAGAAATACATAGATTTTATCAAAGAAGCACACTTGTACATAGTTATCTAAAATAGATGATGAAATTTGTCTAGTAAAAAATAGCCAAATCATTTCTCGAATTATTTGGTTAAGGATGCCCCTAAACAACTAGATAATGCCAAAAGACAAATGGGATGAAAGACAAATCAATTTTTTTTTTTTTTTTTGAAAAGCTAATACCCGTCATGGTTGCACAAATCACATAAGAGATCTTTACTTTGCAAAACACAATAATCACCTTAGACCTTCATAATATATTATCAAATAGAATAGAAGCATCAAAGTTAAACACAAAAATTAAGGGGTAAACCTTCTTGGCAATACCAAAATTCCTCACGGTAACCATCAAATCTTCCCAACCTTGGAATTCTACGTGATAACCTTATATCCATCCACTAAAAGCATAAGAAGTAAAACTCAAAATTAAGAAGAAAAAACAAACTACGGATCAGATTTCAAAACCAAATATGTTAAATCGATTGGAAAATAGAAGTAAAAACACAAACCAAAAAACACAAGGACCCTACAAACACCAAACAAACGAAAACCACAAACCAAAAAACACAAGGACCCTACAAACAACACAACACCAATCCTATAATGATTTAGTAGTTGTATTTTGACCTCTTCCACAAGTCAGCTTCCCACTGGTTGAAAACTATACAAATGAAAAATAATTTTGTAATGATTTATGCAATTATTAGGTTTCTTATATGTGTAAAAAGTCAAGTGGATATTATTTTCAAGACGAAAAGATTATTAAGTAGATATTATTCGCTTTATTTTATGTAATGTGTTTGTTTTTCCTTTGTACATAAAGCAAGAAAAGATTTTTATTAATACCATTATTACTAAAATGTTTTTCATATCTTGATATTTCAAATATTTTTAAAAAATTAAATCTTTTAACATTTAATTAAAGATATTATAGGTATAAAATGTAAAAATATGTCTTATATTTTTTTTGTTGGAACTTTATCGTCGTGTGTCGCCAAATGTATTTTCTAGACGTCGTGGTGTCGCCATGGTCAGGCGAGGCAAAGTATGTAGGCTTTGTGGCTAGGTTAGTGGCGGGGTGGGAGATTGATAATGACTAGGGTTAAGGTAATGAAGACAATAAATTTTGTTGTTGTGTGAAGAAAACGAAGTTGTCTTCTGTTTTTTTTTTTTCATTATTGAAAATTTAAAAAAAAAAATTTAGTTGTGATACCATGTAAAACTTAAGATGTGATAAAAATGACTTAGTGTATTTAAGACACTAGTCCTCCATATATATATATATATATATATATATATATATATATATATATATATATATATATAGATAGATATCATCCTAATACATAAAGGATATTACACCATATGTAATAGACTATACTATCTAATAGGTAATAACCTATAGCTTTATACTAATATCCTAAAGGTAATAAGATTATACTTTAACAAATATGATTAGTTAAATGATGAATCCATTTTCCTGGATAGGTGAGTGGTATTTGTAGGGTTGGCAACGGATCAGATTATTGCAAAAAAATCAAAAACCATATTTATAATCATTTAATTTATCAAAAACCAAATCCTGACGGATTTAACCGTCGAACTCACTATTCAGAACCAACACCAAATAATTCGCGGTTTTTTAAGCGGTTTTTTGAATGTTAACCATAACCAAACTATAGTTTTATAAATACAATGAAAATTCTTAAATCAAGATCACAAATACAAGAAAAATCTTAAAATATATAAAATATTTCGTTGCTCCCTAATTAAATAACATATTTTTTTATTTTAAATTTAATATGCAGATTTTAGTTTTGAGATATGAAAAATACTTTTTTATCTATATTATAATAAAATTTACAAAAATAGATAATAATAAACGGATTTTTGGTTATTCGATTTTATTATCTAAAATCATAACCTAACGGATTTATCCATCGGTTACACTTTTCAAAACCATAACCTAACGGTTTTAACCATGGTTGCGTAATCGGTTCGCATTTTCATCGGTTTCGGTTTTAAACCATAACCATTGTCATCCTTAGTTATTTGTAGCCATTGGAGGCCCATTTGACTTTTTTTTGTCTTCTGTTTCGTGGGGAATTAGGAGTGTAACGTTAGTCTTTTAAATTATTTATCGGTTAATTGCACGTAACTCTTCCATATAATGAACTTAAGTTTTAAGTAGAACTTCCCTTCGATCAAGGTTTTTAGAAGATCCGCCCTTGATTCTCCACTCACAATAACTCTTGGTGATGGACAGATTCTTGATGTGGGCTTAAGGGTATTTTGGTCGTACCAGTTATCCCGTTGAATTTTTTCGAATCATACTATTAATCAAGGAAGTGATCGTGAAACTCACTTTGTCCTTGTCTCCTATTCTTCCTAGGCGTTAAAAAATTTCTAAAAGTCTTTTCCCAGAGACGGTTGGAGCGTAACTATGATGTCATCCATATACCATTGGAAAGCCCAAGAAGTCTAGTTTCCGACGCGACGTAATACATGCCAATTGGAGGTCGTATGAGAAAATTCTAGACATAGTCGTGAACTCACACAATCTAACAAGTTGGTGCACGCGAATAACAGGGAACCGACAAGGGTGCGTATGCGGGCAAAATAGCGGGGCATGAAAGCTATTTTAAGTTTTAAAAAACATCATTTTCTATTATTCCTTGGGTTTACCTCGATTTGAGAGTTGTTTTGAGCCACATGTTGGAGAGTCTTTGAGGAGAGTTTCATTATATCATTTTAGGAAAGATAAAAATACTTCATTACAATATTTTAATCATTATATTGGAAGAACAATAACGTTTTTGAGCAAGTAAAATTATCGAGAGTAAGAATCTACCTTAAAATTAATCTCTATTGTTTAATCTTTCAATTCCAACTTCTAATATGAGGAGGGATTTCTTTATTTGTAGTATGAGGTAAATATTTTATAATTTGAGATGCATTGTGTGAACTAAAGCGTGTTGTTCATCGAGCGGGCCTCGTATATTAAGGGTTTCAATGGCAGTCGAGCGTGCCATGGCCCATGAGAGTTTTGGAAGAATGTTTGATAAGACACTGATGTCCTGTGAAGCAATTATCACGCAATTTTCAGTAAACAAGTCCCGTACGTGATTGACCATATATATCAATAATTATGAAATCAGCCTTCGGATTCAAAATTAAAATTTTAAAAAGGAAAAGTGCTTAAATTTACTGGAGGCGTTATTCAAGGATTAAAACCATAATCGAATTTGCAAGTATTCACCAAGATATCTCAAACTAATAACCCATAAGATAAGAATCAATAACTAACACATAAACATTAACATAAGAAGGTAAACATAGCGTTTTGAAAAAGTACATCTACCAAATCTAAGTAGAGATAAGATAGTTAAACAAACAAACAAGTTTTCACCAAACAAAACAACTGTAGTCTGACTAGATAAAACTAGATAACATTAAAATAAAAACAAAACAAAGTTGATAATTCAAAGCAAATCAGCTACATTAGCAGGAAGCTCCTCGATGACTACATTGTAAAACTTCTGAATATCGAACATCATTCTTTCATCATCTTTAGTCACAAAGTTAATAGCAACACCTTTCCTTCCAAATCTTCCACTACGACCAATCCTATGAAGATAATTCTCAGGCTGAGTTGGCAAATCATAGTTAATCACAAGTGATACTTGCTGAACATCAATACCACGTGCCAACAAATCAGTAGTGATTAATACACGAGATGATCCTGATCGAAACTCACGCATAATGATATCACGTGTGTTTTGATCCATATCTCCGTGTGTAGCTGATACTGTATGGTCACGGCTTCTCATTTTATCAGTTAACCAATCAACCTTACGCCTTGTGTTCACAAATATCACACTCTGTGTTATCGCTAATGTTTCGTATAAGTCACAAAGTGTCTCCAACTTCCAGTCCTCTTTATCAACATTCACATGAAATTGCTTAATACCTTCTAAAGTCAACTCATCACGCTTCACAAGAATTCTCACTGGTTTGTCCATGAATTTCCGAGTTATATCCAATGCCTCAGGGGGCATAGTAGCAGAAAACACACCAACTTGAACTTTAGAAGGAATGAGCTGGAATATATCGTAAATCTACAAGCACAAAAAATCATATTACGATATTTCTAAATTAAAAATCAAGAATGTTTTTTAGCTATACCTGATCTTTGAAACCACGAGAAAGCATTTCATCAGCTTCATCCAAGACGAACATTTTGATATGATCAGAAGGTAAAGATTGTCTTCTGAGCATATCGAAAACACGACCAGGAGTACCAACAACAACGTGGACCCCACTAGATAAGATACGTTGATCTTCACGGACACTTGTTCCTCCAACACAAGCGTGAACCTTAACACCAAGGTAATCTCCGAGAGCACGCATAACTTTTTCGATTTGTTGAGCAAGTTCACGAGTAGGAGCTAAAACCAAGGCTTGACATTCAACTACACTATAGTCAAGTTGTTGAAGAATACCTGAACAGAAAGTAGCAGTTTTTCCAGTTCCAGATTGAGCTTGTTGAATCACATCTAGACCTTTGCAGAAAGGTACAATTCCTCTTTGTTGAATAGCCGAGGGTTTTTCAAAACCTGATAATTAATTAAAAATTGTTCAGTATAAATGTAAATAGTGAATAGAAAGTGAGAACATGTTCATGTATTACCATAGGCGTAAATTCCTCTGAGAAGATTCTCTTGCAAGCCCATATTATCGAAACTATCATGAACTTCATCGTAAGAAGTGAAGAAATCCTGTCCATCAGCTGAGAGCCTATACAAACAAACACGTAGATCTCAAACCGATTAAAAGAAATATGGACCCACTTAGGCTATACTTATAACTGATTTGTTCAGTACATAACAAACAGGAAATAAACAAAATTACAAAATCTTACAATTCAGTCATACGAGCATCAAATTGACGAGTATCAAACTGTGATCCTTCTGTTGCAACACCTGCCATGACTGCCAAAAAATAGAAACAACTATATTAGTACAAATCAATTTCATCAAATCTAAGGAAAAACCATAATAATCCCATAAGTATGAGAATAAACAAAAAAGGACAGGACATGAATAGATAGCCGATTATGCTTAATAGTAATCAGATATATGTGTGTATAAAGCATAATTTTCAATACATGTATTTTATTGCACCTAGATTTATACATGTATATATCAAACACACCCAGTTTCTGCAAATCTATCCCTTAGGGGGGAAATCTTTGCTAGTTTTTAAGTAGCACAACGATCTATTTGGCTATTCTGCATATCACGGGTCAGTAATACAATTAATCCTTTTGGATGATTTCATGCCACGTCAACAGTTTATTCGTGGTTCCACAATAATTTATTAATTATTAGGCTCTCATATTGATTCAATAACAGTATAAAACGCGATTAATCATATTAACATCATAAAATTTGGGGCAGAAAATTAAAACAGGTTAAATATTTATATTCTACAGCTCAAAAATATATAAATTAATATCAAATTACGTCTACACAAACAACAAATAATAAATCCGGAACATTATAAAAACAGATATACATAAACAGATAGATATAATTAAAAATAGTGAAAGAGAAAGCACCTGAGAAGTTGAGAGTAGTGAAGAGAGAGATGAGTTTTGTAAAATTGCTTTTGGGAGAGAAAGTGAATGAGTGAGTGAAAGAGAGAGAGGAGAGTATGTTGGCGGAAATTAGGGTTTTTTACCAAACTCCTCAGATCTACGCCGTGGAGTTGAGAATGAGTTTTGCGTGTAGGTTCGTATATAAAGGGGGCATGTGTAATCCTTGATTGATTAGGAATTGGCCCTTTTGCCCTTCTAATGAAAATAAACAATTCTCTAACATTTAAAAAAAATATATAATATCCGAGAAAAAATGGTACTATAATTATCAGTTTACCCTCACTTCATAAAAAATATCTTATTTTCCCTTATATTTCATAATGTTTTTTTTTTTTGGCAAATATTTTAATAATGTAACTGTTATTTCTAATATGCGAAATTTATCAATTTTTTGGCAAATCCATGTATTAACCTGTTTAAATTATTATTTTATTTTATAAATTTTTTAATTTGAAAAATCAATATTTTAATTTTTTCACTCAACTTTTTATTTATTCCAACTCATTATTTCATACATGTAATTATCACCACCAATATCATTTTCATGTATTGGTAACCACTACCGCCGTCATAGATACTAAGTCGTCAACAAGAATATATAAAAAAAACTCACACTTATCCAAAATTTACACAACATAGACTGAAATATATATCTTCTTTTTCTTTGTATTTTGATAATGAGACCATTATTTTTTTTATACAGAATTCGTTAATTATTTTTGTGAATCCTGCATTTTTTTTTTGGACATGAGAAGGTGCCATAAGCACCGGGAAAACAAAACTTAACCAAATCCTAATCTAGAGAAGGACATGGTCAGCTCAAAACAACTGATGTTAAGCTGTATTGCTTCAATTGCTTCGTGTCTAGCGATTTTCGCGATCTTGTCCGCCCTACCGTTGAGGTTTCTTCGAAAAAAACAAAATTTCAAAGGTCCCACCTCGGCCGCTTGAGAAATAATGCTTCGGACAATCGGTTGTGTTTTCCAACACGTAGTTGACACCTGTTTAATACCTTGGATAAGGCCAATGTTATCTGAGAGAATAGTCTTCCTCTCCCTGGGAAAGTTTCTGCACATTGGACCGCTTCTAACAGGGCCAGGGCCTCCCCTTATGTTGCTGAGTCGCATTCCGCGGAGGTTGCTTTCTCATATGATGTTACTATTGCTCTATTTTGGCATATTACAGCTATTTCGGTTGGTTCATTTTTATTTTTAAAAGACGCATCGCACGAGATGATGATGTTGCTTTCTTCTTCTCGTTCCATGTCGTTGAAGCTTTCAGTCGCACTCTTGCTGAAGGTTTTATTTGTATTAACTTTTTTTCAGTTGATGTCATGCACTTCTGCCATTAGTTTGTTTGGCGTAATTATAATGCTTTCTCCATCCACTATTGAGTCTTCATGTAATGCTTTCATTTTTGCCTTCCAAATATTTCAAAATGTTACCATTAAGTAGTCTCTAACCAATTCTAAAGTCCACCCATCTTTGACGAAAGTGTTAATAGTTTGTAAGAACCATTTCTCGAGGTTGTTCTCCATATCTTCCTGAATCCTGATTTGTAGAGAAGTACCTGCCCAAATTTCTTTACACATATTACATTGAAGTAGCAGGTGTTAATTATCTTCCTCATCCTTATTACACCAAACACATTTTTTTGAATCTGTGCATTTTCTAACATATAAATTCTTCCTGGTTGGTACAGCGTTATTAAGTATCCTCTACATGAACATTATAATCTTTTTCGGGATGTTAGATTTCTATATGGTTTTCCGGATTGGGGAGCTATGTTTTGCTTCTTCTACCGCCGGTGTTGGTCTATTAATAATTGCATCTTCCGTTAGAGTTTTATACCCTGTTTTTGTATTATAAGTACCATCATGGGAAAAAGGCCAAATGAACTTGTCCTCTAGATTAGTGTCATAGATCTTTATTTTTTTATAACAGGTATAATCGTCTCTGGGAAGATTTCGTTAAGCAATTTTGTATTCCACTCATTGGTGCCTTGAATAAATAGTTCGTTGACATTTTTTAAGCTGCATCATGTCGGTTTTTCTAGTTTCCATCCTGTATCCAGCCATTGATCTTCCCATATATTAGTATTTTTTCCGTTACCTATTGAGCACAATCCATATTTCTTCAACATATCTCTTCCTTCCATTAAACTCGCCCAACTTCAAATTCAGCTCTGTCTCAATTTAGCATTCATGAATGTAGATTTATTATAGTATATACCTTTAAGTAATTGTGTTGCCATGTTTCCCGGGCTATTCATGATTCTCCAAGCTTGCGTAGCAAGAAGAGCCGTATTCATTTTTTTAAAGTCTTTGAAACATAGTCCTCCAATGAGTTTCCCTATAGCTATCTTCTCCCATGCGACCCAGTGTATTCTATTTTTTTCACCTAAGTTCCACCAAAAGTTAGAAAATGGCATATATTAATTTATTGCAAAAAGAAATCGGAAAAGAAAAAATCGACATATAATAGTTAGGTATAGTTTGTAGGATTGCTTTGATAAGAACTTATCTTCCTCCTTCCGAAAGGAGTTTAGCTTTCCATCATTCCGTATTTTTGAATAGTTTTTTCGCAATCCATTCAAGAGAATCAACCTTAGACCCTTTATGGCATAAGGGTATTCCCAGATAATTCCCCAAATCAGATGTCTCTTTAATGTTCATTATGGATAAGAAATTTGTTCTCAGATCCACTGGAGTTTCTTTGCTAGCAACTTATCAAAATTAATCTTTTGACCAGATCCTGAGCAATATATCCCTAAACATTCTTTAAATCTGTCTAAATCAGTGCTCTCGATTTCCAAGAAACAAAGCAAATCATCTGCAAAGAGTAAATGAGAAATAATAAGACAATTACAATTGATTTGAATACCTTTAATACTGCCATTAGAGACGTAAGATTCCACAATGCTTATCAAAGATTCCGTCATAGTAGAAAATAAGAAAGGGGATAAAGGATCCCCTTGTCTGAGGCCTCTCCTTGGAATGAATTTATCAAGTCTTTCATCATTTAAATTAATATTGAAAGAGACCATAGAATTACAATTTTTTATCCAGCTTATCCATTTTTCGCAGAATACAAGTTTCTTTAGCACTTCTAAGATAAAATCTCATCTTACCTGATCGTAGGCTTGTGTCATATCAATTTTTATGGCCGTCATATGTTTGTTTTTTTCCTTTTCCTGTTCATAAAGAATGAAATTTTCTGAGAAATTATAATATTATCTTGGATAGCCCTACCTTTGATAAAATCTACTTGTGTAGGGGATACAATTTTTTCCATAATAGCACGAAGCGTGTTCGAAAGGATTTTTGCATAATTTTGTAGCTAAAATTAACGCAAGAAATAGGTATAAAGCTTCCTAGATTCTCCTGAATTAAACCCTTGGGAATTAATGTCATAAGTGACATTAATATTCTCAAGTGGAAAATTGTGATTAAATAAATCCATAACTATATTAATCACCGTATCCTTTATAGTATCCCAAAATTCTTTATAAAACTTACCATTGAGACCATCCGGACCAGGTACTTTAGATGCGGATAACTCCCTTACCGCGAGTTCTATCTCTTCTACAGTAAGTAATTATGTTAGTTCTGAGTTCATAGCATCCATTATACGGGGTTTAATGTAATCAGCAGCTTATTTTATGTTACCTTTTGTAGTCGATCCTTCTGCAAGTAGGGATTTATAAAATTCTTGAAAGCAGTTTTTAATATCTTTTGTATCTTCTTTCCAAATCCCGTCTTTGTCTTTGATTATGGTTACTTCTTTGAATCGTAGCTAAATGAAAAAAATTAGTATTTTTGTCACCATATGTTAACCAATTTATTCTAGATCATCCGACCAATATTTCTCCTCGTTATTATATTCTTGTTTTATTCTATCTTTGATTTCTTTTTCTTCTCGAATAGTCTCTTCTGTAGGAATGTTATTTTTAATGGTCATAAGTCTTTCTTGTAAGAGCTTGAATTGTTTTTCATGATTTATAAATGTTCTATTACTCCAATTTAACAATTCCTTTTTTGTATTATCCCTTTTCTTATTGTATGTATTAATTGCGATGTTGCTATTAGGAATAGAGTAAATAACACTTTTGCCCCCTGTGTTTATACCCGATTGACAGGTTGCCCCCTAACTCTTAAAATGCGCCTAGATGCCCCCCAAGATTTGTTTTTGTGACCCGTTACCCCCTACTGCGTGTTCCGTCCATTTATCACCGTTAAAAGTGACGTGGCAATTCCACGTCACAATTTTTTTTTTTTTTTTAAATCCAGGTGTTAATTGCGTTTTTAATTAACTTAACCCTTATTTTAACAAGGGCAAGATGGGGAATTCACTAAAGGCTATCCTATATATACCCCAAAAACACTTTAACAACTTAACTTAAACAAAAACGAAAATCAAAAGGGAGAAAACTCGTTCGGTTTGGGGAAGAACTCGAAGAACACCAAAACCCTAGCTTTCTACAGTAAATCGCGTCGGATCCTCCCAATACCTTCAACGTTGATGCCGATGTCGCCCCTTAAAGCCGATAGCGCTGGTTCTTCTTCGCACTACACTTCTCAAGTCCCCTATTGCAGATGCAAGAAACTAGCAAGGCTTCACACCTCTTGGACAGATACGAATCCTTGCAGGAGGTTTTACAGGTGCATGTATTGGGGGTGTTCAATGGATTGCAAGTTCTTCATGTGGTTGGATGAGCCATTGCCGGAGGCTACTTGTTCGATAATTCGAGGGCTTCTATTTAAAGATTCCAATCACTGTCTTGAGAAAGATGCAATGGAGACGAAGATGAACTTGTTGGTCTCTGATTACGGAGATATGATGCTGTTAGAGAAAAAAGCTTTTGCAGATTGGAAGCTTGAACATGAGAAAGTGAATGAACTGAACACACAGTTGGTTGAATTGCAAGAAAAAGAACAAGTTGCCTCAAAAGATTTGAAATTTGAGCGTGTGAAAGTAACTGTCTTGGAGAATGAGGTGCAACGTCTTAACATATCGATGGACACTATATCTCGGGAAAACAAGTTTCTGAAATGGACCTGCTTCATGATTATATTCCTCTTCCTCTCCATTTTGTCTTGTATTAGTGTGTCAAAGAATTAGAATGTTGTTGGAGGTGTATTTTGGTTTAGCCAGAGTGATGCAGCAGGTGGTTGCAACTGATGTTGTTTGGTGTTTGATTGATCATTTTGTTGAAGTTTGCAGAATTAGAATGTTGTTTTGTGTTTGTTTTATCAGTTTGTTGTAGTTCTAAATCTGGTGTAATGTGTTAGTTTTCAGCTTTGTTTGTAATAGACTGTTTAACGAAAGTTTTTGGTTTTTGTTGAAGTGGATTATGAAGTTATTGCGGTTTGTTTAAGTTGTGTTTTGCTGTGCAATGAATATAGTATGTTAAAGAAACACTTAATGGACAATAGAATCTAATGAAATCTAAAAAAAGTAGATAAAGAAAACAATAAAGTGCTGGCATTACATAGACCATAGCAAAAAAAATATTCAAAGCATCCACTTGTGCACTAGCATACAAAGCACCACAGACCTGCAATAAAGGCCTTACCAACAAAAAAACAGTATTTAAATACCACCTACACCTCATACTAGAAACCCTTAAAAACCACATCCTTGCTGCGTGAAGATCTACTTTTACACAAAATAAAAGTCACAAAACACAGAAATATAAAACACTCAAATCTGCAGAATTCTTCAATCTTTAGCTTCTTTCCTAGTTTTTACTGAAGAACTGGTGGCTGCCTTCCTCATACGAAGTGCATCAGCAACAGTTACATACTTTGGATCACCCTCTCGCATTACCACCCCCTGTTTATGCTGGATTACGCGCCGCTTTTTCTCTGGTAGTCTTGTGTCTCCTTCCTGGTAGAATGATAAAGAAGAAGTTAAGCATTCTGTAGTATGTAATGGTGTAAAAAAAATCAACACATGGCTAACCTCAGGTAAACTCCTTTTTGATCCTGATTCTGCTGGTGGTTTATCATGTTTGAACCTCACCTACATGGTAAACAAATAAAAGCATTCAATAAAGGTATCTGCAGAAGGTCTTTTTTGCACAATTTTGTAGATCCAGGGGGCATTTAGTCACTGAAATAAAAGTCTAAGGGGTAGTTAGTCAAATCATTATATACTTACCCCTGGGATGTTCCTTAATGAATTCTTCTTTTTTTGCTTAGGGGGTGCTTTCTCCTTTGTTTTGTCTATGCTAAGCTGCTCACTTGTTTTCTCATTCTCATTTGTTTGTGCATCCCCAGCATTTTTATGCTTTGCTTTTTCCAATAGTTCTGTTAACTTCTCCATCTTTACCTTCTGCATAAACAAAGTAAGTTGTAGGGGGTAAGTAGTCAAGACATAAACAATTATAGGGGGTAAGTTGACAAAACATAATAATGTATAGGGGGTAATTAGTCATAAACCATAACTTTAAAGGGGGTATTAGTACAAACCTTTAAAATTGATTTAGGAGGATTATTTGTAGTCTTCTGTTTTTGTTTCCCAGATTCATCAACCTGTAATCATTATTCACATAATACAATGTCTTATATACAATACCTAATGCAAAAAATAGTTTCTATTTTAATAATAATGACCTCTAATGGTGATGTAGGAGCAACAGAAGTATTTCCCTTTTGTGTCCCTGGTTCATCTTCCTCTAAAGATATAGGCATTGTGCTTGAACCTCCTGAAACTGTCTTCAATCCTTGATCCTTAATTCTACTGCTTTGGCGTATTGGTTTTTCCACTGCTTTGTCTGGTATGCGCATCTTTGGTCTGGACTTAGGTGGACTATCAACTACTGGCTCAACTGATCTGTGTACTGGAAAGCGCATCTTTGGTCTGGATCTGTGTGGTGAATTATCACCTGCCTCCTGTGATGTTTGTCCTGGTAAGCGCATCCGTGGTCTGGATCTAGGGGCTGAGTTAACTCCTGAATCCTTTTCCTGAGGTAAGCGCATCTTTGGTTTTGATCCTCTGGTTGCCTTAGCAATTGTTTTTTTCTCTTTGTCTTTCTCACCAATTGTATCTTTTTTTGTCACATTTAAATTTTCAGGCTCAGATGGAGTAGACTGTGGGTTAGAAGGAGCAGAGGGTTGAACTTCTAACTCATCAAACATTTTGTTAATCGTCTCATCTGGGGTCTCATCCACATCTGCATTAACACCAACACCCCTACCATCAGCTACACCATCTTCCATAACTTCATTGTCACCAACACCCCTACCATCAGCTGCACCATCTTCCATAACTTCATTGTCACCAACACCCCTACCATCAGCTGCACCATCTCCCATAACTTCATTATCACCTTGAATATCCTCCAATCCTACTGTTTCCTGTTCTGTAGTACTTAAATTTGCCTTACATGACCTTTTGTTATGGCCTTCTCCCTTGCAAATTGCACATTTATGTGAAGTACCTTTCATTAACATCTTTTGAACACCTTCAGATGTTCTTTCTTTCCTCCACTTTTTAACCTGGTCCTCATCTGCCTCCTTAGTTCTTGCCCTTTTGGGTCTGCCAACCAACTTAAAAGCTACTGGAGGTTCTACACTTACAGGCCTTGTACTAGGCCACATCTTTGGTCCATTTATAGGGTATATCATTGGTGTATAAGCCTTCATATACGTCACCTTTGAGTAGCATTCGTGGACATAGTTTTCTGGGTCTTTACCTATGTATTGAATACTCGCTATCGCATGAAAGCAAGGTATACCAGATAGCTCCCACCTCCTGCAGGGACAGCTATTTGTATCTAAATCTACAGCATGGGAATCTGTTCCAAGGTTCCTTACTTCAAATTTCATTTCACCGCAAAACACTGCATGCCACTTTCCACTGTTTGTTTTACCTTTATTCACCAACTTCCTAACCTTAGGACATAGATCACCTTCGTATTTTGTCATCCATGCCCTTTTAGACTGAAGCCTTTTCAAACTATACATCCTCAGACCCTCTAGTATGAGGATGATAGACTTGTCCCTGAGAAAAAAAAACCTTTACTGTCAGTTGTGTAGGGTTTATAGGGGGTAAGTGGTCATTAAATAAAACTTTATAGGGGGTAAATAGTCATTATGTAAAACTAAGTAGGGGGTAAGTAGTCATTAAATAAAACTTTATAGGGGGTAAGTAGTCACCAAATAAAACTTTATAGGGGGTACGTAGTCACTAAATAAAACTTTATAGGGGGTACGTAGTCATAAATTAGCACTTTGTAGGGGGTAAGTAGTCATAATACCTGACTTTTTTTATGGCATTGTTATAGCTTTCACAGATGTTGTTAAGTAGAAGATCACATTTTGTAACAGTACTAAAGTGAGACCTTGTCCATGTCTTAGGATCTAAACTAGATAGCCAATTGAATGCCTCCTCATTCATGTTTTTAATCTCAGCCATGACCTCATTAAATATGTATTCTGTGGGGGCCCTAGCAGCTTCCCAAACTTTGTCTTTTAAGGCCATTCCAGGATGTTTGATTTTGAAATTATTGTAGAGATGCCTTACACAATGTCTATGTTCAATATCTGGAAGCATGTCACTCATCACTTGAAGCAAACCCTATACACACATACATTTAGATATAAATTCAGTGTTCTAAAGAAAACATTTTAATTAAGCCAGTGAAGGATAACCAACCTTTTGTCTATCTGATATGAAAGTCCATTCTTCTTGATTAGTAATACCAAGATCTTGTATCAACAGATTAAAAAACCATCTCCAAGAATTGCTATCTTCTTTCTCAGCTACACAATACAAAATTGGGAATATACAATTGTTCCCATCAATACCAACTGCTGTCAAAATTACACCAGGATGTGGACCTTTCAAGTGACATCCATCAACCCCAACAACCTTTCTACAACCCTCTAAAAATCCCCTTCTGCAACCCTCTAAGCAAACATAAATTCTTTGAAATCTTTCTACTCCAGTTACCTCATCAGTAGTTGTTTCAATTGCTACAGTACTTCCAGGGTTACTTCTTCTTATTTCTGCTGCATAATCAAAAAGCTTTTTGTATTGATCCTTGTATTCAGCCTCAATCATGCTTTTTGCAGACTTATATGCCCTGTAGCATGTTCTGGTACTAACATTAACTGAATAATCCCGATGCACTAACTGTTGAAAGTCACTCACATTACTGTAGAGGTTCAATCTTATCATATCTTTAAAAGTATTTGCCAAGAACTTTGCAGTAACATGCTTATGGTTAAGGTTTTTACCACAACTATGTTTGTTACATAAACTCATTATCACCAGCCCACCAACCTTTTCTTTATACGATGCATATAAAAACCACCCACATTCTGCTCCTTTGCAAACAACTCTAATCCGATTCCAATCGTTCTTCACAAACTTAATGTTGACCACCTTTCTTATGGCATGTGTTCTTACTGCTTGTCTAAGATCAGAGGCATTCGCAAACGTCAATCCTAAAACAAATCTAGGCTTCTGCATATCTATACTCGCCTTAAATAGGGGGTATTTCATCTTTTTCTTGCGCAACTTTTTACTTTTTCCATCTTCATCTGTACCAGAAGAAGAACTAGCTGTACTCAGATCTTCGGAATCATGTATATATTCATCCGAATCTGTCCCACCACCAACATCATCACTATCGCCTTCAGAAACATCTCCATCATCATTTTCCACATTCATTCTATCCACTTCCACATCCGAGTCAATGAATGTATTATAATCCTGGTCGTCATCACCCTCACTCAAATCGATGTCGCTATCTATTATATAATCGTCATCAGTTGTGGATCCTTCATCCACATCTTCATCAGGTTCAGACAACTTCTTTTTCTTTTGAGAACTAACTTTCCTAGAACCTTTATTGTAACTCTCTCGTTTGGTGCCACTAGGGCCCACTCCATCTACTCTTGTTCTTTTTATACTAGCCCTAGTCCTTTTCTTGTTACCTACTGTTTCTGTTTTCTTTACTTGTGAACTGGTTTGTTTCTTCTGTTGTTGTATAACCAACTTCTTCTTCTTTATGACATTAGCAAGTAACTCATTATCACTGAACTCCTCATCCACATCTTCTTCACCATCAGCTTTGTTAATGACATTATCCGAGTCATCTGTTAGGTCTTCATCTATAAGCCGGAAAGGCCTCAATGGAGATTTATGTTTGGAACTCCTCGTAGTCACATTATCTTCAGTGTTCAAAGCTTTCAACACTTTATCCAACATATCATTAACAGACTTCTCCTTCTCTCCTATATCAGAGAGTTGTTCTTCCAAACTGTCATCCCCTTCCTTCTCATTAATTTGTGTGCTTTGTTCTTCAGAAACAACCTGAAACAAAGAATGAAATATTTAGGGGGTAATTTGTCAAGCAAACGAAATAGTAAGGGGTAAACTGTCACACAACCTTTGTCCCGTCTTTGCAATTCTGGACTTCTTCTTCAACATTACTATCATCCACTTTATTATGGACTTCATCAGCAGTCTGAGATACTTCTTCACCATTAACTCCTTCATCCTTTTCACCTTCATTGTTATCACAAGTCTGAGCTCCTTCTTCAGAAACAACCTGAAACAAAGAATGAAATATTTAGGGGGTAATTTGTCAAGCAAACGAAATAGTAAGGGGTAAACTGTCACACAACCTTTGTCCCGTCTTTGCAATTCTGGACTTCTTCTTCAACATTACTATCATCCACTTTATTATGGACTTCATCAGCAGTCTGAGATACTTCTTCACCATTAACTCCTTCATCCTTTTCACCTTCATTGTTATCACAAGTCTGAGCTCCTTCTTCAGAAACAACCTGAAACAAAGAATGAAATATTTAGGGGGTAATTTGTCAAGCAAACGAAATAGTAAGGGGTAAACTGTCACACAACCTTTGTCCCGTCTTTGCAATTCTGGACTTCTTCTTCAACAGTACTATCATCCACTTTATTATGGACTTCATCAGCAGTCTGAGATACTTCTTCACCATTAACTCCTTCCTCCTTTTCACCTTCATTGTTATCACAAGTCTGAGCTCCTTCTTCAGAAACAACCTGAAACAAAGAATGAAATATAAGTTAAAAAACTGAAAGGGGTAAACTGTCAAATGAGTTTCTACCTTTAATCCTTCTTGTACAACTTTGTTTTCCTCTAAGATTTTCGCATCATTACATTCTTGAACTAATTCTTGATCATCTACTACTTCGTTAACATTAACTTCTTCTCGCTGCTTAATTGTTTCTTCATCCTTGTTCCACTTTAGTAGCAAAGGCATGTAGATGGGAGATTGAAGAACTTGGGCATCAGGGCCTATGGGGTTATTAACAACATAAAGGTCCACAATTACGTTGTTGTCTACGATTCTACACATCTCCAAGCCTTTGTCCTCGCTATCTAAACATACTAAACCATCAGGTAGATTCTCTCCCACTTTCAAATAATAAACATCAGAGTAACAAATTACACCCAATTTCGAAAGAATTTTCCTAAGAACTGGTATACTAAACTTGTCATAATGACAACCATCTACATACTCAATGCTCACTTCATGATAGTAACTCTTATCTTCATTAAAGAACCCACCAAAGTGAATCTTTAGTGCGAATTTCTCTGTTAAACAAGCAAAATTGAATAAATTAGTTACCAATTACATTAAGAATCACAATATGGAAAAACAATTAAGACACTACGGCTATGGTAACCGAATCCCGTAAAATCTGCTATTATTACTTAGAAAATCCCTCAATCCACGCGTGATATCTATGTATTTAATAAATTTAGTACAAAACCCTATATTTTCGGGTTATAGGATCTTAGCCAACGAGCAAGGATTTAGGGTTAATAAATAAACCCACTTACTCCATTGATTTGCCTGCGCCATTGATCTTCTTCAAAGCACATGAACTTTGCTTTTCTGGGTTTGGATTTGGTGTTCGTCGAGTGTCTTCAAAAAGCCCGCGCTCCTTGAGTTTTCTCCCTTTTGATTTTCGTTTTTGTTTAAGTTAAGTTGTTAAAGTGTTTTTGGGGTATATATAGGATAGCCTTTAGTGAATTCCCCATCTTGCCCTTGTTAAAATAAGGGTTAAGTTAATTAAAAACGCAATTAACACCTGGATTTAAAAAAAAAAAAAAAATTGTGACGTGGAATTGCCACGTCACTTTTAACGGTGATAAATGGACGGAACACGCAGTAGGGGGTAACGGGTCACAAAAACAAATCTTGGGGGGCATCTAGGCGCATTTTAAGAGTTAGGGGGCAACCTGTCAATCGGGTATAAACACAGGGGGCAAAAGTGTTATTTACTCTTAGGAATATTCCACCCTTTGTCAACAATGTTCCTACAATTATCATCATCTAACCAACTAGATTCGAATTTGAAGTACTTCATACCTCTTTTCATGTCGACATCTTGGTAAAGAATGAGAGGTGAGTGGCCTGAACCTATAGCAGAAGGAATAAAGAGTTGTGACCTCGGGAAAAGGTCCATCCATTCGTAAGTTGTTAGACCTCTATCAATTCTTGTCTTGACATGCTTCTCCCCATCCATCCTATTTGACCATGTAAAAAAACAACTGTTAGATTTAATTTCTATAAGAGAATTAGTAAATGTAAAGTTAAGAAATTCATTAATATGTAACATATTGGCCGGATTCTTGCTTTGTTTCTCATTCAAATTGAGTATCTCATTAAAGTCTCCAATAATTGTCCAAGGATCTGAGATATTCTTACTCCAATCAGTAATTTTTTTCCAGATTTCTTTCCTATCATTAGATTTTGTAGGGGCATGTATAAAGATCGAGAAATACGAAAAGGAAACTTCATTAACTTCAATAATAACAAAAAATTACAACTAAGGACCACTTCAATGCGCAAAAAAGACTGTCAAACAACAAGTAACACACCAAAGTGGAACGCACTACCCGTAGGTTCAACAAAAAAAGTATTATCAAAACCCATCTGATTCACTACGTCTCGATAATCAATTTCTCTCAACATAGTTTCGCAAAACACAGCAAGACCAAGATGGAAATGATGCAGAAGCGAGCTAATCTTGGAAAGAGTCAAGGGTGCTCGAATCCCTTGGACATTCCAGAAAAGCGTAGTCATTTCTTACTCGCGGCTTTGTTTTAGGAGTGGCCGCCTCCTCTTCTATCTTCCATCTCAAATTCCTCCTCTTCACCAGCATCTGCATATTGAAAATTCATATCATTGTCCTCTCCTCCGCCCTCGTAGTCTTTCTCAAAATAATCTTCATCTTCTTCATTACTTCCTTCTTTCTCCTCCTCGGGTTCACATTGAGGGTCATATTCGTTGATCATTTTAGCCAAACTCTCTATGTTTCCGTTGTTTCTCCAATCACTAGTCTCCCCCTCCTTCTTGCTCATTCTCTAGTACGCTGAACTGGTTTTTGTTGACAAAATCTTCAGTTTGATCAGCCACCCTTAATTTCTTGAAATTTCCAGCTATGGAAGAATTCCCTTTATGGTTTGTTAACTCTCCACCCATACTTTTGTTGTCACGCCTTCTTTTAATCTTTTGAGTGTTTTCAGACGATCCATCTTGCGAGTCAGAATTCCCCATGGTCAGATTAATAAGTTGTTTACCCTTGCTTCTACCAACATCATCTTGAAATAGCCGCGCCTCTCTCTCGATGCTTGCTATCCCCTATCCTCTTCCACATTTATTCCTTGAAGTTGTTTAAAAGCAGCTATTTTTTGTAGATTCATTTAGTTCGTTCCTTAGTTCCTCAATTCCTCAATTTGTTTGTTCCATCTTTCCCAGTCCCGCTCTTCACTCTCCTTTTCTTCATCCAGTATAGCTTTTGAGACTTGTTTACTTGAGTTGAGCACCTTTGATATAGTTAAATTTGTTGAGCACACGTTTGGGTGATATCGATGAAATCAAACGTCAAGAAGGAGCCGAGCACGCGTGATGGAGGAGGCTTTAACAAGATTATTTATTTTCATCGATTTTGGACAAGGTTTTCATTTATTGCAGATATTATTCATTGTGATAATTGCAATTATAGGCCCGCTCAAAGCTTTTTGAAGAAGAACCTCTTTGTTTCTTGCAACTTGGGTAAGGATATATCGAAGAGTTTCTCTAGCTTGCCGCTTCCCGAGGTAATTTGTCGCGTTAATCAACCTTTTCCCCTATTTAAGAGCAGGTATGTCTTTCCAATTTTGCCATATCACCACTCCTCTCACCTTTCTTCCCCACCGCTACTACACTTTTCCTACAAAATCCGTCTATCTATCCCCGCAAGCACTCTCATTTAGCTTTAGATTTTACCAATGGTACCTTAATCTCTTGTTTGTTAAGCTTGCTTGCAGTAGGTACCCTAATGATATTGCTACTCGGGATTGACATGCTCTCCCCATTATCCCTCTTACAGACCACAGGGCAAGAAAACTGAGTGTCATCAATATAGGAACCAAAGCTCGCTTAGCAGATAGCATGAAAGAAGAGACAACGATAATACTAAGAGTGGTTGGAGATACCCCAGTGTATACAGTAATGCTACATAAATTCATTGAAGAAAAAATGGGGCATTCAAAGTAATTTTAGAGTATCTGAAATTAAGGGTTTGTTTGGATATATAGGGGATTAATTATTAAAGGATAGGAAAGGATAGTATATTAAAGGAAAGGAGAGGAGAGTATTAATCTTGTTTGGATTGAGTAGAAAAAGAAAGGAAAGTATTAGTAAAGGATTGGTTAAAGTTTGTGTTTGGATTGTATAAATAAAGGAAAGGAAAGGATTATTTTATAACTAAATTACTTTTATACCCCTAATATAATATATTTTAAATAGAACATAAGGGTAACAAAGATATTTTACTATTAAAGTTAATCCCTTCCTTCTAATGACTCCAAATTGGAGGGATAAGATATAAAGGATTAGAAGGTATAATCTTAATCCTTTAATAACTTATCCCTTCAACAATTTATAAAACAAACAAAGTAAGGATAACTATTATCCTTTATAATCCCTTCCCTCCCCTTCTAATCCCTCAATCCAAACATACCCTAAAACAAATATGTTCAAGCTAGAAATTTTTAACGCTCGGGAATTCAAACGTGTTTGGAAGAGGCCTAGTATCTTGATGCACCTTAGTATGACACTTTGGCCCCAGGTATTAGACTTCACTGATATACCTACTGATTATTCTTCTATCTGGGTCCAAATCAAGGGCTTAGCTTTCTATTAAAACACCATTAGCACGGTAAAAGCTTTGAAGAATATGGTATGATTTTAAGTTATATATATAATTACTTTGAAAGAAAATACCAAAATTGATATTTAAGGTATAATTATATATTTACAAATAAACAAAATATTAATCTACCATTCATAAATATAAACTAGTAGTTCACAAATAAGTTTAAATTGAAATTTAAGATCGAGCATGTTCATAATTGAACGAGTACGGGTTTTTTTGGAACCAAATCGAGTTGCTAGTAAACGGCTTAGGTATTTTTTTTATCGCCTTCAATGAGAGTAATTAAATGGGTTATAATCCCGTAAAGAAAATCCAGATCAAACTGCGGTTTTGAAAGCTCAAATTTAATATGAATGGCGGCAATTACAAAATTAAGCGGACTTCCGAATGTTAGATGGTGTGCACGTATCTGCTGTTGAATAATAATAATAAAAATTAATATTACCTTATAAAATGTAAAGTAAATACTCATAAATATCCAACTGTAAGCTTCGGAAAGATTCAGAGGACCTGGAAATTCTGAGGAAGCGTAAATCTTCTAAACATTCAATCTTATATATTATTCGGCTATACACATGACAACGACAATAACACACTAGGAAAAATTAATTTACTCCATGCATTTCACAAAAACAAAGCTACACAGTACACAGTAACAAATTTAAAGTTGAACTTAGAAAAATACAAACAAACGGCTCAACCTAGCAAGAGTAAAAATTAAGTAACTACAGTAGCAAATAGTATTACGGAATGATGTAACGACAAAAAAAAAAAAAAATTACAGAATAATGTAGGAACAAAATCAATCAGAAAATAAAAAATACAAATCCAGCAAATATCATGCCTCCTATTCCATCCTCACATTTTGTCCAGCAAAATTAGCTATCAATTTAAGAAAAACAAAAACAAATATTAATAACAGAGTCACAAAGAAGAGGAATACAAGAAAGAAACAAAGTCAGATATGAAGATATTACCATTGTAGTGTATCTTTATAACCATCTCAAGGAACAAAGCTACTTCTTCTTCTTGTGTCATCTCTGGACGCTTTGGTGCTCTCTTACGCTTTATAATCTTAAAGCTCTTGTGCTCGTGAACCTAGACAGGGTCACACATGAATGAAACTGTGTTACAAATTCATTAAGGAGTTAAAGGGTCCTTAATCAAATAGAGTAATGATAAGTACAAAAGCAATTTACCTTTTCCAGCCTGCCTTTGAAAACCAACCTCTTCAACCTCTTACCCAACAATTTCTTAAAATTGTTTGGTCTTTCAAACATACTTCCCTACAAAAATTTACATCCAGGTGAATTTAAAAAGTTAATCCTAAATGGAGTAACTTAAGTAATAAACTGTTAAAGAAATCATGCAAATCAAATAAGAGAATTAGACAAAGGATTATAATCTGAAAACCTTAAAGTTGATGCTTGACATTACCTTAAGAAATTCAATGATAGTGGAAGCCCTTGATCCGTTTGGCTCGGCCAGAGTCTTAATAGCTGTGTAGATCTGCTTACTCATCCTGGAAAATCACACAACATAGACAACAAAAAGTCAGCAATCATACAGAAAATGTCATTCGTTTTTCTTTCAACAGAGAGAAAATATATAACAGAGAGGAAAAAGATTTACTTCTTCTTCATCGACATTCTTTGGGAACACCAGGAGCAGGGGCTGGAAAGTGGGCAGGGGCAGGTACGACGAGTGGATTGGGCGATCGGGACTTCAAACAAAGGCTTCATATTCCTTCTCTGTGTCATTCTCTTCTGCTTCTCCTCTCTGTATAATCAACATTGTCTTTGTCAATTAAAACCTCCATACCCACACTTCTCATATTTATCTCTCTTTTATAATTTCTACAACAGGTTTTCTTTTCAAGCACGATTTTGTTTTATATGAATAAAAGTTGGACGAGTTGATGATATGTTGTAACTTTCAAATAAATAACATATTACTCTACCTTTTTATTTAAAATTGTTTATTCATGTATGAAAAAAAAATTATCTATTCACCTAAATATCATAATACATCGTGACAATAGAAAAAACGATTTTAGACATTATTTCTGTAAAATTTATTTAACATTTTTTTTAAACAAGCTACTCTATACTTTAGACTTGAGATTGAACTCTATACTTTTTTTTTAAAAAAGAAACCATTAGTTGAACTAACCGGGTTGATGGTTTAACATCATTTTTTAAAACTTATATGCATTTAAAAATACTAAAGAATTTCTTGAAAAACAATACTTACATGATAAAACTTCAACATTTATAAAAACTTATGAAGTAAGAAAAAAAATGTTTGTAATATCTACAAAATTTGTGTTGAGATATATGAATACTCTGACTTTAAAAAGACGTAACAGGATATTCAAATATTATAAACTGGACTATTATTGGTATCTCTGTAAAAAATAAACGTTAAATGCTATGTGACAGATAATGTGTGTTTCTCATTGGAGTTAAAATAGGAGCCCATGACATTTAACATCAATTTTAGATGAAAATACCAACAGTATTCGATTTTAAGAATTTAGGTACAACGTTGTCTTTCTCATAGTCGAAATGCCTATATACCTCAACGTGAATTCCTTGAATACACCGTACATATATTTTCCTATAAAGTATTTTCATTTCTAACAAATATAACAAAATACACCAGATCTTTGTAAAGTCGGATCATATATAATAAAATCTGAGCATTAATAATATAATCAAGATGATATTGTCACCATACACAATTTGGATAAACCAAATATAGTAAAAAAAAAAAACCACATAAATTGTATCACTAAAAGTGAAAGACTTAAAAAGTTTAAGATTTTCAAGTGTAGAACTACTTGTTTCAGTAATTTGAGATATGAAATGGATTAAGAAATTCTTGATTAAATATATTAAAGACAAAAATCAAAATCCAATAATATTAAGAAGTAATGTCTAACCAAAAATGTAATAAGTTTGATGATGATGAGCAACTTGAAACGTAGATTTGTGACGGCAGGCAATTTGACACAATAATAAAATGAATAAGTAGGCGGAGAAAGGCTAATAATGACTTTTAGGCTTTTAGGTTTATTTTTTGGGCCGTAGAGTTAGAAGACTTGAGTCTAGGTACGACAATTCCTTTTTACTTAGGTTGGGCGTACAAACTTGGGCTTGGACTATTTCGGATTAGGTACCAAATTTAGTATTTTGAACTGAAACCTAAAAATTAGGTTTCTTGCATCCATATAATTATAAAAGTAAATGTATTATAATAAATTATTTTTTGCGGTCTTATTTCATATTTACAACTAAATAGGATACTTTGACATTGGTTGTCGTTTATATAAACTTACACATGTAGGTCTTAACCATCAGTTACATAAGCAAAATATAATTGGTTTGAACTACCATCCTCGAGTGACGAACAAAATCTCAAAGTGTAGCTTAAAGGTAACACATCAATCTTACTCGTGTTGAAAATGTTATCATTTGCACCATGGAAGGAATGATTAAATGTGTAAAGTAGCCGTATCTGAAGAAGGATAAATTTGACAAAGGATGTGTTGTTTGAGAATATGTAAACACCATTGCGTATTTATATGCCATGGAAAAATTATAATATCAAATTGAAAAGCACAACCTCCATGCCACCAATATAAGAGATCTCATTTGGAAATAGGAATAAACATAGAGCAACTTGCTTTTTAGAGAAATACATAGATTTTAACAAAGAAGCACACTTGTACATAGTTATCTAAAATAGATGATGAAATTTGTCTAGTAAAAAAATAGCCAAGTCATTTCTCCAATTATTTGGTAAAGGATGCCCCTAAACAACTAGATAATGCCAAAAGACAAATGGGATGAAAGACAAATCAATTTTTTTTTTTGAAAAGCTAATACCCGTCATGGTTGCACAAATCACATAAGAGATCTTTACTTTGCAAAACACAATAATCATCTTAGACCTTCATAATATATTATCAAATAGAATATAAGCATCAAAGTTAAACATAAAAATTAAGGGGTAAACCTTCTTGGCAATATCAAAATTCCTCACGGTAACCATCAAATCTTCCCAACCTTGGAATTCTACGTGATAACCTTATATTTATCCACTAAAAGCATAAGAAGTAAAACTCGAAATTAAGAAGAAAAAAAACCAAACTAGGGATCAGATTTCAAACCCAAATATTTTGAATCGATTGGAAAATAGAAGTAAAAACACAAACCAAAAAACACAAGGAACCTACAAACACCAAAAAACAGAAACCACAAACCAAAAAACACAAGGACCCTACAAACATCACAACACCAATCTTATAATGATTTAGTAGTTGTATTTTGACCTCTTCCACAAGTCGTCTTCCTACTGGTTGAAAGCTATACAAGTGAAAAACTCCTAAATGAGAAAAGAGTTTAAAAAATAAATTGGTGATCAACATCTTCATCGGTATGAAAGCCTTAAAAGACACCGACGACTTGCCAAGTAGAAAATTGGATTTACCCATTGATCCCATGAAAGTTCTGAGAGCTGGGAGTTGGTCGTCAAATCTAAACTGGTTAAGGATGGACTATTTTGAAAAGAGTGCGCAATAGATACGACAACATTCTAGATCGATCAAAATGAAAGGTACCAAAAAGAGAGGCCTAGAGATAACACTACTATAACCCACAAAACTAAGAGTTGACCATAGGATTTTTCTCGAGTGAGCCTAGTAATTTGGAAACCATGGCGTGAAGAGGATCATTATTCACTAAATTCATTTAATTCATTTAATTTGTACCAACATGTGATATTAATCCGCCATCTTGCAGTCCACTCTTCTTCTCGTAGTCTCCTCTAAAATCGCATAATTATTATATTCTTTCAGAAAGACACAAGGAACCCGATTTGGTAAGTCCTTGTATTTCCTAGATTCTTGGTTAGAAAATCAAATCTTAGGAGTGACAAGAACTGGCAAACAAATAATTTTTTGTTCCATTGCGTACTATTCCATTCGAGGATCATTTGAGGAAACAATCGAACTAGTAGTTGCTCCCCTCGTATTTTTAATGATTAAAAAAATCCCAATTTTCCAACACAACAAGATCTTAAAAAAAATTATACAAAAATTCTGAGAAGATGAGGAGGAATATCAATAATAATCTTCAATAACTTCCAAACACACATGTTCACTGTAGGTATTACTTTAATTCTGAATCATTCTCTTTTCATTAATGAATTTAGGATATAGCAAGAGTAGGAGTAACCACTATTCCCGAATGATGCAAAAAAAGAAAACAAGACCTCTTTTGGAAGCCATCCTCCAAAACAATTTCCAAGTGAGACAGGATTACAATTACTAATTTGACCAAAAACCGAGAAGAAACAGGAAAAAACGACAAGAGACATCGTTCTTCAAAGTTTTCCAACAAAGAAAGAGGAATGCTCCAATAAGAATCATCATGGATAACAACAAAATCAATTCATCAAGCCAAAGTCTGGAACCGAGGGAAGAACAAGATTGACATGTTCTTCCAAGAAAAAAAATGACCAACTTTCGTTGAGCGGGGCCAGATCAAGAAGAGTCCTTCCCAAGAATTAGTAAATCTCCCTACCAACCGAATGCAAAGTCGACCAATCCGAGACATATTCCCAAAAGTCCATAAGCACACTAGAAAAATCCATTCTTTCAACACCATACCAGAAATGAAGAGAAATAAAACCAGGGTATAAAATTCATTCAGAAAAGTCAATTCAAAACCAAGGCATGACCAAAGCCTGGATCAAAAGAATATGCCCAGTCATCTAACATATTCTCATTGGTTAGCAAGAGAAACCCGGTTTTTAACGTTTGAGAAACCATGAACAATTACCAGTTGACAAATGAAGTTCAAACTCTTAAGGAGCCTTAAAAGTGTTCGAATTCAGCGATTAAGTTTTGAAGCAAAATTGTATGAGATATATAAGGCATTCCTCGTAACTAATACAAACGTCATTTGATTAATTGTTCAGATCAGTTGAAATCCTTGATATGAGGTAAATCATTATTAGACGTAAGATTCTTAAAACTCGAGTCCCCAAATCAATTAGAATTAAAAGTCTTTCAAGTTTCGAAAATATCCATGCCTGGAAAAGATTTCCCCAACCCTTCACAATTGCACCCAGAATAAAACTCATCCCTAACCGACAACGCAAAATTCGACAAATCAAGTAAGTGATTCAAACTAAAATTAAGAAGGTGGACGTTCCAAGGGTGCCGAAACAAGAATGTTGGGTAATAATAAATTTACAAATCACTAACCTAGTGATCTTTTCTCTTAAATTAGATGACACACCATTTCAAACATTTAGAGTAATCATGCATAGCATAGCCGAAGGAAAGACCCTAGCAAAAATTATAACCCAAAACTAAAATCCACAATTGCACAACCACTTCCAAGATGAAAGACCAAGCATGCAAAGGGATGAAGATAAATAAACCACCCATCTGAACCAAAAAAAGAGATTGGTATATACCAAGATAATTGATCGGACATTCAGCGGTGCACCAATACTACCAGCTATTTGATTAGCCTATCACTTGTGCAGTCCAAAACAGAGGCCCAAAAGGGAAACAACATCAACCCAATGAAGAAAGGGACAACCTAGAACCCAAACAATGATCCAGCCCTCTCCACTAAATTAAAAAACAATAAACAGAGATTTTGCCAGAAAAATTAACATAATTAAACAAAATAATAGCTGACCATGTAACACAGAAATTTGATGAGAATTGAGGAAAAATAATTCAACCACAAAAAATAAATCCTAATCATAAAATGTTTTTTATCACTCTTTTTTCTTTCCAGAGTATTCTTTGTTCTTCTTTTCTTCTTCTTCTTTCTTTTTTTTTTTCGTCGGGGCTTTTTTTCTTCTTGGTTCCTCCTCTTGGCTCTACACCAACAACTGAACTCTTCAATCTCAATCCTATCATGAAGAAACAAGGAGTTTTTCAATGAACTTATAAGTGAGTTACTGCAAATTGAAACAATACTAGCTGAGAGCTTGAAGAAACAAACCAATATAACCTAAGAGAGTCTCGCCATCCTCACAATTTTCAACCAAAATTAGCTAAAAATTTAAGAAAAACAAAATAAATATTAATAATAGAGCTACAAAGTAGAGGAAAACAAGAAGCAAATGAAGAAATTACCATCTAAAATCTAATGAAAAGAAGCAGCATCTTTAGCCCGCTTTGCTGCCCTTTCTGCCACTTTGCCTTCTTCCTTAGCTTTGAGTGACAGCTCTTCAGCTTGAGCAGTATCTGAGTCAATCTCATCTTCTTCTTCTGTTACTTTCTTTTCAGCAAATATAACTAATAAATACAAGTAGAAATATTAATAACAGATCCACAAAGTAGAGGAATACAAGAAAGAAGCGAAGTCAGATACCGTCATGATATAGATGTTCTACACTCTTAAGAAATGAAGCTGCATCTTTCGCAATATTATCCACCTTTTCTGCCTCTTTGCATGCTTCCTCAGCTTTGAATGACAGGTGTTCAGCTTGAGAAATGTATGAAGCAACAGCAAGTGCTTCTTCTTCTGTCATCTCTCCTGCCTTGGTCTTGGGCTTTGGGTCTTGAATGAATAGGTATACTGGGACTTCGACCAACTTATTTAAGTTCCTCCATTTATCCTGTAACAAGTAAAGCAATTGACAAGCAATTAATAATCAAATGCAATATGAATTGGGAATTATTTATCAATGGGTATGATTGATTATACTTTTATATCAACATTCGTACGACTGGAGTGAAAGTGCTGGTTCAACTCGGGGTCTTCAAGAATGGCTTTCCATTTGCCAGAGCCATGCTTTGCCACGCCACTACGGACAGCTTCTTCTTCTGCTGCTGTCCAAAATTGCTTCACCCTTCTCTCTGTCATTCTCTTCTTCTGCTGCTTCTCCTCTCTGTATAATCAACATTGTCTTGTCAATTAAAACCTCCATACCCACACTTCTCATATTTATCTCTATTTTATAATTTCTACAACAGGTTTTCTTTTCAAGCACGATTTTGTTTCAATATGAATAAAAGTTGGACGAGTTGATGATGTGTCGTAATTTTCGAAATATTTGAGAGATAATAATATTAATATATGTTTAACAGTATATTATAAAAATAAATGGCAGAGTAATATGTTTTTTCTCTCAAATTAAAAAACATATTACTCTTACCTTTTTAGTTAAAATTGTTTATTCACCTAAATATCATAATACACCGTGACATTATTTCTGTAAAATTTATTTAACATTTTTTTATACAAGCTACTTTGTACTTGTAGTTGAACTCTAAATTTTTTAAAAAAAAAAGGAAACCAGATCTGATTAGTTGAACTAACCGACTTGATTGTTTAACATCATTTTTTAAAACTTAATTGCATTTAAAAATACTAAAAAATTTATTGAAAAACAATACTTACATGATAAAACTTCAACATTTATAAAAACTTATGAAGTAAAAAAAAATGTTTGTAATATCTACAAAATTTGTGTTGAGATATATGAATACTCCGACTTTAAAAAGACGTAACAGGATATTCAAATATTATAAACTGAACTACTATTGGTATCTCTGTGAAAAATAAAAGTTAAATGCTATGTGACAGATAATGTGTGTTTCTCATTGGAGTTAAAATAGGGGTCCATGACATTTAACATCAATTTTAGACGGAAATACCAATAGTACTCGATTTTAAGAATTTAGGTACAATGTTTCCTTTCTCATAGTCGAAATACCTATATACCTCAACGTGAATTCCTTGAATACACCGTACATCTATTTTTCTATTAAGTATTTTCATTTCTAACAAATATAACAAAATACACCAGATCTTTGTAAAGTCAGATCATATATAATGAAATCTGAGCATTAATAATATAATCAAGATGATATTGTCACCATAGACAATTTGGATAAACCAAATATAGTAAAAAAACTACATAAATTATATCAATAAAAGTGAGAGACTTAAAAGTACAAGATTTGCAGGTGTAGAACAACTTGTTTCAGTAATTTGAGATATGGATTAAGAAATTCTTGATTAAATATATTAAAGACAAAAATCAAAATCCAATAATATTAAGAAGTAACGTCTAACCAAAAATGTAATAAGTTTGATGATGATGAGCAACTTGAAACGTAGATTTGTGACGGCGGGCAATTTGACACAATAATAAAATGAATAAGTAGGCGGAGAAAAGCTACTAATGGCTTTTAGGGTTTATTTTTTGGGCCGTAGAGTTAGAAGACTTGAGTCTAGGTACGACAATTCTTTTTTACTTAGGTTGGGCGTACAAACTTGGGCTTGGTCTATTTCGGATTAGGTACCAAATTTAGTATTTAGAACTTGAACCTGAAAATTAGGTTCTTGCATCCATATAACTATAAAAGTAAAAGTATTATAATAAATTAGTCTTTGCGGTCTTATTTCATATTTACAACTAAAAAGGATACTTTGACATTGGTTGTCGTTTATATAGACTTACACATGTAGGTCTTAACCATCACTTACAAAGCAAAATATAATGGTTTGGACTCCCATCCTCGAGTGACGAACCAAATCTCAATCTTACTCGTGTTGATCATGTTACCATTTGCACCATGGAAGGAATGATTCAATGTGTAAAGTAGTCATATCTGAAGAAGGATAAATTTGACAAAGGATGTGTTGTTTGAGAATATGTAAACACCATTGCGTATTCATACCCCATGGAAATATCATAATATCAAATTGAAAAGCACAACCTCCATGCCACCAGTATAAGAGATCTCATTTGGAAATAGGAATAAACATAGAGCAACTTTCTTTTTAGAGAAATACATAGATTTTAACAAAGAAGCACACTTGTACATAGTTATCTAAAATAGATGATGAAATTTATCTAGTAAAAAATAGCCAAGTCATTTCTCCAATTATTTGGTTAAGGATGCCCCTAAACAACTAGATAATGCCAAAAGACAAATGGGATGAAAGACAAATCAATATTTTTTGAAAAGCTAATACCCGTCATGGTTGCACAAATCACATAAGAGATCTTTGCTTCGCAAAACACAATAATCATCTTAGACCTTCATAATATATTATCAAATAGAATAGAAGCATCAAAGTTAAACACAAAAATTAAGGGGTAAACCTTCTTGGCAATACCAAAATTCCTCACGGTAACTATCAAATCTTCCCAACCTTGGAATTCTACGTGATAACCTTATATAAAGCATAAGAAGTAAAACTAAAAATTAAGAAGAAAAAACAAACAAACTACGGATCAGATTTCAAAACCAAATATGTTAAATTGTTTGGAAAATAGAAGTAAAAACACAAACCAAAAAACACAAGGACCCTACAAACACCAAACAAACGAAAACCACAAACCAAAAAACACAAGGACCCTACAAACAGCACAACACCAATCCTATAATGATTTAGTAGTTGTATTTTGACCTCTTCCACAAGCCAGCTTCCCACTGGTTGAAAACTATACATAGGAAAAATTCGTAAATAAGAAAAGTGTTTAACAATTAAATTGGTGATCAACATCTTCATCGGTATGAAAGCCTTAAAAGACACCGACGACTTACCAAGTAAAAAATTGGATTTACCCATTGATCCTATGAAAGTTCTGAGAGCTGGGAGTTGGTCATCTAATCTAAACTGGTTAAGGAGGGACTATTTTGAAAAGAGTACGCAATAGATATGACAACATTCTAGATCGATCAAAACCAAAGGTACCAAAAAGAGAGGCCTAGAGATAACACTAGAAACCACAAAACTAAGAGTAGACCATGGGATTTTTCTCGAATGAGCCTAGTAATTTGGAAACCATGGTGAGAAAAGGATCATTATTCACTAAATTCATTTAATTCATTTAATTTGTACCATCATATAATATTAATCCGCCATATTGCAGTCCAGTCTTCTTCTTGTAGTCTCCTCTAAAATTGCATAAGTATTAAATTCTTTCAGAAAGACACGAGGATCCTGATTTAGTAAGCCCTTTTTTTTCCTAGATCTTGGTTAGAAAATCAAATCTTAGGAGTGACAAGAATTTGCAAACAAATAATTTTTTGTTCCATTACGTACTCTTCCATTCTAGGATCATTTGAGGGAACAATTGAGCTAGTAGTTGCTCCTCTCGTATTTTCAATGATTAAAAAAATCCCAATTTTCCAACACAACAAGATCTTAAAAAAATTATACAAAACTCTGAGAAGATGAGGAGGAATATCATTAATAATCTTCAATAACTTCCAAACACTGTAGGTATTACTTTAATTGTGAATCATTCTCTTTTCATTACTGAATTCAGGATAAAACAAGTGTAGGAGTAACCACTCTTCTCCAATGATGCAAAAAAAAGTGTTTGATGCAGAAAAAACAACTTAGGACTCTTTTGAAAGCCATCCTCCATAAAAATTCCAAGAGAGACAGGATTACATTTACTAATTTGACCAAAAACCGAGGAGAAATAGATAAAAAAACGACAAGAGACATCATTCTTCAAAGTTTTCCAACAAAGAAGGAGGAATGCTCCAATAAGAATCATCACTAATAACAACAAAATCAATTCATCAAGCCAGAGTCTGGAACCGAGGGAAGAACAAGATTGATATGTTCTTCCAAGAAAAAAATGACCAACTTTCGTTGAGCGAGGCCAGATCAAGAGGTGTCCTTCCCAAGAATTGGTAAATCTCCCTACCAACCTAATGCAAAGTCGACCAATCTAAGACATATTCCCAAAAGTCCATGAGCACACTAGAAAAAATCCATTCTTTCAACACCATACCAGAAATGAAGAGAAATAAAACCAAGGTATAAAATTCATTCTGAAAAGTCAATTCAAAACCAGGGCATGACCAAAGCCTAGATCAAAATAATGTGCCTAGTTATCTGGCATATTCTCATTGGTTAGCAACTAGCAAGAGAAACCCGGTTTTTAACGTTTGAGAAACCATGCACAATTACCAGTTGACAAATGAAGTTCAAACTCTTAAGGAGCCTTAAAAGTGTTCGAATTCACCGATTAAGATTTGAAGCAAAATTGTATGAGATATATAAGGCATTCCTCGTAACTAACACAAACGTCATTTGATTAATTGTTCAGATCAGTTGAAATCCTTGATATGAGGTAAATCATTATTAGACGTAAGATTCTTAAAACTCGAGTCCCCAAATCAATTAGAATTAAAAGTCTTTCAAGTTTCGAAAATATCCATGCCTGGAAAAGATTTCCCCAACCCGTCACAATTGCACCCAGAATAAAACTCATCCCTAACCGACAACGCAAAATTCGACAAATCAAGTAAGTGATTCAAACTAAAATTAAGAAGGTGGACGTTCCAAGGGTGCCGAAACAAGAATATTGGGTAATAATAAATTTACAAATCACTAACCTAGTGATCTTTTCTCTTAAATTAGATGACACGCCATTTCAAACATTTAGAGTAATCATGCATAGCATAGCCGAAGGAAAGACCCTAGCAAAAATTATAACCCAAAACTAAAATCCACAATTGCACAAACACTTCCAAGATGAAAGACCAAGCATGCAAAGGGATGAAGATAAATAAACCACCCATCTGAACCAAAAAAAGAGATTGGAATATACCAAGATAATTGATCGGACATTCAGAGGTGCACCAATACTACCAGCTATTTGATTAGCCCATCACTTGTGCAGTCCAAAACAGAGGCCCAAAAGGGAAACAACATCACCCCAATGAAGAAAGGGACAACCTAGAACCCAAACAATGATCCAGCCCTCTCCACTAAATTAAAAAACAATAAACAGAGATTTTGCCAGAAAAGTTAACATAATTAAACAAAATAATAGCTGACCATGTAACACAGAAATTTGATGAGAATTGAGGAAAAATAATTCAACCACAAAAAATAAATCCTAATCATAAAATGTTTTTTTATCACTCTTTTTTCTTTCCAGAGTATTCTTTGTTCTTCTTTTCTTCTTCTTCTTTCTTTTTTTTTTTCGTCGGGGCTTTTCTTCTTCTTGGTTCCTCCTCTTGGCTCTACACCAACAACTGAACTCTTCAATCTCAATCCTATCATGAAGAAACAAGGAGTTTTTCAATGAACTTATAAGTGAGTTACTGCAAATTGAAACAATACTAGCTGAGAGCTTGAAGAAACAAACCAATATAACCTAAGAGAGTCTCGCCATCCTCACAATTTTCAACCAAAATTAGCTAAAAATTTAAGAAAAACAAAATAAATATTAATAATAGAGCTACAAAGTAGAGGAAAACAAGAAGCAAATGAAAAAATTACCATCTAAAATCTAATGAAAAGAAGCAGCATCTTTAGCCCGCTTTGCTGCCCTTTCTGCCACTTTGCCTTCTTCCTTAGCTTTGAGTGACAGCTCTTCAGCTTGAGCAGTATCTGAGTCAATCTCATCTTCTTCTTCTGTTACTTTCTTTTCAGCAAATATAACTAATAAATACAAGTAGAAATATTAATAACAGATCCACAAAGTAGAGGAATACAAGAAAGAAGCGAAGTCAGATACCGTCATGATATAGATGTTCTACACTCTTAAGAAATGAAGCTGCATCTTCCGCAATATTATCCACCTTTTCTGCCTCTTTGCATGCTTCCTCAGCTTTGAATGACAGGTGTTCAGCTTGAGAAATGTATGAAGCAACAGCAAGTGCTTCTTCTTCTGTCATCTCTCCTGCCTTGGTCTTGGGCTTTGGGTCTTGAATGAATAGGTATACTGGGACTTCGACCAACTTATTTAAGTTCCTCCATTTATCCTGTAACAAGTAAAGCAATTGACAAGCAATTAAAAAACAAATGCAATATGAATTGGGAATTATTTATCAATGGGTATGACTGATTATACTTTTATATCAACATTCGTACGACTGGAGTGAAAGTGCTGGTTCAACTCGGGGTCTTCAAGAATGGCTTTCCATTTGCCAGAGCCATGCTTTGCCACGCCAGCACGGACAGCTTCTTCTTCTGCTGCTGTCCAAAATTGCTTCACCCTTCTCTCTGTCATTCTCGTCTTCTGCTGCTTCTCTTCTCTGTATAATCAACATTCTCTTGTCAATTAAAACCTCCATACCCACACTTCTCCTATTTATCTCTATTTTATAATTTCTACAACAGGTTTTCTTTTCAAGCACGATTTTGTTTCAATATGAATAAAAGTTGGACGAGTTGATGATGTGTCGTAATTTTCGAAATATTTGAGAGATAATAATATTAATATATGTTTAACAGTATATTATAAAAATAAATGGCAGAGTAATATGTTTTTTCTCTCAAATTAAAAAACATATTACTCTTAACTTTTTAGTTAAAATTGTTTATTCACCTAAATATCATAATACACCGTGACATTATTTCTGTAAAATTTATTTAACATTTTTTTATACAAGCTACTTTGTACTTGTAGTTGAACTCTAAATTTTTTTTTTAAAAAGGAAACCAGATCTGATTAGTTGAACTAACCGACTTGATTGTTTAACATCATTTTTTAAAACTTAATTGCATTTAAAAATACTAAAAAATTTATTGAAAAACAATACTTACATGATAAAACTTCAACATTTATAAAAAGTTATGAAGTAAAAAAAATGTTTGTAATATCTACAAAATTTGTGTTGAGATATATGAATACTCCGACTTTAAAAAGACGTAACAGGATATTCAAATATTATAAACTAAACTACTGTTGGTATCTCTGTGAAAAATAAAAGTTAAATGCTATGTGACAGATAATGTGTGTTTCTCATTGGAGTTAAAATAGGGGCCCATGACATTTAACATCAATTTTAGACGGAAATACCAATAGTACTCGATTTTAAGAATTTAGGTACAATGTTTCCTTTCTCATAGTCGAAATACCTATATACCTCAACGTGAATTCCTTGAATACACCGTACATCTATTTTTCTATTAAGTATTTTCATTTCTAACAAATATAACAAAATACACCAGATCTTTGTAAAGTCAGATCATATATAATGAAATCTGAGCATTAATAATATAATCAAGATGATATTGTCACCATAGACAATTTGGATAAACCAAATATAGTAAAAAAACTACATAAATTATATCAATAAAAGTGAGAGACTTAAAAGTACAAGATTTGCAGGTGTAGAACAACTTGTTTCAGTAATTTGAGATATGGATTAAGAAATTCTTGATTAAATATATTAAAGACAAAAATCAAAATCCAATAATATTAAGAAGTAACGTCTAACCAAAAATGTAATAAGTTTGATGATGATGAGCAACTTGAAACGTAGATTTGTGACGGCGGGCAATTTGACACAATAATAAAATGAATAAGTAGGCGGAGAAAAGCTACTAATGGCTTTTAGGGTTTATTTTTTGGGCCGTAGAGTTAGAAGACTTGAGTCTAGGTACGACAATTCTTTTTTACTTAGGTTGGGCGTACAAACTTGGGCTTGGTCTATTTCGGATTAGGTACCAAATTTAGTATTTAGAACTTGAACCTGAAAATTAGGTTCTTGCATCCATATAACTATAAAAGTAAATGTATTATAATAAATTAGTCTTTGCGGTCTTATTTCATATTTACAACTAAAAAGGATACTTTGACATTGGTTGTCGTTTATATAGACTTACACATGTAGGTCTTAACCATCACTTACAAAGCAAAATATAATGGTTTGGACTCCCATCCTCGAGTGACGAACCAAATCTCAAAGCGTAGCTTAAAGGTAACTCACCAATCTTACTCGTGTTGATCATGTTACCATTTGCACCATGGAAGGAATGATTCAATATGTAAAGTAGTCATATCTGAAGAAGGATAAATTTTACAAAGGATGTGTTGTTTGAGAATATGTAAACACCATTGCGTATTTATACGCCATGGAAATATCATAATATCAAATTGAAAAGCACAACTTCCATGCCACCAGTATAAGAGATCTCATTTGGAAATAGGAATAAACATAGAGCAACTTGCTTTTTAGAAAAATACATAGATTTTAACAAAGAAGCACACTTGTACATAGTTATCTAAAATAGATGATGAAATTTGTCTTGTAAAAATAGCCAAGTCATTTCTCCAATTATTTGGTTAAGGATGCCCCTAAACAACTAGATAATGCCAAAAGACAAATGGGATGAAAGACAAATCATTTTTTTTTTGAAAAGATAATACCCGTCATGGTTGCACAAATCACATAAGAGATCTTTACTTTGCCAAACACAATAATCATCTTAGGCCTTCATAATATATTATCAAATAGAATAGAAGCATCAAAATTAAACACAAAAATTAAGGGGTAAACCTTCTTGGCAATACCAAAATTCCTCACGGTAGCCATCAAATCTTCCCAACCTTGGAATTTTAGGTGATAACCTTATATCCATCCACTAAAAGCATAAGAAGTAAAACTCAAAATTAAGAAGAAAAAACAAACAAACTACGGATCAGATTTCAAAACCAAATATGTTAAATCGATTGGAAAATAGAAGTAAAAACACAAACCAAAAAACACAAGGACCCTACAAACACCAAACAAACAAAAACCACAAACCAAAAAACACAAGGACCCTACAAACAACACAACACCAATCCTATAATGATTTAGTAGTTTTATTTTGACCTCTTCCACAAGTCAGCTTCCCACTGGTTGAAAACTATACATAGGAAAAATTCATAAATGAGAAAAGAGTTTAACAATTAAATTGGTGATCAACATCTTCATCAGTATGAAAGCCTTAAAAGACACCAAAGACTTACCAAGTAGAAAATTAGATTTACCCATTGTTCCTATAAAAGTTCTGAGAGCTGGGAGTTGGTCATCAAATCTAAACTGGTTAAGGAGGGACTATTTTGAAAAGAGTGCGCAATAGATATGACAACATTCTAGATCGATCAAAACCAAAGGTACCAAAAAGAGAGGCCTAGAGATAACACTAGAAACCACAAAACTAAGAGCAGACCATGGGATTTTTCTTGAGTGAGCTTGGCCCTGTTTGGTTTATGAAAATATTTTTCTGTTTTTGTTTTCAGAATATATTTTTAGAAAATGATTTTCGTTTCAGTTTCAATATTTTTAGAAAATATAGAAAACGTCGATTTCTCGTTCTCTAATATAGCGTTGTTTTCATTTTATTTTCCAGAAATCTGTTTTCATTTTCTTTAGCCAAACACGTTTTCATTAGCATTTTAGAAAATATAGAAAATGAAAACAGAAAACACCTATTATTTTCACGAACCAAATGGGACCTATTATTTAGTAAGCTTTGTGTCTCTGTTAACCAGGGCGAGAACACAATACCCTTTACCACCAAGAAGTAAACTCTTGTGTTATCGCAACATAAGGACCACCGAGTATAACTCATATACTCACACACTCTATTAAGCTATCTATTACAAAGACTAAACTTAAGAGGATATAACAAGTGTTCGAATGTTGGTATAAACTATGCTAAGACTCATAAAAGATGGATACAAAAGTTTATCTTTGATCTCCTCTTGAGTAGATAACCATTTGAAGTTTGTTTGATTAACTCCTCGATTGAGTAGATGTGACAAATTTAATGGTCAAGCTTGAATGATTAAATGTGTTAGATTGAGGCCTCTAATTTTGGATGTGAATTATAATAGAAACAGTTGATTTGTAAGAGGTAGTTATTGCATTGAAAGAGCTCTCTTTTATAGCACAAGAAATGTCCTAACTAGTGTCTCGCACCGGTTACCGGTATTACCGATCATACATGTCGTATATATGTTGTAGATCTCCCCGCCTAGGCGCTCCTAGGCATCAACTCCCCCCCCCCAGCCGCTTACGCCTAGTTAAAACTCTAAGCGTTTTTGCCTAGCGCCTTAGTCACCGTAAATATTTAGTATTTTTATATTTACTATGGTGTTGATAGATAAATTTTATGACTTAAATTGTTAAAATTGCTATAATTACTACATATATATATATTACTAAATATACAAAATTACACAACAGGGTTCAAAACCGTATAATTCCGCCTATACCCCGCATAATCCCACCTAGGCGCTAGGCCCTAGTTGACCGCCTAGGCCGCGAAACCAAGATCTACAGCATTACCGTTCCGTCTTGTCTTCTAGTCCAACAAGCAGAATCTTATGTGTCAAGTGACTGTTGCCTAATGGCTACCACCGGCATACCGGTCCTGGCAATGGTATGTTGTTCCTGGGTTGAAAATATGCTTTAAAACATTTTGGTAAATATAATAACTTTCAAAACACTTTAAGGACTTAGCAATATTTCTGAGATATTTAAGACTAGGTAGAAGAGATTTAAAAAATATTAAAACATGATTAAAAAGAACGTTAGGCCAATAAAACGGTTTCTTAGGTAAGCTTATGTTGAATCTATGAGAAAGGAAGCAAAAGAGCATATGTTATCACTGAATGACACCTTATTTACGTCACGAATTCTTAAGGTATAATATTTGATCATTGACATTGTATCCATATTGATATCATCTCTTGTTACAACTGGACGCATTTCATTGTATTGTTGTAGAGTTTGTGATGATATTTATGATTGCATAATTTTGGGGCAAGTTGTGAAGAAAAGTATAGCACCCATTGAAGTTGTAGCAGTATCACCAACCATGGCATGGCCTTGTAATTCATGAGGGTCATTTCATCGTATAAATTTGTATCTTGTTGCAAAATTGATTGATACTTAACCGAGGATTCAACATTTTATAAAAGATCAACCTACTTCTTGATTGGTTATAGATAACCTATAGAGGAGGTGTGTAGCTCGAGATGCCCTTTTCATATATTTTGTGTGAAAATTGTGTATTAACGATTGTGCATTTTGATAACATGTGTGATTTAAATTAATTTTAGTTAATTTGCATAATTAGTCCTTATTTGATACTAAATAGTCATTATATATGTTTAAATAAACATGTAATTCCATGTTTACAACTCTTTTAGTTAATGAATTTTTTATTTCAAGCATGTAATTTTCAAACATGAAAATTCATGCTTGAAACATTTTCAAACATGAAATTCTATATTTTGAACATAGAATTCATTATTTTAAACAGAGAAAGCATAGAATTTCATGGAATTCACCAAGGAAACATACAATTTTATGTTTCAAATTGAGAATTCCCTAAATTCACATAGGAAAATCTATATTTTGCGAAGTTGTTTGAAAATGGGTGACCAGAAATAAGAATTTTTTTGTTTTAAAACTATTTCAAATAAGAGATTTCCTATTTTGCGGAACGGTTTTAAACAAAAAATTCTCTCTTTTCAAAATTGTTTCAAACAAGAAATTCTTGTTAGCGGAATTATTCATTGGAAATAAACGGCGATAAATTCTTTGTTGGTGTTTGATAGTGGTCTGAAGGTGGTGTTGGGCAACAACGACAATGGTAGTGGTCCGACAACGGTTGAAGTGTGGTTGGAGGTGATGGTAGACGAAGGTGATGGTGGTGAACGGGGAAGGGTTGTAATTAACTACTTGTTCAATATTAAATATTAAAAAACATATTATATATTTTTATGAACGGAAAAATAGATTATAATAAATAAAAGTATTTCTAGTATAGAAATTAAGTCTTATACGTAATTAAGAATTAAATTTATTTAAATTACATATATTAATATTTCATTTATAATTTTAGTGGTAATTTCTCTATTTTTATATCATTAATAAAAAAGGGTGATTTACTATTAGAGTCCATAGACTTTAGTCAGTTGCCCATCAGGTCCAACCCACCCCAAAAGTCTGATTTACCTTTCTTATACCATTGAATGTCTGTTAAGTTAGCATAACAAAATTCTCTGATTTTATGAAAAAATAATCAACTAATAATAAATAAATAAACAAATAAAGCGTCAAAACAAAAATTAGAAATCAAGCAACCCATCGTCTCCTTCCCTCTAAACTAACAAACCCTAACGACTAATCAATACACCACCGGAAAAACTACAATGGCGAAGACAAAGGGACAACAGCAACCCAACGACGTTGAAGAAGGTCTGATTCGAACGAAGAAAAAGAAGACGACGCAATTCACCGATGAGATGTTGTATCCATTTACAACCTGAAAATGCATATCATTACAAAACATGGGTTAGCGCAATAATATGAAGGTGCATATGAGTGCAATAATCTGAATGTGTATGTGAGCGCAAAAATGCTTTGTCTACAATTGGTGGTGTGTGCGAGTAATATTAGTGGGTTACGTGAATATATTGGTGGCTTACATAAAACACTGAGATAAAAAATAATGGTCTGAGCGTGTAATATAAGTGGGTTGACTGAAGCATTTGATGGGTTGCAATAAAGCAACAACAGAAACTTATATTACTTACATAAAACGGTTGTTTATATATTCTTCAGTTTTTATCCGTTCAATAAAAATAAAAAAAAAATGAGACTCAATTGGTTTGATATGAGAAATAGGGTCAATGGTTTGGGATTAATTTGAAAAAAAATCAACACAAATCTGTTATGTTGATGAAGAATAGAAGGATCAGTGACTGAGATTTTTGTTACAGATATAAGTTTTATGATTTGGGTGAAAGAATCAGCGGTCAATCTTTGATCTCTGATTTCTTTGTTGCAAATACAATATAATTTTTTTTGATTTGGTTGAAAGATCAATGGTGGAAGAGTAAAACCATAAATTCATCATCTTCATTGGCTGATTTCTTTGTTGCAAATACAATTTTTTTTATTTGGGTGAAAGATCAATGGCGGAAGAGTAAACCCATAAATTCATCATCTTCATTGGCTGAAAGTGGGATGAGATCGGTGTATCTTCAAACATGGAATACACTAACAATATTACCAAAATTATTAGCTATTATTATAGGATATTATTTGATGGGCGATAAAACAGGAATCTGTTACCAATATATAAAAATTGCATAATATAACATCAATTAATAGGGGTATCGATGGTATTAGAAAGAAAATAGACGCTCATGGGGGTGAAAAAATTCCTGAACTCAATAGAGGTGGATTATTGAGTTTTTGGACTTAATTAGATATTATCTCTAAAAATAATCTACATCTATAATGTGGAGTTAGGGTTGTAATGAACCAAGCAGCTCGAGCTCGGCAAAAGCTTAGCTCGGGATCGTTCGTTAAAGTAAACGAGCCGAGTTCGAGCTCGTTTGTTAAACGAGTCGAGTCGAGCCTGTTCACGGATTTTTTAAACCAAGCAGCTTGATTTCAATACTTAATTGAGATAATTTGATGCTTATGCATGATCAAGGAAAGACAGGGATGAAGATAAAGAGGTTAGAGACAAACAAAACACATACGGTTAGTATTGGAGTGACAATAAGAAGCCCAAAATGGTAACAGGGACGAAAACAGAACTCTGCGGTTGCGAATTTCGTGAAAACTGAAACTATCGGGAAAGGTTAAAACACCATTTTAAGGAACCCATAAGACACCTACGAAATTTATGTTAAAAGCAGATGAAACTAATTTGCAAATTGCAAGTGACTCTTGTTTTAGCTTGGGTTGTCAATGAATGCCCAACCCCATCTGTAAGTAAGGAAGCAAAGTCTGCAATTACAATGTTCAATGATTCAAACCCAGTGTCTAAATCAAGACACCCATTTGACACGTATACACCTGCAATTTTGTACTAGAACTCAAATTGGGGAGGAAAACTATTAAAAGTGCGACAAAGATAAACAAAATTAAAGCAATAACATAAAATATTAATGAAACAAACGGCAAGAGTAAAGAGTATTACAAGACATATCGTTAATAAACATAACATACTTGTTTGCTAAAATTAAAAACCAAAACAAGTTCTCGATCAATCTGGTAAAAGCTGCTGCAATTAAAACGGAAAAACCACCACCATCTGTCATGATTTTTTTGAGGCTTCACTTCAACTGTATGTATTACATCGTCTCTTGACTAGAAGTTCTTGAAATATTCACCAAAAACACATACACTTAGATCGATCATTCATGAAAATAAGGTGGAACAAGTGTTTCAATGAACGGTGGTAAACTTATATCAACATGTCTATTGGTATGGATAATATTATCATTATTATAGACTTTGTAATCCTCGAATTTTGAATACTTGAGATTATACAAAACCGTACAAACAGAATTCTTAAGTATAACAATACCATTCCATGTCACAAACAATGGACGCAATCTCTTAACACCTGAAAAGTACGGAATTGTCCCCAACTTACTCCATGACTTGTCAACACCATATTCATTCATTACCCAAACATCCATACCATTCTTGGTCTCATCATCAGCAAAAGCACAGAGAAGACCATGAGATTCTACTAAATACCAATCCACCAATTCATCATATCTATTCTTAGGCCGAGCCACCTTACCAAACTCTTCAGTAACCATATCAAATGAAAGAAATGTATTAGTACGGCCATATGTTGACCAGTGAAGTTTACCCGATACTAAAACACCACACACAGGGGATAAGAAATGCCCAATTGGCTGCTTCTGTATGTTTCTCCAACTATTTTTCTTCAAACTATAAATTTCTGTCTCGTTGTAAAGATAATTTTTTCTAGGACCACAAACAGCGGAAATTCTTACGACTTTGTAATCATTATTAACTTTATCATAACCAAACCCATGAGTAGAATTGTAAGCATGTGAGATGTCTGAAGACGGCAATTTATGTAGCTTTTTCAAAGATGGGTTGAATATTGTGTATGAATCAGGAAGTGGAGATACACAAAACAAGCCGTTACAAGAACCAATCAGAAAGAGACATACGGAGTTAATGGAATCAGTAATTGGAAAATCGATTTGTTTTACAGCATTCATAGGGGAAATGGGATCATAGAGAATGGAGTTAAAAGAGTAGGCAAAGTAACGGAAAGTGTTGGTAGATGAGTCTATAGATCGTATAACCGCTTTGTGGTTAGCATAAAGACTGGAACTTGAGCTTCTAATGAGATGGTGTTTGATGAATTGAGATGATGAGATTAACGAACGCCATGATTTACAAACACACCTGAAATTTATCAGAGATTCCACTGGAAGCCTTATCAGTATGTCTTGGATGATGTCTTCTGGAAGAGGAGGACGATTCAATTGCTCCATTGATGGTGGTGATATTTGGGAAACTTCTCCACGACGACGTTTCACACCTTACCTCCGGCCATTATTTGCTGAGTTTATTTTTATTTTTGGTGGAATGAGGAGTGTAGTAAAAATAGAGGCGTTTCTTAAAGAAGTTTAGGGGTGTGTTTGGAATTTGGATGGAGGGGTTGGGAGGGGAGGATTTTTTTTTTTTGGTCCAAGGAGGGGAGGATTAGAAAGGATAGTAAAATTATTTTCCTTTATTTGGATTATGATGAGTTGCAAATTCCCTTCGTTGGGAAGTAATGGATTCTTGAAATACTTCGGGCATTTATGTTTAGAATTATTAGAAGGAATAGGTTATAATACAGTCTTTTATGTATTTTATAAAAATTACATCTATTACTGATTAGAGATATTTTACATAAAAGTCCAACAATCAATTATATCTAACATTTTGGCTTTGTCTTCTCCAAGTTTCAATGCGGTTTAGTTTTTTTTTTTTTTTTGGTCCAATATCTTTCTGCGGTTTAGTTTCTTACTTGGTGTTTGGAAGAGCAACCCTCTTCTGACAAAAAGAAAAAAGAAAAAGAGCAACCCTCTCTCTCTCTCTTGGAAGTCTCCTCCTATCTTCCGTCTTCGTTTGTCTTTCTTTCTTGCTTGCTTGCCGGCACTAACAATTAAAAATAGAATATAACAAGAAAGCTTTGCATTATTTTATAAATTTTATTTAGATTATTTTTGTTTTAACTTTGGGCTTTTTTGGTCACGATTGGTATTCGTTCACAACAGATCTATTTTACTATCTTTATTCAAAAGTTTGAGATTTATATAGTTAGACTTACGTCGATAAATCATATTTCTTTTATTATCTTGATCTAAACCCTTTTTGTTGGTGTGTATATTGGAAAAATTGTGACATATTACATTGTTGTACGTTATAGATGTTGACTGTAACGACTATTATTCATAACTAGATATTCTATTCGGTGCCAGAATTGTTTATTCCCATGTTTTTACAACGGTGTTAACGCATAGCCCGTTGCAGAAGTCTCCCTTGGATGGGAAGAAGGACTTTTATTTTTTGTACGTGGATGGTCAAAGTTAGTTTACACATATCACGACTAATCTCAGAGGAATATGCAAGTTTTTTTTTTATGTATAGAGGGTTTTTGTTATCAAAGTATGATTGGTTACAAGAAATAAAGTTAGATTAGTGTTTTTTCTTTAGTTTTTTTTCTGGTCTTATAATAATTTTATGAGATTATCACCCAAGGGGTCTTGAAGACACCACCCCGAGACCCAACAAGACCGGCTGGATTTGCTTTTTTTACTAAAGGGCACAAACCAATTTTAACACTATAAGCCTAAATTCTCAATTACTATTATACCCTTTTTTGTTTTTTATTGTCCTATATATACTAGTTTTATTCAAAAAATATTTTAAAACCCTAAATCACATTCTCTCTCCTCTTTTTTGTTCACTCTCGTAACTCAATTTTCTCTCTCTATTTTCATCATCAAATTCCATGAAAACTCAAACTTTAGCTGGAGTTTTTCCTGCGGCCGAATCAGCCATGGCCAGATCCACCCTCACCACCAGCACGGAGCCGTCATTTTGGAGTTTTTCCGGCGAAGCCGCCGCCAAATCATCTCGTTCAGTTCTGGCGAAACAAACAGCAACAGCCATGGCCCATCGTGATTCGTTAATGGTGAAGATGACGGTGACAATGAATCTCGATCCCGCCGCTCCGTGAGAAAGAAAACGAAGATCTGCTAGGAACCACCGTGAAAGAAAACCGCCGGAATCTTAGTTCGCCGGAATCGATCTAGATCATCGTTGATGGCTGAAGCTCGGTCATGGAACCACGCTCAGCAAGTTCAATTTCTTTTTCTTTTATCTTTTTTCTTATTCGAATAGGTCGTTGTACTTTTCGAGGCCATACTCAGGAGATGTTAATACTCATAACTTGTAATGTATAGCTAATTTGTGTTAATGTATAGTTGATTTGTATTAATGTATACCTGATTTGTGTTTAATGTATAGATGATTTGTGTTAATGTATAGTTGATTTGTTAATACTCAATAAATTCACTGAGCATATAAGCATACTCAGTAAATTTACTCATCAGAAAAAATCGAAAACTCAGCAATTATTTTCGATGCTCAACACTTTTTTCCGAAACTCAGTAAAATATGCTTAGTAAAATATACTCAATAAAATATGCTCATGTGTTTTTCAGATTAAAACATATAATTCCCAAAGAAACTTAGATAGACGAATTAGAATTCATAGATTATACATTATGAAAAACCTAAGCTAATAGAATTAGTTCATACAAAGAAAAGAAGAGAAAAGAATTACAAAATAAGAGGTTGAAGGAGACATGATTGATGCACAGCTCCTTCCAGACTTCTTCTCTTGCGTTGCAGCTTCCTCTTGGCCTTAAGGTCTGGCCAAGGATGATTTTAGAGTGTTAAGAGGCTGTATTTATAGGGTATAGGAAGACCTAATTCGTTTTCTTGAAGGAGAAGGAAAGTAATAGACTCCTAATCCAACTCAAATTCGTATGGAAATAAAGATAAACATTGCTGGACCATTTTGAGCATATCTTCTTCGTTATTGGTCGGTTTGAGCTCCATAAGATACCAAAAGAATCGCAACAGAATTATCTTGACCCTAAAGAAGGAAATTACCAAAATCGGCCTATTTATTAGGTAAAAACGCACATCTTTAGACGTGTATGCAGAATCCCAGATTTAGGCAGCTTTTCCTTTTCCATCTTTTTAGCTTTTGTTTCCTTATCTCCAATTACCATGCAAATCTCTTTCCATATCTTGTAATCTTTGACTTGGACTCTAATTAATCTCCATAATTATCTTTAAAGCTTCACACTAAATAAACAATTAAACCCAATATGCTCTAAAAATAATAATTCTACAAATCAAGACTCAAAATAGGAAAGTGCACTAAATTAAGCTAAGATCGACCTATAAACTAATAAATAAGCCTAAAATGATGTCTCAGAAGTATATTTTATTATCACAGATGAGGAGACATCACATATGTCAATTTTGAGGCCTCTAAATAGGAGAGAGGAATCACTTGGTTTCCATGTGCCACTAAGATGCTCCTCAAGTCCTCTTGGGTAATTGAACCTAATTTTATCTGGTTAATAAAATGATAAAAAATTTGACAAAAATATTTCTTCTCCAAGTTTCGTCGACCTTTCTTTGCAAAAATATCAGATGCTTATTTTTTCCTTTTTAATTGCACTTTATCACTTAGAACAAGATCAAAAATTATATGTGATAGACCAATAATTTGCCTGACATATCGAATTCTCATGCTAGGCTAAAATTTACATAAGAAATGAATAACAATCGATAATGGAAGAGATTCAAAGGGTTGTCTTTGACATTTCAACAGTGAAAGCGTCAGGATCAGGTGGTTTAAATGGTAGATTTTATCACAAATATCGAGATCTTATTAATTCGGATATGTTATTAATGGTGCAGACTTTTTTTAATAATAATAATAATATATCTCTCAATACTTTAAATGATACGCTAATTACATCAATTCGTAAAGGAGACATACATGAACAAATCGGCGATTATAGACCTATTTATTGTGTAAATTTTGAATATAAAATTATTGTAAAAATCTTAGCTAACAAATTGCATGAATACATGAATGATATAGTATCACCTACTCAATCAACTTTTATTGAAGACCGTGCGGTACAAGATAATATGTTGGTGGCGCATGAGGTATCCTTTATATGAAGAGGAAAAGTAAGAATCCTAAGAATATGACAAACATTAAAGTGGATATGGAAAAAGTATATGATCGTATATGTTGGAATTTTATTATCATTGTCTTATATAGACTGGATTTTTCTAATATCTGGATTAATTGGATTAAAAACTGTATTTCTTCAAAATCTTTTCAAAGTAACTTTGGCGGTTACATAATGAAAAAATTTAAACTTGAAAGGAGATTTAGGCAAGGTGACCCATTTTCTCCTTTTCTGATTTTCCTAATCACTGAAGCTCTGATAGGACTTATTGATAATAAGGTAAAGCAGAAATTTATTAGAGGTATTCAAATTACGAGAAATTGCCCCATTATGACACATTTATAATTTACGGACGACTCTTTATTTTTTTAACACTTGAAGAGCACGAGATTGATACTTTTCAACAATATCTTAATGTTTATTGCACGGGCTCTGGCCAACGCATCAATTTTAATATATCCTCGATTTGTTACGTAACACACATACAGAAATTTATAATTATATCAGTGATAAGTTACACATTTTTTAGACGGATGATCTTGGTAAATATTTGGGTATACCAATGTGTCATAAAATATCAAAGGTACAACCTTTATATTGGATACCAGTATTTTATTTTCAAAAAAACAAAGGCTAGAAGCCAAAATTATTGTCAGAAAGAGGAAAAGATATCTTGGTTAAAGATATTCTTCTCTTTTCCAATTATGTTTTGTAATAACCTGATTTCGATAATTTCTATTTTTTGGTGGAATTTCGGTGAGATATATAAAATTCACTGGCTTGCATGGAAGAAACTAGCAATAGGTAAAATGCTGGGTGGACTGGGATTTTGAGATTTTAAAAGAATGACCACAGCGCTACTCGCGGCACAGGCGTGCCGCACATTGAATAACCCAAACATGTTGTCCGCCAGACTTCTCAAAGATATTTATTTTCCTAAATTTGACTTTATAAATGTTAAACTTAGACAATTCGGACTTGGTCATGGGAAAGTTTAATAGGAGGACGGAATTTCAAAGAATATGGAATACATCAAGTAGAAAATTTAAAATTTATCGATATTTGGAAGGATAAATGACTTGATATACAATGAAAATTGGAAAAATCACCAAATTGCAAGGTAGAAAAAGTTTTTGAATCTTAGATTGAAAATACAACAGAATGGAACACGAAGCTTCTGGATAACATTTTCCAAACTCCCTTATACCAGTCATTACTAGAAAAAATATCATTCAGCAGACGTTCAAGATTGTTTCATATGGCAATATTCAAAAAAATGGCGCATATGTCACGAGAAGAGATACAAGATTTTCACTGATAATTAATTATTTTCCGAGCCACAACGGTCAACCTCAATTCCAGATGGAAAGACAAATTTATGGAAAACAATTGGGAAAGCTAATATCCCAACAAAATCAAGGATTTTTTTCTACAACTTGTTATGAATCTATACCTATTGGAAAAAATCTGGAAAAGAGAAAATGCCATATTACCACAGATTGCCTATGGTTTCATGATGGATAAGAAATAGTGGACCATATCACATTATCATGCATCTTATGCTAATCAATTTGGGATGTCATCTCCACAAATCAGAATACAACAAGATCAATATGTAAGGCTGGGTGAGTGGATTTTAAAAATTATTCAAACATACGTGGAAGGAGGATGGAATACTAGAGTTATTACAACGTATACTCTCCTTATGATTTGGAATATTTGGAATGCAAATATGAAGAGGAGAGATATTGGAGCAAAAGTAAAGACTTATGATATCATAGCTACTACTAATATTAATGTTAAAAATTACTTGGAATACTTACTCACAATATCCATATGTTAATAATCATCAGGTTTAGACTATCAAGAATTGTATAGACACGAACTATGATATTAATTTACATGTGATGTCTCTTTTGATCAATCGTACAACCCAACGGGTATTGGGATAGTTCAAATGCATAAGAAAATAGAGTAAGAGTTGAACATATAAAGACAACTATATGTGGCTTAATTTTTAGAAGGGAAAGTGCAAGTTGTCATCGAAGCAGTACCGATGTGTAAAGAGTTCTTAAGCAAAGAAAAAACAATCCTTCCGGATAACCATGAACTCATTCATGAAAGCCTTATATCATGTCTACACGTAGACAAGGATACAAATCTCTACTGAACCGAGACGAACTGAACCATGCTCGCCCCTAAAACGCGAGTATGAAATTGATACTAAATCAACCACTTAAAACACTCATGAAAGCCTTATATCATGTCTACACGTAGACGAGGATACAAATCTCTACTTCCTAGTCTATTGAAGATCAGAGTTCTCACGTAAAACAAAAGGAACACTAGACATGAAAATTAACACTAATATACATAGCTTTTATACTTCTTGATGAGTAGATATAACTATGTGGCTTACAAGTCAAAGATGGGAGAACGAAAACATTATATTGAAATGCTCCAGGTCTCTTTTTGATTATCTATACTTGATAGCTTGAGTTTTGGCGTAGAAAATAGTCACTTTTTTGTTGATTTAAAATTTTATATTATAGAATGCAAGAACTACAACAGAATATCCACGTGTTACCTAAACATTGTTCAAATCTTTAATTATCGGAGGTCTGACATGTTTTTGTCATAGGTCAAAGTATGCAGTGACTACTTTAAAATGACTAGTTATTTTTTACTATTTAGCTTCGAGGGTCCGGTTCAGGCAGTAGCGGAGGTCCAGTTTTTCCTTAAGATTTTGGCATAATCTTCAGATGCTCTTACGCTATCCAGTTATATGGTGTTCAGGAGATCTGGTGTTTTGATCTTCTTCAATGTATTTTCTCAAACACATTCTGAGAGTCCGACCTTCTGGTATTTTGGAGGTTTAGACTTTTACTTAGTTAACTCTCAAATGCTCTTCGAGAGTCTGACCATTTGGTGTTTCAGAGGTCTAGACTTTCTCGTCTCTTCATATAAATTTATTAGGTGATATTAAGGGGTCCGATACTCTATTGTGTTTGAAGTTCGATGTTTGATTTTCTACAACCTCTGAGTTCTTTTTTTTGACTAAGTATCCCATGTAGTATATCATCTAATAAATGATACACTTTCTTGACACGAGTATGACAATCAATGCAATACATACACAATATAACACTAGTTTTGTAAGCATAACATCACTATAAATATGGCATTTAAACAACATCAACAATATACCCCGATATGACTCTTTGTGTACCGAAATAGATCACGCATATCAAAATGACTCACAAACAAAATTTGGAGCCAGATCAACAGCTATTTGATGTTAATGCTTAACTTGTGTGCAAAGAGTTATGTACATTATTCTAGTCCCATTTGTTATAGCCTACAATATATATTAGATTAGCATTAAACTATCTATCTTTTAGATCTAGTTTTATCTTTACTTTGGAAGAGGGAAACCCTAGAATCTCTCCCCTATTGTCACTTTTTATGCTAACTAGAGCCAAGTTTGCTTTCATAAGTGAACAAGGATTTAGTTAATTACTGTGTGGTAAATATTTATCACCTTTAATCTAGTTAATTTTATTAATTATGGGTTGTTGATCATGTTCTAGTGTTTTATATCTCGAGGTTGATATGTGACTCCCCTTAGCTTATTCTTGTGTTAGATTTTGTATTAGGGTGTCCTTAAGATAACTTGATGGGGAAGGGGGTTTACGAGTTTCCTCATTTATCATATCTTAGTTCACATGAAACTAGGTAATGTTGGTGTAATTTTCCATGTTTAAGTGACAACTATACATATCTTTTAACAACCTTCACATGGTAGTGTTCTTCATCACTAGCTATATCTAGATTGTAGTGTGATAGACCCAGTGATAGGATCTAGACGGGAGCTAGTTTCCCTTGGGATTTTAGTACCTTAAATAACATAGTTAATACATAATTTCCCCCTAGTCAATTGCAACACACATGTAATAATATGTCGTTCTAATCAAATTCCAAGCTACCCTTAATCTTTAGTTTATACTAGTCATAAAATACAAAGGGGTTGGAAAAATGGTCGACTTATTGATTTGGAAATGACTAACTACTTAAATATTTAAATTTGCAAAGGTTAAAAGAAGGGTATAAATGAAATATAACGAACAATGTATTAAGTTGACGTGTCTATTGAAAATATAAACTTATATCATAACACCAGTTCTTTTTAAATTTTTATATGTAATATATAAAATTTAATATATTATTTATATAATTACTTTTTACTAACCACCACCAAACAACTCCTCCCACTACCTCTAGTCAAATTATATTTTAAAAACCCAAAATTATCTTTTTTTTAAAGATCCGAGCTCGTGATATTGGGGTGTATTATTGATTTTTCAATTCTTTTTTATTATTATAACTTTGGGGAATGATTATGAAAAGCAAAAAATCGTAAAGTTTCAAGGGGAATGACAAATCAAAGGCACTAGAAACACAATGTACGTGTCAGAGACGCAAAACATGAAGCAACAACTTAGCAACATCATTTATAACAATCATTGTGAAGTACCACACCCGATAAAAGTATATGAAACATTGTTAGGAACAAGAATGATTGTGCGCGTAAATGCCCAAAAAAACACAATATAGGTATCACGGACGCAATGTACAAAGCAACAACTTAGCATTAAGTTGTTGTTTCGTGCATTACGTCCTTGTTAGCAACATCATTTATAACAATCGTTGTGAAGTTTCACACCCGAGAAAAGAATATGAAACATCGTTAGGAACGAGAATGATTGTGAGCTTAAATCCCCGAAAAAGAGAGTTGCGAGCACTTCCTACGGTGGTGATGAGTTGACAGGGTCAAGACGAGAGAGGAACATAGCGCATACATCAATCATTCTTCTTCGATTTTCAACCTGTTAGTCAAAAAACATCATCATGGAGGCAATGTGGTTCGTCGTGTTCGTCTTCTTCATTAACGTCTTTGTATTCATCTTCTTTGGTACCGATAAACCATTAAATGTGACAAAGATATTCGTGAGTGAGTGATATTAAAGAGATGGGTTGTGATTAATAATATCGAATGAAGTATTATTCAGGGTTAATTTTTCGTTTATATTATAGGTGTTGTGATTATTCACCCTAACGTATATTTATTGATTTACTTGCTACTAAATATATGGCTTTATAATAATTAAAATAAATTAAAATTTAAAAAAAAGTAAAAGGTAAATGAGTAAAAGATTCCAATATTTATAATATAATGAGTTAATTGCTCAAAAGATTTAAACAATGTTCTTTTAATTTTAATTTGAAGATTAGGCGGGCATCAGCTGTAAGATAGACAATTCGACCGATAATCCGACATATAAGGAGGATGGCGGAAGAGGATGGCAGAATCTCGTTTCGACACGTTCCGAGAAGAGAGAATCGTCAGGCGGACAGTCTTGCGAAAGAAGCTAGGTGCGGGGCCAGGTGTTCTTTGATGGATTGGATATTCACAGTATTATACGGGGAGTTTCGAAGATGGGGATAGGATAGGAAGATTTAGACCCACAGTTCCGTCCAAAAAGAAAAATTAATTCGAAGAATTTTAAAATTTAAAATTAATATTTTATATTTGTATTTTTAAAGGTTGTCTATGATTGAATTATGTGATGAGACTTATTATGCAACAAACTTTCTTTATACGAGTAATTCTTTTTTTCAATGGTTGAAACGATGAATGGCGCTATAAACCATTTAAAGGAAGGATTTGAAAAAGAGGAAGGAAGCGTCCCAAAAAAAAGAAAATAAGGAAGGAAAAGATGAATTGACGTGCCAACCTATCATTGGATATTAGAGCTTCACTAGGATCCTCACCAGGATCGCGATCCAAATTATTCAAACCACTCCCAAAATTTCAAATCCTCCCGCTCAAGTATTCAGCATTGACACCTTGACTCCTTAACCCCATTTCCTATTTATACACACCTCAAATCTTAATATTCACATCATCTACAAAGCAACGCATACAGTCTATACATACACATATCTACACAAATTTTTGAATCTCGAAATGGCTCGTACAAAGCAAACCGCTCGCAAATCAACCGGAGGCAAAGCTCCAAGGAAGCAACTTGCAACAAAGGCAGCTAGAAAGTCGGCACCGGCGACCGGAGGAGTGAAGAAGCCCCACAGATTCAGGCCAGGAACTGTTGCCTTGAGAGAAATCAGGAAGTACCAAAAGTCAACTGAACTTTTGATCAGGAAGCTTCCATTTCAGAGGCTGGTTCGTGAGATCGCACAAGATTTCAAGACTGATTTAAGGTTTCAAAGCTCCGCTGTCGCTGCTCTTCAAGAGGCGGCTGAATCTTACCTCGTTGGAGTGTTTGAGGATACCAATTTGTGTGCGATTCATGCTAAGAGAGTTACTATTATGCCCAAAGATATCCAGTTGGCTAGGAGAATTAGGGGTGAGAGGGCTTAGTTGTTTGTCTGTGTCTTTTATGTAAATTTTCTTTCATCCTAGGGTTTAAATCTTCCGTCCTTAGTTATCTGTAATGCCTTCTTCACCAGTTTAATGGAAATTCTAGTTTTATCTCATATAAGTTATTTCGATTTTGACTTTTTTTACTAAGCTCATGCCTTCAAATGAATCCCTAGTACAATCATTAATACTCAGCTTAAGAACATTTTCCTAGTCTATACAATCTCGAGCAACTGAATCACTATACAATCTTAGTAGAATAAAAGAAACAATCTATAGTACAGAATCAATCTGAAGTGCATCAAGCCCACCCTTGTCAATAATATTAACAAAATTTACACTATCTTCTAAAATACAAACTTAGCCTATAACTATAATTTTCTGAACACGACGTTCCTTAGGCTTTTGATGATGTAGTAGATTTTCTCCATTGTTGTATGGCAGAGCGTAATGTGTGGTTTGGGGTAAGCATATTGTTTAGAAGTCCAACCTTTGTCAATGGTGAAATATTGTGTCTTTCAAACCATGCCTTTATTGCCATACGCTCATATGTAAAACCATCAGCTGCTATCTGAGGATCTTCCATTATTTCCTGCATTATTAGGGGTCAAATTTCTATTTCCCAAAAGTAAAAGCTCGAAACTAACTTCTTACCTGTAGGATCGGGCAGTAAAAGTGAGAAGGTGGCTGAAGAGGGTTTTTCCCAACCATAACTCTGGCTTCTGCAAATTCAGCGAGTCTTTTAAGAACGGGAATAACTTCAGAATCAAGATCTGGCCTTTCTCTGCATCTCATTTTACAGCATTTAATGGCTATCTGAGCTAATTCCTCTGCTTCATGTAACGGCCAATCTTGAACTGACTTATCAAGTACATCTTTAAAGCACTTCTGATCAATAGCATTTTCGATCTTCATTATAAGTCCAATGGGGCTACGAGCTGCTAATAATTGAAGAATTATTATCCCAAACGCGTATAGATCAGATTTTGGACGGAGAGTCCCGGTTCTTTGATATTCCGGATCCATGTAATGTAAAGTCCCAGCAATAATCGAGTTTTTATACTCCGTGACATCATCAGGTACAACTTCAGATATGATCTTTGCTAATCCAACATCTCCGATTTTCGTTACGTAATTTCTGTCTAACAATATATTTCCTGGTTTAAGATCTCGATGAACAATAGGCTCGGGTTTTGAGTTATGTAAGTAAGTTAATCCACATGCAACTTCATAAACGATCCTGAATCGAACAAACCAAGGAAGATGAGGCTTTCCATTTCTTGGAAATATATGATCGTGTAAATTTCCATTTTCCATAAACTCGTAAACTAAGCAAGCATTCTCTGGGCAAGCTCCCACAAGTAAAACTATATGTGGATGGCGTAATTGACTCAGAACCTCAACCTGCAATAACAAAGTTAATTGCACTATAAGTCCCTATGTAATGAAAAAATTGCAAAATAGGTCCCTACAATACCTCTTTTAAAAATTCCTGTTTCTTGTCAGATGCTTCGGGGCGAAGAACTTTGACAGCTACAAGGGTATGATCAAGGCTACATCTGTAAATTTTACCGTAAGCTCCTTCACCAACAATCTTATTTTCGGAGAAAAAATCAGTTGCTAATTCAATTTCATGTTTAGTGTATTTTCTATATCTTGCGTCAGTTAAAATTAATTCATCAACGATTTTTTGCTTCTCTAGTGACTCTCTTAAGGAATTTAATTCAGCTATTTGTCTCTCGTAAGCCTCTTTAGCAAGCAATTTTTTTGCTATTTCAGCTTCCTTCTCAGCTTCTATATGTTTCATTTTCTCTTCAGCGGCTAGTTTTCGTAAACTTTCTTCTCTTTTTTGTGCAGCATTAACTTTTTCTGCTTCCTCAAGACACTCAGAAGATAGCACATGGACCTGAAATATTCAGTAGCACAATTTAATTAGAATTTTATATGGAAATTTTTATAAATTAATTGATTTCTCACCTTGTTTTGGGCATGGACAAGGTCTTCACAAACTTGACTATACATGGAAATAGTTCTCTGTACTTCTTGGCGAAGCCATTCAGCTTCAGCCTGAGATTCTGACTGCATAAATTTAAATTTCTCTATGAACATAAATTGCACAATAGGTCCCTATATTATGCAAAAGTACATTATATAAAAGACTGAAATTGAAATCGAAGTTACCTCAGAGTATATTGGAGATAAAGTTTGTCTGTCATAATTGGAATTTTCTGGAGCAGCTTGTTGTAGAAACGCTTCAAAGTCTCGATGGGCAAGATTTGCAGTTGGAGAATTCTCGGGATGTTGAGACACATCGGAAAACGTAGAGGCAGTTGATTGTTGAGTAACCAATAACTGCTTAGAGCTACTCTCTGTAAAAAAATCAAAACCATAAAATCATTAAATTTAGCTAGAAAGTGGAAAAGAAAAAGAGAGAATGTTAAATGTTAATGTATACCTGCATATAATAAGGGGTTAAGTGAATTTGTGATGAGTTTGTGCGGAGACACCACGTATATATCGCATGATTCAGGACCATGTTTTAGAACAACAGATGCTACCTCAGTGCCCTTCACCTTTCTGAAATCAAGTCGTATTAAATCCAAAGCCATGATCAGATACTTAAAACATATGGTATTGTTTGTACCTTGTAAAAAATTTAGGAGAGCTAGATCCCATAACTAAGCTTCGAAGTCCGGTTTGATATATGTATTTTAAAAGTGGTAAAGCTGGATTGTCTCCTTCTAGGATCAAAGTTTCAATCTACCGATAGTTTAAGCATTGTTTGTTATATCAACATGGAAATGAAAATAAAAAGAACTCACCTCTCTTGTTTCTGATAGCATCTTGAATTTTATAAATATCTCTTCACATTTTGCTCTCATATCGTGCACATATAATTCCACAACTTTTTCATCTACCTCCTCAATAGGGATGCTTTCTCCAGCTGAAACAAAATGTTTTTCGGTCAATTCGATGCACAAAACTCGCACATATGGAACAAAAAAAGAGGAATGGGAGGTGTCATTACTCCATTAGTCCTTTACTTTTAGTGTTAATGATCATTTATCTTTAAAAAGTGACAGTATTTCATTAGATTTTCTAGAACATGAACCAAAGATTGAATGAATGAGATGCTTACAAGGGGTGGGAATGGAAGTAATGGTAGGCATAACATGAATCAAGACAAAACGATCAGCTTTCGTAATCAAATTCTGGAAAGCCCATCGAACGGCTCGTTGACTACCTCTTCCCTCTGCACTCTTTACAGCTACTGCCACCGTCACCACCTTTGCCGCTGCCTCCAGCTCACCACCGTTGACTGACATTTTTTCGAAGAAGAGAAAACTAAATTTTGTTATTTAGGGACACAAAAACGTGCTAGATATGCTTGCGATCCTTACAACTAGAGTGTCATTTGCAAAGTAATAACGATTGATTTTTTCATATATAATCAAATCTTTGGTAGACTTGGTAGCTGTCTAGAGAATTTGTAGTGGCGACTTGAGATAGTAGGTGGACCCCGTCAATATTTTTTCAATTGTTCAGATTGGAACTGATTAACTAACTTTGTGTTATTTACACGGGGTTTTTTGAATTCTCGCGGGTATGCGTGGCTGGATCACCGACCTGAATCATTACGCATGATTTATGAGAGATTTAATAGCAAAGGAAAAAAAAAGATGAAAATATAAACTTTGTTTCGAGTAAAGAGATTTTTTTTTTTTTTTTTTCAAAATGATTAAGTGCCCGTTTGGAAGTGCTTTTTTGGAGAAGCACTTTAAAGTGCTTTTAGCATTTTAAAAGTTTTTTTGACTTTGAAAAGCATTTTTTTGAGAAGCACCAAATAGGTGCTTCTTAAAAAAAGCACTTAAAATAATTTTAGATTTCAAAATTATTTTTAATAATTTTTTTAAATTTTGAATTTTATTCTAAAAACGCTTTTTTTCTCTAAAAAAAGCACTTCCAAACGGGCCCTAAGTGCCCGTTTGGAAGTGCTTTTTTGGAAAAGCACTTAAAAGTGCTTTTAGCATTTTAAAAGTTTTTCTGCTTTCAAAATAATTTTAGATTTCCAAATTATTTTTAATATTTTTTTAAAATTTTGAATTTTATTCTAAAAGCGTTTTTTTGCTCTAAAATAAGCACTTCCAAACGGGCTCTAAGTGTTGTATTCAAAAGTGGATTCGTCGGATTTCCGAGGAGAGCGAAAATTAGCAAAATTCAAGACGGTTGAAAAAAGTTTTTTTGAGTAATTTTAGGTTGGAGAGTAGGGGATGGCAACGGATCGGTTTTTTACAAAAAATCCAAAAATCATATCCTAACGGTTTTAACCATCGGTTGATTGGTGATCTAGGTAGTCGAAGAGTCGAAAAGAAACCCTCAAGGATTCGAAAAAAGACCAAAAAGTTACTTGGAATGTCAAGATCTCACTCAGAGCTCAATGAAGTATTGATTTACAAGCAACCAGGTAAATTCAAATTGATTCAACAGACGATCCAAGAGGTGTTAGAACCTGAATGATAAACTGTTGAAAATCTCTCAGAAAGACGCATACATGAAACAACTGAGAGAGATATAGAGTTCAAATGAAGAAGTTATGCTCATTTTTGTGGCCCGAAATATATCACTTTTAGCAAAACTGGAAATTCAAAGTGGGTAGAGGATTTTTTAGAAAGTTTGAACCATGGAGAAACCCACTTGAAATTGACCCACAAAAATTAGACGCATATATAAGACTTTTACTCTCATATATAGGTAAATCATATTTAACATTTTTTTCTTTCGATTTTTCCAAATATAGAAATCCCACATTTATTTTTGTCTTAAAATACATAACTCATATATTAAAAAAAATTGTTAACCAATTACCGAAGGAGATAGGGCAGAATACAAAATGGAACGAAGTTTGAAAGTAAGAAAAACACCCAATTAAAAGGTAAACTAGACGCTACATCACTCTTAACAACCCAATCAATTACACGATTTGATGATCTCCTGACCCCCCTCATATAAATCTAAGAGGTAACGTTGACTACCAATTTGATGTCCTCGAGGATCAGAGAAGATCTCCACTCTACTGTGTTGATGGGAGACTTGATGGCTTAAATCACACCTAAAGGATCATTTTCGACAGTGACGCAAACAAAAGACAATTGTAGGGCATACAAAATAACACTCCTGATATTCAAACATTGAGCAGTAAAACGGCGTAAGGGTTTGCGCGACTAGTTTGATCATAGACAACAACCCCCTTATGGTCTCTACCAATGAAATCTGTAACAACTCCATGAGAGCCAACATCTTCGTTTATGTTACTTTTTCATGGTGTCTTACAGAGTAAGCATCTAAGAAGAGGTTCTAGTTATAACCAAAGCATAAAGAGGATTAATAGGGGGAAGGGGGAGAGCATGCTGAACATGAGAAAAGAAATCATCTAGACTATTATCCAGATGAATGAAAATAGTAGGGCACATGAATATTTATTTTTCCATAACACATTAATTTTGTGTCAGCCAGATAGACCAGCAAGTAAAGCCTATCCTATGTATTATTTCCTTCTTTTTATGTCATTCTTTGATTAGATAGAGGAAAGGTCTATGAGCCACCGTACAAACCTTGACTCGTGAGTACAAGGCACACTGGTAGGGGATAACGCACATTTCCTTAGCGAAATGACATATTTTGCAAGTATAGGTTATCACACACTTCCTACGTAATCAATTATTTTTTTGCGATGGGAGAGCATTGAGGGAATCTTTTCAAATGAAAATCTTCAACTTAAGCGGTAATGGACCCTTCCATATCTTATCTTAACTTACTAGGTCAGAGATAGGTGGAATTCTTACTAAATTAGTTGGCAAAGCTAGGTGTTTTAGCGCTTGGGTAAGCCCAAACTTAGACGTACATATCCTTTTCCATGAATAAGGCCACATCAGTCAATAAGGTCAGTATAGGCAGCGGAAAGGAGTAGAAAGTACTAACATGTCACTTTCTTCATCAGTGAACCTGACAATTAATTGGAATTTCATGTTTTACTTTTTGGGTTAATAAGTTTATAAACTTTCATAGGGAGATTTTGCAGAGAAGAAGGGGTAGGTGAGTGTCCTTAGATCCAAGGACCATGCCAAGTTTATATTGTAGAGCCATTCCCTATATACCAAAAGGCGGAAGCTCAGAAGAAATCTTTTGCTTTTATATTGCTACGCCTAATCATGAGGCGTGGTTTCCCATAGGCACATTCCAAAATGAGTTTCTCTAAAAATAAATCCCTTTCAGGGTGCGAGATACCAGAGATTCCAAATCCACTAGGATTTTCCACGCTGGCTTAGCCACTAAGGCTAGGTTATAGGCGTGGAAGTCGTTTAGGCCAAGACCCCGTTCAGGCCTATGAGCAGAAAGGATTGTTTGGTTGCACCAATATATTCCATAACCCCTTACCTTGCTCCACCAAAAATTCACCACTAAAGAATTTAGTTTCTTAATGCTGGTTTTAGGTAGGTGTGGCTTAGGGTGTGATAAAATAAGATATAAATAAAGTGCAGATAAACACCCTAAACTGACACGGTTCTGCAAGTATACAGATCGTATATAAGTTTTAGTTAAATAATTAAGATTCGTTCCGCAGAGACTACGAAGGTTAGGGGAATCTTATGCAATTATCAAGTGCAAAAACTTAAAGCTAGACAACTAAACGCAAATAAAAGTAAAGACAAATAGATGTTTATTTTATTTTCTAATTAACTAAATTAAAACTAAGAATTTAAAAGACAGAAAATAAATACTAAAGAGAGTAATATGAGAATATAGCTTGAGTCACTAGCATGTAATCCCCACTAGTTTTGCCGTTCTAAACATGTAAGGGTGAATTATGTAGTATTTCAATAATCGGTTCCAATTCGCTATCGGTAGTTTAAAATAGGATTTACCTGTGTCAATAAGGCTTCCTAAGCAAACTTTTCCTGTAATTGGTAAATAGTCACAAGAACTAAACCATAGTGATTATCTAGTTAGGTTGATTTGTCAGATCTACAACGAATACTAGACGTTATGTGCTAAACATGTAATTAAACACCGTTGTCAATGGTGACCTAAATACTAGATGGTAATTCTATATGGTGGCCATCCACAAGAACACAGAATATAAATCCAAACACATAAACAGAGAATAAAAACTATAATTCAATTTAAAACATTAAGTTCCCAAATTAGATAGATGTCAATCAAAACTAAGGTTCATACATATATGCTAAAACTCAAGCTAAAGAAATTTAGTTCATGAAAGAAAAGAAAGAAATTACAAATTCAAAAGTAGAAGAAGACATTGTTGATGAACAGCTCCTTCCAGACTTCCCTCTTGTGTTGTAAGCTTCCTCTTGGTTTAAGGTTTCACCAAGGATGACTTAAGAGTGTTAAGAGGCTGTATTTATAGTGTATAGGTTGACCTAATTCGTTTTCTTGAGGGAGAGGTAAAGTAGTGGACTCCAAGCCCAACTCAAATTCGTATGGAAATAAAGATAAATTCTGCTGAACTGTTTTGAGCATATCTTCTTCGTTATTGGTCGGTTTTTGCTCCATAATATACCAAAAGAATCCTCAGAGAATTATCTACGTCCCTATTAAAGGGATTTACCAAAATCGGCTTCTTTCTGGAGTTATCACCACTTCTTTAGGCGTTGCTGCAGAATCTTAGATTTAGGCAGCTTTTCCTTTTCCATGTTTTTAGCCTTTGTTACCCTTATCTCCAATTTCCAATTAAATCTCTTTCCATATATTGTAGTCTTTGACTTGGATTCTAATTAATCTCCATAATTGTCTTTAAAGCTTCACACTAAATAAACAATTAAACCCAATATGCTCTAAAAATATTATATTACTAAATCAAGACTCAAAATAGGAAAGTGCACTAAATTAAGCTAAAATCAACCTATAAACTAATAAATAAGCCTAAAATGATGTCTCAGAAGTATATTTTATTATCACAAATGAGGAGACATCATAGGGTGTAATAAAAGCGACATGAAATAAGTCAGGAAAGCATTTGATGTTGCTACTATAAAAGTGAGTTCTCCACCCTTTGATAAGAGGGACCCTCTCCAACCTCGAAGGCTGGAATGTACCATTTCAGTGAGCCAAGCTAGACCTCCAACTCGAGATGACTTCCAGTAAGTTTGTATTTCAAGGCATTTCACATATCAGACACCTTAGTAATTTGTGAAGTTGTTTGTTATAGAGGCTCAAAGACGCCCATTAGTATTGGGGCTAAATAAGAGTAAATATTTATGCAAATTCAAAGATTGTTTAGACGCAAATTAATATTTGTATAATATATCCTTTAAGGTACAAGTTTTCGTCTATTATATTCAAATAAAACAGTAAATCGTCTACGAAAAGTAAGTGTGATAGGGGAGGACAAGAATGAGCGATGTGTTATCCTTTAAGGTTCACCAACGAGAATTGCTTATAAATGAGACATGTTAGAGCCTGGTTGGCCAAAGAGACATGTAAGGATATAGTGGGTTGCCCTGACGAATACCTCACGAGGTGTTAAATAGGGGTAACACTTCGCGGTTCATAGTAAGAATATAAGAGACTAAGGAGATGGACTGCATGACCCATCCCACCCACATTGAGTGAAATTCTAACTTGAAAGTACTTCTTGGATAAATTCACACTCTAACTTATTGGAATCCTTGTGTATATTTGCTTTAAGAATGCTAAAACATTTTTTTGTAGTAAGCTTAAAACGTAATGAATTATGAAGTACCTCATGTACTACAATGACATTATCATGGATTTCCCTATCCTAGATAAAGGTTGTTTGTATAAGGATACAATCTTACTCATCAAAGGTTTTAGGCAGATAACTATCACATTCGAGATAATATCATAAATAAAGTTAGCTAGGCTAATGGCTTGAAATTCACCCAGCGACGTACGATGATCAAATTTTGGTATAAGGATTATAAGAGTCTTATTCAAGAGTTTGAGGTCAAGTGGAACCTGAAAGAAAGTTTGGAAAAGTGCAAGAATATCAGGCGTTAAGAGGCACCTAAAACACTGGTAGAATTGACCACTAAAGCCATCGGGCTAGGAGACTGCTTAACCCCAAGCTCCAATTTGAGTCTTTAACATTTTCCATATATATAACTCAAGTCAGTGAAACATTATCGACATTAGATACCACGCTGGGAATGAAGTGAAGGAATGACTTAAATACACGTTGGCCTTCACATTTGTATATTCTAGAGGAAAAAAGAAGTGGGTAAACGTTCGAGGTCATCAAGGTCCTATACCCAATTTCTAAGATAGACCTTAAAGAAAAGGATTCGGTTAACGGCTCGTCGTATCTTCGTAAAGGCATAAAAATATTGTAATACAATGTCCTTCTTTCAACAACTTACATTTAGCCCTAATGGACAAATACTTTTCTTCAAGAAGCCATAGTTTATTAATGGCCGCTAGAGTTTTCTTATAAAGATTTGAGAAATTAGGGTCTACATGGTGCTCAAGAATTTTATCAAGTTCCTTAGACAACTCATCTATACGTATCTTATTGTTATGGTGGTGGTCCTTTGTGTGTTCTAGAAAAATGCAAATAAGGATAAGAGAACCACAACCGCAAGTGTACAGTTGTCCCAAGTAATATAAGTGATAATACAGATTCGTTCTCAGGGACGGAATGGTTGACTCTAATGCTTATCAGATAGTAGTTAATTGCACGTGAAAACAAGTAAATGATTTTTAGAATGGTTTTTTTGGTTTTCTAATGCTAAAACAATAAAGTAAAATACTAAATTAATTAACTAAACGCAAGGAAATAAAGTGTTTACGCAAGATGAGAAAGGCAGTACTTGAGAGACGCAAGGGTTTCACCTAATTATCATTCATTTCATATTATGTTTAAGGGACAAATTGGTAAACTTGTATTGGTCGGGATTCGAAATTCTCCTTACCCCCGTCAGGGTGGACTAAGGAGCTACTATCAAGTGCTACAAACCCCGTCAGGGTGATTATAGTCCACTCTCAAGTGATTAAGTCTATTATACCCATTTGGCCATATGTTTAATTAAGCTCGTCAGAGTCAAATAATTTCTAATCTACATTCATTAACTAGGTCCGTATCTAAACCGCCCGTCAAGCTGATCCAATCGCCACTAATTGGAACAGCCTAGATACTAAGTCCTAATATTGAGTCGCGAATTCAATAAAAGTAAATAAAAGCAAATTAAAGAAAAATACAATTTACCCAATTTGATTTCAATTATTAAAATCCCAAATCCAAACACATGAAATAAAATCAAATTGGGATTAACCCTTATGCGTTCTCAAGCACTTAATGACATTAGCTCATACTAATGCGAATAACTAAATTAAAAGAAATAAAAATACTCATATTGTTTTGCAGAAAGAAAAAAAAGAGAAACCTAATTTCAGAATTAGATTGGCTGCGATTTGGAGATATAGACAGTCTTCAGCTCTGTAGCTTTCTCTGCCTCCTTGCCTTGACTTCTCTCTGATGCTCAGACTTGTAAAAAGTGAATGGTATGAAAAATAGAAGTCAAAAGCCTTATTTATACTCTCAAATTCGGACTTGGACCTTAGGTTAATGTTTAAATGAAATAATAAAGGCCCAAGTCCATTATCTTAGCCCAAAATCCCGTAACTGCTGCACCACTTCCACTAAAACAGCTCTAGCCGGTTCATTTCAACTCGGATTGACCTCATTCAGTTCCGTAACTCAATGGGGCACAATTTCTCTTCAAAGTTCAGCGGCTAAATCTACTCTTAGGTGGCTCGAAATCAGCAATCCTTATCAGTTTTCCAGATTTGTAGCTTTAAATATCAATCTTTCGGGATTTGTCTTCATGCTTTGACTCCATATCACGATCTTTGACTTTATCCTCGGATTCCTCTCCTAGCTAGTATTCAAAACCTACAAACTTTTCACTAAAATACCCAATATTACGCGCAAAAGTTTAATAAATTAAAAATACTAGAAATTAAAGAGGAAAACCGGACTATTGAATATTTAGCCCAAACGTCTATCAAAATAGTCGAATAAACACAAAAAATGATGTCTCCCAAGTACATAAAATTAGAACATTTAGGGAGACATCATATGGCGATCAAAATTACTCCTCCAGACTAGACGTTTTCGACATGAGTTGAGTTTCCATTGGCATTTGTGGGATGGGCAATGGAAGGGATACGCGGATTAGGTACCAAGGGAATCCTTAATGATGGCAACACCTTCTTCCAAATTGCAACAGGCTGGTTCAAATTGGAACCACTTTTGACCTATCCTAGCATAAGGAAGATCGATGTGGAGTACTAACAAGAGAGATTAGAACCTATAGGAGTGGTATTGAGCACCTATGAGTCGAGAAGCTTTTTTCAATTGTGTATTACCCAACGCCCGATCTAGGCGTTCAAGGACTGGATCTTTACCATTACACTTGATGGAGTTCCATTGCAGAAAAAGATTTCGATTACCTTCCGTCTTCTTGAAAGGCTCCATGATTACATTGTAATCTCCTATAAAGTAATGAGGAGAGACACTCGATTGTTGTGATTCATATATGTAATTCCATAAGGACAGATCATTGTCGTCGTTGGGAAACACATATACGAAGGAAATCTCCCAAGCTCTCGAGGTGTTTGGGTTGATTATAATGTAGGATCAAGAGTGCACGATTGTCCTACCAATACCGATATATTATCCACATACAAAACTGCTAGACCTTCTGATCTTCCATCACGGTCAATAGAAACAAGTACTTCATATTTGATTGATTTGGCGATATGACAGATCTAAGCCTCTATCATTTTAATTTCCAACCGAAACGGAGCGCTCGTTATACTTACTTTTTTTTATTAGAGTCGGCTTGTGATGAGAGATGAGTTCTTGCAAGTGTTAGACTGTTACGGGATTACCCAATCCCTGAAAGTTCCACATTAAGCAACCCTGTAACAGTTTAAAGGGAAACCCCACAACTAAAAAAACAAAAAACAAAATCCCACAACTAAATTTCTAAAAGAATTATCTTTGGTCAAATTACTGTTTCTATTTATATAAAGAGTAATTATATACCACCCAAATATCACTCAAATACCACACAATGACGTGGCATAAATTGGTTGGTTACAAATTTTTAATTTATTTATTTTTTTGATCTAATTAAAGATTTATAACCAACCAATTCATTGTACGTTAGTGGGTGGTATTTGAATGATATGATTTTAGAGGGCTACTTTTATATAAATTTACTATGCATCTATTAATTCGTCCAAAATAAAAGAATCTATTTATTTTTTAATGCTTGAGGCAATATGGTTCACTGAATTTGGATAGAAATTTCCCTTTGTCTGATGCACATACATGCATATAACCTAGTCAAATATTATTTAATTGTTCGGACACGGAATATTCCGAATAAAATTCACTATTGAGACCCAACCAGGATATAGAATTATATATTAATATTTTATATGTCATAAGTTCATTATTTATATTGTGCTCTATTGCTCATGGTGGTTACTTGGTTACAAATTTGTTCATGTTGATTCTGTTTCTTGCTAACAGAACCGACAACTATACAAATATTATATAGAAAAATAAATTGGTCTCTGTAAAAAAAAAAATATCTCACTTATGTCTCTTTTGTTATAAATCAATACTATAACATATGAAAATATCTTACCACAGAGGGATATCTGAAGAATTTTAAATTATAAATCATTTTGTTGTAACTTGTGTTATTCTCTGTTTAATTATATATTTAGTTAAATTACTAAAGTTTTTTTATCTTATTGAAATGATATTTGTGATCGTCATAATATTTTGACAAAAAACAAATAATTGGCAAAAAAAGTATCGTCATAGTATGAATATGATAAGATTTTCTTTATAGTTCATTTTACAACATAAGTACACCACGTTAATCACTGATATAAATTGATAGAAACTAATGTTATATCTCACTTTTTTTTTTTTTTTTTATATAACTCCTTGTGATATTAAATTAAAAGAAAAAACAAAAAAAATTAGAAGTACTATGATAATCTACTAAGATATTAGCTAATTAAGTCCTACAACCTAATTGTCTATCCCCAAAAAGTCTAGCATTTGATTCTTCTTCGAACATATCCAACATTTTATGTGTTATGTCATCAATACTTTTAAGTTGATCAAATCATATCAGAATCTTTCATAATTATCGTTTGTAACCAATTCTATATTTGTAGCATATCTATTAAATCCCTTTATTATAACACTTTAATATGATAATTTTGTTTCACGCTTAAACAATTTCATTCCAGCAGACAAACCACTATTTCGCAGTATTAGTATTCTGCAGCATAACATTCATCCACAATCGATAGTAAGGTATGTACCAAATCATATCAGTTGTTTTTTGTTATTGCAGCTTGATTACATAATTTTTGTTATTGCAGCTTGATTACAAATATAACCCACCCCAGTCTATTTCCAGAAGACGTACAACCCATCATTTTGAACAGATAACCCATCCCAATCTATTTCTCAGAAGACGTACAACCCATTATTTTGAACAGACAACCCGACATATTTACACTACTACACCATCACTAAATACACAAATATAAACCAATACAGAACAGTAGATATCATACATCTGGACAATATTTTCCAAATCAAATCCCAAAATTATGAAATAATTCAAAGTTTAAACGAAAGCGATGGAAATTAAATCAAACAAAATTATCTTTTTCAGCTTCAATCGTATCTTGAAAATTTGCATCGGTTTTTTTTCTAGGTATTCTTCTTCTTCTCCAAACCTTAGATTGCCCATCGTCAACAATGGTTTTACCTTTCTTCTTCGCCTTCACAACAGCTTGTTCATCAATATCCATTTTTTTCTTCTTGTTGGTATTAGTCGGAACCGTACCTACGAAGTCATCGTCACTTACGTGCTGAGATATTATTTTCTTTTTCTGAACGGTATTTTTTCCTCCATTATCGACGGGTTGCTTCTTCTGTGTTGTCTTCACACCATCCATATATTCATGTTCCTGATTGGTCCACACTTTATTTTTGCTTTTTGTCATTACCTCTACAGATTGTAGTTGATTCTGGCGTAGGGTTTGCCGATTGTTTAGTGGAAAGAAGATGACGGGTTGCTGATTGGAATTTTGATTTTGGTTTTGGCGCTTCAAATTCCTTTATTCTAAAATTTGACTGATTGCATGGATCAGGGGAATTAGTTTTGGTAACTAAACAGTAATTAATTGGTTCATAAAGGCAAGACTGTCTTTTACGAGAAGTTGTACCTGATAGGTAATCAGCTATGAGTTATGGACCCTCTAAGTCAATAACCTTAATCTTTATCTTCAACTTTTATTTATTTTTTACCTATTCTAACTTAAAAGGTCTTGAAATTTATAGTCCATATCTAAAAAAATCAACAAGACTAATATGTTCTTGAGAAAAATATCTCTTTAATATTAAATAATTTAAATTTTGATAAATAGATACTCAATTTTTCAAAATAGGATAACCAAATACTCAACATTTTTATTTTTGTTTTCTGTTCGTATCTGCCGTTAAATACACGTTAAATGCTAATGTGATATTAATTATAAAATTTTAATTATAAAATATTTGTTTTACCCTTACGGCCCTACCGGCTACCACGTCATCACTTAACAACCGATTTAATGTTAGGTACTAAAACGCGAAACACCACATATCTACGTTATCTTTTTCACCTAACTAAAATATCTTCAAATATTTTTTAAACTTATATATATAGTTGAAGATATTGATTATTACTCTCCTTACTTAGTCAAATTGATAAATTTCATAAGTTCCTGCAATTTATTAGAATTTAAACGGTTTGGTGTTACACCAATAAAAAAAACGAATTGGTTTGTGTTAGGAGTTTATACTCATTATTATAGTAATCAATTTATAAGCTTAGAGTCCACACTGATCATGATTTACTCTAGTATTGACTAGTATTAGACATGCCATGCTTAATCTTATATTCATCAGTGTTAAGTAGTATATGCTTAATATCAACATTGTCAGTGTGGACACTGAGCATGTTCAGGTCAGAGATAGCATGCACATAGTTGTACTTAATGTCACATTCTTGCACATTCCTAATTATAATTGTGTACTGAGTACGACAAATCAGAGAAACGGTACCACGACATAGGATCTTACACTGTCAACGGAAATTAATTTTATTTGTGATGTTTTTTTTAAACAACCATTTAAGACGACAGAGATTGGAATCGTATAAATTCATAAATGATCAGGTATTAGATTGAACACATGGAGCAGAGCTACTGCAACTAAGTTATCAAAGGGGAAGCACTCGCTGGATGGAGGGTACACAACCAATGCTAAGGAAAAAACCAAGAATGGCGGACACTTTTGGTCCGAATGATTTCAAGTATACAGACATGCTGGCAAAGCAAGTTAGACAAACGGCCATCAATGCGGACGGCTCAACAAGGTTACAAAACTAGGAATAAGATAATCAGATAGTCGGGATGTACAGTTTTGTTTTTCGTCCAAAAATAAATAAAAATAATCTTATATGGAAGTTTAGTCTTACCAGCCATGGTAGTAAGACAATAAACGACCAGAAGGCCTAGTTTTATGCAAATCATCGACTCTGATCTACATACAAAAGAGAATTCAATGTGGATAATTTACAAAACATAAAAAGAAGCCGGCATTTAGCTATCAAACATATATCATTATTGTCCCTCTCTTGGAGGGTACTATCATTCATTTCTTGATCAATAATCGCAGCTTCAGACACTAAAAACAATCATAAGGTAACAAAATAAGATATTGAATTTATTCTATGCTCAATAATATTATTAAAGATTTTATAGCGGCATTACAAATATCAGATTCTTCAGATGCAACAGCTTCAGCGGCTTGAATTAGAGTCTCAACAGAGAACTATAATCATACTCCATTGGTACAGTTTCGGCTCTCTTGGAAGTTTTTTTGGTTTCTTTTGGTTCTCTATATTCACACAAATTTGTACTACCAATGCCATCAGTTTCATCATGAACCCAGGTTACAGAGAGAGTTAATTTCTTTGAATTTGAAGAGTATAAAGACGATTTTAGCATGGTTTCATTTGATTCAGACACTTTTCACCATGACTTTTTTAAATATATAATATTAATTGGAGAGCAAATGTACATCTCTCCTTAAGCCGAGACTGATCAACATCACTTGCATCACCATCTGAATCATTGTCAGATGAGTCAATCCAATGTCAGACATTGTAAATAGGACCAATATAAACTCCTTCCCATAAGGGCAGAAAAAACTTATGGCCATAGTTTCTTAAGGTATCATATAGAACTCAAACTCAAAGAGAAGATGGCTACCTGGCTGACGGTTGATGGGTCAGATTCCAAAGAAGCAATTTTTCTCCGCCCAAATGACTTAATGAAAATTATAATGAGAGATAAGAAACAAGGAAATTAAGTTTGTTGCGCAGAATTGTTCATATAAGATACGACAAAAATTAACTCAATTTCATTAAGTGATATACATTGATGAAAAGGGTAACACAGATAACTTCAAGTTGGAACTCTTGATATATAGATATAGTTCATAGGCTAGTTTGGTAGTTAAGCAAAACAAGAGGGGTGACTTTGTAATTATTAATAGTTAGTTAGTTAGCTTGTAACAACTATTTAAACTAAGGCTTAAGCTCATTTCAGCTTAACCAAATCTAATGAAATAAACACGTTTACTCTCTCCACTAATCTCTCTACACTTTGGTTCATCTTCTTCCTCTTCTTCTTCTTCCATTTCTCTTCAATGGAGGCTTGACAGATTAAACCTCAAGCTTCTCGAGTTTTATCATGGTATCAGAGCAAACTTTAATTCCGCAAACCTAGACATCATTTCTTGCTTTAGATCAAGAAATCAAGACCTTCAAAAACCTCTTCAATGGCAGCTAACTCTGTAACGGAGAATTTTTCATCGCCATTCTACATTCATCCAAGTGAGAACACAGGAGCTTCATTAGTTTCAGAAGTTCTTAACAATGACAATTTCTTGTCATGGAGTCGCGCAATTGAGATTGCACTATCAGTTAAAAATAAACTTGGCTTCATTAATGGAGAAATCGTCCAACCTCCTCTTACAGATTTAATACTCTTCTCAGCTTGGAATAGAGCTAATAACCTTGTTCTATCTTGGTTGCTTAATTCGATTTCTAAAGAAATCAGAGGAAGCTTGTTGTATGTAAACTCAGCTCATGATCTCTATAATGAGTTAAAAACACGTTTTGGTAAAAGTGATGGTACAAGAGTCTTTATTCTTGAGAAATCCCTCAGCTCGATTTCTCAAGATTCAAGCACAATTTCAGAATATTTCGCCAAGATCAAAACGCTTTGGGATGAATACATCCATTTTAGACCTATGCCTATATGTTCCTGTGGAAATATGAACCAATGCAGCTGTAAAATTCTTGATTCATTAATTGAGCGACAAAACAATGACTTCGTGATCAAGTTTCTAATAGGTTTGAATGAGTCTTTTGCTGCAGTAAGAAGTCAAATCCTGTTGATGACTCCTTTACCTCAGATAAATTCCGTTTTTGCAATGCTCATACAAGAAGAAAGTCAAAGAATGTTATCAAATTCGTGTTTTACTGCACCAACTCACGCCTTTTACTCAAAGAACACTCAAAATCCTCACCAAAAATCAAATAATTTTGCAGAAAAGAAACGAGTCATATGCACACACTGTGGATATTATGGCCACACAGTTGAAAAATGTTATCAAATACATGGTTATCCAATTGGATGGGGAGGACCTAAAGGTAAAAGGACTGTTCAAAACTCACAACATTCTGCACATCTTGTTGATACTCAAGAGGAATTCAAGAATGAACAAGAACTCAAGCCTCTCAATAGCTATGAGTTTACACCAGAAGAGATAAGTAAGCTCATGGCTCTTGCACACACAGACAAGTTGAACAACTCAGCTGTACATCAAGTCACAGGAGCAATCAATGAAGGTAATTCTTGCACCTCCACTTGGATTTTAGACACAGGAGCAACTGATCATTTGATATACTCAGCTGCTATGTACATAAACAAGCCACAAAATGTTAATATTCCAGTTACATTACCAAATGGAGAGAAAATATTTGCTATACATAAAGGAAGTATTAGCATAAACGACCACATTACATTAGAAAATGTGTTATGTGTTCCCAATTTCAAGTGCAATCTACTTTCAATATCAAAATTGACACAAGATTCAGCTATTACAGTTGCCTTTTTTTCTTCTTATTGCACTATACAGGATCAACTATGCAAGAGGACGATTGGGATTGCTTATGAAAGAAATGGACTCTACTATCTAAAGTCTTCACCAACACTTCATAAAGTCTTAGCTGCTTCAACAAGAAAAGATGATATATGGCATTCAAGATTAGGACATCCATCAAGAGCAAAATTACTTGCACTCAAAAGGATTGATTCTTCTATTACTTTTTTACAAGACAATGTATGTGAACCGTGTCACTTTGCTAAACAAAGAAAACTTTCTTTTCCTCTTTCTACATCTAGCTCAAAGTCTTGTTTTGATTTAATCCATTGTGATATATGGGGTCCCTTCAAACAAGTCTCTCACACAGGTCATAGATACTTTCTAACAATAGTAGATGATTTCTCAAGAGCAACTTGGATTTATCTGATGAGTGTTAAGTCAGAAGTTCAAATACATTTAAACAATTTTTACCAAATGATATTAACTCAGTTTGGTTTAAAAATTAAGGTGTTAAGATCAGACAATGGACCTGAGTTTAATCTTCAAACGTTCTACACACACAATGGGATAATTCATCAACTAAGTTGTGTTGAAACTCCACAACAGAATGGCTTAGTGGAAAGAAAACATCAACATCTCTTAACTACTGCAAGGGCTATTATGTTTCAAGCAAATCTCCCTTTACAATTCTGGTCTGAATCAATACTCACAGCTGCCTACATAATCAATAGGTTGCCTACTCCTCTATTAGATAATCTTACTCCCTACCAAAAGATATATAACAAACCACCTACTTTACATCATTTAAGAGTGTTTGGATCTCTTTGTTATGCCTCAACACTTCAACAAAACAGGTCAAAATTTGATACAAGGGCTACAAAATGCGTGTTCTTAGGATATCCACCATCTACTAAAGGATACAAACTACTAGACATCTCAAACAACAAAATAATAATCTCAAGAAATGTGGTTTTTCATGAAACCATTTTTCCCTTCTCAGAAATTGAACCTATTGAAAACCTTCACACATTTCTTTTCCCTCCTTCTGACTCATACATAGAACCTCTAAACACCAACATTATCACTGATCAAAATAATACACAAAACCTAACTAGTCAGCCTACAATATCTCAACAAAATCGACCTACTAGAAATAGACAACCGCCTTCTTATTTGAAGGATTATATATACCATTCAACCTCCCATTGTAACTCAAAACCTCAACCACTTTATCCTATACAAGATTACATTAGTACATCAAGACTTACAACAAAATATACCAACTACATTGAGAACATATCTTCTCAAATAGAACCAAAAACTTATAAAGAAGCTTCAACCTCAGATGAGTGGATTTCTGCAATTCAAAGAGAACTCAAAGCTCTCCAAGACAACAATACCTGGACAATTGTTCCTCAAACACCTTCAATGAAACCTATTGGATCTAAATGGGTTTTTAAACTAAAATACAAAGCTGATGGTTCACTAGAAAGGCACAAAGCAAGGTTAGTTGCTAAAGGTTATAACCAACAAGAAGGACTTGATTTCTTTGATACATTCTCTCCTGTAGCAAAGCTTGTCTCAATAAGAATAATACTTGCTCTAGCTTCAATCAACAACTGGTTCTTACATCAACTGGATGTAAACAATGCTTTCTTACATGGTGAGTTAGATGAAGAAGTTTATATGTCTATACCACAAGGCCTCCAAGCTCAGAAAGGAACAGTTTGTAAGTTGAATAAAAGCTTATATGGTTTAAAACAAGCTTCACGACAATGGTTCGCAAAATTATCAACTTCCTTAATAGCTTATGGTTTTGAACATTCTTCAAGTGATTACAGTCTCTTTATTAAAAAGTCAGCTTCTACGTTCATTGCACTCTTAGTATATGTTGATGATATTATACTAGCGAGTAATAGTATGGAAGAAATACAGAACTTAAAGAAGCATCTACATTCTGAGTTCACAATCAAAGACCTAGGTGAACTAAAATTCTTCTTAGGTATAGAAGTAGCTCGAAAATCAACTGGAATCACATTATGTCAAAGAAAGTTTGCACTCGACATCTTAAATGAGTGTGGAGTTATGGCTGCCAAACCAACTAATTTTCCAATGGAAACAACATCAAAGTTAAGACAAGAAGATGATCAAGAGTTTGAAGACCCATCCTCTTATAGAAGGTTGATTGGCCGATTATTGTATTTAACCATAACAAGACCTGATTTATCCTACTCCGTAAACTCACTAAGTCAATTTTTAGCAAAACCATGTAACAGCCATTGGAAAGCTGCTCAAAGAGTCTTACGGTACATAAAGAAAACACCAGGACAAGGACTTTTCTTCTCATCAGCTTCTGAACTCAAAATCAAAGCCTATAGTGATAGCGATTGGGCTGGATGTCTTGACACAAGAAGAAGCATCACAGGATTTTGTATTTTCCTTGGAGAATCACTAGTTTCTTGGAAAAGCAAGAAACAAACTACTATAAGCCGTTCTTCAGCAGAAGCAGAATATAGAGCACTCGCTGCTTTAACGTGTGAAATTCAATGGTTGATTTATGCATTAAAAGACTACGGAATCAATGACTGCACCCCAGCACTCGTATATTCGGACAGCAAATCAGCTATTGCGATGTCCACAAATCCGGTACATCATGAAAGAACAAAACATGTTGACATTGACTGTAAAATAACGCGCGAGAAAATTCAGGCTGGCTTGATCAAATTATTTCACATTCCCTCAAATTTACAACTTGCGGATATGTTTACAAAACCTCTTGGATCAGTTGAGTTTCACAAAAATTTATCCAAGCTTAACATATCAAATATACATGTTGCGCTTGAGGGGGCCTCTTGATATATAGATATAGTTCATAGGCTAGTTTGGTAGTTAAGCAAAACAAGAGGGGTGACTTTGTAATTATTAATAGTTAGTTAGTTAGCTTGTAACAACTATTTAAACTAAGGCTTAAGCTCATTTCAGCTTAACCAAATCTAATGAAATAAACACGTTTACTCTCTCCACTAATCTCTCTACACTTTGGTTCATCTTCTTCCTCTTCTTCTTCTTCCATTTCTCTTCAATGGAGGCTTGACAGATTAAACCTCAAGCTTCTCGAGTTTTATCAGGAACAGTTAAACCCTAGGGAAATTTACATATAAGACACGGCAAAAACTAAGCCCTCTCACCCCTAATTCTCCTGGCCAACTGGATATCTTTGGGCATAATAGTAACTCTCTTGGCATGAATCGCGCACAAATTAGTATCCTCAAATACTCCAACAAGGTAAGATTCAGCCGCCTCTTGAAGAGCAGCAACGGCGGAGCTTTGAAACCTCAAATCAGTCTTGAAATCTTGTGCAATCTCACGAACCAGCCTCTGAAATGGAAGCTTCCTGATCAAAAGTTCAGTTGACTTTTGGTACTTCCTGATTTCTCTCAAGGCAACAGTTCCTGGCCTGAATCTGTGGGGCTTCTTCACTCCTCCGGTCGCCGGTGCCGACTTTCTAGCTGCCTTTGTTGCTAGTTGCTTCCTTGGAGCTTTGCCTCCAGTTGATTTACGAGCGGTTTGCTTAGTACGAGCCATTTCGAAATTCAGAAATTGGTGAAGATATATGTATGTATAGACTGTATGGATTGCTTTGTAGATGATGAATAGATGAAGATTTGAGGTGTGTATAAATAGGGAATGGGTCAAGGGTGAATATAAGAGGCGGGAGGTTTTGAAATTTTTTGGGTGGTCTGCAGAATTTGGATTGCGATCCTGGTGACGATCCTAGTTTTATTGTCCAATGGTAAGTTGTCACGTTTCCTTCTCCTTTGGAGAAAATATATACTTTTTTTTCTGAGTTTTTTTTTGGGAAAATGACCCAAAAAATCAAAATAATATTATTTTCAGCCCAATAACATCAATGACAAAATTTCTGCCCAATAACATCATTAACTAAATTTTGTCCTTGATGGGAATCGTCCTTGACGGGAATCGTCCTTGACGGGAATCGTCCTTGATGAGAATCGTCCTTGACGGGAATCGTCCTTGATGGGAATCGTCCTTGACGGGAATCGTCCTTGACGGGTAAACATGTAATCTTATAATAGTAAGTTAATGGATGATTCTTTGGGGCAAGTATAATATTATTTTGATTTTTTGGGTCATTGACCCTTTTTTTTATTTCTAACATTTTGTAATAAAATAATTGCAGCATAAACGTGAACGGAAAAATATTTGCGATATTAACATCTAGGCGCTCCTCTGAGGAGCGCCTCATTCACTTAATCACTTAATCAGCCCATTAATCATTTAATCAGTCCAATAAGCCCATTAATCGCAAGAAGCGCCTTTATTTAAAAAAAAAAAAATTACTGGCCATCGATCTTTGGCCAATACTTAATTCAAAACAATATTTACCATGAATTTTTGCTGCAAAACAATTACACATATGCAATATAACACCAATTTGCTCATTCCAACAGGCTTAACAATAGCCAATATAAAAAATATAATAAATTATACTTAACTCAGAGAATTTTGAAAACTTGTAAAAGTGATGATATTTAGATTAAAATTAGATCAATTCTTTAGAGTTTGTGAAGTTTATGATTTTAAAATTAGGTGATGAGATTACCTTGTATTGCTGCCTAGATTTCTTCTATACATCAGTAGACCTATCTTTAATGATTGCGCCAGATTAGTTAATTTTTTTTAATAAAGGCGCTTCTTAGAGAAGCGCCTCATAATTAAATATGGGTTGATTGATTTATTGGGCTGTTTAGTTTCGGTGGGCTAATTAAGTGAGTGAGGCGCTCCTCAGAGGAGCGCCTATACGTTAGTCTCGCAAATATTTTTCCTTATAAGTTTATGATGCAATTATTTTATTACAAAATGTTAGAAATAAAAAAAACTCTTTTTTTCTTGGTCGGAAGAAAATATATACTCAAATCCTTGTTTTAAACTTTTTTTCTTTATTTTGGTGGAATGTTTTAAACTTGTGTACGTTCCATTAAATATTAATGTTGCATAAATTTCTTATGTTTTTCTTTCAAAAAATACTATTCCTTCCTCTAAAAAACATTGTCACTTTTTTTAAATAAGTCATGATATTTATATTTTTTTTCCTTTCGTATCACCCCTTATGTGGTATTAAATCATAGAAAGAGAAAAAAGAAATTAGAATAAAAAACACTCTGGTGTTTAAAACGTCCACGTAGGAGGTGATATAATGGTAAATCAAAAAAAAGGTGACAAATACCATTACTTTTCTTAAATACTATATTTATTAAAATACTTATTATAAAATATTTAAATTTTTTCATTAAAAACAATAATCTTAAACATTAAAATAAAAATAATAAAAAAATACTTTAATTTTATAAATATATAATTTTAGTGAAAACTATTTTTAAAAATAATTATAATTTTTATTGATAAAGTTTTTAGGGCAATTAAAATAATCATCCTAGAATGTGGTCTTGCCATTAAAAGTCCTATACTAAAATTTACTTTAAAAAAAACTAATTTAACCTTTGATTATTAAAAATAAATAAAAAACAGACATCCAAACAATAAAACAAAAACAAAAATTAAAAAACAAAGGCTATAAAAGAAAATACGGAATAAAAAACACATATTAACAAACACTTGTACACAGAAAACACACACACACTCAGAGAGAGAAGAAAGCGCACGAGAAATCACAACGACAAATCTGCAGAGAAATTGCGAGAATCAAACGAAATCAAAACAAAATAAGAATGAAATCACGAAGAATCATTAAAATTATCAACAAACAACGACAAAAAGGAAGTTTCGGTGGAAAAAAAAACAACAAAAATTATTTTTAAAAAAAAAAGCAAAAAAAGGTAATGAACTTATTTAGGATGAAATTTTGATTTTATTGAAAAATATACGGATACATTGTAACATTTGATAGTGAAATAACAAAGCATGTGTTAGTAAATAAATTAATGATCATGATGTGATGTTTATATGAGTTAGGGTTCAAAAATTAAAAAAAATAATAACATATAAACACATATTGTTGTAAATATATGATTGTTAAAGGAACTCTACTATAATAAAATAATTGTGGATGATTATATACAAACTATAGTGGGAAATTAGTGTAAAATGAATGACATATTGAGTTGATGATGATAAATAGATGATTTGACTGATTAACATGTTAATCATTGGTGTTTAGTGTGAAAAACAAACTTCAAGTTATAACAGTTGTGTAAATTTTGAATTAAACTGTGTTAAATTGTGCAAAATGAAGAACAAAGTTTATACACATTTTCTTCATTAAAATCAGTTTTACTGTGCATAAACTGTTGTTGATAATCATTAAGTGTATATTTTAGGATTATTGAATTGTGATTAATGTTTAAATTGAGTTGTAAACAAAAATAGAAATTAAATTGTTAAGATTTGATGCAATTTGTCCTAACTTCAGTAATTAGGCAATGAATCTTGTATAATTTGTAATGAATGCATAGGAAAAACTGATACATAAAGTATTAGTTGTATTAAACAGTTGTTATTTAGTGTGAATAATCCCACCAAACAACAAAAAACAAAGTAGTTGATTCAAAATGTTGAGGTTGTGCGTGAATTGGCACCAAACAAAGTCAAACTCATATTTACGTAATTTAATGATATTTGGTGGGAATTATCCCACCAAACAAATACAATTTCACAGGGATAAAAAAATGAACGATTTATGTTGTTGATATTTGGTGGAAATTGCCCCACCAAAAAAAAAACTGAACATACTTAGACATTACTTAGTTTAAGATGTTATTAAGTTTCATATGTTATGCATTTTGTGGTATTTAGTATCTAACATCTTATATAACTTTAATCACATGAAAATAGAAATAAGACACAGATCATCACTAGACAGTATATTTTAGATACTATCCTCAGACGACGTCAAACCGTAGCATATGAAAGCCTGCAATAAATTGCCCTTCGACCTGTTGATAAAGGGGATATACAAGATGGCACAAAATGGAAAGTTAAAGGGCATGGAGACTAACCACACGCAACAAAACTACTTATAGATGCTTATGGGAAGAAGAAGGGATTTGCTTTCGGAGAGAAGACAATCAAGCTTACATCGCAGGATGTAAGATTGATTATGGGAGTCGTGGGTGGAACCAGCCGTGATGTCTCCCTAATTGTGATGATTTAATATTAGTTGGAGACATCATTTAAGGTGTATTTATTAGAGTATAGGTCGGTTTTCTCATGATTTGGTACACTTTCCTATTTCGTGTCTTGATTTAATTATTTATTATTTTAAGAGCATATTGGGTTTAATTGTTTGTTAATTGTGAAGTTTTAAAGAAATATGGTAATTAATTAGATGCTAAGTTATTTCTAAGAGATAAGGGAAAGAGGATAAACATGGAAATTGGAGATAAAGGAAAGAAATATGAAAAAGGAAAAGATAAAGTTGTCAAATAAATCTTAATTCCAGCAGCTACGAACATAAAAGTGATAATAACTCAAGATTGGATAGGAATTTGGAAGAATGATCTGAATCAAAGTCATAGAGCTTTCCGAGACGATCAGTTTCGACTATGGAACGCGTCAAACGGATAAGTATTGAAGGGGTTACGATCAAAACAAAACAACACCAGAATCTTACCTTTTCTATATTTTAGGGTTACGAATTTGAGTTGGGCTTGGAGTCCAAGTTACTTGTCTTCCACTCCAAGAAAACGTTTTGGGGTTTCCTATACCCTATAAATACACTCTTTAGTCAGAAGAAACACATCCTTGGCAAACCTTAAGCTAGGAATAAGCTTACAACACAAGAAGAGAAGTCTGGAAGGAGCTGAACACCATATCATGTCCTCTTCAACCTTCAAATCTGTAATTATTTCCTTTTCTTTCTTTAGTATGAACTATATAATTTTATCTTGAGATTTAGCATATATATATGAACCCTAGATCTTTCTATATAATTTGCAATACTATTGTATTTAATTTGAATTCATGTTTTATTCTCTGTTTATATGTTTTGATTTATGGTTTGTTTTCCTTGCGGTTGCAAATGCATAAGATTACCTTAATAATAGTTAGATGGTCGCCTGGAAGGGGTGTTTAACTATTGAAATATCACATAACGTCTAGTGTCCGGTATTGGTCCTGACAACACCGATCCTAACTAAATAGTCATTAGGGTATGTTTTAATCACCATATCACCAATTGAAGGAATTGTTTGCTTGGGGCCTTGGTAGCGCTTGATAACCCTATTTTAAACTGCCTCGTGGTTGTGATGTAGCCCCCTTGGTCGCTCTCAAGGTATAAGGAATGGGAATTTAGAATCCTGATCATTGTAATACTGCATGATCACCCTTACATGATAGAATAAACAAGACTAGTGGGGATTACTTACTAATTTCTCGAGTTAAACTATCATACTATCTTCTTTTATTTTATTCATTTTTTTGTTTTTAATTTATTAGTATAATTTTTTTCTGTTGCTAAAAAGGAAATAAAAATCTCTTTGTCTTTATTTTCTTGCGTATCATTTATTCTAGCTTTCATATCTGCACTAGATAAATTGCATAAGTTCTCTCTAACTTTCGTAGTCTCTGAGGAACAAATCTTTTGTATCATTAAAACTTGCATACGTCCTGTATACTTGCATAACCGTGCTCAGCTTAGGGTGTTTATTTTCACTTATTTTATTCATTATTTTATCACACCTTAGGCGACACCAAGCCGGTGGTTATAAAGACAAAAGAACAGGTTATTGGATTGGCGTGGTTTGATAGTTTTTTTGAAGATCTAGAAGGCCAACCTCCATCTAAGACGGTCAAAGAATTGATAGACGGAATTTTGATGAGAGAAGATACAACCGAAGAAGATATGGTCAACTTTTCGAGATTAATGTGCATGATAACTATGCACACGTGCTTCTTCCTGACCTCGGCAGAAAGATTAGATTGGTGGGTAGTAGGAATATCCGAAGATTTGGAAAATCTCCGGAATTATGAGTGGGCCTCGGAAATGGCAAGTCAACTATCAGGGTCAATTTCTAGCATGAGAAAAGCACACATGAATGGACCAACCTGTTTACTGATGGTAAGAGTTTTTGATTAATAAGTTAAAAAAAATATTATATTGACTTGAAAAATGTATAAACTTACTTTTTTGCAGCCATTCTTCTTCGAACATATAGATACGTGAAAGCCTTCCAAGAAGAAAGCATACCCAAGAATACTAAAATGGCTAGAGGTGCACAAAAGGGAATGCTTCAAAACAACATTAGAAAATGTTGCATTTTCTTCCATAAATGCACTTCCATTCACTTCAAGGGATGGTTTTTAGCTAAGAAAAATAGTATTCAAGTCACTCAATTTTTCGATTACCTGGTAAATTTTTATATAAGTTAAAAATGTTGCATTTTCTTCAAAGAATATGATTCCATTCTCTCCAAGGAGTAATTTCTAATTAGGGAATACAACATAAACCCACTTGTTTTGTCATCCATACGTCTATTTATTTAGATAATGAATATGGTTACATTCACTTTAGGTAATGTGAATCCATTCACTTCGAAGAATGAAACATAATAGTTTACAAAATAAATACAATGGTAAGCCATAATATTAGGAAAAAACTCTACTTACGATATTACTACTTTTGGAGTATTTTCATGACATGAAATGTGTAAAAGGTCTAAACATATATTTTTCAAAATACTTCTACCTATAACAATATCTACTTCCGATGAATAACTATGTAACCTTGAATTTTAGAAGTATAGCGACAATATCCAATTTTTTATTTGTATTCTCATGACATAATTAACCTCGTCTTTTTTTGGTTTGCTTAGATTTTTTTTTTTCACGATAAATATTGTTGTTATCACCTCCTTTTTCTTTTCTTATCCTTTGGTTTACCAACAATACTAGTAAAACAATCATATATACATATATGCTTAAAAATTATATATATACTTTATGAAAACGTACCTGCAAAGTATACTTTGCAACACTATCATGATTTCAACCTCAGGTGGAGTTATAATCACCACCACGTTGATTCCAATGCACATTAGATGACGTAGCATTTTCTTCAGGAATTGCAGTTTTATTCGTTATAATGATAATTTTAGCCAGAGAGTACAATATTTAATCGTATTTAACCTTACCATGAAATCAATTTTCAAATAGCTTTAAAAATGCAACAACCATGACAAGAATGTAATTCTATCACTACATGAAATGGTCTTGAGTCAGAGAATGTGATTTTATTCAATCAAAAAAATTTCAGCACAATGTTTTATTTTAAAACACATCTGAAAATTATTGCATTCGTTTAGGAAATGTAATTTTAATCACTTCAGGGATTAGTTATATGTAAATGGAACGTAAATTATGATTTTTATATCAACAATTCATTACTTTGTTTGCTTACGAGACAAAAAATTTCATAGTATTTTGTAAAACCTTTATTCATGATATCGCTACTTCAGGAGTATATGCGTGATATGATACAAAGAGACAAATATATGTTCCACACTGTAATATTACATTTTCCCGTTTGAAATCCTCAATGATTATAATAGTTCTTGAAATTGCACTAACACTTTCTTTTGTCCAATTTACGGACAAAGGATTAGATTGTCTGAATGTAAAGACGTTAAACATTTACAAGAGAGGTTACAAGTTCAAAATCTCTATCACGCAAACTTGGCACAAATTGTCCCAAAAGATGGTGCACTTCTTAAAATTATTTAATTTAACTTATCTCCCCTTAGTTTTATGTCCTTTTATGAATGAAAAATCATTGTGTTAATAGAATAAATTCTATAACATTCAAGGAATATTTATTTAATGATATGAAAAATATATCAACGAACTTACGGTTCATAATATTGTTTCAAGAATTATATAAATGAACAAAATTTTAGTTCCTGAAAATAATCTCCATCAATGTGTATATTGACAAATTCCGGGTTCGTAAACACTCGGAGTATATTTTCATTATTAAGTCTTTACAAAAATATTACATATTCCTTTTATTTGACACAATTCAGTTCTAAATATCCATGATATCCATATGTTATCATATAACACTTTTTTTTCCAAACACATAAATTTAAATTAAAACTTCAAGTCTTTGCAATTCTTTTAGTTACTGAGCCGTTAAAATATAATCTAACCTTCAATCCATTAAAAATCCATATAGATTTCGACTCTAAAATTTAATCCAGACTTGACCTTTTAAAAATTTGACCTAGGTTTAGAGCTTTTAAAATAATTGATATATGTTTTAAGTCATTAAATTTTGATTTTAGCTTCAAATATTTAGATAATACTCCATCTGTTTCACAATGTTTGCCCACTTACTAAAAATATAGTTTCAATATATTTGTCCACTTAAAATAACAAGACACTTTTTTGTTCTTTTATCCACTACTATCCCTATTAAAAAAATAAAATTTATGTTTCCAATATACATTTAAGATATCAAGACGCTTTATGAAAGGTACATTTGTAATAGGGAGTGTAATAATTGCATATGTTCTATACTTTGGGCATATAAACTGTGTTCTAGACTTCGGGTTTATAAAGTTTGGTATATGCTTTCGGCATACAAAATTCGATGTAGGTTTTGGACCAATAAAATTTGTCTTATACTTCCAGCATATTAAATATGATGCAGGTTTCAAGCCTATAAATTTTTTTACATGCTTTTGGCATATATATTTCGTATATATTTTGATGTAGGTTTCGAGCTTATATTCTCTTATGTTTCCTGCCTATAAATTTGTTATAAGGTTCATGCCTATAAATTTCCATATATTCTTCTGGCATATAAAATTCGTTTAGGTTTCGTGCCAACAAATTTTATTTTATTTCAGTAGAATACATACAAGATTATACTCAAAAAACTATTAGAATAAAATATATAAGTGTGTTAACAAAATTTAAAAATGAGAACTATATAAATCACACCAAAATACTTACCTCTTCCACTAAATTAAAAGAGCAAACTCGTGCTGATAACGTGTTATAAACTAAAGGAGAAGGAGATAAAGATATAAACAAAATTGTTTTCTTATATTCCAAAATCAACTAATCCTATTACAACAAAATAGTCTTATATATATAGAAAAAAGAATGACGTTTCACTTACCACATTAATATGCCATGAATAAAAAATAAAAACTTAAGCCTTTGGAAATCTACTATCGATAATATACTTTATTCAAAATAAATATATACTTTGAAATTCTATAATATCATATTAGTCACATGTAAAAGTTTCATAAGTTATGAGTTTTGTGACAAATTTAATTTTTATTTCAAATAAAAATGAAGTGTTACGTCAAATATCAATTTAAATATCTATAAATAACACTTTAAGTGAAACAAATTCATATGCTGAAACAAAGATAAGACACTATTCTTGAATTTTCATAAAATATCAAACTTTTAAATTTAAATTTTCTAAACTTGCCATTAGTTTTACTTTTTAAATTTTTTAATATCAACCAAACAATATTTCTTATATAATTTTATATTAATTTATAATATAATTTTTTTATTAAAAATAAATAATTCATTTTAAAATTTTATCCAAAAATTTCAAAAATTCATAATTTTTTTTTTGCTGGGCAAGTAGCAACTGTTTTATTACTCAAACATATCCAAGTACATGGGCCTAAAAAGCTATTACATCATTTAGACTTACTAATGGGCTATTAAATAAAAGCTAGTCTACTTTACAAACTAATGGGTCATATGGCCCATTTACATTTTCAGACTTAAGACATAGTAAGACAAAAGTGAATCTAACTAAGTCCAACCAAGTACAGCTAAGTACTCTGCCTTTTCACCTACACCATTTCGATACAGTCAACTCCACCGCTTTTCTCTCTCTTTCTCTCTGAAACCTTGCAAGGTTCTCTCGGAAAGCCAACGAGATATCATCGAACAACGTATCTTCCGATTTTCTCTTTGTTCTAAAATATTGCTCTATTAACTCAACAAATTACAAAATTATCTGATTTCGGAAGGAATGAATTCGTTTTTTATTATTTCAGCTAGTTAATTTGGGTACGTGTCGGGACACGAACCAACCATCTTGCTAAATAGCTTATGTTTGGCTACCTCGTCAGCTAAATTGTTCCTATTTAGACTAATCCATCTAAAAATAGGGTTACAAGTTTCAGAGATAAAGTAAATACTCTTAATAATATTACAAATCTGAGTAATAGAAATAAACCGCTTCATCTCCAAGGGATGCATTACTTGTAGGCAATCGCTCTCTCTAATTACTCTTGATCCTTCCAAATCTCGAGCAATGCATGATACATGCCTTTAGATGCCTAAAGCTTCCGCTTGAAGTGGAGATTCAGGTGCAACATCCCAAGCTTTGCAATCCTTAACATTACCTAAAAAATCCCTGGAAACACAATATATATTTATCATAGCAGCATCACAATTAATTTTGATTATATTTGGTGGTGGTGGAATCCATTTATCAGTATCACTTGTCTTATTGATCTCTAGATCATTACGCTCCTTAGGTGTATTGTTGGGACTTTTATTATCCTTCAGTTCTTTATTAACATCCTTAGGATAATTTATAGTTTTATACTCTTCCCATTCTTTTCTTACTTTCTCAATAGTATTCAAAGGGTCCAGTTTCATATATTTGAATTTATTTTCATTTCCGCTCTTCCATGTACGCCAGATAAGTGTGGATATCTGTTTAAAAATAAAGTTATCCTTATGTTTCAGTTTTTTTGCACTCTCTACTATACTTACCATCCAAGTGTCCATTTTAATGGAAGACTGGTTGCAAGTTAGTAGGTTAAAGGGGGAGGCAAACCAAACAGCTCTTGCCCAATCACATTCAAGAAGTAAATGTTCAGTATTTCCTTTTGTACACATTCTCATTAGTAGGTAATAGATCTTTTATGACTCTCCAAATAAAATTCCTTATTTTGGGGGCAACTTTAAGGCTCCAAACCAATCTCCATATTTCAGGGAGTATATTATGAGAGGTTCTTGCCATATTGTTACTCTTCCCACTTTCAATTTTATCTTTTTTTTCTTTTAGAAGTTGTTAACAATTTTTAACAGAGTAAGTTCCATTTTTATCCTTAGTCCAGTTAGGGATATCATTCCCTCCTGAATGGGGGATAAAAGTGGCTTTCCTTTCATTTGTAATAAATAGATCTTTCACTTTTCTTATTTATTCACTATTAGGTTTAATAACTTCATCCCTGTTATTAATCCACTTATTAGTATGTAAGTCAATAGTATATCCATTTCCTAAATTCTATTTAATATCATTACTCATAATGCCTCTTCCACTCAGAAGGCTCCTTCAACCCCAAGAGGGTGAGCTCCCTAATTGAGCTTTAAGAAATGAGCAAAATGGAAAATATTTACCTTTAAGTATATTATAAAGAAGAGAGTCAATATTATTAATTAAGTTCTAAGCTTGTTTACCAAGTAAACAAAGGTTCATGAGATGTAGGTCCCTAAAACTATGTTTACTTTTAGTAAGAGAATCCCAACTTCCCCAATCTATCTTCTTATTACCATTACTACCCCACCAAAAAAATTCAATTTGTGAGGCTATCAAATCACATACTCTTTTGGGAATAAGATATGATGACATAAAGTAGTTGGGGAGACTTTGGATACTATTTAATAAGTATCTCTTTACCAACTTCAGATAAAAATAGGTTTTTCCAATTTTCTATTTTTGTTAGTGTTCTTTCAACTAAGAGGTTTAGGTCTTTTACTTTGGATCTTCCCCATTCAGTTGGGAGAACCAAGTAATTTCCCAAGTTATTAGAAATTAGCATGTTAAGTCTTTGTGCCATAATAAATTGCGTATAAGTGGGGGTATGGGGGCTAAATTTAACCCCGTATTTATCAAGATTTAACTTCATACCTGTTGCATAGCTATATTTATTAATAACATCTTTAAAGCCCTCTACTTCTTGATAGTTCACTTTCTTAAAGAAAATACTATCATTTGCAATTAGTAAATGGGTGATACTAGGAGCTAGTTTAGCAATTTTTATTCCTTCCATAATATTTTTAACTTTTTTGTTTTTAATAAGTATGGATAGCATCTGTGTTACCATACAAAATAAGAAAGGGGACAAGGGGTCCCCTTAGCGCAAACCCCTTTGGGGGTTTTTCATTTTTGACTGGGTTTCCGTTGATTAAAACAGAGTATGAAACCGAGGTCACACATCTCATGATCTTACTAACCCAAGTGTCTTCAAAGCTCATTTATCCATCATATCTTTTAAGAAATCTCATTCTACATTTTCGTATGCATTTTGTTTATCCGCCTTTATTGTCATAAAATAGTTTTTAGTGATTCTTTTTCCTTTTATAACATGAGCCACCATAGTATTGTCTTGGATATGCATTCCTGGAATAAAATCCAATTGATTTTCATCTATCAGGTCATTTATTTCCGGTTGCGTTCTACTTACAAGAATTTTGGCTATTATTTTATAAGTAAAATTAGAGCAGCTTATGGGGCGATAGTGTTTAATATTTGTGGGTTTAATAATTTTTGGTATAAGGGATATGAAAGTATGGTTTAGGTCCTCAATACTTCCCTCATTACACCAAAAGTTGTTTATAAGTCTGAATACATCAAGCTTTATAATATCCCAGTACTTTGTATAAAATAACCCTGAATAACCATCAGGTCCAGGGGCTTTATTAGCCCCTAGTTCATTAATAGATTTAAATATTTCCTCTCCACTAGAGGTTTATTCATTATACTATTCATATTATCATTAACAATAGGTTTTATGAGGTTCAAAATACCTTCTTAATCTTTTTTTTTAACCGTTTTGAATATATCATCAAAATATTATTTAATATTATTATTGATTTCACTCAAGTTCTGAATCCAGCTACCATCCTCATTAGTAATTCTAGTAATTTTGTTTATTTTCCTCCTTTCTTTGGTTGATGCATGAAAGAATGAAGTATTTTTATCCCCTTTCATTAGCCAGCTGATTCTGGACCTTGAGGCCCATAAGTCTTATTCATTTTTACATACCTCTTCCAATTTTTTAATAATCTCATTGTATTCATCTCAATTACAAGTATTGTGGTCATTATATATAGTTTCCAGTTTATTCATATAAAAGTCTATCATTTTCCTATTTTTTTTTTAAAATTCTTGCTCCTGGCAATAAGTAATTTGCTATATTTCTTAAGTTTATAACTCATGGCATCTCTTAGTAGAACACATTATTTTTCTTAATATTCCACACATTTTTTAATAATTTCCAGCCATTCACCTTCCTCTGTCCATATATTCTCGAAGTAGAATCTCCTATCTTTATTGATATGGTTCTATTTCATATGTAAAACCTGAGGGGAGTCATCTTACCCAATAGCCAGGAGTAGAGCTACTAAAGTTGTCGGGAACGATTCTCCCCATTTTTTATTACAATAAGCCCTATCAATTAGGGATTGATCATTTCCCCATTACTTCTCTTGTTAGTCCATGAAAATTTACAACCTTTACTAATAATTTATTCAAGTTTTTGGTGTTTTAAAAACCATTAAATTAGGTCATCGTTTCTTTATAAGTAAAATCCTCTCATTTTCTTTTCAGAGATACTACAGATATTATTAAAATTCCCAATCAAATTCCAAGGTTCATTGTTTGAGGGGTAACACCTGCCAAATAAATCTAGGCATTTGTTTTTTAAACTAATCATTCGGTGCGCTATACACAAAAGTAGTGTAAAATTGCATTCCTTCATTCTTAATAACATAGTGAAAGTGATTTATAAATTTACTAAGTATTTTAATATCCGCGAAGTCTTTAACAAAAATAGCCAGTCCCCAAGTCAAACCTATAGGTTCTACTGTATCTGAGAGGGTCATACTAAGAATATTTTCTAGTTTTGTAACTGACTTATAGGTGTTTTTAGTTTCTGAAAATAAAGTACCCGAGTCTGTTATTTTGTAACAACAAAGAGGGTCTGGACTGTCAAGGTGTTGCCAATACCCTAACGATTCCAGTCTGTTTGTATCATTGATCGTCTTGGGGTTGAATAAGGCCAACCCCGCAAACCTATTGAGTAGTCATTGTATCTTTGATCTCCTCTTATTCCTTACTATCAACTTTCTCTTTCTCTTCATCATATTGTCCACTTTCTCTTCTTCATTCTCCATTTCTTTCACTTTTTCGTTGAAACTTGCATTCCTAGAGACCCAAAGAGGTTTTTGTCTCTTCAAGTTCACCTGTGCTTGATGCCGTTTCTTGTTCTTTCTAATTCTATTCTTGATAGACCGTCTTTCTCCCTCATTTATTTCGTATGATTCACCTTCATCTTCATAGTTTATAGTAAAGTTATAGTGTTTAGGTTTGGTTGAATCTTTTTGTTCAAAGAGATCAAGTTGTTGTTTGTTCTGGTGGGGGGTTAAGAATCCATCTTGGTAAGTAGATTCAAGGAGAGTTTTCCTGTTTTGGTAGATTGAGGCTGGGATGGGTGATGATGGGTTTTGGACGGGAGAGAAATTAGGGTTCGAAGTGTTTAGATTTGTCTGAAATGATTTAGGGGTGTTTAGGTTGGGTGGGTTATTGTTTTGGTTGATAATGACATTTGGGCTTTAATACCGGATTAGAATTAATAAGACTTCCAAATACCACTTAATTTCCACGTGGATGTGGTGTTTCGAATTGTTTGACCAAAGTCTCTTCCATCTTGGCAAGTTTTACTTCCCCTTCTTTATAACATTTGTTTCTTTCTTCTTTCTCTTTCATACCCGCTCCACTCACCGAATAAACCAAATTGTTTTCGTCCTTCCTTCTTGCCATAGCCTCCTCTTGTCCTTTTTAGCTATGTTTTCAAACGTAGTGCCAAATTTGAAAACTCCGTTAGTACTATTAACCCCGTCATCTCCTCCGTTACTGAGTTCACTTGCGACTCGAGTTTCATTCCTGTTCGACTCGGATTGAGTCTTGTTGTTCTTTTGATTCTTATTCTCCATAGCTTTTGTAAGTGTTTCCCTTCTTCATCAATTTTCTGAATCATATATGTTTGAGTTGGACCTCTAATGGATAGTTTGATCCAGCCTACTAATTTGGGGCTAACCTTAGGGTTTCTGCATTTAGATTCTTCATGCCCAAAGATATATGTCCAATGTTTTCGTATTTGAATTTAATCCGAGTTGGTTTGTCTTCTGACTCCCAGTAGTTAGTTACAGGTACAAGCGGTCATTTGAGGTCCCACTCAACCAGGTTATTATTTTTATTCCAAACAAAGAATTTGATTGTAATTCTCTTATACTATACTATATTCATTATCCTCTCAAATTCTTGTCCCTCCCCATCCCAACAAACTCTTAAGAATATTATCTAAAAAAATATACTTTCTATCATTTTCCTCTCATGGGAGAGAATAATGGCTTATTTGCATTCTATTTTTTACATGATACTGAGTTTTATGTTTCTCATATTCATCCTCCATAAGAGATTCATGCCTTATATTTTTATTTTCCTCCTCAACTAGAGACTCAACTAGAGAATACTGACTCTTTTATTTCCTGATCATCCAGTGAACTTATATATAAAAAAAAACCACCAAACATTAAGGATTAATTTTTCTACCCAACAATATTTTTTGTGTTCAATAGAATTCTTTATAGTAACACAGTGCGAGGACTCCAATCTCGCCTATCTGATTACATGTTACAACTGCTACTGTTACGAATTGCTAAGGATAATTTTTCCCCATCTTCATTATACTTAAAGCAGTAACTACTCTTACTCTTTCACATGTGATAACAATAACCATAGCCAATACCAAAGGCGTTCAATCTTTGGCTCCCACAAAAATACATGTTAGTTATATTCTTTTCTATAGGACAATTTATGGATAATTTAGTGATTATCTCTTCTTGCTGAAGAAAGTAGCTAAGTGATGTACATATTGTTCAGGTTCAGTCATGTATATATATATATATACAATGTATTCATTCACACAACTACAATTGCTGTCACACACCATCAACTGATCACATTCATGCCTCATCATCATCACCGGGTCTTATTTGTTTTGCATTTTTACTTATATATCATTATAACTAGGTATTTTAATATTTTCCATCATTATATAACCTCTTGTGTGTTGTACTTAAGATAAGAGAATCAACCAATGCCTTCCCTTTCTATGAGCTTAGAAGTGTCCCTTTTTCCAGGAAAAGTATCACAAAGTTGGAGCCAACTTATACAATCGAAATTTAATATCCCCATCAAGAAAGTAGAAACTACCTCTCAATAATGATAATGATAATTTTATTCATATATACAATAGTTGAACCAACTCATTAAAGATCTATAAACATGTCCACTTAATCAACCTGTGTAAATTCTAACGCATTGGTATCTGGATCTCGTGTAAAGATAGCTGGACGACCAGATCGACTAAGTGTATAAGGAATACCAGCTTTATCAAGAATTGTTTTGAGCTTTGAAACATCTTTAATTGCAATACAACTATGTCTATCACGCCCACCATGTTCTGGTCTCCCTGTAAATGGGTCTGGATTTGGAAGCTCCATTAAATGTATCATCTCTGACCCCACCCACAACCATGCTCCTCTGTACGGTAACTTATCATGTGGCCTCGCCTCGTTTATTTCAAGACCTATCTTTAATCAACCTTCATTATTACATTAATTAACAATTATTTAGTTAATAAGTTGTTTAAAGATACTAACCCAGAATTTTCTGGTAAAACTCTAGAGACCTTTCGAGGTTTTCGCATAATAACCCAACATGGTGAACACCAACAACTCCAAAATCTGGAACAAAAATCAAATTCAAACTCAATCTTAAAACTATTCTAGTACGAATAAATAGAAACTGGACAAGAATAATCACCGTTTTTGTCATCAACAGAGGAGTTGTTTGTAAGTATTTCGGCTTCTACAGATGCTTTAGCCTTTGTTTGTAAAGAATGCCCAAAATTTCCACCAAATCTTGAAATGGGTTTCAAGTTTTTACTGAGTGATTTCTGAGCAATTGAAGCTTTGTGAACTCCATAATCCAACTGAAGAAAAAGAAAGGCTACTTATCATTCTGTAAAAAAGATAACACACTCTACTTTGCTATTTAACAAAGAGTTTTGGGAACTAACTCAGTTTCATGCATAAAACCGAGAATCTAAACAATGAAACGTTATACTATTTTAGAAATGTAAATTGCATCATTGGCCGGTCCATCCAAAATAGCAACAAATATACCCGTGTTATGCAAAAAGGTTTAAGTATTGCTCCCTGTTGAGAGGCAGATTTATGCAGGTTTTGGGATACATGGGTATATTTGCTATTTATTGGAACATATGGTATATTTGACTAGTTTGCATAATAACATAGGGACCAATGGTGCAATATGCCCTTTCAGACCCTATCCGTTTGTAGCATCACTTTGTGAATAATTCCTTTTCATAATTCATTTATCTTTTTATCTTTTTTTCCAACCATTACAGATTACTCTTATTTTTTTCTTTTGCTTAGCAAGTAGATCCATTTTCATCCAACTTTTTAAAAACAATTAAGAAGTGATTACAAAGATTGGCTCGTTTAGTTCAGTGAATCCACTTTTTTTTTTCTGGAAAAAGATGTCAAGATATTGCAATTGAAATCTCTGCCATATATTAACACTATCAATAAATAAACAGATGCATAAATTCTTCAAGTAATTAAATACCAAATGGTTAATTATTTAACAGAAACCTACAAAATTCTGATAACTTGTCGGATATGAAGAAAAAACAATTTAAATATATATATATATATACTTCATAAAACATTCATATAAAAAAGGGCCCATAGATATTAAATCAAGTGAGACTCTATTGATAACAGATTGATGTATTGGCTAGAAAAAGAGAAAAAAGGAAGAATGATGTTTACCTTGTTATGAGGTAGAGAAAAAGCTGGGTTTAGTAGAGAAGCCATGGAAGAGCTATATAAAAAGTAAAGATTATGGCAAAGTTTATATGATTTTTTTTTTTTTACTCTTTTCTATGGTTTTTTGTTTGAATATTATTTTTTGAACAAAAAAGAACGAAAATTATATAAAGTTGGAGGTTGAAGATGTTTGGACAAAGAGGGCCACTAATTTGTTGGGTGTGGTACATCTAATGAATAAATAAAAGTGTTGGGGCGCATTTGTGTGATTATGTCAGATATTTCGATTGCTATTTTATAAATTTTTTTTCTTCAAAAGTCACTTAATATACATAAAATGTCATTACAAAGCTTATCCAATTTTGGAGGGAAAAAAATTTTCATCAACAAATAAAGATAGTCGATTTAACCAGTTGGGTTAGCTCAACTGCGTTGCTTCAGCACTTAAAGGGGAGGTCCATGGTTCGAATCCCTCCCCAACGGGTGTAAAGTGAGTAATACAAGACTGACTTGAACCCCTATCTGAACATGGGTAACCTAATTCTGATTTACCATGAGAATATATATGGGGTGACATGTATATCTCCATGGGATTAGCCGGGTGCGCGCAAGCTAACCCGGATCACCCATGTAACCAAAAAAAAAAAAAGATAGTAGATTTAGGATCGTATTTATCTTACCATCTAGATTGTGTTTGGCGACTCAGTCGGCTATCCTATTCCTATCTCTACTAGTTCAACTAATGTTAGGTGTACAAATTTCATCAACTAGATAAATACTATTAATAATGTTACAAATGCGGGATTTAAAACTTGCAATTCACTCTCTACAATCTCCTTGATGTCAACCAAGTCTCGAGCTAGTAGACAGGCTTTAAGAATGCCTAGAACTTTTGCTTCCGTTAAAGAATCCACTGCAACATCTCACGCCTTGCAATCAAGATTACCTAAGTGATCCCTGGACACACAAGCAATAAAGACATTTTTATTATTCATAGCAGTATCGCAATAAATTTTAACCATGCTATAAGGAGGTGGTATCCATTTCGTCTTTACTTTACTAACCTTACTAACACTAGTTTCCATTGTATTTATACCATCATTCAAAGGGACAAGATTGGGACTCAACTTATCCTTCAGTTTATCAGTTACATCCTTAGGTTAGTTTATATTTTTGTACTCATTCCATTCTTTAGAAGCCTTCTCAATAGTATATGTAGGGTCAAGTGCTTTATTTTTGAATTTTTTACTATATCTATCTTTCCACATTTGCCAAGAAAGTGTACAAATCTGTCAAGTATAAAGGCATCTTGGGGAATTTATTTTTTAATTTTATCCAAAGAACTTGTCATCCAAGTATCCACATTACTGGTGTACTGGCTGCAAGTGAAAAGGTTGAATGGTGAAGCAAACCAAACAACTCTTACCCAACTGCACTCAAGGAGTAGATGTTCAGTGTTTTCAACAGCCTTGTTACATATATCACATATAGTTGAATCAATCATTTTCATTTGTAACAATTCCAAATCAACTTCCATACTTCAGGATCAATAGTATGAGAGCATCTGGCCTTATTATCACTCTTCCCCAATCTGGGCGAAACTTTAGGTTTTCTGCAACTTGATTCTTCATGGACAAAAAGGCCACATCCGTAACCTACTTGGCCTAGGTTTTCATAGCAAAATTTAATCCATGAAGGTTTGTTTTCATTTTCCCAGAAATTGATACCTGGTACCAGCGGATTTGTTAAGGTCTAGTCCATCCTAGCTCGAGTGATTGAAGTTTCATCTACTTCATCAAATTCAGGTAACTCGATTGTCTAAACTTGACCAAGTAGCATAATAAATTTTTGAGACATTTAGTAGTAAGTAAATTTGCTGGAACTTTGTTAACCCCAATCACAATGTGTTGATTTACATCAAAATATTTTCCTTGAATCGTCTAAGGGCGTTGTTCCCAGACCTTAATCTTATTATCTTCAGAGACAAAGCGAATCAATAATGTGTTATAGCTAAGTTTTTCAACCTCTACTTGGTGTTTTAAAGCCCAAATTTTGTTAATGTGATTATTGATATACATAAACTTCACCTTGTCTTGAACCAGTAGTTTATCAACGACTTTCGATTCACATATAGCTCGATAAACTGAGTTTTTGTCTGAAGTTATTACTAATTCTTTGTTTTTAGCTATAGGATGGGAAGAAGTGTCAAACTTCATGTTCTCTAGTTTACAAGAAGAGAAAGGAAACACAAAATAAAGAGAAAAGAGAGAAAGGAGAAGATATGATGTTTGATTTTGTGTCTAGTGAAGCTTTGTTAGAGAAAAACACAGATTATATGTAGGGAATTCAACAAAATTATAAATAACTTCAATGAAAACAGGTAGAGGAAAGATGAGAGAGCTTCATATATATAAACTTTAACCGGTTGCATGCTAATGTAAACTCCCTCGTGTATTCATGATTATTTTTACACACAAACAAAAAAGTATCATTATTATCCATATAATTATTAGAATATTCTCCATAAATTATCTTAATCATTTATTAGAAATATAAATAATAATATTTAATCATAGATATAAATAACATATATAATTAAAAAATGTCTTGATTTTATAAGGTGACAGCTTTTTATAGACAAATATTTTTAGGAATAGTAACAATCTTTTGAAAACACATGGAGTTTATATAAGTTAAAATTATTTTTATATTTAAGAGCGATTTAAGTATTCTAAATATATATTTTAATTTGTAATAAAAATATAGTTTATTTTAAATATCCAAATTATTTTACAATTTATAAAATATTTAACGAAATTAGTGAAATAACCTAAAAATGACACCTTTGAGAACGTATGTCCAAAAAAGGACACTTGTTTTGGTCAATTAAAAATGATTTTTTTTTTTTAAGATATGGTCTAAAAATGATTATACCTGATAAATAATGGTCTATTTTTTTTTTTTTTTGTATTTGCTCTTTTATATTTGTACTAGAGTTTGTTGTCCAAACAAATTAGATTAGCCTTCTATTACATGATACATGGAGAATTTCCCATCAAAATACCTTTGCTTTAGTAGAATCAGGAAACATGGAGTACAAACAACAATCAAATGTCAAATATTTTTTATCTACATAAATAAAGGAGAATGTTTCCCTCAAATTGGATACAAAAGAGTTAAGAATGAGGTACTTAATTGACCGTAGTCCGTTAATACTAAACTAATAGATTTTTTCATTCCATTCATAGAGCGAGTAATGTGACTGGATCTCCACTCCCCTTTGGAGATATTTTAAAGCATATTTTAATGGCCCAAAACAACCTTTAGATAATCTATCTCTATGGAAGAGAATTAATGTTCGAATGATCAATATATTGGAAGTTTCGAGAAATTTCGAACCCCCTTTCACTAGATAGGTACACCATATTTTGGCACGCAGAACCAACAGGTATTATATATCTCACTAGCTCGAGCATAGTTAGATATGAGAGATCTTTTGTGGCCTTGCGTGTGGTTGAGAATTTGGAACATATTTTTGGAGATCTATTTAGGTTGATTCGTGTGGTTTGAGATATTTTGCTTCAAGGATTTCAACTTTTTGATTTTTATTTAGGCATGCTCAAGTAATAGTTCGTGAATACCACTGAGGAGGAACCTTCTGGTGGAATTTTGATGGTCAAGTAAGGCTCAAAATAGTGATAAAGGGATCTCATGCAAATGAGTTTATAAGAAAGATAAACATTGTGTGGAATTAGTTAATCAAAAAGAAAGATATCAATTACCTCAACCTTGAGATCCATCTACATTTAAATAGGCAATAACTTATTACCTCAAATGACACGTGCCCATGTAAGAGTAATTTTTATCCTCTCTTATACCTTGTGGTGTCAATATAAGCTGAAGCCTTTTTACTATAACGGTAACAGTGAACATGTGACGTACACATTAGAGCCCCACTCTTCGGTAGTTAGGCACAATCCACGTGCACACCACCTCCCGATCTTATTGACTAGGTCACATAATAATCATGCATATAAGCATCATATTTGTACGTTAGGAGTACTTCACATGTTCCAACTATATACTTCAATATCTCCTATACTCTTGATACTTCAAATACGTAGACAAACATGATCAAATTCACTACACGCGACATAGGTATCCACTATGTAACCGTGGTTCACTTTAATGGCCAAGACCTCCGGACAATGCATATTACGTGATATGACTGTCAGACGGTTATTTGACGGTTGTGAGAATATATAAGACTTATTACAAAATTGTTAAGATAACCAAATCATTTGTAATCTATTTGTTACACTACAACTTAGCTTCATTACAACTTATCTTACCAGATTTTGTCTTCGGGCTCCATCTTAAATACCTACTAACTTGCGACTCAGAGTGCCTTAGGGAGCCTTACTCTCGAGTAGTCCGAACACACTTGTTTGCTTTACATAGGTGATCATTGTAGTTCTTGGTATACACTGGAAGATCTTCATTTGAATAACGTGGTTACATATCTATACAACACATGTGTGAGTCAATCTCGTACCCTATTAGTTTGGCGTCGTTATGGCAACATAATAATTAGTTGAATTGTCTCACTAAGAGCTCACTATAAGAGAACGAAGAGAACCACCATTGTGCCACCATATGACACATATAACACTCTTTCTTTATTCGTACAAGATGTACTTGTACATAATTTGCAATCTGATCATTGAGATAGAGGGTTACAAAGATGTTACATACTTACACTTAACACCTACCCTACCTGATAATGGATCAAGCTCTCATCCAAATTAGAGAAAAACATGTATGTCATATCACTCATCTTAACGTGGATATAAACCTTGCAACATATCAAGAGATGCAGTTAGGAGGTAGGAACCACTATATTGATGAGTGTATGGGGGTTAAGGTAAATCTCATATTGTATGCTACACACAAGCATAAATGTGAATCCCCCTATATCAAACATCATTTTTCAGTTTTTTTCTATCGATGTTCTTTAAGACTAGTCTTGGGCTAAACCAGATCCAACATAGAATCTTTTAGAAATCCTGGTTTGAGGTCTTTATCATAAGACACTAGTAAATGTCATGCTTAACACACAAAAAAAAAAAACCACTAGAAGATGTTATGGTAACATGAAGATATTATATATTGGTGGACGTGAAACATTGTTGGGATTAACAATTCTATCACGATTCACAAATTTAATGTCGAGACAAATGCTTGAACAATTCAGCAAAATCATAGAATACTTTCCAACGAGAAGAATTTGATTATCAGAGAGGAGTTTGAGTAAATCCTCCAAGACAATCACATATGTAAGCTTAATAACTATATTTCGAACCTCGTGCTTTTGGACAATCAAAACAATAAATGGTGTAGGTGTATGAGTTCAAATTCTCAACAAATTATGCCCGAGGGAATGCTTTCGGATGCCTACGTTTGACCAATTGGTATATGCCACTGTTGGCTATGATTTCCTTTCCTTTATGGCAGATTTTAAGGGAAACCATAAAATCCTTATGGCTCCAGAAGATGATGAGACAATAGAATTTGTTATAGATCCAGGTTCGATGTCGCGTTATGTCTTTTTTCTTAAAGAGTGTTGGAGACACCTATCAAGGCATGGGTGATGATGTTTTCAAGGATCAACCAGGAAAAACATTGAAGTATATGTCGATGTCATGCTTGTTAAAAGTCATACCTTTGAGACCAACCTATCAGATTCAGCTAATACATGTTTGTCATGGGAAATATATGGATTTGTAGAAAATTAGAGAGATATGCTTCAGGTAATGATCTCAAGTATGTTACTATGTTTATGATTAAGAATCTAGGAGTTGAGATCAATGTTAAAAAAATCTGCTCAACCTCAGTATATCACCACCAAGATCTGTCAAATAAGTTCAATCCTTCACAGACAAAGTGGTAACTCTAAGTAAATTCATGTCAAAATTTACACAAAAGTGTGATTTATTTTTCAAAGTCTTGCAAAAATCAAATGACTTACAATGGATGAAGCAATGACAAACAAGCATTTGAGGCTCTTAAGATATACATGGCCTAATCAGAGCCGGTCCTGTCTAATTTGAGGCCCTGGGCAAGATTTTTACTTGGGCCTTCATATAGGAAAAAAAACTAAAATATAAAACAAATTAGGTCTTCATATTTTGCAGGTTGTAGACATAAAAAATTTCTTTGAAAAAAAGATTATTAAAAAAGTATCATTTTTAATGTTTTTTTCTCATATAATATATAAAACTATTACCCTAGGTATGATACTAGTTACTGCACAAATTGAAATTTGTATTACAATATATAAATTGTTAGTAATTTACAACATGCACGCTTACTGTGTATTCAAGAAAAAAAAGTCTACTGCAAATGAGAAAAAAAAGTTCACCATCGGCTCTGCACTACAATTACAAATTAAAATATTTCATATTTAAACAAAAAAAGGATACTTAAATTCATTATTGATTAACAAATTACAAAATTTATATATTTATTATATTTAATTATACAATCTCAACTAACTTAAAATGTATAATTTGAAAATTAAATTACCTGAACTCTGAGAAGATGAATGTAAATTTTTTGAAATATACCATGTTAATATATGGATATTTTTTTGATAAACTTAATGATAAAAGAAAATTGACAAAGCATTTTGAGAATTGGAAGGGTTTTATTCAGTTTTGTATTGAAATCTAATACACGCCGACTTAATTAATAAAGAATATTTGGTTAGAAATATTAGGCTATTATATGGGTCTAATTTTTCTTTTTAAATTTTTATAAAAGAACAGTAAAAATTTGGGCCCCTTAAAATTTTGGGCCCAGTGCAGTTGCCCCTTTTGCACTTGCCCAGGACCGGCTCTGATGGCCTTTCCACGAACTCTGTAGAATTCCAACCTAGATAACACATTTTTATCTATATCACTCGATAACACAAAAAATAGTTTCATTAGTCATTCTTCGAGAAATCAGAAAGGTTTAAGTACAAGTTTCATACGTTTGTAAATGCCTAAGGGTGCAATGACTTGGTACACTCCTAGCAAAAGGATATCCCTTGATCTTGTGCATACCACCCGCAAAATTCAATTCTTACTATGATGTAAGAAAGGTGATAGTCTGTATGCCTCTATAACAAGTATTGGCCAACCCAAAGTCTTTGGAGACTATTCAAATGGCATATGAAGAAGACCTGGTCTTCACTATGAATCTCATACCCTTGTCAAATCTTAAAACCTTACATATTTCATTGTTGAAAGTACTCCATTCACGCTGACAACATGGATGCACCAGGAAGTACTCCTCCCGGTGTTGTTATCTGCCATATCAAATTTGATAGAACTTCATGGAACGACGAGATATAGTCAACCTCACTCTACTAGCTCGCCCAGACTGATAAACCATTTTGAGGTTAAACTAGGGAGGTTAAATATCTGATTGATGAAATATTATGAAAAGATCTTTAGGTGGCTCGTGATCAACGTGCACATGTAGGTCTTTATGTCTTAGTGGAACACAAGCTCTATTGTTGATCATATGAAGGACCAGTTTTTGCTGCGTAGGAGCAATTAAATTCCAAAATATATAACAAGAGATTCATCATGGAGACTATAAAAAATATATTGGACACCAACCGTTCATGCATGCCTACTTTTGTCTCCATCTTGTGTAAGATGTAGATAAGTTGGTACAAACTTCTAATTCTACAAAATTTAATAAAAAACATACATTATAGATGACTCTAATTTCTACCCTTTATCCTTCAAGTCCTCGATCTCATCGGTCAATTTTTTTCTAGAATACACAGAAAAAGTGAAGTTCATCTATGTTGATGTTAATTATTTCACATTTTAGGTGGAAGCTCAAGATGTTTCATCTGCTACCTTTAGTATTGCATGGAAAATTGTGTAGATATACACCATATGTCTTTTTAGGATGCCTCATACTACTCATGACTCCCAACTGACTTGGAATACATCTATAGCAGTAACAAGTACACTATATTTTATCTTCTACTTCATGGTTCATTCTCAATGAAATTGACGAGTAGAGGTGTAAAGCGTAGAATCAAGAATAACTTGGATAAGTTCATTAAAGATATTGGTGTTTCATAGGGTAACACTAGACTAAAGGTCTTATGGTACTATCGTACCACTGTCCATTCAATAATATAACCTGATTAATGGGCATGAAGACGTAAAACTGGTTGATGTTACTACTCTATCTTCTACAATTGAGGATTTCATTTTTTGTGACACCAACGAGGGGTTGGTTGTCGAGCTAGATTTTCTTGAGGACACTTGATACCATGCCTTGATTCATTTGAATCTTGCCAAGTCAGCAGTATTTAACACATTCAAATGCCATGTCAAGAATAAATTGGTTGTGTTATATATATTGTATTTAAAATTTATCTTATCTTCTAAATATGCTTGCGGCAAGTTCTATCGCAACTAAAAAAGACCTTATGAAATTGTCGACCGAGTTTATCTGGAACTTATTTAATCAAGAAGGTATAAACCAATTGTATGTTATCAAGACCTTGTAATTCCAAACATATTTAATGATATTATCCTAGAGTGACAACTTGAGATGATATACATCATATTATATCTATGCTCCACGATAGGGGGTTTCTATGTCACGGAAAATTTGTAAAACTCTTATTTCTAACTCTTTTTCTTCGTTACACGGTGACTTGTATCTTGGACAAAGATAAGTTTCAACATAACAGGGTTTGAAACAAGATAAAGTTGTAAACATATGCACTATTTTCCCATATTCCTACTATCTCCTCCAAGATATTCAATATTCTTGTTATCTTAACTGTCTAGACAAATACAATTTGATACACTACATACGATGTGGTGGTCCACTATATAACTGGGTTGCACTCTAACTACCACAACCTCCAACCAACGTAAATTACATGATGTGACTGCTAGACTGTTATTAAACTACATAAGTCTTGCTCCAAAATAGTTGAGGTAACTGGTTCATTTGTAATCTATTTGTTAAACTACATTTTAACTGTCTTACACCTTATCCTCAACATATTACATCTAGGGGGTCACATCACTAACTAACTTGAGTGTTGGAGTGCTATCGAGAGCCTTACCCAATGCAGTGCTGAACATGTTATAGTTGTGGTTCCTAGGAGATGTTGGATGAGTTGGGGTTTACCTTATTGACGCGGGAAAAGATCACTACAACACATGAATAGTAAATATTATTAATATTGTGTTGATTATGATAGTTAAATTATTCTAATATGGATAAGGATGTGATCACATGCGGCTCACATGTCGCAATCTTCCTGGTTAATTATTTTAGCACTCGAACAGAGATCTCACACATGAGTATCTTTTAATGTATATAGACTATATGTTATAATTCGTCTAAGGTTGGTGTTTGGGCTTTTCCTTGAGGTATAATATGCTTGACTAACCTTTCTTTAGTGCTACTACTCGACTTTTGCATATGTCTAATCATTCTCGAGCCAGTGATAACAATCTTTGATCATGTTTGGCTATTATGCACTTGAGTGTAATTTTTTCTATTGTTGAGTTTGAGTATCTTTGGTGGGCATTATAATAGTGATCGACTTTCTCCTTTTAAGGGTTGAGATTATCTTCTTTAGTGATAAAAATCTTTAGTACGAATTATTTTTCGTGGTTGTTTGGTAAATCATTATGGTTGTTATATTTTATTCGTTTTCTCTCTCTTGAGTTTAGGAGGGGGTGTATTCAATATAGAGTCTATTGGGTTTTTTTGTACTTCAAAAGTCTAAAGGTATTCAATCCGGATTTCAAAAAGTCTTCTAAAATCTCGTGGTATGCAATCCAGATTTCAAAAAGTCTTTTAACATCTTGTGGTATTTAATCTGGATTTTAAACAATATTTTTAAATCTTATGTTATTCAAATCTATGAAATTTTATGGATTTTATTAACTATTGGATTTTATAGGACTTTTAAGAACACAATATTTATTTTGAAATCTATCATTTTAACTAGAGATTTTGATGGATTTCTTTTTAAGACTAATTTATAACTAATTGGAAAAGACAATTAGTAATAAACTCTGTCTATATTCTTCATGTGAATTTTTTTTTTAAAAAAAAAACTTCATGAAGAAATTAGTCATAAGGCTATTGCTTTAGTTAAAAAACTCATCCATAATATTAATATTCTTCATATAACACCTCAATCGAAAAATGTACATGAAAAAATTATACATAAGACGATTGTTTCAGTTAAAAAACTTATGATATATTCTTCAATTAATTAAACTACAAGAAAAATTAATTAGTTATTGCTTAAAAATATCCAGTTTTGATTATTTCGCACCAATAAGTTTCAAACACTATTATGTATATAACTCCTTCATAAAACATTTTTGGTAGTGTTTTTAATAGAAAATGAAATTATAATTGTTTAATTAAAATTATCGTGTATTTTGAAGGAAAAAACAATGAAATACATTTAATAAATCTTACTAAAATCTATTAGAATCTGTTATAAAATTTAATAAAATCTGTTAAGAATATTTATAATTAACAAAGCTTATAGAGTTAACAAAATTTATGAATTATACAATTTCTAACAAAAGTATTTAAAATGTGGATCGAATATAACACATTTGTTTAGCAATTAGGTGATTGTACTTTTATTATTAACATATCAATTTCTAAGTCATTAATTCATAAATGTCTATTATAAAATTTATTTGCTAAAAGTATCTCATAATAAAATTATTTACTAAAAACATTCCTTAACAAAAATATCTTTATATGATCTTTTTAATTACTCTATTATTTATCATTTAAAATTAACCATTCTATTACAACTTTTCACACCATTACCCAACCACCACCACCTACCACCCCCAACCACAACCACTACCACCCCACCACCACAACCACCACCACCCTAACCCTATTACTACCGCCACCACAACAACCACCACCATTGCCACAACCACCACCACCACCACAAGCACCACAACAACCACCACCACTTACTGCTGATTTCATCACACACGCACGCGTCCATAAATTTTTTTAAATCATCATAACTAATTCTAAAAAAATCAGAAAAATAAAGAATTTGTATTTTTAGATAAAGTAAATTAATATTTATGTCTATGATTTTTTTTTTTGATTTTTCGAATTTTTTTCGCAGACACGAAAAAACAATGAATTTCATGTTTGTGAAAAAAAATTCACTGTACGAATAGTGAATTTCATTTTTGCGAAAAAAAAAATTTAAAAAAAAAAGCAAAGAAGTAAAAAAATCATAGACGTAAATATTAATTTGGTTTATCCAAAAATGATTTTTTATTTTTCTGATTTTTTTAAAATTAATTATAACAGTTTTTTTTAAAAAAAATCTATGGACGTGCGCGTGTATGATGGAATTAGTAGTAGATGGTGGTGGTGGTTGTGGTGGTGGAGGAAATGGTGATGATGGTTGTGGTGGCTGTAACGGTAGTTAAATACATGGTGGTGGTGGTGTAGTAATGATGGTGGTGGTGGTGGTAGTAATAGTGGTGGAAGTGCTTTATTATTTATTTAATATTAAAAATAAAATAATAAATTTAATAATAAAAATAGTAAAGATATAAAAAATATAACCCTATATTTTATAAATAATTATTTGTTAAGTATTTTTTTTTATAAAATAAATTATTCAAGACTATATTTAATAATTATGTATTTTATTAAGGTTTTTTTAACAAATATTTCTTAATTTATTGTGATATTTTTTTACACCTGACATTATTCATGTGTTGCTTGAAACGCGTAATATTTTGTGTAATGGTTACTCCTTCCGTTCTACTAAATTTGTCTATTTAGCTTTTTACATATATTAAGAAACATAATAAATGCGTTCACTATATAAAAATATCATTAATAAAGTATCTTGATATCTTAAATGTGTATTGGAAATATAAATTTTAATATTTTAATAAAGGTAATAGTGGAAAAAGTATGAAAAAAGTGTATTGAACTCTTAAATAGATAATATATTTGGAATATCATTTTTAGTAAATAGACAATTACAATGAAACAGAGTACGTGAAACCGTCTTGAACTATATGTATTAGACTAGTAAATTATAATATAGGAGTAGTATTTCTTAATGATCAATTAAATAACTAACTATCATTATTATTTAGTTGGTCAAGGTTTCAAGCATATGTACGCGGATTAGTTAGTAGCATTTTATATAAAGTTATTATCACAAAGGTAAGCATGAGACAACCTCATGACAATCTTATGATGCGTGATATAAGACGTCGTCAGTTTTTATTCTTTTTATTAACCTCTAATTTTGCTAATTGGAGGATTAAACTTGGCACAATAAATGTATGAGTAATGATATATGTCATCCCTTTTCATGTTACCCTTTTATCACTCTTTTATATATATGTATTGATTTTCTTGAATAGAAGATAGAGAAAAATTAAATAGGATAGAGAAATCAATTCATTGGTCCATGTAGGCATACACGTAGGAGGTGATAAAAGGGTGATACAAAAAAGGTGACAAATATCATTACTCTAAATGTATATTGTATTTTGTAAATGAAGTAAGAGGACTATATGTAGATGTCAGACGAACGCGGTTGGAATAATAGTAAGAAATAAATAAGGATAAAATTCAACCGTCTAGATAACTTGTTTCTCTAGTTGTTTAATCAACTGTTCAATGGAGCATGATATATGTGTCTCTGTTGAGATAACCGTCCAATTACTCTTCAAGGTAGGTAAGATGAACTATACTCAAAACCCTTTACACCTCACGAATATAAAGCGTTGATTTATACTCTTACGCTGGAAGTGCTTCGAGATTTCTCAAGGCCCTTACCTTATCAATACTCAACATATACCATCATATTGGAAAGATTTTCGAATTTTTAGTCTATCCGTAATTAAAGAAATTGATGCCTTAGGAACAACAACCTAAACCTTATCTATATGAATGTCTCTATCGCCCGATCTATCTCTGAGAATTCTAGTCCACTTCTTCAATTCGGTTCTCTTGAGAAAGGGAAACTTAGAACAAGACAAGTTAGGTTGGATTTGGGTAGGGCTTCAAATGAACAAGCCGCTCGCGAGCCGCTCGAGCTCGGCTCGGAGAAAAGCTCGTTCGAGATCGGCTCGAATATAAACAAGCTCAAGCTTCATTTTAAGCTCGATAAATAAACGAGCCTGCTCGAGCTCGGCTCGTGAGCTCGTTTAAAATTATGAATTGTAAATTAATATATTATTTACTTATAAATATATTATTAAATATTCAATATCAAATTAGATATTTTTAATTTCTTTAGACATTTATTTTTTCATTAATGTTATGTTTCATATTTTCATACCACACACTCCATCAGATTCCAACCGTTCATGAAAGACCCATTTCAACCATAATTTTTCATGAGCAAACTCGTGCTCGACTGTAAAAATGATTGTTCAATAAGTTAAACAAACAAGTTCTGACATTTTTTATTTGAATCATTGGAAGCTCGGGCTCGGCTCGTATAAATTTGAGCTCGGCTCGGCCCGGCTCGTTGAAATTTGAGCTCGGCTCGACTCGAGTAATTAAACAAACAAGCCTGTACATCTAGTATTCGGCTCGGCTCGGTTCGTTTGCAGCCCTAGATTTGGGTCTTGGAGAGTCTAATGTCTCATCGGTTTCTTCAGTAACTCCTGTCTTTAATTATGAAGACGCACTGATGATTAATGGAGACAGTGAGAAGGTTGAAGATACGGCGGAAGATGTAGAGGAATTTAATAACTTAGATAATGAAATGGGTCAGTGGAATGAGGAATATTTGAAAGAAGATGGAGTGGTTTGCGGGGTTGTCCCACAACAACCCCAAATGTCTCAATGATCTACTCTTGGAACTGTCAAGGTGTCGGTACGCCTTTGACGGAACTTGTGTTGCTGGATTCTATTAAGCATAATCGCACTGAGGTATTTTTCTTATCTGAAACTAAACAACAGTTTTCTATTATTGAGAAGTTGAGCATCAAATAGATATGGAAGTTATTGTCTATATGGTCAGGCAAGTCCAGGGGGTTGGTAGTGTTGGCAATTTTTTTTTAATATTGTACAATTATTTTGCTCTGTTAATTTGATACACTGTAAATTGGATATTTTGGGTATAGGGGAGGTTATGGTTTTTTTTTTGTATATGGCCCCCCAAATTCTCAAGAAAAATTAAATTTATTAAACCAATTGAATTATTTCTGCCCCACTAATATACCTTGGTATATTTTGGGTGATTTCAATCTTATTCGTTTTTATGTTACACAATTGGGAGGAGGGGGGGGAGATAAACCCATTGAGAAAAATATGAACCTCTTTAATGATTTTATTAATCTGATTTATTTGAACTCCCCCAAAAGGAAGTTAGATTCCCTTGGAGTAATAAAAGACATGTGGTCAATTGGTGAACAAAATACTCGATAAAGCCTTGTTAATTGTGAATGGTTATCACTGTCATCTAATAGTTGGGTAGCATCACAACCTGTTGTAGGATCAGATCATGACCCTATTATTCTTCATTTGAATAACTTGGTTGGAAAATCAAATAATAGATTTATTTTGGATAAAAATTGGCTAACTATTGATTCTTGCAAGGATATAATAGTGAAAAGCTGGGCAAACTACAAGAATTTTGTTGGCAAAGGCATATCCAGATTCAATAAAAAGTTAAGTTACTTTCCCAGACATAAAGAATTTTGTCTTACTAGATGGGCCATGAACGTTACACTTAACCAAAGAATATTGATAAAGAAAACTCTTTATGAATTGGGAAAACTATCAAATGCTCCATACTCTGAACAAAATCTTAATAATATTATTCCTTGACCAAGACCCTAGAGGAACATTGGTTCAAGGAAGAGAGATATTGGGCCATTAAATCTAGAAATTTATGGTTGAAAGTTGGGGATATTAACTCAAGATACTTCCAGACTATTACAAGGGCAAAAAGATTTAGAAACAAGATTACCAAGTTAAAAATTGTGATGAAACCTGGATTGAGAGTAAGGAAGAGATAACATAAGAAATAGTGGGATCTCTAAGGTTTTTCAGTTTGTGGGACCTAGAGATTTCTCCTCTATTTTAAATTGTATCAAACATGTTGTTAATGATGATATGAATAAGAAACTGACTCAACTTATAACTAAGGAAGAACTCAAATATGTAGTATGGAGCCTAAACCTATATAAGGCACCAAGGCCCGATGGTAATTCTGGTTTTTTCTATGTTAGAAAGATTTTGGGATATTATTAAATTTGATATTCTCAGGGTTGTTTCTGATTTGTTTAACAATAATAGTGTTTTTCATCTATTAATGGAAATATTATTGCTCTAACTCCTAACTGTCTAAGTCCATACAATATAGGATCTTATAGATTAATCAGTTGTGCTAATTTATTTACAAAATTGTTTCTAAAATTTTGGTTCACGGGCCAATGGGTGAATGAAACACAAAATGCATCTATACCAGGAAGATCTATATTTGACAATATCTTGATAGCATATGAGGTCCGCCATTTTTTAAAAACCAAAGGTACTTGAAATCTTGTTCTTCCGCAGTTAAAGTTGATAATTCTAAAGCATATGAGATTGTAAAATGGGATTTTTTTGTTTGAACTTCTCTCCAAATAATGTTTTTGTAAAATTAGGATTGATTGGATTAAAAATTGTGTAACCTCATTGTCTTATGAGGTACATATAATTGTTTCTCTATATAAAGTGAAAAACCCAACTAGGGGGTTGAGACAGGGAGAACCCTTATCACCTTTTCTCTTTTGCATTATTATTCAAGCATTATTAGCCTTACTCAAAGAATAGAAGAATAATATATATAAAAAGGGATCAAATTGACAGAGGTTGCCCAAGTATATCTCATGTTTTGTTTGTAGATCATAGCTTGTTCTTTTTGGAAGCTAGTGAGGAAAATACGAGTAATTTTCAATGTGTGTGTGTATATATATATATATATATATATATATATATATATATATATATATATATATATATATATATATATATATATATATATATATATATATTTATATATTACATAAGTACATGTTTGTTTCTGGCCAACAGGTAAATTTGAAGAAAAATGGTCTTTTGTTTAGTCAAAACACAAGTAAGGAGCTCAGGATTGGTTTAAAAAATATATTGAGAATGAATGAACTGGTGGATCTTGGCAAATATTTAGGTGTCCCGACCTCCTATGGAAGATCCAAAGTTAAGTGATTAGAATGGTTATTTGAATCTATTATAACAAGAATAGAATCATGGGATACAAAACTCCTATATGCTAGTCGTAAAAAAAATCTAATCAAGTCCATTATTAATGTTATACCAAATCGTATTATGTCAGTTTTCTTGATTCCCAAAATAAGTGATACTCCCTCCGTTTCAAAATGTTTGTCCACTTTGCTTTTCACACATATTAAGAAATGTAATAATACAATCCCTATTACAAAATTACCCTCTTAAATTGTCTTGATATCTTAAATGTGTATTAGAAATGTAAATTTCAAATTTTTAATAGGGGTAATAATGGAAAAAAATAGGAAAAAGTGTCTTGAAATACTAAGCGGGCAAACATTTTGAAACAACAAATTTAGTAAGTGGACAAACATTTTGAAACAGAGAGAGTAAATCATATTTCTTCCTTAGTTCCTGGCTTCCTTTAGGGATATAAAGGCCAAAATAGTACCCATTTGGGTCAAATGGTCAACACTTATTAATCATAAGTCATATGGTGGGCTTGGTTTTAAATATTTTCATTCAATTAACCTTTCTTTACTTGTTTCAAAGGCCTGGAAGTTTTTAATAAAACCGGATTTAATAGTTTTTAAAGGAAAATATTTCCCTAAGTCTAATATATTGGAGGCTTCAGTTGGTAGTAACCGTTTTCGGGGATGGCAGAGTCTTATTTTTTGTATGGATATATTAAAAAATGATCTATTCTAGCAGGTTGGTAGGGGAGATTCAATCAGTATATGTGACTCAAATTGGTACTAGGTATAAATAGAATAACTAGATTATTAGGTGTTACTTTAGTCTAGGTTAGAGATTTGATGAATATAGATTGCACTGGTTGGAATATAACAACTCTTAACAACTTATTCACTCCATATTTGGTAGCAACCATCTCGAGTATATATGTTTCACATGAACACAATGATTCCCCTATTCAGACTAAGTCCAATTCAAGGAGTATGACAGTTAAAAGAAACATATACTCAACTTAGGTAGACTCAACTAAGGATGGATGAAGAAAAAAGAATCACTGGGGGAGAATTATCTAAATCAACCTCTAAATTAGTTTGTGATTACATTTGGAGTTTAAATTTGGCACCAAAGGTTAGGAATTTTTATGGAGAGCTTGCAAGAATGGGTTACCAGATAAGGAGAATAGGTTCAAGAGAACAATGACTGCTTGTGCAGCTTGTGAAATTTGTAGAAGTAGTATTGAAACTATTGAACATACTATTTTTCAATATGCTCGGGCTAGAGCAGTCTGGATTGCCTCACCACTAAATTTTTAATCCCTTTAGGGACCTACAAGTTATGTGATCAGATGGATGGAATTCTTTATGGAATACTTGAAAGTAGAGCCCAGAGAATTGAATATAATGGTGAACTGACAACCAATTTGGCTTGGCACATGTTCAAAAGAAAGAAATAACTTCATTTTCCAAGGAAATGATCCAGACTATTTGTTGACAGTTAAAAAAGATCTACATACCAATTATGAATATTTTATTGCTAATGGCAAGCATTCTAAGGTCTTGGATTCAAACACTAATGTAAATTCTAATCAAAATACTCAAGCTAATCTAGTTGAGGTTAATATAATTACGGGGAACACACTGAAATCCAGTTGTTTATTTGACTAAAACTGGATGAATTCCATCCAAAGTTGGTAAAATCAAAATATATACAGATGCAACATTTAATGTGCATCCTCTTACTCTTGTGTTGCTTCTATTGACATAGATCATAATGAGAAGATTTTGGATGGGGATGTGAAGTGCACGAGAGCTTTATCTCCATTGGAGGCTGGAGCAAATGGTGTTTATTAGCTTGTAGACTAGGTGGTTCATTCCTACTGGATCAGTCACCATCGAGAATGATTGCGCAACTCTATTACAACCTCATTTATGTAATAAAGTTAAACCAACTCATTGCATTAAACACTTGGTAGATGACATTCAGTTGTTTAGCTCTACTTACAAGATTAATTACTCCTTTATATTTAAGAATAAATACAAGATGGCGGATTGGGTAGTTTTGAGGCAAGTTGTTTGGATTTAATTGATCTCAATCACCCAAATTAATCAAACTCGCATCGAATGATCACAATGCATTAGGTATTGTGAAGAATAGTTGGAGAAGGATGGGAGAAGGTGGAGGAATTATTAGAGATGGAAATGGCGATTGGGTTAGTGGCTTTAGTATGAAGATTTACCATGACTCTGCGGTTATAGTTGAATTAATTGCACTTTGTGAGGGGTTAAGGATGGTGGAGAGGTTGGGTATACTTGACTTGGTTATTGAAATTGACTCAAAGGAGGCCATTGATTTAGTTCAAAATGTAGAGGATGGTAGGGGGCCTGGGGCGCAGTGGATCTGCCAAATTCGATTGATGCTTACTAGGAATAGGGGCTTTTCTTTGAGAGGCATCTATAGGGAGACAAACTCTTGTGCAGATTGGTTGACAAAAGCGGGTTGAAAGAGTAGCGATGAGTTCGTGTTTCTTGGTGATCCTCCGGATGGCATCTAGAGGCTCTCACTAGAGATCGAATAGGTTGTAAGATGCCAAGAGTAGTCTATAATCCTACTTGATCAATAATGTAATAGACTAGTATAATCTTGTTCTTTCAACACGATTCTTAGAATCTCCATTGTAATAAAAAAGAAAAACTTTTGTAACCAATGTTTTTAATGAAATCTTTTACTACTAAAAAAAATAAATAAATCAAGTTATACTAAGTATATATAAACATGAGAGAATTAACCCTTTCCCGTATGACATGTGCTTTTTCCATAAAGGGGTGTTTAACATTCTATCCTCTAAATAAAAGAGGAATCTTGGCTTGGTTTTCCTCAATATAACTAGGTGCTTAAAGTGGACATAACAAAATCCCAACCGCGTAATATTCAGCCAAAAGAAAAAAGAACGCGTAACATATCCGTACCACCATCATCATCTAACTAGAAGCAAAGAGTCAAAGGTCAAAGATAATAGTCAAACGCCCACAGAACTAGCAGAAGCCAGAAGTTTCCTCCCTCTGAACCTCATCTACTAACCGCGTCAACATCTCACACCATTTCTTATATATACATAAACCTTACTCACTTCTTCTCTCAATCAAATCCTCTTTTTATCTCATTTCTCATTACTCATTCCTCATTCAAATCCTCTTTTTTTTTTCTCTATTCATCATGGAAATTTCTCCACTTCCATTTCTCAACAACCAAGATGATTTTTTCTTCACTGAAGATTTTGACTCAAAATTTACTAAAAAACGCAGAACTGAAGATGAAACAACCTCATTTCAAGATATACTCTCCAATTTATTCACTTTCGATAACAACCCCATTATTGATTCTCAACCCGAAACTACATACCAAACATTCCAGATAACAAACGAGAGACCTAGTCAGAAACGGGTTAGAGACGTTGAGCCTGTACAAGAGGAGATCACTAGTGCTAGTGGAGGCAGCCCACAATTACATCGAAGACTGTGGGTGAAGGATAGGTCAAAAGCGTGGTGGCAGCAATGCGAAAGCTCGGATTACCCGGATGAGGAATTCAAGAAAGCATTTCGAATGAGTAAAGCAACTTTTGATATGATATGTAAAGAGCTCGAGCCTGTAGTAAACAAAAAGGATACCATGCTTCGCTTAGCTATTCCTGTACGACAACGTGTAGCTGTGTGTGTTTATAGATTGGCAACAGGCGATCCTCTTCGAGAAGTTTCAAAGCGTTTCGGGTTAGGCATCTCCACTTGCCATAAACTTGTTCTTGAGGTCTGTAAAGCAATACAAGAAGTGTTGAAGCCCAAGTATCTTCAATGGCCGAATGAAAAGCAAAACAATTCCATTAAAAGGGAATTCGAAATGATTTCAGGAATACCAAAAGTCTGTGGATCATTATACACAACTCACGTATCAATTGTAGCTCCAAAGGAAAAAGCAGTTATGTATTTCAACAAAAGACACACAGAGAGGAATCAGAAGACATCATATTCACTCAGCGTTCAAGGAATCGTGAATCCGAAAAGGATGTTCACAGACGTGTCCATTGGATGGCCTGGATCAATCCCTGATGATAAAGTGTTGGAAAAATCATCAGTTTCCCAAAGAGCAAACATGGGACATATGAAAGATGCAACTATCGTCGGAAACTCAGGACATGCTTTGATGGATTGGGTTATGGTTCCTTATACGCAACAAAATCTTAACTGGGCTCAATACGCGTTCAACACGAGGGTTGAGGAGGTGCAGAGAGTGGGAAAGGAAGCATTTATGCGATTGAAAGCACGGTGGACCTGTTTACAAAGGCGAACGGAGATGAAACTTGCGGATTTGCCTGTAGTACTCATGGCTTGTTGTGTTTTGCATAACATATGTGAGATGAACAATGAAGAATTGAGTCCTGAGCTTATGAAGTTTGAGTTTTTTGACGATGAAATGGTTGCTGAAAACGGTGTTAGATCAGATAATGCTTTGAATTATAGATATAAAATTGCTCACAAGTTGTTGCATAGTTCAGCCGGAACAACTTTTTTGTAGCTAATTAATATAAATTTATTTATCTTATAATATATTACATCTTGATCTTTAAGATTAGACTAAGGATTTAACAAACAATATATATATTCACTCGCCAACCATCAACCGTCAACCAAACAATTGGTGGATAGCTCGTTATGGTAAGATGTTTAGAATAATAAAGTAGTATTAGTTGATGATCATGTGATAATTAAGATGAATACAATTTTGGTCATTGATTAAATATTACCAAATTATTATTCTATCTCACAGCTGGTTAATACGATTATTACTCTATCTGACAGCTGGTCAACCGTATTTACGCGGATAAGTACAGACGACAACTTGATGATAATCTCATTACGCAAAGTTATGAGAAGTATTTGTTATGGTGTGTCTGAATAAATCTAATTTGTTTCAGAAAAAGCCAAATATATATATATATATATATATAGTGTATAAAGGGAATGAATTAGAATTCGAGTTACCCTATGCGGATACAATGCTCTCTTCTCTCTCCTCCCTCCAAAACACCACCACCACCACCGATATAATCCTTTCATCACCATAATCACCAATACCTTAGATTTCTAAGCTTTCCCTACTAAAATCATAAGCTTGAAATCACCAAATCTCCTCTCTTCATCATCACAATTTCTATTTCTCTCTCCTTTCTTCATCACCTCTGTTCTTTATCCCTTTACTAATGATGAATTTCTACTCAAAAAATCATCCCCTCGCCGGAGATGATTGTCTCACTGTAACACCTGAAAACAATCCTAAGTATAAAACTGCGGAAGAATACAAGCTTATTGCTAAGCTTCTTAACAAAGAACCTGTTAATTTCACCTTCATAAGAAACCATATTAATAAACATTGGAATCTTACGGAAGAGGTTGAAACTGAGAAGCTCGCTACCAACTCAGTGATTATTAAATTTAAGAATGCTAAAGATCAACAGACAGTTTGGGATCAAAGGCCTTGGACTGTTATTGGTAAACACTTTGCCATTAACGAGTTTAAGAAGAACACTTTCAACAAAGTTACACACACAACGTTATGGGTCCAGTTAACAGGTACTCCTATAAGTATTTTATCTGAAAATTGCTTACGAAAAATCATGGAAAACATAGGAAAAGTTCATGCTATTAAGTTACCAGAAACTCAGATTATCGATGAACATTCAATTACTAAAATTCGTGTGGATTGGAATCTTCAAAACCCACTTATAGCGGGTTTTAACTATTTTGAAGAAGACAACACAAAATCATGGATTAATTTCAAATATGAGAACATTGGACAAGTATGTTACGGATGTGGGTTATTCGATCATGAGGAATCGATGTGTAATAACACCAAAGTAAATCCAAAATTAGGAAATTGGATTAAAATATCAACTCGTGGTCCATCGAAATCATCATCGTTCTTTAACGAAACCAACAATACAAAAGCAAAAAAGTATATGAATGATAGTAAAATCAACAATGGAGGTAAGATTACCTTCAAACCGAGTTGGAATCACAAACTCGGTAAACAGAACTCACTGAGTTCAAACAAATGGATTAACGGCAATATCAATAACGCCGTTAACAAGGTACACGTACAAATGGATACCAAAATGAAGGACACCGTCCCACCACCAATTTTTGAATTTAAAGGACAGAAGGACGAGAGTACTATGGAGGTGGGTGGAGAGAGCACGAATGGTACAACCTCATCGGTTAGCTACGAAGAAGAAGACAAAATGGAAAAGCGGACCTACATTTTGGAAAAGGAAAATAAATTATCCCAACTGGCCCAAGTCATGGCCCAAAAATTAGAAAACTCTCCAAAGCCCATTGATATAAATGATATTTCATTCGGGTCCTTCCCAAGCCCAAATCAAGGGGGTCCAACACCCGATTATAAAAGCCCAATTTCTATTAACAAGAGCCCACCCTCTGACGGGGCAACCCATTTACTAAACACCCAAGTAACAAACACCCAAACCCTTAACCCAACACCCACCTTACCCTTTATTGACCCTAATCAAACCCCGATCTCTAACCTAATCCCAAACCACTTCTCAGCTACCCCGATCCCAATCGTTAACCCTAACCTCCCCGCTACACCACCTCACTCCACAACCACCACCCCACCACCTCCTCCACTCAACCAGTTAGAACGTCAACCTTCCAATGACAACATCTCTCAATCTTATCCTCTCTCACTGTCTGAAAACCCAAACCACACTAGCACAAAAATTAAAACATCACTCATTACATCGGAATATGAAAGTGAGGATGAAGAGATGTTCGATTCTAGAATCTCTCTATCTAATAAAAGCAGAAGGCAAAAGGAAAAGAAAGCCTTTTCGGAAAAGAATAGGCGTATTAAGATTTGGAATCAACGATCGATTGCAAAAAATCAAGTAACAAATGGAGTAGATACGTGCACGGAATCTGAAGGTAACTCTATATCTCTACTGGATGAACAACATACTGAAGAAGGTGAGGTTTGCGGGATTGACCGTAATCAATCCCACCAAGTACAATGATACACCTAAGCTGGAACGTTCAGGGGATTGGCACACCCCTGACGGTCCAGACCCTCATAGATATCCGTAATAGATATCACCCAGAGGTAATTTTTCTCTCTGAAACTAAAAATTCCTTCTCTGTTCTTAAAAAACTTGAAAAGCCCCTTCGTATGTCCCTTATTACTACTGTGGAACCCATAGGTTTAAGTGGGGGATTGGCTATATTTGCTATTAATAAAGACAATATTAAAGTCCTTAGTAAATGTGAAAATTTTATCAACTGTGAAATTGAAAAATTGGATGGCACTAAGTTCAGATCAACATTTATCTATGGCTCTCCCTTAGATAATAATAAAGACCATTGCCTGGAAAATATTAAACTTTGTAAGCCTAACAATAACTTGGCTTGGAATCTTATAGGCGATTTTAATCTAATTAGAAATTCGGGTGAAAAAATTGGAGGTAACATTTGTAAAAAGAAAAATATGAAGAAATTCAACAATTTTATTAAAAACCTTGAACTTATGCAATTAGACAATAAAGGCTGTGCCTTTACTTGGTCTAATAGAAGAAACAAGGATAAACTTATTAAAATGTTACTGGACAGAAGTTTGAATGATAAGAATTGGTCTGACCTGTTCCCAAATGCTTGGGTCAATGCTCTTCCAGCTGTGGGCTCTGACCATAGCCCCTTAATACTCCACCTTGAGGTAAACAATGATAAGAAATATAAAAGATTCTACTTTGAGAATTTTTGGGTAGAAGAAAAAGAATGTTTAAATATTATAGAAAATGTTTGGAAATCAAGGAATACCATTAATACTATATCTAAAGGTAACCTACTGACCAAGCTTAACATGTGCAAAAGAATCCTGATTGTCTGGAGTAAAAGAAAATTTAAAAATACTAAACAAAAAATTGATCAGTATATGGAAAAATTGAAAGTGATTACCAATAGTAAATGTAATAATGATACTGATAAAGATGAATATAATTTTATTGTAAAAGAAATTGAGACCCTTTGGAAAATAGAAGAAGAATTCTGGGCAGCTAGATCTAGAATAACTTGGTTAAAAAAAGGGGATAGAAATACTTCCTTCTTTCATGCTGCTACTAAAGAAAGAAGGTACTATAATAAAATTTCAACCATTATGAATGACCAGGGCATTTGGCTTAACAATCAAAATGAGGTAAATCAAAATATTCTTGATTACTTTAATAATATATATAACTCAGTGGGCCCTCGGAATTTTGAACCTATTTTAAAGATTATCAAGCCAAAGGTTACTAAAACTATGAATGAGATTCTTCTTAAGCCTATCCTTATAAATGAGGTGGAGTTGGCAGTCTCTGAACTAGGAGCCTTTAAGGCTCCAGGTCCAGATGGCTACCCTGGCTTCTTTTATAAGAACTACTGGACAATTATTAAATTGGATGTTATAAAAATAATTAATGATTTTTGGTATAATAATGGTAGTCTTGAATATCTTAACCATACATTTATATCACTCATTCCTAAAGTACAAAAACCTGGTACTATAAAGCAATATAGGCCCATAAGTGTTTCTAATTTTATCTACAAAATAATTGCGAGGCTTTTAGTCAATAGGCTACAACCCTTTATGAATACAATAGTAAGTGATACACAAACTGCCTTTATCCCAGGTAGAGGCATACAAGAAAACACTTATATTACCCATGAAGTATGCACCTATTTAAAAGAAAAGAGAAACTCAAAAAATTATAGTATGATTATAAAAGCTGATTTACAAAAAGCATATGAGTTTGTAGAATGGGACTTTCTACAAAAACTCATGGAAAAACTCGGTTTTGACCCAATTTGGATTAAAAAAATTATGAATTGTATAACCACTGTCTCATACTCAATCTTGATCAATGGGCAGCCTAATAAACTTAATAAACCCCAAAGGGGTTTAAGACAAGGGGACCCCTTGTCCCCTCTCATCTTTTGCCTTATCACCCAAACTTTAAATGATTTGATTCAAAATAAAATTGAAAATGATCTACTTGATGGTATTCAAATCTCTAGAAATGGTCCCTCTTTAACTCATCTATTATTTGCTGATGATAGCGTTTTCTTTCTTAAAGCAAACCACAAAGATACATATAGCTTTAATGATATAATTACGAAATTTGGGTTCTCAACAGGACTTACATTAAATTTGAATAAATGTGGGGTGAAGTTTAGTGCTAATACACCCCATTATATTCAACATATTTTCGCTTCTAGGGTAAATATGAATATTACTAATAATCTTGGCCCATATCTAGGCCTACCCACGGATTGGGGTAGATCGAAAGTGAGAGAATTAACCTGCCTTATTGAGAAAGCTATAAAAAAAACCCAAAACTGGAAAAATCTTTTTCTCTCGGAAGCAGGAAAAGAAATCCTAATAAAATCAGTTTTACAAAGTATACCAAATTATTTTATGTCCTCTTTCTTGTTGCCTAAGAAAATATGTGATATAATTACAAAAGTAATTGCTAAATTCTGGTGGGAAAATAAGTCTAATAAGGGTATTCACTGGACCAAATGGCAAAATTTAACCTATAGTAAATTTAGTGGAGGTTTGGGCTATAGAGACCTAAACACTATGAATGTGGCTTTACTTGCTAAACAAGCTTGGAATCTACTTGAAAAAAAAGAGTCACTGCTTTATAAATTACTAAAAGGAAAATATTTTCCAAATGATCACTTTCTCCACGCAAAATTAGGTAGTAAATCATCTTGGGGATGGAGAAGTCTTTTAGTAGGAAGAGATGCTATAAAAAACCATTTAAAATGGAAAATTGGGGATGGAGAGAGTATAAATCCCCAAACTGATACTTGGCTCTCATCGAATTTAAATGTTACAAAGCCTAAGGACAACAATATTACTAAACTAAAAGATTTATTCTACCATGAGGAAAGAAGATGGGATTTAGAGAAAGTTAAAAAGAACTTTAACTCAATGGATTATGAAATTATTAGGAAAACATTTATACCTCTTGTTAAAAGTAGTGATAGACTAACTTGGACCCTTAGTCCTAATGGACTATTCTCGGTTAAGGAATGCTACCACCACTTAATTTCTGAAAAAATTAAAGAGAATGAAATTAAGAAGCCATCCAAACCATCTACTTCACACACTACTGACCCTGTGGTTTGGAAGGCTATCTGGAATATGAAAACGCCCCCCAAAATTAAGAATTTTATTTGGAAGGCAATAAAAAATGTGTTACCAACTTCGGAAAATCTATTCTTAAGAAAGTGTAGAGATACAAGCTTATGTATTATCTGCAATAAAAACATTGAGAATGTGGAGCATATTTTGTTTGATTGTGATTGGGCACGAGCCACGTGGCTAGCTTCACCTCTTTCGTTAAAAATCAGCAACCACTCCAAGAAATTGGATGTCTGGATGGCTGAAGTATTAAAGGATTTGAAAAAATCAAGTAGTAATTTTATATACCCGGTTGAAAGAATATGTATTTTAGCATGGCACATTTGGAAGGATAGAAATGCCTATATTTTTAATAATACTAAATTGGACCCTATGAATACTATAAGAAAAGCTGAAAACACTTGGAAAGAACAGCTTGAATGCGCAGATAATAGAATAAATGGAAATATGTGGGAAAACCAAATGGAAATTAAGAACAAGGCTGAGAAAGGTATAAAAAACCCTTATGATGTTAATAATAAACTGAAGGGAATACAAACTCATCCCATGAAGGGGTGTAATATAACAGCTAACTCTCCATTACGAGAGCATAAGTTAGCTAGTAAATGGATACCTCCCTCAAAAAACTCTATAAAAATTAACTGTGATGCATCGTATACTAAAAATGGTTCCAATATTGCGTGTGTTGCCAGGGATTATAAAGGACAAGTGCTTCGATGTCAAGGGTGGAGAATTCATGCTGATAATTGCTTGGAGGCTGAAGGTCTAGGGGTTCTAAAAGCCTGTCTATGGGCTAAAGAGCTCAACAACTTCCACTGTATAGTGGAAAATGATAACCTCACTCTCATGGAGCCATTGATTAGCAATTTTCCTTTCTCTTCTCCTTGTATTGCGAATTTAGTTAGAAGTATTTACTTTATTTCTGAATTATGTAATCCATCTTTTTCGTTTGTAAAAAGAGATGGAAATAGAATAGCGGATTGGGTTTGCAAAAATTTGCCCTTAGGTGAGTCTTATGACTTTTGTGCAAATCCCTTCCCAACTAGACTTGTTAAACTGTTAAGCCTTGATTTGTCCCCTATGGGGATAGGCTAACTTTATATTGTAACTATTGGTTTTAATATATAAGCGATTAGAACAAAAAAAAAAAAGTTACCCTATGCAATGTTGTTGACTGTGGGAAATTTCATGGATACCCAAGAAGTTAATTGGCACATAGATAATTTTTCCTTGCGGTGTATTATTTAAGATTAAGACGGAGCACAGTGAAACCGAAATCGTTAAACATGACACACAGTCGAATAATAGGATCATAATTTTGAAAACAGTATGGGCAGATTCAGCTACTGAAAGGGAAACAATGGCAGTACTCAAAGTTGCCAATAGTCTACAGAAAACTGGAAAGAAAACATTGATATGCTCGGACAACCTTGATATCAGGTGATTGCCAACTGCGTGGTGGAGAGTCAAGGCGTTCATCAAGCGGATCAGAAGGATCGCTGAAGAACATGGAAACATGTTCTTCAAACATTTACCGCGAAGTCTCAACGAAATGGCGGACCATACTGCGCGTTCAGATAGGTTGAGGACCGCTTTCGTTGAAAGGTATCAGCCATTGGTGCCCAATTCTCTCGACTCGGGACCGGCTAAAACCCACTAGACTATAGCATACCTTTTACTTTGTCTAAAAAAATGTTATAAGGGATTGCTTCACCAATACACACAAAGAAATTGAAATGTTAAAACTTTTTTTCCTTAGGTAAGTAGGAGATCCGGGCCAGTTTGCACGCACCACGGCATTAATTGATATTATTACCTAGGTGCTTCAAATCCGAAAGAAAAAGAAAATAATTAAATAAAAAAATAATTGCAAAAATGAAAGCACGTGAGATTTTTCGAGATCCGTCATAAGCGTGGCTACATTGTTGGTTGTAAATTTATATAGATTTAAACCAAAAAAACAAAAAATCGTTTATTTTTTATTTTTACGATAAGAAAAAACTTGTATTTGAGTTTTCATAACACCCATAAGAACCATTGAAGAAAAATAGAGGTTTGTATGAAAGTAATCAACACACAATTTATAAATTTTTTTTATCAATTGAAAAGAAGAGAAAACACACTACCTTATCCTTCTAGTAGAACAGAGGGAGGACACGCTGTTAAAGAAGCCGATTATCGAATCCATAGGTTAGACAGAAATGTCAATATCCAGCCTGGTGCATTTTGCAACTTTATCAGCCACCTCATTAAATTCTCTTTAAATGTGAATGACTTTCCAATCTGAAAATCTCTTCATCCAGTTTAGCGCTTCAACAATCATTGGACGTATTCTCCAATTGGCTTTGTGTTGTCTTAGGATACCTTGAACAACCTCAAGGTTATCAGAGTAGAACGAACTCCTCTGGAGATTGAGATTTGCTACAGATCTCTTAGCTTGAAGGATGACCCACATTTCTCCTTCAACCGTCGTATTTACCCTTACTCTTTTGATAACTTTATGCTTGATCGCCCCGTCTTTGTTAACTTCTAATGACACCATACTTGTAGGTTTCCAACTACTGATGAAAGAAGCATCATTCAGCCAAGTAAAATCAACATTGTCATCAACAAAAGGGTTCTCTTCAGGATTAGCCAATCCGGCCTTGGTACCATCAAAACGCCAATCTTTATTGGACTCTGCTTCATTTACAAAAAGGTATTTCAACAAATATTTTGTCTTTTCATTATTTTCCATGATATTCCATGCTTTCCTCTAAAAAAACCATTTATCCAAGCCTTCCAAATATTACATACCGTTGCAAAAATCGTAGTTGTAATCACTCTCTTATTCCACCCATTTTTAGAGTAGTTATCGAAAATCAACCTAATCCATTCACAAATACATCCATTAAAAGTTCCATCAATTTTGCATTGAAGTTGAGAATTCGCCCAAACCGCCCTACTAAAGGGGCATTTAATAAACAGATGCACAATAGATTCAGCTTCCCCCTCACACCATTCACAAATATATGTTTCAAGACATTTTTCCTTTTTGAGATTACATTTAGTTGGAATGGCGTTGTTATGCAATTTCCATATTCGAACCCCAAATTAGGCTCAACATTTTAGTGTCATTATTTTCCCCATCTTTAGATGATTCGCCTTCTTTATCAGTTTCTTTTTGTACCAACCTATGATATCTCGATTTGGCCGAGTACTCACCATCTTTAGTTTCTAGCCAAATAATTCCATCCTCTTCTTCCAGCTGCATAATCGAAATTCTTCTATTTTCCGCAATATCTCTCAGTTTACAAAAGTCCTTCAGAGTGTTATAATTACAGTTAGTCAAATTATTGTTGAAGCACTCTGCCAACTTATGGAGATTACATTCTTTTGGGTTGTCCAATTTATATGCTTTCTAAATCCAAACATCATCCCAGAGGTTAATACTAAGTCCATTGCCAACTTGCCAAACACAATTATCTTTAAGAAATATTAAACCACTATAAATACTTCCCCAACTCCAAGATCTCTTATTTTTTTAGTTTAGCGTTCCACATATCAGAGTTAGGAAAATAGATCCCATTTAAAACTTTAGCAACCAAAGAATTCGGCTTATGTAAAATTCGCCAATCTTGTTTCCCAAGTAGAGCGAGATTCATTTTACAAAAATCCCTGAAACCGATACCTCCCAGCTTCTTAGTTTACGCTATCTTTTTCCAAGCCACCCAATGTATCCGCTTCTTGTTCCCTAAAATTCCACCAAAATTTGGAAACAATATTACTGAGTTTCTTACATAGTGTGATAGGGAACTCAAAAATAGACACCGCGTAATTCGGAATTGACTGAAGAACAGCTTTGATCAGAACTTCTTTACCGCCGTCCGACAGTAAATTAGAAATCCAGCTTGCTGACTTAGTCATAAGTTTATCAGTAATGTAAGAAAGATTTTCAATTTTGGACCACACAATTTATAATTTACTAATTCCTTTGAACTCCAATGGGAGAAGCTTACTATATTACATGAGTTGGGTTATAATGATTTACTGTTTTACATATTCACGGTTTAACAATATAAGAATTACAACCAAGATTGGCTCAATAATACTAAATTGATTGACTATTTGAATCTACTAGAGAAAAACTACTACAAATAAGAGTAAAATACCCTCATAAACTAGTATTGTCTATTACAAATATGATTCTACACATTTAGAAGAACTTTGTAGAAAAGATGAAGAATATCAGAAACCCAAATCATCTTCGTGTGTGTGTGAGAGAGAGAGAGAATAAAAAAGGAGACCTTTTATATGACAAGTTTAGGTTTTTAATTTAGACTTTCCAAAGAAAACCATGATCAACTACAAATCTAGCCATGTCTTAAGTCGGTGTAACAAAACGACATCGTTATGATGTGTAAGCAAACAATACATTTCCTTTTCCTTCTTTTCCTTCTTTTCCTTCTTTTCTTATTTCCTTTTATACAATTAATTATATAATCACTAATAAAAGTATGATGGATTTCACCGTACAACATCCTCTTTGAGATCTGTTGTTAGTAATGCTTCAACTATACGGTTTAGGATATACCCTCAATGATGTTCTCCAGTGATTCTTATAAACTCATATTCACAACGCAGATTAATGGAGATACCCAATCTATTTGTATATGTGAACAAGATCCACACAGTTCCAATAATGCACCAACATGCTCACTGTCTCTCTAAACACATTTACAGTGGGAAACCCTCTAATTAAAGGCATTACTCCCCGAAACGTCAATTATCTCTGCAATTTTTGACAAAAAAAAAATAGATATGTTTCAAATTTTCCCATTTAGGCCATCATCTTTACTACGTTTGCCTGTTGTTAGTCATTTGAGGAAATGTTAGATGGTCAATGTTAGTTAACAACGGCAAACGCTTGTGCGAGCCAGTTAAATTTTTAAGGATATTATTGTCTAATCACTTTTTACTTATTGTAATAACACCTAGACACAACCAAACATAATAAAAAACATTTGACCAAAATAGTCACAACGATCCCAAAACACGAAGAACAAGAAGCCTAACCCCTCAGAAGATCTCTGGAGTTTTGCATATAAATGTTCCACTAATTCCATAAAGTATAATCATCGCGTAACATGTTTAATCGGTCGATTTTGTCCTTTTATGTTGTTCAAGTTTAATTTTTTGTATCTATATTTATTGGTTTAGAGTTTCGTATTTGGCGATTAGATTAATGTTTATATACATGTAATGTGTGTAATCACTTAGATATAGTTAAAAATATTGTAGGTTGGGTTTAGGGGTTTTATCAAATGAAACTAGGGTTTACAAATTTTGATTCGGAGTTATTGATGAATATGAGTGTCCTTAATTTATGCAGTTGTTTATTTGTTTAGCTATTCAAATTCAAGTTGATATAAATGGAAGCTTATAGTAAGTTTTATGTCTATTTAATTTTTTTAAGTTGTAATTAAGTTATGTGGTTGAATTATATTGTATTTGTAATTAAATGTCTGTAATTGTTTGCAATTAGAACCTTGACCGTTCATAAGTATGCTTATACCCCTTAAATTCACATATTTGCAAACAAAACCCCTATAATAATTAATAAATGAAAAAAAGCAAATATGTACATTTTTTTAAAGATTATTACAAGTATGGCCATGTACTTCACATGTTTTACAATTGTACACATTTGTGTACATAATAATACAGTGCCAACCCTCATATGTACATAAAAATGCTGATAAGCCAACCATTAGTAAAAACAAATACAAATATTACCCAATATTTATATATTATCATATGTAATCCTCTGTAATTTACATGTTTTACAATCTTACACATGCGTGTTCACAAACTACATTGTTAACCCTCATATTTACATTAATATTCTAATAGGCCCCAACATTAGTAAAATATTACAAATATATCCAGCTCTTTTTTGGTTAACCCGTGTAAAGATGATAGACTTCCTCGGCAATTTACCCCATTATATATATATATATATATATATATAAAGAGAGAGAGAGAGAGAGAGAGAGAGAGAGAGAGAGAGAGAGAGAGAGAGAGAGAGAGAGAGAGAGAGAGAGAGAGAGAGAGAGAGAGAATCGACTAAAGAATAATGAATAATAAATAACATATATACACATTTGTATAACATCTCAAAGGAGTACACATTATAAAAGACGCCAAACGAATATGACGCAGTTTAGGCCAGTATTAGGCTTAGTCCATAAATAACTGAATTGGGACGTGAACCTTCAAGTTTGGGATTTAATATCAATAATCTTCACCTTCAAGTACACACTAAAATCCAATTGTAATCATCACCATCTTATAGTATGAATATATCTCTAATCGCTATCATAACTCGTAATACTTGCAAAAATAATTTACTCAACAAATAAAAAATTTAACTATGCGTAAAATTGGTGTTTATCACAACTTTGGTACTCATGCAGGTATGATTATATTCGAAAGCAATCTTAATAAGTTTAAAATCATTATAAGTAACTATAATTCTAATGAAAGGAAGTTTAACATCAACATATATTGTTGATATCTCTCTTTTTGTGATAGATTAATCCACTGACGAAACATATTTTTAGGTGTTTATTGGGACTAAGTGAGGGATTTTTCTTTATTATTTGACGTATTGTACCTTTCTCTCTTGTTTTGGGACTTATTGCTATTTAAGGAGTTTTTTGCTTTGATTGTGTGTTAAGTACGTAGCTTTTAGGTGCATGGTTGATATAAGGTGCCAAGATAAATAAAAGATGTAAAAAAGTCAAGTCAAACATTAAGTCTACGTGCAAAATGAGCTTAAAATCACTTTGAGAAGTTAGAGAGTTTATTGAAAAAGTCTTGACGTCATAGTGTTTCAGTCATCATGAGAAATTGGTTATAGATTTTGAAGAAATTTCTTTTTATTCAGAAAGAGCTTAAATTTAGTGTCGCTTTGGAAGTGAAGAAAGTCAATTCGGAATAGAGACGAGAAAGTTGTGCTATCTACTTCCATTGTGACTCGAACCAATCCAACAGTAACTAAAAACGGGTTGGGTCATATATAACCTAATTAAGAAAGCACATGGGGTCCCAAACGTTTTTAGTTAGTATATAAGTCATATATCATCTACAAAACAATAAGAACTAATTCCACACTTTCTTTTACACGTTTTTCAAGAGGAGAAAGAGCAAGAGCAGAACAGTTACAAAAGATAAGGAAGGAATGGGTTTTCACCAAAATCCACCAGTCTTCCTTATGGAGCTCCGAATCCATTCAGTCTGAAGAGTAACGTTATATTATTTTAGCTTTTAAAAATTATTCCAGAATTAGTTTTCATTATTTGAGTCTGAACTAAACCCTAATTGCTTGTGGATTGCGAGTTTGTATGAACCTTAATTGATTCTATTTGATGTTTTTTTTATGTTTGGGATTGAATATTTAATTAAACCGGAGTTTGCATATAAGGGGTATACAACTTGAATTAAATACTAATATTATCTTGGCTGAATAGTTATTAGACTAAGTAATTGAGCTTGCGTTCCGAAGGAGTGTTTCAATTACATATTAATGTATACGCGCTTGGTATGCGTTAGTTAGCCGACGAGTCTTGACTAACCAAGTAGCCACTAGGGTTTAAACTTTAATCTCTCAGAATTTGAGTATGTGAGCTTCCTAAGTCGACCCTTACGGGAGTTAGGATGACTTTAGAATCCTGGTTAATATGAACAATCAATTTATCTTTATATCTAGAACATCATAAAGTATCAATTTTGGGGAGTACTAGCAATCCTTAAACATAACTCTCATACGTTAAAACTGCGATTTGTCTTTTACAATATACTAAAACCCATAAATATTTTACCATATACTTTTCCTTTTTTGTTTATCATTTACAAACTATTCAATATTATACTACACTTTGAGTTAATTCTGACAATACCTGAGATACGATACATCCCCAAACTTATTTTTATTACTTGTCAACAACCCGCGCACTTGCGGGAAGTTACCCTCTTCTAGGTGTCGATTTATTATCACACCTGGGGCAGCAACAAGTTTTAGGCACAACTGTCAGGGATTTTATTGTTATCTTTTTGTGTTTTGTTTTAGAATAGTCCCATTTAGTATAGTTTTGTTTAGTTTTCCGTTGGCATTACTTGTTTTTTTGTTTTTTTGTCTTTCTACAACTTTCATATGTTTCGGTGTACGCTCTCAAATCCTAAGAAGTTACTTCGAGATCAAAGAAAGAGAGAAAGAGAGAAAGAGAAAGACTAGTGTCAGTTGTGATGGTCAATCTTGATCATCCGCCAGGTTTTGTGGCTAATAAAAATCAAATGAACCCACATTTGAGTCAACAAAACAATCAAACAGGAATGAACACGAAGGGAGGAAATACACATAATGTAGCTAATTATAAAGATGCACAAGTCACACCTAGGGTCGTGCCTTGGTTTTTACAACCACAAGATCAACAACCATTCTGGTTTCCACCGGTTAGGATTCGCCCACCCACTATTCACGCTGTGAAATTCAAGCCCGATGTGAGTATGATCAACCAATTTGCTATTTATGGACATTATAATGGGGCTGGCACGAAGATTCCGTTAGAGCTATGCAGAAGTTTATGCAAATTTATGATGTGTACATCACTCAGGGTGTTACTAAAAAACAAATGTATCTTGTTATGTTCCTATTTCTCCTCACCGGAGGAGCTAGTGAGAGGTACGTTCAGCAACTTAGTGAGTTAATCACTACTTGGGAACAATTGCAAACAACGTTCTTCTATAGATATTATCCGCAAAGTATGCATTTAAGTGTTCAATTAGATTTGGCGGGATTTTTTCAAGAGCAAGGAGAGACATTAGGAGCAGCTTGGACTCGCTTCCAATCATGTTTGAAGAAGTGTCCACTTCATGGGTACACACCGTAGTTGCAATTGGGTATGTTTTATATAATTTTGAGTGTCATCTCCAAAGAAAAATCTGATATGCTATGTGAAAAAGGTTACATGATGGCCAATACAAATTATGTGTTTGGTATATTGGATAGGAATGTGAAAAATGAGATAAGTTGGCAACCTTCAAGAGCTTCATGTTTCAGAACGAAGTACTCTAAATTTAGATATAGAAACCGCCTTGAATGCCAATATATTAGCTTTAGAGAATAAAATCAAGCAATTTTACGCTAATAGCAATCAAGTGAATGTAGTCCAAGAGCCTGAAATCTGTCCTTGTTGTGGGGGGAAAGTGGTCATGTTTGGGAAGGTATCCCAATAATTCGGAATCTGTATTTTTTGTATCTAATCAGGGAAACCACTATTCAGATGGTCAAGGTTATGCTCATCAAAAAGGAAATCTTCTAGGACTACAATGGTCTAATCCTCATGGGGCCACTAATTAAGGCAACTATCAACCTCACCCCAAGGAAACACTTATCAAGATAGGCCTCAAAATAATTACCAGGGAGGTCCAAAGCCATGGAGTTCAAGCTCCACAAGCTCCTTGTATGATACCTATGTCAGTAGCCTTGCTCAGAATGCACTCCCTTCCCATCCGCAAGAAGGTATACTTGCCACTAATGATTTGGCTATGATTTTGAGTAAATTTATGATGACATCTAGTGAAAAGTCAACCAAGATAGATGAAACATTGAATTCTCATTACGCAACGTTGAAAATTATTTGAGAATCAGGTCTCTCAAATTGTTGATGTCATCAATATGCGACTGCAAGTTCAACTTTCAAGCAATACTAAGATCTTTGTAATTATGAAGATTGTAAAGTTGTTGAACTAAGAAGTGGGAAACTACCCCCGTCCTTAGTAGTTGAGAAAGAGAAATAAAAAGTGGGAAGCAACGTCTGATACCACTATACCTCGGGAGCCTCACACAAGCTATGAAGAGACATAATAAAGACTAATCTAGACACCCCTCATGCCCCAATCCTTGCCTAACGACTGCAAACGTTATAGAGGCACTTGGATAGGCCCTTTTGGGTTAATCTAAAATTATGAATTATTACTTCTCTGCTAGCCTGGAGAGGACCGTAGTTTAATGATTTCATGCCAATAGTGATCTAGCAAGTTTTCTGATACACAGGATCCTCATAGAGGCAAGTGTAGAGCATACTTATGCCATAAAATTAGAAGGAGGAAGATGACTAAGACCTCCAAGAGGAGTTTGAGAGGAAATAAAAGCTTAGCTAGACATGTTGAAGAAAATACGTTATGATATATTAGGTAGGAAAAGCTTATGGCTATTGCCTTACAATTGATGGCTATTTATAGCCAAATACCACACAATATGACAAACCTCACACAATACTACGTGGCTAATACTAGCCACTCCTTATTACAAGACACAAAGGTTGAAATGACTTAAAGCATAAAGAGATAAAACCAAAATATTGAATAGTAGCACAAATAGTAAAAGTAGAGAATCTTTTCTACTTTTCTTTATTCTTTTGGATTTTTGTGGGGCAAGAAGTGACTTTTCTTGATCTTTGCATATCCAACCACGTGATCAACTCCATTATTGGGAGTTTTGGTCCGGTGAGTGATTGAAGTTGAAGTAATCTGACGTGTCTGAGTCGATATGGCCGAATGTGTAGCCCCAGCGTGGTGGATTATCGGAATCATACTGTTCAGCTTTTTCAGTATCACTCTCGATCATCGGGTCGGTTTGTTCATTTTCAACCATCGGGTAGTCTTCATACGGGTCCTGGGCATCCTGAAATAATTCACTGCTAGTATTTTCTTTATGTGGTGGTGATGGTGATGGGTCAAGGTCGATTCCACACGAGCCATCGTCAAGCGGCAGATTTAGGGTGAACATGTACTCTTGCAGGGCATGCCTATCTGATTCTCTGTCGCCTCGGCGTGTTATGTTGTTGAAGCCTTCATAGTCTGATTTCCACTCTGAGCAGTAGTTAAGCGAGTAGAGGGTGTTACCTTGTTCGTATGGCCTGTGAAAGATGAATATTGTGCTTTCAAAAGGTGGGTCCCAACGTTCCTTGATCTCTTGAAATGTCGCGAGCCAGTCTGCACTCGACTTGAACCATTCGAGGAAAATCTTTAAGTTTGGGTCTATATTTCCAGTTCTTAGTGCTCTGATCATGTCGTCCACCTGGAACTCCATTGCAAAGTGGAAGATAACTCCCATGGCCCACCAGAACCATAGTTGAGAATCTTCTATGGGAGGTGATGGTGCCATCATGTTAAGGTAGGGTTTTGATAGATCGATGTTGTGTAGGTTTAGTTTTCTTCCCATGACAAATTTGTATTGGTAGTGAGGTAGGTAGTGTTCTGCAAATGACCGCAGTTCTCCTACGGTGGTACATTTTAGTGCTGCTTCGGGCATTGCAGGTGGTGGTTTAGTAATTACAAAGATGGGTAGCGCTTGTGTAGAGGTGATTAGGAGGGGTTGTTTGGTTTTATGTTTCTGGATGGTGGTGATCAGGTGTGTCTGTCTGGCTTGGGGTCTGGACAGGAGATCCGGGATTAGATTATCTGCTCCTTTGATGTGTTTGACTTCAAACTGGTACTTCGCAAACCAGTCTTTTAAGCGTAGTAGTTGGGGTTCGGGAATACCTCTGTTCTTGAACTCGAGTATTTTTGGAAATGCTGAGTTATCCATCTTGACCATGAAGTGGTGACCAACCAAGTGAAATTCGAACTTCTTGATACCATACTTCACTGCTAGTATTTCCTTTATCGTGGTATGATAGTGCTTTTCTGATTCCTTGAACTGGCCGCTTGCATGGCCACAAAATAGAATTTTTCCTTTAATTTCTTCTAGCAGGATTGCTCCCCAATATTCGTCACTAGCATCTGTCTGTAGGATTCTTTTGCCTTCTCCTGGGATTTTTAGCGGTTTTGGTTCTTGACACAACTTCTTGAGTTCTCTGGTGGCTTCAGTTTGTGTGGGTCCCCACGGAGGACTATTTGTTTTTAATAATAGTGACAGTTGGCTGGTATACTTGGAAACTTGTGGGAGAAAGTCACGAACATAGTTCACGATTCCTAAGAACTGTTGGATTTCTTTTGTTGACATGTTACTATCTGGGAATTTTTGGATTTCTTGTGCTAGATGTGGACCTGGTCTATATTCCCCGTCTTCAAACTTCATACCTAAGAATTCGATCTTTTGCTGTCCAATGATACTTTTGCTCTCTGATAACATGATACCAAATTTGTCGACGATGTCTGCAAATTGTTGCAGCAACTGGTTGTGTGCGGATTCTTCTTCGGAAAATAGCAGTATATCATCAATGTAGATCAAGGCGTTGTCTAGTATTGGCTCGAAGATTTTTGTCATTGCTTTCTGGAATAGAGATGGTACAACCTTGAGGCCGAACGGCATGACTGTCCATTGGTACTGGGCATTCGGGATGCAGAAAGCCGTCTTGTATCGATCTTGCGGGTTGATTCCTATCTGCCAAAAACCTGCCTTAAGGTCGAATTTTGAGAAGATTTTTGCAGATGCCAGGTGGGAAAATAGCATTTGTGTTTTGGGTAATGGGAATTTGTCATCTTGTAGGAAATGGTTCAACGGTTTGTAGTCAATGACAAGTCTCTTCCTGCCTCTCGTTTGTTCTGATCTTTTGTTGACATAGAAGGCTTGGCAAGCCCAACTGGATTTTGTTTCTTCTATGAGACCTAACTGCAGCAACTGTTGGCATTCTTTTCTAGCAAGGTTGAGATCTTCTGGTGTCATCCCCGGGTGAGTTGCCTTTGTTGGGTTTGCATCTTCGTTGAGCTTGAATGGTAGTTGGATGAAAAACTCTGCATTCTTCCATAATGGTGTACTGTGTCTGAATTCTGAATGTGAGTCTGCACATGACCTCAATAAACGTCTAGAGACTTCTTCATACTCTCCTGTGGCTGTATTAATTGAGAACATGTTCCTTACCTTGGTGTAAGGGAGAAAATTTCTTTTGAACTTCAGACCCTCTGGCAGTATTTGTAGGCTCTTTGCTTTTTGGTAGACGTCAAACCCTACTAACAGGTCTTTGCCCGGCAGACTAGATCCTATAACTTTCATCCATATTTTACATCCTGGGAAGAACTGTATCCCGATAGGCTTTTTTGAAATCAGGGTGGTCTTGAATAGCCTTCCTTCTGCTGACCTGAACTGTTCTATGTGCTTGGTCCATGCCTCTGGAGGTAGGATATTTGGGTTTAACATCGTTACTGTGGCCCCTGTATCCATAAACCCTATACATTCGATAGGTTTTGAATATTTTTCTTCAAAGATCTGGACTTTGACATGGGGTTGTACAGCGTTTTGTTCACCGTGGTTTGTGGCTTTGAGCATGAACATAGGTGGGCCGTCGTCTTCATCTGAATCGGTTATGGTCTCGTCACGTAGAACAAAAGCAGTTTCGTTGTCTTGTTCTTCTTGTTCAGAATATAATGACTCAATATCGGCTTCCGACGTGTCATCGTCCATCATGATTTGGGATATAAGCCTGGCTGATCTTTCCTTGTTTTGTTTGCAGTCCCTGGCGAAATGTCCCTTTTTCTTGCAGATGAAGCATCTGTCTGATTGTTTGTTCCGATAGGTCTTCTTCTTGAAAAATCTGAAGGGTTTCCTTGATCTAGTAAGTCTTCGGGGTTCTTTCTTCTCGTAACCTGATTGCTTGGAGGAGCACGAACAATTTTTGGAGTTTTTACATTTGATTTCCAGATATGAGCGATCACATGTTGTTGTCCATGATTTTTTCTGGGCGAGGATTCCTGATAGAACTTCTTGTTGTTCGCAGATCTTCTTAATTGCTTGTCCTGTCATTTGGTGGATTTCTCCAAGTGTTGTTCCTGGGATATCTTTTCCTAATGATGAAATCATTCGGTGTAATTCTGGTTGGATTTCTATAGGGAGTGAGGCTATATACGTGTGTTTCATGCTAGGATCGTTCGGGCCGGATAATGTGTAGTAAAGTTGTGACATCCTTTTGAAGTGAAAGTCAAGATCTTTTTGTTTTAATGAGCAACACTTCATATCATAATATGCTTGCTTCCTTTCCCTTTCTGACAGAGCAAGGTCACCTATGAATTCATGATATATGGCTCCCATTGCAGCCATGGCCGTGGGCAGTTGGTAAAATTGTAGGTGTCTGTATTCTCCTAAGCTGTCAAACCATTCTCTTAGAGAACCCGTGAGTCTTTTCGCGAATTCGATTAGGACATCGTTAAGGTTCGTTCCATCTTTATCCAGCTGGCAGTTGATCCATGATGAGAAAGTAAGTAATCTGTCTTTTCGTTCTTCAAGCGAGCAATCGTCCAGTGTGAAGTATGGTCCATTTGATGGCTTTGGAAATCCTTTTTCTTTGTAGGTTGTTGACTCGTCTTGGTTCATGTAATCTACGGTTTCGTCTTGGTCTGAGATTCCGTCTCCGTCTGCCATGAGTATAGTTGTGACGTCTGCGAAATTTTCCTCGGTTGAAGGATTGCTTCCTGTTTCCGATCCGTCATCAGAAGAGCTAGCAGAGTTTGGGCTGGTTACCTTGAATTTTGGTTCGTCGTTTGTAATGCGCGATGCCATTTTAGCCTCCTTACTGTTTCTAGGTTCTGTGCTGCTCGATTTTGCTTTTTCTTCTCTTGTGAAGCGCCAAGGGGGGTGGTGGTCTTCTTGTCTTTGGTAGAAGGAGGAGGCTGGCCTGGGAAAAACGTGTGGTAATGATGGTGGTGTTGGGGTATATTTTGGGTAGTTCATAATATCGTCAAAAGAGGGTTGGTGGTTTCTGGGGGGATTTGGGAGGTTGAAGGGTTTATATTGGAAGTGGTTAATTTGTTTTTGGTTTTCTATTTCTGCGATTTGGGTTTTTAGCCTTTTTATCTCAGCTTCCTTCTGGTAAAAATCTCTGCTGAGTTGGTGGTTCTGGATTATGGAGCGGAGTTCTTTATCTAATGTTCGGACTCTAGATAGTAGATCTTCGTATAAGCGTTGTACTTTTGTACTCAGGTCGTCAATCTTTGAGTTAGTGTCTTGTGATGTAATTATGATTTGTTCAACTTGAGATTCGACTTTTTTGATGATATGGTTTTGTGCTTTGGCATTTATTGTTTGCCAGTTTAGCACTTCTTCGCCTTGGTTCGAGCATTTTATCTTTCCCTCGTGATCGATAGCGGATTGGACGAATGGTCTTGCTGCCATCTTCTTCTCTATGTCTTGACGCCTTTCCATAGGGGGGAACTCCTGATCGTATGGGCCGAACATCATGCATTCTGAGCTTGTTTGTGCTTTTCTGAATGCTGCAAGAGAGTTTGGTGGTGGTTGGTCTTCGTAATCTTCCTCGTCTCCCCATCCAGTGGGAATGATGGACTCTATTGGTATGCTTGTTGACTTTGGTGGGGTAAAAGTTACCCAGTAGGCTTTTTCGCAATTCCCTCTTTCGATCCATACTCCATGGCCTGGCTTTGGATCGTTTTTCCAACATCGGTTTTCATCTGCTATCTGTTTGTTCTTCTCTTTGTCATCAGGGAGAGGCATTTGAGGTTTCTTCCCTTTTCTCTTTTTCTTTCTTCTTCGGCTTCTGGTGCTGATTTAATAAATCATACATTTAACAAATGAATTTAGTGATTTAATAAAATCATATAAAGATAAAAAGAATTAAAAAATAAGGTACACTCGTCAAAAGTATCCTATTCAATTCTTTTATTTTTCTAATTTTTTTTCTTCAAATAATACAGATCTGGTTCAATCAATTAAAGGATAATTTTAATTGTATAAATGGAACATTTTCTACCAATTAATACTTGTTATGATATTAAAACAAAATAACATAAATTTAAAAATTACCTGATGATAAATTATTGATAGGGTAAAAATTATAATATAAGTAAAATATAATTATGAAGGTAAAATTTTAAGTTAAATGGACTAAAAATCTAATAATGAATTGGATTTCAAAAATATTTTAATGGGCTAAACAATTTTTTTAAAGATTTGAGAATGGGCTTGAGCCCACCCATTGCTAATATAGATCCACATCTGGTTAAGATACTTTTGAACTTATCGTTTTCTACCATAGAACTACAAATTAATAACATGCCATCAACTTACAAAATCATATACACCGTAAATTCATGAACAGAGTCAAAATATAAACAACTTTCAAATCCACTCCTTGTAAAGCTAATTCTTATCTCAAAGGTATCAAAACTTGTATTACCATTGCCTTGGTGACGTTTTTTATCCATAAGGAGATTTTTAGTAAGAATATATAATCAAATTATTGACAAACCATTAAATCTGTATCTTATATATTGTTTTTTCAAAATTTCCATATAAAAGTATAATTCTTAACATCAAGTTGTTCAAGTTTTAAACCAAAATATGCAACCATAGAAATCTTCATTGTAATGGTTTTGAATTTCATTAATTAAACTATGGGCGAAAGGTTAATGCCCAAAAAAAAAAAAAAAACTATGGGCGAAAGGTCCTTTTTCTTTTCTTTCTTTCTTTGGGTTTCAAACAAGAATTCTCATGTGTCCCAAAAATATAAAAATGAAGAAATCTAAGCTAATTGAGAACGTGCAAAAAGACAACACTTATGCTCTTCAACCGCGTAATCTTTTAGTATTACCAACTAACTTCCAAAAACAGTCCAACTTACAGTCCAAGTCAGCAATGCAGATATATTGACCAAAAAAAATAAAAAACATTAATGCAGAATCTTCCTTCCTCATCTCTTAAGCGCGTTTACACGCTCTCTTACACCCGCCAAACTCCCCTATATATACTTCATTTCTCTAATTCTCCTCAAATCCTCTCAATTCAAATTTTTTTCTCACTCAAAAAGACACTCTTTTTTCACACTTCGCCATGGAAATTTCTTCATTTCCAATTCTCAATAACCTAGACGATTTCTTTTACAACGATTATAGCTTCAGTAGTACTGAAGACATTGATCCAACACTCACCAAAAAACAGAAAACAGATTCTACCTATATCACCAATAACAACTCCTTTTCCTTCTGCAAAAGTGATGAAGAATTACTCTCATTTCAAGATATAATCTCCCATTTATTCACTTCCGATGATAACCCGATTGTCACTTCTCAGCCCGAAATCAGCTACCAGACCTTCCAAATAACAAATGAGAATACGAGTAGCCACAAACGGGCCCGAGAAGAACCCGTAGTGCACGATGAGTTGTTCTCGATCAGTAATGGTGGCAGTCCCCAATCACAGCGAAAACTGTGGGTAAAGAATAGGTCAAAAGAGTGGTGGGAGCAACGTGACAGCTTAGATTACCCAGATGAGGAATTCAAGAAAGTGTTTCGAATGAGTAAAGCGACTTTTAATATGATTTGTAAAGAGCTCGAGCTAGTAGTGAACAAGAAAGATACTATGCTTCGGCTAGCTATCCCAGTTCGTCAGCGTGTAGCTGTTTGTATTTATAGATTGGCTACAGGCGAGCCACTTCGTGAAGTTTCAAAGCGTTTCGGATTAGGCATCTCTACATGTCATAAACTTGTTCTCGAGGTCTGCAAAGCTATTCAAGAAGTTTTGAAGCCCAAGTATGTTCAATGGCCAAACGTACACAAAACTGAAATGGTGAAAAGGGAATTCGAAATGATTTCAGGGATTCCCAATGTGTGTGGATCTTTATACACTACTCATATACCAATAATAGCTCCCAAGGAAAAAACAGCTCTGTATTTTAACAAAAGATATACAGAGAGGAATCAGAAGACATCCTATACGATTAGTGTTCAAGGAACTGTTAACACGAAAAGGGTTTTCACAGATGTGTCAATTGGTTGGCCTGGATCATTCCCTGATGATAAAGTGTTGGAAAAATCATCTATTACGCACAGAGCAAATGCTGGAGTTATGAAAAATGCAACTATTGTTGGTAACTCAGGGCATCCTTTGATGGATTGGATTATGGTTCCTTATACTCAACAAAATGTCAATTGGGCTCAACACATGTTTAATGAGAAGATTGGGGAGGTGCAGGGAATCGCGAAGGAAGCTTTTATGCGATTGAAAGCGCGGTGGACTTGTTTACAGAAGAGAACGGAGATGAAACTTCAGGATTTGCCTGTTGTAATCATGGCTTGTTGTGTTCTGCATAACATATGTGAGATAAACAATGAAGAATTGAGTCCTGAGCTGAAGTTCGAGCTTTTTGATGATGAAATGGTGGCTGAAAATGTTGGTAGATCGGTCAATGCGTTGAATTATAGAGATGAAATTGCGCACAAGTTGTTGCATCATAATTTCGCTGGAACAAATATTTCCTATAGCTATTAGCATTTATAGATGTTTTTAGTGTTTTTGTTGCAGTAATTCAACTTTTTTTACATGGCTTGTTGAGTCGTGGTATACAGTATAGTTACTGTAATATAATTTTGAGTATGTCTTTTTTATTTCCGAAGAAGAGCATTATATTGAAGAAACAAAATACTACATCTTACAAGAGAACAAGAAAATAAACCGACTAACTTAATAACCAGACCATTGTCTCATCTAGGGATATAGGGTTCGAATCCTCTCAGCCTTGTTATTTCCTGAGACCTTAAAAAGGGTAAGCAAGAGGTATAAGGTTCGAGTCTCCTCCCTGAACATGAGTAACCTAGTTCTGATTAAGTGGGAGTATGCATGAAAAGACATGTATATTTCCTATAGGAATAGTCATGATGCGCGTAATCTGGCCCAAACACCTATACATAAAAAAAAACAAAGAAAAAAAAGAATATTACATACCCCATATACCAAAACAATAACATATACAAAAAAGTATATTTATGTTAGACAATCTATTTACCTGGTCCCAAAACTCTCAATAAGTAATGATATATATTACCCGAAATCATATCACGCAAGTACCATCTAATAATGTGGCATATATTGGTTAGTTACAAATCATTAATCTATTTATTTTCTTTATCTAATTAAAGATTTGTAACCAACCAATTCACGCCACATCATTATGTGGTATTTGGGTGGTACATATAATTAATCCTCAATTTTTATCTTCCTTTTTTGCTAAGTATGGAAGAAAAAATATAAAAAAAAATTCAAAATAAGAGGTTTTTGCTATAAAAAATCTAATAAAAGTATCTAATTATTGAATTAAATCTTCAATAATTTATTTTATAAAAAAAGGCTTAATAAAATAATTATTTATTGAAAACATCTATTTTATATTTTTTTATACCTTTATTATACTTATTATTAAATATAGGGGTTATTGCTCAAAACATTTTCATTAAACACTCTAATAATTTTTTTAAATCTTCAATAATTTATTTTATAAAAAAATGCCTAATAAAGTAATTATTTATAGAAAATATCCCAATATTTTTTATATCTTTACTATTCTTATTATTAAATATATTATTTTATTTTAATATAATATTAATTTATAAATATTAAACAAATAATAGGATACTTCCACCACCACCACCACACCACCACCACTACAGCCACCACAACCACCACCACAGCAAGCACCACCACCACTACCACCACCTACTACTACTAATTCCATCACACACGCGCGCGTCCGTGATCTTTTTTTAAAATCGTCATAATTAATGTAAAAAAAAATCAGAAAAATATACATTTGCATCCTTGGACAAAGCAAATTAATATTTACGTCTATGGTTTTTTTTTTATCTTTTTGGTTTTTTTTGTCTTTTTGCAGACACGGATTTTCATGTTTAAAACATGAAATTCCATGTTCAAAACATGAAATTCACTATTTGAAATAGTGATTTTTTTTTTCGCAGACACAGATTTTCATGTTTAAACATGAAATTCCATGTTCAAAACATTAAAATTCCGTGTCTAAGAAAAATAAATAAAGAAAAAAAGTCAAAAAAAAAATTCAAAAAAATCATAGATGTATATATTAATTTGATTTATCTAAATACATAAATTTTGATTTTTTTGATTTTTTTGATTTTTTTTAAAATTAGTTATGACGATTTAAAAAAAATTCAAGGACGCGGGAGTGTGTTTATTAGTTTTTGTTTTGTTTTTCTATTTGTTTTTTCTTTTTTTTTCTTTAATTACTAATAGTAGGGGTATTTTGGATTGAGACAATTTAATAAAGAGTCTTATTCTAGATACCTGTTTATTAATAGTTTTTTTTAATAATTATGTTTTGATAATTGACTCTTAAATATATTATTCTATGTTTAATACTATATTTATTTTTAAATATTAAACAAAAATTTAGGTACTTCAACCATCACCACCCCTACCCCTACCCCCCCACCACCACCTCTACCTCCACCACCACCACCACCACCACCACCACTTCCACCATTAATACTACAACTACTGTCACCACTATCATGTATTTAACCACCACTACAGCCACCACAACCACAACCACCACCTACTACTACTACTAATTCCATCGCACACGCGCGTGTTCGTGGATTTTTTTATTTTAAAATCGTCATAACTAATTCTAAAAAAATCATAAAAATAAAAAATTTGCATTTTTTGATAAAGCAAATTAATATTTACGTCTATGTTTTTTATTTCGCAGTCACATAATTTCATGTTTAAAACATGAAATCCACTGTTTGAAATAGTGAGTTTTTTTTTTTCGCAAACATGAAATTCAATGTTCAAAACATGAAATTCGGTGTCTGCGAAAAAAATTCAAAAAATCCCAAAAAAAAAATTATAGACGTAAATATTAATTTGTTTTATCTAAATATATAAAATTTTAATTTTTCAGATTTTTTTAGAATTAGTTATGATGATTTTAAATAAATTTCGCGGACGCGCGCGTGTGTATTAGTTTTTGTTTTGTTTTTTTCTAATTTCTTTTTGTTTTTTCTAATTACTATTTGTAGGGGTATATTGGGTTGGGGCTGTTTTTTATAAAGAGACTTATTCTAGACACCTTTTTATTAATAGTTGTTTTATAGACATTTTTTGATTATTGGCTCCTAAAATAATTATCTAGCGAATTTTATATAATAATAACACAAATTAAACCACATATACACTCATCATATAAACAATCAACACGATATGGTTTCAAGATTAGATTATTCTCGCAATGCAAGAAAGATAGGTATTCCGCTTAGTCAGATATAATGGCTATAAGCTGAGCATCGATCCTAACATGGTATTCAATAGTCCAGCCAACTACTCTCTATTAGCTCAATCGTTTCTAAATCACATAATAAAAAATTATAAGGTCTTTAAGGTTGTAGTGTTGGCTTAGGGACGGTATGTTATGTATATTTGGATAATGTGAATGGAGTTTTTGGCTCTCTCCTCACTAGCCATCAACAAATCGCTCTAGAACTTGAGTTTACACTCAAAGATGTTCTTACTCACCCCAATTATTGCGCTTAATTAGCATCCCCGATAATCCCATAACAGTTCGCAATGAGTACATAATAATTCCACTTTGTTGGTTCTTTTCTTTCACTTCTTTTTTCATTATTTTTTTTGTAAATTAGACATGACACACTTTTTGATATGAAATGTCATACTAGTTATTTTCTCATTTTTCTTCATATTATCTTCTTTTTCTCAATTTTCTTTCTAAGACCCCGACAAAGTGTTACAATAAAAGGTCGCATCATCAACATAGCGCTTACATAAAAGCTAAACCCACCCAAAGTGTTTCCCATAATCGTATCCACCACCTCAAACTCAAACTCTAAAGATGATTGCCTTGGCATTGCGATTCGAGTGAGGGACATATGAAAAAATCCTATAATCTAAGGAGCTGGTGCAAAAACACAAAGGAGAGTTGAAGGCGCCTTGGTCTTACAAGTATCTTCAACCTGGTGCACGGGTATTGAACCAGTTCCTTACACCATCAGCTTTTGGGAACGTTTGAACCTCTGGACTAAGTAAGAAATTTACCATTTTCTAGATTTGTGTTTTACGAGAGTAGTAGATGGATGTAGCGCAAGTGATCTTTGATGTTGTAATGTTATTCGCAAATGCACCACATTCGGTGTTTAATTTGAAGTACCCAACATTGATCTTGGGCCTAGTAAGGAAAATCTAATGTGAGTAGACGCAAGAATGAGAATGGTACTTGACTCTCGCAAGTGTTTCACCTAAATCTATTTAATCAATTCTTTCATTTAAGGGATGAATCGGGATTTGGTATTAGTCGGGATTCGAGATCTCCTAACCCCCGTCAGGGTGGACTTAGAAGCTATCCTAGGGTATTACGAACACCGTCGGGGTGATTATAAGCTACCTTCGAATGTTCAAGTCTTTTACCCAATTGGCTACAAGGTTAATCAAGCCCGTCAGGGTCAATGACTTATACCTCGCGTCTATTACCTAGGTCCGTAAAAGTGATCATTACACCACTATAATGAATAGCATACTAATTCCTATTTTTGATTCATCAGGAAATAAATTCATGATAATAGTCAATACTAAATTACCCAATTCAAATTAAATCTTTCAATCCAAAATTCAAAAACATTAATCAAATAAATTGGGGCTTAACCCAATAAAGAGATTTTTCAAGTATTTAAAGTATTTAGCTCATAATGGAAATAAAAACTAAAATAAAAGATAAATTATTCACTATCAATTACAGAAATAAAATGAAGAACCTAATTGAAGGATTGAATATAACTATAGTTGGAAGAATAACTTTCTCCAGCTCCTGCTCTTGCTTCTCATCTGGACGCTCTCTCTTAAGGATGATTTAATTTGAAGAATAAAATGAGAGGTGCTGAATAATGAGATCTAAAGGCCTACATATAGTGGAGAAATCGGATTGGGCTTTTTAATTAAGAGGATTAGGTTAAATGAATAAAAGCCCAAATCCGAATATGAAATCCCGTAACTAATGTACAACTGTTACTAAAACCGTTGTAACTTTTGAGTCCGGATTCAAAATCACTCCGTTCAAGTTGCAAAATCTTCCTGACTTAAAGATGCAAATTCCTTATTTCACGACTCTAAGGTCGAATCAGTGGCTAAGTAGCTAAAAACAGTGATTTGTAACAGTCTTTCAGATTTCACTCTCCTCTAATAAATTCTTCGTATTATCTTTTCTCGCCTTTGACTTCTACACTCGATCTAAGACTTTAATCCCCGTTTCTCCTTCTTATATTTGTTCTCCATATCATCCATGGACCTAAGAACTTTACACTAAAAACAAACAAATTAACGCACAAAAGCTCTAAAAATGCAAATAGTCTAATTCCAAGGGGAGAAAGTGTAATATGACGAAATAAGTACAAAAGTCTATCTAATAAGTCCAAATTATACCTAAAATGATGTCTCCTAAGAGCATATATTTAGAACAAAAAGGGAGACACCAATTACCACTACTGGATTCGCGTGATTTCGCGACGACACGCGTCGTCGCGAATCCGGGATTATTCGTCGCTAATTTCTCTTAGCGACGACATTTCGTCGCTAAACTGTCGTCTCTATCCTGGCGTCGCTAATTTGAGATTAGCGACGAATAATTGTGATTTTCGTGATTAGTTCCTTAGGAATTTACCCACGAGGATGGGCGTCGCGGATTTAATGAATTCGCTACGACATATTAGCGACGACATGTCGTCGCTAATTGATTAATTAGTTTTTAATTAATTTTTTATCGATTTCAATTTTTTTTTTTTTTTATTAAATAGCGACAAGGTTTAGCGACGGCGATGTCGTCGCTAATAATAATTATTATTATTATTTTTTTTACATTTTATCGAAAATCATTATTTATTTATTTTATGAAATAGTTTAGCGACGAATAGGTTCGTCGCTATTCTTTTTTTTTTTTTTTACATTTTATTTTTCTTTATTATTTAAAGGGTGAATTATCTATAGGGTCTTAGGAGCACTATTTTTTCTCTATAGAGTAGTGTCTTGAAAGTTGTTATTCTTAGGGACCTCATTTTTTACAATAGTCTTTCCTACCCTTACTAACACTAAAAGACAAAATAGTATGATGTCACTGTTTCTCTCTCCTCTATCACTACCCACCTACCACCTACCCACCTACCACCCATCTCCGACCTCCGGCCATCGACCACCGACCACCGACCACCGACCTCCGACCACCGACCTCAGGCCACCAGTCACCGGAAAAAAACTGAGAGTACTCTCAGTTTTTCCCGATACCAGTCACCGGAAAAAACATAGAGTATCGGAAAAAACTGAGAGTACTCTATGAAAAAGGCAGAGTACTCTCAGTTTTTTCCGATACTCTATGAAAAAGATAGAGTACTCCGAGAATTAAAAAAATACTCTGACAATTTAAACGAATACTCTATAAAAAAGGACGGAGTACTCTATAAAATATAGAGAGTACTCTATGAAAAATAGAGAGTACTCTTTGAAATTACATAAATACTCTACAAACTCATGTGTATCTATTTAAATACCTTTCTATTCAAAATTTAAAACCAATTACAATAGATAAATAAAAAAAAAACCTAAACTAATTACAAGTTGACCAGATTTGGTCAAACCAGATCTCAAAAAAAAAATATATCCTAAGCTAAAGCGTACTGTGTACGCGAGTTTAAAAAAAAAAAAAAAAAAGGAAGCCGGCGAAGCACGAAGCAAGCAGCAGCGAATCTATGACCTCCGGTGATGAAATGCTCGGCACCTCCATGGATTCCGTTCATCTAGATCGAACCTCCACAGCAAAAACCACTGCAGCTCCACAGCAACCACGAGCTCTTCCTCTCCACCATTCTCCTCCAGCGAACAGCAACCTGGAGAAGAAGATGCAGCGAGACCAGCACCAAGATCTCGACTCTTCACTGAAGCACTGAAGCACCACCATCATCGCGAAGAAGCACTGGAGCACACCACCATCGAGCAGATCGGAGGAGAGATCTTGTTCGCCGACAACTGTGCAGCATAGGAGGAGAGAGCTTCTTCGCCGGATCTGCCCTAGGGTTCCGCCATGGCTGTTCGAAGCCGTTCAAGCTTCACCATCGAACAGTGAGCCATTCAAGCTTCTTCGCCGGATCTGTGCTATGGTTCCGCCATGGCTGTTCGAAGCTTGCTTCACGGAGGGAGCACCACTGCTCGGCTATGACCAAGGCAGCACCACCTCATAAAGATGCGCCGGAGCTCGAGATAGATAGGTCAGTCTACTGGAAAAGAGCTGTTGGCGGTGGTGCTTTGGTGGAATTTTATGAGGGAGGAGGGAGGAGGGAGGTGGTGGTGCAGATCGGCGGTGGTGGTGGTAATTTAAGAGGTGTCGGTGGTAGTTGAGAGGAGAGAGGAAAGAGAAGGTGTGAGGTGAGGGAAATTAGAACGTGAATGAAATCAGAAATAGCAATTAGTATATATAGGTATAGAAAAAACAAAAGAAGGGTAGTCTAGTAATTGGGGTTTTGGGGTTCATGTGTTAAAAAGTTCCAGAGGTCTTTAGTAAGAAGAGGCTCTAGGTGGGGGTGCTAACTCGAAGAGGGGTGTGTCTTCAAGACCCCTAGGGTAATTATCTCTTATTTAAATTTTACTATTTTATTATTATTTTGATTTTTAATATAATGCAAAAATATAAATAAATAAAAATCCCAAAATACATCTAAAATACGATAAATCGATTCAAATACTAAACGTGAAATAAAGTCAAACGTAGTCAAAGTCAAAATGCAAGTCAAACATACGAAATAAACGTAAAATTCTTAAAATTACAAACCAAACAACCAAATAAATAAATAAAAATCTCAATCGTCACCACGATCTTCTCCATCTCCTCTTCTCTCCTCATCTTCTCTCTCTTCATCTCGTCTAGTGGGCCCAGGTTTGCTGATCGGCTGCATTCCATTGGCGATTCTCATCCCGTTTAATGCCTCGAAGAGAGTCTCAGCCATGCTCGGGGGTTGACTCGGCCGACTAGAAGAAGCTGTGGGCCCGGGTGATGCGGAGGATGGATCCGGTATAGGTGGAAGATTTTGAGCCGCGCGAAGCTCGTTCATCCCATCCAGAACCGCCTTAAGCAGCTCATCGTTCTCCCTGTCCGGCTGTGTAGGAGTCCTGGATCGTTTCCGGACCGGACCAATGGTAGGCACCCAGTATTTAGTCTTGGGTGGGTGTAGGACCTCCATTATTGTCTCGAGCATGGCATCCATCTGCTCCTGGATGCTAACTTCAGTACCCTCCGCTCCGGCCTGCACAACCTTCTTCTTCATCTTCTCCCGGAGAACACCCTGTAATTAGATTTCAATTTAAAAATAAATTAGACTAATAAAAAAATAAATTTAAAATATTAAATTAATTAAATCAATTTAAAAAAAACTTACACTAGCTTTCTCCAAACGCTCGTCACGCCAGCTATCTGTAGCAGCATCATAGGAGAGGTGGTCGAAATAGCCGCTTAAAGGAGGAAGCTCCATCTCCTCCTGGGTCTCGTCATCTGTAAAAGTCAACGGCTCTTTCGTCACCGTCTTCAGCTTCCCCTAGACAGTATACAATAACAAATTAGTTAACAATTAAATTAAATAAAATACTAATTATATTTTAATTTTTAAAACGTATACCTCAATAATCACCTCCCGGGTCTGTGACCAGTTCCTTGACCCCGCCTTGCTCGGAACTGTCTGCTGCTCTCGATTCTTCTTGTTTATATCAGCCTGACTCTGTTACAAATAAAAAAGAAGTAGTTATAAAATTAATTAAAAAAAAGTATAAAATAATTAATAAATTATTTTTTTCTACCTGTTTCGCCAAGTCATCAAACATCTTCTTCGTCTCCTCCCAAACCACCGGGTCAACATCTGGTGGATTTTCACCCGTGTAGTAATAGTCGTTCTTCAAATCCGACTTGTATCGCCTGTAGGCTCCAGATGTCATCGTAGTCAATCTCTTAGTGATCTCTTCCCAATCGCCTCGCCTCCTCCACTCCTCTAAATCAAAAAACTGATGAAGTCGCTGCAAAACTACCCCTTTGTTATGGTCGGGGACCTCTTTCCATTCTTTGTAGCAAGGGGGAATAGCATCTCGAACAGCGTTACCAGCCACCTGACCCACGTGTTTGCTATATGGGCCGACGAAGTTCCAGGTGCCGTCTATGACAGAAAAGTCAACTGGAATGGGCCAGCCGACTCTCTTCAGGGTCTCCTGAGCTGTCCGGATAGAGGTGGCAGCTTTCGGTCTCCTTCTTTTACGTTCACCTGTTTTAGTGACAAATATTTAGTAATTATATATTGACTCAATTAAAAAATAACCATTAATTGAAATTTTTATTACCCGATGGTTGGGCACAGTTAGCATTGGAACGTGGTGGACCCCTCGGGGGATCGTTACCCCTCCCGTCTCCGTCATGACTCCTACCCATGACAGCAGCCATCTATAAAAGTTCACAAAATTGCATTTAAGTCCTAATTTTTTTAAAATTTGCAATTAAGTCCTAATTTTTTTAAAAATTGCATTTAAGTCCTAATTTTTTTAAAATTTGCATTTAGGTCCAAATTTTTTTTAAAATTGCATTTAAGTCCTAATTTTTTTAAAATTTGCATTTAAGTCCTAATTTTTTTAAAATTTGCATTTAAGTCCTAATTTTTTTTAAAATTGCAATTAAGTCCTAATTTTTTTAAAAATTGCAATTAAGTCCTAATTTTTCATAAAATTTGCATTTTAGGCCTTTTTTCATAAAATTGATTTTTAGTCCCTAAACTTACAAAATTGCATTTTAGTCCCTAAACTTACAAAATTGCATTTTAGTCCTTAAACATATAATCAAACATATTGCAAATAGGTCCCTATATCTTACAACACAATCAAAAATCAATAATCCAACAACTATTACATTAAAATTACAAAAATCATACCAAAACCCTAATTTTTATAAAATTGCAATTACATGTTGTTATTTAACACCAAAAAATTACCAAACAACCCACAAACACACACATAGTTCTCGGATTTCATCAAACTACTAAGAACATTCATGAATTTTTACAAAAAAAAAAAAATCAAAAAAAAAAATTGCAAGTTTAATCCGGAAATTGAAACCTGTTACGTAGAAATGGTGTAGATTTCGTCCATGAATCCATGCCAAGAAGAAGGAATCATACAAAAAAAACACAAGAAAAGATATTAGAAATTAGTTATGAAAAAATTGAAAAATAATAGATTAGAATGTGTTATTGGATTGGAATCATTACCTTGATGTCGGATTTGTTGTTGTATGCCTCGGAATAGCTTCGTATGGTCGGAAATGGCGTTTTTGGGTGAGTTTTGAGTGTTGGTGTGTTGCAGAAATGAGCTCGGTTAGGGTTATATAGAAAAAAAGATTAGCGACGACACGGGTCGTCGCTAATCAATGAATGTTTGTCGCGAATTTTGACACGCGTCACCCCACGTACACACGCACCTTGCGTGTCATGTGTTAGCGACGACAGCTCGTCGTTAATATTTGGTATGTCGTCGCTAATTTTCGTGGGTGGGAAAGTTGACCGCCCACGATGACCAATTAAAAATTGATTTATTTATTAGCGACGACCAGTCCATTGAAGGTCGTCGTTAAAGTTTCGCGACGACATTCAAAGGTTGAAGGTCGCCGCTATTTCTTTGAATGTCGTCGCTATTTTTTTTTTTTTTCATGGATTAAGAAGCTTACCATTTCTTGCATTGTTTTTTTACTTTACATATTATTCATTTAGAGTCAAATTTAAGAGTTCGGGGTGTGTAGAGTCAACAATTAGAGTCAAACTATGGTGTTCGTAGTGTTTATGGTCAACGTTGAGTGTTTGTGGTCAAAGTTAATTGTTTGTGGTCAAAGTTAAGTGTTTATGGTCAAAGTTAAGTGTTTAGAGTCAATGTTAAGTGTTTAGAGTCAACGTTAAGTGTTTAGAGTCAATGTTAAGTGTTAAAAAACCAACAAAATGTGTTAATACAAATAAACCAAAATAAAACCTAATCACTATCATATCCACTAATAACTATGGGTTCATCATCGCTATCAACCTCTATAGGTTCTTCTTCATCACCGTATTCATCCAAGGTGTCATCATGAATTTCCTCATTCTCATCAATAACCGTATCAAAAGACAAATCAATAAAAAAATGAGCAGGATCAATCTCGATATATATTTATATAAGATAATAATATTTACTTACGTCATGTATGTTTCGAGTTCGTCGCAGTTATGCAAAATATACCAACTTATGTGCTCCTTCTCCTTATACGGTAAAGAAACATACTCTATCTTGCCAACTGGAGTGCATTGGGAATTGAAAACGGATAGCTCTTTTGGGACCAGCGGTGCTTCGTTGTATCTGCCTGGATCGTTGAACCTTGTTTTTTCTTCACTAAGATATCTTGATATGAAATTCAACGTCTCTTCCGCAATGTACCCCTCGGCTATTGAACCCTCTGGTCTAGCCGGATTTCGGATATACTCTTTCAACTTTTTCAAATACCTTTCAAATGGGTACATCCACCGCATTTGGACCGGGCCACCAAGCAATGCTTCATCGTATAAGTGTATCACCAAGTGGATCATTATATCAAAAAACGCGGGAGGTAAAATCATTTCTAGCCTACACATAAGTTCAACCACCTTCTTCTTTCCCGATACTAACTGTTTCCTGCTTAGATTTTTATTGCAAACGACTCTAAACACGTTCGCTAACCCAATAAACACATCACTAATCGCTTTGTCTTCAATAAGCCCGGGGAGACTAGCCACGAAAAGATATTGCATCATCACGTGACAGTCGTGAGTAGGGCTGCAAACGAACCGAGCCGAGCCGAACTTTAGCTTTCTTGAGTTTGTTTGCTAATATTTAAGCGAGCTTGAGCTTGGTTTGAGTTTGAAACGAAACGAGCCGAACCAAGCTTTAGCTTTCTTGAGCTTGGTTTGTTAACTAACGAGCCGAACTCAAACAAGCCCTTAGCGAACTCAAACTCGAGCCCTTGGTGAGAGTATCGGTTTATTTGTAGCTCTAGATACTAGTAGTATATTTATTAGATATAAAAAAAATTACTCATTATATATAAAATATTTTAGTTATGATTAAATACATAATACAAAAGTTTTACGTAGTTTTGACTTTTTACATGTATACATATATAATTTTTAATTGAATATATCTACCAAGCCTATTAACGAGCTCTTAAAGAACCCTTACCAAACTGTTCACGAGCTTAACGAATCGAGCTTATATAGGTTTGAGTTTGTCTCGTTTAGTAAACGAGCCTGAATTTAAAGCTTGAGCTTGGTTTGTTTAACTAACGAGCCGAACTCAAACAAACCCTTAACGAACTCAAACTCGAGCCCTTGGTGAGAGTATCGGTTCATTTGCAGCCCTAGTCGTGAGATTTCATGCCGATAATCTTACCCGTATCACTTTGAACATTGTTTCTCATACTAGATGCAAAACCGTCGGGAAACTTCTGTGCCTTCAGCCAGTCAAGAAAAATAGTCCGCTTTTCCGGTGTTAGAGTGTACTTTCCCCGTTTCAATATTTTTTTACCATTTCTCTCAGTCAACCACAATTCTTTTCTAATCTTCAATTTCTCAAGATCCAGTCTCGCTTTCACGTTATCTTTGTTAACTTTCCCATCAAGACCTATAACTGTACCGAGCAGAGCATCACACACGTTTTTCTCGCAATGCATAACGTCAATGTTATGTTTCAACAGGTTTTCAGACCAATAAGGTAAACGATAAAAAATACTCTTTTTCTTCCAATTGAATCGCCGGTTAACATCTTGCTTCACGATCTTTCCCCCAAAATCCTTGTGTTTACCGGGAAACACAATTGGAAGCCCATCTAACTGTGTCTGAATACTTGCAGGACTATATTTCTTCGGTGGGCGCCTATCATCGGGTTCCTTGTACAAAACACGTTCGCTTCTAAATGGATGTCCGGCAGGTAACCAACGTCTATGGTCAAAGTAAACAATCCCTTTGTTCACACTCAATGACGGAGTATGATCCATGCATTCGGGACAAGCTTTGTAACCTTGACCCGACCATCCCGAAGTGTATGACCTAGCGGGGAAATCATTAGTGGTAGACAACAAACAAACCTTCATCGTAAACTCTTCTTTCTTGTGGGCATCATACGTAACGATCCCTTTATCCCACAACTCTTCCAACTCATCTATAACAGGACGAAGAAAGACATCCATGTCCTTACCGGGTGAACGGGGTCCCGGAATCAACAAACAAAGCTGGAATGTGGTTTCCTTCATGCATACCCACGGGGGCAAGTTATATACGGTTAATATGACTGGCCACATGCTATACGAGTTGTTTTGCATAGAGAAAGGACAAAACCCATCGATTCCAAGACCCAGATATACGTTACGATGTTCACTAGCAAACTCAGGGTGTAGCGCTGCAAATCTCTTCCAACTATCACCATCAACCGGATGACGCAACACATCCGGATCTGCACTGTTACCGGTATGGTGCCAAATCATGTCTTCAGCGGTGTGCTTTGAAGCGAATAGTCGCTGTAATCTAGGAACAATCGGAAAATATCGAAGCTTCTTATGCGGTACTTTGATACCCTTCTTTGGGTCCCATCTAGACTCGTTACAAACTGGACACTTGTCAAGGTCTTTGTTTTCTTTGTAATAAATAACACAATCGTTCAAACAAACGTCGATGGTAACATACCCCATACCCAAACTTTTCAACTTCTTGTTGCATGCTTCATAAGATTCGGGCAAATTGTGAGGTTTAGGCAAAATACGACCCAACAACTCCAGTAGCTCGGTGAATGAGGTGTTAGTCCATTTGTTCTTTACTTTTACGTGCATTAGCTTGGCAATAAAATTCAACGAACCCATCGATTCACAACCAGGAAATAATTCTGTCTCCAGTTCTTCGAACAACGTGTCAAAACTGCTTCGACTTGGAATATGTGCATCTCTCATCTCGGTGTCTCCCGGATGTCCACCAACATCGTAACTCTGTCTCACATCGTCATAAACATGCTGGATTTCATTTACTATAACTGGATCTTTACTTGCAGGGGGTGTATGTGTTTGTATCTCTTCCTCACCGTGTTTTGTCCAAACCTTATAATCATGGTTAAACCCCTCTCTTAGAAGGTGGGCCATAACATCATTGGTTTTTAATCGGCAAAAATTATTACACTTCTTACACGGACAAGACAAGTAACCGGTATAACCTCTACCTTTCTTAGCAAAATCGATAAATTTATAAACCCCAAAAATATATTCAGCATCTAACACATTCGTCGATTCGATCCAACTCTTATCGATACTCATGCCCGAACTCGATGCCATCACTTAACAACAATTTGAGTAAACTATGCGACTACATTAATAAAAAAAATAAAAATACATAATTATTACAACCTAATGAATAAAATGAATAAAAATTACAACACAATAAACGAAATAAAAAAAATTACAAACTCATTGAATGAATAAATATTACAAACCATTGAATGAATAAAAATTACAAACCATTAAATGAATAAATATTACAAACCATTAAATTAATGAATGAATATATAAAAAAAAAACAAATAATTAAATAAACAAGTAAAAATATATGAGCACAAAATATAAATTCACACAACACATGCATAATCAGCCAACAAATATTTAATTCATTAACCTAATCATATGGTATATCAACTTGCTAATATAATCAATTAAATACAAAGCTTAAAAAACATGAAATTTAATGGAAATACCTTGAATTGGATGGATAAATTGAAGAGTGATGTTAATTCCCTACCAAGAAAGTTGTATTAATTCACCTAATCAAAGCATATAGAAAGAATGAAACACAATTAGCATTCAAAAAAAAAAAAAAAATTGAATTTCATGCAATTATACCTTAAATTGTTTGATGAAAGATGATATTAATGGAGCCCCACTTTGATTATTGAACCAAGAATGATGCAAGATGAAGTGGAGAAGGAATTGCAAAAAAAAAATGGAATTTTGTTGATTTTTTGGGAGAAAATCGGAGGATTATTTTGGGTGTTTTGTGTGTTATGTGGGTTAAAAAACCTGCTGCAGCCATTAAATAGGATCGACGTTTAGCGACGACAATACGGGTCGTGGGTAAACTACTTTAGTCGTCGTTAATCTTCAACATTGCGACGACAGACATAGTCGCTAAAATAGCGACGGTAGTTCGTCAAGAAAAAAAAAATTCAATAAGAAATAAAAAACACTTAGCGACGAAAAACTAAAATATAACGACAAATTCGTTGTCGTTAATTAGCGACACAGTAAATTATTGTCGCTAATTTTCTGTCGTCGCTAATTTAGTCCGTTTAACGACGAATTACGTGTCGTCGCTAACTTCTCGTGGGTAAACACCGCATTTCCAGTAGTGTACAAGGGATTGGGATGGATTTGTTAGTAATATATTCTTAGAATACCTTATGTTCTTGTATATTCAATTCTTTCGATTCGATGGTACTGGAACAGAAGAATTCTTTTATTGTATTGTAATGTCTTAAATGCCCTTATTATTTATCTATAGAATATTTTAATAGGGGTATATGAGTTATTTAGTTGTAAAATAATATTTTCTTTCCATTATTCTTCTAATCTAAACACTAATATATAATAATTTAATAAAATTCTCCTTTTTTTATTCAATTCAAACAAGATTAAATGCTATTTTTCAATTCTTTATATACTCTCTCTTTCTTTCTTTAAGAATCACTCCTTATTCCAAACAGATCCGGGATATGTACTAACTTTCTTTCCGTCCAAATATAAAGCCCCACACATCCCACCCCATGGATCACATGTTTCTTGACACAAAAAAAAAAACAATGATGGAGTAGTTTTTTGTTTCAAAATTGATCAATTAACTAAAATTATAGGTTCAAAAAAATTGTTCATTATTAAGATATACTATATTATAAATTTAATTAAAATATTAGAATATTTAAAATATCAAGATATTTTGAAAGACATGTAATCAGAAGTGTAATTTTTTTTAATATTTGTGAAATAAAGAGGACAAACACTTTAAAATAGAGAAAATATGATTTATTTTTATTTACCCTTATATTATTTCATATGGTATTCAATTAATCAAAAGAGAAAAATATTTTGATAAATACTATTTATAAAATTTTATATAAGTATTAAAAACAAAATAAAAAGAAAGGGATATATATGTTTACTAAAAAGGAAATAAAAAAGAACACGTTTCATTAGATCAAAAATACAAATTCAAAATAGCTGGCGAAAAATCGAGATCTATAAGCTAGCTAGTAGTCTAATACCAACCAATTAGCACATAGATTAGAGTTCGTTTCGAAGCGTTTATTTTAGTGTAAAAAAAGTATTTTTAGAATAAAATTAAAATATAAAAAATTATTCAAATTTATTTTGAAATTTAAAATTATTTTAGATATTTAAAAAAAACACATATTTGGTGTTTTCTTGAAAGTGTTTAAAAAAAAACACTTTTACTTGTCGGTTTCGAAATGCTTTTTTTGAAGAATCACTTAAAATGCTTTTACGTTACATTTTAAAAACTAGGGGTGTGCATCGAGTTAGAAAATCCGCATAACCCGACCAACCCGATTACACTAACCCGAAATAATACGGGTTAGTTTTCTATTGGGTGGGTTGTGGTTTACATTTTAGAAAATGTATACACTTTTTGCGGGTTGCGGATTTTAAACTTGAAACCCGCAAACCCGCATACCCGATTACCATGTAGTATAAATTATTAAAAAAAAATTGTATTGCTCATTTAAGTCAAATAAATTTGTATGGTCGTGTGATTCTCGCTTTATATTTCTTTTTTTATTCCTTCCCTTTTAAATTTTGTAAATTCCTTGGTATTTCAAATATATATTTTCAAATGAATCTGTTTTCATTTCATTTATGATATTATCTCAATCTTTTGTTTAATTCATAAATTTATTTTTCCAAAATCTCATTTTATATTTTTTTTTAAATCAGAGATGATTTAAAATGTATAGGAAAATTCTTCCATCCAATATTGGATGATCCTACTTTAATCATATTAATACACATACCCCATGTTTTAAACTTGCTAAATTAACTAAATTATTAATCTAATGACATGTATTTTGTTATAATAATCAATGGTAGTGATATGAATATTGGACTATCCAATATTGGATGGAAGTCTTACCCAAATGTATATGAGTATGATAAACTATATTTCTTGTTGCAACATGCATTTGTAATATAATCCTGCTGAATGATAATGGATACAATTTCGCCTCATTTATTAAACTAAATCACCCGCAATGCACCCGCAACCCGCTCAACCCGAAACTCAATGGTTTATATAATGGATTGGGCGGGTGCGGGTCTCATTTTTCAAAACCCGCACAACAACGGGCGGTTAGTGGATTGAGTATTTTTCATCCAAAACCGACCCACGCACACCCCTATTAAAAACACTTTTAAAGAAAGCACTAGATATGTACCTTTTTTTTTTAAAAAAAAACACCTAAAATAATTATAGATTTAAAAATAATATTTAAGAATTTATATAAATATTCTAATTTTATTTAAAAATTACTTTTAACTAAAAAAAGAAACAAAAAACAATTCCAAACAGATTTTTTTTTTTCTTCTTTTTCACCAATATTCTTATAACCTCTAACTTTAATTAATGATCAAAACATTTATACTCACCTCTTTAGGCTTAAAAGAGCAAATTAAAGAGTTTTTAATCTTTATTTACCAATCATATTAAGAATTATATCAAATTTTATTTCGTAATATATATTAATAGAAAGATAGATCCATCTACCTATCCTATCCGATTTAGATTTTGATATCTAAAAAAGAATCGATTTCATTCAATCTTTGATTCAAAGAACTGCGCTTAGCACAATGAAAGTACTAACTGAAATTATCGATTCTAATATGATAAAAGATATGTTAGTTAAACTAATGATATATCTATAAGCATTCCAATCTTATAAAAGATAATCAAATTAATTATTCATTAAAAAATGATTTTTGTCGATAATAATTCAAATTTTAATATATATATTAAAAGTAAAATATATATTAATTATACATATATGTATATAGTTTATGTTTATGTTTATATACATATAATAAACAAATATTATTTTTATATACGTTACTTTTGTATAATAACTTTTTTTTGTTGTCTATATTCCACATTGTTAAAACTTCACATAACTTTAGCTCTCCTGTGTAAAAAAAAAAACTTTACATAACTTTTTCATTTGTTCATTTTATTTATCGTGATTTATAATTTGACACATATTTCTATATTCTTTTTTGGAGAGGCACATACTTTTATATTCATTAATTAGGTTTAAAATTTACCTTCATCTTCGGTTTTTTATGTTTACTTCAAAGTAGTTTTTTTATTTTGTAAATATTTTGGTAAGTTGTTTTGTTATAAAATATTAAACAATTGTGAATGTATATTAACCATATGGGGATACGATTTTAATAAATAATTTTTAAATCAAGTAATTAGTAAGTACAAAATTTCTTATAATTTTTACGTAAAGTATTACAAAAATGATAATATCATCTAAATTCATACATCTAATATACTATTTGATATACTATATTTATATAATTTCTTAGAGTAATAATATATTAATAATTTATTTTATATAAATCACGTCACCTGAGGTATTATGTTAAAAAATTTAAATTTAAATAGTATATATCATTACTTTCTAATATAAAAATAATTATATATTTTTTAAAAGTATGTGATACGTATCAACTTATTTATCCTTATAGTAGTATATCATGCTTACATAATTATCTTTATAATTTATTTTACCTTTTATGATAAAATATTTTTAAATCTAAAATCAAGAAATCATTTAACAAATAATGTCTTTCTTATCATTTAGAAAAGTTACAAAATTTACTGAAAAAGAAAAAAGTGGATTCTGATAGTTGGTCCTTAATTTAAAATAATTTTCCTTTCTTAAGCTAAAGTGAAAAGAAATTACAAATCAAATACTATTAGATTATATAATTTAAGACATGATTACATAAACAAATACTTTTATAAAAGCACACTGACGTGGCCATCCTTTCACGTTTTTGGACATCCTCCAAAGAAAAGCGGGTCCCGCATTAGTTGATCCATCACCAATCACAATCAGCCACGCAAGGAACAAAAGACCGTATTATCAGTCTAAACCTGGTGCGAATGTTCTTTTTCTTCATTCCTTGTTTTCTTCCCCTCTGGGTGTGATCTCCTCTCTCCCTCTTAGCTGTCTCATTCATCCCCAATTTATCACACACATATATATATATATATGTGATATATTGGAGATATACATCAATATATAAATATACATACATATATTTATATATAGTCTATGGCGAAGACAGTGGAAGAGGAGGAGACGGTGACAAAAGGGGTAGAGGAGATGGAAGAATCGGAAGAGCAGCTAGGGTCCATCATGACGCTTGAGAAAGTTGCAGCTGCGAAGAAATACATCGAAAACCACTACAAAAACCACATGAAAAGCATACAAGAACGCAAAGAAAGGTATAATAGATTGTTTAATTTCAATAGTTTTCATGCATGCCAAAAAAAAAAAGAAATTAGATTTATAAAGTCACATCTCCTCATGAGTTCAAATATATTTACATGCATGTATATATATGTATTTTAATTCGTATTATGTTCTATAGTTGGTAAATTCCCTGTCACCAAGGGGTTTCAGGACTCTTTGAGTTTGTGAGGGGTTTCAGGACTCTTTGAGTTTGTGAGTACTAGATACACAATTTTAAAAAAAAAAAAGATCCGAAGGACTAATTAATTTTCCCAATTAAAAATACTCGTAGATTTTGAAAAGACAACGGAAAGTAGTTTTTACTGATTTTTCCATTTCATTTGGTTTATAACTTAAATCAATTACTGATTGAACTTTTATCAAGGCCACCAATGATAATATTTTTTACTTCCACGTATAGTAGCTTGAAGTAAATTACCAGATATGTTTCGCTTTAATCCTTGTTTATGACTTATATTTATCGGAATATTGCAGGCGATTGTCTCTAGAAAAGATGTTTGCAAGTTCAGCTGTGTCAGAGGAGGAGCAAATGAATCTTTTGAAGGATTTAGAGCGCAAAGAGACTCAGTATATGCGAATTAGAAGGAACAAGCTTAGTGTGGATGACTTTGAGCTATTAACCATTATTGGCAAAGGAGCATTTGGAGAGGTTAAATTTTGCATCTATATCTTTATCTCGTATACATTCATGAGCTTTTGGTGTATGTTAAATATTATTTTGCAGGTTAGATTGTGTCGCGAGAAGAAATCTGGAAATATATACGCAATTAAGAAATTGAAGAAGTCCGAAATGCTTAGTAGGGGACAGGTGAAATATAATTAATGTTTTTAAATCATATACATAAGATAGAGTAATTGATTACTTAATCTTTAATAAATGCGTGTTTATGTTACAGGTTGAAAATGTAAGAGCTGAAAGAAACTTACTTGCTGAAGTGGCTAGTCACTTCATTGTAAAACTAATTTATTCATTTCAAGATACCGAATATTTGTATCTAGTGATGGAATATCTACCCGGTGGTGACATGATGACTTTGCTCATTCGTGAAGAGACATTAACCGAAACTGTAGCTAAGTTCTACATTGCTGAAAGTGTTTTAGCCATTGAGTCTATCCATAAACATAACTACATTCACAGGTTAGTTAATTAGGACAGTTGTTAAATCATTAATTATCTCGAGTCATAGGTTAATGGATCATGTATATTTATTTGTTGGTGACAGGGATATTAAACCGGACAACCTATTATTGGATAAAAACGGTCATTTAAAGCTGTCTGACTTTGGTCTATGCAAGCCTCTGGATTGTTCAAATTTTACCACAATTAATGAAAATGATGAGATAAAGAGGGAATCAGATGAAGGTAATAATGGGAACTTACCAAACAAGGAGAATGGAAGCTGCTGGAATAGCTCTCTTGAACAAATGCAGCACTGGCAAAAGAATAGACGAAAATTGGCTTTTTCGACCGTTGGTACCCCAGATTATATTGCTCCGGAAGTATTACTGAAGAAAGGCTATGGTGTTGAGTGTGATTGGTTAGTCTCTTTAAAACCCTTTGTTTCATTTTAGGGGAAGAATTGTGTATAAACTGGCTATTTTAATGAGTCCTTGAATTTAGGTGGTCACTTGGGGCAATTATGTACGAAATGCTTGTAGGTTATCCGCCATTCTACGCTGATGATCCGATCACTACGTGCAGAAAGGTATAGAGACATTATACACACTTTTCTCAATATCTGAGGTTGTCTATTTAATAGTAGATTAATTTTTAGGGTTTGGGATATTCCCATATAGACTGAATAATATTGGGTACTAATTCAGATTGCAAATTGGAGAAATCATTTAGTCTTTCCCGAAGAAGTAAGAGTGAGTCCTGAAGCAATGGGGCTCATTAGCAGGTTGCTTTGTGATGTTGAACATCGGCTAGGTTTGAACGGAGCAGATGAAATAAAGGTGTCTTTTTATAACCCTAACATGATAGCTAGCTTCTCTATAAATCAATCTATTTATTACTCTTTAAAAATGACAGGCTCATCCTTGGTTCAAAGACATTGATTGGGACAAACTTTATGACATGGATGCAGCATTTAAGCCAGAGGTCAATGATGAACTTGACACTCAGAATTTTATGGAATTTGATGATGAGGTACACTCGTTATAAATGCTAAATATTCATTAAACCTTCTCTACAATTTTAATAGTAATAATAATTTGTAATTATGATTTGTTACAGGTGAAACCTCCCCTGGAAAAAAGTACTTCTGGATCTCTAAGGAAGGTGTGTACTCTTTTGGTTAAATTGCTAAAGGAAACGTGACATTAATAAATATTGCATCTAATAAGGGTATTTTTTTCCTGCTCTTATTTCTTATCTTGTGGCTCTTAATTACAGCGCTTAAATGCTAAAGATATAAGTTTCGTTGGTTATACTTACAAGAATTTCGAGGCAGTCAAAGGCTTAAGCAATTCTTCTGGTATTCATACTCTATTCCTTTCAGATTTCTACTAAAATTATAACACTGCTAATTATAAGCTTTCCTGTGTACTATTTTTGTGCCCATGATAATGTGTGTGTTTTTAGAATTTAAATACATCCTCTCTTCCTTTGCAGACACAAAAACGAGTTCTTCCCCAGAACGCTCATCAACTGATTCTCTTTGCAGTAAGTTCTGATTCAATACTGAAAAGATCTGTTTATTCCAATTAGCATAAAATTGAAAATTCTTCTGATGGCTAAAATATTCTTGTAGGTGATTCTGGTAGCAATATGATTGTTGATGCAGAAATCTTGATTCATGCTTCAGAAGATTCTTCCTCCCTATGATTAGAAATCTTAACTTTTGTTACAATGGGTGACAGTTTGTTTATCGCCTGTTCGATAACTTATGAAGAAATCATAGGATGCCCGTTCATGGGTCTAGTTTAATTAGTGGTTTGTTTAAATTTTTCGGTGTATGGATTATAAGTTTTTTTATAAACTACCCAATTTCAATGCAGGAAGTGTTTGGTCATTACACCCCTGTGATAACTTTTCCTCTTTTAGTCTAAGTTTTTATTTTATGCAAAACTGCGATATTACTGCAGTAAAGACCCCCTCAAACTTCTCTTATTGCGAGCCATGATAGACCATATAGCCATGTCGTGTGTGTCTATTTCTCTTCTTGATTGATACATAAGGACTCTTTTGAGTAAAAAGAATCTGTAAGTATCAAAAGTTTCGACTAACGCTAGAATGACATCCACTTTAGCCATCAATATTTGGAATAATGACTTCCACTTTAGCCTTCTATTATACGAAGGTATAATAGACTTTTTACTAGCTATTCTATGATCGTGGACACAAGCTATATGAGGCAAAACAATTTTTTTTCTTTTTGACGCGGATATGAGGCAAAACAATTTAAACATTCATTTTCACATTATAATTACTAGGAGAACTCATAGTTAAGGTCACTACATCATCTTTTTTTATATCGAAAAACCCAAACTGGTTTAGACGTCTAAAACTCACCCAGACAAGCACCACGATCAAGATCAAAAAAGAAGGCCAACCTGAAACCCTAATTCATCTCGTCTTCATCGACAATTCCAGCAAAAATATCTCATTTTTACTTATACCCATGTTCTAGAATTAACATAAACCCTTATTTTAAATGTCGAGCTATATATGGCTATTAATTTCTCATAAATAGAGAGCAAGGGTAAAAAATTCAATCAGAGTTAGTATTTCGTTTGGGGCCTCATTCTTGCAAAGAAAATTATATCATTCGTTGATTGATTTAGGACTATTTGTTTGTATTTTAAGAAATATTAATTCGGTCCATTAAGAAATATTAATTTGGTCAATTTCATTTATTCTTTTTTTAATACATGAGAAAGCTACTTTGGATTCGGAGTCATTTTAATTCAAATAAGATTCGATCCAACGACATTTTGGTCTCTGCAAAATAACCTAACCCACTAAACCAACTATTGATCTCGTCAATTTCATTTATTCAGCCACTACCTCAACTATCAATTCACACTACAAGAAATAGTAGCATTAGCGAGGAAGCTATTGCGGCAACAACTAAAATGGTCTCTAATAATATTTTTAAAAACCAAAATGGCCTCTAATTATATTTTTAGCGGCAATATTTGCCGTTAATAGAGGCAAAAACAAATAATTTCCTACTAAAGGTATCTTTAGCGACGAACTTATAGAGACGACAAATAACGACTAATAGCGGCAAAATTAAGATTTTTAGTGTTAAATTTTTTACCACTAAAGATACTATTTCTTGTAGGGTCACTATTCAATACCTAAACAACAAGTGACACCTTAAATTCTTAAAACGGTATTAAATAAAATAATATTAAATAGCCAACAAATTAATAAGTTGTCATCCATAAATTAAAGAAAATAAAGTATATAAAGGTTGTAGTTCAAGAATCATCAATAAAAAAAAAATCATTGTCGTGTCATATCAAATCGTGACCTTTCAAATATTAATTTTAAAGAATAAAATATTTTAATATATAATATATATGATTTTAAATTAAAATTACTAATAAATATTAAAATAATTTTTTTAATAATATATTACAATAATTAATTGAAAAGAAGCCAAAATTATTAGATTTTTATTTTTCTAACCTAATTAAGTAAAAATATTATATTAAACTAAAGCATATAATTCAATCGTCCAGACTACTTATACTTATTTGTCATGGAGTACGTAAAAATGAAAACACAAGTGAAGACATAAAAAAGCGATAAAGTGAGATCGATCTCATTGGAGTCATTTACTCCGAGTCTAAAGTAGTTTTCTCATGTATTTAAAAAAAAAAGGCGATAAAGTATATAATTAAAACTAGTTTTAGTAACAAAGTTAAAAATATACCCTTATCTATCTACTACATAATGTACTAGTAATCATTATATAAGTGATCGGTAAAATATTGTTAATTAATCTATTAAATATATTGTCTAAAATTACGTTAGCCAGAAATTTGTATCCGTGCAGTTGGTCGTAAGTCGTTGTGGCTAATTATTAATTTTATATTAAAAATAAAAATATATTCTTGAAAAAAAAATATACTGTATTAAATGTAATTAATAGATTATACTAAAGATGAAGGTAATTTGGTGTAAAAAGATAACTGAAAGGATATAAAAAAAATATTTAATTTACAAAAATATTTATTAGAATAACCATTTATGAATATTAAAAAATTGATAAATTAATGATATTATTCTTTCATTTTCTGTTTTTTTTTACGAAATGTCTATACATATAAAAAAGAATTCTAGATATTTTTAATTTTTAACCATATAATTATAAAATAAACTTTGTGCCATTCCTAATTATACTACACTTATAATTATAAATCATATTATAATGCAATCACTATTAACTAATAAAATTATTAATTATAATTTTATTTGTAATTTTATTTGTAATTTTATTTGTAATATTTAAAATTTTGTAGAATAGGCCAAACTCTTTTAGTTGTTCGAATATAATTTTTTTAAATAAATTGAATAACAATTAGAATAATTCTTTTTAATGATACGAGGGTGGTCTACACCACTTTGCGCATATCACGACAAATCTTATGGAATATGCAAGTCTACTCATATATTATTTCAGGTAAATCAAAATTAGGTCACCCGTTTTCAAGAAAAGGTCTGAATTATAGCTCTTACTTTACATTTGTTAAGGAGATATTCGAATTCTGGATCTGTACCTCCATAACGATTCACCTTACGGTATAAACTATTTGTAATATAATAATGTATTATCCTATCTATGCATGCACACAAACAAAAAAAAACAAATAGATCATACTAAAGAGTTGAACCGCACTTCGGAAATTCTATCTTTCACGAGGAGAAAAAAATTAAATAATTTATGAAAGAAATAAGAAATTTTAGTTTTTGGTGTTTGATAAATATTTATTGTGATTCGGTTTTTTTTTTTTTTTTACAATTGTTCTTTTTAAAAGTCTGGTCGATTTATGATAGGTAAGGATCCAACTTTTAAACCATGTAACTAAAAGAGTAATGATATATACCATCCACAATCATACCACCTATATTATTCAATGATGTGGCATGAGTTTGTTGGTTATAAATTGTTAATCTATTTATTTTCTTGATCTAATTAACAATTTATTACTTTCTCTGTTCCACTGAAATTGTCCATTTACTAAAAATAATGTTCCAAATATATTGTCTACTTAGAGTTCAAGACACTTTTTTTCCTACTTTTTCCACTATCGTCTTTATTAAAATATTGAAATTTATATTTCCAATACATATATAAGATATCAAGATACTTTATTAAGGGTATTATTGTAATGGTGAATGCATTTATTATGTTTCTTATATGTGAAAAGTTAAGTGAACAAACTTAGTAGAACGGAGTGAGTACCAACCAATTTACGTCACGTTAGTGGATGTTATGATTTTAAATGGTATATATAATTACTCTAATTAAAACATGGACTTTAAAAGAAAAGGAAAAAAAACTAAAACAAGGACTAAGAAAAACTAAAATAAAATTGCGCTAACTCGAACCTGCCAAAGCCTACCAAAGAATTGTCAGATAAAACCCGTAAAACACTTGTTAGATTGGGCCACCATAATAATATAGACTCGTTACTAGATTGGTTTCGATAAGTTCTATCCAAAGCCTGCCGATTTTAGATCGCATAGGGATACCTAAAATCACAATTCTCGAAACTAAAAACACATTTTTTATCTGATAGAAAAAATTAAATATCATCACCCACATTGATTGAAAAAACATCTCCCATTCCCGAATCCTCTGTCCCAAGATCATGCCATGCAAGAAACAAAATCTCTCCACCCCTTTCTTATTAAATAAAACGTCACTTCATTTTCACCAACCCCCCCTCCCCTGGATTACACGAAACCAATTAACCCAAAAAATCTTCACCATAACGTGGCACAACATGAAAACATTGGGACCCACAAAAATAAAAGCAATTATTTGGCAAAAATAAAATCCACCTAATTTCTCACCGAAAGTATCAACATCAAGACTTTAACCCAACCTTTGATATTTAGACACATGGTTGGACACATGTCTATTTTGATGGGACCCACATGCCAAAAAAAATTATACTGAGTTCATAAATGCTTTTCAAGTCCCATCCTAACATGGAAGGTTCCACAAGCTGACACATGTTTTTGTACTGTTTCTGCAGAATACAAAAAAATCTTCTTTTTTTTTTTGGTCGCTGAATACAAAAAAAATCTTAAACTAATACTTTATATTTTTGGGTGCACTGTTTTGGAACGGTAAGCAACTTTACCTTCCTTACATTATGGAGTTTTTTTTAATCTCAACACTTTTTTTATAAATAATTAGCAATTTGGCATAAAAAGGAAAGTAATTTCAGATTTGGCACAAGGGCCGTATCTTGAACACCGCCCTTAGGCAAAATTGTAAGGGCGGTCATTCAACCACCGCCCTTAACAGAAATACAATTTTGCCTAAGGGCGGTATTCAGGATACGGCCCTTGTGCCAAATCTGAAATTACTTTTCTTTTTATGCTAAATTGCCAATTATATATACAAAAGGTGTTAAACTTAAAAAAAACTCTACATTATGTTTAATTATTCAGACCAAAAGAAGAAGAAAAAAAATTATCAGGATAAATTGCTAGAGCTCCCTGAAATTTTCGATAATTGTATTACATATTTTATCTCTGAATTCTCTAAAAAAATATATAGTTAAAATAATATAAAATTTAAAATTATATATTTATTACACGAGTAGTTTATTAATGATATAATTTTTTAATAGAGTCAAAATTGTGACCGTGTCATCCAATCTAGTGGTGGATGTTCAAACCGAGTCAATGACTCGGAGTCTAAAGTGGCTTTCCTATTTAACAAAAAAAAAAAACTTTGCACAAATAAAAAGTACCGATAGACTTAAGTGTCTCAATATCAAGAACTCAATGAGTTATGTGTCTTTTGCCATATTATTAAATAACATATAATGTTAACCGATTCCCGTAGGGGAGAGATCAGAGTACAAAATGGAAAGAAGTTTAAAAGTAGAAAAAGACACCCAATTAAATGGTAAACTAGATATAACAAAACTCTTGACAACCAAATTAATGACACGATTTAATGATCTTTTGGCCAATTAATAGGAATTTTAGAGGTAACATCGGCCAACAATATGATATCTTCCATGATCGACAGAGAACTTTAGTACTCCATCCGTTTCAAAATGTTTGTCCACTTTGCTTTTCACACGAATTAAGAAAATTAATGATTACAATCCCTATTACAAAATTATCCTTCATAAAGTGTCTTGATATCTTAAATATGTATTGGAAATATAAATTTTAATTTTTTAATAGGGGTAGTCATGGAAAAAATTGGGAAAAAGCGTCTTGAAATACTAAGTGGACAAACATTTTGAAACACCCATTTTAGTAAGTGGACAAACATTTTAAAACGGAGGGAGTATGTTGTGTTGGTAGGAGACTTGATGGCTTGGATCACATTTAAATCATCACTTTTGAGGGTGACACGAATAAAAAACTATTGTATGACATACAAATAGCACTTCTGGTATCTAACACTCAACAGTAAAGATGGTGCAAAGGGTTGCACAACTAGTTTCCCCAGTTACAACAACGCCATCATGGTCTCTATGAATGTAACATGTAAAAACTACATAAGGGTATACGACTGCATCCGTTTTGAGTTTAATGGTATCATGGCGATTAACATGGGAAGGGGGAGTTCATGCAAAACATGGGCAAAGAAATCGTCTAGAATATTATTCAGTTGAATGAGAACAATATACACATGCATATTTTATTATTCCATAACGAAAAAATTCGTGCCAGGCAGATAGACCAATAGGTAAAGGATATCGTAGGTATTACTTTTTTCGTCTTAACACCATTTTTTACGCAGTTCGAGGAAAGGTCGACGGACCACCGGTCAAGTTGAGACTTATCTGGGACATGCACACTAGTAGGTAAATGGGTTGGGGGTTAAGTGATGCTCGATCATGTAATAGGACGTTACTAGCCAAGTTAGATATTTTGGTCTTCTGGCTCCCAACCTTGATGCAAAAGTATTTCGTTCAAGGTTTGCTTCAATTTGAGGTAAAAACAGAATTATTGGATATGTAGAAACATTATAGAAAGGTTGTAAATGTTGAGAAGTCGTGTGATCGAAAGGGAAAATGAGATGAGGGGGGGTTTAAGTAGAGGTTGAAATCGTTGGGTATTATTACCATAAGCTTGGAACTCTCTCTATAAAAGTCACCTTTCAAATGCGTCTTGATTTAAAATTGATATGTCCTCAGAATGTACAATTATGGCATGCAATGCATGATCGACTGACGATTAACCATAATCTATTTATAAAGGGGTATCATTAATAGTCCATTGTGAAACAGATGCAGTGTTGCACACCATCAACAGACCAACAACAACTCTTTTATAACATGCCAGACTTGGACTGATAAGATAAGGGACTTGAGTGACAAGTAAAGCCAGCTGTAATCTAACAAACTTGTAACAATAAGTTTGTTAGCATCACAATAGAATCTTAGACTAGTATATATAGTTGACCAACATGATGTAAACGTAATTCATTAATCAATAACAATATATCTCTTCTTTCTATTCTCTCTATCACTTCTCTTCTCTATTTCATTATGGTATCAGAGCTTATATGAAGAAACAAGCTTCTTCATCACCATTAATGGCGAAATTCATGAAGCTTTGCTATTCTTCGAATTAAACATCGATCTTTGCTTCCGCATTTCTCAAATCTTTTCTATTCTCTGCTCTAAGACTCTCTTCTGTCTTATTTCATATAAACATGACCTCTTCTTCAACATCAACACCACACATTTCATCCAGCGCAGAAATACCAGCTGGATTACTCTTACTTCGTCAGAATTGGGCATCTCTCGTCCAAATTAAGCTTGATTCTACAAACTATGTGTTGTGGAAAGCTCAACTTGAAGCTGTGTTAGAGGCTCATGGCTACTTAAATCATGTTGCTAAATCAACTTCTCCACCTTCATCTACTGATTCTTCATACTCGACATGGCTAATTGAAGATCATCAACTGAAGGTCTCACTTCTATCCTCTATGATACCTTCAGTCTTTTCACAGGTAGTTAGATCTCAGACAGCTCATGATGTTTGGGTAAAACTTGAAGAATTGTTCGTAAATCAGTGTAGAACACATGTTCATCAACTAAAAATGAAGCTATGTAATCTTAAGAAAGGGGAGAAAACAATGACTGAGTATTTAGCTAGTATACAAGATATTTGTGATGGCTTAGACACAGCTGCTGCTTCATTACCTCTTGAAGATGTGATTATGTATACACTCAAAGGATTACCTGCTGAATACAATCAATTCAAGTCAAGTATAAGAATTACCAATGCCCAATCCTCAACTCTTAGCTTTCACTCACTTGGAAGTTTACTTGTATCTGAAGAACTTCATATGAAAATGTCTGAATCAATTGAAAACTCGCATCAACACACTGCCTTATTCTCTTCCTCAAATCAAAACTCTGCAACAAATGTTAGTAGAGGTCGTGGTCCTTCAAACCGTGGTAGAGGATATGCTAATAGAGGCAGAGGAAGACAATTCTCAAATCAAAATTCATCTATACTTGGAGCTCCTACTTCTCAAAGTTATGGTATGAACTCTAATGCTCCTACTTGTCAAATTTGCACTAGAATTGGACATAGTGCACTTGATTGTTGGTATAGGGCTGATATGGTGAATTATCCTTCACCAAGAGCTCAAAATCGTGTTGTTTTAGCTGCTCATTCGAATAATAATAATCATAATAATCAACACAATGCTGCTTCAGCACCCTATAATCAAAACACAAATTATGATCCTGAGACATGGTATTTGGATAGTGGTGCAAACAGTCATGTAACAAATGATCATAGTCTTCTTCAACAATCTCAGCCTTATAATGGATCGAGTTCTGTCTCAGTAGGCAATGGTCAAGCTCTTGAAATTGCGAACATTGGCCATAGTAAGCTTCTAACTCCTAACTCAACTTTCTCATTAAGGTCTATACTTCATGTACCATCTATATCTTCGAATCTACTATCTATCTCAAAGTTTACAGCTGATAATAATTGTGTGATTACTTTCTCTTCAAGTTCAGTCTCAATTTATGATGCTATCTCACACAAAATGCTCTTTCAGGGCCCTTGTAAGGATGGGTTATACCCTTTAACATCAGGAGAAATTACATCTTCTATAAAAGCTCATAATTGCATAAATAAGTCCCTGAAGTGTTTGTCCTCAAAAGTGACTTCATCTTCAGCTGTGATGTGGCATTTAAGGCTAGGACATCCATCCTCACAAGCTTTAATTCCATTGTCTTGTACTTTAAATACTAGACTAGATCATTTTGGAATTAAATGTAACTCTTGTGCTATATCAAAAGCACATAAACTGCCATTTTCTTTATCTGCATCTAAATCACTAAAACCTTTTGATATTATCCATACTGATGTTTGGGGACCAGCTCATACAGCTTCTTGCTCTTCTTTTACATACTATGTGCTATTTGTAGATGATTATAGCAGGTACAGCTGGGTTTATCCATTAAGATATAAGTCAGAAGTATATGAAGTGTTTAAGTCCTTTTCTACACTTATTCAAAACCAATTTCAAACTACTATCAAGTGTTTAAGATCAGACAATGGAGGAGAGTATACAAGTAATGCATTCAAGCTTTATCTCCAATCATTAGGGATAATTCATCAAACTTCTTGCCCTCACACTCCTGAACAAAATGGAGTTTCTGAGCGCAAACACAGACACTTAATAGAGACTACACTATCTATGCTAACTCATGCTTCTCTACCTATGAAATATTGGTGTGAAGTTCTATCTACAGCTGTGTATCTGATAAATATTCTACCAAGTCCTTCACTAAATAACATTTGTCCTTATGAACTCTTGTTTCAGATCAAGCCTACTTATAATCATTTACGTGTTCTTGGGTGTTTATGCTATCCATGGACTAAGCCATATAACACACACAAGTTTACTCCTACCTCTGAAAGGTGTGTGTTCTTGGGATATTGCTCTTATTCTAAAGGCTATAAATGTCAATCCCTTAGCTCATCAAAACTGTATATTTCAAGACATGTAAGGTTTGATGAGTCAACATTTCCTTTTGCTTCAAACATAACCATCTCTTCAAATATAGCTCCAACCACATCAAGCTTTGTGGATCTTTTTCCCTCTATAAATCCTTCATCACTTTCTCATCCATTTGATCCCTTACCAAATCATAGTCCTCCTTCCACAACTGAAACTTCATCTCAAGAAACTACCTCTTCTATGTCTTCTCCTCAAACAACTTCAAACTTATCAACTCAACCTCCAGCCCCACCTCAGCCTCCCAAACATCACATGATCACAAGGAGACAAACAGGTTCTCTTAAACCATCTTACAAATGCCAAATGATCACTCAAACTCCCCCTCTTGTTGAACCTGTATCTTTCAAAGAAGCATCTCAATCTCAACATTGGTTGAATGCAATGAAAGAAGAATATGATGCCTTGATTAGTCAAAACACTTGGACTCTTGTCCCATCTCCAATTGGTAGAACACCAATTACTTGTAAATGGATTTACAAAATTAAAAGAAATGCAACTGGTGCTATTGCTAGATACAAAGCTAGGCTTGTTGCTCGTGGATTTCTCCAAGAATATGGATTAGACTACACTGAAACCTTTAGCCCTGTGGTTAAACATCAAACCATTCGTGTCATTCTTGCCTTAGCTGTTTCAAACAAGTGGGAAATAAGGCAACTTGATGTCTCTAATGCGTTTCTACATGGTCAACTTGATGAGGAGGTATATATGACTCAACCTTCGGGGTTTATTAGCGCTGAACAACCATCATATGTATGCAAATTAAATAGATCATTATATGGTCTCAAACAAGCACCAAGAGCTTGGTATTCTCTACTTTATTCTTTCCTAATTGATCATGGTTTTACTTCTAGCTCAGCAGACTCTTCCATGTTTGTTAAGGGCTCTTCTTCTACTCTAACCATCATACTAGTATATGTTGATGATATTTTAGTAACTGGAGCAAATAGTGACTCTATTCTAGTGATCATTCAAGCCTTAAAAAGAAGATTTCAAATGAAGGATTTAGGCATATTGTCTTATTTTCTTGGGCTTGAGATTACTTCTCATAATGATGGTTTGGTTGTTTCTCAGGCTAATTATGCCTCAACAATTCTCAAAAGAGCAGGTTTGAGTGAATGTAAGGCATCCACTACTCCTACACTAAGCAAATATATGGTCTCTACAAATTATAACACACAATTGTTTGAAGATCCATCTCTATTTAGGAGCTTAACTGGTGCTTTACAGTACCTTACTATTACAAGACCGGATATCGCGTTTTCAGTAAATCGAATATGCCAATCCATGCACAAACCTACTAATGGAGACTATGAAGCTTTAAAGAAATTACTAAGATATGTCAAAGGCACTCTTCATTACAGTCTCTATTTTGAACCTTCACCTTCAACTCTTCATGCCTTTTCAGATTCAGATTGGGCGAGTAATGCCTTAGACAGGCGTTCCACAACTGGATACTGCATTTTCTTGGGTAAGAATCTTGTGTCTTGGGGATCAAAACGTCAAACCACAGTCTCAAGATCATCCACTGAAGCCGAATACAGAGCTCTAGCTCACGTTTCAGCTGAGATCAAGTGGTTTACCTTCTTACTTAAAAGCCTTCACATACATGTTCACACTCCCACTCTTGCGTGTGATAACTTGTCTGCATTGGCTTTAGCAAATAATCCTGTATTTCATACAAGAACGAGGCATATTGATGTCGATTATCACTTCGTTCGAGAACAAGTTAAGTCTAAACTTCTTCACTTACATCATGTTTCCTCTTCGGATCAAATTGCTGACATCTTGACTAAAGGTCTTGGAGTCTCAGTCTTCACTACCTTACTTCACAAGCTTCCCATGCTCAACATGCTTAGCTTGAGGGGGGATGATAAGATAAGGGACTTGAGTGACAAGTAAAGCCAGCTGTAATCTAACAAACTTGTAACAATAAGTTTGTTAGCATCACAATAGAATCTTAGACTAGTATATATAGTTGACCAACATGATGTAAACGTAATTCATTAATCAATAACAATATATCTCTTCTTTCTATTCTCTCTATCACTTCTCTTCTCTATTTCATTATGGACTTGTAAGATAATTGTTGTCGCATATAACCTTCGGACTAATGAGACAACTACTACTTATACAAAATTACATAGGCAACGAGAAGACAACTCATTTGTTTGCTACAAGAAATTTATCGACTGTTTAATATGTGTAAATGCAAGGTAACAACACGAGTGTGTTATTTATAGTTGGATTGACAAGGTAACAATGACATCACCAAGGAGGCTTAGAGGATGAGACAATTATCATGCAAATGCATGGTTTATTTTTTTTGAATGACGACTTGTTTTTGTAACTGCCATAACCTTCGTGCTTATTTATTTTTTTATCCTTATATATAATATATTAAATTTATGTCTTTTCTAAAAAAAATTATTCCAATTTTCTAAAATTTATCTTATTGTATCTTAATTTAATTATTTATTTAAATATTTTGTTTTTAAAAATAATAAAAAATATAGATTATTCTTATTAATTCAAAAAAATCCAAATCAAAACATAAAGTATAATTTTTTTTCATAATATAGGAATATATAGGGTAACTAATTCAAGAAAAATTGGGTTATTGTCCCCGGATTTTGTTGTGTCCTTCTAACAAAATAACTTGGTTCCACCGTTGACAAAAAAATTATTTCTAACCTTCCAAATTATCCAAACATAAATAGGCGATTAGAAATTAAAAAGGCCAAAGATTATTTTTCATGAAATTGGAGGAAAAAGATCAAAAGTCTTACTTTTTCCACCGGTTTTGAAAGAATTAATATTGTTATGTATATTATTTTTACCTTGAACTCCTTTCAAATAACCCAACACTCTAGAGATAAGGAGTATGAAACATACCCCAAACACACGCACCACCACCGACCGAAACAGGCGATGACAAGTCGAGTCGAGATATGGAGTGATCATGGTCTTGGTCTTAGGGGAGTATTATGAAATTAAAAAATTAATATAAAACACCTTTTAAGAGAAGGTATTTATAAGATTTTGGATACCCCTCGTTTCCACGGCCCGCGAAGACACTCCCACGTGACAAATAAGGTTCCTTGATACTCTCCTCAAATTGATTGCATAAAGTAGTTGTTAATTTCCCATTTGAAATTAATAAACCATTCATTAAGCAAGTCACATGTCTCCTCCCATACTACTATAAAAGAAGGAACATGCAAACTTCATTCTACACCAGAAAAATACAACAAAGCAAGTAAAATAAAGCTATGTCTCCCCTTCTATAAAATAGTCTTTCTAAGCTAGACTAGAGTAAAGTAGTAATAGTAATCCTTTTGTAGCAGTTATATCCACAAAATCCCTTTTAAGCAAGTAATTTATAAGAGTTCACGTTTTTACTCCATTTCTAATATTTTTTTAAATTGTCTACAATTCATTTTCTATTAAATTTGTTTTACGTTTTATGTAATATCTTAAATACTATTTTGTGATTATCATTACCAACATCGACCACCTTAATTATCGCTTTTTTCTTAGTAAAGTATTTCTTCCAACAAAAGGAAACCAAAAGATAAACCTAAGACTATCTGGAAGGTTAACAACGATAAGTAACATAGATTTAAACTATGATTTTTCATCTGATCCAAGGATTGAGAAACAATATAAATTAATTTTTCTTAATTACATCTGGTGCACAAGTGCAAGACCGAAAAAATAAGATTAACTATAAATAGATAAATTTTTTCTCCCTTTATCCAGTTTTATTTATCCAATATTGTTTATTTTTTTCCAATATCAAGACACTTTTTTTTCACTTTTTCCAATATTGCCCCAAACTAAATAGTAAAAAATTATTGTAATATATAATCTCATGTATATTAATCACAAGTAATTGTATAAGAGGAATAATGTTATATATATTTTTTAATTCTTGTATAAAAAAAAGCACAAATAAAAATGGATTGAAAAAGAAAAATAACGTCTTTTAAGACAATTAATTTTTTGAAAAATTCTAAAAATTTCAAATAGGGTAATATTTTTTTTTGGACTACCGGACAAGCTCAAAAGTAATCTCAACCAATGCCTAATCTTCTGAAGCGTGAAGCAATATTCAGAGAGTGATCTCTCCAATTATTCCGTTGTCTAGCATTCCGCGCAGCGCTGTCAGCCAAGCCATTGAGACGTCTAGGGATATGCACAAAGAACATGTTACCATGTTCTTCCGCGAAAGTGCGAATCCTTTTGATGTATGGGTTGACCTTCCACCACACTGCTGGTAAATACCTTGGATCAAATCAAGGGTGTCTGAGCAGATAGTCATTTTCTTAGAAGTCTCATGTCTGGCCATGCTAGCAGCTTCCAGAACCGCGATTGCCTCTCATTCGGTCGCTGAATCTGCCCACAAGTTCTTTGAGAAAACTTGCCTCGTGTTGAATGCAAGTTCGCTCTTGAAAATTCCAATCCGACTCTATTTGGATTTTTGCTTAAAAGAAGCGTCACACGCGTATAAAACCTGAGTCCCATGAGGTGTCTGCACGTTTCTTGTGGCGTTTGCAACAGTTGGCTGACCATTGTTTGCTCCAGTCGTTGTATCCATCCCATCATTGCCCAAATAAATATTTCATAGTAACATTAGTAGCAAAAATAACCGTGTTAATATCCAGTGACCCATGTTCTTGTATAGTTTTCATTTTGTGTTTCCAGATATGCCAAATCATAAGTAAAATATACGTCGTCACCACTCTGGGGTCCCATATTGACTTATCGGCCATCTCAGATATTTTTATGATCCAGTCCCCAAAATTGGTTGGCTGCGTCTCTGGAATACGGATTTGAAAAGACAACCCCGCCCATACTTGCTTACAAAAGGAACATGTTGATAATAGTGAATATTCGTTTCCGGCAGTTCCTCACACCAGTTACACTTATTATCACTGCAATGCTTGTCGTATATGTTAGTATGTGTTGGTAATATGTACATGTATGCTCTCCAGGAAAAATCCCGCACCTTGCTTGAAACATTTGATTTCCAATTTTTTGACCACATAATTGGATTTTGCACCTGTGCTAGTACCGAAGACTGATGGTCTTTTAATTGAGCTTCTCGTGTAAGAATGGTGTATCCTGACTTAGTAGTATACTCACATGAATGGGAGTGTGGCCATGCAAAGGTATCATGTTCGTCTTTGGTGAGAAGTGGAATCTTGCTGATCTCTCCTTTGACTGGCCCAGGAAGGTTTGCATCAATCACGTCCCAATCCCATTCGTCTGTGTGTTGCTTCATAAGCTGATCAGCTGTTTCAATTGTTGTATTGGTGGGTTTGTCTTTAATTAATCCCGATTGTAGCCATTTGTGATCCCAAATCTACGTAGATTCCCCATTACCTATCTGTACCAGACCCTACTCGATCAGCAAATCACGTCCTTCAAGGATGCTCGCCCAAAACCAGGATCTACTCTGTCGCAATTTAAAATTTAAGAAATCCTTGTTTGGGTAGTAAATTCCTTTTAGTATTTGGCCGCTAAAGTCTCCGAGTGTTGAAGTAAACACCACGATTGTCGTGCCAATAAAGCCGTATTAGCCCTTTTCAAGTCTCTAAAGCCCATGCCCCCAATAATTTTGGCTGCTGTCATCTTTTTCTATTCCACCCAATGGATTTTCCTTTTTTCTAGAGAGTTCCACCAGAAGCGTGCAATTATAGAGGTCAACTTATTGCAAAAACCAATCGGGAACAAGAATATATACATCGCATAAGTAAGTATTGCCTGAAAGACCACTTTAATTAGCACCTCTGTACCCCCTTCAGAAAGAAGTTTGGCGATCTATCCTTGCGCTTTACCGAAAACTTTATCCGCAATCCACTGTAAAGTGTCAACTTTTAATGTTTTGTGACATAATGGAATTCCAAAATATTTACCTAAAAATCCTCAACCTCTGACATGTGAAGCGTTTCTGTAACTTGTTTCTTGATTGGTTCCAGTGTTTGTTTGCTAAAGCAGATAGCTGATTTGTTAAAGTTGACTCTTTGTCCTGAACAACTGAATTAGGTTTCAATACATTCTTGAAATTCGTCAAGATCTTTCCCATTAAGTGAGAGAAAGAACAACGAGTCATCTGCAAAAAGAAGGTGAGAAATAATCGGTCAATTACGCGTAATCCGTATACCTTGTATCCTTCCATCCGTAACCTTCTGTTCAATAAACGTGATCAAAGATTCTGTAAGTAAGGAGAATAACAATGGTGAAAGTGGGTCTCCTTGCCGAATCCCCTGTCCAGGATTGAAAGACGATTGTCTCTCTACATTAATATTGATTTGGAACGAAACAGTCGTGATACAGTTACATATCCAACTAATCCATTTTTGGGCAAAACCAATTGGTTCCAAAAGTGTTCTTAAAAAATCCCATCTAACCTTGTCATATTCTTTGGCCATATCAAGTTTAATATCCGCAAAATACGTCTCCTTTTTCAGTTTCCGTTTCATAAAGAAAGAAACCTCTTATGCAATAATAATGTTATCCAAGTTTGCTCTTCCTTTGATAAAAGCCCATGTGTCAGAGAAGTAATCTCGTTCATAATTTCCTGTAATATGTTAGCCATAATTTTTGAAATAATTTTGTAAATAAAATTAATACAAGATATAGGCCTATAGTCTCCTACCCACACCTGTATGTCCCCTTTAGGTATAAGAGTAATCAGAGTTTCATTCAGTGTTTCCAAGAAAGTATTATTAATAAAGAAATCTTCCACCATTTCAAATACGTCTTCCCCAATAATGTCCCAAAATTCCTAAAAAAAATTCCCGTTGAAACCGTTAGGTCCCGGTGCTATCCCTGGATTCATATAAAAAACCGCTTCTTCCTCATATCCGGAATTTTTGTCAGTTTGTCATTCATCTCCTTAGACGCCTTTGTTGTAATATATCTAAGTGCTTCTTCCAAGTCTGTCCCTGTCGATCTTGCAGAAGATTATCATAGAAGTTATTAAATTGGGCCTTAATTTCGCTATCGTTTTGCGTCCATTCTCTGTTTTATGTTTGAATAACTGAGATTCTATTTGTATTTCGTCGTTGAGCTGTAAGAGTAAAGAAATATTTAGTGTCTTGTCCCCAAAATGTATCTATTGTTGATGTGCCTTATCTGCCCAATAAATTTCTTCCTTTTCCCAATAAAATTTAATTTGTTCTATAATGTTCTCCTCCTCCCGTTGAGTATCTTTCGTCAGTGGATGATTCGTGATCATAATAAGCTCCTTCTCCAAGTCTTTAATCATTTTTTTGTTATTCAGAGACGTATCTCTACTCCAAGCAGTAAAACCTGTAGTAGTATTATTCCTTTTACGTAATTCCTTTATAGTCTTCATGTTGCATCCAATTCGTTTCAAACTTTAAGTGTCTCATATAACGCTTCCCCTCTCCTCCGGGAATATGATAATTGACGAACGGCCTGATCCCGTAGCAGGTGGAATAGACATTGTCGTATTAGGATATATATCCAACCATTCAGTATTAGCAAAGGCTTTATCAATTTATGACTTAACAATTGTGTGATCTGTCCTATGATTGGACCATGTATAAAAACTTCCACAAGTATGAATTTCTGCTAGCGAATTGTTAGAAATAAAGTTGTTCAAGTTAAGAATGTGTTGAAAGTTGGGAGGTGAATTACTCAACCGTTCACGAGAGTTTGAGATATCGTCAAAGTCACCTAATATAAAAAAAGGGTCATCATTGTTGGACTTACATTTGTAACCTATCACCATACAAGTTAGGGGAATGAACAAACACCAAGTAATAAGCAAAGTTCAAAATATTAATACGATAGTAATATAGGCGGGGCCATAGTACAAGATACAAAGATCAAGAGGATAATTCCACACAAGAAGGAAACCCCCCGAGTGATCCTTAGTCCCCGAAGGGTTCACAACAAAAAATGATCGAATTCAAGTCCACGAACCACTAGGGGATCAACCTTCTCTGTGAGCATAGTCTCACAAAGATAGGCCAGGGTGGGTCTATGATCCTCCACCAAGGCCTTCAAAACCTGGACTGTTAGAGGGTCCCTAATCCCTTAACAGTTCTAGAAGAGTGTAATCATTTCCTCCCTGCAGCCCTTGCTGCGCAACCGCACCCTCCTCCTCCACGTTTCATACGACCACCACGTGCAACTCTCTTACCAGTAATCCTAGCATACTCCCTAGCAAACATACCTAGCTCATCAGACTCAGTGTCACAATTCTCCATATCCCCTCCTTCTGCAACACTAGACCGCTTACCGGTCTCTAAAGCTATCACTTGATCCTTCCCAAACTCATCTTCTTCATCAGTCTTAGTATCCTTCTCCTTGACATCATAAAATTCAGCAAAATCACTATTGCTCAACTCTTCATTATTCTGATCCTTACCATTCTTATCCTGTCCCTCTTGAAGTGTTTTCTTACGTTCACTGTTGCCTTGAGCACCATATTTCACAGTCTTACGTTTTTTCTTATGAGTATCTGGTTCATCAATGTCCATATCTGCCATTCTTCATTTAAGTGAGTCTCCATGCACCTTGTCTTTACCTGTAAACCCTGTTGTACTATCTAACGCAGAGTCGTCTTGTTCCTCTCCCTTATCATCATTATTATGAATATTAGGAGTATGAGGGGAGTTTACCTTATGGTCCACATGCTCCTCCTTCTTATCACCTTCTGTTTCATCATCACTGGGAATGATGGTCCTAGCCGCTGTTGAAAAGTCCCTTATTTGACTGCTTCATGAATAACCTCTTCAAGCGTATTCCTCTGTCGACCTCCTGTATCTCCACCCATATCATCATCGTTGTCACTACCAGAACCCCACCCAACCATCATTCTTCTCGTCAAACCCTGAATTTATCGTTCTTGCATTTAGTACTAATAAACGTAATTTTTTTATTCCTTTTCATAACCTTTTTCTATATATCGTGATAATATGAGGACGTTAATAATATTACGTTTCCAAATTTTTTTTTTTTACTTTTTAAAATAATAGACTCTTGGGTTGGTAGGGACAAAAGGCAAAGGTTTATGTTATAACCAATACTCATAACCGTAGATGGCAAATAAGTTGCTTAGCGCACTTGACTTAAACTTGAGGGACTATGGAGCAATTTAACCTTGTTATATTGTTTTATATTATTTACATATTCAACTTGCGTGTTCCTCCTTCTTTTGATGATATAATCATAAATATTCTTGTTGACTTAGACCATAGGTTATTATTGACTTAGTTGCCGAAGTAAAATGAAATATATGGGCCATCCGAACTCAAGACGCACAAATTGAATTACTTTGGTTATCATTTTGAGCTACTAACCTTCTTATTTGTACATCGTAAGTTCTTATTTCATACACTTATTTTTGGCGTTCAGTTGGCTTTATTTTTAATAATATAACACTTTCAGATGTTAGTTTGATTCTTGATGTTATATGTGTTCTTAAGAAATCCAAGAATTAAGGGTTACTGTTATTTTCAAGTTTATTGCGATAGTTTCATACATCGGCCTTGTGTTGGATTTGTTTCTTAATTTTTCATTTGTTTATTTGATCCGTGAGATAATAAGTGTTCTTTAAGGAATTTGAGAATCTTGGGCTGGTGCTATTTTTTTTTTTTTAATTGTATTGGAGTTTCGTTCATTTGATATAATTTTTTGTGGTAGCTGAGGTTGTGGATAAAGAGGAATAAAAAGATAGGAGTTTCAAGATGCTGAAGAGTGTCTAAACAATTCTTGCATATGTCATCTGGATATTATTCCCAATAAAATTAGAATATTGGAATTTGAACCATATTCTTTTCCATCATTCATCACCCTTTCGAGCTTCAGATTTCTTAGGTTTATTGATTTTCTTGGTTGAGAAGTTGAGGAGTTGAGGAAACCGTGTTGGGTGATTTTCATTTCAAGTTGGGAGAATAAAGGTCTTTCTATAGAAAGAGAAAGTTTGAAGTCTTTTTTCCTGAGTTATTAAAGTAAAAAGGTGTTCCTAAGATCAAGAAACTGATGGAGGAGATCTCTTCAACCATAGCTATTGCATATTTAGGAAACATGATATGTGATGAATCAATGATATCAAATTGCGTAGATATTAACGGACTCGAGCTTATAACAAACACCAGAAGATTTCCTGAACCAACTAAAACCAATATGTCTGTTACTATAGATGATAACACTAAAGACGGATTCTCCGTGCTAACGTTGGTTAGTAATCGAGGAAATTCTTTTGTTCCTAACGATTCAAGAAACCCGAATTCGAAGTCCAAAGATGTTCAAGAAAACGAAATTGTGACTCCAGTTTCCGATGTTCCACAAAAGTTGAAGATATTTTGTCTAAATATGGTACCTCGATGGGGATTCACATCTATTATTGGAGGGAGGAGCGAGATGGAGGACACTGTGGTAGCATTACCGAGCTTTCTAGAAGTACCAACTCAAATGCTTATAGATGTGTCCGTTAGTACTACGAGTAAAACCCAAACCGGAAACTTTTTCGGGGTTTACGATGGACATGGAGGTATCCAGGTACTATATAGTTTATACTCACATTCTATGTTTTTTTTAGTAATTGGTACATGTTTCCGAAGAGATTCTTATTATGCATGTGTGGATTTTTTGTTACGTAGGTTGCTAATTACTGCCGTGACCGTCTCCATTTAGCTTTAGAAGAGGAACTTTTTTCTAATATTCTTGATTATGAAAACATTAACGAGCTATGGGGAAAGACTTTCTTAAATTGTTTCGGTAAAGTTGATGATGAGATAAGTGGAGTGTATTCTAGTCGTCCACCGATTGCTCCGGAAGCCGTTGGATCAACCGCTGTTGTCGCTATAGTTTTCCCTACACATATAATTGTCGCGAATTGTGGAGATTCGAGGGCCGTTCTTAATCGTGGGAAAGTAGCGATTCCATTGTCAGTAGATCATAAAGTAAGGATTATCGCATTATTTGCCTTCTCCTCTTGTGAATCGTTTTATGTAATACGAACTATTTTCTTCTCTTGCAGCCGAATAGGGAAGATGAATATGCGAGAATAGAAAGTGCGGGAGGGAAGGTCATAAACTGGGATGGACATCGTGTTTCGGGTGTGCTCGCAATCTCGAGATCCATAGGTATGCATTCTTATTACAATCTTGATTTCTTAAAATATGCCGATAAATTCATCATATATGTGTTGGGTTGACTTCAGGTGATAGGTATTTAAGACCGTATGTGATTCCAGAACCAGAGATCATGGTCGTGCCTAGGACAAAAGAAGATGACTGTCTTATACTAGCGAGCGATGGTTTATGGGATGTGTTGACAAATGAGGAAGTTTGTGATGTGGCGCGAAGGAGGATTCTGTTATGGCATAAAAAGAACGGTGTTGGTGTGCCTGTTGAGACTGCTACTGCTGACCCGGCAGCTCAAGATGCATCGGAGTACCTCTCTAGACTTGCTCTTTTAAAGGGAAGTAAGGATAATATCTCTGTGATTGTGGTAGATTTAAAAGCTCAGAGGAAGTTAAAGATAAAATCTTAGAAGTTAAGATTAATCTAAATATCTGTTAATTACTCTTTATTATTTCCTTCTTGAACATAAATTACAATAACTTCTATCTAAAACCGACCTATATATTACAAGTTTGTGTTGGCTCTATTCTTAGAAAAGAATACAAGGTTGCTAGTTTATTTAATGGAGGACATAAGACATCTTGGTCTCAGCCCGCTTTGGATATACAAAGATAGATCAAGTAGAAGTTATGTTTTCTTAGTTTGTTGATGAAACACTACATCAAACATCAAGTTTGTAAGGTTATTTTCTAAGGCGGATTACTACAAACTATATCTTATTTTTTTTTCTTGATATAGTATTAGTGATTCAGTCTTGTGTGTAACGATATCATATCAGTATGCAACGTGTAACATTTCTTGTTGATCTTGATAATATATGTCAGTTATCTGTTTAATTTTTTTTACAATCTTATTCACACGTGCAAGTGAAAAGATATGGCCGGATCCAGTGGTGAGGGGGTCTAACACAACCTGCAGGATTCAGGACTCCAGGCCCGTGCAAATTTTTCACTGCACCTGGGTATTTTTGTGGTCATATAATTGTCACAAAAGGCCTTTGTGATCCAAAAAATAGTCACCCTGTTAGTGTTTTTTTTTTTTTTTTTTCGATGTGGCTACCACGCACGTGGTTGTGAATATTTTTGTTTTTTCTTGACTTCTAATGGTTTCTTAAATTTCTTCTTTTGCGGCAAACATCTAATGACATTGAAACTTCCAGTAGAAGCAGTATCAACAAGACAACAAAATATCAAAGTTGACCCATTTGTTTTTTCTTGACTTCTTCTAATGGCTATTCAACTTTGTTCCTTTCCAACCAATTTACACAAAGTATTAGTCTCCGTCTTTTTTTTTTTTGAATAATGAGAGAGCCACTTTTAGACTCGGAGTAAATGACTCCAATGAGATTCGATCCCAAGACCTCTTAGTCTCTGCGGAGTAACCTAACCACCAGGCCAACTATCGATCCCAGTCTCTTTGATAGTATGATTGAGTTCAAAATTTAAAATTATGGTCATTGAGATAAATAAATCAACATTTGAAGGAGCTACTATACGCAAATGTATAGATCATTCACAAGTAATTATATGGTAAGTAAGGGGATTGTTGTTTTTCACAAGGATTATGAAATAAGACTATTGTGTTTTGAAAAAGTGAATAAGGGTCGAGTTGCAATTACAAAAAACAAGAGATATATTTGTTAGAGGTTTAAAGTAAGGAGGATTAAAATGTAAACAAATTAAACCACTTGTAATTAACTAAAAGATGTGAATACAAATAAGAAGATTAAGATGAGAACTATAACTTAAAAACTCGCAAAGTGATCTCCATTAGTTGATTTTAGGATTTAGTGTTTAAGGGTGAATTGAGAGATATGCTATAGTCGGGATTCAATTCTCTTCCCAACTCTTTTCTTGGTAGCTTAGGACGCTAACTAACACAACTATAGACCTCTCAACTCTACAATGATAAATAGCACTTAAGGTTCTTATTTAAATAATAATCTGGCTAGTTAACACCTTCTGGTTCACGAACGCATATCAGACAATTATATATTATTTTTCGTAACCGGGTGAAAGTCCTAATTACTAAGATCGACCCTCTATTTGGCCAGAATAAGGGTTGGACTTTAAAGTTAAATATATAATCAAAACAAAAATTAACATTTCAATTTAATTATCAATCCCAAAACTCAATAAAACGTAAAGAATTAATGTAGGGTTCATACATTATACGATTCTCAAGGTACAGGTGATTTAGTTCATAAAGAAATAATAGAAAAAGACAAATAAAAGTGTAATATTCATGTCCATAATAAGAATAAAATAGGATTACACTGATTATTGCTGACAAATGATAAATGATAGGTGTGGAATTATAGAAAAGACTTCTCTTCTTCTTCTCCAGGTGTTAATGGCTGCTACTAAGAGTTCCAAAATTATGCAGCTCTTATCTTGATCTTTAAATCTGATATATAGGGTTTCCAAAATGTTTTTGGAGTTGTGTGATTCATTTAAATGGTCCAACTCAACCCAAAAACGTTTTAAGGGAATGTGAATTGGTTCGAACCACGACATCAGGAAATTATGTAAGTTCTTCAATTCAAATCCAAATAAAAAACCGCCAAGTCCTACGTTCTCCTAAATTCAAGTGCTGACATAAATTCCAAGGGCTCATCCAAAATCCTAACCGATTACGCGTGGTGACTCTAACAAGTCGATTTCCAAATCTATCTGGTACATGCTCTCACTGTCTAAATGTGGTCGAGATGTCCTTTTACGCTATGAATAAGGGATGATCTCGTAATTTTGACTTCTTATCATGATTTCGGGGTCTCCTACCATCCAAGTACCTAAGAGTTGCACATTTAACACACAATTCACACACAAAATCTCTAAAAGCAACATAAAAATCGAATCTAAACAAGAAACTGTAAAACATCAAGTACAAAGGATTAATCCCTCAAATAAGTCCTAGAACTCCCAAAATGATGTCTCGTGATGCTTCTGTCAAAAAACACGAGACATCAAGACCCTTAACTAATTTTTGTCGTCTAAGGGCCTAAATCCAGCTAACCATGTAAGAAGAGAATGTAAAGAATGACCCCAAAACTATGACTAAACAAGTTTCATTAAGTAATGTCTAAAAATTAATCTACAAGTATACTTATCATACAAATAATAAACACCATAAAAATGTCAAAAATAAATTAGTTTCACAATGCAAAAGAGATCGGTTTTCACTTAGTTTGCAACTGTGGCTATAGGTTGTTCCTCGTTCCTCCCATATTGGTTGATAGTCCGCTCAACTACTCCCTATCCATTCAATCGTCACTTAACCCATCAAATAGAAATATCGAGGTCTTAAGATGTAGCTTAGGCTTAAGGTAGGGTCTGATAGATTTTTGGGATAATTTAGATGGGCTTTTGGCTCTCTCCTCACTATCCACCATCTAATCTCTCTAGAGCTTGAGTTTATGCTCATAATCATGCCCACTCAACCATTTGATGCCATAACGTTGCACCCTCAAGTCCCTAACCAATATTGAAGATGTCATATGCCAGATTTTCTCTTTATTATTTTCATATTCTATTTTTCTTTCTATCTTTTCTTTTCATTTTTCATTTTTTTGTAAGACAAACACGAGACCCTATTATATGGGAGTTCTCATGTCACTTATTTTTTTCTAAATTTTTTTTCTCAACTTTTTTTTTTCTCAAATCCAGCGATTACAAATTAGCGCACTATGAATAAGAGTGAAATAAACATATACCCACCCAATGTATCCCGTGATCACGTACACCCATCACCCCCAAAATCAAGCTCCATGGCAACTAGTCCTAGGCATGTGAGAGGGTCATATGGTCAAGTCCTAAGACTATAGGGTATATTCTTATAATGTGGCTATCAAAGAAAAGGCTACAAAGGATAGAACGGGTCCAAGAAGGATATTACATTACATATTTAGGTGAGCAAGCTAAAGGAACATATGGCTAACAAAGAACCTTCTCAGTGATTTTTCTAGCTAAGTGGTTTTGTTACTTTCTCACTTTTAGTTCGTATATTAAGTGTCTTTTCGACTAGGTTAGACCTCACATTCTACACACCACTCGTTCTCACCTTGTTCAAACTTATTTTTCTTTGCATTGCTTACTAATTAGTTCTATCTACAATCATGTGTTTTCATACAAGCAGTTTAACCACACTATCAACAATCCATAGGACACACTTCTTATCTATCATTAACTCGTCTAGATTATGCTTTCGAGAAACATTCTTTAAGTTCTACACCTATTCCCTATATTATACACTAGTTTTTTTAAATTTTTTTATGGCTTTTTAGAAAGCAAAGAGAAAAAAACAAAAATGGGAATGAGCACAAAGAATCTCCAACTCCAACTCAAGAGTGAGTCATGTACCCACGACTCGAAAAACAACAATATTAAAATCTATACACTAAACACGTAGTATGAAAAAACTAGCGAGAGAGCAAATAGTGCTTACCTTCGCAAGAATCTATCAATCCCTGGTTTGTCATTGAAGTTCTTGAGCCATGATGACGCACGTGTCGGTCATCGGCCTTGTTATAGGGTGATTTAAGGCTTGTTTATCTTCTTATCCAAAAAAATGTCAACCCTGAAAGCTGTAGACATTTTTCTCAGCTATCTGGTAACCTCCGAATCGTTGAAATTGGAGCTCGTATGCAAAAGTTATAATCTCCCAAAGACAACTCCCAGATAACATTGTTTTTTTACAGTGTTGCATTGGCGGTATACCTTAGGTCAGGCGCGGTATACCATTGGTCTATCATATTATTCATACAGTGCTATTGTTGTCGCGTGTGACGATACGGGTGCTCGAGAGGTAGACTACCTAGGAGGCGCGGTATACTATTGGTCTTCCCTTCTCTCGACATGGACATCGTATGTACATAGTGTCTCACCGGTTTTTATTTAAGCCGTATACTTCCTGAAAGGGCTGGTATATCATGGTCTTCTTCAAGTTCCCACCGTATCACGTTATATCACGGTATACACGAGTAACGATACGGTTCAGCTAGCTATATACTGCCAAAATGGTGTGGTATACCCCGAATCCCCTCGACAGACTTAATTAATTCGACCGTGGGGCTGTGTGAATTGATTTGTTCATTTTCTTGCTTTCACGGTGTTCTCTGCTTTTTTTCTTTTATTTTTTGACATATTTTTGGCGTGAATCGTAAGGTTGTAATCAACAAAGCATAAAAATTGACGTCCTTATTTTTTTGATGAATCAATATAGTATTGAGACATAATTTTAAGGGGGTTTAGTTCTTTATATGTGACTTATCACTTATATTTGATCTATATTGATTTAGTGGTCTAATCTTGGATTTATATATGTTTGGAGCATTTTTTAGGTAATTTGTGCATTAAATGTAAATCTACTAGGTACATGGATGATATTATAACCCAAGATGATTCTAATAAGTCTAAAAGTGACGAAAGATCCCTATTCAAGTTACAAAAGGAGCCAAATAGTCCAGTTAAAACTCACAAGACATCTCAGCAAAATGCTTATATCGATTTGCAAAAATCATAGAAAATATTATGTAGTTAATTAGATGATTAAATTTATACACAAGGTATATATTGGACTCTAGTACACTTATTTAAAAGGGTGTCCAATGCCGAGTTAAGACGTGAAAGTTATGCCAATTTTACCGAAACAACCTATGACTGTCCAGATTTAGATTAGTCCAATGGGCCTTGTAAGAATCACTTAAGTTGGCCTATATGAGCAAAACATTTTCTGGAACCTATATATACTCCTTTTGATTTGGAAAACATGTCACTTATCATTATTATAAGAGGAAAAACGTTTGGGATCAAACGAGCAAGAGTTGGAGGCAAGTAAAACACTTGTTTTCCATAATTAGTGTAATGCTTCCTTTAATTATGTCTTCCTTTTATTTAATTTTCCTTTCTTTCATTATGAATTAGTTTAATTAGTATATTTAGATGCTCAAATTATGAATCCTAATAAAGTATTTGGATTTATTTGTATGGATTTGGGGTTTTATATCTAAATAAAATAGAGATTGTTGTTGTAATTATTCTCATATTCTTTATGCTTAGATTCTTGTATTGCAACCACATATATAGTGTTAATTAGAAATTAAATTGTGACTAGAAGGGATTTATGGTAGTGGATATAGGATATTATGCCTCTTGTAGTTGAGGACTCGGAAGAGTTAAGCTAACTAGGTAATCATATAAGGCTTGAACTAACTAGGTTAGTATGCCTCTTAGAGTTGAGGACTCAGAAGAATTAAACTAACTAGGAAATCATATGGTTTTGAGGATTTTGTGGGGATATTCAGAGGCAAACCCGTTTTGTTTTGATGATAAAAGAAAAAGAAATGAAAATTTGTTTTTAACGACTTGTTGTCTGACGCGGAAACGGGTACCCGTTTGAAACCTGGTTCCCTGTTTGAGTAATCATGAACTTTGAATTTTATAAGAAATCACTAAACATTTTAAACCCATGTTTCGTACGCCCAAAGCTTATAATAATAATTTAAAAAGGTTAAAAACAATAATTAACTAAACCAAACAAATAATAACAAGTAAGAAATCAACTAAACACATAGCACATATAACAAGCAAATAAAAGTATGATAAATACGAAATACCTTAAGACACTTTTACCCTTGTTTAACTTCTCCTGAAAGCTTTTGAGGTGTGCGTGAAACAAATATTCATCTTCTTAGAAAGATTGATTGCACTTCTTGACTTTGTAGATTCATTTGTCTATGAGTCCCATGATTTTGATTTGAGGTGTTTAATTAAAATTTCCAAGTGTTTGTTAAATTCTAACTTGAGCTAGTAACATTTTGTTCCTTATATGCCTCAAACATGTTCATTAGCACCTAGAGGAGACAACTTAGGTTCAACTTGTGATCTTTCATGGACTATCATCAATACCTTCCAAGCTTCGAAAACTCCGTAGGACACAAAGAGAGATATTCAATAGATTTTTGGCAAATATGATTAGATTATAAAATTGTTAAGTCTACTAAGGGTTAATCTATTCACATAGATTTAGGTTTAGATACCACTTTAAGTCCTACATGGGGGTGAATATGACTCTAATTCAGTATATGGCTAATTAAAACATTTAGAATTAAAATCAATTTTTTTCGATGAATGGAAACACTTTGTGCCGAGGTTACAAAATCATTAAAGATCATTAAATAAAATTAATATTTTAAAAGGTGAAGTTACAAAACCATTAATTACCATTAGAGCTCTAAAACCATTTATCCAACATACAAGCCAACTATCAATGGTGCAACGCTAGCAATTTTGAAAGGTTGTGTCATGCAATTTTTAGTAATTGTGATTATATGTGTCCGAATGTCTTGAAGCCATTTAGGTGTTGATATATGAAGCCCAATCACCACAATTATGTGTTGAAGTGTTTTGAACCCAAATAAAATAAATGTTATCAACTGAATTGGACTTATGATAAAACACATCTTTGTTTTATCTATACGTTTAAGTGTGAGGTTTTATCTAAACTCTCGATGATGGATAAAATCAGATGGATCAAATGAAACCCTAAAAGTTCCATATGTAAATGTAGCTTATGAGGTATTGAAGTGTTTTGAGCCCAAATAAAATAAATGTTATCAACTGAAATTGACTTATGATAAAACGAGGTTGTTTTATCTATACCTTTAAGTGATAAGGTTTTATCTAAACTCTCGATGGTGAAAAGAATATTGATGGCTCAAATGAAACCCTAAAAATTCCATACATAAACGTATCTAATGGGGCGTAAGCACGGGTCATAAATAATATTAAAAACACAACTGTTGATAGAAATAATACATCATTTTCAAATTGTTAGTTAAATATACTTAGTTAAAAAAATAATAAATTGAAAGAGAACATAAACATAGAGATTACAATAATAACTTAACAATTGTATGACGTGAATACCTCTTTATTAAAATCGGTTACATCATAGTCTTGGTACTAAACTTTTTTGTATCGGTTTTTTCAATCACCATTATATCCCCTAATCGTGTGCACTTACAACTAAAGGTATGTAGTATGTTTAAACACTTTTCGTTCACAAGTTAGGAGAAAAATATGTATCTCTCTCTCTCTCTCTCTCTCTCTCTATATATATATATATATATATATATACACACACACACACACACACACACATTAATGGTTGATTAGTATTTGAAATTAAAATCAAATTTATTTTTTGATTTGAAACAATTAGTGGAAATATTACCAAATCATTAAACATCGTTAAAGACCATTACAATTTTGAGAAGGGAGGTTACAAAACCATTAATTACCATTAATATTTTCAATTTATCCAACATACGAGCCAACTATTAAAGGTGAATTGCTATCAATTTTGAACGGTTTAATCATGGCTTTTTTTAATAATGTGATTCTATGTGTACGACTGTTTTGAAGACATCCAAGGTATTGATATATGAATCCCAATTACAACAACTATGTATTGAAGTGTTTTGAACCCAAATAAAAGAAATGTTACAAAATGTAATTGTAAGCATGAATCCTTCAATGTTATCAACATGAGACATATAACTATCCCATGCTCATAGACATCTAGATCTACACTAATCCCTGATATCATCTGTTGCTACAACATGTTTTCTTTTTAACTGTCTTGTGGTATTCCCCATATGTTGTTTTTGCACAGGGACCGAGATATCGATCCTGATAGTCAGATGTCATGAATACAATCACTCGGTATTTGGATTCTTTTTTATCCTTCATTATTCTTGTAGCATTTATACTTAAAGTATCTTGGATGGACACTTAATGACAAAGTATGTATTTTATTGGTGATGTGTTATATACTATCTTGGATTAGGTTGGTTCTAATTGAGTGTTTTTTGTGTGTTTGAAGAGTGTTGGTGTAAGAAAGGCTCCAATTCTTGCATTGCAAACTATATAAGAAGGTTATGATAATGTTCCATCTCTTGGGATTTTTAATTTATGACCGCCAACCATATGGCGAGTTCATGTTATTCAATTTATGACCGTTAACAATCTGACGAGTTTAGATATAGAATAACACAAGTAGCAAAAAGTATTCACATATATAAAACCTAATTACTCTTAGGTATCCCTTTTATTTTTATAATATGATTTTCTTGATAATATTCATAACATCTTTATTTATTTTCACACCTTAGGCTAGGAACTCCAAACCCCATTAAACAAATTAGAAAGTACAATTTCTCTCCTGGTAAACACCTAAGATCACGATGATGAACTCAATTATTACAATTTCACTACACTAATTCATAAACTAAATATCACATTATGGAAATAACCCAATTCAACACTATAGTCTGGTAGCTCTATTATTAGAACTACCTGATATATCCATGTGTTAAACTTACGAATATAAGTTTATAGTATATGTACTCTCAGCATCTTGAAACTCATATATGCCCATCATGGGTACAAATATATTAAAGGAAACTTGCACCATTGGTCCTTGTCTTATGTGAAATAGCCAAACCCATATTCTAAAACATGTAGTATAGGACTCCAAATCGTTAAAAATAATATGATAGTCATAAAGATGATAGTGGATAATATGATTATTTTATCATCTGAGCATTTGAGAACATGTAGAAGTATTTGAAAGAAGAAGATCCATATGTACATACTTGCAAAGACCCGGAAGGGAAAAATCATTAGTTTAATTATAACCCAAGTCAAATGATAGGTTTTTCAACATTTGTGGTTTGAACAAGAACTTATGTTAACCTATGTTGTAGATCTCGGTTTGGGCCGCCAGGCGGTCGACCGGGGCCTAGCGCCTAGGAGGGATTACACGGGGCCTAGACGGAATTATACGGTTTTGAATCTCGATGTGTAATTTTGTATATTTAGTAATATATATGTAGTAATTATAGCAATTTTAACTATTTAAGTAATAAAATTTATCTAACAACACTATAGTAAATATAAAAATACTAAAAATTGAGTTATAATATCAACTAAAGAATTCTCGAGAATAAGAAAAATAACAAAAAGGTCTATGCGGGCATGTTTTTCCATTACTCGGCGCCTAGGCGGCCATTTTTTGTCATTAATCGGTGTCTAGACGGGCTAGGCTCCTATTCCACGGCGACTAAGGCGCTAGGAAAAAACGCCTAGAATTTTAATTAGGCGTAAGCGGCTGAGGGGGGGAGTTGACGCCTAGACGGCGCCTAGGCGGGGAGATCTACAGCATAGATGTTAACTAACTACTACCACCAAGCTCTCATGAGTGTAACTAACTCTAAATCACATTAAACTACACTCTCAAAATGCACTTCTGGATAATTTTAGGAAAGTACTATATATCAACAGTTGTTCCTTTTAGGCTTAAGACACTCAAATTTAATCATGAATTTTAAATTAATTTTTTCCCTAAGTAACTTATGTACGGGGCATAAGCTAATATATATGCACAAATTAATGGTTGATTAGTATTTTAAATTAAAATCAAATTTGTTTTTTATGAATTGAAATAAGAGTTAATTGCTTAAAACGTCTAAAAACATGATTTCTCCACCTTAACAAACCCAGGTTTATTTTCCTTCCCCAAAAGGTCCAGTTATTAATGGGTTATCTTTGTTATTCAATAGACCACGAATTTTTAAAGGGCCGTGTGTGCTTTTTTAACGAGGTGCATGTATTTTTTAATGGGTTATGACGGTTCAATTTGTATGGATATTATTAGGCAACAATTTTTATGCGTGGACCCTTTGCACCATTACTATTTTGAGAAGGAAGGTTACTAAACCATTAATGCATGATTAAGGTATTAAAATCCATTTATCCAACATATAAGACAACTATCCAGGTTAAATTGATATTACTTTTGAAAGGTTTTATCATGGATTTTTCAATTGTGATTCCATGTGTCCGAGATAGCAATTTATCTTGAAGCCCTCCAAGGTATTAATATATGAAGCATAATTACATCAATTATGTATTGAAGTGTTTTAAGCCCAGATAAATTAAATGTCATAAACTAAATTTGACTTACGATAAAACAACACCATTAAAGACAATTAAGATTTTAAAAGGGGATATTACAAAACTATTAATGACCATTATGGATTTAAAATCCATTTGTGCATATACAATCCAACTATTAAAGTTGAAGCACTAGTAATTTTGAAAGGTTGTATCATGCATTTATAAATACTTGTGATTCTATGTGTCTGGCTATATTGAAGTCATCTCATATGTTGATATATAGATCCCAATTACCTTAATGAGGTATTGAAGTGTTTTGAGCCCAAATAAAATAAATGTTATCAACTTAAATTGACTTATGATAAAAATGAGTGTTTTATCGATAGGTTTAAGTGATGTGGCTTTATCGAAACTCTCGATTGTGGATAAAATCTGACGACTCATACAAAATAAAAAACTTCTATATTAAACGTAGCTTACGATCTGTACACACTGGTCATACCTAGTATTAAATAATATATGAAAGTTGATACAATATTCAACATGACTATTGGTAGAAGTAATATATTGTTTATAAATTGTTATTAAGATATACTATAATGGTTCAAACAAATAAGAAAGTGAAAGAGAACACAAAAACAGAAATTAGGAGAATAACTTAACCGTTGTGGAGCGTGAATACTCCTTTCTTGAAAATGGTTACGTCACATTCTCGGTGCTAGACTGTTTTATGTAAGTAAGTTCAAGGTATAACCATTACGTTCCCTAGTTTCATGCACTTACAACTAAAGGTATGTAGTATTTCTAAACACTTTTCACTCATAAGTTAGAAGAAAAAAAGATGTACTCTCTCTGAAATTTTCAAGTTTTTTGTGTAAGTATGTTCACTCAAAAAGAAGAAGGAGAAAAAGAGTTTGATATATATATATATATATATATATATATATATATATATATATATATATATATATATATATATATATATATATATATATATATATATATATATATATATATATATATATATAACGATCGATTAATATTTAGAATTAAAACCAAATTTGTTTTCTATCAGTTTAAATACTTAGTGCGGAGGTTACAAATTCATTAAAGACCATTTAAGACCATTAAAATTAAAAAATTGGAGGTCACAAAATCATGAATGGCCATTAAAGCTTTAAAATACATTTATCCAACTTAGAAGCCAATTATTAAAGGTGGAACGCAAATAATTTTGAAATGTTGTATCATGGTTTTTTCAATAACGGTGATTCTATGTGCCAAACTATCTTGAAACCATCTAAAGTGTTGGTATATGTTGGTATCTGAAACCCAATTACAACACTTATGTATTGAAGTCTTTTGGAACCAACTAAAATAAATGTTATCAACTGAAATAGACTTATAATAAAATGCCATCATTTTATCTATATGTTTAAGTGATGTACCTTATTCTAAATTCTCGATGGTGGATAAATCTGACGGCTTATATAAAACCCTAGGAGTTCCATATATAAACTTAACTTACGAACATTTTCTTATATTCTCTATACTCTCTCTTTCATTTATTACCCGCATGAATTTTTTTTTATTAAATATATTCTGTAGATTAATGTCGTGCTCGTGTTAAAAGCGATAAGATTTCACATCATATATTTTTTAAAATTTTTAACTTTAATATTCAGTTTTATGTGTTCCTACAATACACAAAAATATATTTATGTATTCATGTAACACACAAAATCATAGAATTAATCTGAAACATTCCCTTCTTTAACAAAATCATTTTTTCTCTTTATTTATTGACCAAGTCACAAACTATTGGGACTAATGAAGCAAATGTAAGCCGCTGGTGTTAGGATTTATATTATTGATTAACATTAATCCATCATGATCTTTTGGAGAAGTGGAAAAAATTCAATAGAATATAAAGTATTAAATCAATTTATTCCTATACTTTTGAAGAAGTTGAAAAGTCATTTTTTTGTGAAGAATAAGTCTCACATAGGAGGAGAGATGGAAAAATAATTGCATATAATATTTTGGGTTAATTCTCAATAAACTCCTGCAACTTTGTTCACTATTCCGTAAAAGGCACTGTCTTTTTTACCCTCCTAAGATATCTTGAGTACTCTCCCAAAACTCAAAATCTGAGTTCTGAGAATTTTCTCGTATCTCAAAATTTGAGTTCAAGGAAGCTTCCCATAACTCAAAATGTTCTTTTTATGGCAAAAAGAAAAAGAGAATAAAATTTATGGTGCCTTTTATGAAAAAAAAATGATGGTTGTGGTGAGGGGGGATTAATTCTAACTTGAGGGGTTTCTTGGGAATTAATCCTGATATATATATATATATATATATATATTATCCATCTATTACTTTTAAAAAGAATTAAAGACTATGAAAGCCAAAAAGGAAATGACAGAGCCCCACGCCGGGCAGCGGGATCGTTAGGAGTCAAAAAATGAAAAATGAAAAAAGTTTTCTGTAAATCCGGAGGAACGCACCAGTCAACTGTTACAGAATTTGATTTTATAGATAACCGGTACGCCATAATATCTTTTTAACAACATTATAATTCCGTGTAATTGTTTTTTCTTTTCCGATTTTCGTGTAAGTGTTTCGTTTGTATTTCCATTTCTGTAATAGTTAGTTTACATTACTCGAAGTTACTTTTTTTGGATTTTCATTTCTTGTTTCAGAACGGTGATTTCAATTTTTTACCAACAATTTAAAAATATATTTGTTTATATCGCCGTTTGTTTTTCTAAAATGGCTTTTCCACTCTCGGCTGTTGCTTCATCATTGAATGCAAATGCTTTTCCGGACGTGAATAAGTTGGAGCCCCTTAATGGTTCCAACTCCAAGCGTTGGGCACAAAAGATTTTAATCTGTTTCGAATAGTATGAACTCGACTTCGCTATATTCAAAGATCCTCCACATATGGTGGATAATGGAGTTCCTACTGAACAAGAGCAGGCTGGACATCTTGCCTTCGAAGCCAAGTTCAAATGAGCAAATACAATGGCTCAGGGATGGATGTTGAACAACGTCTCGAATCTCATCTTTGATCTCCTTGCCAAAGAGAAATCGGAAAATTTCATATAGGAGACTCTCGAGAAGAAATATGGGGCTGATGATTCGGGTAAGAAAAATTATGTAACTGGGAATTGGTATAGCTTCAAACTTACCGATCAGAAGCTTATGATGGGACAACTTCATGGGTACAAAAACCTATGCGCAGAGGTAATCGCCGAAGGCATGAAGATGTGCAAAGTTTTCCAAGCCAACATCTTGTTTGAAAAATTTCTCCCATCTTGGAGTGAATATCGTAACCATCTCAAACACAAAAAGAAAGAAATGACCCTCCAAGAAATCATTAGCCATATGCAAGTCGAAGAATCCAAACGACTCAAGGATAACTTTCTCTCTTTCCCTCATCATTCCTCGAAAGCTATCGAAAGATCTGATCAAGGTAACAAAGACAGGTTCAATGGGAAGGGCAAATAACAAGGCTCAAACAAATCCAAATCTGGGGGAAACAAGAACCGCGACAACTCCAACAAACAAGGCGGAGGGTTCAAAACTTCCGGGAAGATTTAGAAACCTAAGGGAGCTTGTTATTGTTGTGGCAAGGAAGGACACAAAGCTTACAAATGCAAGCTTAGAGCTGACCAAGGTCCCAAAGATGTCGTAAATCTGATCGAGACCAAATAAATAATCGCCGTGGTAATGGTTGAGGTAAACTAAGTTGAGAACAAAACCGAATGAATCCTTGACACTGGAGCTTCTCAACATTTCTACGCAAACAATGCCCTGTTCAATAAATTCAAGAAAGAAACTGATGGTGAATGCGTGTATTTGGGTGACTCTTCTACCGCTACGGCTCTCGGAAAAGGACAGGTTCCCCTCAAACTCACTTCTGGTAAGATTTTAGAGTTAAATGATGCTCTCTTCGTCCACTCTCTTCGTAGGAACTTAATTTCCGGAGCCCTTATTAATAAAGTGGGACTCAAAATTATTTTTGAGGGGGGGGGGGGGGAATCGTTATTACCAAAAATGATGAGTTTGTGGGGAAAGGATATTTAAATTCTAGTTTGTTTGTTTTAAACACTGTAGCCCTTAACAAGAATGCTTCTAATTCTACTTACATCGTTGAGTCTGTTGATACGTGGCATGGTAGATTAGGTCATTTAAATGTCGCTTCTATTAAAAGGCTTAAAAACCTTGGACTAATACCCCTTCACAATATGGATGACTTTGTAAAATTTCAAATATGTGTAGAGTCCAAACTTGTGAAAAAACATTTTAATTTCATAACCACAAGAAAGACTAAACTGTTAGAATTAGTACATTCAGAGTTAGCTGATTTTAAACACTCCGCTAGTAGAGGAGGACAACTTTACTATATAACTTTGTAGATGACTACTCTAGGTTCACGAAAGTATACCTTCTTAAATCTAAAGATGAGGCAGGAAATGCATTTTTAAAATATAAAGCCGAGATTGAAAACCAACTAGACTGTAAAATCAAACGACTTAGGTCTGATAGAGGAGGCGAGTATAGTTTTAATTCACTTAAAGAGTTTTGTGAAACTACTAGAATTATCCATGAAATTAGTGCCCCTTATACTCCTCAACAAAATGGCATAGCCGAAAGAAATAATAGGTCCCTTAAAGAGACTATGAATGTCATATTAATAAGTTCAGATTTACCAACTAATATGTGGGGGGAAGCTGTTTTGTCAGCATGTTATGTGCTCAATAGGGTACCCCATGAATCCCTAGATAAGACCCCATATGAGATGTGGAAAGGATTTCCACCAAACCTGAAATTTTTAAAAAGTGTGGGGGTTCCTTGCCAAAGTCAAACTACCTAATTTTAAAATAGTCACCGTTGGACCCAAAACCATAGACTCAATATTCATAGTTTATGCTCAGAATAGTGCGGCATATAGATTCTTGTCTTTAGATGATAACTCGATTTATGAATCTAGAGATGCTGAGTTCTTTGAACACATTTTCCCTTTGAAAACTTTGAGTTATGTTAATTCTTTTTTACCTCTTTATAGCTTATATAGTATTGTTGATTTATCTCTTTGTGATGTTTCCCCTGGACCTTCTACTTCTATGGAGCCTAGTAGTATTCCCGAGGAAGAACCTAAGAGAAGTAAGAGGTGTAGGATCGAGTCCGGCTTTGGACCTGACTTTATCACAACCTTCATGACCGAAGGCTTTCATATTGAACTTGTAAGTGAACATGTAGTCACCTGCCTCCTCATGGAGGAAGACCCAAAAACTTATGACGATGTTTTAAAATCTATAGATGCTAGTTTTGGAAAGAGGCCATTAATAGTGAACTTGAGTCTACTAAAAGAAACCATACATGGGAATTAACTGACTTACCTAAGGGTAGCAAACCTATTAATAGAAAATGGACTTTTAAGAAAAAAATTGAGTCTTGATGGTCAATAGAAAAATCCCAAGTGAGACTCGTTATTAAGGATTTTACCCAAAAGAAAGGTTTAGATTACTTTGACACTTACTCCCCTGTGACCAAAATCGCCACTATAAGAACCTAATTGCTTTAGCCGTCATTCACAAACTAGTTATACATCAAATGGGTGTTAAAACTGCGTTTTTGAACGGAAATCTAGATGAAGAGATCTACATGGCGCAACCTGAAGGGTGTGTGGTTCCTACTCAAGGGGACAAAGTTTGTAAGCTAAAAAAGTCTTTTTATGGTTTGAAACAGGCACCTAAAAATGGTATGAAAAACTAGACAATACTCTCATTACAGATGGCTTTGTGGCTAACACTTCTGATTCATGTGTTTACTTCAAAGTAACAGGCTCAGAGTGTGTTATCATCTGTCTTTATGTAGATGACATGCTCATCTGTGGTTCTTCTATTCAAATCATAAATGAGACTAAACGCTTATTGTCTTCTATGTTTGATATGAAAGACATGTGAGAAGCTGATGTGATACTCGGGGTGAAAATCATTAGAAGCAGTAATGGTATTTCCCTGAACCGGTCTCATTACGTAGGATAGGAAGGATGCTGAAGAAATTCGACTCCTTTGAGGTAACACCTGTAAAAACTCCTTATTATTCTAATATTCATTTGTCCAAACACCGTGGAGATGTTGTATCCCAAAATAAATATGCTAAGACCATAGGTAGTGTGATGTTCTTAATGAACTACACTCGAACCGATATTGTCTGCCATAAGTAGACTTAGTCGCTATACTCATAATCCGAGTAGTGACCACTGGGTTGCACTTCGTTGTCTATTGAAGTACTTAAGGGGTAACATTGATCTAGGCTTACATTATGACAAATTTCCTGCAATCCTTGAGGGATTTCGTGATGCAAACTAAATTTTTAACAATGACGAAGTAAACTCCACCAGTGGTTATGTGTTCTCCTTAAGGGGAGATGATGTATTGTCGAAGTCTTCTAAATAGACTTGTATAGCACGCTCCACCATGGAGTTTGAGTTCATAACACTAGAGTTGGCTGGGCAGAAGCTGAGTGATTGAGGAGTCTCCTATCAGATTTGCCACTTTGGTAAGGAAGTGCCACACCTGTGTGTATCCACTGTGATTCACACGTAGCCACTGGAGTCACTCATAACAACGCCTATAATGAGAAGAGGATACATATTTGCATCAGACATGGTTTAGTAAGACAGTCACTGAAAAATTATGTGATAGACTTGGAATATGTACGATTAGAGAACAATTTAGCTGATCCGTTCACCAAAGGCCTAACCAGGAGAGCAGTCCTAGAGGCGTCGAGGGGGATGGGATTGAAACCCATTAATGGGGAACATGTGACTAATGAGTCAATGTGATTCTCTCCATCCCTATGGCCCAAAACAAAACCGTCTTAAAAATTCATAGCCACTCGTGGTGGTCTTGTTGAGAAGGACTTGATGAATAAGACGTACTAAGTGTTTAAACTCATAGCGAATTCATAGCCTATAGGGTGGTCCTTTTGAGAAGGACTTGATGAATTCATGGGTAATAGCGAGACCCAAACTTCATGATAGAATGTTAAGGAGACGTCCTTAAACAATCTTAAATAAAGAAATCCATAAAGTTCATAGCCGCAAAGACATCTCCTTAGATAAGGACTTGATGAACTAACTGAAAGGTGATGTTCGAGGGAACTATAACTTTCAGCAGGGTAGAGTATGAGCTGTGAGGGTCTCGATTGAAAATCGTTAAAATTCAAGAGTGAGTTCACTTAAACGGAATTTGGTGGTTGCCTCACTTTACTACGTGTCAAATTTGAATCGAAAGATATTGTCACTTAAGTACAATTCACACAAACACTGGTAGATATGGAAACCTGTTCACCTTCTCTCTCAAAGACACTGAGTGAGGGATTGTTAGGATTTATATTATCGATTAACATAAATCGATCATGATCTTTTGGAGAAGTGGAAAAGATTCAATTTAATATGAAGTATTAAACCAATCCATTCCTATTCTTTTAGAGAAGTGAGAAAGTCACTTTTCTGTTAAGGAAAAGTCCCACATAGGAGGATTGATGGGAAATAATTGCATATAATATTTTACTTATCTATTACTTTAAAAATAACTAAGGCTATGTGAAAGTCCTAGAGGGGGGGTGAATAGGATTACTAATAAGATTAATGCCTAATTAAAAATCTTTTGGACAATTATAAGTTTAAGAAAGAAACTTCTAAGTCAACTAATATATCAAACTCTTAAGGGATCATGCAATGGATAAGCTAAGAGGTTCGATATATAATTGATACAAGTAAAACGAGTTTCTAATCTCTAACTACTCTAGATGGCAATATGTTAGATAAACTAGATAATCAATATCACAATATTCATACTAGCATATTATCAAACATACAAAGTGCGGAAAGTAAATAGAGTAGGGATAGAAAGATACACACGATTTATAGTGGTTCGGTTTCCCTACATCCACTACCTAAGGAAGCCTCCTTAGGATTTCAAGCTTTTCACTAAGCTCCCGTGTCTCTCTTAACCGGGTCGAGAACACAATAACCCTTACAACCTCTTCGATAACACGAAGGACAAACACTTGTGCTATCGCAACACAAGGACACCAAGTATACTCCCGATACTCAAACACTTATGCTATCTCAACACAAGGATACCAAGTATACTCCCTATACTTGAATTCTCTCTTAATCTATCTATTACAAGACCTAGACTTAAGAGGATAGATACAAAGTGTTTAAAGGGGTGCAAACAACTTTGCTAGATAATCTCCTAAAGAGTAGATATGACTATAAGCTTGTAAACTCCTCTTTGAGTAGATAATAACTTTGATAGCTCCTTGGATTAACTCCTTAATTGAGTGGATATGAACTATGAAGCTCTTGACACCTTCTTGGATGATAACAATTAAGCCCCTAAGTGTATATGGGTTTAAGGTGTAGTTGTAGCCTTGAAAGACCTTCAATATATAGCTGCAAAATGCTCCCAACGGTCATATAAGCTTCTATCTAACGGATCTATTTTCTCTCCAACGGATATAAGCTTTGTCCTCTAGTTATAACGCAGAAACCCTCTCTTGCGGTGTACCGCGGGTATGGTCCGGTGCACCGCGTGAATGATTGTCTTCAATTCCAGCTTACTGTTCGGACTATGCCATGTACCGTGATCCTGGTCCGTGCGTTGGTCCGGTGTACCGCGCTTCTGGTCCGGTGTACCGCGTAAAACTTCTTAACTCTCTGGTCGGACTAGTCTTGTATACCGCGCCACTGGTCCGTGGCTTTGCGGTGTACCGCGCTTCCGTCCGGTGTACCGCGTAGAAACTTAGCTCTCTGGTCGGACTGGTCTATGCACCGTGCTTTGGTCCGTGGTATTGCGGTGTACCGTAGGTGTACTCCGGTGTACCGCACCAAAGGTTTAAAACACCTTCTAGTGAGTATATCTTTTTCTATGATGCTCGGATTAGAAAGCTTTCTTCACGAGAGTTGTAGAGGACATCATTCTTATACACTTTGTAGTTGATCACTAAAGCTAATTCTCAATGTACACAAAGATAAAGTTAATAGCATTTGTATGAGAATTAGTTTCTTAAGATAAAACAATAAAGCTTTGATCTAAATGATAAAGATGCTCTTTTTGATGAATTAGAGTGCAAGATAGAATGTATATAACAAAGGTAATTAGCACACTAAACACAAGAGGATTTGTCACATTAAAACAACCTATTAAGGGAGGCTATATGCCAACAATCTCCCCCTTTTTGATGATGACAAATCCTTCACTAAAACACCTTAGGAATGATATGAAAGTATAAGCTCTTATCAAATTTAGCTCCCCCTCACAATAAGCATTTAAGTAAACATGAATATAAGATGTGAAATGCATTTGTGAGTATTTAAAAGTGCAATTTTGAAAGTTTTAGTGCACATATTTCTCCCCCTTTGTCTTCATCAAAAAGACGGGATAATAAGATCAAGCAAATAATCATAGAAGAGCTAAAAACTCAAGTGAATAGATTTTTGAAAAACAACATAGAGAGATCAAAGGTTAAAGAGTAATTAAAACATTTTAATTTGAGATGCACAAAGATCAACAATTGCAAAGCATAAAAAAGATAAGGGATGGAGACATTTTACCAACTTCTTGATCGATAGGTTTTCATCTTATAAGCTTTCTAACAATGCAAACGATTAGTGCAATTATAAGATAAACGATTAGTGCAAACGATTAATTTAGCATTTTAGTTTTTTTTTTTTTTTTAAAGATAATTTACTAAAAACTCCCCCTCACGAAATGCATAGAGTGTTTGTTTCAATTTTGAAAAGTTTGACCAATAATTTCTCCCCTTTTTACCAATAAGAATATTTGAATCAATTTTAAGAAATCATGGAGTAAATTGTCATTTTTGAAAAGCAAAAGGGTCAAGATGAATTTTCCAAAAGTTTAGGGACTAAACGCAATTTTGAAAAACTACAAAGGACCTAAATGCAATTTTCAACCATTTGAAGAACTAAGACTAATTGAACAAACTAAAGGGACTATAAAACAATATAGAATAAGATCAAGGATGAATGATGCAATAGTACCTATATCATCAAGGAAAATGTTAGCAACATTAACACATTTAAATAATATCCGAAGCATAAAATTTAAGCATCTAACATATAACAAACATAACCAATAATCCAAGTTAGACACATAGCATCCTAAACCAATTATCCAAATATAACCAAGTAGGATAATATGAAGATTAAAAATACCCAATAAGAAGAATTAACGATTTTAAGAAATCTATGGGTAAAGTTTTAAACTTTGAAAAGTATGGGGGTCAAAATGCATTTTTCAAATATTTAGGGACAAAATGCAACTTTGAAAACCTTCAAGGACCTAAGTATAACTTTCTCAAGACAATAGGGACCAAGGTCTAATATTCAAGCATAAGAAAGCTAAATGCAATTTGTTCAAACTATAGGGATCTTAAATTAATATTTTTCAACCTATAGGGATCACAATGCAATATTTTCAACCAATAGGGACCATAATGCAAGATAGAACAATAAACCCCAAATCGCGGTGTACCGGACCATTGTTGCGGTGCACCGCACTAAAGCTCGACCAAAAGGAGTAAGAAGAGAGATTTTGAAAATAGGCAATTTGCATAAACACCCGAAGTTAATACGAAAACTCCCCAATAGTATAGAGATATTTTAAAACAACTAAAAACGCTTTTGTTTTGAAAAGATTCAACGTGGAAATCCCGAAAACACATAAAGCAGTTTATTTCATAAATACCCCTATATTTTCTAAAAAGTACAAAGAGACCCAATGTAAAAACTAAGCAATTTTAAGCATGAAAAGGTCAAGTTATACAAGATATTAGCACCTATAGGGAATAAACCATATAAGCACATAATGAAGCACATCATAAGGATAGTAAGCAAAGCAAATTCAAGCAAATGAGTTAATGCATAAAACATTTTTGAAATGCAATGGAAAATGCAAACGATTATCGGAAAAATATTTTTGAAAAACAATTTCTTTAAAAACTCACCCATATGAAAATGCAAATTTGTGATCAAAGATAAATTAAGATTTGAAAGTGTAAACTAATATCTTTGATCTTTTTCCCTTTTATCAATCAATAGGCACTTTTAAAAAGATATAAAAACTTGTAAGAATAAAAAGTGCAATTTATAATCGTTGAGGGACTAAAAAGCAATTTCACATAGTAGGGACTAAAAATGCAATTTTTCAAAGATATGAACTAAAATGGCAAGTTTTACAAGTGAAAGATTATGAAGTCCAAACTATGACACTTTGGAGAATATAATAACTATGAGGGGTCAAAGTGCAATTTTGAAAATTTTGGGGACTAAAAAGCAATTACCAAAATTCTAAGAGCTAAAGTGCAAAAACATCATTCATGAGAATTAGATGCAATAACACTAATAACATTTAAAACAATGATAAGTATCACAAGATAATATCCCAAGATAAAACATGATAAACACAACAATCAAATCACAACAAATTCATAATTATAAGCACAAGCCATAAGGAGGAACGCAAAGTAAATATACGAGATAAAGAAAAGAAATCACCGGATTTTCCTTTTTCGAGAATTGAGCGTTCTTTCGTATATTAATTCTTCCATTTGTTTCCTCCAAGCAAAGTAACGATCACCTACAAGAAAATGGAGGTTGTGTAGAAAACAACACTTCCAAAAAAATTAAATTCCAAATCGTTTACTCTACTAACGGTTAAGCTATTCACGTAGAGTTAGGCTCTGATACCAATTGAAAGTCCTAGAGGGGGGGTGAATAGGATTACTAATAAGATTAATGCCTAATTAAAAATCTTTTGGACAATTATAAGTTTAAGAAAGAAACTTCTAAGTCAACTAATATATCAAACTCTTAAGGGATCATGCAATGGATAAGCTAAGAGGTTCGATATATAATTGATACAAGTAAAACGAGTTTCTAATCTCTAACTACTCTAGATGGCAATATGTTAGATAAACTAGATAATCAATATCACAATATTCATACTAGCATATTATCAAACATACAAAGTGCGGAAAGTAAATAGAGTAGGGATAGAAAGATACACACGATTTATAGTGGTTCGGTTTCCCTACATCCACTACCTAAGGAAGCCTCCTTAGGATTTCAAGCTTTTCACTAAGCTCCTGTGTCTCTCTTAACCGGGTCGAGAACACAATAACCCTTACAACCTCTTCGATAACACGAAGGACAAACACTTGTGCTATCGCAACACAAGGACACCAAGTATACTCCCGATACTCAAACACTTATGCTATCTCAACACAAGGATACCAAGTATACTCCCTATACTTGAATTCTCTCTTAATCTATCTATTACAAGACCTAGACTTAAGAGGATAGATACAAAGTGTTTAAAGGGGTGCAAACAACTTTGCTAGATAATCTCCTAAAGAGTAGATATGACTATAAGCTTGTAAACTCCTCTTTGAGTAGATAATAACTTTGATAGCTCCTTGGATTAACTCCTTAATTGAGTGGATATGAACTATGAAGCTCTTGACACCTTCTTGGATGATAACAATTAAGCCCCTAAGTGTATCTGGGTTTAAGGTGTAGTTGTAGCCTTGAAAGACCTTCAATATATAGCTGCAAAATGCTCCCAACGGTCATATAAGCTTCTATCTAACGGATCTATTTTCTCTCCAACGGATATAAGCTTTGTCCTCTAGTTATAACGCAGAAACCCTCTCTTGCGGTGTACCGCGGGTATGGTCCGGTGCACCGCGTGAATGATTGTCTTCAATTCTAGCTTACTGTTCGGACTATGCCATGTACCGTGATCCTGGTCCGTGCGTTGGTCCGGTGTACCGCGCTTCTGGTCCGGTGTACCGCGTAAAACTTCTTAACTCTCTGGTCGGACTAGTCTTGTATACCGCGCCACTGGTCCGTGGCTTTGCGGTGTACCGCGCTTCCGTCCGGTGTACCGCGTAGAAACTTAGCTCTCTGGTCGGACTGGTCTATGCACCGTGCTTTGGTCCGTGGTATTGCGGTGTACCGTAGGTGTACTCCGGTGTACCGCACCAAAGGTTTAAAACACCTTCTAGTGAGTATATCTTTTTCTATGATGCTCGGATTAGAAAGCTTTCTTCACGAGAGTTGTAGAGGACATCATTCTTATACACTTTGTAGTTGATCACTAAAGCTAATTCTCAATGTACACAAAGATAAAGTTAATAGCATTTGTATGAGAATTAGTTTCTTAAGATAAAACAATAAAGCTTTGATCTAAATGATAAAGATGCTCTTTTTGATGAATTAGAGTGCAAGATAGAATGTATATAACAAAGGTAATTAGCACACTAAACACAAGAGGATTTGTCACATTAAAACAACCTATTAAGGGAGGCTATATGCCAACACTATGAAATCCAAAAGGGAAATGGAAAATCCCCACACGCGCGCACCACCACCACCACCACCTGCCTGGCCCGGCGACAGCGACGGCGTGGGCATGGGCGTGGGTTGTGGGGAGTTGGGAGTTGGGGAGTCAAAAAATGAAAAATGAAAGAATTTTTCTAAAGTGAATCCGGTGGAAGAAGCCTAGCTCTTTTATTAGACGGTGGATTAAAAACGTGTAGGGTACGTTTCAAATTAAAATGTCAATCAATTATGGAGGCAATCAAAGGCACTATTGTGGGACGTTTCTGACAAAGGCTTTCTCCTCACCTACTCCCCTCCCCTATAAATACAGCAGCTTTGCCGTAAGCTACGAAACACATCCGAAAAGAATAAACACTCTACTTCTCTTCTTTCTGAAAATTATAGTCATAGAATCTCTGTTAGAGATGACCAGTACGCAAAAATATCTTTTTAACAACATTTTGATTGTTTTTTGTTTTCCGAATTCTGTGTAAGTGTTTATTTTGTATTTCCATTTCTGTAATAGTTAGTTTACATGAATCGAAATGATTATTGTTTGGATTTCCATTTCTTGTTTTAAAACGGTGATTTCAATTTTTTACCAACAATTGGGACTAATGAAGCAAATGCTTTAAAAGTTAAAAACACATTAACTAAAAAATTCAACGACTAGAGACGTGCTTCTTCAAATACCTAAGCGCACCTTCAAAATTTCCCCTTTGATATTCTAATCTTCCAAAAAGAGCTCGTGCTTCCTGTAATCAATTTGTGCAAGCTAAGCAATTTAAAAGGGTTATTTTTAACGACATTTTAGTAAAATCATACCTCAAAATTGAGTGATATACCTTCTCTTAATGCAGCTTCGGCTTCTTGAATATTCCCTTCATCGACTTTTTCTTCAACTACCGATATTTTCATGTAAACTTCATTACCAAACTGATGGGTCGTTAATATCTACTTGGTTGGATTTTGATGATTCAAACTTTGACATCTTACACTATATGCCTAATATCCTATCAAACATATGGGTATATTTGCTGTTTTATGAAACATAAGGGTACATATGGCTATTATGAATAATACGGGCAAATAGTTCAATTAGTCCCTTTGTATGCAGATTTTGATATAAATACTTCATAAACCTAAACGGCTTGGGAAAAACATGCTTGAAATTGTATTGACAATAGCTGGAACCAGTGATGATGGTATAGCAGTCTTGAGGTGCATGTATGGGATGACGAGTGGCCACTGTTTTTTTATTTTGTTATGAATGGTCGCCGGTGGGAAGGGTTTTGTTCAATATTCAATTGCTTTTTTTCTATTTTCTTTTTTAATTAAGGAATGTATTTTGTTGTTTTAATTTTCATTATACCTCTCTCTCTCTCTCTCTCTCTCTCTCTCTCTCTCTCTCTCTCTCTCTCTCTCTCTCTCTCTCTCTCTCTCTCTCTCTCTCTCTCTCTCTCTCTCTCTCTCTCTCTCTCTCTCTCTCTCTCTCTCATACATAATATCGTCTAAATATAATTACTTCATACATAAACTACCTAACTGATTATTATCTACTTTATTACTATATTGCCTAATATTATTTTATGGGCTTCCAATAATTTTGTAGCTAATTTTAGTATTTTTAAAATATTAAAATATTATTTTATTTAATTCATTTTAAACGACTGCGGATACAGATTAACTCGAATAAACCGCAACCATCGCGATGCGAATTTGGTAAATAATTCTTAAAAGTTGGTGGTTAATGGATGCGGATTTGGTTATTGTTTTTCTTAATGGATATGGATGTGGTTATGCAATTTTTCAAGGATATTCGATCTGTTGCCATCCCTAATCTAAACTCTCGTTGGTAGATAAAATCTGACGGCTCATATAAAATTTGAAAAGTTTCATACATTAACGTAGTTTATGAACCGTACTCACGGGTCATACCTAGTATTTAAAAATATATGGATATTGGTAGAAGTAATAAAAAAATTAAATTGTTAGCAAAATATACTATAATGGTTCAAACTAATAAGAAAATGAAAAAGAACACAAAAATAGAATTTACGATAATAACTTAACTAGTGGTAGAGCTTGAAATACTTACCAGAGGAGGTTACAAAATCATTGAATACCATTTAAGACCATTAAGACTTTAAAATTGAGGTCACAAAATTACTCTCTCCGTCCATCAATTGTTGTTACAATTTTTAAAAGTAGATTTCCACACAAGGTTATCCATTTAAGATTTCAAAGAACTTTTTTACATTTTCTATCGATGTTATCATTATTTAATATTCAAAAGTTTATCATCATTAAATGAATTTACTTTGTTAGTTGATGGTAGTTTAGTAAAAATAGAAGGAATTAATAGTTTTTCTTAATCTGTGTGAAAAAAAAGTATGACAAACATTGATGGACGCGGGGAGTATTAATGACCATTAAAGCTTTAAAGGCCATTTATCCAACTTAGGAGCCAAATATTAAAGGTGGGGCGCAAAAAAATTTGAAATATTATATCATGGTAATAAATGTGATTCTGCGTGCCTCGTTGTATTAAAGCCACGTAAAGTATTGGTATATGAAGCCCAATTACTACACTTGTGTATGAATGTCTTTTGAACCCAACTAAAATATATGTTATTAACTGAAATTGACTTGTAATAAAACGCCATCGTTTTATCTATACGTTTAAGTGACGTGGCTTAATCTAAACTCTCGATGTTGGATAAATCTAACGACTCATATAAAACCCTAGGAGTTTCTTATATAAACTTATCTAACATCTTACAAGCCGTACTTTCATAAACCATTTTCTCATCTTCTCTGTACTCTCTCTTTCATTTTTAACTCCATAAAAATTATATTATTATTATAAATATATTTTGTAGATTAATGTTGTGTTCGTATTAAAAGCAATAAGCTTGCACATTAGATATATTATTTATCTCATTCAAAATTCACGAAGTGGATCTTGTGCTTTACTATACAAATACTCAAACAACAAATATTGTTCAAGATTCATGACTTCACTTGTGGAGGTACCACAAAAGATGAAAAGTATAGTACCTCGATGGGGATCAACATCTATAATCGGAAGGAGGAGTAAGATGGAAGATACCATTGTTGCTTTATCAAGCTTCTTAGAAGTCCCTACAAATATGTTGATAGATGGTACCGTTTGTACATCGAGTAAACCCCAAATAGGTAATTTTTTTGGGGTTTACGATGGCCATGGAGGAGTCCAGGTACCTCAATATTTGCAAAATCTATGATTTTTTTGGTATTTTTTAAAATAGATTTTCTTTCTAATTGTTATGCAGTTAATTTAATAAATAGCTACGTGTCTAAAAGTGTCTCATCAATTCCATTGTATTGAAAAAACTTATATTTATTAAATTTCCAAAATATTTATAATAAAAAAAAATTAATTGTAAACTCGCTCTCAACAGCTTTACACTTTCCTTTCTTTTTTTGACAGCTTTACAATTTCCTACTACCTTTTCTTCTTTTTCTTTTTTTTGTCAATAATATCGTACTATCCTATTCTTTTCTTTATTTAATAATTTCGTACTAGCCGAACTTAAGAAATATGGTAATTGCACATAGGTCCCTGACCTTCTAGAATTGCACGCAAACTTTTTACTGGCAACTACCGTGATAACATCAAATTCTACTTGGAACAAAAAGAAACATCAAATTCTGCCAAGTTTAATAACTGATCCTCAGTCTTCTTGGCTACATCAAACACTCTTTTCCTTTCTTTTACACCACAAATGGTAAATTAAACTCCTAAAGGCTGTCTTAAACACAGTTGCATTGTCTGAACTCCTATAGTCCTATGCCATCCCAAGTTAATAGCGGTTGCAGAACTGCACATTTATTCAAAAGCCTAGAAGAGAAGCTGCAGGAAAAGAGAAAGTGCTCTCTATCCTCAGCACAATTTTTGCAGAAAACACATTGTTTCACCTCTCCAGAAAAGATCAAACCGTATCACTTTAGAGTGCTTCTCTCTTACTGCTTGATAAGTATCATGTCACCATTCCTTGAATGCATTCACTGAATCATAGCTTTAATCTCAGAATTAGGAGAATTGCATTCCTGTAGGTCATTTCCAGTTTTCTCCCTAAGAGAATAGATTCTTATTAAGTATGGATTTTTCTTGTGTAGGTTGCTAATCACTGCCGTGATCGTCTTCATTCAGTGTTAATGGAGGAGATAAACATTACGAAAGAAGGTTCCATTAACGAGCAGTGGGAGAAGATTTTTGTAAACTGTTTCAAGAAAGTTGATGGTGAGGTAGCTGAATTGTATGAAGTCAACATTGGATCAACGGCAGTGGTAGCAATAGTTTTCCCCACGCATATAATAGTTGCGAACTGTGGAGATTCGAGGGCAGTTCTAAACTGTGGAAAAGTAGCTGTCCCATTGTCCGTGGATCATAAAGTAAGTGACCGATTTCTTGTCTTATTTATTTGCCTTCTCATCTTTTAAATTTGTTATCATAAAATATGACTTCTTCTCTTCTATTGCAGCCAGAGAGGGAAGATGAATATGCACGAATTGTAGGTGCTGGAGGGTATGTGGTCGACTGGGATGGATATCGTGTGTCTGGTGTACTAGGAATGTCAAGATCAATAGGTATGCATGCTTATCACAATCTTAATTTCATGAATATCTTTATAAATAAATCATATGTTGGCTTAACTTCAGGTGACAGGAATTTAAGGCCTTATGTCATTCCAACACCAGAAGTCATGGTGGTCCCGAGAAAAAAAGAAGACGAGTGCCTCATTCTAGCCAGTGACGGCTTGTGGGATGTGATGAAAAATGACGAAGCTTGTGATCTAGCCAGAAGAAGGATTCTCTTTTGGCATAAGAAGAACAATGCTGGTGTACCTACTGAGAGTGCTGCTGAGGGTGCTGCTGAGAGTGCTGAGAGTACTGCTGCTACTGCTGATCCTGCTGCTGATCCTGCAGCTCAAGATGCAGCGGAGTATCTCACTCATATTGCCCAGCAAAGGGGAAGCAATGACAACATTTCAGTGATAGTGATTGATCTTAAAGCTCACAGGAAGTTTAAGACTAAAAGTTAAAATTTGATTGAATATTGTTTGTACTCTGTCACTCTACCAAACATCGACGACAGTTGTTTATTTTTAAAGGGGAATTTCTAGAAACTATAATTGTATTTTTTTTCTTGTTATCAGAGTTGAGTCCTGGGTAATTTCCTCATATTAGTTTTCAAAGGTAACTTTTCTTGTTGATCATGATTTTCAATGTCTGGGTCATGTATTTCAAGTATTTCTTTTCCAATCTTACTCGCACGTGCAAGTGTTAATGAATAGCTAGAGATAGAAGAGGAGGGATTAGCGAGTTTCATTTCTAAATCTTAATGATTTAGCGCCTCTTTCATTCGTTATTGCCATGAACAATTCTCATATGATTATTCGATTAATGTTTCCCGTACATATTTCACCGAAACAACTTGTAAGCGTCGACAAGAAATCCCCGGACCCCGTAGATCCCACGTCGTGAAACCCTGGAGCTCCGATCCTTTGCCAACATGGATAGCTAGCCTCACACTATTCCATGGATCGCCGGAGCGAGTCTTTCTTGGACCACCATTGGTGAGCTTACAAGTTATTGATAACACAAAGTTTGAACTTGAACATTGTTGAAGATAGACTGCAATTAGAAGTCATCTTCCAGCCGAGGAGCCACCAGCTACTGGCCCACCTTGAAGCAGCGGTTACTACTGACGGTAATGGCCTAGCAAGGCCGGGTAAGGTAACTTCAAAACTGAGCACTTTCTTGTGCAAAAAAATTGTGGATTGGATGTTAGAATGGATCATGAGGTTACTAAGGAGGTGGGGGCACTTAATCTTGATGGATTGCATGAGGATTTTTTGCAAAAGTTTTTGGTCCCGCTATTCGGAGATTCGAATCCTTCCGGTTCCGGATAGGCTTTTCATTATATGTGCATTCCTTTTCTTTTTCGTACAAATTTTATTTCCTCAATAGGGTTCACTTTCATTAATGCAACTTAATGCACAATAAGCGTTTGTCAAAAACCTCAAATGAAACAAAAACTAAAGGATAGGATAAGGAAAAGGAAAAAAACAAGTGGGGCCACTGTCACCTGAGGGAGAGTGGGTCAGGGATGGTGACGATGGCAAGTTTAAGAAATAGGGTAAATTGGCTAGGGGGAGGGGAGACGAGAGAGTGGGAGCATTTTTTTTTTTTTTTGGCGCAGAGTGGGAGCATTTCATTTGTTATACATAGAAAGTTTTTTTTTTTTTTGGGCGCGTGTTATACATAGAAAGTTCTATATTACTAATTGTTAAAACTAGAGAGAACCAGTAGATCCAACAATATCATAATTAATATCTTAGCAAACAAGGAGGTTTTTGATGTAGCAAAAAGTAAAATACTCATATGCAGACTACCTCTTCCCACTAGCCCTTCAAAGGGGAAGTACACATAAATATATGACTGCGCTACATTTTTATGATTAAGAAGTTCAACACTAAATCTTGCATTCACAGAAATTCCCTTAAAAAATAGATGTTCAAATTTTAGAAACTCAAATTACATTTTATAGTACTGCTGAACACTCAAGAAACTATACCTCAATAAATCATCTTTTACAAGTAAAAAAACAAGAGAAAGAAACAGTAGTTAAACCCGATTTCCGAATTCCAATCATAATAATGAAACAAGAGTAACCGACAATAGCGTACGGTCTAAAAAAAGACAAAGTCAATCTTAGAAAATGGGTAAAGCTAAGAACCAAATCAAGCACAAGTAATAAGTAACAGGGGCGGAGCCAGGAATTTTGTTTTGGGAGGCCAAAGGGGTTCGAAGGCAACGCCGCCGATTTTTATTTTCTTTTGGCATAATTATACTATAGGTCTCTATATTTTGCAAAAAGTACATAAAAGTCCCTATATTTTAAAAAAAAAATTTAAAAGTCTCTATATATTGAAAAAATGCATAAAAAACCTTATATTGTTAAAATTACACTATAAATCCGTATATTTTAATAATTTTGCATTATCGGTTTCTAATCACTATATTTTACAATCTCAACGCATAATATAAAATTTATAATATAAAATTAAAACAAAATCACATGGCCACATTTATATACTTTCATAATTCTAAAATTCCATAAAATCATGCCGTCTCACAAGTTCAAATACAATGTTATTACCAAAAACTTGTTGTTCATTCAAAAAAAATATATATCAAAGTTATACAAGGAATAAAGTTACAAAATTATCTTTTTTACTTCACAAAATTCACAAAATTTACTTTCTTTTTACTTTCACTGCAATTTGGATAACAATCATAAATATTAGAATGAGTAGAATAATATTAAATTAAACTTGAATGAAATTAAGTAATGTAAAATATCTCATGAAAGTTGGACGCGACGATTTTTCACAACATAGAAATCATCAATTAGCGTATTTGTGCTAATTTTTTCTGATATATCTCTATGTAAACTATCAAAGAATCAGCAAGGTAGTCATCTTCTATTTTGTTGCGGAGTCTTGTTTTCACGATTTTCATAGCCAAAAACGCTCTCTCTGTAGTAGCCGTTGAAACCGGAAGAGTGAGTACCAAACAAATTAGCCTATGAAGCATAAGGTATATCGTCTATGTTTTAGTAACAACCATTGCACGACAAAGTTCTGAAATTGTTGTAAGACCGGCCAAACCATCGTGACTAGACAACATTTTCGGAAAGTGTGTCAACTCGTTTTCCAACCCAAATCTTTCGTGATGTGTAAAATTCTTTGGGTAAAATTTATCAACAAGCGACAATATCTTATCAGAGGATACAAAACAATTTTTAGGGTCCAAACATAAGATAAGAGTGAAAAGTTCCATCGATGCGTAATTGAATCTTCTATCTAGTTCACTCATAGTGGAGTCTACAACAACAGTAAATATATCGAATCAATAGTGATGCTCAATAGTGATGGCATTCGTCTAGTTACGTGGCCGACCTATCCCCTTTGAGTAGTGCTTACTCATATTTGAAATTTTAACTTTATGTTTTTCACAAAACGACTTCACATTTTCAATAAGAGAACCCCATCCATTATCTCTTGAATTTTGAATAATCTCCTTTATTATTGACACGCATCTGATAGGATTTGCCATATCTTGTGTTTCTTTTTGCAATGATTGACATAGTATATCGGTAAATCCCATAATTTTTTTCACGACATGTAAAATAAACACAAACTCAAATGACATAAGCATCTTATATGCGGCATGGGCATCCCTACGTATTTCATTAGAAGTGGTTTGTTCAGCAAGATTTTCCAAAACCTTTTTGGATGGCCCAATCATTCTTTCCAAACTACAAACAAATTTTAAATGTGAGCCACATCGAGTATCACCGGCTCGTTGTAACGTGCCTATTTGATTCAATCCTCTTCCAGTTTCAAGTTCATTGTTTGCAATCAAACAAGCATATTCATCCGCTTGAGCATCTTGTAACTCGTCATTACGCTTACAAGAACCACTAACAGTATTGATGATGAGATTCAAGTTTATAAAGAATTGGCAAACATCTGGTACTTCTCTTGAAGCCGCTACCAATGCTAGTTGCAATCTATGAGCCATACAATGAACATAATATGCAAATGGACATTCTTTAAGAAATAAAGCTTGTAACCCATTCCACTCACCTCGCATATTGCTAGCACCGTTATATCCTTGTCCACGAATATCTTCAATAAGTAGACAATGTCTAGATAACACGCTACTTATTGTTTCTTTAAGAGTAAGTGCTGTAGTGTTGTTAACATGCACAAGATCAAGGAAACGTTCTGTAACAAAGCCTTCTTGATCAACAAATCTGATAATAAGACCCATTTGCTCTCTTTTTGACTCATCTCTAGCTTCGTCGATAATTATGCAAAATTTCGAATTTCCAATATTTTTCCGAATCATACTACGCACCCTTTTTGCCCAAATACTCAAGATTTCTTTTTGAATGTCAGGAGAAGTATATTTTGCATTTTTTCGGAGCATTTTCCAAGACAACGGCGGCGACATCTTTATCATACTTGGATATTATCTCTACAAGCTCATAAAAATTGCCACGATTTGATGACCCAAGACTTTCATCATGACCCCTAAACGCACACCCTTGAGAAGCTAACCATCTAATTGCATCTATCGTTACCTTAAGTCGTAGTCGGTTCTTTGCAATTTCTTGAGTTGATTGTTTATTTACCCTTGCATCAATCTGTGTTGATGGTTTCAATAGGCTAATACCACTCATAACTGCATTTTGGTGACTTGAACAAGGATTGTTGCCAACATGAGTTAAGAAAGGAGACTGTTTCTCACTACCTTTCTTCCAATTTCGAAATCCATCAAAAGAAAATGTTAGGTTGTTTGATGGGTTACCTGACTCTTTGGCAAAAACATAACATGGTAAGCAATACATTGCATGTGTAGTATTAGAATACTCTAACCAGCTATACTCATCATACCAAGATGCATTAAATCGTCGATGGTAAGCTTTGGTGTCAAACTCAAATTCTTCAGGGCGAGGACGATAAAGTCCTTCTATTAGATAATATCGACGAATTTCATCTTGGGAGTAAGCTGGATACTCCCAAATGGGGCGGCGTTTCCTAGGATCACGATTGAGAGCAAATTTTTTGTCAACAACATTATCCACTCGTTGTCGTTTATGTTGTTCATCCAACGTAACCTCGGGGATAGAAGACGATGTTAAATACAATGCGGAAGACGGTGTAGAAGATGTAGACGGCTTTTTAAAAAAGTCAAGAATACTTTTTGAATTACCCATCTATAAGTCGAAAAAGATAGAATAACACTACTTTAGAAGTCATTTTGAATAATCACAAATGAATTAATTATAACTATATTTAATTAATCACAAATACTAATTAATATTTTGATTTCATTTTTATAATTATATATTATTTCTCTTATGTGATTAATTTTTTTTTATAATTTTATATAACTATTATATAAATTTTTTTGAATAGATATAGGTATTGATTTATATATAAAGAGATAATATAATAGAATAAAATTAAATATTATTAATAATTTTTTTGGACGGGTATTTAAAACTAATTAATAACCATATTTATTTATCTAAAAAATAAATAAAAAAGAATACCCATTACACGTGTTTGTTATTTCATTTTCTTTTCTTATGTTTTTTTTTCTTTTCGCCACTATGCTTCTTTTCCTTTAATACTTTTTTTAATTTATTATTTAATTTTTGTTTTTATTAGCCATTTGTGTATTAATTACACTACCCACGTGTTCTCAGAGATCTTATTTATAGTTGTTTTTTTCCAAACAATTATTAACCCAATCTATTCTATTCCATTAGAGAAACATTGTTACATCTTCTTCTACCAAATCAAACCTTCTTTTTTTTTCGATTTCTTCATTTCGAATTTATATTTTATCCTAAAACATAAATTCTATCACTACATATAAATTATCTATCTATATTCTTTTTATTTTTCATTTTAATTGATTCTTTTTTCATATACACAACACAACTGAATCATCAAAAATTTAAAGGATAATAAAGGTAAGTTCAATACTTGAATTAAAAATACAATAATCTAAAGTTTTACCTTCTTTTTGCAGATTGTTTATGGTTGATTGAATATTGTTGATTTTGCTTTAGAATTTTTTTAAAGACCCATTGAAGAAGCTTCTTTTTGCAGAAAAGAACATCTGTTTGTAAAGCAAAAAGTAGAAGTGATGATCGATGGCAAGAACAAGGAATGGATTTTTCCATATAGATCTATCGGATCTTTTATAAAGATTTTGTAAGAGATATTTTCAAAAGTTAGGGGGGCCAAGTTCAGTAGGCTTATCTGTAATTTTTTTTAATTATATATGTTATTTTTTTTTAAATCTCATGGGGGGCCATGGCCCCCCAACACTACACATGGCTCCGCCCCTGATAAGTAATGACTTGTATTGTCACCACCTGTATAAGTTATAAGTTCCCCAAGAAGCGTCCGATTCATCTCTCCAGCCTTTTGAAAGCCTAGACCCCCTCGATAAAGTACATACTTTATCCCATGAAATCCAACTAATTTTTCTTTGCTTTTCTGATGAACCCCAAGTAAAGTCACGGATAACACAGTCAATCTCATCACACACATAACCCGGTAACACCTCCACCTGCATGATATATATACCGACATTGTGATAAGAACCAATTGCGCTAATATGACGCGACCTGCTAGTGACAATGTTCTCCATTTCCAACCCGCCAGCTTACCCCGTAAACCATTGATCATTTCACCGAAAAATCCCCTTGGTATCCTTCCTAAAAGAATCGAGATCCCAAGGTTTTTCCCAAACCCCCCCACGGAAGTAACCACTTTGGCCAGTGTTTTCTATCCGGAAGACCCCCATCCACGTTTCTGGATAAGTAAATCAACGACTTCTCCATACTAATAGATTGGCCCGTGTCTTGGAAAAATCTATTAAGTGATTCCTGCACAAGATCAAAACTTTAATTAGATACTTTAGAAAAGAGAATGAGGTCATCCACACAAAATATGTGAGATAAATAAACCTTAAAGAAATACGTAAAGGCTTCCATGCTCCTTCTTCCATCTGGCACTAAAATAAGCGATGAAAATCTCTACATACATAAGGCAAATATATATATGTGAAGAGATAGGGTCTCCCCATCTAATCCCCCTAAGGCGCAAACGATTTGAGAGAGGAGCCATTCCATAATACACTAAACTTATTTTCCTCCATGCCCGAGATTATCAATGATTGTATCATTCATTTATCAATAATTATGATTCTATGTGACTGGCTATCTTGAATACATATAATATTTTGATATATGAAGCCCAATTACCACAATTAGGTATCAAAGTGTTTTGAGCCCAGATAAATTGACTGAAACTGACTTGTGATAAAACAAGATTGTTTTATCTATACATTTAAGTGATTTGGCTTTATATAAACTCTCGCTGGTGGATAACATCTGACGACTCATAGAGATTTTGAAAGGCTCCACATATAAACATAGTTTATGAGCCGTAATCAATGGTCATACCTAGTATTGAACAATATATGACTATTGGCGAAGTAATAAACCGTTTATAAATTGTTAGTAAAATATACTATAATGGTTCAAACTAATAAGAAAGTGAAAGAGAACACAAAGATAGAAATTACGATAAATTAATTGTTGTAAAGCGTGAATACCCCTTTCTTAAAAACGGTTACGTCACAATCTTGGTGTAGACTGTTTTATGTCGGTATTTTCAAGGTATAACGTTTACGTCCCCTAGTTGAATGCACTTACAAATAAAGGTATATAGTATATTAGTATGTCTAAAAACTTTTCACTCACAAGTTAGGACAAATAAATCTATTTTGCTCTGAAATTTTTCAAGTATTTTGTGTAAGTATGTTCACTCAAGAAGAAGAAGAAGAGTTATATATATATATATATATATATATATATATATATATATATATATATATATATATATATATATAGCGGTCAATTAACACCTAGAATTAAAATCAAATTTATTTTCTATAAATTGAAATACTTAGTGGAGAGGTTACATAATCATTAAAGACCATTTAAGACCATTAAGATTTTTAAAATTGGAGGTCACAAAATCATTCATGAAGATTAAAGGTGAGCGCAAACAATTTTAAAATGTTGTATCATGGCTTTTTCAATAATCATGATTTATGTGTCTAGCTGTCCTGAAACCATCTAAAGTGTTAGTATATAAAGTCCAATTACTACACTTATGTATTGAAGTCTTTCGATCCCAACTAAAATAAATGTTATTAACTGAAATTGACTTATAATAAAACTCAGTCGTTTTATCTATACGTTTAAGTGACGTGTCATAATCTAAACTCTCGATGGTGGATAAGTCTGACGGCTCATATAAAACCCTAAGAGTTCCATATATAAACTTATCTTACGAGCCATACTTTCATTAACCATTTTTTCATCTTCTCTATACCCTGTCTCATTTTTTACTCCATGGGAAATTATGTTTTTTAATTAAATATATTTTGTAGTTAATGTTGTGTTTGTGTTAATAGCAATAAGCTCTCACATTAGATATAGTAATTTTCTCATTCAAAATTCACGAAGTGGATCTTGTGCTATACTATACAAATACTTGTGATCAATAAATACTGCTCGAAATTCATGACTTCATTTGTGGAGGTACTGCAAAAGATGAAGACCTTTTGTCTGACTACAGTACCTCAATGGGGATTAACATCTATAATCAGAAGGAGGGGAGAGATGGAATATTTGGTTGTAGCTTTATCGATCTTCTTAGCAGTACCTACAGAAATGCTGACAGATGGTACCGTTAGTACATCAAGTAAAACTCAAACATGTAATTTTTTGTAGTTTACGATGGACATGGAGAGCCCAAGTACCTCTTTACTTGCAAAAATATGTGACTTTTTTGGTAAACTATTCTGAAATTGATATTTTTTCGCTTGTCATGCAAATAAATTATATTTATTAAAATAAGTGGATACATTTTATAAAGTGGTTCTCCAATTTCGATGTATTAAAAAACTTATTTTTATTGAACTTTCAAAATATTTAAAAGTAAAGAAAATCAACTGTAAATTAAGCTTGTGATACTCTCTCAACTATAAACTAAACCATTAATGCCCATTAAGATTCTAAAATCCATTTATCCAACAAGCCAACTATTAAAGGTGAATTGTTATCCATTTTGAAAGGTTGTATCATGGCTTTTTCAATAATTGTGATTCTATATGTTCGAATGTCTTGAAGTCATTCAAGGTATTGATATATGAAGCCCAATTACAACAATTATGTATTGAAGTGTTTTGAGCTTAAATAAAATAAATGTTATAACCTAATTGACTTATGATAAAACAACATCATTGAAGACAATTAATATTTTAAAAGGAAAGGTTACAAAATTATTAATGACCATTATGGCTTTAAAAGCCATTTATCCAACATACAAGCTAATTATTAAAATTGAAGCGCTATCAATTTTAAAAGATTGTATCATGTCTTTATCGATTATTGTCATTCAATATGCCTAACTATATTGATGATATCTAATATGTTGATATATGAAGCCCAATTACCATAATTTGGTATTGAAGTGTTTTGAACCAAATAAAATAAATGTTATCAACTAATATTGACTTATGATAAAACGAGACTGTTTATCTATACGTTTAAGTGACGTGGCTTTATCTAAACTCTCGATGGTGGATAAAATCTGACGATTCATATATAAGTCCCATATTATGCAATATAACTTATATCTTACCATATAAATGAAAGTATTCAAAAGCCGAAAGATAATTATAAAAAGTTGAGGGGGGAAGCGAAGATTTTGAGGGACCATAAGATATTAATACATATATTTTTTATTGGACCGATTATCCCAAAGGTCCTTTTATCTTTTTCCACCTCTTAGGGGGTCTCGATGCTAAATTAACATGATCCACCTTTATCTTATGGTGATTTCTCTTGCAGTCTGGTATAAGAACTTATCGTACAAATTTTGCATAATTTAGGTACCTATATCACAATTAACAATGATTTCTTGTAGTCTAAAAATGCTTCAAAAAAAAACTATGAATGGTTCTCTGAACAACGGATTAGTCTGGAGACTACTCTTAATAAGAACAACTTCAAGAAAGGAACCAGTCTTACACTGAAAAGAATCAATCCATAAGTGTCTAAATTACTTAGTTGGTCCTCCTTAAAATATCAATTGCTTCCCTTCACATTGTCTTGCTCGATGCAGATACAAGTTGAGTCACCACACCAGGTACAAAATCTTCAACAAAACTTGAAGTATTTGTGTTTTCAAATTTTTCTGGAAGACTATATTCATACTAATATCATCTTAACAGCATGAGACATATATCTATCCCCTGCTCCTGGATAGCTAAATCTGCACTAATACATGATATCATCCGTTGCTACAATATATTTGCTTTTCAATTGTCTTGTGGTATTCATTGTAGGTTGTTTGTGCATAGGTTCCGAGATATCACTCCTGATATTAGGATGTCATGCATACAATCACTTGGTGTTTGGAATCTTTTGTTCCTTCATTATTCTTGTAGAATTTATACTTGAAGTATCTTGTACATTTGATGACAAAGTATGTATTTTATTGGTTATGTATTATATACTATCTTGGGTTAGGTTGATTTTAACTGAGTGTTTTTCGTATGTTGGAAAAGTGTTGGTGTAAGAAAGGTTTCAGATCTTGCATTGCAAACTATATACGAAGTAGATGATAATGTGTAATCAGTCGGACTTTTCAATTTATGACGGCCGATGAGCTGACGAGTTCATGTTATTCAGTCTATGACCGCTAACGATCTGACGTTATTCAGTTTATGACCAACAACGATCTGACGAGTCCAAAAGTTTTCTAATATATAAAAACTTAATTACCCTTAAGTATCCCTTATATATTTATAAAATCATTTTGTTAAAAATATTCATAATATCTTTATTTCTTTTCACGCACTATGCAAGGAACTCCAAACCCCCTTAAACAAACAAGATAGTAACATTTCTCTCATAGTAAACACCTAGGCTCATGATAATGAACTCAATTATTACAATTGCACTACATCAACTCATAAACCAAATATCACATTAATTAAAAAGAACCCATATTCAGCATCCTGGTCTGGCCCTATATAATTAGAACTAACCAATATATCCATGTGTTAAACTTATGAATATAAGTTATAGTATATATAGTCATCCGACTACAAATATATTGAGGGATACCTTCACCATTGGTCCCTATTTTATGTGAAATAGCCAAACCCATATTTTTAAAAAATGTAGTATAGGTCCCCAAATTCTGGAAAATCTTTGATAGACGTAGAGATGATTGTAAATCATATAATTCTTTAATCACCTTGGCATATTGAAAACATGTACAAGGATGTGAAAGAAGAAGATCCATATGTTCATACTTGCAAAGTCTTGGAAGGGAAAAACAGACCCATCTGTTTAATAATAATTCAGTTCAAATGATGGTTTTTTCAACATTTGTGACTTGAGCAACAGTTTATGCCAACTAACTACCACCACCAATATATTATTAGTGCAACTAACTCTAGATCACGTCATACTAATAATCTTGTGAAAGTAAAATAGATCAATAGTTGTTCCTTCTAGGCTTAAGGCACTAAAATCTAATCATGAATTTCTAAATTAAATTTTACCAAGTACCTTTAGGTACGGGGCATAAGTTAATATGTGTGTGTATATATATATACATACACACACATTAATGGTTGATTACTATTAAGATTGTTTTCAATGAATTAAAAATATTTGTGGAAATGTTACAAAATCATTAAACACCATTAAGCCACTACACTTTTAAGAAGGAGGGTTACAAAACCATTAATGCCAAATTAAGATTTTAAAATCCGTTTATCCTAACATACAAGCCAATTGTTAAAGGTGAATTGTTATCAATTTCGAAAGGTTGAATCATGACTTTTTCAATATTGTGATTTTATGTGTCCGACTTTCTTGAAGCCATCTAAGGTATTGATATATGAAGCCCAATTACAATAATTATGTATTGAAGTGTTTTTAGCCCAGATAAAATAAATATTATAAACAAAAGTTGACTTATTATAAAATAACACCATTAGAAACAAACCATTAATGACCATTATGGCTTTAAAGCCATTTATCCAACATACAAGCCAACTATTAAAGTTGAAGCGCTAGCAATTTTGAAAGGTTGTATCATGTCTTTATCAATACTTGTGATGCTATGTGCATGAATATCTTGAAGACATCTAATATGTTGATATATGAAGCCCAATTACAATAATTAGGTATTGAAGTGTTTTGAGTCCAGAATAAATAAATGTTATCGACTGAAATTGACTTATGATAAAATGAGACTATTTTATCTATACGTTTAAGTGACATGACATTATCTAAACTCTCGTTGGTGAATAAAATCTGACGGCTCATATAAAATTTGAAAAGTTTCATATATTAACGTAGTTTATGAACCGTACTCACTAGTCATACCTAGTATTTAACAACATATGACTATTGGTAGAAGTAATTACAATAAATACATTGTTAGCAAAATATACTATAATGGTTCAAACTAATAAGAAAGTGAAAGAGAACACAAAAAAAATTATGTTAATAACTTAAGAGTAATGCTATATATCACCCCTTCACCCCTTCACCCCTTCACCCCTTATGTGGAGCCTATGTGGAGGTTTTAAAAACCAATCATAATGTTTCTCTTTCTTAAATAACTTTTTTTTCTCTTTTTTATTTAATGCCACATAGGCTCCACATAAGGGGTGAAGGGGTGATATATATCATTACTCATAACTTAACTAGTGGTAGAGCTTGAGATACGTATGGGAGGTTACAAAATCATTAAATACCATTTAAGACCATTAAAATTTTTAAATTGGAGGTCACACAATCATTAATGACCATTAAGGCTTTAAAAGTCATTTATCCGATTTCGGAGCCAATTACTAAAGGTGGAACACAAACAATTTTGAAATATTATATCATTACAATAATTGTGATTATATGTGCCTAGTTGTCTTAGAGCCATCTAAAGTATTGGTATATGAAGCCCAATTACTACACTTATGTATTGAAGTCTTTTGAGCCCAACTAAAATAAATGTTATTAATTGAAATTGACTTGGAGTAAAACGCCATCGTTTTATCTATACGTTTAAGTGACGTGGCTTAATCTAAACTCTCGATGTTGGATAAATCCGACGGCTCATATAAAACCCTAAATATCATCCTATATAAACTTATCTTACATCTTACAAGCCGTACTTTCATGATACATTTTCTCATCTTCTCTGTACTCTCTCTTTCATTTCTAACTCCATGAAAAATATATTCTTATTATTTATAAATATATTTTGTAGATTAATGTTGTGCTCGTATTAAAAGTAATAAGCTTGCACATTAGATATATCATTTCTCTCATTCAAAATTCGAGAGTGGGTCTTGTGCTTTACTATACAAATATTGAATCAACAAATACTGTTCAAAATTCATGACTTCACTTGTGGAGCTACCGAAAAAGATGAAACCCTTTTGTCAAAATATATTACCTCGATGGGGATTAACATCTACCATTGGAAGGAGGAGTGAGATGGAAGATGCAGCCGTTGCTTTATCGAGCTTCTTAGAAGTCCCGACAGAAATGCTAATAGATGGTACGGTTTGTACATCTAGTAAACCTCAAATAGGCAATTTTTTTGGGGTTTATGATGGTCATGGAGGAGCCCAGGTATCTTTATATTCGCGAAATCTATAACTCTTTTATATTTTTGGAAATACTTTTTTTTCTATTTGTCATGCCATTAACTTATTTTTATTAAAATAAGTGGCTACGTGTCAAAAATAGCTCTCCAATTTGGATATATTAAAAAAACTTATTCTTATTAAATTTCCAAAATATTTAAAAGAAGAAAAAAAACAAATGTAAACTCACTTTCAACTACCTTTACAATTTTTTTTTTTTTGGACAGCTTTACAATTTCCTACTACCCTTTTTTCTTTTTTTCTCTTTTTTGTCAATAATTTTCTACTACCCTTTTCTTTTCTTTATTAAATAATTTCCCACTAGCCGAACTTAAGAAATATGCTAATTGCACATAGGTCCCTACCCTTCTACAATTGCACGCAAACTTTTTACTAGCAACTACAATGCTAACATCAAATTCTATCAAGTCTAATAACTGATCCTCAGTCTTCTTGGTTACATCAAACACTCTTTACATTTCTTTTACACCACAAATGGTAAATTAAACTTCTAAATTAGGTTGTCTTGGACACAGTTGCATTGTCTGAACTCCTATAGTCTTATTCATCCCAAGTTAATAGCTGTTGCAGAACTGCACATTTATCCAAAATCTCCTTCCAAAAGCCTAGAAGAGAAGCTGTAGGAAAAGAACAAGTGCTCTCTATCTCCAGCACAATTTTTGCAGAAAACACACTGTTTCCCTAGGCAACAATTCTAGTTGAACTTGTGCCTGTATACCTCCACCTCCCCAGACAGGATCAAACCATATCACTTCAGGATGCTTCTCTCTTACTGCTTGATAAGTATCATGAAAGGAAAACTCACCATTCCTTAAATGCATTCACTGAATCATATCTTTAATCTTGAAATTAGGAGAAGAAATAAATTGCATTCCTGTAGGCCATTTCCAGTTTTCTCCCTAAGAGAATAGATTCTTATTAAGTATGGATTTTTCTTGTGTAGGTTGCTAATCACTGCCGTGATCGTCTTCATTCAGTGTTAGAGGAGGAGATAAACATTACGAATGAAGGTTCCATTAACGAGAAGTGGGAGAAGATTTTCCTAAACTGTTTTAGGAAAGTTGATGATGAGATAACTGAATTGTATGAAAAGGACATTGGATCAACGGCAGTCGTAGCTCTTGTTTTTCCCACACATATAATCGTTGCAAACTGTGGAGATTCAAGGGCAGTTCTCAACTGCGGAAAAGTAGCCGTCCCATTATCCGTCGATCATAAAGTAAGTGACCGATTTATTATCTTATTTGCCTTCTCATCTCTTTAAATTGTTATCATAAAATATAACCTCTTTATCTTCTCTTCTCTTGCAGGCAGACAGGGAAGATGAATATGCACGAATTGTAGGTGCTGGAGGGTATGTTGTCAACTGTGAGGGATATCGTGTGTCTGGTGTACTCGCAATGTCAAGATCAATAGGTATGCATATTTATTACAATCTTGATTTTATGGATATCTTTATAAATTAATCATATGTTGGCTTAACTTCAGGTGATAGAGATTTAAAGCCGTATGTCATTCCAACACCAGAAGTCATGGTGGTCCCGAGAACAAAAGACGATGAGTGCCTTATTCTAGCCAGTGACGGCTTATGGGATGTGATAACAAACGAAGAAGCTTGCGATCTAGCCAGAAGGAGGATTCTATTTTGGCATGAGACGAACAGTGTTGGTGTACCTGCTGAGAGTGCTGACGGTGTTGCTGAGGGTACTGCTGCTGATCCTGCAGCTCAAGATGCAGCGGAGTATCTCACTCAAATTGCCCATCAAAGGGGAAGCAACGACAACATTTCGGTGATAGTTGTTGATCTTAAAACTTAGAGGAAGTTCATAACTAAAACTTAAAATTTGATTAAATATTGTTAATGTTTTTTCCTAGTTTGTACTCTGTCAAACTACCAAACATAGACTGCAGTTGTTTATTTTTAAAGGGTAACTTCTAGAAACTATTATTGTATTTTTTTTCTTGTTATCAGAGTTGACTCCTGACTAATTTTCTCATATTAATTTTCAAATGTAACTTTTCTTGTTGATCATGATTTTCAATGTCTGGGTCATGTATTTTAAGTTTTTTTTTTCCAATCTTACTCGCACGTGCAAGTGTAAATGAATACAATTGTGCTATTAATTTTAAAACATAAAGCTAGAGATAGAAGAGGAGAGATTAGCGAGTTCCCGCCTCTTTCATTCGTTATTGCCATGAACAATTCTCATATGATTACTCGATCAAAGTTTCCCATTGATATTTCACCAAACCAACTTGTAAGCGTCGACAAGAAACCCCCGGACCCCGTCGATCCCGCATCGTGATAAACCTAAAGCCCCAATCCTTTGCCAACATGGATAGCTAGCCTCACACTATTCCATGGATCGCCGGAGCAAGTCTTTCTTGGACCACCATTGGTGAGCTTACAAGTTATTGATAACACAAAGTTTGAATTTGAGCATTGTTGAAGATAGACCGCAATTAGAATTCACCGTCCAGCCAAGGAGCCACCTGCTACCGGTCCACCTTGAAGCAGAGGATACTACTGAGCTCTTTCTTGTGCAAAAAAATTGTGGAAATTGTGGATTGGAGGTTAGAATGGATCATGAGGCTACTAAGGAGGTGGGGGCACTTAATCTTGATGGATTGGATGAGGAGATGAGCTCATTTTTTGCAAAAGTTATTGGTCCTATTCCGAGATTCGAATCCTTCCGGATAGGCTTTCATTATATGTGCATTCCATTTCTTTCTTTTTTATTGCTATTTTGTATATTTCTGAATTAGTTCTAAACAAGAGCGATTTATTTCGTACAAAATTTATTTCCTCATTAGGGTTCACTTTCATTAATGCAACTTAACGCACACCAAATGTTTGTCAAAAACCTCAAATGAAACAAAAACTAAAGGATAGGATAAGGAAAAAAACAAGTGGGGCCACTGTCACCTGAGGGAGAGTGGGTCAGGGATGTTGACGATGGCAAGTTTAAGAAATAGGGTGGGGGGAGGGGAGACGAGAAAGCGGAAGCATTTCATTTGTTATACACAGAAAGTTTTATATTACTAATTGTTACAACTAGAGAGAATCACTAGGATCCAACATTGTAGATTCACCGAACTGCTCACTTGTAATTAATATCTTAGCAAACAAGGAAAATAATCATATGCAGACTACCTCTTTCAACTACACCTTCAAAGGGAAAGTACACATAAATATCTGACTGGGCTAGATTTTTATGGTTAACAAGTTCAACACTAAATCTTGCACTCACATAAATTCCCTTAAAAATAGATGTTCAAATTTTAAAAACTCAAATTACATTTTATAGTACTGCTGAACACTCAAGAAACTATACCTCAATAAATCATCTTTTACAAGGAAAAAAACAAGAGAAAGAAACAGTAGTTAAATCCGATTTCCGAATTCCAATCATAATGGAGAAACAAGAGTAACCGACAATAGTGTACGGTCTAAAATAGACAGAATCAACCTTAGAAAATGGGTAAAGTTAAGAACCAAATCAAGCACAAGTTATAAGTAATGACTTGTATTATCACCACCTGTACTTGCTTAACTGCTTAACTTTTGTTCACAATGTTGCAAGTGGTGCTCCTGCTTCAGTGAAATAAGAGGCTAGGTTAATATCCTGTCCATCGTACATAGTGATAAAGGGATGCCTCTGTAAAACAAAAAAAAAACTCATCGTTATACATCTTCATCTGCTAAAAACTTTGCAGTAAAAACTTTAAAAAAAAGCAAGTTTACCATGAGTTCATTTGCTGAAAGCCTATCCTTTGGGTCTTTTTGTATGCTGTACCAAACTTAAATACATTAGATCATGCAATTGCGATAAAAAGTAATTATTATATAATCTTACCATGCAGAAATAAAGGAGCAGAACTGTGGAGAAAACACATCTGAAGGTGGAGAAGGTGTAGGTTGCTTAACTATAGCATCCATAAGCTCAAACACATTAGCCCATCCTTCTTCAGGCTGTGGGGGTAAATAAGGAAATTCACCCGTTGCACACTCCAGCATTACTATACCCAAGCTCCATATATCGCTTCTATAACCATACGTGTCCCCAACAATTCTCTCTGGCTATTATATACCACACAATTAAACCGCATAACCAAATATATATACTCAAATAAAGTTAAACATATATAGAATACTCACAGACATATAGTTGTATGTACCAACAAATGTATGAGCAAGTCCAGATGTGCTTGCTAAAATAGCACTCACACCAAAATCAGTGATTTTAACTTCACCAGTGTGATTAATGAGCAAATTTGAAGGTTTCACATCCCTGTGGATAATATGTTTTTCATGATGAAGATACCACAACCCCTTGAGTACCTAAATTTATACATCACATTAGGACATGAAGCGAATCCTTAGACTAAAGTATATGATATATAATATCATACCTGCTTACAAATAACAGAGAGACATGGTTCAGGAATTCTTTTGACTTGTTTTAGAAAATCTGCAATTGAGCCTCCATCCATATACTCTAATATGATAGAAATTGCACCATTCACATAGAAAGACTGATAACAAATGACAATGTACGGACATTGAGCTGATTGATTAATTTTCAGTTCCTGTGCAATGTGTTTTCGAGCAGATTCTTCGATATTCATTTGAATAACCTGTATAAATTTACAATTATATTCAGTATTCAGAATATAATTAAGGTTACAGACATAGATTCTACATTACCTTGAGAGCGAAAAATTGTCCGGTCCATTTATGTTGTACTAAACGTACTATTCCACCGTTTCCTTGTCCGATAACTTTAACTGCATCAAAGTCGGCTAAGCTTAACTGGTCATCTTCTGGCTTTATTAGTGGTGGCTGCACAAAATATTTGAAATGGAGAACAAATTTTAAATTTTGTTACTAACAACAAAATAAGTTATTTCCTTTTTAGTATATGTACTACACTTTTACGTAAAGTTCATTAAAGCATGAAATGGTAACTGTGATATGTGAGAACTAATAGCACATAAATAAATTTCTATTTCTGGTAAAGAAACACTACTTTAATGAGTTATTTCTTAAGATCGTGAAAAAAGACTAAATTTTGTCATTTATACAAGTTGGATGGCCAACACTTTGATTTCTTCCAGTTATCCTTCCATTCATTAACATTTAAATTGTTTTTTCCTTAATTTAACATCATGATTTTCCACGTTATGCATTCCCATATTGTAAATCAACAATACCATAGTTTTTGGGTATATTGCCCCATTGGTCCCTGTGCTGTGAAATATACTCAGGTGTACCCCTGTGTTTCAAGAGATGTCAAATACACTAAAGCTGTGAATCTGCTCCTCAGCAGGGACCAATGGTGCAACGCTTTGTATAACACCAAGGTGTATTTGCTATCTCTTGAGCACAAGGATATAGTCAAGTACTTCTCATAAAACACAGTGTCCAATTTCTCAATTAAACAAAATAATTATCTTTCTTCAGCTTAAAACCAAAATCTAATCCCAAGAACACAGCAATTTAACTTCAAGACCTTAATAGTTACTACGTCTAAGGAGTTAGGTGAAGTCCTCGTTATTGTTGTTGTCCAAAATTGGTAAGCCAATCCAATTTGACTTTATGTCACAAAATTCACTTAAATGCGTTGAAAGTATTAAATAAACAGAGAAATACAATGTGTGTATTAACTAAAACTTTACAAAGTGCTAAGCTCAGTAATGAGAAATCAGAAAACAATTCAACTTATAATATAAAAGGTAAAACATACAGCATCGAGTTCATTTTGAGAGACGATTCGAACGCCGTCTTTGTTGACCAGTAAATCGCCATCCTTAAACGTCCCTGATTCCGTTCTGCAATGCAATTACATACATATAAGCTTAATTATACAACATATATGTATAGAGAGAGTAGGAATTAGGAAAGTACAAGAATTTAGAGAGAGCAACTTCATCGGGAGGAGGCAGAGAAAGCTTGAGGTTAGGGGCGAGAGATCCTTTTTTCATTTTTTTTTTTTGTTCTGAATTATGTTAATTATGAACTGCTAATTTGTCTTATTAGTTCTTATACGCTTCCCTTTTTTTCTTTTTTTTTGGGTTGTGAGAAGTCGTTGCAAAGTCTTTGTTTAGTTTAAAGGTTAAGTATGTAATACTATGTATATCAGTATATGTATTAATGTATTGATTGGTGGGAGTGAGAAAGAAAGTGGTGGGAAAGTTGGGTGAGAGAGTTTTTTTTTTTTTTGTCAAATTGGGTAAGAGAGCAAGTAATGAGTAGTCAACAGTTCAATACGCACAAGCCAGAAAGGGGGAGGAAGATGCTTGACTCTGACAAATTCACTCCATAATTTTACTTTGGACAAATTAAAAAATAAAATCACGAAATTTTTTACAAAATTTGAACTAGACGTATTTATATTTACAAAACCTTAAATTATCGAGATAGATAGTTGGCCTAGTGGTTAGGCTACTCCGCAGAGACTAAGAGGTCCTGGGATCGAATCTCATTGGAGTCGAAATGACTCCGAACCCAAAGTGGCTCTCTCATGTACTAAAAAAAAAAAAAACCTTAAATTATCAAGAAAAATACCATTTCTCTTGTGAGATTTAGAGCCCGTTTGGGATTGATTATTTTGGAGCTAAAAGCGCTTTTTGATTAAAATTTAAACATTTGTAAAAAATATTAGAGATAATGACACATAGGGTCTTGACTACACCCCCCTCTTCAAGATGGGGACCCTGCCTAGAGCCTCTTCTTACTAAAGACCTCAGAAACTTTTTAACACATGAAACCCAAAACCCCTGTTACCTTTCTACCCTCAAATGTTTTTTACAATCATATATATAGTCTTTTCCACATTATCTCTCTTGTAAATTGCATGAGCTCATTTTACTACTCTCTTTCTTCATTTTCGTGAGCTCTATTTTGGAGCTTTCCATATTTATTTTATATCATCCCTTTCGATTTCAACCTTCCTCTGTTTTGTTTATAGATTCATCACGTATTCATCGTATCATTGTCTCTTTATTTTGCAGTTTTTTCTTCGTTATAAGGTTTGTTTCCAATCTATTAACTTTGTTTTCTCAGAGATTCATATTTGTTTATGTTAATATTGCTTTCTGCAAAGTAATAGCAATGTTTAATCCAAATATTTAGTATATCTCGTCTTATATGTCTAGATTTTCCATTTAAGCAATGATTTCGTGAATATATCATCTTTGGTTTACAGTTTTTTAAGAGATTCATATTTGTTTCATGGTAGATTTGTTCATGTTTTGTTTGTCATGGCATATATTCATGTCATTTTACGTGTTTCTTTCATTGTTTTTCCATTATAACGTTAGTGTTCTTCGATCTGAGATTTTTAGGGTTTATCACAGCCGCTGCATGCATGAAAGTACAGTACTGTACGAATACTCACTGTTTTTTGAATTTCTGAGAGTACTCACTGTTTTTCAAATATACAGAGTGTTCCATATTTTACGCTCTTTTCAGCGTATTGTACGGGTTTCTGGTTGGTGTAGTACTCTCGGTTTGACATAGTACTGTACGAATACTCACTGTTTTTTGAATTTCTGAGAGTACTCACTGTTTTTATAGAGTACTCACTGTTTTTATGGAGTACTATTATCTGGACAGAGATACTCCCAGATTTAAAGAATACTCACTGTTTTTATAGAGTACTCACTGATTTTATAGAGTACTCTTAGTTTGACAGAGTACTCCCAGGTATAAAGAATACTCACTGTTTTTTATAGAGTACTCTGAGTTTTATAAAATACTCTGAGATTTAAAAACAGCGAGTGCCCATCTTACTGTTACTATTCCATAGAGTAATCTAAGTGGTATATTTCTTGTGTTTAATCACTGTCTACCATTTTCTGTGACAGTTAATATGATTCAAGATGTGCTTGTCGTGTTCAAGATGGGAACTGATCAGATTTTCCTCCCTTTTCATCAGCTCAATGGCATTAACTCAGTAAAGAAGTTTGTTCAGTCTAGGTGGCCTCAGCTATCTAAAACTGCTGTTACTTCTTATACTATAGGGGAGTATAAAGACTCCATGCTTGAAACTGAATCAGATTTTTGCACAATTAAGTGGATTCTTGGACGTGGTGTGTTTGACAAGGTTTATATTTATGTTACTGATTCCAGGACCCCCTCCTTCAACAATGTATCCTCTCCAGAATCAAATGGCATTACTAAACCTATCGCCGCTGAACCTATTCAGTCTGTTGTTGCCTCTACCCCTGATCCAGCCTATTTTATTCATGAAAAGAAGGCTATGTTGAGTGATTCTTGGAAACTTGGCTTACAAGGTGTTGGACAGTGTTTTGTGGGTGGTGCTGAGCAGTTCCGATCCGTTCTTTGCAAGCAAGCTGCCGTTGATGGGTTCGATTTCGACTACATTCATAATAATAAGAATTCTCGCATAAGCGCTCAGTGCTTCTACAAGGTCGAGTCGGGTTGCAAGTGGTATATATACGTATCGCGTGATAAGTCAAACGGATTTTGGTATTTGCGTACATATAGGAATAATCACACGTGCGGTCATGTTTACAAGAAAACCTCACACTCCCGGTTGGATTCTTCCATTCTCAGTCGTGTTATTTACGATGAACTTCGTTCTAAGCCAGCTTCCAGGCCTAGAGAGATTCAGTCTGTCTTAAAGGAGAGTTATGGTTTCGATATATCGTACAAAACATCTTGGTCTACTATCAATAAGGCCAAGGACAATCTATATGGCGATATTGGATCTTCATTCAATCGTTTGCAAGCTTACTTTGAAAAGCTCCAGAAACTTGATCCGAATACTGCGTTCTCGGTTCAGTGCGATCCTGAATCCCGTGTATTTCACAGATGTTTTTTCGCATTTGGTGGATCCATTGCTGGTTTTAAGTCTTGTCGCCCCATGTTATTTCTTGACTCTACTCACCTGAAGTCCAAGTACAAAGGCTCGTTATTTGTTGCTACTGCAAAAGATGGAGATCAAGGTATTATATTAACATATTTATTGTTTTCATGTTATTCATTAATTTCTATTACTCTTTATTTACTTTTGTTTTTTTTGTCCTTGTCAGGGTTATTCCCTGTTGCTTTTGGCGTTGTTCCCGGCGAGGACACCGACAATTGGACGGCATTTCTTCAGTTTTTAAAGCCCCTTGTCGAGGGTCGCCCTCTCACGTTGATATCAGACCGCCACAAGGGTCTAATAAATGGTGTTAGGGATGTTTTCCCTCAAGATAGTCACAGTCATTGCATTAAACATATAGAGAAAAACCTCAGACTTGCTATTTCTGGCACTACCTTTTACCGTGACAGGATGGTGTATCTGCTCAAGCAAGTCGCGCATGTTCCTACGGTTGCACATTATGATCAACAGATGGCTAAATTCCTGCTTGAAGGAAAGAAGCCGGTCAAAGATTTCCTAAAGGGTTTGCCAAGGGAAAACTATGCGAATGCTTATTTCCCTGGTAGACGATACGGTGAGATGACTTCTAATGCAGTCGAGTCGTTTAACTACTGGATATTAGGTCAAAGGGGACTTCCTGTTTGCGAGCTAGTTGACTCTCTTCGGGTTAAGTTAATGCAGTGGATTTATGAACGATCTTTAAAGTCATCCAAATGGACTTCACCACTATGCCCAGCTATTATGGAGCTTTATAACACTAATGTTGGTCTCAGCTGCACTTGGACCTTTAAACAATCAACACCTTCTTTGTTCCAAGTCGGCTCAAATCCAATCATGGTGGTAGATATAGATGCCCGTACCTGTTCTTGTTGTGAATGGCAAGAGCTCGGCTTCCCTTGTCAGCATGCTTTATGTGCACTATCTAGTGTATCTGTTCGTGATCCGTTCTTTTATGTAGAGTCATACTTTCACACTTCATCATACCAGAAAACTTATGCAAATAGCATACCTCCTATGTCTACCTTTCAAGTTGAAGTCCCTGTTCCCGAATCTCAGATTATTCTTGCTCCTGAAGTTAGGGTTCAACCTGGTAGGCCTCAGACTAAGCGCTTTCGTTCATGCACCGAGAAGGTTGTCCGTCCAATTCGTTGTACCAATTGCAAGAAGGTGGGACACAATAAATCTACTTGTCGAGCTCCACCCAAATGATAATTCAACTATTGTTGTTTTTAATCTGGAATCATGTTTGTTATCTTCTTGTTAATGAATGTTTATTATCAATCCTTGGTGCCATTGACAGTGTTTTTACAGTTATATGTTTTTAAGTTTTAGAAGTTGAATTTGATTTAAGCATTTTATTCTTGTTATAATATTTCACCTGTGTTGAATTTGATTCAAATTGTCGTAATACTCTATACAATTTGATTAATACTCTATACATTTTCAATGTATACTCTATATTTCTGACTTAACACTATTGCATACTTCCTCTTATAATATATAGAGTACTCTATATAATTATATGAGTACTCTATATAATTATACGAGTACTCTATATATTTATATGAGTACTCTCACATTTGTCTGAGTACTCACATATTTTATTAAAACATCAGAGTGCTCACTACTTTATTAAAACACAGAGTACTCACTACATTATTGAAACACTGAGTACTCACTACATTATTGAAACACTGAGTACTCACATATTCTTTATGAGTGCTCACATATTTTGTATGAGTACTCACACATTCTGTCTGAGTACTCTCTATTTTTATCGGAGTACTCATACATTTGTTTGAATACTCTTTACTTTTAGTTTGTATTTATAAGCATTAACTTTAATTTTAATCCTCTTTTTCATGCTATTTTTATCTACAAAACAATCAATAAAATACCAAAACCATGTTTCATTCATATTTCGTATCAAGTTTATAAAACATCCAAAAACATCCATAATACCATATCAAAGTTCCAAAACAACACTAGTACTTATCAAACATAGATAAAAACCCATCAAAAAAGTTTAAATTAAAGTCTAAATCTTAAATCAAACTCCTCCCAACACTCTTTACAAAATAAAGTATCGATGATTAATAAGTTAAGAACCTTTTCCCATGTCTATGTACTGTGAATATTTGCTGCGCAACAATTTCCTAATAATCATTGCTCTTCCCTCGTTAATATATTTTTGAATGTATGTCCTTTGTTTTACCACCCCATTCCGATAAAAGGCATAACACCATAGGATTACAAAAACACCGCAGTCAACGCTTCCTGGTTCTTGTTCAAGACAATCTACATTGGTCATTATATATTTTTCTTCTTTACTGGGATTTTCCTTCCTCAATACAGTTTGGACCAAGAATTTTCTATACTTTGATGCGGTTTGCTCTGTCTTTGAACCAATTGACTCGGGATTTTTTGGTTTGATGGAGTTATAATGGTAAAATTCTTTATTATCCCTGCTGTACACTAACAAACTCCAATGCCCAGATTTACCATCTTGAACAAACACAGGCAATAGGGTGAAAGCATATTCTCGACTATTTTTTTTGAATGGTTCTGTAATATAAATCTGACATGCGTCAACGTTCTCATGTTCGATCAAACTCTGCAATAAAATTGAAAAATTTTAAAAAAAAACCTAAAGATAGAGTACTCATACTAAAACTCAGAACACTCACAGTTTTGTTGATTTAAATCACGGAGTACTCTTAGTTTTCAATTATATAACATCAGAGTACTCACTAATTTATCAAAACACAGAGTACTCATTACTTTATCAAAACATATAGTACTCACTACTTTATCAAAACACAGAGTACTCATTACTTTATCAAAATATATAGTACTCCCTACTTTATCAAAACATCAGAGTACTCACTACTTTATTAAAACATATAGTACTCACTACTTTATTAAAACACAGAGTACTCACTACTTTATTAAAACATTAGAGTACTCTTACCATGCTCATCGCACTATGGTGTGTCACACTATACTTCCCTCCTTTTACGCCATATTCTTCTTGTACCATTTTCAGGATAGCGTCAATCACCTGCAATATGAATTAATCACGTACTCAATGTCCATTTGTTTTTGTTTGCATGTATATGGTAATATTTAAATTTGTTTACCTGTACTTCAATCATTCCCTTACGCGCAACTGCAATAGCATCTTTTCCCGATACTAATAAATCATTTGCTTTATCCCACCATATTGCATCTCCCAAGTTTTCATCTTTAATTTGCAGAAGGAAATTATAATCCTTCTCATCAACTGTGTCCTCTCCATTCTACTTTTTTATTTGCTTTCCTTCTCCCCCTTCATCTTTGTTTTTTTCTTCAAATCTGCATCATTTTCCTTTTCTGTTTCTTCAACATTCACTTTCTTTTTGGTTGTTTTTTCCACCCCTGCTTTTTGTTTAATTGTTACTTTAACTCTTTTGGTTCTTGGTTCTTCTACAAAATCAGAATCTACACCTTTTGCTGCAGCTGCTGCACGGTTATTTTTCTTGACATTTCTCTCTATCGACCCTGGAGTCGCTAATCTATACGATCTTCTTCGTTTATTATTTGTTTTCACTTCACCAACCAACTCCAAATCAGAATTAGTCCCCTCTTTTTCCTTATTCAGCCTTTTCTCTTCAGTCCCTTCGACAGCGTTTTTTTCATTTGTCTCCAACAATTTCGCTGCTGCTCTAAGGTTTTCACACTCTAACTTGTACTTGTCTAGTTCTTCAAGGCTTTCATTGTACCAATCGCTTATTTCTTTATGCTCCTTGTCCTTTTTAATGGATTCATTCTCCAACTTCTCCTTATCCTCCTTCAGCTTTTCATTCTGCCCCCTCAGTTTATTTATTCTTCCTTCTTGTCTCACAATCGCGTCCTCCAACTCCTTACTTCTAACTTCTTCTTTATTCACCTGATTGCTCAATGTCTCCACTATCTGCACTACTACAGCCTTTTCTTTTTTCAGTGTTTCTATACAAGCCTTCATCTCTTCATAGTTTGAAACCTTTATCTTGTATTCATCCCTTTCCTTTTTCAGACCCTCCACCTCATCGATTAATGCATTTTTTTCATTTCCTAATTCAACCAACTTTTCCCTCAACGATTTAACAACTGGATCTGCAGAATCTTTACCTTCTTCTATTTCACCGGTAAACCTCAATCTGATTGTTCCAGCCTTATGAATCACCATCCCCACCGTGTTATCCAAATCTGTTTCTTCTTCTTTGCTCAAACTCTCTTCTTTTTGAACATCCATATCATTTTTTTCAACTTCCTCACCCCCTCTCGGTGGGCCATCGTCTATGTAGTCATATATCTCCATCTCTTCCTCCTCACTACCACAAGATTTATCCACGTCCGTAACACTCGGCTCTCCTTTTTTTTTATTTAAATCCTCATCCCCAACCACTCCAATATCTTCATTATTGTTTGATAACTTACTCTCTTCCCCTACTTGTTCTGTTTCCTCAGTTTCCATTACTCCAACATCTTCGTTGTTTTTGTCTACACTCTCAGTTTTCTCATCCTCACGATTAACATCATCCATTACTCCATCCCCATTATCATTCATCCAACCATCAACGTTGACGTCTTCATCATCTGAAACTCGTTTACCATCATTCAAATCTCCAGATTTCTGTAGATTTTTATCTCCATCCCTTTTTTCTTTCTCAACCGTCCCACTACACTCTCCTTCATTTCTTTCTATTGCTTCTTCATTGTTGTTTTCACGCTCATATACCAGCCATCCCTCTTCAACAGCACTTGGTTGTATCTCCTTCCTTCTTACCTGCGTATTTCAGTCATACAAGTTCAGAGTACTCACAATGTTTACAAAAAAGTTAGAGTACTCACAACTTTTTAATGAAAAAGAGTGAGTACTCACAACTTTTATTAAAAAGTCAGAGTACTCACAGTTTTAAAGAAAAACACAGAGTACTCTTCGTTTTTAAAGAAAATCTTAGAGTACTCACAGTTTGTAAAGAAAAACTGAGAGTATTCACGTTTTTGTATACACTAAAACTATGAGTACTCTCTATAAATACGAGTACTCTCTATAAAAAAATAAAAATATATTCAATAACCTTGTTCTTCTTCACTGATTCCAACTTGATTTTGCTTGCTCCCAGCATGAACTCCCACTTTAGACATCTAGGCACTGCATTTTCTTCATCTTCTTTCAATCTTCCAATATCTTTAACACGTTCAAAAAGCCATGGCTACAAGAAAAAAACATTATATTACATTGTTTTTCTCTAACATTTTTATATAAATTTAAATACATTCATCTTACCAACAAAACAAACAACCCCCCCTTTACTCGCGATGTATCTGTACATTTTCTTATAGACCGAAATATGTAACTGCGCATTTCTCCAGCCCAATTGTAATCTTTTAATCTATCTAGGTCCTCGCAGATACTTATGTGTAACTGCTTGGACTGGTAATGTCTTTTCGATAAACACAACGATGTTAAAGTGTATATGGACAACAACTTTGCAATGTCTTCACGCGCCTCTAACGTTAGTTCCTTACCTTCAAACGTTTTTATTACTCCTGCTATTTTGCCACTTAAATTTTTCAAATTGACTTTTTCTGCACTTCCAAACATCCTTCTATACCAACTAGACCTATCGTTCCCATCAGTTGTAATTTGCTTTGGCAAATGATCATGTCCACATTCTATGCCTAAGAGTATTTTTATTTCCCTCTCCGTTATTTGAATTTCTCTTCCTCCAATTACAAAACTACTACTTACGGTAGAATAGCTGTCTATAACTTGTTTAATTAGCACGTCTGATTTCTTCAAAGCCGTATATTTATCCCTTCTGTCATACAATCCTTTCCAGAGCCTGTAAAACGGTGTCCTTTTGCACTCTGATAAGTGGCTTTCTGTCATTCCAGGAATCTTCATGATTCCTAATAATCCATTGATGTTTGATCTGTATTGGATAGCCTTCTTTTTATTCTGTACATGGCTCAACAATATCAAGATTGAGAGTACTCTAAGTGTCTAATCACAAATAATAAAATACTCTCAGTTTTCGTATACAAACATAGAGTACTCTGAGTTTTTCTATACAAATTAAAGAGTACTCTTAGTTTTTACTATACAAAACTGTGAGTACTCTGAGTTTCGTGTAGTGAAACTAAGAGTACTCACTATTTGTTTATAGTTAAAAAACTTAGCGTACTCATAACGCAATAAAACACAGAGTACTCCAGAATAAACAGTGAGTATTCCAGAGAATCATCCAAGTACAGAGCAAAAAACTAAGAGTACACATGCAAAAAAACAAAACCCATATAAGACGCTTCATATTCATATCAAAACAGTGAGTATCGAGCCTTAATCTAAGATTACACATGCAAAAACTATAAAACCCAGAAAAGCATCAACATATTCATATCAGAGCAGAGAGTATAGATTCATAAACTAAGAGTACACTTGCAAAAACTACAAATCACAGATTATCAAGCCATAAACTAAGAGTATACATGCAAAAACTTCAAAAACCCAGTAAATCAGTGAGTATTCATATCAAAACATGGAGTATCGAGCAATAAACAGTGAGTAAACAGTCAAAAACTACAAAACCCAGAAAAGACGATTCATATTCATATCAAAACATAGAGTATTTCAACAAATCTGTAGAGTATTGAGCAAATAACAGAGAGTATAGAGCCATAAACTAAGAGTACACATGCAAAAACTACAAAACACAGATTATCAGTAAGTATCGGCCATAAACTAAGAGTATACATGCAAAAACTTCAGAAACCCAGTAAATCAGTGAGTATTCATATCAAAACATGGAGTATCGAGCCATAAACAGAGAGTAAACAGTCAAAACCCAGAAAACCAGAGAGTATCGAGCCGTAAACAGAGAGTAAACAGTCAAAACCCAGAAAACCAGAGAGTATCGACCATAAAACCGTGAAAACAAACCCAAATCACAAAAACCCATTTCAAACCTTCTTAGTTTCGCCGGAATCGTTGTCAGATTCATCGCTACTCATCGTTTTTTGCTTTCGGCTGTTGAATTAGGAGAGAGAAACGAGAGGATTAGGAGAGAGAAACGAGAGCGTTTTTTGGAAACTCAATCGAGCGAATCTGAGGAGAATGGAGAGAGAATCAGAAATATGAGAGTATTTATACCCCAAGGGTAGAAAAGACAATTGTCAAAATTCAGGTCCCTAAGAAGAATGTCATTTCAAAAACTACTCTATAGAGAAGACAATTAGTCTCCAAGACCCTATATATAATTCACCCAAAATATTAAAAAATATTTTGATATCTAAAATCACTTTAAGTGATTATTTCAATAATCACTAATCTAGTGCTTTTCCTAAAAGTGATTTTTAGAGTCTAAAATATTACTATGAATCTAAAATCACTTTAAGTGATTATTTTAAAAAGCAATCCCAAACGGGTACTTAAGCTATCCCTTTGTGCCTAAATATATGTCTACATAGCTTTTAACATCATATAAAAAGAATAATGATTAAATTCTCTATTTAGAGTTTTAATATTATGATTGTATAATTATTTTAGAGTTATAATTTTAGTAATTTGCTTATCTTTTAGTTTGTTGGGATACTCACGTTGCACCCAAGTTTGTAGGTTCTTGAAAAGTTAAAAGGTCTGACATATAATGTCTGGTTACGAACCCATCAGATAGAGTCCGTCTTGCGTACATTTCGTGTAGGTACGCGGCTTGGAGATGAAGACAAGTGGCCGCGGATTGATGAGGTGGCGAAATCTCGGCCACCAAAATTATAATATTATTTAATTAGTTTGCCAAATGACCAAAACACCCCTCTGCATGTAATCATTTCGTATGGTCAAATCAATGAACAGTTTTTTTTTTTTTATTCGATGAATAGTAAATATATTATTATTTAATGTAAAAATATTATTATTTTATTAATGGTTTTGTTTCGACATTGTTCTGTAATGTCGGCTGCTTTGTATATTTTTGTTCAAAAAATACGGCAAGGCATAATTTTTGTTCCAAAAAAAAGTACACGTGTCAAGCTGTAATTAAATTGTAATATTTTAATACGTCACATCGAAGCAAGTGGATCGGCATTTTTTAATTAATTTTTTTAGTGTATTTTTTCGTTCCAAGATAGGTAGATGTAGTGTAATTTTTTGTTCCTTTGCTCTTTAATTTTTTTGTTTGTCGTTTAGTGAAGATATTTTTTTAGGATTTACGTATTTAGTTTAGGATCGGGTCGGTTTAAACCGTTGCTTAGGTTCGTTTTTTTCTTAGGATCTAGTTGTTTTTTATTTGCAATTTAAAATTGCATATATTGGATTTGTTGTTGACATTTTTTTTAATTTTTTTTAGATGTTATGTATATTAAATATGAAGGAGTTTTTATGTATTATGTTAATTGTCTAATTAAAAAATGTATATTAGTAGTGGTGTGGTGTTGTTGTAATTTGTATTACTTTTCTAGGTAGTAGATATAGTACGGCTGACGGGATGTTGACGGGACGGGTGATTGTGATTTGGTAGGTAGATAATGTAGTGGATATAGAGTGACCTTTCAAACACCGAAGAGGTGTTTTGGTGAGTGAAGGATGTATAATTTGCCTATAAAAGGAAGAGTGGTGAGGGGTTAGGGAAAAGCATCCAAAGTTCTATCATATTACTTGAAGTTTCGAGATTATCATAGTGCAGGAGTTTTTAACCGGTTGAGAAACCAGCAAGAGGAATGTCTTTAAACGGTTAGTGGTTGCATTTAATCTATTTTTTTTTTAGGGTTGGAGTATCGTATTTACTAAATTATAGTTTTTGTGCTTTTAATATTTTATATTAATAGTAGATCGATAATATTTACCCATTATATATTGTTTATAGAATATTATGTAGGTAAAAATTGTTAAATTTTTATCTTGGCGTATAAAACTTATATATTGTTGATATATTTGATATATTTTCCCTTTATTAATATTTATATCAAACATCGGCAATAATTGTTGTAAAAGTTAACGCAGTAGTTATGTAAATTGGAAAATCAACATAATGTAGTGGTTTTAAGTAAATCCTTAATTTTTTTCCCATCCTAGACATTAAATAATATTTTTTTTCATTTAGTTTACGAAAGAGTTAGATTTATGTAGTCAAAATTAATAATACTATCATAAACGTATTTACGAATGTATTTGATTCGGTGGCCTCATATTCTAACATGCAAACCCTAGTACTTGCGTCCTAATCCTGTGCCAGTTGTAGGCCTTGTAGGTAGCAGTTCCGTAAACGTTGTTGCCCAACCGATTGGTGAGGACATGGTAACATCTCTGACCCATGAAGATGTGATGAGGATGCGGTTCAATAACGAGGAAGAAGCTTACGTGTTCTATAACAATTACGCTCGTTCAATCGGGTTTAGTGTTCGGAAGGATCGGTTGGATAGGGCGGCGGGCAAGGGTAGCCAAGTCGTTGGTAGGCTGTTCCTTTGTTCGTGTGCTGGCTTTCGTCTAAAAGAGTATGTCGATATGAAAGAAAGAGTTCGAGGTCACAGGGTCGAGACTAGGTGTGGATGTAAGGCTCGTCTACAGATAAAATACGAGAAATCATTTGGATGCTTCGTTGTGATTCGATTTGTGTATGAGCACAATCACGATTTATCTCCATCAGCTAGCTGTCACCACCTGCGGTCCCACCGGCGCATTGACGAAGGCCATCTCGATCAAGCCAAATCGTTGAGAGCTTCGGGTGTTCCTACTACTAAGATAATGGACGTGTTAGTTAGGGAGGCCGGGTCATATCAAAACGTGGGTTTCTTGAGGAAAGACCTCTACAACGCTCTAGGTAGGATTAGGTCGGACAAGGTTAGCGCTGGGGATGTTAACGCGACACTGGCCTACCTGGATGCACGTTGTGAGACCGATCCGTTGTTTTTTTTAAAATACACGTTAGACGGAGAGAACCGTTTGGAAAGGATGTTCTTTTGCGATGGGAGGTCCAGGAGAGAGTTCGCGCTATTCGGAGACGTCCTCATTTTTTACGCCACCTACAAGACCAACGCCTATTGTTTCCCGGTCGTTGTGTTGGCGGGGGTCAACAACCACCGTAAGACATGTATATTCGGTATCGCGTTGCTTAAGTACGAGACAACGGAATCGTATGTTTGGGTCCTAGAGACACTGACTGAGTCAATGCACGGGAAGAAACCGATTTCCGTTGTAACGGACGGCGATAGATCAATGTCTGCGGCAATCGAACTAGTTTACCCCCGCGTAGGCCACCGTTTATGTTCCTGGCATCTGACTCGCAACGCCGTTACAAACGTTAAAGTGGAGGGATTTGGTAGTATCTTCAAGAAGCTCATGCGGCTTCCAGTTACGATCGAGTTGTTTGAAGAAGCCTGGTGGCAGATGGTTACTGAGAACGGTCTACTAGATGGCAAATGGGTACGTGAGACTTACGCGAAGCGTACCATGTGAGCTGAGGCATATTTACGGGGTAATTTTTTTGGTTTTGTCAAGTCAACGCAGCGCTGTGAAGGTATGAACGCTTACATTAACAGGTTCTTAAACAAGCAGCTCAGGTTTATAGAATTTGTAAAACTGTTTCTGAACGGGATGGTCACTATTAGGGAAAACACCACCAAAGAAGAATACCTCACGAACCAAACTACTCCCGTGCCCACGACTTTATTGCATGAGATCGAAGTTAAAGCCAATAAGCAATTCACCCGGGCTCTTTTTTTAAAGGTTAAAAAGGAAATTGTCAACCAAGGAGACCTATCTCATTCAACAGCGTCACAGATATACGGAAGTCGGACCTTTGTTGTCACGTCCTACCAAAACCCCAGGCTTGTCAGGAAAGTTTGTATCTCCTCTGACGGGTGCACTCTACGGTTGGCTTGCAATTGCCTCCTGTTTGAGTCACATGGAATACCATGCAGACATATGTTCTACGTGATGAAGATCGAGCGGATTAGACAGATCCCAGATAGTTGTGTTATGTTTAGATGGACCCCTAACAGCAGCCTTACAATAAGAGACAAGTGTTTAGCCGATTTCAGACCATCAGATAAAGAGTTAGGCAGGTTGGGTTACCTAAATGCAAAGTGGAAGGACGTGCGGTACCACGCGGCCCGTAGCGATAGGGGTTACAACGATACACTAGAAGCGTTCACAAACTTGGTCGCTAGGACAAGTAACTTTCCAAACACAGATGGTACGAATTTCGAGATTCCACCTCCTCCAACACAGAACCTCGCTAATGACCCGCTCGTTGCAAGACCCAAAGGAACAACCACTGCCAAGCCTCGTCGGTGTAGTCGATGTAGACTACCAGGACACCAAAAGAATAACTGCCCGGTCAAACGATCCAGGTTGCAGGACGAGGCTTCCGAGGCCGATATATCTCATTCCGATGTTGTACCAGAAATGTCCCCCCATTTCGTGTTTTATTAATGTAGTGTAACTGATGCTGTTTTGTTTTTTGTATTCCCTATTATGTAATGTAACCTTGCTCCATTAGGTATTACTATCCCTATTATGTAATGTAATCTCGCTCCATTTCGTGTTTTATTATTGTTTTTTTCATAAAAACTAGTGATTCTACCATGAAAGAGTCAAAAACAAGCGAAAGTTGAAATCCGGTCAAAGTTAGTTGACTAGAGGCCAAATATCACTCTATTTTCATAAAAACTAGTGATTCTACCATGAAAGAGTCAAAAACAAGCGAAAGTTGATATCCGGTCAAAGTTAGTTGACTAGTGGCCAAATCTCACTCTTTTTTCATAAAAACTAGTGATTCTACCATGAAAGAGTAAAAAACAAGCGAAAGTTGATATCCGGTCAAAGTTAGTTGACTAGTGGCCAAATCTCACTCTTTTTTCATTAAAACTAGTGATTCTACCATGAAAGAGTAAAAAACAAGCGAAAGTTGATATCCGGTCAAAGTTAGTTGACTAGTGGCCAAATCTCACTCTTTTTTCATAAAAACTAGTGATTCTACCATGAAAGAGTAAAAAACAAGCGAAAGTTGATATCCGGTCAAAGTTAGTTGACTAGTGGCCAAATCTCACTCTTTTTTCATAAAAACTAGTGATTCTACCATGAAAGAGTAAAAAACAAGCGAAAGTTGATATCCGGTCAAAGTTAGTTGACTAGTGGTCAAATCTCACTCTTTTTTCATTAAAACTAGTGATTCTACCATGAAAGAGTAAAAAACAACCGAAAGTTGATATCCGGTCAAAGTTAGTTGACTAGTGGTCAAATCTCACTCTTTTTTCATTAAAACTAGTGATTCTACCATGAAAGAGTCAAAAACAAGCAAAAGTTGATATCCGGTCAAAGTTAGTTGACTAGTGGTCAAATCTCACTCTTTTTTCATAAAAACTAGTGATTCTACCATGAAAGAGTAAAAAACAAGCGAAAGTTGATATCCGGTCAAAGTTAGTTGACTAGTGGCCAAATCTCACTCTTTTTTCATAAAAACTAGTGATTCTACCATGAAAGAGTAAAAAACAAGCGAAAGTTGATATCCGGTCAAAGTTAGTTGACTAGTGGTCAAATCTCACTCTTTTTTCATTAAAACTAGTGATTCTACCATGAAAGAGTCAAAAACAAGCGAAAGTTGATATCCGGTCAAAGTTAGTTGACTAGTGGCCAAATCTCACTCTTTTTCATAAAAACTAGTGATTCTACCATGAAAGAGTAAAAAACAAGCGAAAGTTGATATCCGGTCAAAGTTAGTTGACTAGTGGTCAAATCTCACTCTTTTTTCATTAAAACTAGTGATTCTACCATGAAAGAGTAAAAAACAAGCGAAAGTTGATATCCGGTCAAAGTTAGTTGACTAGTGGTCAAATCTCACTCTTTTTTCATTAAAACTAGTGATTCTACCATGAAAGAGTCAAAAACAAGCAAAAGTTGATATTCGGTCAAAGTTAGTTGACTAGTGGTCAAATCTCACTCTTTTTTCATACAAACTAGTGATTCTACCATGAAAGAGTCAAAAACAAGCGAAAGTTGACATCCGGTCAAAGTTAGTTGACTAGTGGCCAAATCTCACTCTTTTTTCATAAAAACTAGTGACTCTACCATGAAAGAGTCAAAAACAAGCGAAAGTTGATATCCGGTCAAAGTTAGTTGACTAGTGGCCAAATCTCACTCTTTTTTCATAAAAACTAGTGATTCTACCATGAAAGAGTAAAAAACAAGCGAAAGTTGATATCCGGTCAAAGTTAGTTGACTAGTGGCCAAATCTCACTCTTTTTTCATAAAAACTAGTGATTCTACCATGAAAGAGTAAAAAACAAGCGAAAGTTGATATCCGGTCAAAGTTAGTTGACTAGTGGTCAAATCTCACTCTTTTTTCATTAAAACTAGTGATTCTACCATGAAAGAGTCTAAAACATTTTCACTAAGAAAGATAAGTCAACCAAATATTACATAAACTAAGTTGGCTATATCTACTAGTACAAACGAAACCTAGATAAAGATTTTCCTAATCAATAATTAAAAAACTAGCCTAACATGAAAGATAATTCATCCTAATATTACATAAAATAAACTATGTAGCTAAAATCCTATTCAAATAGTCGGTTGGTCAACGGAAATCAAACTTTCCTTGTACGGTTGAATGTGTTTGAAGTAGATTCTCAACCTGCCTATAATTCTTTGGTTAATATCACACGAGACTAGTTCTTCCTCGAATCGGTGGTCCTCGTTGTAGTGGTCACTCCCGCAAAGCAGCGCTCGGTCTCGCCAATAGAATAAGCAATGACTGTAACCTAACGAACCAACTCGGTATAGCTGGGCCCATGACTCTTCCACACCATAATCGGGCATCGACCAAACATCAATACATCACGCATGTGCTCCATATAATTCGTTTGTTACTCTTTCGAACACGGCCAGGGATCCGTTCACCAACCCTAAATTGTTGCCAAGAACACCCCTAGGTAACTCCATTTCTCCGAATTCATTTGTTGTGACATCACAAGTGACGATTGAATATCTAGAAAGATGAATGTCGGTTGGTTCTGTGGGTTGAAACCTACCATTTCTCGGTCTAGCCGTCCAATGGAGGCATCCGTTGCATGGTACACCTTCACCGCTCAAGTGGGGGTATTTGTAATCAAGCCTTAACCATGTTCCACTTGTAAAATTGTACACGCACGTAGTTAAAGTCCTATCAACTTGTACGAACGCGAATATTTTGAACTCGTTAGTTACCGGTGAGCATCCAAGACCAATAGTTCGTACTGTAGCAAATCCGTTCCATCCTTTGAATCTTTTCGCCTTTCTAGTTACACCATCAGCTTCAACATAATTTGCCAAATATTGTACTACGTCTGGAATCTTGTTGAATGTTCTAGTTGCGGGGTTGCACAAGATGATGTCTGTATAGATAAAAAAACCAACTAGTCCATGAGTGGACCAGGACATTGAAGGTGGGAAATTAAAAATTCGTGGCCTTACATCTATGACAGAGTGTAACGATAGTGTTTCAGACCGGATAATTGATAATCTTGAAAATGGTTCTTCAAATAAGGGGTGGGTAGCCAAAAAATAGTCACTGTTGTTCCTATTACCCTGGAAATGCAATCTTACAAAGTAATCAGACTCTATCAAATGGCGCCACCTTTGACTAACACATTTCATTCGCATGAGTTGCATGACGGTGTAGTTTAGCAAAATAAGAACAAGAACATGGTCTGGTAAATAAAATTCCATTGGTTGCATGGTGACGCTTGGAGAATAAGTTTTCAAGTTTTAGATGTTTGAGGAATGGTTTTTTGTTTAATTAAAAGCGTGGGATAATAATGGCTTTTTATAGAACTTTTGTAACTAAATATGTAATGGGTAAGTTTATTTTGTACGTGGGGAGGTTTTTTTTCTTAGTGGGAAAGATAATCGTGTCATTCTTGGGTGAAGGAGTTATTTGGACTGGTTTATTTTAATGTAATATTTTTAATGAAGATATTGAATATTTTATAAATTCTTGTTTATATTTATTTTTAATTGGAGAAGTTATATATTGAATAATTGATTAAGAATTGTATATTAATCAGTTGTTAAATTGTGTAATCGTGTGTTATAATTTGGATATATTTTTTAATTGATTAGTTAATATTTTAAGAATCTGATTATATAGTAATCGTGGCTAAAATTTGGAATAGATTTGTTAGATTAGATTTATTTAGGTGGATTTATCATAATTACTTATCTTAATTATTTTATCTTCTACGTTAATGAATTGTGGAAATTTCCTCTGCGTAACATAGTTGATGTAGGCCATATTAGGAGGTGTAGGCTTAGCTCATCACACCTATATGGAGCATTTGTCAACACTACCTACACACGTTTTAGGGTTTGAGTATTTAGCCACCCTATAGCCTATCTCTATCCCATCACAATAATTCATACACCTCCATCTTCATCTTCCTCCACAAAACAAAACATTCCTTTCGAATATCCTCTACTCCAAAACAAGAGAAATGAGTGATGAAATTTTTGGGTACCCCATAACTCCTTTTTTCCTTCAAGAAAGTGACTCAATCAGTGCAGAGCAACAAAACTCCTCCACAGACATGGATCCACGACAACCAACATTAGATAGCACCATCAGGGAAGCGATGTTAAGGTTAACAAGAATCACTCGCGGCGAAAGGCTTGTTGAAGGTGGAGACCAGGTATTGTTAATTATTTTTGTAGGAGTCCCTTGTCATAGACACAATATATTAATGAATTTATGCTGCTTGAGTGGTAGGTATTTAGGGTTTCAGCTACCTAAAAATACCTTATACGGTTCTACAAACTAATTCATACTAGTGTTTAAACATAAGATATATGCAACTAAAATTAAAATGAATCCTGTTTTATTTGATCTGTTCAACCACGTAGTACGAGATTTAATTTTAATGGAATCTGTAAAGTTGTAATTGTTTAACAAAATTGGTTGAGTTGTTGAAATTAATTTTTGTAGAATAATCCGATTAACAACCCACCCAATCGTGGTTACTCGAGACGAAAACAATTTGTAAATGTGGTGGCGCCTAATTCACCTTGTTCCCCTTGTCGCATCACGTTCCTTGAACGTCAAATTCTTGATCGTCTAAGCATGATGATTCAAAGGAACTTGATGTTAGAGCGTAAGTACGAGGAGTTAAACGAGCGTATTGCGAATGTGGAAGCTAAACTAATGCGCAGAGAACGTGAAGGAAGTAGTGCTAGTTGTTTAGGGAAAAGAATGAGGGAACTAGATTTCACTTAAAGGTCTACAAAATCTACTGTGACTATGCCAGTCAAGTTTGTTATTGTAATGGTAATTTAAGATTGTTAGTTATGTGATCACTTCCTGGGATGTTAGGTTGTTCAATAATTCTGTATGTGTTGTTGTATGTTGAGAAAATGTAATAATAAACCACATAGATGAGTTGTAATCTAATCGTCTTATGTTGTTTGGTTGAAAACAAATTTTATGTAACAATTTCATGCTCTATTCGGTTGTTTATGAGATTTTTGCTTTAGCAAAAAACTTCTACAATGGTAGTGGTTATGATACTATTTTATACACTCATACAATGGTAATTAATTTTCCGTTTTTAATCAAATTCATTGTTGATTTGATACATCATATTAAAAAAAATTAATGTTATGGTACTAAACAATTTGTCGTTAATAATGTCAGAGCATTTATGTTTTAAGGACTAAGACACAAGTGGCAAATAACCAAATACTCATTAATAAGGGAAAACTGTATTACTTATGGTACTTAAGAAGTTTTAACAATCCTTTTAGCGAAATAATGGTTTAGTCAAATTTACTATTTTCCAGGTGAAAATTTTGAAAAAAACTAATTCCAAAAAACATTCAAATAACTTACCTTTAATCTGATGTAATATTTTAACTCTATTTTTTCCACAATATATAAAGTACTCCTTCCCAAGTAATAAAATTATTTTACTTAAGTAATCGAGTACTTCCATCTCATATACGGGCCCAAAGCTGTGATCACGCATCACGATTAGCCATGCCACACAACGCTATATAATCCTTATCATCTAACCCTTTATCTACCCCACTTCAAACGCCTTTTCATTTCTCAAAATAAGATTCATATTCATAACCATGGCCGAAGAAGCATGCCTCAGGACACTAGAACGAGTTTTAGGTAAGAGAAAATTATCTGCATATGAAACTGATCTCAAAGCACAGCAACAAAACAACCACGCATTCAATCAAAACCACGCTAGGGATTCAATGAGCAGCCATCATCAAAAATTTAACCTGCTAGAGATGTTCGAGACGAACCCGACGGTAAATGTCTATCCTGGCTTTTTTTAAATACACACAACCCAATCGTATTTTGTACATGCATGTTGTAGTCTTGATAGTTCTATAGTATTTTTATCGTAATAAATACGGATGTTTTGTTAAATCAGCAGATTCCCACCTATAATAACATGCCAACACGTTCATTCTTCCACCATAACGTCTCTAATCCTTTCAAAGATTTTTTGACAAAGTCAGTCCATTACAACGCTGAAAGATCCTCGGCTGAATCAGAGAAAATATCAACAACGGCTTTATTGAGGTTAGTCAAGGACCTTACTGAAAAGAACAGGGTTTTAGAGAGGAGAATGTTTGACTTCGAATGGCGTATGGTGAACATGGAACAGAAGCTGGAATCAACATCTGGAGGAGCTGTTAATAGGGTGCACGAACACTCGTTCTTTTGAACGTTCTAATTTGGGTGAAGCATTGTTGGGTTGGTGTTTTATTTCAATTCTCAAAAACTGCTTATTTTGTTTGGCTTTTGGTTTGGATTGTCTTCTTCTTTATCAGAGTCAGTAGTTATCTTTTAAATGTTATCAATTCAAGGGTCAAAATGTTTTGTATGAACATTACCCTTGTAAGCTAACATTGAATTATGTGGGATTAAATCTGCCATTGGGTTAAAAATGTTTTTATTTTAGTTTTGATTTGAAATCTCAAGTAAATTTTGTTTTTTTTTATACCTGGGATACAGCATCTGGAATATGATATCAACATGGTGTTATATTTGTTATTGCATAACTCCATTTCTAGTAGGGAGATAGTTTTCTATAACTTTCTACCCAATGTTTCATTGAATAAATAAATAAATACAGATTACCCACCCAATTTTGTGACTCCTATATATACCTCGCATTGTTTAAAATTCAACCATGAACTGGAGAACCATAAAATCAAAGGCTATTACCTAATTCGTCAAGGTTTTATATCTCTAAGAATGGAGCCTAAAGGTTCCATCGAATACAATGTATAAACTACCCATTTTTTTCCCCAACTAAGGATTATAATCAATGTTTACCCAGTGATTATTTTCCTTCCTTTAACTGTATAAGATGGTTTATGTGTTTTATAGTATTAATTAAAATGCATGCTCGGTGTCTCTTGTTATTTTTTTTAAAAAAATGCTTGTTTTGTACACGCATGCAACTCATGGAATGCAAAACAAAATTTAATCTACGAATTTATAAATTCAAGACCTTGTCTAACCATAAACGGTATGCAAAATGGTCTCCATGATTGTAATGTTTGTCAAGGAACATACGTGGGAAACTAATTATCAAGCTTAAACTCCAAAAATGGAATTGTTTTATATTAAAAAACCGTCACTTCATAAAGGTCAAAATACCTATACCTATAAACTTAGAGTGTATATTTGGCCAAAATGTCACTTCCTAGTAGGTAGCTTAGTCGTAGGAGTTGACAAATCAATAACAGTCCAATCACCACCCTACGATAATGTTTTCTCCCTCCCCCATCCTTCTTTTCTTTTATTAATCCTCCATAAACAAAAATAGAAAATTAAGCAACTCAAATTAATATTCGAATCAAAAAGTACATGAATTACATTTAATTGCAGCTGAGGTAATCTTTTAACGAACCTCTAAATTTAACTTACTTCAAAACAACAATAATTAAGAGAAAAAAGAGGATTGCCAACACACATTTCACAGTCTTCATAAAATCTGCAATAGATTGATTTAAATCTGTGTGGTTTATTGCAGATATGTCATTATCACTTAGGTTATTCGATGAGGTCTCTCCTACTTCAGAAGTAACGTTTTCTTCTCCAATTTGCCGGCACCATCTCCAAAATCCGCAGGTGTTGCAGTAGAAGTACAAAGCACCATAGTTCCCAGTGTAGCCTCCTCGTGTTATTATAGGATCAAGCAAGGTTGGTGGATTACAGCGGCAATGGATTGGTGCTACGAAAATTGTTGCCTTATTTCTCTTCCTTCCAGCCATTAGAGTGTAACACGGCTACTTGATGAAGTCCTACTGATGTCTCCTCATTTGTGATAGTAAAATACACTCTTGAGACATCATTTTAGGCTTATTTATTAGTTTATAGGTTGATTTTAGCTTAATTTAGTGCACTTTCCTATTTTGAGTCTTGATTTGTAGAATTATTATTTTTAGAGCATATTGGGTTTAATTGTTTATTTAGTGTGAAGCTTTAAAGATAATTATGGAGATTAATTAGAGTCCAAGTCAAAGATTACAACTTATGGAAAAAGATATGCATGGAAATTGGAGATAGAAGGAAACTGAGTTCAATTAGGAAAAGGAAAAGCTGCCTAAATCTGGGATTCTGCAGAACACGTCTAAAGATTGGTGTTTTTACCTAAGAAATAGGCCGAATTTGGTAATTTCCTTCTAAAGGTCCTAGATAATTCTGTTGCGATTCTTTTGGTATCTTGTGGAGCAAAATCCGACCAATAACGAAGAAGATACACTCAAAACAACGCAGCAGTGTTTATCTTACGAATTTGGGTTGGGCCAGGAGCCCATTACTTGAAGTTATCTCCAAGAAACGATTTAGGTCAACCTATACACTATAAATACAGCCTCTTAACACTCTAAAATCATCCTTGGCCAGACCCTAAGGCCAAGAGGAAGCTGCAACACAAGAGAAGAAGTCTGGAAGGAGCTGTGCAACAATCATGTCTCCTTCAACCTCTTATTTTGTAATTCTTTCTTCTTTTTTTCTTTGTATGAACTAATTCTCTTAGCTTAGGTTTTGCATAATGTATAAACTATGAATTCTAGTTCTTCTATCTAAGTTCTTTGGGAATTATATGTTTTAATCTGATATTAGCTACTTACCTTTATATTTGATTATGTGTTTTGATTTAATGATTGTTTTCCTTGCTAGTGCACGAGTATAGGATTACCTTAATAGTAGTTAGATGGTCACCTTGTAAGGGTGTTTAACTATTGAACCACCACATAACGTCTAGTGTCGATAGCAGTTCTGACAAAACATACTTCTAACTAGATAGTCATTAAGGTTTGTTTTAACCACCATATCACCAAGATTGCAGTATTTGCTTAGGGCCTTAGTGGCGTTTGATAACCCTATTTTAAATCACTTCTTGGTTGTGCCGTTGCCCCCTTAGTCGCTCTCAAGGTCTAAGGTAGTGGAATTTAGAATCCTGACTAAGTATACCAAGAGCTAATATTCTCCCTTATGAATTAGATTTAATAGATAGAATTAGAAGGATTAGTGCATACTAGTAAAACCTAAGTTATATCGTTCATACTATCTTCTTTTCTTTTCTGTTATTTATTTTCTGTCTTTTAATTTAGTAGTTTAGTTTTCTTATTTAAAAAACCAAATAAATATCTATCTTTCTCTTCTTTCTCCTTGCGTATTATTATCTATCTTTAATATCTACACTTGATAATTTGCATAAGTTCTCTCTAACTTTCGTCAGTCCCTGCGAACGAACTTAACTTATCATTAAAACTTGCATACGTCCTGTAATACTTGCAGTACAGTGTTAGTTTAGGGTGTGTATTTGCACTTATTTATATCATTATTTTATCACACCTTAGGCCACACCAAGTTTTTGGCGCCGCTGCCGGGGACTACATCGTTAGTCCTTGTGCAATTATCTTGTGCTTTTATTTTATTTAGTTCTATTTTACGCTTTTCTTTTTAGTTTTTGTCTTTACAGATTCTTTTTAGGCGAGAGCAGATTTATTAGGAGATAAAGGTTTCGTGTTATTAGATCCTGAAGACGCTAATTCATGATGGAATCTCTAAGGCTCAAGGAGTTGAGCCGACAACTTGAGGAATTACGAGAACAATCGCGAGAACTAGCTCGGAGGAATCTAGTACATACATCACCTTCATGTCCTAGTTGTGGAGCAAGAGATCACTCATGGGGACGTTGCATGAACAATCCAGCCTCAATTTCCTTCATGCCTTATCAAAGAGACCATTATCATGATGGTTATTATCAATCTCAAGGGAATTACGCTGACTATCAAACCCCACAGAGTTACAATTGGGTCGGAGATCAACAGCCATGTCATTATGATAACCATTATCATGATGATTATTATCAACCGCGACCACAAGCTTATTATCCTCCACAACCTATCTATCAAGAAGCGCCGATTTATAATGAAGCTTATCAAGAACCACTTCCTTATTCAATGCAGCAAAAACAACCTTCGAGTTTGAGTTCAAGTTTGGCTCGACTGATGCAAACACTTGATAATATTGAGAGTCGCCAGCAAGAATCCCAAGACTCGCAGAATGCGCTTATGGAGAAGTTGCAGAGAATGTCACAAAGGATGAATGAAACTCTAATCCCTGCAAAAAGGCAACTCCAAAGTGATACTACTGCTCCAGAAAACAAAATTTGTCATGCAGTTGAATTAGAAAGTGGAAAACAACTACCTCCAACAAGACCAGAACCAGAACCAGTCCCTATTCCAGATCAGAGGGGGGAAGAAGCAACAGAAGATAAGGTCGAAGAGGTAGTTGAACAAGAACGTGTCCAAGAGAAGACACCAGAAAAGAAAGAGAGCCCAGTGGTAACCAATACATGTCCTCCTCCACCATTCCCTTCACGTGTCAGAAAGGACAATTACTTAGAATTCAAGAAGTTCGTTGACATGATGAACAAATTAAAGAACAGCAGCCCGTTTGTAGAAGCTCTCACAAGAATGTCAAAATACGGTCAATTCATGAAGGACATTCTTTCTAACAAACGAAGATTCGAGATGAATGGATTACCAGGGGAGTGTAATGCTACACTTGGAATTGAGTTACCACCTATTCCCACGACATCTTGGATGGAACCATCCATGATCATGAAGAATCGAGCTGAAAGGTTCGTGGGAATTAAAGGCAAAGGGTGGAAATTTCGTCATCCTTAATCGAGGTAACACGTCTAACTTTGAAAGACGTTAAACAAAAGTGCTGTACGGGAGACAACCCGTAATTTCTTTTATGTTTTTACGTTTTTAGTTTTTAATTTATGTTTAGATTAGTTAATTTTAGTTGATATTGCATATTTGAGGAAGGTATTAGTGTTTTTGATGATTAGGTATTGGAGAAATCGAGTTAGGGAAGCGAGCAAAGGTTTCGGAACGGAGAAACTTCAGCAAGCCATATCTTTGCGCTCGGATATCGGAATCAGGTGATTTTTGAGCCTAAACTGCATAACTTTTCGAGATCTAGCTGCTGGGGAGGTTTTTGCCACGTGCGGTACACCGGAACTCAGCCGCGGTGCACCGCGTGGTAAAAAACCCGTACTACGGGTTGCTACCGCGGGTTTTATCCAGAAACGAAAAAAAAAAATAGCTGATGGGTCCGGTATACCGGACCCTATACCGCGCCATGCACCGCACAAACACGTACCACGGGGTCCTACCACGGGTTTTTTGACGTAGGAGGTGCGGTATACCCCGCGGTACACCCCATGGTCCGCAGGGGTAGTCCGCAGCGCCGCAAGGGAGAGAAAAACCTACGGGATTTGATTATAAAGGAGGTATTAAGCTTTTAGTTCCGAATTTTATAAACCCAAACCCTCTTTTTCTTCTCCACAACTCTCCTAACTCCATTGAAGCTCATCAAAACCTTCACCAATCATCAAAACACTACCCAATCACCATGAAAACACATCCAATTCATTCTCCACATCATTACAAGGAAGATTCAACCACCTATATCATCCCAAAACACCTTGAATCCAAGATCAAAAGCTTAAAATTTCAGAAATTCATCCTACAATTTCTTAAATCCAAGCCAATCCATGAAGAATCCATCTTACCCACATAGAGAATCATCATCCAATCACCTTTCCTAACCCAAATTAAGCTTGTACAACCAATAATCAAGAGTGTCAAATTTCAAGAGTGGTTAAAGCTTTGAGTTGGGGGTCAATTGAGATGATTAAGAGAACATGCACATTATCTACTGAAAGGGTGATGAAGAAATCAAGGTATTGGATCTAATTGAGAAGAAATCAAGTGAGACAAGTCATAGTTCCAATTCAAAGGGTAAAACAAGTCAAGAGAAGAGAGGTTAGCATGCTGTATTTGATTCAAAGAGCAAAAAGATTCTAACTTTAGTGAAGAAGACAACACAACCTCTACAAATCAAAGACCTTATACCCAGAAGAAATAGAGAAAGCTTCAATGGCCATGATAGCTTCTCCGAAGCAACAATTAAAGGAACTACCTTTTTCTTATGAGAAAGTATTTGAAGAAGAAGTTGAAGGTGAATACATGAAGGTTCATGGGGATTTGGAATGCTTTGGGTTGTTTGTGAATTGTATTGTGTGAAGAGAAGAAGAAGATGTGGCACAGTTGATCTATGAGGAGGTGATACGAATTTTCGATCTCTCCCATGACGTTATATAATGCAATATCCTATTATGATCACGTGTCTTGATCGAAAAGCGAGTAAGAAGATGGGTGAAGAAGATACATTAGATTTAATCCGAGTATCGACAAGGCGAGGTAATAGCCTCGAAGAGTATGTTTTCTTTCTTCCCTACCATTTCTTTATGTGCAATATGTATGCTAATTTTAAATTTTATTCTTTCTTGAGTCTTTTTCGAGTCGTGGGGACACGGCTCATTTTTGAGTTGGGGGTGGGGATTCGTTGTCCTCATCTTCCTTTTTGTTTTTCATAAAATTTAAAATTTTTTGGGTTGAATTAGGCATAGAATATCTTTGAATGTACCTATGTGAGCATGATTTTAATAAGTTAATGATAGTAAGTAGTATGTTTTTGAAAGATGCAACAAATTTGTTTAGATGCATGCATGAAAACAGGAAATAAAAGATAGGAAAGTTAATGAGCAATGCTAAGAAGTATGTTGAAACTTAGGGAAGTTATTTGGTGTGTAGAACGTGAGGTTTAAAATTAGTTGAAAACCCACTTGTCTATGAACTATTAGTGAAAAAGTAACAAAATCCGGTAGTTAGAAAAATGAATAAGGCAGTTCTTTCATGATTAAAACACTTGAAGCCTTTTATACCTTCTCACCCTTTTGTTTAATTATTATTTATCCGTCTTAGCCCCTCTGAGCCTTTCTAAAGCCTTTTCTTGAAACACATTATAATCCATACCCTTAGTTTTTAGGACTTATCTATATGACCCGCACTCGAATCGCAAAACCTGAGACAACTCGTTTTAGAGCTTGAGTTTGGGGTGGTGGGTTTCATCATTAGGGAACTTTGGGAATTTGGAAATTATCTTTGTGATTTTATTGATGATGAATTGTTATTATTGTAACCCTTTGCCGGGGTAATAGTGAATGAAAAAGAAGCTACGAGCTAAATTTGCCAACAAGGGCATTAAAAAAAGAAAGAATATATATATGAGAAAAATAGCGTGATATCTCGAAATCAAAAAGAGAATCATAGCTATACAAAAAGAAAAAAAATTGATATGAAAAGAATATATATTCGGACCGGCAAAGTGGATTTTATATCATCAAAGGTTTTATTTGGACTTATTGGGGATGCACATCAAAAGCATCAATAAATTGGGTTGAGTGAGAAACATCTTCGAGTGAAAACTCAAGCTCTAGGGCGATTCGTTGATGGCTAGTGAGGAGAGAGCCAAAAGCTCACTTTTCATTATCCAAATATACCACACCCGTCCTTAAGCCAAGTTATGACCAAAGACCTTAGGATTTCTAACTACTAGATGGAGAAACAATTGAGCTATTAGGTAGTAGGTAAGTGGACCATTGGATGCTGTATTTGGGACCTATGAACAACCTATAGCCATTATCCTGAACTAAGTTATCATTATCTCCTTCTGGCATTGCGAAATTAATCTTAACTTGAGTTTATGGATTGTTGATTACATGTATATTAAGCATCTTTGTGCATTATTTCTTGAGCATTACTACATGAGACTTTTTAGATATAATGCGCTAGGATCATTCATTGTGTTCTGTTCTTAATCTCCTCATACTTCTTCTTCTTGACTACCCTACTGTTCTTTACTTTTATTGTATCGGGACGATACAACTTTGAGTTGGGGGTCTTGATGTCTCCTCATTTGTGATAGTAAAATACACTCTTGAGACATCATTTTAGGCTTATTTATTAGTTTATAGGTTGATTTTAGCTTAATTTAGTGCACTTTCCTATTTTGAGTCTTGATTTGTAGAATTATTATTTTTAGAGCATATTGGGTTTAATTGTTTATTTAGTGTGAAGCTTTAAAGATAATTATGGAGATTAATTAGAGTCCAAGTCAAAGATTACAACTTATGGAAAAAGATATGCATGGAAATTGGAGATAGAAGGAAACTGAGTTCAATTAGGAAAAGGAAAAGCTGCCTAAATCTGGGATTCTGCAGAACACGTCTAAAGATTGGTGTTTTTACCTAAGAAATAGGCCGAATTTGGTAATTTCCTTCTAAAGGTCCTAGATAATTCTGTTGCGATTCTTTTGGTATCTTGTGGAGCAAAATCCGACCAATAACGAAGAAGATACACTCAAAACAACGCAGCAGTGTTTATCTTACGAATTTGGGTTGGGCCAGGAGCCCATTACTTGAAGTTATCTCCAAGAAACGATTTAGGTCAACCTATACACTATAAATACAGCCTCTTAACACTCTAAAATCATCCTTGGCCAGACCCTAAGGCCAAGAGGAAGCTGCAACACAAGAGAAGAAGTCTGGAAGGAGCTGTGCAACAATCATGTCTCCTTCAACCTCTTATTTTGTAATTCTTTCTTCTTTTTTTCTTTGTATGAACTAATTCTCTTAGCTTAGGTTTTGCATAATGTATAAACTATGAATTCTAGTTCTTCTATCTAAGTTCTTTGGGAATTATATGTTTTAATCTGATATTAGCTACTTACCTTTATATTTGATTATGTGTTTTGATTTAATGATTGTTTTCCTTGCTAGTGCACGAGTATAGGATTACCTTAATAGTAGTTAGATGGTCACCTTGTAAGGGTGTTTAACTATTGAACCACCACATAACGTCTAGTGTCGATAGCAGTTCTGACAAAACATACTTCTAACTAGATAGTCATTAAGGTTTGTTTTAACCACCATATCACCAAGATTGCAGTATTTGCTTAGGGCCTTAGTGGCGTTTGATAACCCTATTTTAAATCACTTCTTGGTTGTGCCGTTGCCCCCTTAGTCGCTCTCAAGGTCTAAGGTAGTGGAATTTAGAATCCTGACTAAGTATACCAAGAGCTAATATTCTCCCTTATGAATTAGATTTAATAGATAGAATTAGAAGGATTAGTGCATACTAGTAAAACCTAAGTTATATCGTTCATACTATCTTCTTTTCTTTTCTGTTATTTATTTTCTGTCTTTTAATTTAGTAGTTTAGTTTTCTTATTTAAAAAACCAAATAAATATCTATCTTTCTCTTCTTTCTCCTTGCGTATTATTATCTATCTTTAATATCTACACTTGATAATTTGCATAAGTTCTCTCTAACTTTCGTCAGTCCCTGCGAACGAACTTAACTTATCATTAAAACTTGCATACGTCCTGTAATACTTGCAGTACAGTGTTAGTTTAGGGTGTGTATTTGCACTTATTTATATCATTATTTTATCACACCTTAGGCCACACCACCTACCTTTTACCTTTACTCCCCTAATAATAACATGTGTTTTATAAGGTTATTACTCCCTATTAGGTCAGTTATATATGATCTGAAATGAAGATATAGCCGTTGCGAAATCAACGGCTTGATTTTTATTATTTTAACAATATATATTAAATGTTTAAAGAAATGGTATCCCACATGTTTAAAAATTAATACTTTAATCACAGTCCCCGAAGTTTTGTAAAAGCCAATTTGGGCCTCACACATTATTAGATGTCAAAAAACTTCCCAGAAACCAAACCTACCCGGTTTATTAACATTTATCACATAATATACTGAGTTGTAGCGGCTCAACGTTTTTGGTACCTATCTCTTGATAGAAGTTGAACGCGATGAAACCCAGCTCTCAATCCCAGTTTGTTCCTCGATTTTCAAGAACATACAACGTGCCTAGGAAACAGAGGCGTATTGGGGTGCTTAAAAAAACTACACCAGAGAGAAAAATTGATATTGAATCAGCAAATTCTAGTCGAGTTGGATCTGCATCAAGAATAAACGAGGGTGGTAACAAGTACGTGACAGATGGAGAGCGTATTTTGCAGGCATTGAACGCTGTCTTGGACTGCAACGCGCGTCTTCAATGTTGTCTGGATAAAATGGAGGAAAGGTTTAAGAGCCTTGAAGAAAAAATTGCAGAATTACATCCCAAACAACCAAAGACCGGTTTAAAGGAATTCAAGTTCTTTTAACATTGTTTATTTGGGTTATTAAGCTTTGGGATCCTTTGATTGATGAGCCAGATTTAATGATTTTCTTTTATTTACTAGTATGTAATACTTATTTACTATTTGTGTTCTGTGATTTGATTTTTGCAATGTTTTAATGTGGTTATGTGTTCTGCAAATCCATGTTTTATGCTCTATTAGAATAGAACTGGTTTTAAAACCATTAGGCTTTGTTGTTTATGTAAGGTACTTTTGGTGCAGAAATAAGCTAAATCGTACAATTTATAGAGTCATCCATGTAACTATTGTCATGAATCCATGACAATTAAAGTGGAACAACCCGGTTACAAAATCATTCAGTGGAAATTGAAGCCATAAGGTTCCAAACACAAACCTAGTTGCTAACATTCTGCATCATTCATTTTAAACACAAATCCACAACTTCAATATTGTAATAAAGACAAACAGTATATAAATAAGAGTTAAAGTTAAGTTACAACTAATAGCATTACCACTTGTCTGTGTTACAATACAAACCAAAAGTGCTCACCTTTCCAGCAGTTAAATAAAACGGATAATTTTGAAACATAATCCAATCACACAAGAAACCAAAAATTAGTGTTACATAAACCCTCCATGACCCCCTTAATCTAAAGTTCAACTACATCATAAACCCTACAAACAGGTAATTATATTTGTATCCCAAACATAATACAAATAATCATCAGTCAATCTCTCCAACATCACTCTTCAACAGGTTCTATATAATATCTCAGAGAATTGTGCTCTGATCTGAATAGCATTTTTGCAAGATCAAACCTTCTTTTACTCGACTCTTTGTAACCCCAATTAATCACCAGACCAGGGAACCTCATCATGTTACAAACATGCAACGCACAATCAAGAGTACCATTTTGCTTGGGCAACCACTTTGGGTAATTCGGCGGGTCTGTACGAATAGCTGGTAATGTATGATTCTTGTCTATGAGTCCCAGCCATTCTTTTACTTTTTCCATCTACACCATCAAGATCAACATTTTAAAAATTACCCAGTTGTGATACTTTGGTTTTAAGTGAGATACAAAAGAAAAAAACCATACCACACAAAAGTACTGTTTGAGAAATGATCTCCTAGGATTCTCACTTGGAAGCGTAGAATCACAAAAATGAACCACCTTCTCGACAAAATCGACAACGTAGAGGACCCAATGATGGTCACCCACATTTACCGGCATAAAAATCTGCAAACACCCAGCCACACCACCAAAAGAGTATTATAAATCGAGGTCTGGTTTAAGAACAATACAAATAAATATAACTCGTGTTGCCAAATATCGGGTCCACTCATACAACATACCCGTTCAACATCCTTTACGTCTCCGTTACATCTCTTTGAGCCATAATAAACACGGACATTGTCCTCTGGGGTATGCAAACCACTTACCAATACCGACTACACGGCAATAAGAACCCAAACTAAAATTAAATTCTGAATGACCATGTCAATAAAGCTTGAATGGAAACATAGATTAAACACTTACTGAAAAATATGTCGGCATATACCATATTTTGCAAGTTGGATCCCTAGACTTGGTCTCCTCCACCAACATCTCCCCGACCAAATCAATAACCTAAAAAAGCACAAAGTATGTGGTGTATAAGAAATTATCTAAAACACTAAATCAAATAAATATGAAGCTCAACTATTACACCACTTTACGAAATTATAGTTTTAAGGGACTCACATCAGCGGATACATATTTAGCAGGATTTAGCAGCTGTCTCATGTGTAAACGATTTAGGTTAAAGCGCGGGAACAATATTACCATCTCAGTGTCCACCCAAAGTTATAAATTAAACATAAAAAATCGTACAATCCCTACAATTAAACCTTTTACGTACCTATCATCCGGTGAAGGGTCACTTAGATACTTCAACAGCAACTTATCGTCTTTATTTAGAGAAATTGAATAAGAGGACCATCCATGATGATTACCCATTTGTATTTTATAGGGAGAAACAGAAACCTTAAGGGGAGTCAAACAACCGCTAGACAAGTCTATAACATGTTCTCTTTTAGCCTTTTTTGCTTTAACATTGTTAGAGGGGGCATCATCAATCCAGATTGTGGAGACTGGGGTTTTTTAGCACTAGACTTTACCACAGGACTTGGTGACTCGAATCCCAACTCCACGTCCCTAACCACGGAAGACCCAGTTGGTGAACCAAATAGACTTCGGGTTTCTCCAGCCGCGATATCAACAAAGGCTTTACCTTTTCCGGTAATAGAACCGGCTAGACTTTCCACATACCCTCTCAATTCATCTAATTCTCTTCTTCTCACCCACTCCTCCCCGCTACTTTTATCGAATCCACAACGTTTGTTCTTCGCGCTTGAAGGAGTCGCAAACAACTCTTCCCGGATACCTTTCCTGGGTGCTTTCTTAACATCGGCCATCTCAGCATCACCTTCCTCCTCCTCAGACTCCAACTTCCAAAATCTACAGAACCTATAGTTCTTCCCCCCACACCTTTCGAGTTCCTTCACCTTCTTCGTAGCGGTCCCGGTGGACCAATGCTGACAAAAAGGCAAAGCCTTAGGAACAGGTTTAAATTTGTTCATGCGCTGAACATGTTGAAGAAACAAAATCTGCAAAACAATCATTCCATCAGCAATTCAATAGCAGAACTCCTACTAAAAAGACTCATTAAACTTTCAATACAAAAATAACAAAATTAGGGTACAATACAACATCACTAACCTGTAACACATACACGCATCCAGGAAAATACTTAGACTTACAACTGGGGTCAGCGCCATTAAAAACCTCAATTCCTCGAACTATATTATTGTACACAAGCAGTGACCAATTAAACTGGCCAATCAAATCAACATCCGCAACGGAATGAAAAAAGGACATATCTAGTCCATGCACGTTGCCTGGACACAACAAAAAACCAGTTACGTACAACGTAAACAACGCCTTGAACCCGTCTCCGTGACTGGCGCACCCGAGGAATCGAGTCTCCAAGGCGTTCAAGTGGACAGCACTTTTTTTAACAATGTTGACTTTAAATAAGTCCTCAAGCTCGCTAACCCTGTCTACATCCCCCCCACTCAGGGGGGGTAATTCTCCGGTCATCGGTATCCCAAGAACCCGGTTCACATCCACATAAGAAAAAGACAATCTGCTGCCATACAGGTTAAATTCGCTATTGACGGGATCAAATATTTCCGCCATTGCTGTACAAATGTCATGCTTCAGAACACTCTTTGGAAGAAGAAGTAATCCTCCAAACCCCATTTCATTTACAACCGCCTTCTGTTCCTCGGAAAGGTGCTGGCTTAAAAGGGTAATTTTATTTAATGAAACCTTTGTGGACAGCTGTACCTGCAGTAACACGTACAAAACACAAGCAATTTAGAGAATTATATATACAATACACATCTATAAAAAGTATAATGGCATACACGAAACATCAACACATGCAATTCACTATTAGAAATTAATATAATTAGAGTAAGACCCGTAGATTATTATACTTTAAATAATAACAATATGCGAAAACTCATTAAAAATACGTATACTATGTTACACTATACAAAAAACTATACCCAATTAGTCCCATAATTCAACAAAATAAAATGTGCCCTATAATAAATACAATCACGGCTAACTTCCTATTAAATTATAAGAATCCCAAACCCCATCAACTATAGATAACATCTAATGAACCACACCCTTTAGGAAACAAATCCACAATATCCATACTCACTAAAATAGGACACTTGAATTGATGACCAAACAAACTACACAATCAATAATCACTCACATTCTAATTCAAATGACATATGATGCCAATTACTGTTAAAAAACATAAACATTTTCATACAAGTTTATAATAGCAGACCTACAACAACAGCAAAATAAAAAAAAAATTCCAGAGATTCTTGCCTGATTGCCCTCCGGATTATCCCCACCCATCTCTTTGACGCTAACTTCCTTCTCCACTGGTGGAAGATTGCTCCCGCGAAAGCCATCTTCATAAATAGCCCTCCGATAAGGTGGAAGCGTGTCAAACAATAAGACTTGGGCATCCCAATCCAAAACGGCATCGGGACAATTAACTAGCGCATCACGCGCTACACTTTGCCTAATTATCATACAATCATACATATACATTAAACAAGAAATCAAGTACATAACCATAAACATATTCTTCAAGAAAGTAAATAAAACCACTTACGCATAGTACTCCGCGGCGTTCTTCGGCGGAGGAAACCCAGCTGGGTCTCTTCTAGGTGGGGCTCTACTTACACCAAATGTAAAACAATTTAATTAACATCACTCAAATAATCAAATACAACTTTATTACTAACCCTTTGCTGTTAATCTTCTTCCCTGTGCTGCGACCCATCCTAGAGTTCGCAATAGACCCGCTTAAATTAGATCGAGATGCCATTGAATTGAAAATCAAAGTTGAAAGAAGGCGGCGAAGTTAGTGGAGATGGATGGAAAGAACTTAGAAGGATAAAGAGAAGACAAGGACGATGAAGAGTGCAACAATGAAGATGTAAAAGAAAAAGAATGAAGACGTAGCTGCAAGACTCCAACCAAGGCTAGCTCCTAGGAACGTCAACGGTGGGTACCTAGGTGAAGAGAGAAGGTGGATGAAACGGCGAAGTGACATGTCCACTTACCTCGGGACATTCAATTTTTTTTTTTTAAACTCAAAAAGACATTACATAGTCCGCATGCTTGACACGTGTTAGTAAAATGTTTAACCTAAATTACAGAAATTGTGTGACAAAGAACGAAAAGATACACTACCCGACAAGATTGAACAAGAAATATCGTACTCGGTGGAACAAAAATTAATAAATAAGCGTGAAGGGATGACACAGGAACAAAAATTTGTACATCATACAGAACAAAAATTTAAAATCTACATCGAGCCCCACAAAATAAAGTACGTTTTAAGGGCATCCTGGTAAATTGCTAAAGCTTTTTTTTTTTTTTTAAGCCGTGTACCTACACGGAATGTACTGAAGACAAACTCCATCAGATAAAGTGAGCAAGCTCTTCTTTAGAGTTGGTCGGTCGAGTTACAAATTGGGGACCCCCTCATTAGTTATTTGTCCAAGGTATTTCAAGTCAAATGAGGGGATGTTATTTTATTATTTTGGCCAAATGTGGACATTATGGTGTAATGAAGAACAAGGAACCCTACATTGTGCTTACAAAGTTCATGTAAATATGCTACACATTTTCGATAGAGACGGACACTAAGGAACAAACTAATATACTAATAATCCCATTCTTTCTCATAAGAGGAGTTAGTCAATGGCTGCACAATCCACTATCGAAAAATTTGATGACATGAGAACAAGTACAAGAGGAGTATTTGGATGAGTTCTACCCACGACGTGTGAGGTAGAACGCTAGACTTGGATTGTTGACATGGAAAGAAAGATCAGGCGAGCCTATAGGAGAAAGCTTGGAGGTGATACGAAAGCCTTCTTCGTAAATGTCTAGATCATGGAATTTCCACGGAATAGAAGTGGGTATTTTTATAAAGGTTTAGAAAAGAAGTCCGCATGCGAGTTAGATTTGTTACAAACGAATGGTTCATACCAGCGGAGTCATTGGAACAATTAAAGCTACTTGATATGTTGGTTAAGTTTAAGAAAGTTTGGGGGTTCACCAAGATCCTCATCTCCTCATGAGACCAAATATGTTGAATCTATTATGGATATATCCATGGAAGATCATTTGATAAAGTTTGAGGAAAGGTTGAAAAACTACTCATAAGAGGCAATCAAACAAGCCAACCAAGACAAGAAATGTTTCCACTAGCACCGAGTTTGGTGAATTAACAAAAAATTGTACGTTATCATCCAAACTGATTTTATATTGATCAAGGCTACTGTGTGAATAACCCACCATTAGAGTATAGTCTCCTAAAGGTTTTAGCCTACCTCATCAACTCAGGCGTACAATAGAGGGGGAGAGAATAACGCTATGGCTGTATCAACACCATTTTATTCAAATTCAATAGAATATTTCTTGAAGAATTCCATAAGGGCGGTGGGTGATAAAATGAAAAGCACTAATGATGAAGTCAATAAGAAAGGAGAGTCAATTGAGAGACTCTGAGTTAACATGAAACTTTTTTATCAATCCGTCGACACTTTAAAACACACTCAACTTCATTTAATTCATATTGAGCCTTAATCCTATTTTGGGTCACCACAAGTTCAACATTCGCACCTTACACGAGTTGCATGAGTTGGCCTTGTTGAAGTTGTTAAAGAGCCTTAATGATTTGTGTCATTTGTTGTTGCAAGATTTGCAATGATTCCACATGAGAATTCAACGTTTCATCGGTCTTAACCATCTTCTCACCTATCATCTATCTTGTAGATCTCGGTTTCGCGGCCTAGGCGGTCGACCGGGGCCTAGCGCCTAGGCGGAATTATACGGTTTTGAATCCCGCTGTATAATTTTGCATATTTAGCAAAATATATGTAGTAATTACAGCAATTCTAACCATTTAAGTCATAAAATTCATCTAACAACACTATAGTAAATATAAATATACTAAATATTGAGTTATAATATCTGTTAAAATATTCTCGAGAATAATAAAAATAACAAGAAGGCCTATGCTAGCATCTTTTGCCATTAATCGGCGCCTAGGCGGCCATTTTTCACCATTAATCGGCGCCTAGATGGGCTAGGCGCCTATTCTACGGTGAATAAGGCACTAGGCAAAAATGCATAGAGTTTTAACTAGGCGTAAGCGGCTGAGGGGGGAGTTGACGCCTAGGCGGCGCCTAGGCGGGGAGATCTACAGCATAGCCTATCTTTAACATAAACTTATTTAAGGTTTTCTCCAATTCATTCGTATCTTCTTGTGGATAGGCGGGGAGCTCTTTTTGTTATAAACTCCCCTCATATGAGTTATAGACAACCTTCTGAGGAGCCCGGATCTTATAAGTTTGTCCACTCAAGTAATGGTTCAATGGTACTTGTTGGTATTTGGTTCCTTGAGAGTGGGTTATGTATCCATATTTGTGATATATTCTCACTTCTTGCCTAGTTTTGGAGATATTTTAATTTTATATATTTTTAATGTAATTTGTGTGCTAAGTGTGAACCTCTTAGATACAAGGATAAAATTAGATGCAAAACATAAATAAGAAGTCAAGGAAAGGAGATAAAATAAGGAAATAAAGAATAAAGTACTAAAGAAGTCGTTTTAGAAAGTGCAAGAGTTGCCGCCAAATTTAGAAAGTGAATTATTTTCGATGCCACATGAGATTTACAAAGAATCTGGATGATTCCTTTATATCCAACTATTATTTTGAGTTTCGAACGTATGGTAACTAACGATTTGTGATCTAGAGATGTAACGGAAAAGTTATTAAAGTTACAGTTGTTAAGGGTCAAACTAGCCCACTTTTTAAGGAAAACGTGTTTGGGTTGGATTAGATCACTCAAACCTAGCCATGACCCATAAAACGTCCAAGAGACTATATATTATATATCAGTATTTGACTTTAGAAACATGTCCTTACCATTTCATTAAGCAGCCTTTAGAAGAATTAGTAAGCAAGTCAACCTAGAGAGGAAGTAACAGAGTTGGAGCATCACAACATCAAGTCTGCATCTCTATGTCTCTTTGACTAGGGAAATTAGCTTTAGTTTTTGGCTTAACCATATTCTAAGGTTCCTATTCTTTAGTTTTATTATGCATAAAAGTTCCCTTAGCTTGGGTTTTGCACTTTATTTAACCCTTTATTATTATTTTTCTATTTGATATTATTTTAGAATTCATTATAATTGAGTTGAGCATCTATTTTATAATTGTATTATGAATTACTTTAACTTATGCTTGCTAGAGCCTATACACCTCTAGCTGACCTAAGTCTTTATAATGTCACCTTGATAGGGAGGGGGTGAAAGTCCTAGAGGGGGGTGAATAGGATTACTAATAAAATTAATGCCTAATTGGTGTCGCCTAGGGTGTGATAAAAATAAGATCAAATTAAGTATGGAAAACTATGCACTCTCACCCTAGACAGGCACAGTACTGCAAGTATTACAGGACGTATGCAAGTTTTAATGATAAGTAGAGTTCGTTCTCAGGGACTTAAGTGTGTTAATCGCGTAGGAACAGATAACGAGTAAAAGTAAATAACTAGAGGACAATAAAATAAATATTTGGATTTTCGAATTTATGAATTAAAACTAATTAAAACTAGGAAAATAAAGACAATAAAGTAAAGGATTAAGAATACGAGATGAGAAGTATAGCTTAGGTTTTGCTAGTATGCACTAATCCTTCTAATTCTATCTATAAATCTAGTTCATAAGGGAGAATATTAGCTCTTGGTAATACTTAGTCAGGATTCTAAATTCCACTACCTTAGACCTTGAGAGCGACTAAGGGGGCTACGTCACAACCAAGAAGTGATTTAAAATAGGGTTATCAAACTCCACTAAGGCCCTAAGCAAATACTGCAAGTCTTGGTGATACGGTGGTTAAAACAAACCTTAATGACTATCTAGTTAGAAGTATGTTTTGTCAGAACTGCTATCGACACTAGACATTATGTGGTGGTTCAATAGTTAAACACCCAGTTACGGTGACCATCTAACTACTCTTAAAACAATCCTAAAGTGATCAGTTCTAGGAAAGACATTAGATCAAAACACATAAGCAAATATAAAGTAAGAAGCTAACATCAGATTAAAACATATAATTCCCAAAGAAACTTAGATAGAAGAATTAGAATTCATAGATTATACATATGCAAAACCCAAGCAATGGGAAGTTTAGTTCATACCTGATGGAAATAAACTAAAAGAAATAATAAAAGACATCATCTTGCTCTCTACAATAAACTGGAAGAATAAAACCTTAAGAACTAATTACTATGAGGCAAGGATGATTTACAAGTGATATAAGGGTGTATTTATAGGTGTTTAGAAGACCTAATTCGTTTTCTTGAGGAATAGTTAAGGTAATGGACTTCTAGCCCAACTCAAATTCGTATGGAAATAAAGATAAACACTGCTGCGTTGTTTTGGTCATAACTTCTTCGTTATTGGTCCGATTTTGCTCCACAAGATACCAAAAGAATCGTAACAGAATTATCTAGGCACTTTAGGAGTAATTCACCAAAATCGGCCTCTTTATTAGGTAAAAACTCCTATCTTTGCAGAATCCCAGATTTAGGCAGCTTTTCCTTTTCCATCTTTTTAGCAATTCTTTCCTTATCTCCAATTACCATGCAAATCTCTTTCCATAAGTTGTTGTCTTTAACTTGGACTCTAATTAATCTCCATAATTATCTTTAAAGCTACACACTAAATAAACAATTAAACCCAATATGCTCTAAAAATATTATTTCTACAAATCAAGACACAAAATAGGAAAGTGCACTAAAACTCAAGAAAATCGACATTATTGACTTCTAAAACACTAAAAATGATGTCTCATCTTAACATAAATCTATCACAAATGAGGAGACATCACTAATTAAAAATCTTTTGGACAATTATAAGTTTAAGAAAGAAACTTCTATGTCAAATAATATATCAAACTCTTAAGGGATCATACAATGGATAAGCTAAGAGGTTGGATATACAAGTGATACAAGTAAAACGAGTTTCTAATCTCTTACTACTCTAGATGATAATATGTTAGATAAACTAGATAATTAATATCACAATATTCATACTAGCGAATTATCAAACATATAAAGTGCGGAAAGTAAATAGAGTAGGGATAGAAAGATACACACGATTTATAGTGGTTCGGTTTCCCTACATCCACTACCTAAGGAAGCCTCCTTAGAATTTCAATCTTTTCACTAAGCTCCCGTGTCTCTTTTAACCGGGTCGAGAACACAATAACCCTTACAACCTCTTCGATAACACGAAGGACAACCTCTTCGAAACCACGAAGGAAACTCTTGTGTAATCACAACACAAGGACATCGAGTATACTCCCGATACTCTAATTCTCTCTTAATCTATCTATTACAAGAACTAGACTTAAGAGGATAAATACAAAGTGTTTAAAGGGTGAAACAACTTTGCTAATTAACTCCTAAAGAGATGATATAACTATACGCTTAAAACTTCTCTTGGGTTGATAATAACTTTGAAGCTCCTTTGATTTACTCCTTGAATGAGTAGATATGACAATTATAGCTCTTGACACCTTCTTGGATGATAACAATTAAGCCCCTTAATGTATATGGGTTGAAGGTGTAGTTGTAGCCTTGAAAGACCTTCAATTTATAGCTGCAAAATGCTCCCAACGGTCATAAGACTTGTCTCCAACGAATATATTAATATCCCCAACGGATATATGCCTTTTGTCTTCATTTTGCTGCAGAAAACCCTAACCTGCGGTGCACCGCGGGTCTCGTGCGGTGTACCGCATGAACCTTCGTTTAATTCACTTGCTTTCTGACGGACTAGCCCTGCTCCGTGGTGTAGTCCGTGCTGCGGGCGGTATACCGCTCAATCCGCCGGTATACCGCACCAAAGGTCTAAAACACCTTCTAGTGAATATATCTTTTACTGTGATGCTCGGATCAGAAAACCTTCTTCACGAGAGTTGTAGAGAACATCATTTAAGAAACTTTGTAGTTGATCACTAAAGCTAATTCTCAATGTACACAAAGATATGAATAAAAGTATTTGTAAGAGAATTAGTTTCTTAAGATATAACAATAAAGCTTTGATCTAAAAGATAAAGAAGTGCTTTTTGATGAATTAGAGTGCAAGATAGAATATGTAAAACAAGAGTAATTAGCACACTAAACACAAGAGGATTTGTCACATTAAAACAACCTATTAAGGGAGGCTATAAGCCAACAGGGGGGTTTAAGGACAGAAACGGTACATACCGCCTAGTGTGCACTAGTTATCTGAACGGGATTACCTAACTACATAGACAATAAAGTTAGAATTAATCACTAAATTGCATATAGTCCTCTTACCCAAGTCCTTAGTAGTGCTTAGGTTGCCTTCTAAGCTCCCTTGACGAGAGTTAGAGGGATTATAGAATTCCGACTACTTATATTAGCTCAATTCACCCTTATACTTAGAATAACGACTCAATAAGATATGTGAGTACTTGCAACCCTAAGCTATTATCCTTTGAATTTTTATTTAACTATTCAAAAAAAAATCCATTATATTTCTATCTTTTAGTTAAACATCTAAAATCATCTACGCTAGTATTGAACACAAGCTTGAGTTAAGTACCTAAATCCCTTAGCGCAAACTTTTACGTACTATTACTTGTAAACAATCCATGCACCTGTAGAGCGTTTATTGTGGTTCTTCCAAGGTATGCGTGCTTTTATTATCGTTATTTTATAATACCTTGGGCCCCAACAACGGGAATGGTACGAATTTCCTTGAAAAGAAGTCCATTGATTCACGCTTTTGTTTGGATTCAACCATTGGAAACCTGGATGGTTGTTGCATTTTCCTTGTTTATATCCTTGACCACCCGATTGGTAGTTCCCATGATTACCCATAAAAAATATCAACACTGATTTACTTTGGAAAATCTCTCAAACGTTATCACCCATCCTATAGCTTGGGCATAATTCTGGTGCTTGAACTACATGCATCTTAGTTTACTTTCCTTGATTCACACTTCAATTAAATTTTTTCATTTGGTTCTTAAGGGTTGCAAGCTTCTCACCTAACGTTGTTTAGGTATCTAACCTCAGCGTACCTTTTAATGATTGGTGGACCAGAGCTCTTGAAGGTTTCCAACTCATTTTATTCTTTACAACCTGATCCATTTTCCCAAGGCTTGGTTAGGATGCAATATCTAAAACCTCACGTGCATATATCATCGAGCTTCTCTCTCGAGCTCTAATCAAGACTTTAGTAATTTATTTCCAATTGCATTTCTTGATTGTATCCACGACCTAGACACTTTTCCAAATAATTTAGAAACTTGTCCATATTGTACCTAATGAATCACCTTGATCTTGTCGGAAATACGAAGTATGTAAATCTATTTGCGCTTTCACCCTCATGCTCTTGTCGAAAAAATGCGGTTTGGATTTGATCCCATGTCGTGATAAGATCAGACGTTTGAAGGTCTAGCCACTCGCTTGCTCATCCAACAAGAATAAAAGAAACATCACCATGTACATTTGTTATCTCATGACGCCTTGAATGACATAGGTGTCACATATTTGCATAAACTTTTGCAAGACACGTACCAGAGCAACCCCACTATAATTTTCGTAGCTCGTAAATTGGTTTCACATACACACATTAGGCTTGAACCTTACATCTGGAATAGCTGGTGGGTGGATCCCAAGTGGCTACAAACATAATAGTAACCCTTGTCCTGGTAGCTGAATAAAACATTGTTCTTGTCCCTTTTTACCTTAAGAACCGACTTAATTGGCGTTAGGAGGAACTCTTTTGTTACCATTACCTCTTATACGTCCTTGTTTCAAGTTATCTCTAGGAGGAAGTTAAAATCCCAAGGGTACTTGATTGTTTTATGGATTGGTATCAAGTCCACCCCCGGGGATTTGGTTGATAACTTATTCATGACCAGGTGGAAACCCCCCGCTGAAATGACTATATTTCCATTATCATACAAGTTAGCTTATGTATCCATCTCACTAGTTGAATCTTTCTTTCTTCTTTCCCTCTCTCGTTGCCTTTGGAGTCGAATCAACCTCTCTGGATTCGAGAACATGCACTAAGTTTAGTACCTACGAAGATTAAAGGCATGAAAAACCGTGAAAATTAACAGTGAATATCCAAAATATAATTAAAAATAAAACTTAACAAAATATGCTCTGATAACAACGCCAAAAACTTGGTGTTCCTCAAACATGAAGTAAAAATAACACCTTGGATAATACTCCTCGGAAATGTACGTGTCGTCACAAGTAATAAAGTGAAATAAGATCGTTATCCATAGGGAATATGAAGTTAAATTCATAGTTTTAGTATATATTTAAGATATTTGTTGAGATGGAACAAGAATGTAAATATATAGTGTTGTAGGTTTAGTGCAATGTTTAAATTAATAGGAAGGTATGAAGTGAAATTTCAAACAATATTAATGTAAGGAGGTGGGAGTTAAAACTAAATTTATAAGAAAAGTAGCTCGAGAAGCTTGTATTCCTCACAAGTTATGACTTAGGATTTTCTTGTCTTAGTGGGCAAAAAGGGAATATAGTTATCCAGGATTCTAAGGGCACCCTAAGTCTATCCCGAGTAAGTAAGGAGTACTATACAATTATAGAAACCTCTCCCGAGTTATCACAATGAATTTTCTATACCCTATGATGATTATACGACTAGTTTGACCTTCCAGTTTTACTAAGTCAAACGCTCGTCTATTATTTCCACTAATCAATCCCCCTCCCGTGCATAGTTAAAAAGATAACACACCTCAATACATGATCAAAGTAGTTGAATTCAATAATTATCACAAATATATGAACAACAATCAATTCTCAATTCACTTAAATCAAAGAAAATCCCAAATATAATTAAGTAATGCCCAAATCATGTTCTAGGGTTCATATAGAAATATCCCAAGCTATAAAGTGCTCCGTTCATACTAAATTTATGAAAACAAAGTAAAATTTATACATAATTAAAAGTAAGTAAAAGGAATACATAATTAATAGAAAGAGTAAAAGAAAGTGAAATATTTTATGGATGAAATGAATGATGGAACGGTTGAACTTGCTCGTCTCACTTACTTCTCTTCTCCCAGGTATTTTTCCCCAAAGTGAAAGTGTCTCAATCATTTATAAAAATAAATTTTTAATGAGTAAAAACAATTTCATTGGAATGGGCCCACTTAGGTGGGTCAAATGTGGCCCAAAAGTCCTTTTTGCAATTCTGGACGACCTGGGTCTTCTTGGCAAAACTCGCGTAACTTTGTTAATTTAACTCTAATTCACAAACCGTTTCTTCTCACGTGGACTAGACTCAAAGAGATATATTTTTTAGCTTGTGCTTGATCTAAAATCTTTTAATTAATTATGGTAAAATTTCAAAGTTGATGATGATGTTATGCCAGATCGTGCACTTGGCCTTCTAGGGATAATTTGTGGTTTTTTTGCAACTTAGATTGGGGTTTTCCTTGAGTTTTTGACTTATTATATTTATCTAGGGGTCTCGTATTATTCATGTAGCTAATAACTACACACTTAACACACACTTTATCTAAAAAAACAAAATAATGTCTCGTGAGTCTTTAAATCTATCACAAAATACGAGGCATCATTAACTCATACTCTAAGGGTCGTTATTAAAGACCCAAATAGCTATACATTCTTTAGAACCACCATCACACCATTGCAAGAACATCATCAACAACACACAAAAAGAACACAACGAGATCACAACCATAACTTGAGAATGGAGCGATTCTCAGGAGAGTAGTCAAATTTATCCATATCTCTTAGTAACGTGCCATCTTATTACTTTCTGTTGAGTCTTTTTTAAGTCGTGAGGACATGTCTTATATTTAATTTTGGGGTGAGGATACTCGCAACTCTTCACCCTCATTTTTAGCTTTGTTTTTGTGAATACTTTGAATTTTTTGATAATCCCGAAAAGATATTCAAATCTATCGAGTTGAATATGATGAATTAAAACGAGAGACATAAAGTCATGGGTCATGGAGAAAAATCTGAGTGTGTTGATCGTTAGATCGGTAGTTCTATAACAGTGTTCGCTCACGATGCTGAGACAAAATTGCATATCCAAGGCAATACACTTGGTTAAGGTGGTTCATTTATAGACCTTAAATCCTTTTCTTAACCTACGCCATGATTTACGGTAGTAGCATCGTTAACCCTTTACATGTTTCTTTGGAAACCATCATTACAAGTCTATCCCCATATGTAGGATTCATGCAGTATCATGCTTACGATGACTTGAATATACACGTTGAATGAGCTTAATTTTGGTGTTTTTATCGAGCAACATTATGTGTCCTTACATATGGGTTTTGAGTGAGCGACGAGTGGTTTGTGATAAAAAAAATTCGACCATTAGAAATATTTGAACTAAATGGATTAACTTTGATGAACAAATGTGTTCGGGTTTGATTCATGGGACATATAATTGAATAATTTATGTTAAATTAAAGTTGTAAAGAAGATTGAAATGATCTCTATTTAATGTGTATTATGTTAATGAGACTTGTGATTACATGACAAAAATAAAGATTTTTTGAAGGACCTAACCTGCTTATCTATTTCTAAGTTCTCTGTGGAAATAATTGTACAAGGAATTTTTTTTTGCCTTTTTGTCAAAGGATCTATGCTATTTATATTACTCCCTTGATAGTGGAAGGTTTTTTAAGTTCCTATAATTCAACCATTATACCATGGTTGTCACGTATTTCGTACATGGGATATATGGTGGGCTTCATGGGCCATATTTTTGAATTATCCTTTACACTTGTCTTCAGACCATGGCTTGCCTCATGATGGATCCTTGAACTAACTATATTAGCTTGATGTTACTGTACTCAAGACTTCTTCCAATTATTTCCTTTCGCATTAACTTCTATTTAATAAGTTGTATCCTCTTTATCCATGTCTTGACGAGGTGGGCAACTTTTATCCCTACCAAAATCCCTTTAATTTTGAGACTTCCTTTTTATGGGGAGTGTTGGGATTTGACCCTTACTTCCTTCATTGCAGATGAGGTCGATTTTGTGAGCCTTGATTAGTTTATTTGTGGTTCCTTCTTTGATTTCGCGCTCTCCTCACATGCAGATGAACTAGTTTAGCTAGTATACTTTTTCTTTTTGTTTTTTCATTTTTCTTTAGTAATTTTTTTGGTCAAATTTTTCTTTAGTAATTCGGTTTTATCGATTGTGGTGGTTCATTTTTTGAATTTTTTTGTTTATTACTCGATAAGTTTTACTTTCCAACTATTTCTTCACAATCGGTGGGATTGTGCCATCTTTGCATGTTCCAAGAAATTACATCATTACTTTTCCTTAATCATCCAACAATCTTTACTATCATCAGGTTTTCTCTTGTTCATTTGTTTCTCTTTGACCTGTCACTTAAAGGGTGTGTCTGTCTCTTTAACAATAACAAGTCCTTGCAAAATTAGTTCATTATTATTTTATTATTCATATTCTAAGATTTTTTTCTGTGGCGTCGATCTTAGGCCACTTGATTTTCAGTTTTATTTGGATTTACCGTAGTATTTTGAGCTTGGGCTTGTGATTCACAGTTACACTCACTCATGCACTGAGTTATGCAGTTTTCATCATGGAGTTTACTTCACCGGTTCGGTTGCATTGACCTTTGGTTGAAGATTTTTTCAGGGAGAAACTTTATGGTGTCTGCCTATTGACGTTTTGTTCAAAACTAAACTTATTCTCAAAGTGATATATTAACATAACTTTCATTTCCTAGATAATTCCTCTCTTAAATTTTGCTAAGAATTGTCTTGTGAATTTAAATCCTATTCAAAGGCCTAAAATAAAGCTGCATAAGCTCTATGATTAAAATATAAGACTACAAAAGTTCCTAAACTGCTTCAAAGATATTATTTGATGTATGTGTTTATGATGTGCCCCTTATACCCCTTATAGTGTTGTCGAAGATTTTATAATTTTAAATGGAAATGAAGCATCAAATGAAAAGAAGTGGTACATGATACATCAAAGGGTAAGGGAACAGTCAATCAACAACTATTAATATTAAAACATGCATACCTAAAAAATCTCATTACACTTGGCATACGTGGAAAAAGATTCCTCTATCTAACTTTTTTATTGTATTGCCCTGTTTGCTTGTTTGGTAGATTTATAAACTTCTTTATTTTGCTTGTATACATTACATAAACAATAAGGTAAAAGACTATGCATTCCAGCTAATTTGTAAAGAGCATTAAAGTTAGAACACTAAATATTATTGGGTTTTTACTACTAAGGGGTGCATCAAAAATTTCAAGATAACTTATGCTAAAGGTAAAGGAAAGAATATAAAATTTGGTGGTGCTAGAAATTGGTGGCATTTGAAAAAAAGAATTGGTCGTTTGTTTATTTAATTATATTTTGACTGTTATAGTCTTGTTTTTTTAGGAAGTAGGGGTTTAATGGCTTATTTTTGGAATATTTATATTAAGAATCCTATGTGGTTAGTGTAAAAGTTTTTTGTGAAGTGACTTATGGATGGTGTGGTCACATTAGTAATGGTTATTTTGTTGGTTGTTGCTAATTCAATAGACATTATTGTCAAATTTTATGAAATTAACAAACAAATGATCTTATTATATGATATCTATGAATATTTTGTGTTTATTTTTTAGCATTATATATAGTTTAGCCTATCCAATTTTACAGTTTGTATTGGTTAAAAGTTTACTCAAATGGTTTTTTTAGTTACTAGGTGATAGATTCCAATGTAAATCTGAATATGTAAAGTTTAAATGTCTCATATTACATTTAAGCATCATAAACAACACGGAAAAGAACATACATGTCACAAAACTAAAACTAAAACTAAACGACTTACTAAATTGAGCCAAGTAGACAAGTAAAGAGTTCTTGTTTACAACAATTGTCTTCCTTTTGATTATTCATCATACCTCCCTCAGATTAGGACCCGTCACCAGTCTTAGATGAGGACTTAACAGTGACCTCAAAATTTAATTGAAATATGCACATGCCAACATGATGATCGATTAGTAAAACAATAAATAAACTATAGATGAGATGCTAACCAATTAATATTATTTTCATACCATAACAAGGATCCTTGTAAACCACCACCTTATCTTATTTCACTCTCAGTCATATATAAATTTATAATTATAGCGACTATGATGTATTCTACATTAAGAAGCCACAGAGGTCTGTGTAACACATTCAAGGTTCACAGCTTAAAATGCAACAAGTTTGATGTACCATCAAGCCCTTTCTTTGACCCGTACTCTAGATATTCTTTCGCGGTTATCTCATGATACTTCGGGCCATCTTTTAATAACAACTCCTTTATTGGTCCAAAAAGTTTTGAGGTTTCCACATGTCCTGTGGTAAAAAAGCTTGCTGTCGATATTCTTGGACCAATATCTTGTGCTAATACTCTATGCTCGATACTTTTGAACTTGTCATTGGATATAAGCTAAAAATATAAGCGTCAATAACTCGTGTTTAAAAAAAAATATTACTCTAATTGTATTAAAATTTAATTGCATAGTTAGTCATGTTTTGCAAAATAAGTAATTATATAAGTCAATGTGTCTTTTGTCATAAACTGAAAACTATGTACATAAGGCTAATGTTAGAAATACTACAAAAGAATGTAGCAAATAAAATAGAAAATTAAAAGTATCCCATCCCAATAGAGTACAAATTTGTTGAAAGATGAGATACTAGTCGAGGACCAAGTAAAACAAACCAATTTTAGTTGCAACTGTGTCATTTCCGAGTTTTCATACCTCATCACAAGCCTTTTTTGCTTTCCTTACGATTGAGAGATACAAAACAGGTCCCATATGCTAAAAATGAGTAAATATAATTTTATATTCTTTAAAACATTTTATCATAATAAGCCAGGTATATTTGCCACATTAGTATACAAAATTGTAAAGCATACAAGTTTAATATATGTATCACATTGTTATATGGTTGCATATGTTAGTTAAGGACCAAAAATTAGCATATGAGATACTCACATTTAAATGAAATCAACCAAGGGGTGGAGTTATATTGCATGGAAAACTAATTATATATGAGGTTATTACAAAATCTAATACATGTACTAAGCTATTGTAGTTAAAAAGATAGAAATTTTTAAATCCTAACAAATACTTTTCTAGATTATATATATTATTACATATCAATAATACAACAAAATTTAGAATATATTTATTGAAAATGTTTATGAATAAGTCCTTATATGTGATAAAGAAATTAATAAAAAAAATATTATTCACAAGAGCGGGAATCCATCATGTTGCTTGATATTTGGTTGCCACATTTAGGCGTTCTTAATAGCATTTTAGTAATTGAATAGTTATGAACTTATTATTTCTTATCAAAAACCCATGGTGAGCTAAATCCTATATATAAAATGAGACTTGGGCTAAGAGTTTGTATTAATCTAAAGTTCAACTTCTTCACGTCTAATCTATACATTAATCCAATTGATAATATAACTAATCATATATCATTTCAATCCCAAATATCTAGTTATTTAATGTGACTACATTAAATGGCTAGGACCAAATAAAAAAATTAAGGTTTTATAACACTCTTCCACTCAACCTAGTCTACTAGTTATCGTTACAGTATTTTAATGGTTAAGTTTCGCTTATTTTTGGGATAAATCACGCATCTCCTTTACTGGAAATACCCCTTATTGAATTTATGGAGCTTGTATCGGGTCTTATATACGAGCTTGTATGGGATCTTATATACATGCTTGTATATAGACTAGTTTTGCTTATTTTTGAAAGTATAAGGGTTCTAATGTGCATTTTGGCTAATTTATGTCCTTTATTGTGAAACTTTTAGTAATATAGGGACTGGAATGATATATATTCGAATTATAAAGACTTGTAGTTTAAAATTTGAAGTATTAGGGTCTAAAAGTGCATTTTTGGATAATGACTTCTTTTGTTATTAAGTTCTTAAACTTTAAATTAATTACAATTAAGTCCCTAATGTTAAATTATTATGAGATTATTACCCAAAGGGTCTTGAAAAGACCACCTCGTGACCTAAGGAGACCGCCTCTTTTGGCTCTTCTTACTAAAGGCCACAAACTAATTTTAACACTATAAGCCAAAAAACCAATTACCTTTTTACCCCTTTTTGTATTTTATTTTCCTATATATACTATTTTTATTAGAATTAGTTTAAAACCCTAAACACTCATTTCTCTCTCCTCTCTCCTAAATATCACGTAGCTTTCTCCTAAAGCTTGGAAATGGAGCATCTAGCTCCGAAATAGATGCAGCAACAACGAGATAAAGAAGCTCCGGCGAGTTCACACCGAAACAACACAGATCAGAAGAAGCTCTGCCGCATGGGTTCACGAGATCTGAGTTCCGGCGAGTTTGAAGCCGCCGTTCGAAGACCACTCGCTGGCCGCCTTTGCTCAGGAGGTGCTGTTGAAGAAGTTGTTGCGAGCGCCGCTGAGGTCCACCGTGAGATCAGCTCCACGAATAGTGGTGCGAGCTCCGACCAGAAAAAAAAAGCTTGAATCTCCGATTTGGAAGCCATGGATGAGTGCTTTGATTTGAAAGCCATGGATAGCTAGATCTGCGGCTTCGCATCCGAGCTTCTGTGTGAAGCTATCTTTTCCGGCGACTGTTTAGATTCGACGGACTTATTTATTTGTTGCAAAAAATCCAGAAAAAATTGCTGTTTCGATTTTTTTTTGGACAGTTGCTGTTTTCGATTAAGCTGTGATGAAGCCAATGTGGTGTTAAAATTTGTTAATGGAACTTTTGCACTCAGACTCAGAACTTTTGCACTCAGACTCAGAACTTTTGCACTCAGACTCAGAACTTTTGCGCTCAACACTGTTGGCGATTAAAAATCTGGCGTTAATGGAACTTTTGCACTCAGACTCAGAACTTTTGCACTTAGACTCAGAACTTTTGCACTTAGACTCAGAACTTTTGCACTCAGACTCAGAACTTTTGCACCCAGACTCAGAACTTTTGCACCCAGACTCAGAACTTTTGCACTTAGACTCAGAACTTTTGCACTTAGACTCAGAACTTTTGCACTTAGACTCAGAACTTTTTTCCAGACTCAGAACTATTTTCCAGACTCAGAACTATTTTCCAGACTCAGAACTATTTTCCAGACTCAGAACTTTTTCCGGCGGTGGCCGGAGGTGGCCGGCGGTGATCGGTGGTTGTGGTCGGAGCTGGAAAATATTTTGATAATTAATGAAAGAGGAGAGAGAAAAAATGATAAAGGAGGAGAGAGATTAATGGTAATGGAGGAGAGAGAGTAATGGTAGTGGAGGAGAGAGAAATAATCTATTTTTTTGTCTTATATGTACTAGAAGGGTAGTTATGACATTGGACATTTTATTGGCCTCTAAGAAGGAGAGAGGAATTGACTAGCTCCTAAGTGGCACACTAATTTTTCTCAAGACCCCTTGGGTAATTCACCCTTAAATTAATTCCAGTTAAGGCATAAAAAGGTTAAAAATTATATTTAACTCCGTAAATTTTAAAATAATTTACTATTTATTCCCTAAAAATTGAAATACTCGTAATTAAGTTCCTAAATTTTAAATTTATTTCCAATTAAGTCGCTAAATTTAAAGTCCCTAAGTTTAAAGTAATATCAATTAGGTCCTTGGATTTTAACAAAATTATAGAATTACCTAAATTTTAAATTATTTCTAATTAAGTCCCTAAATTATTTCTAATTATTTCTAATTAAGTCCCTAAATTATTTCTAATTAGGTCCTTGGATTTTAACAAAATTATAGAATTACCTAAATTTTAAATTAGTTCTAATTAAGGCCTCAAATTTTAAATTAGTTTTAATTAAGTCCCTAAATTTTAAATTAGTTCTAATTAAGCCCCTATATTTTAATAAAATTCTAATAAAGTCAATAAATTTTAATAAATTTTTTATTATGTCCCTAAATTATAATATAATTCCAATTAAATCCCTAAATTTTAAATTAATTTCTATTAAATCCATAATTTTTAGATTAGATTCTAATTAAGTCCCTAAAGTTTAAATTAATTTCAACTAAATTTTAATAAATTTTCAATTTAGTTCGTAAATTTTAATAATTTTTATTAAGTCCTAAATTTTAAATTAATTCGAATTAGGTCCCTAAATTTTTAATCAATTCCAAATAAATCCTTAAATTTTTAAATTAATTCCAATTAAATCTCTAAATTTTAATAAAATCCCTTATATATTTTTATTAATTTACTATTAGGTCCCCAAACTATTAACAAATACCCATATGTCCCCAGAAAATAGGAAACTTACACTTTGGTCCTTAAAAATTTACTTGAATACGTACTTGAGTGATAGATTATTATGGTCTACGTGATGTCTTGAGGACACGACGGAGATGGAGTGGGAATGGACCCTTCTCGGGGTTCTACTAATCTGATTTTTTAGTGTAATAACAAAGGTAAAATGTACTTGATTATTTGTTTATCTAACGATCATATGTATTTTTTATTTATGAGTATTACTTTACAAGGAAACTATTTGGAAAGTACGAGCCAAGAGCATTCTCCGGTCAACGAGAAGGCAAAGGAATAATTCGCAGGCGTTTTGCCTGTTGATTTTTGTCCCGAAGACGGCACGTGGAACCCCGTTAGGGAATGGGCACCATATGGCATAAGTGGTAGAAAAATTATACAAGATCACATTCACAAACATAATCTTGAGTTGAAACATTTCCCCAATGTCACAGGGATCGCATCTGAAGTAATCTTGGAGTAAGTTATTTGTTCGTATATTTTTTTTATAAATAATTTTTTATGATTAATTTCCAATTTCTTTGCAACTTTATTTTCTGGTTTAGGAATTGAGACACAGGCCTAACTGGACTTATATAGAAAAGAACGCCCAAAAAAAATGTTTAGCCATATATAGTGATCAAAAGGGGACCACCTGCAAGAAAACGATCTCTAAATATGAAATTCTTCAGAATATCACACCGGAAGAGTGGGAGTTGATATTGCAGGTGTGGGTTAGCCTTCAATTTAAGGTAATTTTTATTCAAATAAGTTATTGTTACTTTACATAGATGTTAATTAATTAATTCATTTCAAACATGCTAGATCGACACATGAAAGAAAAATATAGAGAAGTAAGCTCAGGGAATGGTCATGGCTTGACCACCCTATCATAGACCCATCTTTGGATAATGGAGGTAATGTTTCTCGTATTTTTCATTATTTGATTTGCAAAAAAGATATATATCTTTTTATATCGTGATTTTCTATTTTATAGGACGTCGTAGGAGATCCCGACGTTTTTGTCACAGAGACATGAGTAGATGACACGCATACACCTACACCCTCAACTGGGAAGAAAAAAAAGAAACATCGCCAAATAAGGGAATATTATAACCAAACCGAGTTGAGAAAGTCGAGAGATTGGAGGGCTGAGCCGTTTTGCCAATCGATATAAGTTTGAATTCACTTATAGTTAAATGAATATTATTTTGGACTTACATTTATATCGACTTTTGGTAACATATTGATTTGAGGGCTAGGTTCGATCCATCGGAAACCGGGAGCTGGACCGATTATTTCTAGTTATAGCCAGAGTCAGTCGCAGAATCCAAAAATGTGCGTGACACTGAGGTGGATGGTCGATGGTTAGGTGACGATAATTGTGTACATGAATGAATATGCTCTTCGAGTAGCTGAATCTTGAGGATCAGAGGATTTCACTAGCACTACTGCTGTCACACGTTTGATGTGCCCTTAAATCTAGAGGATTTTATGCATATGGTTAAACTGATCAATCAGCTAAACCAGACGCAACAGATGACATCATTATATATCTTCCCTGCTGCTCCACCGCAGCTACCACGTCAACTGAGAAATCCACGTAGATGACGATCACTTAGAGATAAACTTGGTTTTTATGAGACTTAGTCCCCCGATCAAACTCCTTCCCCTTGATATAATCCCTAATCTATCTGTATAATTATCACGAATTTATTTTATTCGGTTTGAGTTTGTAATACTTTTTTTGTTTATTTTTTTAATCTATTTGTTTTTGTAATTTGTTCGTATTGTCACGACTATTCAATTCGGGTTGTAATATATTTTGTGTCTATCTAATTCCATTTGTGTCATGTATTTTATAATATTTTTTAAAAAAATCTTTTATCGAACGCAAAAGTGGTCACTAGATAAATAAACCTTTAGCATCCGCGATAGTGGTCACTCATTTTACAACCACCAATTGGTCGGTAAAGACACCAATTACTCGCTAATTAAGTAAACTTTTACAGACCACTAATTGGTTGGTAAATATTTTGTAAGTGAACGCTATTTCAAAAAACTTTTAGTAACCATCAGGTGGTCACCGAATGATAAGCTTTAATGACCACCAGGTAACCGTATAAGACGGTGGTATGCATTGATGACATGTTGTCGTAAAAAGCTATTTTTAACAACTTAACACTATCGACTAAATTCTTGCAAACATTAGTTGTAGTTAAAAGCTTATACCTATCTTTAACGATCATTTTATGGGTGTCTAGCGAGTAGCGACCGCTTTGAATGTTGCTAAAACTTTAAATGTATCCGGGAGAGGATATTAGGTTGATAATTTTTATTATTATCATTCTGCTAAGCCTACACTACTACTTATTTATTCCGCCAATTATTTATGAATTAAATGTGACCATTCTAAAGTGATACTAATATGGATGAACCAGAGCCTCACAAGTAACCATTTTTTTTGAGTAATGTTGGATATCACCCCAAATTGCATCGGCTTTATATCGGAGTAATGTTATATACCACCCAAATTCATACCACCCAATTACCACCTATGACGTGGCGTGAATTTGTTGGAAGTAGATCTTTAATCAAATCAAGAAAATAAATTAATTAATAACGTTTAGCCAACCAATTCATGCCACGTCATGGGTGGTATACTTGGGTGGTATGAATTTGGGTGATATATATCATTACTCTTTATATCGCCTTTTATGTGGACCAATCATAAAAGAGAGAGAAAATGATAAATCAGGAAAGAAAAATCACATGATTGGTCCATTTAAAATCCACCTAGAAGGTGATATAAAAGCGATGCAATTTGGGATGATATCCAGCCTTACTCATTTTTTTTAGACGAAGACAAGTAACAATCAGTTGCTAAAAATAGGAAGCACAAAGCTATGATTGAATGTTGGTTGACAAAAAAAAAAAAAAACGAATGATAAAAATAAATTTTAAACAAAACATAACAAAAGTTGAAAGAAATTTAGAGACTTGCCTGTAGAAGATCAGCAACGTTAACCACTAAAGCATCAGGTCTTGGGGGAACATCAATCCATTGATCCTCATAAAGAACTTGAAGACCTCCTGTACTATCTTGGAGGAGCACCGTCAAGAAACCATGATCGCAATGTTTGGTAGTTCCTATAGTGAGTTCTGGTTGTGGACATGCTGGATAATAATGAGATGCAATTAAAAGGCCTTCTGCACATCCCATGTCTAGTAGGTGATTTGAATTCAGTCCGAGACCCTCAGACAATAATTCAAACAATGTGCAACCCAATTTCATCATACAATCCGAGTAATCCATCAATATATCCCTATACAGATAAGTAGAAGAGGCCTTACAACACATACTATTTTTAATACAGAATATTAAAAACAGTATAATACCCAACAAGAGCAAAATAGCTACAACAATCCTGGTCCTGGAAGTTCTTTGGATATATATCAGTAAATTTAGTCTAAAATTAAATTTAGACGGCAAAGAAAAGTGATATCATATAAAGTAATTTCACCCAAGGGACGGCTCTTTAAGGGAAGCTACTAAGACACAACTTTAGGCCCAATTTTATTTTAGTTTTTAATACAAAATGCTCCAACTCTATCAGAACAGCAATTTTGTATAGTTTTAAAAAGTCAAAAAAAAAAAAAAAAAAACACTCGCATTAGATACCTAAACATAATTTAGTTTTTAGGCTGCCGTGTAGTAGATTGTTTATATTTTTTTGATATGTAGTACACGCAATATTATTTACCCCGGATATATATACCTGCATGGTTCAGGCAGCTCTTGTTTTGGAGGTTTAGGAGTCATAGTGCAGTAAAATGAATCTCTCCAGTTAGCTGCAGGCGCAGTTAGGAGATCAAAGTTACAGTTGTGGACGAACTTTTTTGTGACATCTCGAGTATACCATTGTTTTTTCACTTCAGTATCTTGCTCAAAAAATCTACGTGCCCCACATATCATTTCCTCAAAAACATCTACAGGAATTCCATGGTTGATTACTTGAAAGAAGCCCCAAGAGGCGGATGCATCCTTTACCTTGTCAACAACCTCTTTACGTTTGATTGGATCTTTATCCACGCCATCGAGATCTATTACTGGAAATATGACTTGTTTCTTGCTGGGGATTCTGGTATTTTCTAAGTTATTTGAAGGTTGAATAAATATTCGAGGCACTTCTTTCACTCCAGAGTCCACTAGTCCCTTAACACCGGCTTTCGTTTCATCAAAGATTATTAATTCAGATTTTCGATCATAATTTGGTTGATGATCCATTGTGGCCTGAACGTCTTGTTTGCTCTCTATCACCATTTATGTTTTATAAGCAAGAATTCTTGGAAAATATTATGATAGATCTAATTTGATAAGGGGATACATATTATTACTACCATTGTGGCCCACCAACTCAAAGATAAGTCCAACTGTATCCACCTCCAAATAACTGGATATTCTTTTTAAGCAAAAATAATCGGAACCATAACTCTACATTTTCTTAAATTTTATGTTATGTTTATTTTTATTTTTTCCGGCGATATGTCATATGTCAGTCCTGAGGTAATCTAAATTGTCGTCGATTTGAAAATAGTAGTAGTATAAATAAATATAAAGAGAGAAACAGCTTCGCCTGTTGTACATGTGTAGACGTGAATACATAATTATTAAAATTAAATATTGGATCAAGATCAAATAAGAGTTGTTGGTCAAACATCCGCCACCCAAAGTTGGCTTCATGATTTCGAGGTTTATATTAGTAGTAGTAAGTAGGGGTGAGCACGGGTCGGGTTTATCCGGGTTGGGGTCTAGGGTAAGGGTAGGGTAATATTAGAAAGTGGTAAATGTTGGAGGGTAAACCCGTGTTAATGGTAAAATAAAAATTACCACGGGTTAAGACGAGTTAACTAACGGGTTACCCGGGTTTTACCCTTGGTAAAATTCATAATTTAATCACAATAAAAAACATAAAACCAAATAAAGTTTAAATGCTACTATTCAATTAAAAGAATTTTTGTTCTTCAAAATAAAGTACATATTAGGTAAAATTCAAAGAAGAGACGAGGATAAGATTTCGGTGAACGAAGTAGCCAAATGTGTCAAATGGTCAGGTCTTGACCATACACACACACACACACACACATATATATATATATATATATATATATATATATTAAATGAACAGTATACGGGTTGGACGGGTCCAACCCGTGTGGTAATGTATAGAAGGTAAACCCGTGGTAAAAAAATTAACATGCCCAAAATTGAAGGGTAAGGTATGTTATAAAATGGGCTAGGGTAATTTTTACCCTGTTTTAGGTCGGTTTTTATTACCCTAACGGGTCGGTTTACCATTTACCACTATTCTGCTCAACCCTAGTAGTAAGTACATACAATATCTAGGGTAGGGATGTACACAATGTTATTAACATGATTTTTTTATTGGACGCGGTTTAAGGGCCCGTTTGGAAGTGCTTATTTTAGAGTAAAAAAGCGCTTTTGGAATAAAATTTAAAATTTAAAAAAATTGTTAAAAATAATTTTGAAATCTGAAATTATTGTAAGTGCTTTTTTCAAGAAGCACATATTTGGTGCTTCTCAAAAAAGTGCTTTTCAAAGTAAAAAAATTCTTAAAATGCTAAAAGCACTTTTAAATGCTTCTCCAAAAAAGCACTTCCAAACGGACACTAAATTTTAAAAATATGCACAAATATCGAATTTGTGCTCTAAAACTGAAACCCCTATATACCCATTTTCTATAAAGAATTACATATAAATTATTTTAGTTGAAAAATAATTTTTTTTTTTTTTCAACCAGATTAAACAACAAAGTTATTTTACATTATTACAAAGCATACTAAGATATGAATCCGATGCAATAAGAGATCTATCCATCCATCATGATAAATCAATATTCTTCCTTGTGCATTTCGCAAGTGCATCCACTGTGCTATTGTATTTCCTCGGAACATGCAAAATCCTCCATCGGTATTCTTGACCTAACCATTTCCTAACTTCCGCCAGGATCGGTTTAAGACTCCAATGAAGTCCGGTCTTACCTAAAATTCCTTGAACTAAATCAAGGTTATCAGAGTAGAATGAAACACTCTGATTCTTAAGGTCACTACTAACTCTAATCGCCAAAAGAAGTGCCCAAGCTTCACCATCAATGACCTTGTTAATTTTCCCTCTAATATTAATTCTCTTAGCGATCATACCATTCTTATCAATCCCGATAGCCGCAACAGCAGCTGGTTCATTCTTATTAATAAACGATGCATCACACATCCAAATCATGTCCGCATCATCATTAATTATCGGATTTATGTCATCCGCTACATTCCTACTTATCCCGTTAACCTTATCATTATTAGTCGCGTCCATATAAGATCCAAACAGCCTATACACTAACTCCTTTGCTTTATCAAGAATATTCCATTTATTCTATTTAGCTCCTTCATGGTAGCACTTCATTCTCTCTTTCCACATATACCACATGATGCTTAAAATATACGCTGTAACTTGTTTAGTATTCCAACCATTCCTAGAATATTCTTTAATCACCGAAATACACCATTCCTCAACCGTACCTCTAAAATCTTTATCAATTTTAATTTGAAGTGGCGATCCCGCCCAAATTTCAATACTAAATGGACATTTGAGTATAAGATGGTTGACATCTTCAGTTTCCATTTCACACCATTCGCAAACATCATTATTTACACACTTTTTATTTTTAAGATTACCTTTAACCGGCACTGCATTATTAAGTATTCTCCAACAATAATTCTTGATTCGAGGCGGTAAATTATTCTTCCACACAATATTCCAGATTTCACAATTATTAATTTCACCCGCACTTGAAGGTTGAGCTTCATTACTATTTTCTTCATTAACTAGTACATGGTATCCCGTTTTAGCCGTGTAATCTCCATTCTTCGTAAAAGGCCAAATGATTTTGTCCTCATGATCTCCATGACATCTCTGTATATTAACAATACATTGTGCTATTTCCTTCGGGAAAATCCTACTAATAAGTTCACATTTCCATCCACCATTAATATCATCGAATAATTCGTTCAAAGTTTGAATCTCACATCCAGGCGGTTTTCCAAGATAAAATCCTTTGCTATGCCAACAACAATTCCAAATATTTATACCTTTCCCATTACCAATTTGCCAAACCGCATGTCTTTTAATGAATTGTAAGCCTTTAAAAAACGCTAGCATCTCGATTATTAAAAGGAATATACTTTCCCAAGAATAACTTTCTCGATGTTAAACTGAGACAATCTAGATCATAGTCATGGGCGAGTCTATTGGAAGGTCGAGATCTATTAAATAAATACGGGAGATGACAAATATAAAATGGTGAACTTGTTGATATTTGGAATGACAAATGGTTGGATACATAAAAGAAACTTGAAAATCCAAGGAATTGTGAGCTGAAAAAAGTTAAAGATATGTGGAAGTAAAACACGAAAGAATGGAACAACGAAGTATTAAATGAGGTATTCCTGGAGTCAATTATACCGGTTATCATAAGAGAGAAGTTCATTTTACCAGATGTTGAAGACAAATTTATTTAGGCGTACACAAAGAAACGGAAAGTATGCAACAAAGACGGGATACAAAATTTGTATAGATCAGATTTTGCTTGAAGAGCCCCATCAGTCGATCAAAAGTTCCAGATTTAAGGTGATTTTCACAAAGTGATTGTTCGATCAAAAGTTCCTTTTCTAGTTTTAGTTCTTCAGTTTTATTCTTATCTAGCATCATGAGTTTGTGCTGATTTAAGGTGATTGTCACAAAATTCGTATAAATTAGATTTTGCTTGAAGAGCCCCATCAGTTGATGACTACAATATTTGGTAGTAGTAGTCTCTGGAAGACAATATAGAAGTCTAATGTTCCGACCGAGGTTAAAAAAATTAATTGGAAGGCTTGTAATAATGCAATTCCAACAAGGAAAGATCTAGAGAAAAGGAAATGTGATGTTATAGCATAATGTATGTGGTGCCATATGAAAAAACAGACAGTTAAACATCTGTTTCTCAAGTGTGGGGTAGCTAAAGAAGTTTGGTCATATTGGCTCTACAAATGAGTATACAATAGGATGCGACCAAAGATTTAGGTCAATGGATGCTAAAGATCATTGATGTTTACGTTGAAGGTGGATGGAAAAAGTAGGCCATACCATCATATCTATTACTAATGATTTGAAATATTTGGAAGGCCAAAATACGAGTTGACATATCCATATTGAGATAGATATGAATGATATTATTAGAATTACAAATAAGAATATGAAAGAGCATTTTGGGAATGGGTGGTTGGTCTTGAACCAAGCCGAAAGAGAGAACTAGATATAGTAGATACGGTTGGTGAGTGTATGGATTTTCAGACAAACATCACTTTATCTTGTGATGCGTCGTTTGAACACCTGTATAGTCCAACCGGTATTGAAATTGTTCAAATTCATAAACACAGCGGCTCTCGAATAGAACATTGTAATGAGATTGAGTGTAACTACACTACGGAAGGAGAATACCATGCGATAATCCCTGCTTTGGTGTTAGGAAGACATTTCCTTAACGAAGAGAAAACCATCTTCTCAGATAACCTTACACTAATTCAAGGGATCAAGAAAGCGTCGACAGCTATTTGGAGACTCATAACGTTGTTGAGGCGCATTGGTAAACTAGCAGAGGAGTTATGTCTAGTCAGTTTCAGACACATCCCACGATAGCTCAACACACGGGCATACAAGTTAGCAAAGAAGGTCAGACATAGGTCAGCACAGCAGCGATAGGTTTTATGACGGAGTTTCATATATTAGGTATAGGTTAAGGGGTTTAGGGTTTTGATGTTTGTAATTTATTTACCCGTAAGAAAAACAAGTTAATGTAAGTTTTAATGGTTAACATATCAAAACATGAATAATTCAGGGGCAACAAAATTTTACCTGAAACATATTAAAGTAAAAATTTAAATGGAGAAAAATGTTTTTTTTCAAATATTTAAAGTTAAACTTCTAGGATTAATCAAAGTTTCACAAGTCTAAGTTAACGAATTTTTCGATGATATACAATCAATATGAATCAAAGTACACATCATGGATTATTATTATATAAAAATCATAAAGCTTTAATTTATGTATAATAATAAAATTTTGTTTTATAAATACACCAATAAAAGGTAGTTTTAAGAATTACAATGACTAAATGGAGTTCAATATCATATATAATATTATATAACTATATTTAAGGTTTACAACTTAAAATGCAACAAGGATGATGTACCATCAAGTCCTTTTTTTGAAAAGTACTGGAGATATTGTTTCACGGTTGTTTCACGATACTTCGGAACTTCTTCTAATAATAACTCCTTTATTGGTCCAAAAAACTTGGAGGTTTCCATATTTCCTGTGGTGAAAAAGCCTGCCAAAGATATTCTTGGACCAACTCCTTGTGCTAGTACTCTATGTTCGATACTTTTGAACTTGTCATTTGATATAAGCTGACATAGAAACATAGATGAACTTCAGTTACAAATAAATTATGATCCTAACCATCTTAAAAAGGGAAATCACATATAGAAAGTAGGGGCAAAAAAAATACAAAGTAAGACAGTTGGGGCAAAAAACTATAACAGTCAGCTAGATTTTGGGTGGCAACCCATGTTTAAGGGTAATTTCTAGTCTAAGGAGGGGTTGGGGGTGAACTTTAGACTTGGAGTGGGAAGGGGGAGAGAGATTTATAGGCTTGGGAGGTGAAAGTCTATTTTTCTAAAAAAAAAAATTGAAAAAAACAAATCTGGAGTTTTTTCTCACTGTGTACCGGGCCGGCCGCCCAATCCCCCTTACATCCACCCTGTATAAGTTCATAGGAGCGAATCAATGATTTTGCCTCAGTATGGGTTTATTATTAGAAGATTTGTGTTAGGTTAATCCCAACAATAAGATTCAAGGTTGATTTTTTACACCTTTCGTCTTCAAAAAATTGTCACTATTATTAAATAGTTGTTTACACAAGGTTAGCACTTTATAGAATCAAGATATTTTTCATTCTTTATACCACTTTTGCTTCTAAATAAATATCATTATTTTATATTCCTAATACACATTCAAAATATCAAGATATTTAATGGAGGGCATTTTAATAATCACATAGATAATAAATTTCTATCACTCTTGATCCCCAAAATCAAAGATGTAAATATTCATCCAGTAGGGTATATGTCGTTTCCTTACTTCCCAAATCCAAGGAAAAGAAAAAAAACGTGATACTAGATCTACCTAAGTGCATGTAGATCTACCTAAGTGCATGTGACTTTTGTTTTTGTCAAGAAAGGGAATTTGCATATATGAGGTTAAAGGTAGCAATATTACTCCTTTCAGTCCAACAATAATTGTCCAATTTTTTTTTAAATTATTCAATATCATTTGTGTTGTGAACGGTAGAGAAAGAAAAAGGAACGTTCTGTTTATTATCAGATATGTGTAGAATTACATAGTATAGACTCCTATATATAGAGAATAGGAAACCCTAAACCCTAGTCTTCATGGACTTGACTACAAGGTAATGGGCTGGACTGGGCTGAACTGACTATCCACATATGGGTTTATAACACTCCCCCTTGGATATTCAATACCTAAGAATATGCCTCGTTAAAACTTTCCTAGAAAAAAGCTAGTAGAAAAAATTTAACGAAAGAAAAAAAATACATTTCTTTATACGCTTTCTAAAACTACTTCATTAAAAACCTTTATCAGGAAAACCTATTAAGACAAAATTATGATGAAAAAAAAAAGTGTAACGCGTATTTGGCGTTTCCTTACTTCCAAAATCCAAGGAAAAGAAAAAGAACATGATATTAGATCTACCTAAGTGCATGTGACTTTTGTTTTTGTCAAGAAAGGGAATTTGCATATAAGAGGTTAAAGGTAGCAATATTACTCCTTCAGTCCAACGATAATTGTCCAATTTTTTTTAAATTATTCAATATCATTTTTTCTTTTTTGTCAATAAAAGAATTTCTTTTTTACTTTTTCTAATATTATTTCTAATTTAATAGTAAAACAAGAATTGCAATAAATAACTTGATGTATTAATTAAGGATAATTATGTAAAAATGGAGAATATTAAATCATTTCTTTTTAAAACATGTGCATCAAAAAAGTTGATAAATCAAGTTGGACAGAAAGAATACATAACTAAAAGGTAGAAAATCTTATAGAAAATTATAATTATCCGACCCAAATTGAGTACAAATTCATTAAAAAAAGATATGGTAACTACCAATTAACAAAATCGAGAATAGTTTTTAGTAGAGGACAAATATAGTGTGAAATTTTTGTTTTACTCTCAAACATGCAACTATTGTATGGATGGCGATATAAGAGAGATTTCAGACAAAAAATATGATGATATGTATATAGAGTTGGACCTACTTTATAAGTAATGTGGTAATGTGGTGGAAATTTGAATCTAACCAATTATCTTTTCTTTGAATGTATTATCATATGGACAATATGGACGTTTGGAATAAAACATTTATTATTATTATTATTATTATTATTATTATTTCATCACTTGTGTTATATTTTGGATGTGCTTTTAACCAATACACTCCATGTGCTATCCAAAAATTTACTGAAAAACATCCACACATTTATAATAATATGTTTATTATTTATTGTATATACTTTTATAATAATATGTTTATTATTTATTTCTATACAAGAGTTTTAAAAGTATTAGTTGTTCAAATATTATCTACAAAATATAATTGAATCATTAATATTTAAATAATAAAATAAATTAATAATTTAAGTGGATTAATTATGATGTTTTATTAGAAATATGTGTTAAATTAATAAAATAGATTGTAGGAAATAAGTTGTTTTAGTTAATAAAAATAATATAAAATATTAAAGAATTAAATTGGGGATGAGATTGGGGTTAGCCACATGTAGCTAATATTTTTTAAGAATCGAGTTTCCTATTCTGGCTTTAGCCAGAATTGAGAACCTGTTGGAGCTGTTTTTTCATTGTTCAGCCCTTAATTGTAGCTTTTTGCTACAATTAGGGTCCTATTGGACTTAGCCTAAGTTGTTTACACATGGAATTTACATGGAATTTTTATATTGGTTCTTGGTCATACTTCACTAAAAACACCATATAAAAATTCAAAAAAAAATCCTCTATTTTACCTGAATTTTTTAAATTTTTCATCAAGGTTGGGTGAAAATTTATTGATGATATTAATCTCATAAGATCTCATTTATACTTTCAAATTTTATTATTTGTGTGGATCTTTCTCAACTTTTGTATTATCCCAGATCGTTCAATAAATAGTTAACAAATCCGATGATGATGTGAGGAGAAAATAAAGGTAAATTAAATAATTTAGATGTCAAATTTTTGTAAAAATAATAAAATAACTAAGTACACCCATTTTATAGCAAGTGAACTCCAATTTTCGTTTAAAGTAACCGAAAGATGAATAGAGAGGGTGTATCAACTCTTTTTTTATAGTTAAAGGTAGGGTTGAGCAAAACAAAACCGGAAAACCGAACCGATTCCATAAACCGAAAAACGAACTGAAAGAACCGAAAAACCGAAAAACTGATGAAATTGTTCGGTTAGGCATAAACTTTTTTAAAAACGGATAAAGTTCAGTTCGGTACAGTTTTTCTATGCTAAACCGAACGAAAAATCGAATAAAAAGAAATACAAAAACCAAGTTATGTCTTGCCTTTTTTGAGTTTTGAATAATCTCGCATTTATCCTTAATTAAGATATTCTTGAATTTAATTTATATTTTTGAAGAGATTATTATAAAAGGATAGAAAATAGAATAAATTTTAAAACCAAAGTTGCTCATACATGGCATGCACCGCTCTTAAAAATGTCATATAAGATCATTCGTTACTTGAATTTCTTAAAGATAAAACACACACGATATTATATAAATATTCCTTTGAAATGATTTGTTTACAATTAATGTATAATATTTTAGTTCAAAAAAACAATTTTTCTACTTAAGCAAAAAATCAAACATTTCATATATAAATTTGTTAAACTAAAATGTCTCAAGTAAACTTTTTGAAATCTATTCGACTATCACATTAAACACATACCAAAATCGAAAAATATACCAAACTGAACATATATCTAATCGAAAATCAACAAAATCGAACCGATAAAAACCGTTCGGTTCAGTACCGGCACCCTTAAAACCAAACTATTTGGTTTTGATTTCAATTTCGGTTTTGGTCAAAAATAAAGTCGAATAAAACCGTGCTCACCCCTAGTTAAAGGGATGCCTTAGTTTATTAAAAGTATAGGGAATGTTTAAGTAATTGTGGAATAACACACAAGGTATTGGTTAAAATTTCATTTCAGTTTAACAATTGTTTTTTTACTATAGATTTTTTCCTATAAATTCCGTTGTTTAATAGGATCTTACATTAAAAAAAAAAATCCATTGATCGTCTATGAGGATCTTTGTTATTTTGAACCAAAAATAAAAAAGAAAAAATCGTTTATTCTATCAATAAAATAAATTCTGGGATGCACATTTATTCAATTACTAATTTACCAGTATAAATTAATTATTCATGTTAGGCCAATTATTCTTCACTAATCTAACGTGTCTAATAAATAGATTCGGGTCAAATAAGAAAGTGAAGAGTTTCCAACGGATGGGCAAATGTCTAAAATAGGGTCCTTAACCTGTAACACATTTAGAATTTGTGTCCCAACTTATTAATATGATCGTATACCACATTGGGTATTGGTACTTGTCATACGATTAATCACAAAGCTATTATGCAGAAATTTGGAGACTTGCCTGTAAGAGATCACCAATGTTAACCACTAAAGCATCAGGCCTTGGGGGAACATCAATCCACTGGTCCTCATAAAGAACTTGAAGACCTCCTGTATTATCCTGAAGGACCACTGTCATGAAACCATGGTCAGAATGTTTGCTAATACCTATAGTGAGTTCTGGTTGTGGACATGCCGGATAATAATGAGACGCAATTGAAAGGCCTTCTGCGCATCCCATGTCTAGTAGGTGATTTGAATTTAGCCCAAGACCCTCAGACAATAATTCAAACAATGTGCAACCCAATTTCATCATACACTCCGAGTAATCCATCAATATTTCCCTGCATTGAATTGTAATTTGAGAGCCTTATATAATAAGTAAAATCATGTTTACTAACATACAGAATGATAATTTAAATTTGTAGTTGATAGTTCACTTATTGAGAATTAAAATTTGTTATAGCTGATAGTTCAAATTTGTTAAATTAAAGCAATTGTCTTACGGCACCTACCTGCAAGATTCAGGGAGTTCTTCTTGTTTTGTAGGTTTAGGAACCATAGTGCAATAAAATGAATCCCTCCAGTTAGCTGCAGGTGCAGTATGGAGATCAATGTTGCAGTAATGGATGAACCCTTTTGTGATATCTCGAGTATACCATTGTTTTTTCACCTCAGTATCTTGCTCAAAGAATCTACGAGACCCACAAATCGTTTCATCAAAAACATCTACAGGAATTCCATGGTTGATTACTTGAAAAAAGCCCCAAGAGGACGATGCATCCTTCACCTTGTCAACAACTTCTTTACGCTTAATTGGATCTTTGTCCACTCCATCAAGGTCTATTACTGGAAAAATTACTTCTTTCTTGCTGGAGATTCTAGTATTTTCTAAGTTGTTGGAAGGTTGAATGAATATCCGAGGCACCTCTTTCACTCCGGAATCCACTAGTCCTTTAACACCGGCTTTTGTTTCATCAAAGGTTATTAATTCATATTCTCGATCATAATTTGATGGATGATCGGTTGTAGCTTGAACTTCTTCTTTGCTGATCTTGATCTCCATTTTTGTTTTTCACTAATGGCAGCAAGAACTTTTAGAAGCTATTATGATAGGTCTAATTAATTAGAGGGTTCGCATATATATATTGCCACTGTGACTGCTGAGCCATAAACTCAAGGATAAGTCCAACTTCACCCAAGTTAGCCAATTTCAGGTAGAAACAAGCTATATTTATCAACTCTACCCGTTTCTATAATTTTAGATAAAAACAAGCTAGATAGAAACGTTTCAAATTGTGATGGTGGACCTATGATCCCTTTTTTGTATTATTTGCTCTGTGATAATCACTGAGTTACGTGTGTTATCTTTTTCAATTATACGTGAAGTGTCGGTGATAAAATGACACGTTTTTTGTTTTTGGACGCAAATGACACTTATTTTATTTCTTTATCACATCAATAACAGTGTGACGTAAGAATTAATCGTTACCTCAATAAAATTGGTCAATTAATCAATAAATAAGAGAATAAAATATTATATTTACAAAATAAGAAAAGAAATTGTGACCAACTGACTCAGCCTGCTTATCGAGCGTCCCGGTCTGGTTTCGGACCGGTTTTATCGGTCTTTTGGCTTACCGGTCCCCGTCCGGCTTACCGGTCCTACACTAACGGTCCGGTTTTGCGGTCTTGAAAAAGGAATGACCGACCGGTAAAAGGTACCGGTTTACCAGTTCCGGTTTCCGGTCCCGGTCCGGTTCCATACCGGTCCTTATCGGTTTTTGTAACAATAAAAGATGAAACTGAAGAATAAAAGAAAAGGGGAAAAGGGTTACCCATTGTGTTGATGGAAGAAAGAGAAGATCTAGAGTAAAACGAAGAAGAAACACTGAACTGAGCTTCATGATGTGAGAAGGAAATGGTGTTGATGGAAGAAAGAGGACGACTTGATGCTGGTTGGAATGGATCTTTTGTTAATTTTGTTTTTGGGTTAAAGATGGATTAAGTTGGGTTAATAATTTGGGCTACAAAATGGGGTACGTTTTGGGCTGAAAAACATAAAAGGGTTTGGAGCTTTGGGCTAAAATTTGTTGGGTTAATGATTTGGGCTTATATAAAAAAAATGTAACGGACCGTTATCGGTCCGTCTCGTTTACGGACCGGTTCGGTCCAAAGGAATTTTACAGAAATTGAAAAAACGAACGACAGCGGAACCGCCGTTCTGTGTCGGTCCGTTCAGCGCCACGCCTCCGTGCTCGGTTCGTCGCCGGCTCTTGGCGGTTCGGTCCGGACCGTTTGTCCGATAACCTGCACCCGATAAGCAGGCTGACAACTGACCATGGTAAAAAATAAATTAACAAATAAGTTTATATATATATATATATATATTGGTGTCCGGGCCAACTTTCGCGCACCACGACTTTTTTCATAGGAATATACATGTCTCTTTATGCATAGTTCCACTTAATCAGAACTATGTTACCCATGTTCAGGGAGGAGATTCGAACCTTGTATCTCTTGCTTTACCCCTTTTAAGGGCTGAAGAAATATCAAGACTCTGTCCAGTTGAGCTACCTCCTACAAAAGGAAAAAAAATATCACTAGATCCCAAATGATTGCTCAATATATTTATGACTAACTAATATGAATGAAAAATGGATGAAATAAATCGTAATATATGCGGTAGAAATCGATGTCTATATGTCAATTACTTTCTTAGTCGCTTACGCCTAGTAAAACTGTTAGGCATTTCTCCGTAGCGCCTTAGTCGTCGTGGAAGAGGTGACTAGTCCGCCAAGGTGCCGATTAATGACAAAAAATGGGCACCTAAATCCTCTTTTTTTTTTGTTCTCGAAACTCAAATATTAGTAGTGTTGTAAGATGAATTTATGATTTAAATAGTTGGAATTGTCACACTTACTACGTATATATTACTAAATATACATAATTACACAACTAGATCCATTTGTAAGAAGAATAACATTTATGGTTTCGCATCTAGCTTGAGGAATAACATTCAGAGTGATACAGGAAAGATCATTGGAATGAAATCACATGACTGTCATGTAATGATGTTATATTTTTTCGTGGCTAGTATCCCTGGGCTTATAGATGATAAATCGATTAGCGATGCGATAATTGGGTTAGCTAACGTGTTCAGAGTCATTTGTAAGAAGAATCTAAGTAGGGAAGAGTTGGTGTCGGGTAAGGCCAGAGTGGTTGAAGTGATGTGCAAACTCGAAATGCTTTTGCCTCCCGCTATTTTTGATATAATGATCCACCTGGTCATACACTTATATGATGAAGCATTACTAGGAGGCCCAATTCAAATGCGGTGGATGTACCTATTTGAAAGGTATTTGAAAAAGTTTAAAGAGGGTACGTGGTGAAAGAGACATTGACATTCATATCACGTTATCTTCTAAAAGAAAAAACAAATTTTAACGATCCTAGTAGATACAATGAGCCACTGCCCAAACCAAAAGGGTTATCCCTTTTTAAGAGTCAATGTAGTCAAGTTTGTTATAAAGGTTTAGACATTTACCGCATAAAGAGAAGGAGACAATCAACTGGTATATTATGCTTAATTGCGACGAGATCCAACCTTACATGACGTAAGTAACAATAAATTAATTTTGTTTTTTTAATGCAAATTATTTCTTACTTTTTTCTTAAAATATAGTGAACACAAATCCACACTATCGGTCCTTGCTAATGCTATAGAGAGGATGAACCGACAAATGTTTAAGGAGTGGTTTATGGATAAGGTATATAATTTACATTTTTCTAAAAAATACATAATTAATTTCCCGAGTTATTGGGTACATCATCACTATATATTGACAATGATCATATCACGATTCCTCTGACGAACACGGAGACGGATTACTCACGACTAAACTTGACAACTGGTGAGGAGATCGAGTTCGACCCATTTCTATTGGGAAATGATACAGTTATTGATGAAGACAAGGAGATGTTTGATGACACATGGGACGAGTATGCAGATGACAATTAAAGGATCTTATAAACGTTGATAGTGATGAGGAACCTATAGACACTAGTGGATACAAAACTGATTAGTGAAATACTTTATCGTTTTATGTTTTTTTTTAAATTTGAGTGCTTTTTTATTCGAGATTTAAGATCGTTAAATTGTTTTGGTTATATTGTGTTGTTTATGATGTTATGATGTTATGATGTTTCTTTTAATAGGGTTGAAAAAGGTTTATCATTGTTAAAAAAGGGAGAATCAAGTAAATTCAACATTAGCGATGATATTGTTGTCGCGGGATTGAAAAAGTAATCACCAATGATAACTGGTCAGTATTGACTGGTTTATGCATTATAACTTGTCGCTAATGACAAATTATCATTAGCGACTACTTCTGTTACACGCGATTACATATGTCGTCGCAAAAAAAAGGACACCCAAAAGACGCGAAGTCGTAGCATTCCACGTGTCTCTCAATGGCGACTACTTTTATGTCATTAACGACTACATAAAGTCATCGCTAATAAAAAGGTGTTATAAAACCCTACCTAGCTCATATTCTGCTCATTTAAAACACTTAAAAACTTCCAATTCGAGAGCAAATCACTCCCAAGCATCAATCTGAGCCGATTCCTTGCAAAAACAACATCAAAAACACAAAAAATGTAATGATTATTGCATTTAAAAACTGTCTAATCTTTAATTTTTTAATCAAAATTTTAATATGTTGCTTGTTTTTTATTCCTTGATTCTAGTATGGACTCTTTAACAATCAAACGTCAATTTCCACATGAAATGTATGGTTTCTAGCTTTTTGTTTTTGGGTTTTTTATTATTTTACAATTTACATATAAAAAATTGTTGTTTGTAATTTGAAATTTATGATTTTCGAATTTTGATGTTTATGATGTGTATTGTGTGTAAACTATAATGTTATGGTGTCTTTTAGAATTCATTTCATAAAATATTGTTTTAGGTAAAAAAACTTTGGGTTTTTAGGAATTATGTGAGTTTGATTAGTATATAATTACCGATTAATTAGTTTTTTAGTTAATAAATTATAAGTTTTTAGACCAGTTGTTAGTTTTTGGAATTTTTTTAGATTTTTTAGAATATTTTGTAAAGTGTAAGGACTTTTTTTTGCAAACTTGCTTAAATAAGGGACTTAAATTATCATTTTAAAAGTTATAGAAATGAATATATAATAAATATAAAGACTTAAAAGCAATTTTTTTTAAAAGGAATTGAAAGAAATTTATGTAATAAAAGAAAAACTTGAAAATAATTTTTGGAAGAAAAGAAGTTAAAAGTAAATTTTATGAAAGAGTAAATACATTTGTTACCTCCTGTACTATGGGCCATTTGACAATTTAACCCATTATGTTTTTTTTTTGTACTGGTTACCCTCATTGTTAGTTTTCGTGACTCGTTACCCCTGTTAACAGAAACTGTCAAAAATCGCCGATAGTTGGTCACGTGCTGGTCATGTGCGCGGTTTTCGTGACATTTTACCCCCTGTATTAAGTTTTCATGACATTTTACCCCCTGTACTAAGTGTCTTCTTTATAGTTAGTTATTATTCTAGTCTAAGTAGTGTAGTAGCGGATATCATGCACTTTCAGATCCCAATATCTTATCTACCATCAAGCTTACCTCCAAAAAGATAACATGATTACAATCGAATGTTGGACTTGTGACTGTGAGGCCATATTGTTATATTTATTATCCAAAAAAATAGACTTGAAAAAGATCGTACAAGAACTCTTGCAAACCAGGCTAATACGACTGAGTAATAGTCTATTCTCATCCCCACTTTTGTTGGTAAAAAGGCAGATAAAGCTTAGCGTTTTTGTGTTGATAATCGAACTCTTAGAAACTAATTGTAAATGATAAATATCTTATTCCAATAATAGATGAACTGTTGGATGAGTTTCATGGAACACAATTCTATTTCAGATTGGTTTAGGTATCATCAAATTCTAGTATATGAAATGACATTACCGAAACACTATTTAGAACGCATGAAGGTCATTATGAGTTTGTAGTTATGCTATTTGATCTAACTAATGCACCTGCAACCTTTTAATGTCTCATAAGTGGTCTATTACGTCCTCATCTCATAAGATTTATTTTCCACCTCCGCGACACATATTCCAGACTCTTGAGGTCGTGGGTAATCTATCTTTTGCGAGCCTCCAAAGAAACACCGAACTCTTTAGCTTCCAAATCGATGGGGTAAAATGTCACGAAAAACTTAGTACAGGAGGTAAAATGTCATGAAAATTCGCCCACATGACCACCACGTTACCAACTAATGGTGATTTTTTACGGTTTTCGTTAACAGGGGTAACGAGTCACAACAAAATAGTGGGGGGTAAGTTGTCAAAGGACTTATAGTACAAGGTGTGAACGGGGTATTTATTCTTTATGAAATGTTAGGACTTAAAAGAAAATTTTATATAATAAAGGACTTAAAGCAATTTTTGTAAAAAAAATGAATTAAAAGAAATTTATGTAAAAGAAAAACACTTAAAAGTAATTTTTGGAAAAAAATAAAGTTAAAGTAAATATTATGAAATTGAAGGACTTAAAATAAAGGACTTCAAAGTAATTTTTTAAAATAAAAGGACTTAAAAAAGATCATGTAAAATAAAGGACTTAAAAGTAATTTTGTGAAAAAAAGAACTTTAAAAAAATTTGTAAAAAAAAGGAAATTACAAATTCTAATTCTTTTTATAAATAGACTGACTTGATATATATTTACTTAAATATATTTTTTTTTAATATATTTACCTAAATTAATTTTATATTTATTATTTCAGGATTGTAATATTTATTAATTTATCATCAGATTGTAATATTTAATAGTTTATTAATATATTCATCAGATTGTAATATTTAATAGTTTATTAATTTATTTATCGGGTTATAATATTTATTTATTGATCATTGTAATTAATTAATTAATTTATTTTTATTTATAATTCAAAATAATAATAGGTTGCTGATGTTATGACATGTAATCACGGCGGGGATGATGATGGCAGAGATCTATCTCGCTTCAAACCTAATTTTAGCAACCTACGCCCAACACGCGGGTTTTAGTTTATGTTAAGATTATAATTTTCTCAATTAGAAATTTATTCAATGTGTATTAAAAAATATATACGAAAAAGAAGACCTAGGGGTCCCGCATCACTCAAGCCGGCACTACAAGCCTTAGCAAAATTAGGCCACCCTCTACCAAACGAATTTTGTATAATGGATGACACATGGAACCCTACCGGCGAGTATGGGAAACATGTGGCCCAAGTGGTGGGGATCACAATCTGAGGGAAAGTGCCTCCATTCTTTAAGAAATGGAAAGACGTACTTGATAACTTGAAAGAAGCTATTCTTAGGTGATTATCGGTATTTTTATTCTAACTTCATTATTAAATTAGTAATTAAGATATAATTTAGATGCTTGATTGATTGCTCTTAGTTAAATACAGGAGTTTTTCGACATAGAGGGGTGGAGACAACCAGATGATTGGAGGAAAATATTCAACAACTTAAAGAAATATCAGTCGAAGAGGTACATAGATTACTAGAAATACTCGAAGTCGCATTATTACAATTTGAATAAGGTACCAACTGATGTATTGGGGGAGAATTAGAAAAAAGGTTGCGAGATGTGGGATGACATTGATAGTCAGGTATAAAAGTTCTATTTTATTATACATGTTATTAATTATGTGTAATTAATTTTATAAAATTATTAGAACCAAACAAAGTCCAATTCGGATAACTACAAGAAACAAAATAAGCCGAGTGGAACTGGATCAAGGAATTATTCCCAAACTCGGGATATATGTTATGAGGTACGAATTTTCAGTAATAAAATTTATTAGTTAGTTTTATGCATTTTTAATATAATTATATTCAATGGTATTGAACATGGGAAGCTAAGCAAACCAACAAAGAAACCGTTGGTTTTCACTAACAAGCAGACACGGGTGGAGCGGCCACTTCCATGTGTGGGTGGTTTTTTCAAGCACATGGGGTATAATGATAAGAATGATCAATGGAGGAGTGAGAAGTATAAAAACGCTAATGTGAGTTTTTTAATTTAAAAATAAACTTTTATAATACTTAAACTTTTGAAATTTTTTTGTATTTGAATTTTTTTTATTTAATGTAATAAAATATTCTTCGTGAGAAGTTGAAACAGAAAGTGACTCAGTCACAGGTTGGATCATCCGAAGGGCCGTCCTCTAAATCCGATTTGACGCTGCAAGAACAAATTGATGCCTTGAAAGAAGCAATTAGGGAAGGCATGGGCTCACATGCGCATAGTTGGGCGCCCGGAGAGGGTCCTTCTACAAAAGAATATCGCGTTTCCGAGGCAGAACCTATGAATAAAGAAAACGAGGAGCATCTCAAACTAATGATGGCATCTATTTAATGATCTTCGCGTAACTCAAGGCCTCCCCCTATCGATCCTACGTCAAATAAATCGACCAGCTCCACATCCAGCACACATACCCGTCATTACTCGATAGACCACTTACAAGTGGCTATGGAGGCTCTGAATAGTCTGAGGGCCGGAGTTGGTGATGATGTTGGTCGGTTGTATGATCTGTAGTACTATATTGACTTGTTTTGGTGTGTTGACTTCTTGGTCTATTTTGACTTTTATCTATTTTAATGTTGATTTTTGTTAAATATTTGATGTTGTAATTATTTATTCAAATATTGGTATTACTATTAAAATTCAAAATTCAAAATTCAAATTCAAAATTCAAAATTCAAATTTAAAATTCAAAATTTAAAATTTCTAAAATAAATATACATATAGCGACTATTTTATAGTCGAGAAAAAAAAATGTAGTCGCTAATTATTTTGTTATTAGAGGCAACAGAGTTGTTGTCGACAAAACATCAATATAGTGACAGCAAAAATAGTTGCCATTATATTATTAGCGGCTACATAAAGTCGTTTTTAATAATAAGACAACTAATGACTATTTTTGTAGCCGCAAATAAAGTTTTGTTATCTACGGCTACGTCAAAAAACTTGGTCACTAAAAGTATCTTTCACAATGATTTACTAGCAATGATATATAGCTGTTACTATTACTATTTTGTTTATTAGCGACTTTCATTTGTAGTCGCTAAATACCCCGCACGCAGTGGTGTATCTTGTGATACCTAAATATCCCACTATTGTATTTTCGCGAAAGGTTGGCTTGAGAGTGAGAGACAATGTTGAAAAGGGTTACAAAAGGAGGCCATTTCGAGAATGCCGAAAGAAGTGAGCTGTTGAATACTGATTAATGGTGCACTTCCTCAAAGTGTAAGTGTTTAAGCAATTAATTATTTAATATAGTACTAACAAATTAAAGGCAATGCCACTTCTTGTTTTCTTTTTTTTTTGTTTTTTTTTTAGACGGATGCCACTTCTTGTTGTTTCTTTACGAACGCATGCAAAGTTAGATCGGTAATCGTTTCCCTTAACATAATATGTGAATTAATATCTCTAAAATCTAGCTATAAGGGTTGGTTTTTCCTACTTTCTTTTTACATCCTTTATTTTTGTACTTTTGCATAATGAATTTCGACACTTATGGGCAAACTGTGGCTGAATTTATGCTCAAACCTCAATTGGGTCAACCATAACTTGTGTTGAGATATAAAATCTCATTAATAGAATGCCTTCTCCTAACGGTTCGAACTTTTGGTTGAGTTGACAATTTAACATGGTATCAGAGCTCCACGGACCTTGAGGTCCTGGGTTCGAGTCTCTCGGCCACCACCCACTTTATTCTGCACGTACAAGCTTAGCTCTTCTCCTAAGCCTTCTATGGGCACTCTTCTCCTAAAAGCCATCTATGGGCGCTCTTCTCTACTAAGCTTGCACGTGAGGGGGTGTGTTGAGATATAAAATCTCATTAATAGAATGCCTTCTCCTAACGGTTCGAACTTTTGGTTGAGTTGGCAATTTAACAACTTGAGCATCTTTTGTGATGTGGGTAGGCATAGGCAAATGCTAAAAAATTGTTTGTCTTAATATAGAATTATATATCTATGGTAAACAACTAAACATACTTTTGGATAATGACTATTCATCATGTTTCCCTGTAATTCCTATACATAGACACAATATGGAGATAAAATAAATTAAAAATATTCTAAATAACGAATAAAATATTTAACTATTAAATACATCATATTTACAAATTTAAAAAACTCACCCAAACACATATACCAACTCACACTCTTTGTCATCTACACACATAAACACACACTCTTCAACATCCCTACACACACGTCTTCAATTATTTGGAAAAAATATACATAAATCTTTTTTGATTCAATTCTTCACACACACCATCGCCGTAGTTAACGGAACCCTTATCCAATAATAGCTTTTCCATATGCAACCTTGATATTATTAACATGAATATTCCATCTCCTTCAAACTATTCCACGGAATCATCTGTTTTAAAAACAACTAAAATAAGAAATCCGAAAATAAATATTTCGATTAATGTAAACTATTCTAATATAATAATGAATTACTAAACGAAACTTACACTGAATTAAAGAACAATTACACGGAAATAATGGCGTTAAAAAGATATTTCGGCGTACGGGTTATCTCTAACAAAGAGTGTTTCTACTACAGAATAATTTTGGGAGAGAAGTAGTAAGTATTTCTTTTGTTCTTTTCTAATTCGTTTCATAGCTAAGACAAGGGGGAAGGATATGTATTTATAGGTGAGGAGGTGAGGAGAGACTCTTATCAGAATAGTCAGAATAAATGCTCTTGAATGACTCCATTATTGCTGACGTTTTGAATATTATATTTGTTACACCTTTTCAAATTCCAGCAGTAAACCTGGACACTTTGTTGACTTGATTCATTTATGTTGACCAAATCCTGTAACAGATGGGTTTTGAATAAGGAATATTCTGGTTTTAATGTGTCTTTAATTGGTTGGCGTTTTGTCTTCTAGCTGAAAGGTTTTGAGTTGTCACCGACTACTATAAGTACCACCCATCTTCTACAATAATCACTTTAGAAAACATGTTTCATTTTTTATTTTTTTACTCCCTAAACTCCCCCATCGCCTGGCTGGGCTGGGTGGGTGGGTGGGTGGTGGTGGTGTGCTCGTGTGGGGCTTTGCCTTTTCTTTTTTGGCTTTCATAGCTATTAGTTCTTTTGGAAGGAATAGATAAGTAAGATATTATATTCTAATTTTTTTCCTACTTCACTTCCCGTGTTGGACATTTTCTTCGGAAAAATTTCTTTTACACTTTTCCTATAAAAACATGAATGAAATTAATTAATATCTTGTATTCAAATTATTAAATACATTTTATTAACGTGAATTCAAACACACCCCAATTGGGTCAACCATAAGTTGGGTTTCTTGTGTGATGTGGATAGGCAATTGCTAAAAAAAACTTTTCTTAAAATAGATGAATATATCTATGGTAAACATGCTTTTTGGATTATGACTATTCATCATGTCTCCCTTGTGATTCCTATACATAGACACATTATCGAGATAAAATAAATTAAAATATCCTAAATAACGAGTAAAATATTCAACTATTGATTACATCATATCCACAAACTCAAAAACTCACCCAAATACATACATAAATGCACACTCTTGTTCACCACACACTTTTCGACATCTCCACACACGAAAAAACATACATAAATCTTTTTTATATCAGTCTCTGTACACACGAGGCATCACCATCGTCGTAGTTAACAGAACCCTCATCCAGCGGCTGCTCTTCCATATGCAACCTTGATATTATCAGCAAGGATATTCCATCTCCTTCAGATCCGTTGGTGTGTATATTTGTAGGTACGATTGAGCAAAATAAAATCGATAAACCAAACCAACTCCCAAAACCTAAAAAATTTGAACCAGAAAGATTAAAAACCGACAAAAACATTTGGTCGGTATATGATTTATAATAAACCAAAAAAATCGCTTCGATTTGGTGTTTCTATGCTAAACCGAACAGAAAAACAGAATTATAAGATATACAAAAACTAATTTTTGTTTCTAATTTTTTTTTTGAGTTTAGAATGATCTCCAGTCTATCCTTACATAGGGACCCAATGATTTTTCTTGTTATTTATAAAAAATATTATGATAACGGGACAAAAAATGGAGTAAAGTTTATTTAAAAAAATATATTCACATATGACATGTGGCACCTATTAAAAAGGGTTAATATGCTAAATATTTTTGCATAATTATTGGTTGATACATCTAAAAAGGAACCTTTGTTTATAAAAAAATTAAAACTAAAGAATATGCATTAAATTGTAGAAATATTTTTCACAAATAACTATTTGCAATTTAATTCATGATATTTCAGTTCTAAAAATACAATTTTTTTATATTTGCTAACAATCTAAAAATTGGACACTTCATATGGATATGTTAGATAATAAACGCTTCGAGTAGATGTACTTGAGACCTATCTAGTTATCAAACCAAAATATACCGAAACCGAAAAAAACCCAACAAAACCGAACCGATGAAAATTCTTTGGTTTGATAGCAACATCCTTAAAAATCGAAAAACCAATCCGGACCTTGCTCACTCCAATGTGTAGGGGGTTATTTTTTTTTTCAAAATTATCTAGAATTGAATAGTTATGTACATTGTTTGTTTTATTAGAGTTTTATATTTATTTTAAACTCAAATTAGTTATTCAAAATTATCTAGAATTGAATAGTTATGTATATTGTTTGTTTTATTAGAGTTTTATATTTATTTTAAACTCAAATTAGTTAATAGTTTATTTAGGGATACAAATGGTAAGATTTTATAGTTATTTTAAGATTGCATAGTAATAGAATTATTAGACTTTTAAAGAATGTTTTTAAGATTTTATAGTTATTTTAAGATTTTATAGTGATTTTTCTTGTTATTTTTAAAAAATATTATGATAACGGGACAAAAAATGGAGTAAAGTTTATTTAAAAAAAAAAATTCACATATGACATGTGGCACCTATTGAAAAGGGTTAATATGCTAAATATTTTTGCATAATCATTGGTTGATACATCTAAAAAGGAACCTTTGTTTATAAAAAAAATTAAAACTAAAGAATATGCATTAAACTGTAGAAATATTTTTCACAAATAACTATTTGCAATTTAATTCATGATATTTCAGTTCTAAAAATACAATTTTTTTATATTTGCTAACAATCTAAAAATTGGACACTTCATATGGATATGTTAGATAATAAACGCTTCGAGTAGATGTACTTGAGACCTATCTAGTTATCAAACCAAAATATACCGAAACCGAAAAAAACCCAACAAAACCGAACCGATGAAAATTCTTTGGTTTGATAGCAACATCCTTAAAAATCGAAAAACCAATCCGGACCTTGCTCACTCCTATGTGTAGGGGGTTATTTTTTTTTTCAAAATTATCTAGAATTGAATAGTTATGTATATTGTTTGTTTTATTAGAGTTTTATATTTATTTTAAACTCAAATTAGTTATTCAAAATTATCTAGAATTGAATAGTTATGTATATTGTTTGTTTTATTAGAGTTTTATATTTATTTTAAACTCAAATTAGTTAATAGTTTATTTAGGGATACAAATGGTAAGATTTTATAGTTATTTTAAGATTGCACAGTAATAGAATTATTAGTCTTTGAAAGAATGTTTTTTATTGATGGACGTAGAAATTTATAACTTATGTTAAGATCATTGTGGTCAAAATCGTCTTTTTTATTATAAGTGTGTCACCATTTATTGAAGGAATTAATAATTTATTTACAATCAAATCTCGTCACGTCAGGAGTGGTATATAACATTACTCTTATTTATATTAACCTATTTTGAGACTTTGACTTTTTCCATTACTTTAAAAAGGTTGTTACTTTAGAGAGGATCGATTTAGAAGGGTTTTACTTCAGCTCAATCTAAATTTTGATCAAAATACAAAAGACTACATAAATTTAAGAATAGAAAATAAATCAATCATATAACAGACGAAAAAACTTGCTTTAAATTAGTAATTGAATTGGTACTTGACTCAAGCAATCCATAATTCTAAACCAATTTAATTTTGAGTTAGATTTGTAAATTTTTAATTAAATTATCAAACTCGGTGAAGTATTAAAGAAAATATGTCCCAGTGTTTGTTTTAGGTGTTAGTGTATGCATGGAGTTAAGGAGTTTTGTGATGAAGAACAATAAGAAATATGGTTATATTACTTTTAAAAAGGGTTATTGAGTTGTTATTTAGTTCACTTAGGAGTCTAAACATAGTGCGAAATGGGCTTAAAATGGGTAAGGAGTTGAATCAAAAGCTAGACCCATCAAGCCTTTTGATATGTTAGGAGAGAAACTATAATAGTAAATAGAGGTTTAGAGATCCATTAGTAACCCGGCGGAATACTATTATAGACACTATATACAGTATCCAATCAAAACAACAGACACAAATCCCAATGATGGTAATCATCACCCAACCTATAAAGATACCACTAAAAGCAACAATAATGGTCTAGTGTCCTGAGAAAGCCTAAAGAGTGACATGATTGAAGAGACAATTACGTAAGAACCCACTTGCCACTTTATTATCAACAGAATGAAACGAGCTTGAAGAAAAACACAAAAAGGGTTGGAGAAGCAACTTTGGTGGAAATGATCATTGAATCTTAACTAATCTCATATTCGAAATCATTTGTCCACCTCCACTGAAAAATTTCAACACAATTAAGGTTTATAATAGGATATACATAGAGAATGGCGTTAAAGTTGGAGAAAACTTGATGTTCTAAGACCTAGTCGCACGGAATATATCAGGGTAGATATTGATCTAGCATACCTTCCAGACATTTACAGTTAAATGACATTTACAGACATATATCAGTCGCACGGAATAAAACCACTAAGCAACTTTTAGGAGGCCACACAAGATCATAGGAAAGGATTTTCAAGAAAAACTCATGCCAAGCCATCACGCATATAAACTAAAAAATGCTTAAAAAGGGCCCTCCATGTTTCTGAATTGACGATTTGGTCTCTGGGAAATCGGGACCCTACAACATGGTCCCCGCACAATGCTATAAAGCACACGAAATATAACCCCATTCTATCCTCTCTTATTTCTTTTTAATATTATATTGGCCCCGATATTAACCCTTTTCTCATGAAATAGGCATTGTGCAGAAAAGTTCTGATAGAATCCTCTCAAAACAGTGACATTGGGGATTCTAGACTTCTTGAAGCAGAAAGTACGTCCTCCTAGGTGATTGAAATAGTAATTTATTTCTTTCTCGCCGTTCGGAGCTCCACCAATCAGTCAAAATAAAGAAACTGATCCCACCACTAAAATACTATAGTTGCGGCTAACAACAAAAGTTGCGTGAAGAAGAGAAAACTAGTATCTAAAGCCACCTATAGTAATGTTCTTGTGCAAATCAAATTCCTCAACAATCTAAAAAAGATCCGCTTATGCACCATGTGGGCATTAAGTCATTATAAATTTCAACACTTGAAGTGGGAAAGTTCAAATCCTCAAAGTACCGAAAATATATACTAACAAATTATGTATATAAAAGGTTGAGAAGAGTTCAATGATTTGAACTCCAACAATATAAATTCCACCGATCTAAACTCCAATTCTCATAAGAGCTTATAATCCCAAGTTTGAGCTTGAATACCTCTCTAAGTTGTTTGTTCCAACTAACTGGTATGAAGTATTTATTTACAACAAAATGGTAAAAATAAAAGCCACCATCGGTCTGATAGAACTATTTAATACGAGAAAGGTTCCATCTGAAAAAATTCAAACAAACCAAGATCATGCCAAATTGGTATAACAAGGATTCACGCTCTTGTGAAAGTGAAGAGCAATCCTTCTTATTTCATTCCAACAACACTAAGATATTAATTTCAATGTGCTCACAAAATATACTCAAACTTATAGCCCTTGGGTCAAGAGTCTCAACGACATTCCGAATTAAGGAAAGGGTCAAGAAGGCACACATTTCAAATGACCAATCGAGATTATTCTCTTCATAATCATAGTCATCATCACCGAAAGTAAAAGTTTTACCATGATTAATTGCTCCAAGACCTCCACTGTCTTCAAATAATTAAATAAAATAATTTTTATAAAAAGAACAAACCAAGCATATTTTTAATCCAAACCAAGAGAGAAAGAAAATGACTGGTGGGTCTTGGGGTGTGATAAAATTAATGATAAATATAAGGACCTACTAATCGCAAGTGTACGGGTCGTTCCAAGTAATATATATATATATATATATATATATATATATATATATATATAAGGGATTTCGTTCTTAGGGATTGGAGTGGTATAACCAAAGTGTTCAACAGATAAGTAGTAGTAATTGCAAATACAGAAAATAAAAGATAATTGATAATTGTTTGGTTTTGAGTAATAAACTACTGGACACAAATAATTAAACTAGTAAAGATTAACAGAAAGTAAAGGAATATGGAAAAATAGATGTAGACGCAAAGATTAAAGGTGTACTTGAGTCTCGCAAGGGTTTCACCTAAGTTCATACAATTAATGCTTCTGTTTAAGGGTCAAGTCGGTATATATGTATTAGTCGGGATTCTACTATCTCCTAACTCCCGTCAAGGTAGATTTAGGAGCTATCCTACAGTATTACAAACCCCGTTAGGGCGATTATTATCTACTTTCTAATGTTGAAATGTTTTACCCAATTGGCTGCGTGGTTAGTCAAGCCCGTCAGGATCATTGACGAATACCACGTGTCTATTACATAGGTCCATAATTAAACCACCGTCAAGGTGATCACCGCCACTATTGAATGGCCTAATTACTCAACCCTATTTCTAATTGATCAGCTTAAAACAATAAATAAACATAGGATAATAGTCAATACAAAATACCCAACTTAAATTAAACTAGAATAATCTCAAATTCAGAAAAACATAAAATTGCATAAACTAGGGCTTAACCCATGTTGCGATTCTCAAGCACTAAATGATTAGCTTATATTCAAAGAAAAAACTATAAATAAATTAAAAGCATTCATAATTCCTAAACAGAAGTAGGATAAAAAAGCTAATTAAAGGAATGAGTTGAGTTGTTCTTGAAGAAGAATGACTTCTCTATCTCTTCCTCTGCCTTCTGCCTTTTTCCTTTCTTCTGACTCTTGAAAAATATGAAGCGTACTAAAAATATGAGGTCTAAAAGGTTATTTATACTAAACCAAATCGGATTGGGCTTTTATTTTGTTTTTAATTTAATGATTAAAATCGAAAGTCCAAATAGTAATTCCCGTAACTGTTGTACACACTCTAGTAAAACGGGCGTAACTTTTGTGTCTTAAGTCCAAATCACCTGATTTCAATCCTCAATTCAAGCTAACTCAAAGGAGCACCTTTTTCATTTGAACCGCCAGGCCTGGATCAGTACCTTCTTGGCTCAAAATCAGCAAGAAGTGACAGATTTTCAGATTATTATGCTCTTCTTCAACTCTTTGAGTGGTACTTTTTCTCTTTTGACCTCTCCTTCTGATCTTAAACTTTAAACTTCACTTCTCCTCCTCATCTTGGTGCTCCCTAGCATCCATGTACCCAAAAAATTCATACTAAAACAAACGAATTAACACACAAAAACTCTAAAAGTACAAATAATATAATTTCAAGGGAAGAAAATGCAATATAACAAAATAAGCATAAAAGTCTATCAAATAAGTCGAATTCTACCTAAAATGATATCTCTCCTAAGGACATATATTTATCACAAAAAGGAACATCAATGACACCTTGACAATTATAAATTAAAAGAAATAATTATCATTATTCGATTCAAAAAGAACACAAGATTCATCAAATATATCAAAATCATTCAACAATTGGAGGGACGGGAGTGCTTTGCTATTTAACATTACCCAAGATTCAATCAAAATTTGTTGTCGTAAAAAATGACAATAACGATGATAAAAAAATTCAAACTCAACCCCAAACTTTTATTTGATAGTAAGATAACTTTTTTTCTCTATAATCCTAGACCAACAATACATATACGTTTTTTAGATATATTGCCGAAGAGGTGGTTTTTTTTTTTTTTTGTCAATACCGAAGAGGTGGTTTAGAAGTCATCATAGGTGAGTTGTTAAATGGGTGTTTTTTTTTTACCAATTGATATGATTTTTTTTTTGGTTACATTGGAGAGCCACTTTGGACTCGGAGTCATTGATTAGGTTCGAACCTGCACCATTAGATTGGTAGACCAAGGCCCTGGCCAGTGAGCTAATCCCATCTTGTTAATTGATATGATTTTTAGTTAAGGTAAACTTTGGTATTTTGATGTAAAAAAGTCGACGTTGCAATCATTACACCCACACTCGAATGATACATACAATTTTTCTTTTTTGGTCGGACCATGATACGTACAAACAGGGGCGGAGCTAGCCTTATCTAGGGGGTCTATGGTCCCTTTGAATTTTCAAAAAAAAATATATACTATTTATAAAAAAAATTAATTATAGTAATTTTTCACCCTAAAATTTTTTAAAATCATCTTTTGGCTCCCCCTAAATTTTAAAATTTATTTTATTAACCTTATAATTATTTTATTTATAGAATAATTAATTTAAAAAAATAAATATTAAGACTTATAATGCAATCTTTACTTAATATAGGACTTATATTGCAATTTTGTAAAATATAAAGACTTATTTTACCATTTTACATAATATAAGAACTTATATTACAATTTTTACATAATATATGGACTTATATTGCAAACGCCTAAAAGAAAAAATTCTTGAGCAAATTAATTTTGGCTCTGCCCCTGCGTAAAAAAACAGTGAAATATATGGAGTTGTACACTACTTTTTACTTAGGAGTATGGGTTATGGTTTTCGACTTCCGTTTTTATTTTTCTTTATATTTTATTTTTGTTCTTTACTCAGCCACACATCCATTCCACTTTAAGATGATGAGCCCATCGATGAAATGAATAAGTGGTGGAAACAGTTTAGTAAAATAATAAGATGTGCAGGATGCCAGGATATTAAAATGACAAATTACATACTCATATATTAAATAAAACAAGGTAAGGGAAAACAAACTAAAATGAAATGGTCCTATAAATTAAGGGGCATTTATATTATAAGGCCCAAAGACCATCTACCTTTTTGTTTTAAATCCTGAGATAGTTGGACTAGTTGAAAGCCAACTAAATGAAACAAAAACCCAAAAATGCCCTCCCCTTCCCATATACTTGCAGTAACCTATTCCAAACCCAAACCAAAACCCTATTATAGCATCTGAAAAATATTCCACCCCTCCCTCTCTTCTCTCTCTCTCTCTAAAACCGACCCCCCACCCCCTGATCTCTCTCTCTTGACCCCAGCGAACCACCCACCCCCAACCCCACCTCCACTGCCGAGCCACTACCAACCTTCCACTGCCGCACCACCACCCTCTTCCCACTGACGAGCTGCACCCCACCACCACCGACACCACTAGAAACACCACCGCCGCCCTCCTTCATCACCAACACCACCCAAAACCGTGGATCTGCAGCACCAAAGACTCGGAGAAGACCACCCCGCTGCCGCCTTCGTCACCAACCCTGCTGCCCCCACCTGCGACAGTGAGATGCCGAGCCCGCAGATCTTGAGTTCTGTTTATCTGACCACCTGGGGCCAGCTCGCGCTCCTCCCTCACCAGATCTGCGTCGTCGCCGCCTCCACTCCGCCATCTTCGCCGCCCCTTCCCTTTCCTCCGCTGCAGTTGACAACAGCCACCATTCATCTCGGTCTCGTTCTCCCTCTCCTTCATCTCATCTGTGCTAATGACCCCACCACCGCCCCACCACCAGGATGAAACGCTGCAGTCAACTACAGCCACGAAGATCGATCCAGATCTGCTTCACCGCTTCTCCTCCGTCTTCATCAGTTGGTTTTTTTTTTTAATGTTAGGCGTAATGGGGCCAGCCCATGTGTTATTTTGTGTATCATGGGCCAGCCCCAAGTAAAGTATATGGATAGCTGTGATGGGTTTTGTGGTATTGGGTCCAGCCCCATATAATTTTTGTAGGTAATGGGGCTGGCCCATTATGGTGTAAATAGGTTTAGATTTGTTAATAGTTTTTATTTTTCGGTAATTGGTATTGGGTCTAGACCCATTTAGTTGATTAGTAGGGTATTTGTGCAGTACAAAACATAAATAAAAATAATTCACTTAGTTTATTTTAGTTATTCTTAATAGATACAAAGTTATGCTTAATGGGTACAACCCAAAAACAATTTGAATGGTATGGGTCTGGCCCCATATGACTATAAGATATAAAAGACTTCGTAAAAAAACTTAACAAAACCATTGCAAAAAAACGAATTGGATCCGTACCCATTACTTTATATTTTAGAACACGATAAACTCGGGTTGGGTCCGTACCCAATAAGAACAGAGGTAAAGAGGTAAAAAATCCAACCAGACAAAATGAAATTGGGACTTAAAAAATAACTTTTACCAACTAGGACTTTAATCAAAACGTTTTGAAAAGTTGGGATCTAATTTATAATTTCCTCATAAATTAATAATAAGAACATAACTAAACAAAAGTTGATATCTAGCTATTCCACATCGTTGTCCAAAAGAAAAAAGAAAAAAAAGCTATTCAACATAAAAGAAAGAGCCATTATGAATTTTATGACTTCTTGAATTCTATATATCCTAGGTCAATCTAACTAAGGCTTTTGATTTTTAAACTTCGTTAATGAAAATTTCTAAATCTGACCCAGTAATAATAAAAAACTGATTGGAGCTATTCACCCGTTTCGATATCATGCTCAACCAAATAAATTTAACTTCCTTATTGCCTAAGCATAATAAAGCAGCCATGGCTGCTTGTTTTTGCGCCCACAAAACCATAAAAGATGTTCAACATGGCAACACGCGCCAAGACCAACCTTCTGAACTAGTACCAAAGCTATATTTTCGTATAGTGCACGTTGAAAATGGACTGCGCTTTTTAATGACGAAAGCTAAAAACAATTGGTATGCGACTTCTCGCATACTCATTTTGACTAGCCTTTGAACAAAAAAAAAAAAAAATTGACTAGCCTATTCATATTTCATAGTGCATGGTGGAGTTTGTTGCTTACATACATGTATTGACTTTCACTTGAATCCATCAATAACTTTACAATTAGAGTAATGATATATACCATCTAAAATTATACAACTCAAATACTATTTAATAACGTGACGTGAATTGCTTGATTATAAATTGTTAATTAGATAAAAAAATAAATAAATTAACGATTTATAACCAACTAATTCATGTCATGTTATGTCATTAGGTGGTATTTGAATGGTATAATTTTTGAATGGTATATATCATTACTTTTACAATTAATATCTCGGTCTACAAAGATTTACTTTTTTGGGAAAAAAAACTTTTCATTTTTCATACACTAATTACATATTATATACAAGTATACAACCAATAAAAAAGACACAAACTAAGTATTACCTCTATGTATGTCCAAAAAATAAAAATATTATCTCCATATACAGCATCCTATCTAAAATCTAATTATATTATAAAAGAGATCAAATATCATTTGATTATTTGTCAATATCAAAATATTTATTTTTAATATTATTCAAATTAAATAATAAAAAAATATTATGATAAATAATTTATTTTCAAGAATTACACGTATAATAAGGGGGTTTAAAGCAACGCTTATCAAAATATGACTTGTAGACAAATTCATGGGTACCTTAAGATGGTTATATGATACACATACAATTCTGCTATCTCATTTTAGTCTGCAACATTTTGATTCATTTGCATGACGGGAACAACCCCATCTTCTTCAACATTTAAGTCTAAAACAAGAGTTTTATCATTTGGTCGTATAATGACTAGCTGTTCTAGAGCATTGTCATTAACAAGATAGTCAACATCACTGAATATATACTTAGAATAATTTTTTTCTTTGATGATCATAGACTCATTACATTCTCATCGAATAAATTTTTTCTAACATCTCCATAAATTGGTAAAGAAATGAAAGTTTGACACATCCTTTTTTCATGCCCAATTATACCCCATCTAAAGTATAATAGGTATCATGTTTATAAAACGAAACTACATTAACCAACTTAAAGTTCAACTCAAACATCAAACCATAATGGAACTTCAAGTTAAACATAAACTTCAACTTAAACATCAAACTGAAATTCACTTACTCTCCTGCTCCTTTAACAAGTGCTTCTAATGTTGATGCATCTCTACTTGTAGCAGGAAGATCATCCGGACCAGGTAGCCATCAAAAGAAATCACATTACTTTGTACGAAAGACTTGCAAAAGATAATCCTCGAAATGAGAACGTAGTAAACGATAAAACCTATTATACTCCAATACAGTTACATCATACAATGCGGGCAATCCGCACTTACGTACGACTATGTCCGAGTAGTTATCCGGTGAGATTTCCATTAACGGATAAGGCTTGATAACCGTATCGTTTTAATTCACTTGGAGAGAAGTCTGGGAAGAGTGGTGACCTAGTTACTGAACATTCACTGCCACTTGAGTTGTATGGAAATCTTCCTTTTTCTTTGAAGTGTAGTTGGTGTATGCTACAATCATTAGAGAGAATGGATCTATAATCATTGACCCTGACATGATATGTGAAGAATTTGTTGATTATTATAAAGATTTACTTGGAACTGCAGATCCTCATCAAGAGTATTGTTCTAGTAGGATACTAAAGAAATTCCTCAACACATGCATTTCTGAGGAACATAGTGCTAGTCTTATTGCTCCATTTACTAAAGATGAAATTAAAAGTGCTTTATTTTCAATTAATGATAAAAAGAGCCTTGGACCAGATGGAATGAATGCTTGCTTTTACAAAAATGCTTGGAGTATAATTGGAGATGATATATGCAAAGCTATCAATCAGTGCTTTCAAAATGGTGAATTACTTACTCAGGTTAATGCTACAAAATAGTGCTTATTCCTAAAGGAAAAAAATCCTTCAAGTGTTAAAAAGTTCAGACCAATAGCCTATGTCAATACTATATATAAAATTATCTTTAAGCTACTGGCTAATAGACTCAAGAAGGTTTTAAGTTCAATTATATGCATTGATCAATCCGTTTATGTTGAGCGAAGATATTTGTGTGATAATATTCTTGTTGCGCAAGACTTAGTGTTGGTTTACAGTAAAAAGATTCATATCTCCAAGGTGCACCATTCATCTAGATTTGCAAAAAGCTTTTGACAGTGTAAATTGGAACTTTCTTATTAACACCCTCATTGCTCTTAATTTTCTTGAGGATTTTATTAGATGGATAAGGATGTGCTTATGCTCTCCCCATTACTCAATCTGCATTAATGGGGGAGTAAATGGTTTTTTTAAGGGGAGAATAGGTCTCAGGCAGGGAGATCCTTTTTCCCCCTACCTATTCACTATTTGTATGCAAGTGTTTACAGGGATTTTTCAACACATAGCAGACAAGAAAGGCTTTAGTCTTCATCCAAGTTGTGAAGCTCTGAAGCTAAATCACATGATTTTTGCTGATGACTTGTTAATATTTATGAAAGCTCACATTAACTCCAGCTCTATAGTTAAGGAAGGTTTGGATCTATTCTCAAGAATCTCAGGGCTAAAGATTAACTATCAAAAAAGTGAACTCTATTTTGGAGGTACTTCTCAATTTATTCAAAACTCTATCCAATCTATTCTAGATATCAAAATTGGCTCACTACCAGTTAGGTATTTAAGAGTTCCACTTAACTCTAAAAAGCTTAGTGTCTCTGATGGGAATAAGTTGGTTGAAAAAATATGTAGCTGCATTAATTCTTGGAGATCTAAATTACTATCATATGCTGGTAGAGCGGAGTTGATAAAGGTTGTATAAATTAGAAAGATATATTTTGGTGTAGAGTGTTTCTTCTCCCTAAACAAGTTACATATAAGATTAATCAAAAGCTATCCAGTTTTTTGTGGAAGGAAAACCTACAAAGGACACAGGTGCAGAATTGTCTTAGGAAAAAGTTTGTTCTAGTAAATAAACAGGTGGTTTAGGCATTCATAATATACTTAGCCTTAACACAGATTGTCTATTATTCACTTTCTGGAGAATGTACTCTAATGAGCACAAATTATGGAGTAAATGCACAAAAGCACATTATATAAATAACAGTTGTATATGGAGTATTGAACAAAAACAGCCTCGGTCTTGGACGTGGAAGTAGCTGCTCAAAATCAGAAATATAGCTATCAAATTCATACATCATAAGGTTAATGATGGGAGAAAAACTTTTATTATGTGGGAAAACTGGATTAATACAAAGATTATAACATCAATTCTTAACAAAGATATATACAAGCTTGGTCCTAATTGTAACAAGACTGTTCATGACTGTTATGGAAGTAATCGTTGGCGCCTTCCTCCAATTATAGGTGAAATTCTTCCGCATGTACAACACATTAAGCTCAACAATAAGAATGATCAGTTTTTTTTGGAGTGAATCGGTCAAACTCAAATTTTCCTTCAGTAAAACACTTAAAAAAATCAATGCAGAGGAAAATTGGGTTGATTGGAGCAAAAATTTTTGGGCTAAAAGTAATATTCCACGGTGCTCTTTTATTGCTTGGCTAGCTTGTCACAATAGGTTAGCTACTAAGAAGAGAATGATGGAGTGGGAGATTTTGACTAATCCTAATTGCGAATTCTGTGCTAATGGAGCTAAAGTTTTGGATCATATCTTGGTTACTTGCCCTTTCTCTAAACGCATTCTAATCACGATACTGGATTGTTTCTTGATTAAGGCTAATCCGAAGGATTGGAAAGAGAATCTGCAGAAATTAATTGATAGTTGCGTATGTAAGGAAATGAGTCTGCTTTGGGATTGCGTTTCACTACTTACGTTTATTATATATGGGTTGAGAGGACCGACGTGTTCATGGTGAAAATTCTATGGAAGAGGATCAACTAATCAATCGTATTAATTCTCTTATCTCCATTAAAATGCAGAGAAGAAGTTTTAAAGGAAAAGTTAGCTCTACCTTAGCTTTAAATTGGGTATAGTTTGTTGAGGGATTTAATTAACTTCGTGTAATTGTTTTTTAGTCCTTAGAGTTTTAGCATGTTGCTAAAGGTTTTCCGTTAAGTTTCAATTTTCTACCCGAAATTTTGTAAGGATAATGGTATTTGGCCTTTATTAAAAAAAAAGGTTAGGTTAGGTTACTCCGCAGAGACCGAGAGGTCCTGGGATCGAATCTCATTGGAGTCAAAATGACTCCGAGTCCAAAGTGGCTCTCTCACGTATTCAAAAAAAAAAAAAAAAAAGGGTTATTGTACATTTTTAATTATGATCGAACTATAAACGTTTGTTTATGTTCCTTAACTATTTTAAGACCGTTGGATAAATAATTGTTGTTCGATTACCTTTTTCCATCGCAAGAATACAAGTTTTACTGAACACAAGTGCTTTCCGAACTCGATCTTGCTCAAACTTTATTGACATATATATTTTTGTTCGAAAACTTTATTGATAATCACTTTCACAATATTATCGTCTTTATCAAAAGTCACAATTGCATTCCCTCCGAGCTAGAAACTTACACTATCATTTCGTTTAAAAAATATGCAAATTGTTTAACAAAAATCCAAACTACAGTCCGTACCCTACTTACTTTAGGTGCACGAAGATTTGTCGTCATCCTTTTAGGCCAAAACTTGGCCTCTCAAAAACCTCTATAAAATCTCAGTCTCATCATACTTTCTCTTAAAAGAAACAATGACAATGGAGACAGATGGTGACTCTCCTCCTCCTATATGGTCCCATCTCGATCCCTCCACCACAGCAATCCTCCAAGCCCGTCGCCGCCGTTCACAACCGTCTCTTATAGTAAACCCTGTTGTATTAATCCTGATTATACCCTTTTTAACAATAACTATCATTTTCTTCTTGGTCCCAAAATTTATTTCCTACGCTTCTCCTATTCTTCAGCTTCAACCTACTTATTCTTTAAAAGCAAGTTGGGATTCCTTTAGTGTTGCTCTTGTTTTGGTTGCTGTTCTTTGTGGTCTTTTTGCTAAGAGGAACGATGACTTTTCTGGCGGAATAGATCTGAGAAACAGAAACGCTCCGACAAGTTCAAATGTTTCGGTGCCTCAAAGTGTTAATGTAAGTGTTAGTAGTAGTAGTAGTGATCAATGGTTTGATAGCTTTAGCAATCCGGTTGTGTTACCGGAACCTAAAATCTCCGGTAAGCAACTAAGAAGAAGCAGTGTTTCTTATCCGGATCTGCAGCGAGAAGATTTGTGGGAAACTGGAAATAACAGTTCCCGGTTATCTGATGGCAACTTTCCTCGCTCACGCTCGTCTGAGAATTTCCAACGCCGCTCACGGCGTAAGCAAGCGGAAAAAGTGATTCAGGTGGACTCGCCGGAGAAACTTCACCGTCGTTCAATGAGGAAGCAAGCACTGAAAGATTCTGATAGTAAAGTGATTCATGTGGACAAATTTGAGAGTTTTTCAGCTCCTCCTCCTCACTCTCCTTTGCCTCCACCACCACTAGCGAGTTTGAAACAGAGTGATCCGGTGGAGAAAGCTGAAGTTGAAACAAATGAAAGCCAAGTGCCTCTCCCTCCACCACCAGAGCCTGCACTATCGGATTCTTTAGAAGAGACGCATGAAAATATACATCGGAAAAAGACGAGCAAGCAGGAATTTGCAACAGCTATAGTTTCATTTTACAATCAAACAAAAAGAAAAAAGAGAGGTGAAACGAGAAATATTCACTGTAATGTCGCTCAATCTTCGCCTCCGCCAGTTGAATCAGTTATAGCACCACCAACGCCACCTCCGCCTCCGCCACCTCCTCCACCGTCAAAGGTTTTCCAAAATTTGTTTAAGAAAAATAGCAAAAATATTCGCGTAAATTCAATGTCTACATCTACACCACCAATACCACCACCGAGTTCGATTTTCAACAATATATTCAAAACCAGCAGCAAAAGCAAGCGAATCAACTCACACACATCATCAAGTTCAGTTCCAACTCCTCCACCACCACCGCCGCCACCTCCTCCACTACCTTCAATACTTAATACCTTATTCAAAACCGGAAACAAAAGTAATCGATTTGAAACAGTATATTCTTCAACATATCCGCCAACTGAGTTAGCAGAACCTCACTCTCCGAAACAAATACAGCAGCCTACAAAAACTCCAAGGCGCCGTGATGGTAGGCCACCATTACCAGTAAAATCAAGCAGATACTACGACGAGTACTTCCATCCAACTCCGCCATTGCCTCCTCCGCCGCCGTTCGAAATGCAGGAAATTGAATTCGTTTCCTGCGGTGATTTTGTTAAAATAGGAAGTTCTCCAGCTCCAGAGCTTGAAGACGTTGATATGGTTTCATTTGAATCGAATGATACAAATCCAATGGACGGTGATGATATAGTAAGGCCTGATCCTGATCAGGGGCTGGCAATGTTTCATCCAAGCCCGGATGTCAATGTGAAGGCCGATAATTTCATTGCTAGGCTCAAAGATGAATGGAGATGTGAATTGATGGGGATACCAAGTCCAAAACCGTAGTTTTTTTTTATTAATTTTATATTTTCTTCAAAACTAATTTAATGTTACGAAAAAATTATAATATATAGAGAAATTTTGGATGGTCGTTTTTTTCCCCCAATTATAGCTACTGAGTTCATACTTCATAATAAAAATCATTATTTTTTAAATTATGGAAGTATGAATTTTTATATTTTATACACAGACAAGGGCAGCTTAAAAGAAATTGTTCCTTTTCTTCTGGTTTAGAAAAAATTTGTTACTTAAAAGTGATTTTTTAGGTGTTATTTCACAGAAAAAGCAATGTAAATATTTATCTTGATAAAATATTCCAAACCTAGTCGAAATGTCTTCGAGATTTTTATTTTTTTGGGGAAATGTTTTCGAGATTCAAAGTAACTTTCAGATGTATTCATAAAAAAATTCAAGACTAAATTAAATGTCTTTGAATGTTATGATTTTTGTCTTTGGGATTGTTTTAAAGATGGTAGTTATAATGTTAAACCTGCTTATCAAATTCTCAAGAAAGAAGAAGAAAGGGTTAAAGTTAACCTGGCTAATCCTAAGGCTTCTTCCTCTACGAATAATAATCTTAACATATGAAATACTATATGGAAAATGAACTGTACTCCTAAGATTAGAAATCTTATGTACATGTGTATTAAAGATAAACTTCCTATAAACTTTCTACTGAGGCTAATTTATTTAAAATGACATGTAATAAAACGATAGTTTACAAAATTTGCAACTCTTATGATGAAACTATAGACCACCTTTTATTTGGGTGTTCTTGGGTTAAAGTTGTGTGGCATTCATCTTCCTTAACCCTTAGAACTATGAATGGGAGTACCTCTCTCACTGGTGAGTGGTTGATTGAAATTGTTGCTTCCTTAAAGAAAGTTATTGAGAAAGAAAAAGATTTTCATTCTTTACTTAGTAATATTTGCTGGTATATTTGGAAAGGGAGAAATTAGTTTATTTTTAATGGCACAAAAACCGATCCTATTTATACTTGCAATCTTGCCTTTAAAAATTGGAAGGATAATGCAGAAAACAACTTAAATCCTAATGAGGTCAATGACTATGAATTGAATGATTACTCAAAAATATCACGGAACTTGCATCTAGTATTCATACTCAACATAATAAAGATATTTGGGGCCCTCCTCCTAGTAATTTATTTAAAACTAATACTGATGCTTCAATTTTTACCAACTGGTTGTGCTATTTCATATGTTATAAGGGACTCTTTTGGTAATCTTCTTGGTGGAGAAGCAAGGGAAGTTGAAGCTAGGAACCCAGCTGAGGCCGAAGCTCTTGAATTTCTATGGGGATGTGAGGCTGCGCAAAGATTTGCTAATTCAGTCATCATCGAGAATGATTGCAGAATTATAATTGAATCTTTAGCTTCTCTCAAGCCTTGTATTTTGTTTGATTGTTGTAATATTTACAAAACAGTTTATGGTACTATAGAGTCCCATAAATCTTTTTTATCCTTTGTTTCACGCAAAGGCAATCGGGTGGCTGATTGGGTTGACAAACACAAGCTCTTAGGCACGTTTTTTTTGGTGATTTGAGTTATTTCCCTTCTTCCCAATTAGCCCAACTTATCAGCCATGACCGCGAGTTGTGTGGGATTGGCTAATCTTTTGGGTTGTTCTTCTTTTATCTATATAATCGTTAAAAAAAACTCTCCTAGAACCTGACGCCAAACATAACTCAATCCATGATATATGAGAGATTATAAGCCTAACAAGTTAGGTCCTGAACAAGCAAAGTTTTTGTTACTCTCTCTCTCTCTCAATCCTACCCTTCTTTTTTTTACAGCAAACTTCAACCTTATCTTCTGCCGCCATCGCCCTCCTCCTCTCTCCTTCCTAGGTGACGGCGGCACCTCCCCTGTTGTTTTATTTTTTCTGCCTTTCTTCCTTTTAGTACATTTTATTTTGTTTTCATTTTTTTTGGCTTTTCCTGCTGCTTTGTTTGCCCAGCCACCGCCCCTCCCTCCATTTCCAGTAACCATCCTTCCGACGCCCTTTCTTCTGCATCACAAAAGTTTCACTGTTTTGGTCTTCGAAATCCTTAGTTTTCAACTCCTTCTCTGCGACGCTTCACCACCACCAGGTTGGAATCAACCGTGAAAACAACAGATCTACTCCGACGAGTTTTTTTGGTAGACGAGGTGACCTCGAAAGTTACGGAGACGAAGACAATAAAATATAAATAGTAAAAGAAAGTTGTTGTCCGCTGCAGCCTTTCCCGGAAAGAAGCTTACAGTTTTGTCGGGGCAAACAATGAAATGGGCCCTTGCAGACTGTATTTTTTGGGCTGTATCGGGACAGCATTTGGGATCTCAGTTGGGATGCGAGTTTGGGCTATTTGTGAGGTGGCTGGAGAGATTTGGAGTTTTCTGGTGGGGCCCACTTACCTCTATTTGTAACATTTCACTACCTCCCAGAGTTGATTTGGGGAGTCAGATCTTGAAACTTATATAGGTTTTGGTCACACTTTTTTATGGGTATTTGCCAAGCTTTTTCTGCATAGGTACTCTATTCTGCCTTGGTATGCTTCTACTCTTAAATTGTTAGGACCTTCGTCAGTGGGTTTTTCTTTTCCACTTTTTTATCATATGGCTCGATGTTGTTTTTGATTCTTGGGTGTTTCTTAGTGTATGTTATTGTTCCCTACTAGTCGATGGTGGCTCTTCACTTTTGGCAAACTTTTTCCTTCCATTTGATTCAAGCGAGTTGAGATTTGGGTGTTTGCCGCTCACCCGAGTTTTATTTTGTTTGTTTCTGTCATGTGTGGTTAGCTTGGCCAAGTGTGTTTTTTTGGGATTGACGAACGGGCTAAGTTTTCGCTTGATTGTCCTTTTGTGGTGTTACCTTTACATATCTTCTGAAATGTTATCCGCACTTGTTGTCTTTGCGTCAACTAGAGAGATACTACTTTCCTCAGCCACTTTTCTCACCCTTTATTGTGGTGACATTGCTTGGAGGTTTGGACTAGCTCGTGACTTTATTCTGGTAGATTTTTCCATCCTCAGCTCGGTGGTAGCTGCCACCGAGGCATGGTTCTTTGGTTCTGGTTCGACTGTTGGTTTCAGTTCGGTTTGGCGTGTGGGAAAGGTTTTTAGTAGCTTTCAGGTGGATTTGACGGTGAAGCAAGGTGCATTAAGGATGTGTTGTAATTTGGTTTTTACTTTTGGTATTGTTTTTACTTTTATTCGTGTGTATGTTATTAAATGCTTCGGATTTGGTTTTCCCGTCCGATAGATGTTTATTTTAATATATATATGTATATATGTGTGTGTGTGTGTTTGAACAGAAAAAAAAGCTTAACAAGTTAATTTGAAAAAAAACTTAAATGGTACTTTATCATTTCTTAAATAAATATCAATTTATTAAAATGATCATTTAATTATAATATTAAAAATAATTAACTTTTTAAACTAATACGTGTGTCAAAACATTTAAATTTTATGTTTTATACAATTTTTCCTTTTTTTATAATACAAATTTAAAATATAATCTATGATGCTTTTAAAATTAGAAAAAAGGTTAAATAAATATTTACTTTTATTAGAAAAATTTCATTATTTAATAACCATCAAATCAACCCATCATGATACTATCTCATCTTATATTTTTGGATTACTCTAAAATATCTTTTAGGTCAAACCAGTGTAATATATCTTACTAAATGTAGAAGTTGAAAAATTATTATCCGTCTAGTCGTACTTCTAAGGTAATTTACTTGTTGGATATTTAAAAAAAATTGCGGTGTTTTACATTATTGCAGATCACGGTTGTGAAGTTAATCGTGATTCATATCTTCTGTTATTCCAATTCCAGTGTTCTTGTATCTCTGTTGGTTTTGGAGTGTTGTTGCTTCGTCGACGAGGGATCGATTACGCATGAGAGATATGTTAGCTAGTATCGGCTTGAGTTGGAAAATTATTAGGCCGTACGGACTAGGAGAGGACCGAGGATGTACGTCTTTATTTTGTGTTGATAGTTTCGATTGGGTGTATTTTTTTCATGTAAATAGCAAGTTGTAATTTTTGTTTATCAATAAATTTTTATATTTACCTATCACTAGAAGGCGGAGCTGCGTAAGAAAGGGAAAGGGAAAGGGAAAAGAAAAGGAAAAGCAAAAGCATTCGTTTCAGCTTGAAATTTGATTAACATTCAAATCTTTAAAGCGAATCGTTCTATCATTATTTTAAGGAATATAGAAAAATTACTTAACTCTTTTAAAATCGCACAATGGATACTTGTGGGAAATGGCAAACGATTTAAATAGCATGTGTCTAAAAGGTAAAAGTAAGCATATATTTAAATAGATATAGAGGCAATGGAACTTTATACTGCTATTTTAATGTTCACTTATTTTCTTTTGGTAATTGTTTTCTACCAAATTGCTCGTTGAGTAGAATAGCATAAGCCACCATTAGAGAAAGTGGACCTAACCTACCAATACTTTGAAGCAACTCTTGAGAACTCACCTTCATACCCACTTTCATGATTCATCCAAAGGGACCTCCTACTACTTTTTTGAGTAAATGATTTACTTGGTCTTCTATATTAAAGTGGCCAATATGAGTGTCTAAAATTATTTCCTAGATCACTAAGTGCCTATAAATTATAATTTACATAGTAATTCTCTTGGTTACAAATAATTTAACTATCCTCATATTTAGATTTAACCTAACCTAATTTAATTTAATTTTGTTTCTAGTTAACTTTCTTTCGTCCTTTAATCTTGTTGTTAAGTTATCAACTTAACTAAAAGTTTGAATTGTTAGGAGAAAACGGAGAATAGTTATATGAAATTTATATTTCAACATGCCTTATCACTTGTAAAATTAGTAGAAGAGATACATAAATCTAAATCTCTGCAAATTTATAGTGGCTGACGATGAAAAGACTCAACCTCAAGATCTCTAAACCGTGAAACTCTGATACCATACCAAATTGTCAACTTAACTAGAATTTTGAGCTGTTAGAAGGAGACGAAAAATGTATTATATGAGATTTATATTTCAACACTTGTCATGCATTATTGTTGCTCATATGTGTCATCGTATTATTGTTGTTCATACCTGTTGTGATGCTACTGTTCATCACTATCGAGAATACTTGTACTTTTCTTGTCTTAATATTGACGACGACAATGATGAGAAGAGAATGAGGCGACAAAAGGTGTTTTCCCCGTGTTGGTTAAGATAGTTTAGAATGAAAAAAAATGACACATGCGACTGTTATAGTGGTGGTGAAAATAATTGTTGCCTAAGGTTGTGAGATGGTTTCAAAAGGATGAGGTAACTAAATACGTTGTTGCGGTGGTGGTCAAAATGGCTTAAGGATTGTGTCATGGTTTGGAGATGATATGTGCAATGGTCTGGAGAAAAATTATGACCCAGATGGTTGTCATAGTGGTGGTGAAGGTTGTCGGGGATAGTTTTTAAAAGAAGATGATTAAAATGATACTGTTTGTTGCTTTTTTTATTGAAAAATTATATGATTATTTTTAATAATGAATGTTATTCTAGTTTTAACCTAAAGTATATTGTTATCAATAGAAGGAAAAAGAATATTTATTTTAATTAAATATCATATTAAAGCATTCTCTTTTTCTTTTCATTATATGGCTCAAACTTGTTTAGTAACTTGAGTATTATTTTGTTTTAGTTTTTAAATTATTTTATTAATTTAAGAATTAATGACTGATAACTAATTTCAATGTTCATAAGAGATTGATAGGTATTTATTTAATAGGATTTACCCACAAATGCTTTGATTGATATTACATGTTAAAAGAATCTATGTTTAATATTGATGGAATTTTTGTGTGCTTTGAATATTATTGGATATTTATCCATCGAGACCAATTATTTATGATCTAATTATTTTTAATAACAATTGTAGGTTGGAAGAAATTCCAAAAGATGGAATTTAGAGAGCTCTTTTGTGCTGCTCCCTTGAACGAACCAACAACTCACGCTCAACAGAGAAATGATATTAACGCTAGCGAGTTATAGCTAATTTTAACGACATCACGAGTGCAACTACAGATAGGAAGACACGAAAGAGAACCTAAGGAGAGGCTTCCGGATGATGAGGGCTGGTGGAGAGCATTACTGGAATGTATGGAGATGGTCGAAGGATTAGAGCTGCGAGTAATTGGCCTGGCTATTTGCTGGTGTATCTGGGTGGACGAATATGACAGGATTCTTAACGAAAGGGCAGGGTATAAAAAGCATGTGTTTGTTGAGATACTTAGTTAAAAATGTTGTAACTAACTATGTTTGAGCTTGGGGTAGAGAAAAGTATGGCAGGTTAATTATTTTGGCAAAATTCACACTCGTGGAATTGGCTAAACCGGAAGGAGGGGTGAAACTAAATATTAATGGAAGCTTAGCAATGGGAGCAACAAAGCTGGAGTTGGGGGTCTATTCCAAGACAAAGATGGTAATTTCTTAGGCCATTTTGCAGGGTCCACCATGGTTAGCTCCGTGTTTCCATCAAAGTTAACAGTGTTACATGTTGGGTTTTGTATGGCTTGTGAGCGCAAGTATGATAAAGTTATTGTGGAAACTGATTCATCGATAATTTTATTGGGAATATGAATCGTTACATTATCCATTTCTTCGGTAACTTATGATATAATCTTGATTTTACAGCCCATGGATTATTTTCATCTTTAATGGTGCACATTTGATTAGAATTATTTCTTTTAGTTGTTAAAGCATAAAATTATTATGTGTTTTTATCACCTTTTTCAATCCACAAATCTATCACTTTATCAACCCCAAAGGATTCCTCTTGGGTCTAGAGATTATAATATCCGATGTGATGGCATTAATAGTGTCTTGATGATTATTCGAGGTTCTATCATTTGAATTTTTTCAACAACTTTTTGCAATTCGCTGATTCTATTTTGATTGTTCATAAATGTTTTCTGACTCTATCCAGTAAGAGCAGACATGTCGCATCTTTCCCACAATGAAATCTGAATATAATTAATACGCCAACATGATTCCCATGAATTCTCAACAATTTCTCTACAACTGACGTTTTCTAACCATCTCGCTTCAAACATAAAGTATTTAAGCTTCAAGGTGTTAGTGGAATCTTTTTGTAAAATGAGAGAGAAGTGACCTGACCCCACTACTGGAAGAACTTTGAGAATTGCATTCAGAAAAAAGATTATACCAAGAGTCTAAAGCAAGACCTCTATCAAGTTTTTCTTTAATGTACTCATCACCCGCTCTTTTATTATTCCCGTGTAGTAACATCCTTTGGTTTCCAATTCGATAAGTTTATCATCATTAATAAATTCGTTGAAACAAAGCATCTTTTCCAGATTAGGAGAGGATTTGACGACTTTTTCTAAAGATTTTGCGTTATTATTAAAATCGCCGATAAATAAAATAGGATCAGTAATAGTAGATCTCCAAGTAGAAAGGTTGAGCCATAAATTTTCCCTTTCAGAATCATTAGTAAGAGCGTAAATAAAGACAGCGTACCACAAACATAAATTAGATTCATTAAATTCGCAGATAACAAAAGAAGAATTAGAGTTCACGACCTTAACCCTGACGGAATCCTTCCATGCAATAAGTATACCCCCAGACCTAAATTATCTACCTCTGGGTTCCACTATATGCATATTATTAAAGGATTTAAGTGGACTACAAGACTTCACAATTTTTTTTCTAATTTTAAACTCTAGCAAACAAACAAAGGAAACACCAAATCTAGTCAAAAGAGACTTTAAACTTCTTTTCGTCAAGGGTGCCCTTGCACCTTGACAATTCCATACCATAAGATTATCCATCTTCTTTGGCCACCTTGGAGGATTGGTAGATATCCTTCAGACTAGCAGTTTCAATGCCATTTCTCACAGGTAAATCCAGGGAATTAGCATTGTCTTCCGTATCACTATTACTCGATTTTTTACCCCTTAAATGACCTTCAAAATCTTCCCCTATACAATATTTATATTTTCTCTGATTTGGACTTCCGTTCTCTACTTCAATATCTCTAGAAAAAGACAAACCTTCATTCTCCACCAACTGACGCTTAACATCACAAAATCTAGAGTAGTGATCATCTATAAGAATATGCATCTTCCCTATAATGTTCCCCATAATTTCAAATTCTTCATGACATAATCTTCTCAACTTCATTTGATCAACCATAAAGGATGATCTCGATTTCCTTTCAAGTTTTCTAGTCCAAGAAAAGCGTTGCGATGGATCTTGGACCCTCATCCTAGGTTTCTTATACCATGATTGTTTAAACTTTAAACTCTGTGTCTTCCCTCTCGTGACAACTTGGATGAATAGATTATGAGCTTGAATAATCTTCATCTGGTTTGAATGAGAAATATTCCTCATTAGTAAGAATAGTCTTGCCTCTGTTATCATTTAGTGTTTTAGTTCTCATCTCAGCTAACTGTTTAAAATTACTATCTCCATTGTTGTTAAAGTTTGAATTAACCACCTTTGTTTCCTGAATTCTATTATCACCAAATATTTTTTGCTAGTTATGTATTGATAAATCACCATAATACCTGTTCCAACCTCATTGGATTTAGCCTCCCCCATTGTAGTTGATGTCTCCTCATTTGTGATAGTAAAATATACTCATGAGACATCATTTTAGGCTTATTTATTAGTTTATAGGTTGATTTTAGCTTAATTTAGTGCACTTTCCTATTTTGGGTCTTGATTTGTAGAATTATTATTTTTAGAGCATATTGGGTTTAATTGTTTATTTAGTGTGAAGCTTTAAAGATAATTATGGAGATTAATTAGAGTCCAAGTCAAAGACAACAACTTATGGAAGGAGATATGCATGGAAATTGGAGATAAGGAAATAATTGCTAAAAAGATGGAAAAGGAAAAGCTGCCTAAATCTGGGATTCTGCAAAGATAGGCGTTTTTACCTAATAAAGAGGCCGAATTTGGTAGTTTACTTCTAAAGGGCCTAGATAATTCTGTTGCGATTCTTTTGGTATCTTGTGGAGCAAAATCGGACCAATAATAAAGAAGTTACGACCAAAACAACGCAGCAGTGTTTATCTTTATTTCCTTACGAATTTGAGTTGGGCTAGGAGTCCATTACTTAACTTATCTCTAAAGAAACGAATTAGGTCAACCTCTACACTATAAATACAGCCTCTTAACACTCTTAAATCATCCTTGGTGAAACCTTAAACCAAGAGGAAGCTTACAACACATGAGAGAAGTCTGGAAGGAGCTGTCATCAACAATGTCTTCTTCTACCTTTAGATTTGTAATTTCTTTCTTTTCTTTCATGAACTAATTTCTTTAGCTTGAGTTTTAGCATATATGTATGAACCCTAGTTTTGATTGACATCTATCTAATTTGGGAATTTAATGTTTTAAATAGAATTATAGTTTTTATTCTCTGTTTATGTGTTTGAATTTATATTCTGTGTTCTTGTGGACGGCCGCCATTAGAATTACCATCTAGTAATTAGGATACCATTGACAACGGTGTTTAATTACATGTTTAGCACATAACGTTTAGTTTTAGGTTTGATCTGACAACCCAACCTAGCTAGATAATCACTATGGTTGAGTCTTGTGACTCTTTACCAATTACAGGAAAAGTTTGCTTAGGAAGCCTTATTGACACAGGTAAATCCTATTTTAAACTACCGATAGCATATTGGGACCGATTAGGGAAATACTACATGATTCACCCTTACATGTTTAGAACGGCAAAACTAGTGGGGATTACATGCTAATAACTTAAGCTATATTCTCATATCACTTCTCTTTCATATTTAATTTTCTGTCTTTTAATTTCTTAGTTTAATTTAGTTATTTAGAAAACCAAACAAAAATCTATTTATTTTTACTTTTATTTGCGTTTACTTGTTCTAGCTTTGATTATTTGCACTTGTTATTTGCATAAGATTCTCCTAACCTCTGTAGTCTCTGCGGAACGAATCTTTATCTAAAACTTGCATACGATCTGTATACTTGCAGAACCGTGTAGTTCTAGGGTGTTTTTGCACTTATTTTATATCTTATTTTATCACACCCTAGGCCCCACCAAGTTTTTGGCGCCGCTGCCGGGGACTACATCGTTAGTCCTTGTGCATATATCTTGTGCTTTTATTTTTAGTTAGTTCTATTTTACGCTTTTTGTTTTTAGTTTTTGTTTTTCAGATTTAGTTACAGATGGAGAACCCAAGGAGACTTGAGCTACCCATCGAGTTCAGAGTGGAGCCACGAGGAATTCGCGCTCCAGAAATCCAAGCCGCAAAATTTAAACCTGATCCTGGGATGCTAACTCAATTTACATCTCATGGATTATTCAGCGGAGATGCACATCAAGATCCGATCCGATATATTCAGAAATTCATGCAAATCTGTGATGCTTATATCGTAAGAGGAGTTACTAGGGAGCAAGTATATTACTTGATGTTTCAGTTCTTCTTGACCGGATGTGCAAGCGATTGGTACGATACCCAACACCCTCATGTTATTCCAGATTGGGACAAGCTCCAAACAAGATTCCTAGACCGTTTTTATCCGGTTAGTAGACGTTTAAAAGAGATGTTGGAGCTTGAACAATTTATACAGAAAGAGGAAGAGAGTTTGGGTGAAGCATGGTTACGATTTACAGAGAAGAAAGCGAGGTGTCCATATCATAGATCCTCGCCAGAATATTATTTAACCTTGTTTTATGGAGGCCTTAATGACAAATCAAGAGAGAAAGCAGATTCGGTAGGAAACGCAGGTTTTGTGTTGCTAGATCCTGTAGAAGCTGAGTTGGGGATGGAAAGAATTCTTGAGAACGAGAGAAGTTGGCCAAGGAAATCAGTAAAGGAGAACAATTCAGAATCTCTAAAGCTTAAGGAATTGGCTAAACAACTCGAAGAGCTGACAGAACAAGCCCGAACAATTGCTCAGGTAAATATGGTACGCACAATTCCTTCGTGTCTTGGTTGTGGATCAAGAAATCATGTGTGGGCAGGATGTATGAATAATCCAGCAGTAGCTTCCGTTCAATATCCTCAAGATAACTATTACAATCAAGAAAGCTACACTAATTATCAACAACCTCCACAAAAGAGTTGGGACAGAAAACAAGAAACTAGTCAGCAACCCCAACTTCAATCTTATAATCATCCACAACCTATTCAGAAAAAGGCACCCATTGTTAAGAAAACTTGTCAAGAACCGAAGAAAGATCCACCTAAACAATCAATGCAATTGGCACAACAAGAACAACTCCAGAGTTTGACTTCAAGTATGACTAAATTAATGCAAAACGTTGAGAAGAAAATAAATTATAGCCAACAGAAAGTTCGAACTCAGGAGAAGGTTATAAAGCAACTAGAGCATACTATATCACAGATGGCGAGTACATTACAAGCTAGGCCAAAAGGGCAACTCCCAAGTGATACTATTGCTCCTAGAGACGATTCTTGCCATGCAGTTGAATTGCGAAGTGGAAAGCAACTACCTCCACCGAGACCAGAACCAGAGCCTACCCCTATTCCAGAACAAAGGGGGGAAGAAATAATCAAAGATACAGTCAAGGAGGTAGTTCAACCAAAGAGTGTCCAAGCCGAGACACCTGATAAGACAAGACAACCAGTGGAACTCAGTACACGCCCTCCACCACCATACCCTTCACGTGTCAGGAAGAAGGACAATGACCTGGAATTCAAGAAGTTCATTGACATGTTGAAGAAACTAGAAATCAATATACCCCTTGTTGAAGCTCTCAAGAGAATGCCAAGCTACATGAAATTTATGAAAGACATTCTCTCCAACAAGCGAAGTATAGAGACTGGGGAACCAATTGGATTACCTAGGGAGTGCAGTGCTATATGTCAAAATGAGTTGCCACCAAAACTAGAAGATCCCGGAAGTTTTACAATTCCCATCGGCATTGGAGAAAATTGGACCGGGAAAGCATTGTGTGATTTAGGTGCAAGCATCAATCTCATGCCTAAATCCCTGTTCGAGAAGCTTAATATCGGAGAAGTAGTACCTACATCTGTGGTACTACAAATGGCGGATCGCTCCCTCTCACGACCAATAGGTAAAATTGAAGATGTTTTAGTTAACGCTGGCTCTTTTATCTTTCCTTGCGATTTTATTATCCTTGACTACGACGCGGATAAGAATGTCCCCATTATTTTGGGTAGACCATTCTTAGCCACGGGGCGTACACTAATTGATGTTGAGAATGGTGAGTTGATCATGAGAGTACAAGGCGAACAGGTACGATTTAATGTGTTTCAAGCTATGAAATATCCTAAAGCGAAAGACGAGTGCTTCAAGGTAGATGTCATCGAAAAAGTTACGCAAGAAGTCTTCAATGAAGAAAGCTTAGAAAATGATCTTGACAAAACCTTGGCACCTGAGACACCAGAACTCGAGATTCCCCCTGAAGATGTTGCTGCATTAGGATTTAACATACGAGAACTACTTCGAGAGCCAGGTGACATTGAACCAATGAAACAACCGTCTATAATATGTCCACCTGTTCTCGAAGAAAAACCACTTCCAGATCACTTACGCTATGCATATCTAGGTACGAACAAAACTTTGCCTGTTATTATTTCTGCTAACCTTTCAGGTCCTCAAGAGGAGAAGCTACTTCAAGTGCTTCGCGCAAACAAAGAAGCAATTGGATGGACTATTGCCGACATCAAGGGAATTAGTCCTTCCGTTTGCAAACACAAAATCATTCTTGAGAACGAAGGTGGGCGATCTATAGAGGGACAGAGAAGACTCATGCCAGCTATGAAGGAAGTAGTGAGGAAGGAAGTTATCAAGTTATTAGACGCGGGAATTATCTATCCGATTGCTAGCAGTGATTGGGTTAGTCCAGTGCAGTGTGTTCCTAAGAAAGGAGGTTTTACCACCACCCTTAATGATCAAGGCGAAGCCATACCATCAAGACCAGTTGTGGGGTGGCGCGTGTGCATGGACTACCGGAGGCTGAACAAAGCAACAAAGAAAGATCACTTCCCGCTACCATTCATTGATCAGATGCTAGACAAGCTTGCAGGGAGAGAATATTATTGTTTCTTAGACGGATATTCGGGTTATAATCAGATTTGTGTGGATCCCCTCGATCAACACAAAACAACTTTTACATGTCCGTTTGGTACTTTTGCTTACAGAAGAATGCCGTTTGGTTTATGCAATGCACCTGCCACGTTCCAGAGGTGCATGATGGCTATATTTTGGGACATGATTGATAAAAATTTGGAGGTTTTTATGGATGATTTTTCAGTGTTTGGAGACAGTTTTGATGATTGTTTGAGGAATCTTGAGAAAGTCCTTGTGAGATGTAGAGAAAAAGATCTTGTGCTTAATTGGGAAAAATGCCACTTCATGGTTCAAGAGGGAATTGTGTTGGGACATAAAGTTTCGAAGGCAGGGATGGAGGTTGATCGTGCTAAAATTGAAGTTATCAAAACACTACCACCTCCGGTTTCTGTTAAAGGAGTGAGAAGTTTCTTGGGTCACGCAGGATTTTATCGACGATTTATTAAAGATTTTTCCAAGATCGCCAAACCGCTCTGCTCTTTACTTGAAAAGGATACTCCTTTTAATTTTACTGAAGAATGTCTTCAAGCGTTTTTGACGATTAAGGAAAAACTGATCTCTACACCTATTGTTATACCTCCTGATTGGAACGCTCCGTTTGAACTTATGTGCGATGCTAGCGATCACGCTATGGGTGTTGTGTTGGGACAGAGGAAAGACAAGATTTTCCACACGATTTATTATGCAAGTAAGACTTTCAACGCTGCCCAGATGAATTATACAGTAACGGAGAAAGAGATGTTGGCCGTGGTTTACGCTTTCGATAAATTTCGTCCCTATCTGGTTGGAAAGAAAACTATTGTATACACGGACCATTCAGCTATTAGGTACCTCATGGAGAAAAAGGACGCTAAGCCGCGCCTCATTAGATGGGTACTATTGCTACAAGAATTCGACATAGATATTCGAGACCGAAAAGGATGCGACAATCAAGTTGCTGATCATTTATCAAGGCTCGAAGGATCTAATGCGAACAAGGAACCATTGTTGGTTAAAGAGGTATTCCCTGATGAACAACTTTTTGCTATTAAACGTGCTTTTGTGCCATGGTATGCAGATCTAGTCAACCTCATTGTGAGTGGTGTCTTTCCCAAAGATTTCCACCCACAACAAAGACAAAGATTGAACCACCAGGCCAAACAGTATTATTGGGATGAACCGTACCTCTGGAAGATATGTAGTGACCAAGTGGTTAGAAGATGTGTACATGAAGGTGAGATGGAGAAAATTATTGAAAGTTGTCATAGTTCACCTTACGGAGGTCACTTTAAGGGCGATAGAACCGCAGCTAAAATTCTTCAATCTGGGTTCTATTGGCCAACCATACACAAAGATTGTCACAGTTTCGTCCAATCATGCCACAGATGCCAAAAAACTGGCAACATATCGAAAAGAGACGCAATGCCGCTTAATAATATTCTTGAAGTTGAAATCTTTGATGTATGGGGAATAGATTTCATGGGACCTTTCATCACTTCCTATGGAAATGTTTATATTTTGCTTGCAGTAGACTATGTATCAAAATGGGTAGAAGCAGTGGCAACACCAAAGAACGATGCTCAAACAGTGATTAAATTCCTAAAATCAAACATCTTTTCAAGACATGGTACGCCACGTGTTCTCATCAGTGATAAAGGTACCCATTTTCTTAATGCTCCCGTGAGACATTTTCTTAAAAAGTTTGGAGTGAAACACCGTACTTCAACCGGTTATCACCCACAAACTAACGGTCAAGCTGAAGTTTCCAACCGGGAAATCAAATCTATTCTTGAGAAGACCGTGAACAAATCAAGAAAAGACTGGTCTTTAAAGCTAGATGATGCTCTCTGGGCATACAGAACAGCATTTAAAACACCAGTTGGAGCATCTCCATATCGAATGGTCTACGGTAAAGCATGTCATCTACCGATTGAACTTGAAGCTCGAGCCTACTGGGCTATTAAAACTCTGAATCTAGACCCAGACTTGGCCGGGAAGCAAAGGATGATGCAGTTGAACGAATTGGAGGAGCTTCGTTATCATGCCTATGAAAATTCACGTCTCTATAAGGAGAAAACAAAGCGATGGCATGATAAACGGCTCCGTCCAAAGCATTTTGAGATTGGACAGAAGGTTTTATTATACAACTCTCGATTTTCGAACTACCCAGGAAAGCTTAAATCCCGTTGGGGAGGACCTTACATTATCACCAAAGTCACACCGCATGGAGCAATTGAGATTGAAAATCCAGCCGAGCAACGGACATTCATGGTGAATGGCCAGCGTTTGAAGATATACTATGACAGTGAGGACTTTGAGCAAGGAGAGAAAATCTACCTTGTCGAATGCGCTTAGCCTGAGGTACACGTCTAACTCAAAGACGTTAAACAAAAGTGCTCTTGGGAGACACCCCTTGTTTTAATTGTTTTTTTTTAGATTAGTTGTTTTTGCTTTGTAGTGTTTAATTTTAAGTTAGTATATATTTTTTAATTGTGTTTTCAAGCTAATGGGAGAGAAAGGTAGTGTGTTATTGTGCAGGAAACGAGTTTGGGGTCAAAAGGAAGAATCTGGAGGAACTTCAAGTCTGGCGCGGACTACCCCGCGGACTACCCCATGGTCCGCAGGGATGCACCGCGCCCCAAAAACCCGTACCACGGGTTGGCTAGCTCGGGTTGTATCCAGAAGGTCGAAAAAAAAGTCGCGGGGCATGGCGCGGTATACCGGACCCTAGTCCGCACGGTCAAAACCCGTACCACGGGTTGGGCACCGCGGGTTTTTTGACGGACATGGCGCGGACTACCCCCTGCACCGCACCCCTGCACCGCGACCCAAAAACCCGTACCACGGGGTGCTAGCTCGGGTATTATCCAGTAGGTAAAAATTTTGGAGCAACAGAAGCTGCGGTACACCGCGGGATATGTCCGGTGCACCGCAAGAGGCGGTTTAAAGAAGGAATTCTTTTCCTAATCAAACTCTTACCTTATGAGATTAACCCTAGCCTTCCACCCACGAATTTTTCAGACCCAAACCCTATATAAACATCTTAAAGCTTGTGCAAACCTTCACAATTAACACAACAACTCATCAAATCCTCTCCTAAATCTTCCATAAACACAATCCTTCATCAAAGTCATCACACTACACCATTAAAACACCATCATATTCAACAAGCTTTAAAGAATTCTTCCAAGATCAATCAAATAACCTTTCTCTTTCATCAATTCCAAGCAACAACATCAAGCTACACCAATTTTCCTTAAACTTTTAATCCATCCTTGGTATAACTTGAGTTGTGGGTGAATCAAGTATGACTAATAGATCTGAAGCTATGGAATACAAGAGAAAGTGTTCAATCCTTGGGAAGAATAAGAAATTGCCTGGAGCCACCATTGAAAAACCCATCAATCTTGATGAGGTTACTGAAGAATCAAAAGAACAGGCACCTGAACAACCACTACCAAAGAAGAGATTAACTGCTAGAATGTCCACACCAGCAAGGAGGCCTTTAGACAAGATAAAAATCCAAGACCAAGGTTCTTCTACCTCTTCCTCTAAAATTGCTTATGATCTTCCTCCTTGGGCTATTCAGTTACAGAACGAAGTTGAAAGATTACGTGAAGATAACAAGGACCTTTGGGTAGAAATCATGCAATTGGAAACAAGGGTAGATAATTCGACCTTGTACAAGGATATAGATGATTACACCGATCCCTCAGCTTCAGAAGATGAGGATGATATGATGGATCTCTATGGCCAACCAGGTAAGTCATTCTAATTTTTCTCAATAGCTTGGATGCATTAGGTAGTTTAGTTAGTTTTATTTTAAATTTTATTTCATTCTTGAGTCTTTTTCGAGTCGTGGGGACACGGCTCATTTTTGAGTTGGGGGTGGGGATTCGTTGTCCTCATCTTCCTTTTTGTTTTTACATAAAATTTAAAATTTTTTGGGTTGAATTAGGCATAGAATATCTTTGAATGTACCTATTGAGCATGATTTAATTAAGTTAATGATAGTAGGTAGTATGTTTTTGAAGGATGCCATAAGTTTGTTTAAATGCATGCATGAAAACATGAAATAAAGGATAGAAAAGTTAATGAGCAATGCTAAGAAGTATGTTGAAACTTAGGAATAGTTATTTGGTGTGTAGAACGTGAGGTTTAAAATTAGTTGAAAACCCACTTGTCTATGAACTATTAGTGAAAAAGTAACAAAATCCGGTAGTTAGAAAAATGAATAAGGCAGTTCTTTCATGATTAAAACACTTGAAGCCTTTAGACTTTCTCACCCTTTTATTTGATTATTATTATTTATCCGTCTTAGCCCCTCTGAGCCTTTCTAAATCCTTTTTATTGAAACACATTATAATCCTTACCCTAGTTTTTAGGACTTATCTATATGACCCGCACTCAAATCGCAAAACCTGAGACACTCGTTTTAGAGCTTGAGTTTGGGGTGGTGGGTTTCATCATTAGGGGTTTGGGAATTATCTTTGTGATTTTATTGATGATGAATTGTTATTATTGTAACCCTTTGCCGGGGTAATAGTGAATGGAAAAGAAGCCACGAGCTAAAATTGCCAACAAGGGCATAAAAAAAAGAAAGAATATATATATGAAAAAATAGTGTGATATCTCAACATCAAAAGAGAATCATAGCTATACAAAAGAAAAAAGAAAAAGAAAAAGAAAAATTGTTATAAAGAAAATATATATTCGGACCGGCAAAGTGGATTTTATATCATCAAAGGTTTTAATTGGGATTATTGGGGATGCACATTAAAAAGCATCAATAAATTGGGTTGAGTGAGAACATCTTTGAGTGAACAACTCAAGCTCTAGGGCGATTCGTTGATGGCTAGTGAGGAGAGAGCCAAAAGCTCACTTTTCATTATCCAAATATACCACACCCGTCCTTAAGCCAAGTTATAACCAAGACCTTAGGATTTCTGACTACTAGATGGAGAAACAATTGAGCTATTAGGTAGTAGGTAAATGGACCATTGGATGCTGTATTTGGGACCTATGAACAACCTATAGCCATTAACCTGAACTAAGTTATCATCCTTTCCTTCTGGCATTGCGAAATTAATCTTAACTTGAATTTATGGAATGTTGATTACATGTATGTTAGGCATATTTGTGCATTATTTCTTGAGCATTACTACATGAGACTTTTTAGATATTTATGCTCTAGGATCATTCATTATATTTTTGTTCTTGTTCTCCTCCGACTTCTTCTTGTTTATTTTGACTACCCTACTGTTCTTTACTTTTATTGTATCGGGACGATACAACTTTGAGTTGGGGGTCTTGATGTCTCCTCATTTGTGATAGTAAAATATACTCATGAGACATCATTTTAGGCTTATTTATTAGTTTATAGGTTGATTTTAGCTTAATTTAGTGCACTTTCCTATTTTGGGTCTTGATTTGTAGAATTATTATTTTTAGAGCATATTGGGTTTAATTGTTTATTTAGTGTGAAGCTTTAAAGATAATTATGGAGATTAATTAGAGTCCAAGTCAAAGACAACAACTTATGGAAGGAGATATGCATGGAAATTGGAGATAAGGAAATAATTGCTAAAAAGATGGAAAAGGAAAAGCTGCCTAAATCTGGGATTCTGCAAAGATAGGCGTTTTTACCTAATAAAGAGGCCGAATTTGGTAGTTTACTTCTAAAGGGCCTAGATAATTCTGTTGCGATTCTTTTGGTATCTTGTGGAGCAAAATCGGACCAATAATAAAGAAGTTACGACCAAAACAACGCAGCAGTGTTTATCTTTATTTCCTTACGAATTTGAGTTGGGCTAGGAGTCCATTACTTAACTTATCTCTAAAGAAACGAATTAGGTCAACCTCTACACTATAAATACAGCCTCTTAACACTCTTAAATCATCCTTGGTGAAACCTTAAACCAAGAGGAAGCTTACAACACATGAGAGAAGTCTGGAAGGAGCTGTCATCAACAATGTCTTCTTCTACCTTTAGATTTGTAATTTCTTTCTTTTCTTTCATGAACTAATTTCTTTAGCTTGAGTTTTAGCATATATGTATGAACCCTAGTTTTGATTGACATCTATCTAATTTGGGAATTTAATGTTTTAAATAGAATTATAGTTTTTATTCTCTGTTTATGTGTTTGAATTTATATTCTGTGTTCTTGTGGACGGCCGCCATTAGAATTACCATCTAGTAATTAGGATACCATTGACAACGGTGTTTAATTACATGTTTAGCACATAACGTTTAGTTTTAGGTTTGATCTGACAACCCAACCTAGCTAGATAATCACTATGGTTGAGTCTTGTGACTCTTTACCAATTACAGGAAAAGTTTGCTTAGGAAGCCTTATTGACACAGGTAAATCCTATTTTAAACTACCGATAGCATATTGGGACCGATTAGGGAAATACTACATGATTCACCCTTACATGTTTAGAACGGCAAAACTAGTGGGGATTACATGCTAATAACTTAAGCTATATTCTCATATCACTTCTCTTTCATATTTAATTTTCTGTCTTTTAATTTCTTAGTTTAATTTAGTTATTTAGAAAACCAAACAAAAATCTATTTATTTTTACTTTTATTTGCGTTTACTTGTTCTAGCTTTGATTATTTGCACTTGTTATTTGCATAAGATTCTCCTAACCTCTGTAGTCTCTGCGGAACGAATCTTTATCTAAAACTTGCATACGATCTGTATACTTGCAGAACCGTGTAGTTCTAGGGTGTTTTTGCACTTATTTTATATCTTATTTTATCACACCCTAGGCCCCACCAGTAGTGTAGCCACCATCAATGATAAAACGATGATACATAACATCAATATCAATATCTCTAGCGTTGAGTACTTCAGAACAGTTTGATAGTTAACAATAACACTGTTGCCAATATCTCCCATTTCTTCCCGATCTTTTTTGAATAAACCTAGGTAACTTTTAGAAGAGATTTCGTCTGATTCATTAATAAACTTAAAAATTTCCACTATATCACTTAAGAGCCCAATATTTTCTCTCTTGCGCTTTGAAGACTCACTTCCCACGTTGTTGATGTTATTCCAGCCTTTATTATTAGTTTTGTTATTGACTTGAATTTTGATGGAACCCACGATCAAGTTAGAAGTATTACCACCTAAGCCACCGTTAAAGTTATCCCTCCCGCTGCTTTCGTTATCATCATCAAATTTCCAAAAATGGATAGAAACAAATAACTTCATCGAAGTCGCCCAAACAATACCTTTTTTGAATGACATGGTTAACAGAATCCTCACTTTTCATAGTAGTTACGCGGCTCCAGTTGAATTATCTCATTGCACTGTCGTTCCAACGGGGCCTAACCATCCCAACAAGACAGGAGCTCTTATTGTGTCCCAAAAAAACGGAGATATACTAGAAAGGTCCTAAGCTTTCATAGATAAAATAGACCCACGTAGATCTTTCATCTTGTTTGATGTAAAACCAGTTTTAATTGATTCACATATGTCAAATTTAGCACAAAATCCAATAAAATTTAACTCATCATTGTTAATCACGAGGTGATTAATTTCCACAACTTTACCAATAAAATTTCCAAGGGTTTCAATGTTGTCAGTAGTGCTTTGAGAACCTGCGAGACCATATACACGAATACAAGCATAGGAATTGTGCATATCAAGTTCATTAAACTGGAGATTATCATACCATCGACAAATGAGCATATGCATGGTTAATGCTAAACAAGGTCTAATAAAATGAAGCCTATTAGCTTCTTCTTCAGTTTCCAGAGTAATTTTAAAAACATTAGGAGATAATTCATCAAACAAGATTTTACATTTAATACCCAAGTTGTCTATAACGATCTTCCAAAAAACTCCCAGAGGAAATAAACGATCTGGAATGATTCTAGAAACGAACAAAAATTCTGTGGCATTGTTTTTTATGGATGGAGCTTTGGGGGATAAGAGAGAACCACAAATTTTTGGATATTATCATTAGAGATTTTTGCTATAGGAAGTGCATGACTGTCTTAACTAGACATGTTGAACCAGAGAGATTTTATAAAGTAATGTGAGATAAATTGTGATGTTTTCAGATTACTCACGATGGTATATATATATATATATAAAAAAAAAAAGCAATGAAGATAAACGAGAAACCAAAGTAAGGAAAAAATGCATGTGCCAAGTGTTTACCCCTAATAGGATGCCAAGAAACTTGTGTGCACTAGAGATGACAATCCGTGAAAAATGACAATAAGATATCATGCATATATTGAGAAAATATAAATCCGAGAAAGTGGGGTCATATCGTTGTCAATTCCAACAGATTTATTATAGATAATCTTCATATATGTATAAAATATTCTGATAGTTGAAAGAAGATGGAAAGATCTCCAGAAAATCTTGTAAACGCTACTAAAGAAACTGACATCACCTTTCTAACAGTTAATGTATCCACTGAGCAAGATTCTGAAAATCAACATAGCTTGCATGCGTTTAAAACAGAGTGTTTTGGCAACCCTTCGCAGTAAACATCAACCATATCATCAATGGTGATAATAAACAATGAAGATGGGAGTGCATGTGTTGATTGATAACCAATTAATAAAGTATCCAGTAGAAAAACATGGAGAATTGGGAGAAAATATTTGGTTGTTGATAAAACACAAAAATAAGAAAAGCAAGTCATAAAATACATTTAAAGAGACTGGACTAAAGGAAAACGATGTAAGTCGATCATTAAAAGTGTTTTCAAAAGCTAAAATTGAAGAACCATAGTTTTAAGAGAAAGTATTTACTACATTATTCTAAAACCATTGATACAAAAGGTCAATAACCCCAAAGTGATATGTCTTAAGAGTTTATCATATTTTTCATCCTTAAAAGATTTAGCGTGTGCATCTTTTTTAAATTAGTATCTAAATCTTTCTGTAAAAACTTTTTTATGGACGGTGTACAAACGAAACAATACAAAACGCCAACAATTAGCCAATCCCTAGTCTTGAGAAGTTCAAGGGTAGGATCGCCTGCCCTTTTTCCGAAACTATCGTTTGCCTAACTTTCTTCGCAGCAGTGCCGCCATCTCGTTTAGCCTTCGCGGAAAATATTTGAAAAACAACATATTTATATTTGTTGTAAATAAATCTCAACCATTCTTTTAAACATCATTATAATCCATTACAAAAATTATGTATACTTAATTACATAAATTCAATATCAAAATTTTCAAAATTGTGATAATTTTGAGCACTATTATTAACCGCCTCTAAACACACCATTGCTTGGCCAAAACAATATATCAGTCGAAATTAAGTCACCGCAGAACACTCACACATTCACTCTTGGAAGTTTTAAATCTCACTTTTTAGGGTTTTAAGAACAATGAAGCTAGCTTCACTCAACACAATCGAGAATGCTCACGACGATTCCATCTGGACAGCGGCGTGGGTCCCTTCAATCGACGATGGCCCGCCTCATCTCCTGACCGGTTCCTTAGACGAAACCGTTCGCCTTTGGAACCCGATGACCCTCGAAAAGACCCAGACTAGCACGGGACACTGTCTTGGCGTTGTCTCCGTCGCCGTCCACCCTTCCGGTAGAATCGCGGCCTCCGCCTCCATTGACAGTTTCATCCGTGTCTTTGATGTTGCCACTAATTACACAATTGCCACCCTCGAAGCTCCCCCCTCTGAAGTCTGGCAATTGCGCTTCAATCCTGAGGTATTAAATCGCACTATGTTTGAAAGCCGTGGTTAAAGTTCGATTACAATCATTGATAATTTCATTAGTTTTTAATTGGAGATTTTGCAAATAAAAACGTGGATTTCATGAGCCTTCATTGATTTAATTGATAAATATCATAAAGATCTTGTAGTTTATGTCTTTGAAGTTAATTTACTAATACATTATTGGGAATACGAGGATTGGGACTTCACATCTATTTAAACTTCTTTTAATTAGGTGGATGATTTGCTAGAATTAGTTACAGCTTTTGTATCCAATCTTTAGGATTAATATTGTGTGTAACGCTTTCTTCCACAGGGAACCTCCCTAGCAGTGGCCGGAGGTGGAAGTGCCTCCATCAAACTCTGGGACACCGCCCAATGGCAACTATATGCAACTCTCTCGGTCCCACGTCCAGAAGGCTTAAAAGTATCCGAAAAAAGTGGCAGCAAAAAATTTGTCCTATCAGTAGCATGGAGTCCAGACGGAAGACAAATCGCGTGTGGTTCGATGGACGGTACCATCTCAATATTCGATGTGGGCCGTGGAAAGTTCCTACACCATTTAGAAGGACATTGCATGCCTGTTCGTTCCCTCGTGTATTCTCCTGCACCACTTAACGCTAGGGTTCTGTTTTCCGCTTCAGATGATGGTCATGTTCATGTTTATGATGCGGAAGGGAAAACGATGATATCATCGATGACAGGGCATTCGAGCTGGGTTTTGAGTGTCGATGTGTCACCAGATGGGTTAGCTATTGCAACTGGGTCTAGTGATCGGACAGTTAGGTTATGGGATTTGAAAATGAGGACAGCTACACAGGTTTTGAATAATCATACAGATCAGGTTTGGTCTGTTGCTTTTGGACCTTCTGAAAAGAAGGATGTTAGGTCTTGTTTGCTTGCGAGTGTTTCCGATGATAAGAGCATTACTTTTTATCAGTATTCTTGAAGGTTTTATTAGGTTATTCATCTTTGTTTTAATGCGTTTACATTGTAAGTAGACTATTGTATGGTTTTTGGAATGCTCATTTTGTAACTTTTGTTGTCAAAACTATAGATTAAATGTTTTATGCGGTTTTAGTCAGATTTCTGTTTGGTTTATTATTGTGCATTTGATAATTTGGTCAAAAACTTACCCACGATTCAAAACTTCAAATTGGCTTGATATTTAATTTTTCAAATCCCTTGGCTATCTAAGCGTATCAATTACTTTTTGCTAGGTAAGCAATTCAGTCCCTAACAGTGAAAATTGCATTATATAGAGGCCCTTCTGCAATTTATAAACCATCCTACAAACATTTGTATATTGCAGAATTCACCATAAACCACAAAACACTCAAGTTTTAAAAACTCCATTTAGCCCCCAATTCATACAAAGGGTATTGTTTTGATCACAGAAATTGCAGCGGTTATAACTTTTTATATCAACTACAATTCTTGCAATAAGTTTAGGATCCTATTCAAAATCTCTTTACAATAGCAAGGAAACGAAATTCAAAATTACAATTTCATTTCCAATCAGCCAATTTCCAATATATAACATGAAACTTACTTTTAGAAGTTCAATTCTTGTTCTGGTGTATAAACCAAACAAACGCATTGTTTTTTCACATCTCCAATCACCTTATTTACAAACTTGACCATCATTCAAACAGATTAAAAAATTGAATGTAACACAAGCAAACTATCAACCAAACCAAAAAAAGAAAAAAGAAAAAAGAAAAACCAGCTCCACAAATCCTCCTACGAATTTTCTGAAGCACCTGAGTGACTTGTCTGATTCAACACAGGTTCTACAACATGCATCTCAATCTTCTTCTTCTCTTTTAAAATGACCTGTCTAGGCATGACTTCAAGTAAAAAGCTTCCTCCATTCCATATAGAAGCAGAGACTTTAAGTATTTGGAAAATAATTTGTAATTCGTATGACAAAAATATTGGAACTGTAAGAGCAGTAGTTGCCACTGTGAATACCGCTTGAAGCATAATAAACATAAACAAACGATTCTGAGTCCCAAGCGAACCACTAAACTGCCACCACATGCTGTTTGCTTTTTGTGCCTTTTTTGACAATTCCCTATAGATACACATAGATAAGAGTAGAGTATACGTAGAAATACCTAAAAAGATGGAGAATAAAATGAAAACCTGTAAGAAGTCATTATTTCGGGATCATCTAATAGTCTTTGTCTACGTAAAACTTCTACAAAGAGGAAATAAAGGATTTGCCAAAGGATATAAACAACTAAAGGAACAAGAAATAGCCATGTCCATAGCTCGGTTTTATTTTCTGTATAAGGCCATGAAGCTCTTGCAACACTTCCTTGAGGATTCATGGCTTCAAAGTTTGCAGGGTCCCACCATCGAATCGTGAAATACACCAATCCTGAAACAAATCAAGGTTAATTAATCCTATAAGAAGAAACGTAAAATAGAAACAAATGTTTCGTTTTTACCTGGAAAAAGATGGATAAATACGCTTACAATCTTGTCAGCTGAACTAAAAACTAAGCTGCATCTCCAAACAATAAGTGCCCATGCTAATGGTCCCTGTAAGATTTTAATATTTAAGAAACTAATCTTTTATTATTATTTCCTTATGTAGCTTTTATTACCTCTGCAAAGGAGAAGCACACCATGAAAAACTTTTCGTGTTTTGGATATAAGAGAAGTTGAACTAAGAAGAGTGTGTTTGCGTAATAGCAAAAATCCTGTAGAGACAAAGAGAAGTTAAAGTATATACAGAGGTGAAAGAAGAAAGTGTGAAGATGGGATAAGAGATTACCAAAAGATAGTAATGCCATTTCTTGTATTTATAATATATCCATCGCATAGGAACAAAGATTATATAGAATACACAATATACATATCGAATATCTTGTGGCCCTGACCAATATAAACAAATTTACATACGAATCCAAGAAATAAACAAAGAAATTAATCAATTAACCGAAACAGTTTCCACTTACTTGCTCCTAATAGAAAGCAAAATGCTCCAAACCCAAGAACACCAATCAAATGTGTCACCTATTAAATTAGATAAATGCAATTTAAAATCCAATATCTATCACCTAATGAATCAAGCTATCAAAATGGGTTAATTGCAAAGTTGGTCCTCATGTTATCCCTTAATTAGGAAATACTCTTACTACAGGGATATGTTTGATACTTCTGAAAGATAGAGGTGTATGTGATATTATGCATAACACAGGCCTAATTTTGCAATATAAGCGTTGACATTTGAACAGCAATTGAATATAATCATCATACCTTGGTGATGAAGCTTTCATGTTCTTCAGCCTGTTTAGCAAATTTAACTGCTTGTTTGGATAAGATCTGTTTCGTTATCTCCTTTGTTTCAGCAACTTTCTATACAAATTCAAACATAACCCATTTAAACATTACCAAATACATATCCCTACAAAACAATGAAATAAGAATAAGAAATATGTATAATAACACCTTAGATCGATCTCTGAGCTTTTGTTTGACATATCCAAAGGAATCCCCATTATCTTCGCTAGACGACATTTACTTTTGTTTGCTATAGAGAGAGAAAGGTGACGACCATATGCTTCTGTGTGTATAGGATTATCTTCGCATCTGTATATATATGACTCTTTACACAATTAATTGCCTTATGAATTTGGATCTAATCAGAATCTAATTATGATTATGCAAACTGTAAACAAAATTTCTGTCTCTTTCGTGTGCGTACAAGATAATATTTGGACCTACATGTGTTAGTTTACTTCATCCATGAAGTAACGTACATATTATTCTTTCTTGTTATTGTCATTTATTAATGGCAATTTGGCAATAATTAATAAAGACCATCCATATTTAATTTTCTAGGATTATATCAAATGCTTTCAGACCCACAATTTTTTTTAAAGAGCAGTAATAAATACCATCCAAAATCATAATATTATCTATATATTATTTAATTAGAAATAAATTATCATTTTTTTGTTTACATGAATAAAATCATAATTCACTTTAATCAGTTGGGGTTAGCTAAACTAGACGGTTATCATTTTAGGCGGTTCAGGTTCAACCGTGTCTATGGCCCTCCCATGTAAACAAAAAAAAAATCATAATTCACTTTTAATTAAATCTTGGCACATTGTAAATTGAATATTATGATTTTTGGTGATTTACACCATTACTCAACTTATAAACGAGTGCCTAGACTAATCTTATAGCGGATCGTGAGATTCTCAAATGGGGATACAAAAAATTTATAAAAAAACGACCAAATTACTGCTAATTGGAAATACTTTTGGATTTCAGATGTTAACCAGCTTAGTAAATCTCTTAATTACACTTTCTTGAAAGTTTGTGAACTCTTTAACGATTTAACGATTCCGATGAAGGTTGAAGTTTTAACAAAATCAATAATTTACGATTGATAAAACCTTGAAATTCATTTATATGACATCAACTCCATCAACTTCATAGATGTATAAATCTAGCCTCATTCTCCGAATAGGGAATACACGACCAAGATTAGGAAGTATCATCGCAAAAGAAATTACTCATCACTTAAAGAATTAAAGCTAGTCTTTGAAAGGTTATATGACATGCTTAAATCCAAAGTAAAATTAGATCATTCCTTTGAAAATTCTACATGGAGGTCATCCCACCAAAGGAAAACCTGTACAAAAGGAATTGTGCAAAGAATGACAAATACTTAAGGTGTCGACCAAAGTTAGATTCGTAATTCATAATTTTTTGTATTGCAATAGGAATCATACACTATGTGACACCTCCATACCACAACCATGGATTATCAAACAAATTTTGAAGACTGGATTATGAGTATTATAGGTATATGTAGAGTCCTAGAAGGGGGGGGGGGGGGGGTGAATAAAACACTTATCTAATCGATGCCTAATTAAAAAAAACTTCTAAACTAAGTTTAGTAAAAAATAAAGGGGCAAACTCTTGAGAAAATGTACTAAGAATTATTTTAAATAGTTTGCTAGATGCGGAAGATAAGGAGGTCCTTAAGGTATTCACCTACTTAGAGTAGAGGGACCTATATGCAAGCGAGGTAGACATACCAACTAGGATTCCTAAGTTCAAGAATAAATACTTATAAGGATATGTTAAAGAAATCTACCTTAAGCTAAGGAAGATAAACAATAATGTAAAGTTCACACGATAAGTAAAAGATAAAGGAAAGAAGTTACACAAGACATTTAGAGTGGTTCAGTTTCCCTACATCCACTATCGAGAGTCATCCACGTAGGATTTACAAGCTCCTTCACTAACCTTATATATATATATATCTTAAAGATGAGATATAAACCTTTACACCGAGATTTTTCTGGGCTAAACCACAACCTAAAATCTTTCGAGACTTTTCCCGGTTCAAGTCACAACCCGATTATAAACCCCCTTGTGCACTTTTACACACAAGTTACCACTTCAATAAAAGGAAGCCTTCTCCATATTCTACTATACTCCAGCTAACAAAGTTATGTTCTAATATAGAAGAAAAATTAATACCCTTGTTGGTTGGTAAATACAATGAGAACCAATTTGGGGATAACCCTTGATGAGTTAATCTAGCATGAATGCTTGTGAGATTCTAGAAGAGTTAGAAGATTGATCTTCTTTGTTGAGTAGATACGAAAGAAAGCTTGAGATGAAATCCTCTATGAGTGAATTTGAAGTTAGTGCTTTTAGTTTTATCTTACTCTTAGATTTGATATGGTAGCTTTGAGAAAGATGCAAAAAATTCACAAGACTTGATTTTACAATGTGCAATGTAAGAACAAGGTTGTGAATTATCTCTTGAAGTATGGGATAGTGTATGGTTGAAGCTTCAAGAGGTGAGTTTTGTGATGCAAGGAGGACATATATATATATATATATATATATATATATATATATATATATATATATATATATATAGAGAGAGAGAGAGAGAGAGAGAGAGAGAGAGAGAGAGAGAGAGAGAGAGAGAGAGAGAGAGAGAGAGAGAGAGAGAGAGAGAGAGAGAGAGAGAGAGAGAGAGTAAGTTGAGTTCCAACGGCTCCTGGAATGTGATCACAAATACAGCAAAAAGGTTATACCATTTTAAGGAAAATAAGTATATGTTTTTGTATTCAACGACTCTAATCCACGTGGTATTGTTCACTAGTAAGAAAGTCAGTAGCTCTTTTAAATGACGTTATTGAAATAGAAAACGTCATCCTATTTTTTTCCTAAAACCGGATAAAGATCCCGACCAAGATGTTACCAAGTGGCCAATTGGTTCTGACTTTGTTTGGCTTCAAAGAAAAACATTATACCATTTTAAAGCTTAAAACGGATAACCGTTTTAAAACAGACGAATGGTAGTTCATCTACTTGGCTCCTTGCTCCTTTATATGAGTTGCATAAAATAAAATACTACAACTTGGGTTAGTACAACTCAAGACAAGCAAGAAATTACACTAGAATATATCAATAAGGTGTGTAAAGTAAATCACAAAGGGTTTTTCAAGTAGGAACAATATGAATATTATAAGTGTAATATCATAAAAAGAGATAAACTAGTTGTGTATATGACAAGTAGTTGAGTTCATCCTTGTGCACAAATATCTTCTAAGTGTTAGTTCTGAGTGAATTCTTTAGTAAGCATATTCGAGGAAGTATATAAGAAAATATAATCACATATAATATATAGGATACAATGGATTTATATCAAGATAGAAAGTGTAAATCCTCAAGTTATAGGGATTAGATAGAAGAATAAATTCAACATTGTTTAAAGTGAATATATTCAAAGTACGGTTAATCATTTTAGGTAAGATTAAGCATGTTATTAACTAAGGGTTTGTCATATTAAAAACAAACCTATAAGAGGGATTATATGCCAATAGTGTCTACATAAAAAGAGGTTGGATGAAAAGAAATTTATGGAATATATCTTAATCATTATTTGGAATATGTGGAAAGCTAGAATGAAAAAAAATCATCAATAAACAAAGGTCTAATATTGAAATCCTTTTTACCTCTCAATCCTATATGTGCGAATCTTTTGTAATTGGATATAATTCATCTCTTTGAGAACAACATAATTCTATAGGAGTGACATCAAGATCAACTATAGTATCTTTGGAATAGGTTCACAATCATATTTCTATGGTTCCTTTTTTTTCTACTGATAAAGACCCAACAAGTATTACAATAATCCACATGGACCTAGATGACATATGCATTAAAGCTCATACTAAAAATGTGTAGTGTCAAACAGTGTTGGAAGGAGAAGAAGTTGTAACCCTAGAAGCCTGTGATGTTGTTGTTACAAACAACTTGAAAAATTTAATAATTCACATATTGTCAAGATATAGTCCATGATATGTTAAACCCAAGTAACTCGAGATGTAAAATCAAGTCCATGATGAGGAAGACAAGTGTTCTTCTTAAATTCATTAGGAGTACAACCATCAGTGAATGTCCATAAATAGTTGAATAGTTGAGCCAACATTATAGCTCAAAGCTCCAGGCTATATCAGCTAGGCCTAGAGGTAAATGAACTAGTTAGGTTCCCAACACCTTATTCCCCATCCCCACCAGGGTCACAATTTTAAGATATTAGGGTCAATCTATATTTGATCAGGATATACAAAGATAAAATAATTTAGTTCATAAATAGCTAATAAAATTACCCAATCAATTGTACACCAAAAGGTTGTAAATAACATTAAAGCATCAAAAAATTATTCAAGGTTCATACATAACTGCAAAATCAAGCTAATTTAAATTTAGTTCATATTAAAAAAAACTAAATGCTATAAGTATAAGAATCATGTGTAGGACAAGAAACTAATACAATTTACCCTAATAGTTAAGGCAGAATGGTGTAGAAGTGGTGTAGTAAGGCTCCAACTTCTAGTCTTCTTCTCCTTCAAGTGTTTTTTCTCTTCTCTATCGAATAATTGACTTCTAATTGACTCCAGACTCTTTTATAATGATAAAAAATGATATATATATATATATATATATATATATATATATATATATATATATATATATATATATATATATATATATGAAGTTCTAATTATGTTTAGATGTTGTGACCCCCTTTTTAATGGCCCAACTCAACCCAAAAATATTTTCAAGGAAGAGTAGATTGGTTCGAGCCATGATAGTTAAAACTTTAATGACTTTTTCATCTTAACTCCAAATCACAAATTGTCAACTCCCACGTGCTCCTGACTCCAAGTACTATCTAGAAACCAAAGGGATCCTCCAGAATCTTCATTAATTTCATGTGGTGACTCTATCTTGTCGATTTCCAAAGTTAGTCGATAAATGCTTTCGCTTTTCAAAAGTGGTTTTTGGTCCTTTAACGCCTTGACATGGGTTTGAAATTTCTTTCTCGACTTCTTATCCTTGTATTGGGATCTAATATCATCCAAGTACCTAATAGATATACACTTAACACACAAATAGATCTAAGAGTAACAAATATCCAAAACTAAACAAGAAATTAAAAACTCTATAAATATAGGGAATAATCCATCAAATAAGCACAATATAATCCTAAAAATATGTCTCATGGCTAGATTAATATATCACAATAAAGTAGACATCAATATAGCAACTCTACTGTAATGGAACCACAATATAGGCTTCAATATACCTATATAGCAGTCTTTGGATTCTTTTTCTTGTTCACATGCTTTGATGCAACCTCATTGCTACCCATACTCTTACGTGATCACCAATATAGGCTTCAAAATTATAGCTCTAATTCTTATTATTGTGTTGTCCTTATCTTATGGAAAAAAGATTTGAGATCAATATAGAAAGCTTAAGGTGAGATTACTAGTACTGAAATGAAGATACATAGGAATGATGGGGTTGAACATGTTGCTAAAACAAAGTGTCCAGGGGCTTATTTGAAAACTGATATGATTGCCCCTGTGTTGGGTAATTTTGGAGCTAGTAAGCCTAGTACGGGGACTGCAAGTTTTAAAGTAATTAATATGGGGACTAAGAAGACAATTGCGGAGAATATAGGTGATGCAGCTGCATATTCTAAAGCTACAGATTCTGATTATAAACTTTAAAAATCTCCAACATTTGGGGGACCGTTTGGAGATGCGAAACAAAGTTTGGGAACTATGGATGATGTCTTAATTAGTGTAGGGGCTCATTTGCAAATACATTGAATTAATGGGGTTACAACTATATATTGGAGCTAAAGGTAAAATCGATGAAAAAAGAAGATGGCAGAGTTCTGTTATTGCTGAATAATTAAAGCATACAGGTTTTCCTTTAATATCTACGAATATAACGAGTCGTATGATGTTAATACTTTGATAGCTGCTATAGTTATTGAGAAAATTAAAGTTCTTTAGCTTTTTAGTAAACGTTTATAATTTTCTAATCAGTACTCATTAATTTCACTGGGCATGTTTTGGTAAAAATTATGATTTCTGTTTGAGCTAGTATAAGAAAAAAGAATTGTCTAGTAACTAGGAACCCTTATAGCTCAGGAGAACCCAAAATATAAACAACCATTTATTACAGATCCCAGGGCCAATTGACAACCAAGCAACCGAGAACAATACATTAAACCAATAGTTATATAAGAAAAAAATTATAAATGCATGAAAAAAGAAAAAACAATAATGTAGAACAGTACATCAAAAATTTCTTCAGAAGTTCTTAAGCACCAATCAAATTCGATCACTTCTATATCTACTTAATTAAGTCTAGTTCTCAAATTTTAAACTTTTTGCAAATTTTTTCTTCATTGAGTACTTGAAAGCATTTGTGAGGCATCCAAATTAGTTGCAAGATCTTTTTCTAAGAGTGATAGAACTGATAGTTAGTTCTTCAAAATATGATAAAAAAACATCTTTACGTAATAAATACAATACATTCGTATTAAGGCATTTTGTTCTATAATAACCCGATCCGCCACAATTCTCACACGTTTTTTTTAATACCTTCTTGTTGGGATACTTCCAATCCAGATTTAATTCATGAACCTACTTTTGGTCGTCTTTTATGTCTACTTTATTCGGTTGATCATGAATATTAATTCTAGATATCAAGTTATAATAACTTAGAGAGATTGGTGATGCGGTAGGATTCACTTGACTATTCAGTTGTCGGGATACCATATGAATTTATTGACTAGAAATATCCGCTAATATATTCGTTAAAAATTTATTCATTTTTTAGCAACGACGGGTAATTAGTATGCTTCATCTAAAACCTTGTTGAATTTGTAACGAACGTTCTAATATTGTCTGTGGTCCACTTTTGAAGTTCCAGTGCTATTTGATAACTCTACATTTGTAACTCGATATTGAGAATCAATAGTCCATTATTTAAAAATATACCGAGATGTTATTTTATCAAATATTTATTCTGAATAACGCATAATGCATGCCTACAAAGTAATATGATTTCTTCAAGATAGTTTCATTCACATGAAACAATACGTTCATGAGAGTCATACAACATCTATCTACACTTGTTGTCTTTTGTTTTAGGTTTTCCAATAATATGTGAAGTTTATGTCCCCTTCTTATCCTTTTCTTGCCCAATAAAGTTTTACCTTCCATTAACTCTGCTTTTAAAATAATAAGCAGTGATGTTGTATAACATTCCACGACGTGTTCCTCAAGTGGCCAACTCAAATACATTATAGGTTCCAAGTATAATGTTTTAATATCTCCATCCTTCTCAGCAATTCGATGACTTTTTAATGTTTTATCATACTGCATGACAAAATTATGTAACAACATTTGTGCATTAACGTACGTATCAAAAAAAAAGTTATGCTTTTTGACCTTTGACTTGTATGAGCGCCATCAAAAAAGTTATCATTTCGATATCAAGGGATCCAACTAGTTTGTCGCTCCCACAACTCTGGCAACCAACTTTTTCTTTTAATTCGTACTTTATCGTTAACTTTTACCAACAATCTTCCTTTTCACATATACTACTACTATCTCGTAGTCTATTAAAATATAGTTCAAACTCGACAGCGTGTTTCATTTTCAGAGGACACATGTGCTATCTAATATTCTTATCGAGATGCCAACTACAATATTTGTGTATAGTGTTTGGAAAAACTTTAGCAATTTCATTTCCGATAGCCGCATCTTGATACCATCCATACATGACAACCACTCTTAAATAACCATACTAATGTGTCTTTTGTCTTACCGGCTAACAATGCACATCCGAACAAAGTAGATTGTCGATTATGATTGATACCAATCAATGGAGTAAGTAATAAATTAAATTTATTTAGATACGTCACATTAAATATAATAATGTCGCTAAACTTATTATTATGACTCTTGTGATTTTTCATCAGTCATATAAACCTTTTTAAGGTGTAGTCATCGTTTAATTCAATACTAGAATAGAATATCAAATCTTCAACCTTTTTCTCCATAAAGTGTTAAATAATTTTAGCACAATGTTTTTTAAAGATTCGATATTTTATGGACATTGTGCTAAAATTATTTAATATTTTATAGAAAAAAGATTAGATTATGATGTTCTCTTCAAGTATTGAATTGGGTGATGATTATACCTTAAGAAATTTTTTTGGACTAGTGAAAGATCATAAAAGTCATAATAAAAAGTTTAGCGACGTTATTATATTTGATGTGACGTATCGTACAAATAAATTCAATTTACCACTTTCTCCTTTCATTGGTATCAATCATCATCGACAATCTACTTTGTTCGGATGTGAATTGTTAGCCTATGAGAATGAAGACACATTAGTATGGTTATTTAAGCAGTCGTTGTTATGTATGGACGATATATAACCAAAAAATACTAATACCGATCAAGATACGACTATTGGAAATGCAATTGCTAAAAAAATTCCAAATACTATACATAGATATTGTAGTTGGTATCTCGATAAGAATATTGGGGAACACATGTGTCCTCTGAAAATTAAATACGGTATCGCGTTTGAATTATATGTTAATAAACTACGAGATAGTAGTAATATATCCGAAACGGAAGATTGTTGGAAAGAGTTGACGATAAAGTACAAATGAAAAGAAAAAGGTTGGTTACCAAAGTTGTGGGAGCGACGAACTAGTTGGATCTCTTGCTATCCAAATGATAAGTTTTTTGTTGGCGCTCGTACAAGTCAAAGGTGAGAAAACAAAACTTCTTTTTTTGTTACGTATCAACGTATGTTAATGCACAAACGTTATTACATGAGCTCGTCATGCAATATGATAAAGCATTAAAAAGTCATTGAACTGTTGAGAAAGACAGAGATTTTAAAACATTAGATTAGATTCGAAGCCTGTAATGTATTTGAGTTGGCCACTTGAGAAACTACTTGCAAAAGTCTCATTCAACACCTTCATGATAATTATAAATTACATGATAAAACTATAAATTATGTCACGACTTCCCTTCAAAATAAGTAAGCATGATATGCAAAATTTAGAATCGAACTTAAGCAAAAAATAACATACACGAATTCAGAAAAAAATGATCGTTTAACTAACTTAATTTAGAAAAAGACAACGTCTGCAAAATTTGTGAGACCATTGGTGCAATTATCCGTTACTTTGTTTCTACATTTGATAAATACTCAACTATATTTTTTATCAATGACTTTTAAGAATATGACCCATCAATCTTAGACGTAACTCATAAATTTGTGAAATAGGGTTGGTACATGAACACAAAGAAAGGGAGAAAAACATATCTATGAAAGGGAGAAGAAATGTACGGTTGTAGTTAACCTTGCTGAGAGGTTTGGTTTATGTATTATAAAAGAAAGTGAAAGAGGAGGACAAGGGATTGAGAAAAAGATAATACGTAGTTGTATAGTTTTTAAAATTATGTTTTTTCTGTTTATATACTAAATGGTTCTACCTCACTTTTTAAAGTATATATATATATATATATATATACATGATGTGTTGGTTCTCTTCTCACTAAACCAAATAAATGATCGATTAAGTTTGAGTGTTTTTCTTATAGATGTACTTAATCATCCTTTTTTGATGCACCAACATCAACAAACATCCCCAATTCCCTAACACTTATGATGATCTAAGACTTTCACTTGTCGGATTTTTTTTTTCTTTTTGAAAATCAAGCATAAACCAAGTTTTTTATTTGTGGTTTCATGCTTTTTTTTTTCTCTTTTTCAATTCTTTTTCTTTTCTTAAAATTTTTCTTTAATATTCATAAATCCCGACGAGAAATACAATAACGTGCATTGTAATATAGCACTTTACAAAACAAAATAACCCTTTGATATCCCTTAAACACCAATACCCACCACCCCAAATTCAAGTTTGAAGACTGTTTTAATCATAAAGCGTTGTGATTCAAGTACGGGGTATATGATAAGTATCTATCGTCTAAGGGGTATAAATTTATAATGTGGCTAACAGATAAAATGTTTAGGCTCATAGGGGCTAAGAGTGACAAATAATAATTAACCTAGACAAAAACTAAAGGTTGTGATCTTGTTAACCCTGTTACTTTGAAGTTGTAGGCAAGTCATGTTGTAAATATATGTAAAAGCGTTTTAGTTTCTTAGCAAAACTAGATCAAATCTATGGTTTAAAACCTGTTTACAAACCTAGAAAACTCATGTAAAGAAAATTGCAGAAAAAAATAAAAAAACACAAAGGATTTTTCGTGGTTCAGCACTAAGGCCTACATCCACGTTAAAGCCATCCACAGGAGAGGCTTTTTGCACTATAGAGCAGGGTTACAACTTCAGATCAGATCGTTCAGCAATACAAGAACATAAAACCGAGAGATTCAATTAGAAACCCTAACAACCCTATTGAGAAAAACTACTCAATAATTAAGCTAGACACTTGATCTATCTATTCTAATCAAGATTCTTTATAACATATAATCTTGATTTACAAGAACCCTAAGGTTTATCTGCTGAAGAAGATGAGAGAGCGGGGGAGTCGAAGTCAAAGAAGATTAGAAGAAGTCTGACAAAATGTGAAGACATTGGGTATATATATGAGAGAATGAAGGGTTTTAATCTCAACCATCCATATGAAATATGATCAAGATCTTAGGAGAAGCCACGCGTCTCAAATAAGATAAGGCGGTATAACAGCTTAAAGACCTGGACCCATTTTGACTTCGGTCAAGACTTAAGAAGTAACACTTCCACATCAGCATTCCAACTCACCAAGAATAACATTGTTGACTTTACATTCAACAAGTTAGTTTCCAACTAGGTCGGATCTCAAGGTCTACAAACCTACTCACTTCCCGCTTCATTCAAAGTAGCCTCATAATGTGTTGCTAACTAACAATTTAATCCACTAATACGTTTCGTACAACTATTCAAAGCATAGTATAGACGTTTCTAATGTACAAACGTAGTTAATATCACCGAGTTTTCTAAACATAGTTTCACGAGATACCCATTTTTAACAAGATACAATTGCTAGTTAGACCCTAATTCATTTAATTTTTTTCTTTTTCAGTTTTTTCTAAAGTATTAAACACGCGAATAAGGATGAGAACAACGAGTATCCCGCCCCAACTCAAAAGTGAGTCATGTCCACGACTCTAAAGTAAATAAAACCTAAAATTATACGGCTAACGTGAAGGGAAAGAGTACTTACCTTCGCGAGAATCACTCAATCCCCAAGTTAGGTGTTGACTATCTAAATTCATGATTGACCCTTGATGATTTGTGGGGAGTTCCTCTGTGGGTTGTTTCAGAAACAAGTGGACCCACAAATTATCGAAAACTCCATAATTTTGCGTGTCACATTTCACTCTTGTTGCTAGAACTCTTCCATTTGACCACCGAGTGAAGTGTGGTTGGTTGCATTGTAAAAATCTCGAAAAATTATACCATCCACACTCGGAAAAAATTGATTGTAACACCCGATCAAGAAGTTATGGGCCTTTGAAATTTCTCTAAAAGTGACACAATGAGGCCAAGCCTCATTTTCAAATTTATATCAAAATTTCACGTGCAACTTGATTTCAACCCTAGTTTTGGGCTTGACTGGTGTTATATCTCGTGAAGCACCAAAGACAAAAGTTGTAGGAAATCTCCCTGGCTTTCCATCAACTCTTGAATCGCTGAATTTGGATCTTGTATGTGAAAGTTATGAAGTTTTAAATTGGAGCAGTTTTTTATTTTTTCAAGCGTGTTTGTGACGTTTATTGGGGCATGTAACTAGCTTCTCTCCTTCGTTCTGAAACTATGTAGGACAACTCGGATATATGTTCTACCCCTACAAAAAACATTTCGCCCCAAAATTGCATCGTTTCATGCTCCATTTGACGATCCAAACATGGCTATCGACCCATTTTAGACTCAAAATTTTGTGCAGAAATTTAAAGAAAATTTAAAATTGCAATTAAGTCCCTGAATTTTTCTTCTTATCCACGCCATGTTGTTTATCTTCCTCTTGCGCAGTCCACTGAAAATATTGTCCAATCATGATAACCCGAGAGTGTATAAATATGTTCCCAAGGTCCAGTTCCATCACCATTACTAATTTGCAGTGTACACATTGTTTCCCTGGCTTCGCCCAAACTTTAGCTTAGTATATCTTCTTCTTACCACAATCAATTGACTCCAAATAGATGGTATAACATGCCAGCAACTACTTGTTCTTTCACCTTCATAACTTGACCAAATTTAAGAAGCGAATTCTCTTCCTTATTATGTTCTTCAAAAACGACCTATGCTTTCGATCTCTGGGATGTTGTTGCCATTGTAACGATCATGAACACCACCTACAAGTCTTTCCTGGTTGTTGAGCATCAATTCCTCTTTCTCTCCTTGTTCTAACCATAATCTACAATTCCCTGATTCATATAGGCAAAAGTACCGGGGTAAAGATTTAAATCTAAATCTTCTATCGTCAAAATATTGTATCTTTGTTTATCACAAGAGATTTTTTACGAATTATGTTGTTATAGATATAGAGGTTTCGATGTTTTTTGGTTTCTTTGCTTTGATGTTTGGGTCGCGATGCTGATTCGGAGATGGAGGAGGGGTTGTTGTGGTGGGGTGGAGGCAGGCGGTTATGGAGATGGGTGGTTATGATATGGCAGAGCAGTTTGTTGATGAAGCAAGGCGTAGGGTTGATATTGACGGCGGCAAATTTCTGGTTCGAATGGTTGAATGGGCTTCGAAAGTTGTTGGGCCGTGGATGGATTTCGGTGGCAGAGTGGATGACTATGGGTAGGGCTGCAAACGAACTGATACTTTCACCAAGGGCTCGAGTTTGAGTTCGCTAAAAGTTTGTTTGAGTTCGGCTCGTTAGTTAAACAAACCAAGCTCAAACTTTAAATTTGGGCTCGTTTACTAAACGAGACAAACTCAAACATGTATAAGCTCGATTCGTTAAGCTCGTGAACAGTTTGATAAGAGCTCGTTAATAGGTTTGGTAGATATATTCAATTTAAAATTGTTAATTTTATATGTATGTGTGTGTGCGCGTATATATATAAACTCAGAACTCTGTAAAATTTTTGTATATCTAATTAATCATAACTAAACTATTCTATATTTAGTAAGTATATTTTTTTTCAAGTCAAATTATATAATATGTTTTATATTAGTTTTACTTAACTTCATTTTAAATCACATAAAATCCCAAATATATATATATATATATATATATATATATATATATATCATAGAAAAATAAACGAGACTTAAATGAGTCTAAAACGAACAAATCCAAGCCGAACTCAAGCTTGGAAAAAATAAGTTCGCTAAGGGTTTGTTTGAGTTCGGCTCGTTAGTTAACGAACCAAGCTCAAGAAAGCTAAAGCTCGGTTCGGCTCGGTTCAAACTCAAACCAAGCTCAAGCTCAAGCTCGTTAAAATATTAGCAAACAAACTCAATAAAGCTAAAGCTCGGTTCGGCTCGGTTCGTTTGCAGCCCTAACTATGGGGGAGTAGATCGATGGCAATGGGTTGAGGAAGAATGACAACGGATCGATGTTTTGCAAAAATTCCAAAAACCATAACCGTTTTTATAATTATAAATCATATCCTAACGGTTTTAACCATCGGTTTCATTTTTTTAAAACCATAACCGCATTGTTCGGTTTCGGTTTTTTAAACAGTCTAGCGGTTTTTAACCATATTCAAATGATAATTTAATAAATATATTAAATTTCATAAAATAAAACCACATATATAAAAGAAAATTACAAGGTTTATAAAAAATTGTGTTGACATATGATTAAATTGCATATTTATAATTTATTTGGTTAAATTTAATATTCTGATTTTGCTTTTAGAATTTCAATATATTTAATTTAACCTAAGTTATTATAAAATTTGAAAATATATATGATAATAAGCGGTTTTCGGTTTTTCGGTTTTATTTTTATCAAAAAGTGTAACTTAACGGTTTTAACCATCGGTTACACTTTTCAAAACCATAACCTAATGGTTTTAACCACGGTTATATAATTCGGTTTTTAATCGGTTCGGTTATCATCGGTTTCGGTTTTTAACCGTAACCATTGCCATCCTAGGAAGAAGTGTCTTGGGCTGAAAAATATATACAGTAAATAATTTTCTTCTATTATGGTAACTAGGTCCGGGTGGCTATTGTTCCTTCCTTTCATTTATTGGTTCATTTGCATAACGGTCCGGTTCAGGCTATTGGTCTTTCTTTTACCGTTCTGGTTCGGTTCTAATTGTAGGTTGACGGAAAACAAGGACTGGTTTTTTTAGTCTCGTTTCGCTTTTGGTTCTGATATAGTTCTTTTTAACAAACAGGTTCTTATAGGTTTCCACAGGTTCTTGAAAAATTGTTATGAGACCGATGTAAGAGACTTTTAAAAGATCGACTTGAGCTTATTTTTTGTCGACTGGTTTTTGTAATACTGTGAGCATTTTATTTTACCTACTGATTCAAGATACTTAAATACCAATTTTTATTTTTAAAATTACATAAATTATTACAATTAACTAATGAATCATTTACAAATTACAATTAACTAATGAATAAATTATAAAGTATTAAATTTAAACGGTAGAACGGGGTGGGGTGGGGTGATTGTACCCATTGAATTTAGGAGGCCTACATATCTTTTTTATAGGTAGCGTGAAATACATACCCAGAAAGATTCAAGTCACCACGTAATTCTTTAAACCCCTTTCGTAAAAGTGTTAGTACGGTTTTACAAAAATTAATTTGAAAGAGTTGAGTTTAAATGATACTGCTCAGTATTCGTCTTCAACGGGTTCGTATGATGGTGAAGGATTTGAACCGTCACTCAAACTCAAAGGGTTGAAACTTATGTCTTCATCGCGAATAAAGCGTCTGGTTGATCTTGAGTTCGAGCGTCCGCTTTAACCCAGTCTTGTAAGTAGACCACCCGCTCTAACGTCGTCCCAATCATGCTCATCCTTTGATCGGATAGTTGTTTCTTACGTTCGCTAAAAGCGGATCCAGATGGAATAGGCTCGCGAGCATACTTTCTTCAAAATCCGATAATATCATAAGTTTCATGAGTGTGCTTGAAATTGTAATCAAGGTAATTCCAATTATCCTGGTTAAAACGGGAACTTGTTGCGCTGCCATTATCTACCATTTTACATGCTCTCGATCTTACCACACCTGCATGTACAACAAGGGGTCTACCATTTTCGGCATAATCTATCCACATAAGCTTTTTATAATCCATACATTACAACAGATACTCTATCCTTGTATACAACGGTGTCACTTTATGGGTAACCTGTTATCCTATGCAGTTCCGAGATAAATTTCTAGTATTCTTCATTTAATAACAGGAATCTAGAACACAACATATATCAAATACTATTAAGAAAGGGTCGTAGTACTTCAAGAATTTTCGCATCATATGATCAATTATAGTTTCAAGCTCGTTGGTCAATTTATATAGCAATTAATTTTAAATATTTTGAATTATCAACTATTGAAAACTTTTTATTTAATAGATATATATCATTTAATTATATTTTTCACGAGTTTTTCTAAAAAACTCGCGAGCAAGCTCGGTTTTAGGGTCCAGCCCTTATTGTCCAGCCCTTATTGTCCAGCCCTTGGTGTCCAGCAATTATAAGCTTGAGATGAGAAATGGACAGCCACTGATTAAATCATTGTGATTTTTTATTTTGACAATTATTAACTCACACTATTAATCTTAATTTCTGATGCTTCTTATTCCTATGCAAGTGAGAAAAATGGATTTTGTATGATATATCATCTTGGGTACAACTCATATGGTACCGCCACTAAAATTTGACATAGATAGAGCCTGATATGAACCGTATTCTACAGTTGTTTTATGCAAAAAATAGACTTTGGTACAGCCCCTCGGGTACTTGGACAATCAGGTGGACAAAACCCCGGTTAAGACATGGACAAGTATAATTGCAATTATATAAAAACCCATTTTACTTAACTTAAAAACTTAAAAACTTATATAGGTCTGTACCCATGGGTACGGATGGGGTACAGACCCATCCGTTAAATGAAAAAACAAAACAATTAAAAACGAAAAACTGGAAAAAAATAAGAAAAAAGAATAAAAAAAATTGAAAATGTTGAGAGAGAAATGACTACGGTATAAAGTAATAGGATGGTATTATAGTAAGAGTGCATAGTGTTTTGAACTAGTTAGGCTTTAAATAAAACTATTATGGAGTTGGGCTTTAAATCCTAAAGAAGTTGGGAAATAGGCTCGAATTAGTAGAATCCTCTTCATTTATTAGTTCATTTGCATAACGGTTCGGTTCGGGCTATTGGTCTTTCTTTTACAAGACCAGGTTCGGTTCTAATTGTAGGTTGACGGGAAACAAGGACTGGTTTTTTTAGTCTCGTTTCGCCTTTGGTTCTGTTATGAGACCGATGTAAGAAACTTTTAAAGACCGATTTAAGCTTATTTTTTGTCGATTGGTATTCGTAATAATGTGAGCATTTCATTTTACTTACCGTTTCAAGATACTTAAATACCAATTTTTATTTTTAAAATTACATAAATTATTACAATTAACTAATGAATCATTTACAAATTACAATTAACTAATGAATAAATTATAAATTATTAAATTTAAACGGTAGAACGGGATGGGGTGGGGGTGATTGTACCCATTGAATTTAGGATGCCTACATATCTTTTTAAAACCCCTTCGTAAAAGTGTTAGTACGGTTTTACAAAAAATAATTTGAAAGAGTTGAGTTTAAATGATACTGCTCACTATTCGTCTTCAACGGGGTCGTAGGATGGTGAAGAAGTTGAACCATCACTCAAACTCAAAGGATTGAAACTTATGTCTTCATCGTCAAATAAAGAGTCTGATTGATCTTGAGTTCAAGCGTCCGCTTTAACCCAGTCTTGTAACTGGACCACCCGCTCCAACGTCGTCCCAATCATGCTCATCCTTCGATCAGATAATTGTTTCTTACGTTCTCTGAAAGCGGATTCAGATGGAACGGAAGAGGCTGGAATCGTTCACAAGTCTCGTGCCATGAGTGGCAAGATGGGCTCGCGAGCATACTTTCTTCAAAATCCAATAATATCATAATCTTCCACATAAGTTTCATGAGTGTGCTTGAAATTGTAATCAAGGTAATTCCAATTGACCTGGTTAAAATGGGCACTTGTTGCGTTGCCATTATCTACCATTTTACATGCTCTCGATCTTACCACACTTGCATGTACAACAGAGGGTCTATTATTCCGGCATAATCTATCTACATAAACTTTTTATAATCCATACATTACAACAGATACTCTATCCTTGTATACAACGATGTCACTTTATGGGTAACCTGTTATCCTAGTATACTTCATTTAATAACGGGGATCTAGAACACAACATATATCATATACTATCAAGAAAGGGTCGTAATACTTCAATAATTTTTGCATCATAGGATCAATTATGGTTTCAAGCTCGTTGGTCAATTTATATAGTAATTTGTTTTAATTATTTTGAATTATCAACTATTGAAAACTTTTTATTTAATAGATATATATCATTTAATTATATTTTTCACGAGTTTTTCTAAAAAGCCGTGAACAGGCTCGGCTCGGCTCGTTTTTAGGCTCGAGCTCGGCTCGTTTAGTTTAATGAACGATCTTGAGCCGAGCATATTTTGAGTCGAGCTCGAACTGCTCGCGAGCAACTTGGTTCATTTACATTCCTATCAACTGGTTAGATATGTGATTTTTAAATTAGTGGAAAAGGAATTTGTAACTTTTTGTTCACGATTCCTATCGACCCCGAACATTTATTCTCAAAAAGGAAAAAAAACAATGATCGACAACTATAATTATTTGTGGTTGAGAAAAAATAAAATCTAGAATATTATAAAGGTATTAAAAATGAATTGATTTTTTATATAAATGAGTAATAATTAAAATATAATCCTATAAAATAATTTAGTACAATTTAATTGGAGAGGGTATTAAAATTAAAATATTTCAGTAATATGTTATATCTGATATTTACTGAACAAAAGATTTTGTTTGACAATTATTGAGAAGAAACAACAATATTATAGGTTAGTCTTTTCAATAAATAAAGTAACTCATTTTATAAAGAGAGAGAATGAGGTCAAAAGTGATCTTGTAATTATCCCTTACAAAAAAACCCCTGGATATGCAAATGATTTCCAATTTTAACCTCTTCTCCTTCTCCTCTAATTCTTTCTTTTTTCAACCCTCACACTATTAATAAAGCTTTAACAAGTAAAATAAATTATATAAAACATTCTCGCATTCAAAAAAACTTAAGCTGCTGAGCTAAGCTAAAGTCTTTCTGAGGTGCACGGAAGATAAAATGGACGGCGGAGGACATTATAATCCCCGCACCGTTGAAGAGGTTTTCCGAGATTTCAAAGGCCGTCGCGCAGGTTTAATCAAAGCTCTCACCACAGGTCCCCTTTTTTTAACTCTTCTAACTTCTTCCATAATATAATTACATGTATATAATAATTCATATTATTATTATTTTGTTTGAGCTTTAATTTTAATTATATGTATCTTTTTTGCTATAATTTTCTGCAGATGTTGAAGTATTCTTCCGAAAATGTGATCCTGGTGAGTTAATTCAAGTAATTATATTCTTATTTTGCATAATTACAAAATTTAATACTTTTACTTGAAAATTGTTTTTGCTGAATCTGTACGTTAGTAATTGTTTATCCCGTTTATATTTATGTTTATGCACCTAATACACATTTTAATTCAGTTAATTGCACTATTTGTCCCTGTTAAGCAAATTAGCCAGATACTGTGTTCCAAAAAGTAGCAGTGCATTTGCTATGTTTGAATAGATCGCATAAAACTGGGTCAATGGTACAATTGACCGTTTACACTTAATTAAAATTAGAGCATCATTGTTTATAGAAATGTATAATATTTGGTTAATTGATTTTAGTGTGGATCCATATATGATTTAGTATTGTGCATATATGAAAAATTTGCAGAGAAGGAAAATCTTAGCTTGTATGGATTTCCAAGTGAGCAATGGGAAGTGAATTTACCAGCAGAGGAGGTCCCACCAGAGCTTCCAGAACCTGCATTGGGTATTAACTTTGCAAGAGATGGAATGCAAGAGAAAGATTGGTTATCTTTAGTTGCTGTTCATAGTGATGCATGGTTACTTTCAGTTGCCTTTTATTTTGGTGCTAGATTTGGTTTTGATAAAGCTGATAGGTAAATATTATATAAAGTATTGTATCATCAGATTCTTTATTTTATTAAATTTTATTTGTAATGTGCAGGAAACGATTGTTTAACATGATAAATGAACTCCCTACTGTTTTTGAAGTTGTTACTGGAGCTGTTAAGAAACCAGCTAAAGAGAAATCATCTGTCTCAAATCATAGCACCACTAAATCCAAGTCAAACTCAAAGCCTGTAAGTAAATTATATTTTCTGCTTCCCCATTACATTGTAGGGAATCCTTAAAGTATTGTTTAATCTATCGATTTTCTGATTATATCCTAGTTTTTGCAAACCAAACAAGACTTTTCGTGCTTCATCAAGGACTTTAAAATCTTTATGCTTAATCGATGATTTCATTAATGAAGCACAGAGATTTAAGAAACCTTGATCACGAAGAGTCTTGCCAGGTTCTATTAATAAAGATCCAAAATCTATATAACTTATAGACTTTATCCTTGTTTTTGCCAAACCAAAAGCAAAAATTATCAAATTGCAGGGTTTATAAGACATTTTCTATTATGTTTTTTGTTGAATGCATTTATTGTTGTTAATCATGTATCTTGTAAACTTTGATAATATTTATATATAATAAAAATTAAATCTTTTTAACATGTTGAAGCTGTGTGAGGTTGCTACTCAAATGATAAATGTTCTGTATTCAGATCTTTTGACCTTATTCACTTTGTGTCTGTTGTTCATATTCTTACAGTATCACCTTTTGGGCCTGTTTGAGATTTCTAACTATTCCAGTTTTGGTGTCTTTTGTTTTGACTTCTTTATGAACACTTGATTGTTTGGATCTGTTTAGATCCCAATTCTTGTTAAGGTAGATTTAATTATAACAGTGTTTTATGATCTGGGTAATCGTTAGTTTTGTCATTTCATGAGTAAAGATCCAAACTTTATGATCCTTAGTTTTTTTGTTTTTCAATCCTTGTTAGGGTAGATTGAATTACATCTGGGCTGAGGTTAATTTGTCATTTCATCTGTAAAGATCCAATCTTTAATTTCTCTTGTTTCTCAATTCTTGTTAAGGTAGATTAAATTATATTGGTGGTTTATGCTCTAAGCTGAGGTTAGTTTGGTCATTTCATGTGTAAAGATCCAATCTTTACTATCTTTAGTTTTTTTTTTTTTATCAGGTCATTGCAATCATTTATTGATTTTATATTATACTGATTAGTTAATAACTTAATTTTGATTTTTGGGTGTTGCTGGATTAAAAGTATTTCGACTTGATAGTTGAAATTCTATATAATTTGGAAGAGTGACTATAGGTCAAGTGTAAAGGAATTAATAATTAGAATAGAACATTTATAGATGAGATAATGAATATGTTATTGAAAGAAGTGTACTTTTTAATTGCAGAGTAAGCCCTCAAAGGTGCAAGTAAAGGATGAAGATGAAGGAGTAGATGAAGAAGATGATGAGGAAGAAGAAGAAGAAGATGAAGATGATGAAGAAGAAGAGGAAGAAGAAGAAGATGAGCATGGTGATGCTTTATGTGGTGCATGTGGAGAAAACTATGCTTCAGATGAATTCTGGATCTGCTGTGATTTATGTGAAAAATGGTTTCATGGAAAATGCGTGAAAATAACACCAGCTAGAGCTGAACATATTAAGCAATACAAATGTCCATCATGCAGTGCAAGTAACAAAAGAGCACGTACTTGATCATCAACTTTATCTGTCTTGTTATCAATCATATTGCGTTTCTGCAAACTATGTGCTAAGCGTAATTTGATTTGTTTTCTTTGTGTTTTATGGTTTTATCGTGGATTTGGTTCTAGTTTATGTAACGCTTTATTTTATTACTAGATTTGGTATGTAGAACAAGTATTAGTGTTGTAGATGTAACGTAACCTCTTGTGATATGTGTTTGACTATTTGTATGATCCTATTTATAATCAACTAATAATGGATGATACTAGTTTAATATGTGGTTATGTTCATGCATATAAATCTTTGCAAGTATTAAACCCTTGGGACATTATTCAGACGGAAAGCATGGTGGTCACAAAGCTTCCCAAAACAGTGTTAAAAGATGGAAAAACAGTTCAGGTTAGACTACAACACTGTCCTAGAATAAGAGAAGATGTATTTGTTACAAAAATTACATCTCTTTTTTTGTTCAAAGATCAAATTGGTTGGTCAGGAAGCGGAATATAAAGTTTTACCATCAAATTGGCCGAAGAAGAGAAGTCAGGATTGAGCTTTCAATAAGAAGGGTTGACAGTGCTGGCCTTTGGACCAAAAAACAAATTAAAATATAAAGTGCTTGCCTTTATTATAAAATTAACGACGATAGCTTGAAATATTGAGAAATATAACTACGTATTATTATTTAGTGGAATTCGGAATGGTTACAATATGATATGAATATCGAACTATATATAGAAAATCGGAAGTAGCTACGCAGCTACTAACTTAAACTGATGCGAGACTCAAGCAGTTGTGTATCTGCACTGCGAGTCAATTATACATGTTACTACTTTATCGGGGAATATCCACTAATAATTAATATTCATAACACTCTTCCTTGGATATTCAAGGAAGGATATGCCTCATCAAAACTTTATCAAGAAAACCCATTGAGAGAAAACTTGATGAAGAAAAATAGAGTACATAATTTCTTGGAGGGTGTAACACCTATCCAGTCTGCCTCGTTAAAATCTTTCCAGGAAAACCTCTTGGGAAAAATCATGGTGAAAAAAAAAGAGTATAGAATGTCGATTCATTCTCCCCCTCATCGCGAAGTCAAATATTTCTGATAATGCCTACTTTACTAGTCGGCTTGTAACTCGAATATCGTTTTGGTATAGATTTAGCGAATAAATCTGCTGGATTTTCACTTAACCATATTCGTTTAATGTCAATAAAAAGTGGATTGACATAGGCAGGAGTATATTGTTCTCTCTATGATATTAGATATTTGATGCCTCCTTAAAACCTTATTAGGAAAAACCCTGTGGGAAAAAACCTTACTGAAGGAAAAAGAGTACAACGCTTAAATATCTTCTCCCTTCATTTTTACACACTTGATTACAACAATTATGTTGAAATTACATAATACATTTTCGAGCCTACAATTTAACATAAGTATACAATATAACTTTAGCTAATGAATCTGTTGGGTTCTTGCTTGGGACGAGTTTGTTGAATACATCCAAAATTATTTGGTGAATATACTTTGACATTTCACGAACTGGTCTTCTATTTCTTGAATGTCCTTCTTGAATCTCCAGGATGAGACAATATCATCATAAGATAATATCATACTTGTGAGGAAGTAATCCATTCTAATAGCTTCTTGTTATATAACTAAAAATATTTTATTGTGCTGCATGCACTTTATATTCTTCGAGAACCTTTTATACTCCAGGCATTTCTCGTTCTTTGAGAATTTAATATATTCATACGCTTTAAGTGTTTCAGGCACTTATCATGCTTCAGGCACTTGTGCTTCGAGCATATGTGTTTATCAATAACATTGATATCAATCCAAGAATCGTGACATTTATCTTGGTGTTGTCCTTATCATAGAAAACTCGGCAAGAATTTTATAAAAGTAAAATCCAAACGTCATGTATCCATAACATGAGAACAGGGACGTCTCCTCGTAATCAATTCCTGGTTCCTGCAGGAACTTATGTGATACAAATCGGATTATAGATAGTAAAATTGTATGGCCATTTCATTATTTGTCGACAATTTCATTACTTTGTGATTTAGGATCCTCATTATTTATTTCAAGCCATAGTTTAAAAAAGTATATCAATCCCATTAACCGTCTCCGGGACCATTACAAACTTTAGAAGTAATGCATGTGCAACATTAGTTGACTCAACCATTCCTATCGTATACATGGATGTGCATATTCCATGATATTTACCATTTAATCATTTACTCATGAGATTTCTTTCTTCATGGCGGGTGTATTTTAAATCGACGAGGTTACCATGCTTCATGCGTTGGTTATATGATTACAGGTTTACCACGCTTCGTGCGTTGGTTAATTACATTACATGTTTACCACGCTTCAGGCGTTGGTTAGATGTATTATAGATTCGCCACGCTTCATGCGCTGGTTAGTGGTGGTCCTTTGTGTGTTCTAAGAATAAATGCAATGAGTAGGATAACAACAACTGCAAGTGTACGGTTGTCCCAAGTAATAATAGTGATAATAGGATCGTTCGCAGGGACGGTAGGGCTAACTACAATGCTTATCAAGTAATGATTGGTTGCACTTATGAAAGCAAATAAAAGATATAATTATTGATTGATTGGTTTGTGTTAACTCTAAGTATGAAAAGACTAAAGTAAAAATGCAAATAACAATAAGACGCAAATATGAGAAGACAGTACTTGAGAAACGCAAGGGATCCTCCTAACTCTATTTCATATCATATGTTGTTTAAGGGTCGAATTGGTTAATTTACATTGGTCGGGATTCAATAATCCTTGTACCCCCGTCAGGGTGGACTACAAGGCTATTCTAGAGTGTCACTAGTCCCGTCAGGGTAAATATGATCCACTTTCGAATGATTAAGCTAAATTACCTCATTGGCCATAAAATTAACTACGCTCGTCAAAGTCATATAGTTTCTATTTTATATTCTGTAATTAATTCTGCACCTAAACCCCCCGTCAAGATGATCCACACGCCACTGTGTGGAATAGGTTAGATACTAAAACCTGTTATTAGTTCATGACTCTAAGAACAGTAAATAATCACAAATTACAGAAAAATGTAAAAGACCCAATTCGATTTAATTAATTAAAACCCAAATTCAAACATATGAAATTCAACAGAATAGGGATTCACCCGTTATGCATTCTCAAGTACCAAAAGGAATTAGCTCATGCTAATAGAAATTAAAACTAAATTTAAAGAAGAATTCATATTGTTCATAGAAAGAAAATACAAATAAACCTAATTTCGGAATAGGATTGGCTGAGAATCGGAGATATAGACAGTCTCCAGCTCCGTAGCTTCTTCCTTCTTTCTTGCCTTTACTTCTCTCTGATGCTCTGACTTATGAAAATTGAATTGTATGACAAATAGAAGTCAAAAGCTCCTTTTATAATCAGAAAAACGGATTAGGCCTTGGTCTGATGTTTAAGTTAAAAATTAAAAGTCCAAGTCCATTCAAAGCCCAAATCCCGTAACTGCTACACCACCTCCACTAAAACAGCTCTAGCCGATTCGTTATAACTCCGATTGACCTGAAATCACTTGCTAAATTTCCGTAACTCGATAAGGAACATAATCTCTTCAAAGGTCAGCGGCTAAATCAACTCGTAAGTGCCTCGAAATCAGCAATCTTTGGCTTGTTTTCCAGATTTGCAGCTCCAAAATATAATTCTTTTCGGGATTTATCTTCAAACTTTGACTCCATATCACGATCTTTGACTTTCTTCTCAGATTCCTCTCCTAGCTAATATTCAAAACCTACAAACTTTTCACTAAAATACACAAGATTACGCGCAAAAGCTTAATAAATTAAAAATACAGAGGAAATTCGGAATATTGCATATTTAGCCCAAAAGTATATCAAAATATTCAATTAAACATAAAAAATGATGTGTCCCAAGGGTCTATAATAAGAACAATTAGGGAGACATCAAGACCCCAACTCAAATCTTTGTCGTCCCGACAAAGTAAAACAAAACAAAACAAAGGGGTAGAAGTAAACGCAAAGACATAGAAGCTAGCAAATACACCTAAAGCAATTCTCCTAATAAATCTCATATAGCAAACCCTAGAACTAATATACACATACATCTATAATGCAAAATCAAAACCAGTTGGGTTAGCTCAACTGGCCAGAGCCTTGCTATTTCTTCAGCACTTAAAGGGGAGGTCCAAGGTTCGAATCCCCTCCCTAACGGGTGTAAAGTGAGAGGTACAAGGCTCGAACCCCTGCCTGAACATGGGTCACCTAGTTCTCATTTACCATGAGAATATATATGGGGAGATAGGGATTAGTCGGGTGCGCGTAAGCTAGCCCGGAACCCATGTAACAAAAAAAAAAAAAAAAAATCAAACACAAATAATCTCAATCATAAAATTAAATTCGCAATGCTTGAAGGTTACACTTGTACAGCCCGGAACCCATGTAACCAAAAAACAAAAAAAAATAATGCAAAATCAAACACAAATAATCTCAATCATAAAATTAAATTCGCAATGCTTGAAGGTTACACTTGTACTCATCTCTGTATGATGGCTATAGGGTGTTCCTCAATCCTACACTATGCACTTAGGAATCACGAGGTCTTTATGGTTTTAATATTGGCTTAAGGACGGTGTGGATGTATATTTGGTAAATTTGAAGTGAGCTTTTGGCTCTCTCCTCACTTACCATCAACAAATGTCCTCGAGCTTGAGTTTACGCTAAAAAATGTTCTCACTCACCCATTTACGCAACAATTTAGCGTCCCATGTCTACCCAATTAATCTAAGATAATTTTCAAAATATTCTACTTTGCCAGTTTATTCTTTCATATTTTTCTTTTTTTTCTTTTCTCTTTTAATTTTTTTATACAGTTGCAAACCGGGTTTCCGGTTCCTACTGGAATGGATTTTCGAATTTTTTTTTTCTTTCTTTTTCATTTTTTTCTAAATCCCGGCAAAGGGTTACAAGTATATATCATCTGTAATTGTGCTACAATACAAAGCACATCAATCCCTACCCAATAAATTCCCCATAAGTGGACCCACCACCTCAATCTCAAGCTCGAGACATGTCTCAGGATTGTGATTCAAGTGCGGGTCATATGGTCATGCCTAATAGTCTAAGGGATAATGGCTTATATCGTGGCTACAAAAGAAAAGGCTAAAGGCTCAAAGTGGGCTGAGACGGATAAAAATAATATAAGGGATAGAAGGCTAAAAAGGTCACAAATGGTTAACAAAGAACTGCCCCTATCATTTTCCTAAGTACATAGCTCGTCTTTAGTTCATATCTAGGTGGGTTCTCTACTAATTAAGATTTCACGTTCTACACACCAAACATATTCCTTAAGTACAAGCTTACTTCATTTGGTGTTCATTAATTTTTCCTATCAATTACCTATGTTTGCATGCAAATCTAGATGCATTTTATATCAATCCCTAAAGTCCACTATTTACTATCATAGATTCATCAAAAGTATGCTTAAAGGGATATTTAAAATCTTCTACAGTCAAACGCAACTCTGAAAATTATTTTATTGAAAGCAAATAAAACAAATAACACATAAAAACTGGGATGAGGCAACGAACCCCACCCCAAACTAAAAAATGAGTCGTGTCCCCACGACTCGAAAAGACTCAAAGCAATAAAATAATCTACACTAAATGAGAAGGATTAGAAAACGTATCTCAACCAGCGCGTGGCTGGTTATCAGTATTGCATCCATGAACCTTATCTCGCGTTTGGACATCGTAAGTTGCGTTTTGAACTAATAAAGTTCAACTTGTTTGTAACGTTTCCCGAAATATCAATCATCGCATCCGGATTTTCTTCCAACACTTTAATCTTCGATTCCAACTCATCATTGGATTAATCTTTTCCTCACTTTCTGGTTCATCAATCAATTTCCTCTTCTTCAGATTAGCCTTAATCAGATATTCTTTCCTTTTGGATGCAGCTTTAACCTCGAATTAGGAATCTTAACACCCAAAAGTGTTTCTGTTTCTAGGAGACTTCCTTCGATAAGTGCACATGAAATTGGTTCTGCTAGCCCTCTCGTTCCACCCCAAACTCAAAATTTCAAATAGTGAAAAGCTTAGAGAAAAGCTTAGAACTTTGAGGTTTTGAGGTTTAAAACTTGAAGAGTATGGTGGGATATGAGATGGGTAAAGGCTAATTGATGTGGGGAAGAGGGAATATGGTTTAATTTGAAGTTCAGATGAAGAACAATCTTGGAGAAAAGTGGGAAATTTATGGTGTTTTGGATAGGAGACGAGTTGATTGTATGTTTTCGTGGTGAAAGAGGGTAAGATTTGATGATTGTGTAGTTATAGATGAAGATTTTCGGAAAATTCTTGGAAGTGTTTTTGGAGGCTGGCTTGAAGAAGGAGGTAAAAATCTAGGGCTAAAAAGCTGAAAACCGGCCTGTCACAGAAGAAACCGGGTTCCTGGTTTCGCGTCGCTGTCTCGGCGCGAAAAAATAAGTTTTTTGTACTTTTTTTTCCAGACGCAATAAATGTCTCGACCCCAAAACGCTGGGTCTGAAAATTCACCTCACGAAACCGAGTACCTGGTTTGTGCGAAACCGGGATCCCAGTTTGCGTTGATGGCACCGGTGGAGACGCAACCCAAGACGCAGCGAAGGGCTGACCCCAAAACGCTGGGTCAGATTTCTTGATTTTTCCAGCTCTCGAAACCGGGTACCCGGTTTGTGCAAACCGGGGCCCCGGTTCGCGTCGATGCGCGAATGGACACGCGACCTCTTGCGTCTCATGGGTTGGTTACCAGCGTCGCAACCAGGTTCCCGGTTTGTAACCACCCATTTTTCTTCTATTTTTGCTCTTTCGACCCCAAACTCATGACCTTTTTACCCCTGAAATCATCAAAAACAACTACCCTTCCTCATTTCTTACTAATAAACACTAAATTAACGAAAATCAAACAAATTTAAACTACGAAAAATAAAAACTTAAATTAATATACAAGAAATGGCTTTTGTTTAACGTCGTTAAGCTCGACAGGTTACCTCATTCATTAGTCATTGACATAACCTCCCCAGCAGTGAGTGAGGTTGTCAATATTTGCAACTCGGAATTTACATCCCTTAGCTTTTATGCCCACTAGTTTATTTGAGATAACCTTCGTGACCATGAATGGTCCTAGCCAAGAACTTTTTTGATTCACGTACCTTTGGAGGGGGGTTTGGTTTCTTCATAGCTACTTATTCACCTACTTTGAACCCCTGTTTCTTTCTTTCCTTCTTAGGTTCCTTTGAATCTTCGAGGCACGTGCTTTCTCTTTCTCCTTTGCATGATTAAGTTGTGGAATTTTAGGGTATGGAGGAGCTTTAATTGGTGGTTTCTTTCGTAGCTCTTTCACCTCCACCCCTAACGTGCCCACAACATTAATTTTCTCCTTTCTTACCGGTTCTATTACATCTAGACGAAAGCATTCTTCCTTGGAATCCAGAAATCTCATAGGTCTGAACACGTTAAACTTCATTTCCTCGTCTTGGATTCTCATAATCATCTCTCCGTTTTCTACATCAATTAAGGTACGCCCAGTGGCTAGAAATGGTCTTCCCAAAATAATGGGGACATTCCTATCCGCATCGTAATCAAGTATAACGAAATCAGCGGGAAATTAACGTACCTGCCTTAACGAGGACATCTTCGATTCGACCTTCTGGATATGCAAGAGACCGATCCTCCATTTGCAAGACCATAGAAGTAAATCTTGCCTCTCCTATTTTCAACTTCTCAAAGATTGATTTGGGCATAAGATTAATACTTGCACCCAAACCGCATAGTGCTTTTCCTTGCCATTCATCACCAATAGATATCGGAATTGTGAAATTCCCAGGATCAAGTAGCTTCGGAGGTAACTTACTTTGACAAATGGTGCTACATTCTTCGGGTAAACCAATCATTTCATTATCACAATATGGTCTTTTATTGGTGAGGGCTCTCTTCAAAAACTTTGCATACTTAGGTATATCTCGAATAGCTTTTAACAATGGTATGTTGATGTTAAGATTACTTAGCTTATCCAAGAATTTCTGATATTCAGCCGTGTCATCCTTCTTTTGAACTCGCGATGGAGATGGTGGAGGTGGACGATCGATTATAGTATCATTTTTCTTTTTCGGAATCTCAATAGGCCTCTCTACTTCTTCAACTTCCACTTCTTTCTCTTTACTCACCTTATCCTTTTCTTTTCTAACTTCTTTTTCTTTCATGACTGGAAAGGAGGTGGAGGAAGGTTCTTACCACTTCTGAGAGTAATAGCTTTACAGTCTTCGATTTGGATTGGACTCTCAAAGTCACTAGGGAGTTGCCCTTGTGGACGCTGATTCAGTTGTTTTGTCATTTGCGAAAATTGAGTCTCTAAAATCTGAATGTGTGCTTCAGCAGCTTGTTTCCTTTGGATTGACTGTTCACGTAAGGCAATCAATTGTTCTACGGTTGTTTGAAGTTTATTTTCACCTTCTTGTGGTTGAGCGGGCAAGGCTTTCTGGTTCATGGTGTCATCGTAATTGTCTTGAGGAGATTGTCTCTGAACATAATTTCCTTGATTTTGTCCCCCTTGATAATTATTCTGAGGTCTTGGGTTGTAATTGTTGTTGTTACCCTGGGGACGCAGCTGATATGCGTGAGTAGGATTGGCTGCCCCATTAGGATTTGAATATTGAAACCCATGATGGTTTCTGTTTTGCATGTACCCTTGACCATTCAAATTAAATTTCCCTCGGTTGGAAAAAAAACATCACGGTCTCTCAAACACGATCATTCGCACCACAATAGTCATATCCATACACTTCTTGTGCAACTTTTACCTCAACTCTTTTACTCGAAAAACCTTCTTTCACGGCTAATGTAAGTTGCTTCAATTGTTGCTCCAATATGGTTTTGAGTTAGTTTTCTAAGGAGGTAAACTTCTCTTCAATGTTTATGTTATTAACTCCTCCTTTAACAGGTGTTCTTACAGTATTCCACCCCACTTCTCGACTGCTCTATCCAAAATAATTCTTGCGTAAGCGGGCTGAACTCGTAAAAACGCACCACCACATAATAAATCTAAATCTTTTCGTGAACTCCCATCAAGACCGTTATAGAAAATTTTCAATTGCTGTTGTTCTGAAAGGTCATGATTGGGGACTCTTCGTAAACATTTCTGAAATCTCGACCAACTTCTACCCAACTCTTCATCATATTCTTGTCGGAAATGTGTTAACTCAAGTTGAGCATCTAACCTCATGTTGGACGGATAATATCTGTCGAAAAACGCAGCCTGTAACTGTTCCCAATTCGTAATCTTCCCTGATTCTTGCGAATCATGCCAATCACTCGCTCCATCTATTAAGAAAAATCTGAATGTAGCATAATACATTTGCTCCCTTGTTACCCCTTGCGTGATGTATGAATCGCAAATCTGCATAAATTTTTGTACCGCGCGAAGTGGGTCTTCTCCGGGCTTGCCTCGAAAGTTTCTGAAATTCTGAAATTGAGCTAGCATACCCGGATCAGGGCGGAATCTCGGAACATCGATATCAGCTGGGCCAATCCCAAGAGGAGGGGCAAGGAATGGTTCTTGAGCGGGACCGGTAAGAAACCATGGATCGGCTATTTGAACTTGAACTGGAGGATTAGGAATGACAGGTGGGACCGGAAGATTAGGAATTCCTGGAGGCGCTATTGGTTGACCATTTTCGTCTAGTTGAACTCCAAGGTTCCCTTGGTTATTAAGATTAATATTATTCATTCTGTTCGCTAATTCTTCTACTTCTCTAGCTTCTTGTTCTCTTCTTCTTATGTTAGCAAGTCTGATTAATGGTTCCGGATTATTAAGGATCGGAGGTGATGGCTCTAGATCCTTAAAGAGTCTCTTTCGCATACACCAAACCTAAAAACCTGAAAAAGATGAACAAACAAAAAGCGTAAATCTGATAAAAATAAAAATAAATGCAACTATCACTAAAGGATAAACACCGTGGTCACACGCTACCGTCCCCGGCAGCGGCGCCAAAAACTTGGTGGTCCTTTGTGTGTTCTAAGAATAAATGCAATGAGTAGGAGAACCACAACCGCAAGTGTACGGTTGTCCCAAGTAATAATAGTGATAATAGGATCGTTCGCATGGACGGTATGGCTAACTACAATGCTTATCAAGTAATGATTGGTTGCACTTATGAGAGAAAATAAAAGATATAATGATTGATTGATTGGTTTGTGTTAAATCTAAGTATGAAAAGACTAAAGTAAAAAATGCAAATAACAACAAGACGCAAATAAATGAAGGTAAGACGCAAATATGAGAAGACAGTACTTGAGAAACGCAAGGGATCCTCCTAACTCTATTTCATATCATATGCTGTTTAAGGGTCGAATTGGTCAATTGACATTGGTCGGGATTCAATAATCCTTGTACCACCGTCAGGGTGGGCTACAAGGCTATTCTAGAGTGTCACTAGTCCCGCCAGGGTAAATATGATCCACTTTCGAATGATTAAGCTAAATTACCTCATTGGCCATAAAATTAACTACGCTCGTCAAAGTCATATAGTTTCTATTTTATATTCTGTAATTAATTCTGCACCTAAACCCCCCGTCAAGATGATCCACACGCCACTATGTGGAATAGCTTAGATACTAAAACCTGTTGTTAGTTCATGACTCTAAGAACAGTAAATAATCACAAATTACAGAAAAATGTAAAAGACCCAATTCGATTTAATTAATTAAAACCCAAATTCAAACATATGAAATTCAACAGAATAGGAATTCACCCGTTATGCATTCTCAAGTACCAAAAGGAATTAGCTCATGCTAATAGAAATTAAAACTAAATTAAAAGAAGAATTCATATTGTTCATAGAAAGAAAATACAAATAAACCTAATTTCGGAATAGGATTGGCTGAGAATCGGAGATATAGACAGTCTCCACCTCCGTAGCTTCTTCCTTCTTCCTTGCCTTTACTTCTCTCTGATGCTCTGACTTATGAAAATTGAATTGTATGAAAAATAGAAGTCAAAAGCTCCTTTTATAATCAGGAAAACGGATTAGGCCTTGGTCTGATGTTTAAGTTAAAAATTAAAAGATCAAGTCCATTTTCTAAGCCCAAATCCCGTAACTACTGCACCACCTCCACTAAAACAGCTCTAGCCGATTCGTTATAACTCTGATTGACCCGAAATCACTTGCTAAATTTCCGTAACTCGATAAAGAACATAATCTCTTCAAAGGTTAGCGGCTAAATCAACTCGTAATTGCCTCGAAATCAGCAATCTTTGGCCTGTTTTCCAGATTTGCAACTCCAAAATATAATTCTTTTCGGGATTTATCTTCAAGCTTTGACTCCATATCACGATCTTTGACTTTCTTCTCGGATTTCTCTCATAGCTAATATTCAAAATCTACAAACTTTTCACTAAAATACACAAGACGCGCAAAAGTTTAATAAATTAAAAATACTGGAAAATAAAGAGGAAATTTGGAATATTGCATATTTGGCCCAAAAGTCTATCAAAATATTCAATTAAACATAAAAAATGATGTCTCCCAAGGGTCTAAAATAAGAACAATTAGGGAGACATCAGTTAGATATATTTTAACTTTACAATGCTTCATGCGTTGATCAAATACATTAGCTGACATATTTGTTAATGTCCTTCTAGGACAATAATCCACTAGAGTGTTGACAATAGATATATGGGATTTTACAACATTCTTTTGTGTTCATGAATGCATTTTGTATATTATTTACGATACTTCACAAATGAATCACCTTTTAAATTTCAAGTTCCGATTCTTTAGTTCGTGGATAGAGATGAGATAATGAATTATATTCCACGATATCTCACGCAATACTTCAGGTTGCGATGTCTCTCCCCCTAAAAGGGGTAAATTTTCTCATCAAAATAACACTCTGCAAGACGTGTTTTAAAGATATCACCTTTTAGGTGTTCAAGATATCAAATAATAGAAAGAGAATAAAAATAGCATAAATCTCAACTGCTAGTTGAAATAGTCTCATAGTCAATTTTATTAGAGAACATTAAACATATGGGTAGTCACTCGAAAAGAGAAACTTCTGGTTCTTTTAAGTTGAGTCAAAGTGAATTTCCTATTATTCGACTTATTGTCCCTGGATGACCAAGTTGATCATGTCATAATATAAAATTCTTTAGATCTTGATATCTTTGCTTTTGCACAATGTGCGTTTCAACTGCTTAAATATGTATATAATACAACCCTGAAGAAATAGCATGATATATTCTAGTATACACTTCTGGTGTGACTTTCAGAATTAATGCAAAGATATAAATTGTTACATACACTTGTGGTTTATATAAAATATTCATTTCGACAAATTTGATAATTTCAATTTTGTACAACAAGGTAACATAACTTTGGGCATCCAAAACTTTTATTTAGATCGATCAAATTGTTAAGCATACGACATGTATGCGACCAAAATATAGTTCCACTATATCGATAGCATTCATGGTTATCATTTCGTGATAACTTATTTTCCATGACTTTTCACCGTGATATTTCTTTTTATTTCACGTTTGGTGGTAAGAAATTTATTTAGTTGTAGTATTTAGACTACTAATAATCAAGAACTAATTCTTTAATGACCGTAACCTCGACTGGAGTTTGGATCATCAACACGTCAATTCCAAATATATTGAAAGACGTCGCACTTTTTTTCGCAAACACGTTTTTATTCACTTCAGGGAATAAAGTTCCATTCACTTTAGGGAATGAAATTTAGTTAAAAGATATAAATTATAACCTTATTACAATATAAAACATAATATAAATCATAAACTGATTACAAAATAAAATATAAATCATAAATTAATTACAATATCAAATCAAGGTATAAAATTAAATTTTGCTTCATTATCTTATATATTGGAAGACTTTGCATTTTCTTCCAGAATGCATTATCATTCACTCCAGGAATGATTTTTAATCCGCGAATACAACGTGTAATCCACTCGATTTTAAACCACCACCACATCTATCATAGATATTAAAAATTGATATTCACTTCAAGGAATATAATATATTAGCTTTAGGGAAAAATTAGTCAGTGGAATGTGAATAATGATTTTAAATCAACGATTCATAATTTTTCTCGTTTCCAGAAAAAATATAATTTTTACCCATCATATTGAGAAAAAAAATTTCTTACGATATTATTACTTCAGAATTATTATCGTGATATAAAATATTAGAGATGAAAATCTCTAACTATTCATGTGGAATTTTATTTATATTTTATATGAATATTAGTCAAAATATTATACCAAATAAATTTACTCTTTTACCTGAAATTCGTAACGAAATCTATTAAATTTGGGTTTTCATCATCAATGAAATCTACAAAGTTGCCCCTTGCTTTTTTTTCATGGCATATAAAGAAACTAGGGATAACCCGTGCCCGAGGCCACTAAGAATTTTTTTAACAATATGAAAGAGAATGGAATGGAATAGTTATACGTAATCTATTCGTCTAAATAAGTTACATATTATCTGACTTTTTTTATTCGAGATTATCTTTTAAATAATTTTGAATCGACTAAAATAGCTTTAGGTGGGTCATTTTAGAAGGGGTGGGCCCCCGTACTGCCCTTTATGTTTGATGAAAGTGCACTAGCCGCCCTTTATTGAATTTTTTCTCACAAACAGCCCCATAAGAAAGTTTTTTTGTCACCATTAGCCTTTTTTCTATTTTTTGTTAGTTGACCGTTAGTCAATGCCATATGGCGCCATATCAGCGCCACGTAAGTGCCACATCTGTGCCAATACTCTTCGTCATCATCGTCTCTAACTTTTATAAAAAAAAACTTTGAATGTTTGAATGCTTGAAGAACAACAATGGAGAACCCAACAAGGAATAAAACAAAAACAGAAAATCTCTTCAAACTCACTTGCCCACACCAGCCTTCCCACACCAAGCCGCTTTCCTACCCAAGAATCGCCTCCACTCGTGTCGCTTCTCCATTATCCGTTAACAATCGAAGAACCTGTTGTAAAAATAAGGCACAAGATAGTTTTCAATTTTAGGCAAAACCAGTTTCCAAACCCATAAAACAAGAACAAAGAAAAATAGCAGCGAAAATAAAGAACTCAAAGATTTATAGTGGTTCAGCACAAAAATGCCTACATCCACATTGAAGCCCTCCTCAGAAGATGCTTCACACACTATAGAACAAGGTTACAACTTCAGACCGAGTCTTACAAGAATATTACAAGAATAGAACCCTTTAGGCGCTTCAATGAGAAACCCTAAATATACAATCGAGAAATACTACTCAATAATCAAGCCAGATACTTGATTCTTTCTATTCTAATTGATAATCTTTATAGCATAGAATATCAATGTACAAAACCCTAGTTTTCTTGCTGAAAGAGACGAGAGAGCAAAGAGTCGAATTTCGAAGCGAAGCGAAGAGAGAGAGGAGACCAAACGCGTGAAGTGATGGTATTTATATGAGACAGAGGAGGAGATCAAATCTGATCCGTCCAAGCAAATAAGAGATTAAGCATCACGGTGTTGCCACGTGTATAAGTAACTCCATCAAATATAACCCAACGTAGGAAATAAGCTTTGACTTCAGTCAAAGCTGACTAACTCAACCTCAGCACCCAAATCACCACATTGACTTTATATATATATATATATATATATATATATATATATATATATATATATATATATATATATATATATATATATATATATATATATATATATATATATAACAATCTCCACCTTAAAGTCAATGATCACAGCTCTCTAAAAGACTTCACTTCATCATCAGTTTCCCTCCAATTGTTCAGTGTACAAAGCATCTTCTGGTTGCTTCAAAAACCTGCAATAATTACTAAAACCACGAGTTAGTAAATAACTTAATATAATTAAGGAATGAAAATCACCCAATGCTCAACAAACTTAAGCAATGCTTAAATTTGCTAACAGTTTCAACTTTTGTTCCCATATCTGCTGGATTATCCTCAGTACCAATTTTAATCAGTTTAATTCCTTCAGCAATCAACCAAGTTCTGATAAAATGAAACTTAACATCAACATGCTTAGTCCTTTCATGATACACAGGATTCTTACTCAAATTTATGGCACTTTGACTATCACTGAATATTGTAGCAGTTGACTTAGTCAACTGTAATTCATTAGTTAACCCTTGTAACCAAATAACTTCTTTAAAACAATCACAGATAGCTACATATTCTGACTCAGTGGTGGAAAATGCCATTAAAGGTTGTAATTGTGACTTCCAAGTAACACAATTTTTGCCAAGTTTAAAACAATAAGAAGTAGTAGATTTTCTACTATCTCTATCACCAGCAAAATCAGCATCAACAAAACCATTCAATTCAAAATGCACATTCCACTAACCATAACATAACCTAACATTTAAAGTACTACTTATATAGGAAACCACCCACTTTAAAGTTGTCAAATGTTCAGGACCTGGATTTAACATAAATCTACTGAGCAAAGATATAGCATAAGAGAGATTAGGCCTTGTACATGGCATACATGATTGATCCAATCACATTTGAGTAAGGAATATAGCTCATTTTGACTTTCTCATAACTATTTTTAGGACATTGATCCTTGCTTAAGATAAAATGGTCAGCTAAAGGCATCTCCACCTTTTTACAGTTAAGATTTCCATACTTCTCAACAAGCTTCACAAGATAAGGCTTTTGATGCAGTCTTAAACTGCATTCTTTCCTATTTCTTTCTATAATCATTCCCAAAATCTTTTTAGCTTTACCTAAATCCTTCATATCAAACTTAGAATTTATATTAGCTTTCAATTTATTGATACTCTGCAAAGAATTACTAATCAGTAGCATATCATCAACATATAATAGCAAAAATATTATACTATCAGCTAACACATTGAAGTATAAAAAACTATCGTATTCACTTCTTTTAAATCCCAAGGTTAAAACAAAAGTATCAAATCTTTTATACCATTTCCGAGGAGATTGTTTAAGGCCATACAGGGATTTCTTGTATAAACAAACATAATCAGGGTGTTTAGGATCTATAAATCCCTCAGGTTGTTTCATATAGATTTTCTCATCAAGTTCACCATGTAAAAAATCAGTTTTTACATCAAGTTGTTCTAATTCTAAATCATAACAAGCCACATAAGCTAATGTAGTTCTAATGGTTTTAAATTTCACAACTGGAGCAAAAATTTCATGAAAAACTATTCCCTCCCTTTGAGCGACCCTTTAGCTACTAGTCTAGCTTTATATCTAGGAGGGTCAGAATCGGATACACCTTCCTTAAGTTTGTATAACCACCTCCACTCAATTAATTTCTGACCAGGTGGATTTTTAACTAACACCGAAGTATTATTTACAAATAAAGAATGCATTTCTTCCTTCATAGCAGTTAACCACTTACTCTTATCTTTAGACTTTAACACCTCAAGATATGCATCAGGTTCAGTGTTTGTTACCTCAGTAGCTGCAATTAATGCAGTGTAAACTAATTCTGCATATGACTACCTAGTAGATGGTTTAGGATCTCTTTTTTCTCTGTCCCTTGTTAATTGGTAATTAGCAAGGCTTTCTTGAAGGGATTCTTGAGGAGTCTGTGGGTCCTGGTGTGTTAGAAAATAATAAAGATAAAATAGAGGAACCACAATTACCACAAGTGCACGATTGTCCAAGTAATATTAGATAAATCGAGTTCGTTCTCAGGGACGGATTAGGTTCAACCCAAATATTAATCAAATAGTAGAAATAATTGCTTGACAGAAAAGTAAATAATAGATTTTGGTTTGGTTTTCTTAAAACTAAATATGCAAATAAATAAAGACTAAAATTAAATAACTGAAAAGAAATAATGCAAGTAAAAGATTACTTCAGATATGAGAGAAACTTGAGTCTCGCAAGGAATCCTCCTAATTAATATAATCTATGCTATGTTTAAGGGTAGAATTGGTATTAGTATACTAGTCGGGACTCTAATGTCTCCTAGCCCCCGTCAGGGTGGAACTAGGAGCTATCCTAAAGTACTATAAACCCCTGTATGGGCGAATATGCCTCTTCGGATGATAATAATTTACCTATTTGGCTATGTAATTAGTTAAGCCTGTCGGTCAATAACAGACATTACACAGGTATTACCTAAGTCTGTATTCAAACCCCCCTGTCGGATGATCAATTCGCCACTAAAGTGAATAGCCCAAATACTAACAGCTAATTCTAGTTGCGCGGAAAAAAAATTAGTAAATAAGAATAAAGTAATATCCAACATCTAATACTCAACTCAATTTAAATCATAACAATCTCAAATTCAAAACATAGAATAAATTAATTAGAGTTCATCCCTTTATTGCGATTCTCAAGTATATGAAAGTTTAGCTCATGAATAAATTAAATACTTAAAATAGACAAAAGGAATTCATAATTCAATTACAGAAAATAAAGTGATAACCTAAAGGGTAGGATGACTATTGTTGGAATAACAAGATTCTCCCAGCTCTAGTTTCTCCTTGCCTTCTTGCTCTAACTTGAAAACCTTAAGCCTCTTGTGTAATTATCTGAAGTGTATGAAAAGAGGAGGCTAAGGGGTGTATTTATAGGTGTTAGGAAGCCCTAATACGTTTTTACTTGGAGTGGAAGACAAGTCAAGAACTCTTTAATTCGCAGCCCTAAAATCTAGGAAAGGTAAGATTCTGCTGCTGATTTGTTTTGGTCATATCTCCTTCAATACTTATCCGTTTGACGTGTTCCAATAGTCGAAACCACTTGTCTCAGAAAGCTATATCCATTGGTCCAAACCATTCTACCAAATTCCCAGCCAATCTTAAGTTATGAGCTCGTCTTTAGAACGTGGCTAGAATTTCAGATTTATTTGGCAACTTTATCTTTTCCTTCTTTGCATATATCCTTCCTTAATCTTCTTATTTCCATGTATATCTATTTCCTTTACTTCTTAGACTTGACTTGGTCTCTAATTAATTACCATATATCTTTTAAAGCTTCACAATAAATAAATAATTAAATCGCATATGCTTTAAAAATAATAAATCCATAATTCAAGAATAGAAATAGGAATGTGCTCTCTAAAATTAGAAACTCGAATAAAATACTTCCTACCACACTAAAAATAATCTAAGAGTTTAATTCTCACTTCTCCTCGTTGTATTGGTCTTTCATGAAATTCAAGAACCTACTAATTTTGCACTAAAAATAATCAAATTAACGCACAAAAACTCTAAAAATGCAAATAGTCTAATTCCAAGGGGAGAAAGTGTAATATGACGAAATAAGTATAAAAGTCTATCAAATAAGTCAAATATTCACCTAAAAGGATGTCTCCAAAGGGATAATAATTAGAAATATAGGGAGACATCGAGACCCCAAACTCAAACCTTTGTCGTCCCGACAAAATAAAAACAAAGGTCTTTTAGGTGAACGAAGGAGGTAGAATCTAGTAAATATTCCCAAAGCACAACGTAAAACAAATCTCATATAGTCTCATCTAAGAATTAATATACACATACACATATCATGCAAAATCAAACACAAAATAATATCAATCCAAAATTAATTTCACAATGCTAGAAGGTTACACTTATTACTTATCTCAAGATGGTGGATATAGGGTGTTCCTCGATCCTTACTTTCTTTGAACGCTCCACTTAGCATACTCCCTATGAACTCACTGTGTATCTAGGAATCAAGAGTTCTTTGCGGTTTTAATATCGGCTTAGGGACAGTATGGTATGTATATTTGGTAAATTTGAATTGAGTTTTTGGCTCTCTCCTCACTTACCATCAACAAACTGTCCAAGAGCTTGAGTTTACACTCGAATGACGTTCTCACTCAACCCATTTGACGCGCTAATTTAGCGTCCCCAGATTAACCCAATAAGCACAAAAGATGATTCACCTAAAATTTTCCTCTTTGCCGGTCCAAATATATATTCTTTTCATATGAATTTTTCTTTTTTCTTTTCTATTCTTTTGTATAGCTATGACTCTATTTTTGATGTTGAGATATCATGCTATTTTTCATTCAAATCTTTTTTCTTTTCATAAATTTTTCATATCTTTTTTTCATTTACTCTTACCCCGGCAAAGGGTTACAATACAATAAATCTGTGAATCATCATCAAAATATAACACATAACATAATTGATAAGCGCGAAAATCCCAACCCAATGTAAATTCCCATAATAGTGGACCCACCACCCCAAACTCAAGCCCAAGACAAGAAGTCTCAGGATCGTGATTCAAGTGCGGGTCATATGGTCATGCCTAACAAACTAAAGGGATATTAGCTTATAATGTGACGATAAAAGAAAGGCTTAAAGGCTAAAAATTTGGCTAAAAAGGATATAATTAATTCAGGGATAGAAGGCAAAAAATGATTCAAAGGGCTAACAAAGAACTGCCTATATCATCTTCCTATTTACACAGCTTGCCTCTAGTTTATACCTAAGTGGGTTATCTACTCATTCAGATCTCACGTTCTACAAACCACTCATTATCCTTAAGCACAAGTTTACTTCTTTCGCATTGTTCATTAATTCTTCCTATCAATTACCTCATATTTGCATGCAATCAAAGTGCGTTTTCACTAACTCCTAAAGTCAACTATTTTCTATCACAAATTCATAAAAAGCATGCTTGATGGGGGCATTTAAAATACTCTACAGTCAACGCAATCCTTAAACTAATTTTTATTTGATTTTAAATTTTTGAAAAAGCAGTAAAACCATAAAATTGGGAAGAGGCAACGAACCCCACCCCAAACTCAAAAGTGAGTCGTGCCCCCACGACTCGACAAAGACTCAATAAAGCAAATAAACAAATAAAACAAATAAAACAAATAATAAAGGGATAGGAAAACGTATCCGAACCAGCACGAAGCTGGTTTCCATGGTTGCGTGTAGGTTGAGCTTCTTGTGTTGCGTAGGTGGCATGTTAAACATTGCTCACCCCACGTAATATGTTTTGCATAAGCTCCAACTCTTCTGTGACTTTTTCCTATTGTTGGTAACACCTCTTCATGATTATCCTCCAAAATTTTCATTCTTTCAACTCATCTTTCAACACCAAAAGTAATACAAGGTTATTCAACTTCTTCTTCCTCTTCATGGTATTCTTGACCTCCCAATCTTTGACATCTCAATGAACCCCAAACTCAAAACTTTAAATAATCAGAAACTAGAGAAGAGTTTTGAAATTTGATGTTTTGAGGATTTATAATGAAGGATTATGATGTTATATGAGATGGATAATCAATATGTAATGGCTTGGGGAAGGTTTAATGAATAGGATTAAGGCTTTGATGAAGAGGCTTTAAGGTTGAAGGAGAAGATTTCTTGATTTTCTTGAAGGATTGTGGTGTTGGATGTGTGTTTGGAATGGAATAGGAGGAAGATTTAATGTTTTTAGGTGTTGTAGTGGTCTTTGTGCAGGTATATAAAGGGTTAGGGTTTGAAAAATCCGTATTGGAGAGGCTAGGGTTTCTTCTTGATGAAGTAAGAAGTGTATAAGGCAACAAACTCTTCAAAACCGACCTATGGTCCGACATACCGGCGGAATCGCCGGTATACCGGTGCTGGAGGTCTTCCTTTTGTAACTTTCTGGCTTGAACCCGATTCCACTACCCGAGGCCACGTGTTTTTGGGCACCGTCATACCGGTGGTATCGCCGGCTAGCCGGTGCGCTGTTTTTCGCACAATCTCGCTCCGTCAAAATACCCGAGTCGAGTATTTTCCTTCTGGCCGGCATACCAGAGATCTGGCCGGCATACCGGTGCGACACTTTAACTTCTCTCTCCTTCTCGGCAAACACCACGAGTCATAGACCCGAGGGCTCGTGTTTTTCTTCTACCGGCATGCCGGTGATCTGACCGACTAGCCGGCCAGTGCAATAGATTTTCCCTCTTTTGTTCCTCATCACCCCAAACTCAATTCCTGCACAATGAAGACACTACCTTTATCATTTCTTTTTAAATTAGACACTAAGACTCGAAAATTACTTAGAATTATACACTAGGAATTGAAAAACATAAAGCAATAAACTAATATACAATGAAATGGCTTTTGTTTAACGTCGTTAATCTCGACGGGTTACCTTATGAATCATATTTTCACATAACCTCCCCAGCAGTGAGTGAGGTTATCAACATTTTCTACACGGAATCTGTGTCCCTTAGCCTTTATTATAACCAGTTGATTTGAAATAACCTTTGTGACCATGAACGGTCCTTGCCAAGAACTCTTGGCTTCGCGCGCTATTGGAGGAGGATCAGGCTTCTTCATTGCGACCTCTTCGCCTATACTGAACTCCCTCTTTTTCCTCTCTTTCTTAGGTTCTTTAGGAGCCTTTAGAGCTTGCCCCTTTTCTTTCTTATTCGCATGGTCGAGGTTTGGCTTTTCCTTAGGATATGGAGGATCTTTATTAGGCGGTTTCTTTCTGAGCTCTCTTTCCTCCATTCCTAAGGTTTCCACAACCTTAGTTGGCTCTTTTTGTTCAATCACATCAATCCGGAAGAAATCGTCCTTGGGTTCCGGAAACTTCATTGGCTTAAACACGTTAAATTTTATCTCCTCGTCTTGGATACGCATAATCATTTCATCGTTCTCTACATCAATCAAAGTACGCCCCGTGGCTAGGAATGGTCTTCCCAAAATAATGGGGACATTCCTATCCGCGTCGTAATCAAGTAATAACAAGACCAACATGAAATATTAACGTACCTCCCTTGACGAGGACATCTTCTAGTCTTCCCTATGGATGTACGAGGGATCTGTCAGCCATTTGCAAAACCATAGAGGTGGGTTTTGCGTTTCCTATCTTCAACTTTTCAAAGACTGGTTTGGGCATGAGATTAATACTTACCCCCAAATCGCATAAAGCTTTCCCTTTCCACTTAGCACCAATGGAAATCGGGATCGTAAAACTTCCAGGATCAAGTAATTTAGGTGGCAACTTACTTTGGCAGATGGCACTACACTCTTCTGGCAAACCCACCATTTCATTCTCAAGATACTGACGCTTGCTGGTGATAGCTCTTTTCAAGAATTTCATGTATTTCGGTACACCTTTGATAGCTTCTAAGAAAGGTATATTAATTTTAAGCTTACTCACCATGTTCATGAATCTCTGATATTCCGCAGTATCTCCTTTCTTCTGAACTCTTGAAGGGAATGGTGGATGAGGACGGATTTCTATAGCATCTTTCTTCTTCGGATTTTTTAAAATCTTCTCCACTTCCACTACTTCTGGTTCATCTTCTTTTTCCACTACATCCTCTACCGTTTTCTCTTTCACGGTTGTTTCTTTTTCTTTCATAACGGGACAAGGTGGTGGTCGAAGATTCTTACCACTTCTTAGAGAGATAGCGTTGCACTCTTTATATGGCTTGGGTTCTTCAGTATCGCTTGGTAATTGTCCTTGTGGATGCTGATTTAATTGCTTTGCCATCTGAGCCATCTGATTTTCTATCAATTTAAGTGTTGCGGCCGTAGTCTGTTGAGCGTTGAATAATGTCACCAAGGTTTGTTGAACATCTAATGCACCTTCTTGAGGTTGAGCATGTAGAGCTTTCTGATTCATGGTGTCGGCATAAGTGTCTTGAGGAGGTTGTCTCTGAGCTTGATTTCCGTAACCTTGTCCCCCTTGGTAGTTATTCTGTGGTCTTGGTTGATATTTATTACCTTGGGGACGCGGTTGATATGCATAAGTTGGATTAGCGGCCCCATTTGGATTTGAATATTGGAAACCCGGATGGTTTCTATTCGGTTGATAACCTTGACCACCTGAATTATAGTTCCCTCGGTTGGCAATAAACATTACGGCTTCAGGATTACTTTGACAGTGCTCTCAATCATGATCTTGTACACCACAATTTGAACACCCATAAACTTCTTGTGTAACATTAACATCTGCTCTTCTACCTGAAAGACCGTTTGTAACAGCTAGAGTAAGTTGTTTCAATTGCTGCTCCAAAGTGTTCTTCAATTTATTCTCCAATGAGGAGAATTTTTCCTAAATCATGGCACTATTTTCTCTTCCACCTCGGATAGGTGTTCTCACGGTGTTCCAACCCATCTCATTCATCACGGTACTATTCAAAATAATCTTAGCATGGACTGGTTGTACCTATAAAAATCCACCACCACAAAGCAAGTCTAAGTCTTTTCTTGAAGGACCGTCAAGGCCTCTGTAAAATATATTCATTTGTTGTATTTCTGTAAGGCCATGATCAGGGACTCTTCTCAAACAAATATAAAATCTTGTTCAACTTTTACCCAAAGCTTCGTCTTGATCTTGTCTGAACAAGGTTAATTCAACTTGCGCATCTAATCTCATATTTGTTGGGTAGTATCTATAGAAGAAAGCAGTTTGTAATGCGTCCCAGGTAGTAATTGATCCAGGTTCTTGAGAATCATGCCATTCACTTGCTCCATCTATAACAAAATACCTAAAATTTGCGAAATACATTTGATCTCTCGTCACTCCTTGTGTAACATAGGAATCGCAAATTTGCATGAACTTATGTACAACACAGATTGGATCTTTGCCAGGTACTCCTCGGAAATTTCCATAACTCTGAAATTGAGACAACATACTAGGATCGGGTCTGTATCTCATGACATTAATATCTGCGGGGCCAATTCCGAGGGCAGGAGCTCGAAACGGAGCTTGTTCAGGACCATTGACGAACCACAGATCATTGTTCTGAGGAGTTTGAACTTGCGGAAGGTTTTGACCATTCTGTTGATTCAATTGTTGATTTTCGACTCCTTCTATCTCTACTTCTCTAGCCAACCTCTCTTCTAACGCTTTTGCTTTAGCTTCTTTCGTCCTTTTGTTTGCTTCTCAAACTAGGTTTTCGGGATTCTCAAGGATCACGAGATCTTCAAGCATATACCAAAACCTGTAAATCTGAGGAAGAAAGAACAACCCAAAGCGTAAAACTGAAAAATAAAAATAAAACTAAACTAACAATTAAACTACTAAAGATTAACATCGGGGTCACACGCAACCGTCCCCGGCAGCGGTGCCAAAGACTTGGTGGGTCCTGGTGTGTTAGAAAATAATAAAGATAAAATAGAGGAACCACAATTACCGCACGTGCACGGTTGTCCAAGTAATATTCGATAAATCGAGTTTGTTCTCAGGGACGGATTAGGTTCAACCCAAATATTAACCAGATAGTAAAAATAATTGCTTGACAGAAAAGTAAAATAATAGATTTTTGTTTGGTTTTCTTAAAACTAAATATGCAAATAAATAAAGACTAAAATTAAATAACTGAAAAGAAATAACGCAAGTAAAAGACTACTTCAGATATGAGAGATACTTGAGTCTCGCAAGGAATCCTCCTAATTAATATAATCTATGCTATGTTTAAGGATAGAATTGGTATTAGTACTAGTCGGAATCTAATGTCTCCTAGCCCCCGTCAGGATGGACCTAGGAACTATCCTAAAGTACTATAAACCCCTGTATGGGCAAATATGCCTCTTCGGATGATAAGAATTTACCTCTTTGGCTATGTAATTAGTTAAGCATGTCGGTCAATAACAGACATTACATGAGTATTACCTAAGTCTGTATTCAAACTTTGACTTATTTTCTATCTTATTAGTTCCTCTCAAACTAAGTTTAGGTGAAACTGCTATGGAATCAAAAAACCCATCCGTTTAGAGCCTTCGTAATCTTTCATCTTGTTGATCTAAGCCAACTTTCTTTCCTCACAAAATTACTGTTTACCTCGACCTCCTTTGATCTCTCTTTTTCAGTTTAAGGCTAAATAGACTCCCGATTGTAGCAAAAAGCTACAATCGGGAGTTGAAAAATCTATTTCAGTTCGCCAACAGACTCCCAATTATTAGATTCCCAATTATAGAGAACTGAATTCATAACTTTTCCTAGGTATATCTAGTTATACCTAATCCATTTATGCCACATTTTTTTATTTGTTTCTTTTAATTTAAATATATTTATTCATAATTTATCTATATTTGAGTTTTAAAATAATAACAAATTATTATAATTTAATACTATAACCGTAAATATTTTTATTATTAGTTTAAAAGATTTAAAAAAGGAGAAAAAATTAATAATTGAATAATATGAAAAGAATATTTTATTATTAAATACGATTTTTTACAATAAAGTAAAAACTAATGATTGAATTAATTAAAAATTATCATACCATTATCATGATTTATAAATAATTTTTATATTTTAACTATTTTAATTTTTAAAAATATAACTTAAAAATTAATATTTTACTTTTTATTTCGAATATTTATATAACAAATTAAAAAATAAAATAAAAAATAGAAGATTTATAAAAAATAAAAATATTAACTAATTTATTAAAATACAATTAGAATATAGGTTTTTTGTTATTGAGAAATTGAAATTGGAAAGCTGCTAGAGTAAAACTGTTTTAGGGTGTTAATATTTGATAGGGGATTGGTGTTTGACTCTAATTGTAGTAAAACAATTGAAAAGCTGTTGGATTTAACCTAAATGAACCTGAAGGACTAGGTTGGTTTCATGAATACCAAGAGATCAAATTATTTAGCCGGTCGTGTGAAGTTGCAAATTTGAAAACCTTGAACAAAAATTTATTTAAACCGGATCTTAATTTGATAAAAGTGATTTATAAAAAAATTAACAAAAAGTCATAAAACTGAATTTGAGTAGTTGAGTTGCACATTGTTTTAAGAAATAAAAAAAGTGGTAGACTTATGAAGTTTAAGTTGACAAGTTTGATGTTTCATGAAAGTAAGTAGGAGGATAACATCACCAACACTTTTTAACGATGTGATTTATTTAAGGCAAATAAAAGATTTTTAATTTTTTTTAACCTGACACCTCATTTTCACTTCTAATAAAAGTTATTATTATCCTAAATTTAGAACTTAAATTTATATGAATAGTATAATATTGTAGAACTTCAAGTTATTTTTTAAAATATATATCATTCTGTTAAATGACCATAACTATATCTTATATTTTTGATTAAAAGATATTATCATCCATGTAATTTAATTAGTGTTGAACCAATATTATTTATAATAAAAAATAACTTGTATAAATTGTTTTGTATTCATCACAAAAAAAGATATTGGAATTTATTAATTTATTATATTACATGAAATTTGTGTGTTCATGATATTAATATTGTTCGCATTAATCTTTTTAAACTAAATATTTTAAAGTTAATGTAAATTTGTGATATTAATCGTATATTTACCTTTATATATATATATTTATATATTTAAAAAAAAGGTCTTTTCATACTTTACAAATATCTAACTATCTTGTATCAATTAAGATATCACATATATCAATAACCGGAAGAAAAGAGCATACATCATTAATCAATCTTTTATATTTTTCTTATAATTTTTTTTATTATTTCTCTTTTAAACAAACAACACAGCTACTAATTTTCTAAATAGTTAGTTTAAAAAGTTTAGAAAATAATTCAATTTTATCAACTATATAGATTGATCAAGATTATAAACTATATAGAATAATTAATGAAAAGTAAAGTGTAAAATAAAAAGGTTGAATGGTCTCTCTTTTGGCTGAAAAATGTTAAAGAAATATCCCTTACATTTTTTTCTAGATATATAGCATAATATTTGATTACAAAATAAAATTGATGATACTTTGAATAGATGATAAAAAAACATGAGAGAAGAGTTGAAACAAAATGAGTTGTGAAAGATGAACTTGCCGTTTGACTTTAGTTAATTTAATTATTTTAAATATATTAAATTTAGTAGGATTAGAGAAAGTCTGAGTTACACATTCATTTTTATCAGGATATTAGATGCACGAGTGTCAATCATCCCAACCCGGGAAAGAGTATCATAAACTAACTGAACCTCAATAACCAAGAAATAAGACAAAGCAATATGTAAAGAGAACTCTAGAAAACAAGGAGCTCTGTAAACAATTTTGACTTTTGGTGCTTTAATTGGAAACATGAAAGCAATATGCTCTTCGAGAATGTGATGGCCATCTTATATAGTTGATTATAGATTGTTGTAAATTTTGTCAGTGAAGATCACAAAGAAGATAGAAGAGTAGAAGGCGCGATTAAATTTATTTATATTCTATTTTTATCACACCTTAGGTGACACTAAATTGCTGCCCTCTGGGTTCTCATTTGTTGGAAAAAGACGCGTCACAAAAAAAGAAAAGGTCTTGATTTTGTCCATCTCTGCTTGTGTCTGCGTTTGCCTCTCCTTTTTTGTTGAGTCTTTTATAGTTTTCCGTGATCCAATTAATTTCGTGGACTTCCTGCATTAATTTCTTTGATGCAATATTGATCCCCGTACCATTTGCTGTTGTCCCCTCGTGTATTGCTTTCATCTCTGCCTTCCAGATGTCCCAAAGGTTGATCATAATAAAATTTCGTACTACATTTTCTTCCCAGCCTCCTTTAGTAAAAGCTTGGATAATCTTTAAAACCAATTTTCTATTTTGTCTTCAAATGTATCTTGAATTTTTATTTGTAGGATGGATCCTGCCCATATGTCCTTGCACATGTTACAATGGAGAAGTAGATGCTCTACATCCCCATTATTATGATTACACCATAAGTAGTTCATAGCATTTGCACATTTCCTCTTATATAAATTGTTTCTAGTAGGAATTGCATTATTCACCAATCTCCACATAAATAACTTGATCTTTTTTGGAATGTTAGAACACCATATTGTTTTTCAGATTTTTGAATCCTGCATTACCTTGGTTCCCGTTGTTGATGCCTTATTAACTATTTGCTCTTCTATTATAACTTTATACCCTGTTTTTGTATCGAATTTTCCACCTCTCGGAAAAGGCCAAATGAACTTATCCTTAGTATCAAATTCATTTATCTTAGTTTTCATTATCAGATGTATAATTGGTTAGGGAGAGAGATTATCCAACTTCTCTAAGTCCCATTCATCCTTATTTTCCTTCATTAGTTCGTTAACTTTTGTAATAGTAGTTCCTTCTGGTTTTTCTAATTTCCAATTGGTATCTATCCATCTCTCGTTCCATATATTAGTATCTCTGCCGTTTCCTATCATCTTTATTCCGTGTTTTTTTATAAAGTCTCTGCCTTCTATAATACTTGCCTAGCTCCATGTCCTACTTTGTCTGAGTTTACAGGTCAAAAGGTTAGATTTATTGAAATAGATACCTTTGAGTAATCTCGCTGCTAGGTTATCCGGACTATTCATCAGTCTCCATGCTTGAGCTGCTAGTAGATTCGTATTCATTTTCTTAAAATCTTTGAAACCCACTCCCCCTATTCATTTGCTTACTGTGATCTTTTCCCAAGCAACCCAATGTATCTTGTTTCTATCACCTGAACTCCACCAAAAAATAGAAATGGCTGAAATAAGTTTATTGCAAAAATTAATAGGAAAAGAGAAAATAGGCATGTAATAGTTTGGGATGGCTTGAAGTATTGCTTTAATAAGTACTTCTTTGCCGCCTTCTGAAAGTAGCTTTGCTTTCCATCCTTCCGTATTTTTGAACACTTTCTTTGCTATCCATTCTAGAGACCTTCGACCTTTTGTGGCATAGTGGAATTCCAAGATAGTATCCCAAATCTTCTGTCTCTATAATGTCCATTTTGTAGTAATTTCGTTCTTTATATCATCTGGTGTTTCTTTGCTAAAAAGGATGGCTGATTTATGAAAATTGATTTGTTGTCCAGACCCCGAGCAATAGGTATCTAAGCATTCCTTGAAGTGGTCAATATTCATGTCTTCTAAATCAAGAAAAAAAAAAGAATCATCTGCAAACAAAAGGTGAGAAATCGTCGGGCAGTTTCTGTTAATTTTAAACCCTTGATCAATTTGTTATCTATGTAATGATCGATAATGCTAATAAGAGATTCGATCATAATAGAAAAAAGAAAAGGTGAGAGGGAGTCACCTTGTCTCAGACCCCTACCAGGTTTAAAGTTCTCGAGTCTTTCTCCATTTAAATTAATATTAAAAGAAATTGAAGTGATACAATTCCTCATCCAATTTATGCAAGTTTCGCTAAAACCTAGTTATCCAAAACCTTAAAAAGGAAGTCCCATCTTACCTGATCGTAAGCTTTTGCCATATCAATTTTTATTGCAGCCATGTGTTTTTTGTTTTTCCGTTTCCTACTCATAAATAAAGATATCTCTTGCGCTATAATAATGTTATCCTGAATCGCTCGACCTTTAATGAAAGTCGATTGCGTTGGGGATATTATAATATTCATAATCTCTCTTAAGCGACTTGAAAGAATCTTTGTAATGATTTTATAAATAAAGTTGACACATGAAATCGGTCTAAAGTCTCCTAAATGTTCCTGTATCATTTCTTTCGGGATCAATGTTATTAACATATCATTAATCGTTTCTACTGAAAAGTTATTTTCAAAAAATCCTCAATAATCTGTAACACATCAACTTTAATTATATCCCAAATTTTTTTTATAAAACTTACCATTAAGTCAGTCTGGTCCAGGTGCTTTTGAGGCGGATAATTCCGTAATAGCTCTTTCTACTTCTTCCATCGTAGGTTTTTTTGTTAGTTCTTCGTTCATGTTACCAGTAACATGTGTTTTAATAAATTCAATAGCCTTTTGCATATTGTCCTCAATACCTACGTTTTCTTTGAACATGTCCTTATAATAATCCTGAAAGCAATTTTTAATATTTTCTGAATTGTCGGTCCAGACTCCGTCAGTGTTTTTTATTCTGGTGATTCGATTTTGTTTTCTACGTTTTATCGTAGCCAAGTGAAAAAAATTCGTATTTTTGTCTCCATAGATGAGCCAGTTTTGTCTAGCTCTATCGCTCCAATATTTTTCTTCTTTATCCTGTTCTATCTTTATTCGTTCTTTTATATCCTTCTCTTCTTTAGATGTATCCCTATCCTCTTTCATACTATTAATTTTGAGAAGTCTGTCTTGAAGAGCCTTAATAGCTTTTTCATGATTCTTAATTTTTTTCGAGCTCCACTTAGTTAGCTCTTTCTTAGTAAATTCCCTTTTCTTTATAAAGGTCGGTATAGGGATCATATCATAGGGTATTCTCCAATTATTGTCTATTATTTCTTTGCAATTGTTATTATCTAACCATCTAGTTTCAAATTTAAAGTGTTTTCCCCCTATTTTCATATTCATATCAAAATGGAGAATTAGGGGGGAGTGATCCGACCATGTTGCAGGAGGTATATAAATCTGTGATCTCGGGAATTTCTCCATCCATTCGTAAGTTGCCATTCCTCGATCTATCCTTGTCTTGACATTCTTTTCGCCTTCCATCCTGTTAGACCAAGTGAAAAAATAACCGTTAGAATTTATTTCCGCTAATGAGTTATTATGAGTAAAATCTAGGAAAGCATTAATATGATTGATATTAGCTTGGTTATTGCTCTGTTTTTCCGTAATGTTAAGTATCTCATTGAAATCCCCTAAAATCATCCAAGGTTTTCTAATTCCCTCACTCCATCTTATTGTATCATTCCATATTTCTACTCTTTGATTAAAATCATTAGGGTATGTAAGAAAATCATATAGTACAAAAAAGATAATTCATTAACTAATGCAATAACATAGGAATTACAACTAAAAATAACATTAAGATGCACATTGGAGTGCCACAAAACCAAGAACCCCCCAAAATGGAAAGAATTTCCAGAGGGTTCGACAAAAAAGGAGTTACTGAAACCAAATCGAGCCACCACCTCCTGAGAGTCCACCTCTCTCAACATCGTTTCACAAAAAGCCACCACACTAGGACGAAACTGAGCTATCATCGAGCTAATTCTTGATAATGTTAAGGGCGCTCGTATTCCCTGATCATTCCAAAACAGAGCTGTCATTTGAACTTCACGGCTTTTTTGGAGTTGCCGCCTCCATTCTCCTTCTCAAACTCCTCCTCATCATCAGCTTTTTCATCATCATATTGGAAGTTCATTTCGTGATCATCTCCACCACCTTCATAGTCCTTCTCGAAATAGTTCTCGCTATTTTCGAAATTGCCTTCTTCCTCTTCTTCTGGTTCATATTGTGAGTCATAGTCATCAATCATTTTTGATACATTATCTAAATCAGTACCTCCCCCCCCCCTTTAGAAAATCTAGCACTATCCTCACCCTCCCTCTCGTTTTCTAACAAACTAAACTGATTTTTGTTTACAAAATTTTCAATAGGGTCAACAACTCTCAGTTTTTTGAAACTTCCAGAAATTTTTGAGTTAACCACCGAATTGCCTGTCTCCACTTAATAGCTTGATGTAGGTTTGATGAAGTCTCCATGTTATGATCAGTTGTGTCACTCTTGTTTGCATCTTGTTTTACTTTTATCTTCCTTATTTCTTCTTCAAAGGCCATTACCGCTGCTCGTATGTCCCCTTCGTTGCTATTTTACCCGTCATCTGAAATTCCATGTATTCTTTTAAAAGCTTCTATCTTCTCTCGTTCCATTCTTTCTTCATTGTTGTGATGATAAACTTTTACAGCACAATCTCCAACACGTTAAATTTTAATTGTAGGTCTAGGAATTCATTTTTTTACAATAAAAACCCATAAAACTTTTTCTTAGTTACTCCCTTCATTCCTAAAAAATTGTCACTTATACTAAAATTAGTTTCAAAAAAGTTATCACTTTAGATAATCAAGACACTTTTTTATTCTTTATACCACTTTTATCCATAATTAAATATTATATATTTATATTCTCAAATATTTAAAATATCAAAACATTTTATAAAACACATTTTAGTAATCACATGGACATTTCTTAATTTAAGTGAAAAAACAAATGTATTCTCAAATTTTATCAGAGATTTCTGGAGTTATAATTTTACACTTCACAACATATATGCGTTTTTGTTTTATATTTATTAAGATTTTTAGTGTTTCGAACAAAAAAAAAAAAAAAAATAAGATTTTTGGTGTATTCACACCTAAACAGAAAAAGAAAAAAAAATTAGTCATTTGCATTAATCATCCAAATTTCAGGCCAAAAGTCATAAATTCTACAGATTTCTTCGAGATTAAATTATTACAACCAAAAACTAAACACCAGAAATTCCACCGGACAGACAAATACAAGACAAATACAAGACCAACCGTCCAGATGTTCCTTAGTATTTTTCTATCTAATAAATATGAGAGCCACTGGATATTAGAGCCACTGGATATTCCTTATATTTTAAGACTTAACTTTCACACATTATTCTACGTAGAATTCCTCTTTTTTTCTTCCTCTCTTTTTTGTTGTAGCTTCGAATCCTCAATTTTAGCTTCATACAAATATATCCCAAACATCATAGAACCAAGGCTAAGACAGCCAAATTTCAACCTCTTCAGCATAAATGCCTCCTTGTTACAAGCCCACTTGTCATTTCTCAAGCTTTCAACCTGAGTAAAGACAATTTTCATAAATCACAAAGTTGAATAATTATATTATTTTTGTAATCAGTAGTTAGTAACAATAAAATATCTCCAGATGCAACCTCCAAGCCAGAGTTCAAATTTTAAAAGAATTTAATTTGTATGAATGACTTCAAATTAAAAAATTTACCAACCTCACCAAGTCCTTTCCCGCATATAACACATAAATGTGGTGTTTTAGTTTCACAACCTCCACTGTTTGAGATCCACCTACGAGACACATGCCTCATAGCCATCCTAGAGGAAGCCATTGCCATCAACCTGTCCTTTCTGTTAATAAAAAATAAAACACATTAAACATTAAAGAGAAGAGACAAGTCATAGATACTAGATGGATCATATTTAGGGCTTTAAAATAGAAAATTAGGATTTCCAGGAATATTCAGTAATAAATCAGGGTGTATTATTTAAGCTTCACTAAATGGTATTATTATGCATGAATTAGTTATACACAAGAATTAAATAATTTTGAAAAGGTTAAGTAGAATATATGTATGAAGCACCCGACAAAGAGAATGAATCTGGACAGACGAAATAAAAAACAGAATATATTGTTTGTCATAGATACTAAGGCTAAGTCCAACAGCTTCCGGATTATTAAATCCGGAATTGGGAGTTAAACCTCTACCCTATTTCAAATTTTAACTCTCTAAAACAGTTTTCTCTCTTTCCAATTCTAAAACAGTTTTGCTCCAACACAGCTTCCAAAGCTTCCAAAATTTCAGCTTTCCAATTCTAAAAGTTATATTCTAATCTTATTTTTTAAAAAAGTTAAATAATTTTTTTTGCTCAAAATTAATTTACTATTTTTTACTATAAAATTTTAAAAAATTAGATGGGTTTAGTTTTTATAAATAATTAAAATATTTATTTATCTATATGTGGTTATAGTTTCTAAAAAAATTGGGAACCAAATAATAAGGACTCTATTGGAAGCTCAATTTTCTCATATTCCATCCCCAATTGTAGCTTTGAGCTACAATTGGGCACCCATTCGATTTAGCCTAAATGGGTCAGATTTAGGGCTTTTCCGATCCTCCAAACTACGGATCCATCGCTGGTAACAAAACAACATATAGATCTTAGATACATGGGTTTCGAAATAAACATTAACATATGCGTTTTGCCTTTTTGAACAGATCTGTTTTCAAAATCAATATATGGGTTTTAAATAGAGGACTTTTGAACAATTTTTTTTTAAAAGCTCTAAATAAAAATTCAATATTAAACGACAGTATTCTATACAGATATATTGAATATACAACAACCAAATGAATTTGGAGAGGTTAAGGCGAAAAGATGTATGAGCTTACCTTCAGCAGAGAGAGAATCAATCTGGCCACCGAAAATTGTTGGAGAAGGGGAAAAGATAAGAGACTAGTGATGAGCAAAAAAGCAATAAATAGTACCTCAAACCCGGTAATAAAACCTGGCCCAAAATTAGGTAAAAGTTACATAGAAAATTATTTTATTAAGGCCCAAGAGGTATTAATAATAAAGTTAAACTTTATAAAACCCAACGCATTAGGGTTTTTTATTATAAGTCTCAAATTCAACTATTTTTTAATTAGTCTAACTAGGAAATATCAAATACTAAAATACTCCTAACCCCTTAGCCTACAGTGAAACACAAAAAACACATCCCCAATCTCATTAAGCACCGAACCTTCCTCCTACCTCTATTTACTTTTTCTCTAAAGAAACCGAAACATCACCCCCTCCCCTCTCCTCTAGCTTCATCTTCTAAACCACCCCACCTTCATCACCATCACCCCACCTGTGTCACCATCACCACTCCTCCCAAGCTTCTGATCTCCTTCTTCTTCACCCCTACCTGCATCGCCATCACCACCCCTCCTCGCTGGAGTAGCGAAGACCGCATTTTTCTTCTTCCCCGATCTACCACTGAACCGTCTCCCTTGAGCAGCGAAGACAGCCGCCTCGCTGGAGCACTGAAGCCCGCTGCCATTCCGCCTTCTCGTTGCCATTGTTCATTGCCTTCTCGTCGTCGTCGTTCGTCGCCTTCTCGTCGTCCGTCGCCGCTTCCTTGCACCATCTCTACCATGGCCTGAAATCCTGGATCTGAAGGCGAAACCCATGGATCTGCGCATTCCGTCGTCGCCTCTTCGCTTGGATCCATCTGAATCTCGTGGATCTAGTTTGGGTTTTTTTTAATACGCGAGTGGCATGGGTACAACGCCATGTTTGTAATACAAGATTGTCATGGGTAGAGCCCCATGCTAACGAGCCAGCCCCATTTGTACATGTGTCTATGAATATATAAATTTGTTAATTTAATCAAAACAGATTGTGTTGTTTACCTTGTTGATATTGATTTGCTCTAACTGGGTTCAGCCCCAGTGAGTGAAGTGTAATTTTTAGAGCTATGGGTACAGGCCCTTTCCGAATGTGGATAGTCAATTTTGGTTTTTTTGTAGATGGCACAACATTGGTCATGATGGGGGTAGCCCGTAATGATTTTAGTTCGTGATGGGTACAACCCGTAATGGTTTTTTTCGTGAAGGGGTCAGCCCCTTTCTGAGTGTACGAATGACTTAATTTAAAAATATAAACAAACTAAAAAATCCAGGACAATGGGTGCGGGTCTGTACCCGTATAGTACTAATGGTAAAAATGTAAAAAAACTCAATCATAAAATTAGATATAGGACTTTAATATGATATTTTTCTAACTAGGATTTAAATTATAAAGTTGGGAAAAAAATAGGTCTCAATTTGTATTTTCCTCATAATAAAATGCCTATCGATATATTTCTTTCGGTCCTAAAAAGTTGTCACAAATGTTTTTATACACAAATTAAGAAATGTCATTTATTATCCATGTGATTACTAAAATGCCCTCCATAAAGTGTCTTGATATCTTTTATATATATTAGGAATATATATTATAATATTTAATTAGGGGTACAAGTGGTATAAATAAATAAAAAGTGTCTTGTTTTTTAAAGTGGCAATTTTTTTTAAACAACTATTTTTAATATAATTCTTAATATAAATGACAATTTTTTAGGAATAAAAAGAATATTAAATAGTTATATATGAGAAAAACTCTTTAAAGAAAGGAAAGAAAATAAGTCAACATGCTCTCTACAAATTAATATTCTTCACTGTTCATCTTCTTCTTTGTTAATTTTGATATGTTTTGCTCTTGACTCCTCCTGCATGGCTTCTACATTGTTTCTCATACTCTCATTTGGGTTTTCTTTTCACACTCCCTTTATTTATTCTGTGTTTATTGCCTCTGTTCCTCCCCCTCCAATTTCTTCAATTTCCGTTCACTATTATTTCTTTCGGTTTTGAGATTTCTTCTTCGAGTTTTAGTCTTCGTTTATCCTTTTTTTACTTTGCTGTTATCGGGTTGTTCTTCATGCACGGTTTCTTCGAATGGCGGCTGGCCTGACCACGTTTCTTTGTTTTTGTGTTCGTTGGCTACTGGTTTGCTTTTGATCATATCTCTTTGTTTTGGCTGCTTGCCGGCGCTCTTGGACTCCTTTTACCGGCGTGGAATGTGTCGTCGTTCTTGAGCACCTTCCACTTTTATCCGGTTGGGTTGCTGGATCATCTGGCTGGATATACGTTTCCTGATACGATTTGTTGGGTGTATATGATAATTATTGGCAATGGCTTTCAATTTGACAACATACTTGTTAGACGATTTTTCATCTTTACTGGAAATCACCTTCAATTCAAGCTGGGCTTGGATTTTGTAATGTCTAAGATATCTCTTTGGGGTAATCCTTCAATTTTGAGACACATGCATCTTTTCTGTGATCATTTGTATTGTGGATCGGTTGTTTACCTTGGTAATTACGTTTCTTTGTCTCCTTGCAACATGTTCTTTTAACTGGTTTGTCACATTAACGGGATCAATTTGTGCTTGGTTTGGCTTTGGGTAGCATCTGATCCAGTAGGCGTGATGTTTTCGTTTTTCTCTATCTTTGGAAGTTGCAACTATTTAATTCTGGGAAGACAGACTTTTGAGGACTTCTTTCTTCTTCACTCTACGGACTTATCTCAAGATAAGCCTTTATCTTTACTCCTATTAATATTAATTCGATGGATGTGTGATTGTATTTCAGGTAAATCCAATCCCTTTTGGGCTCCCTCTTTCTTTGGGACATAATTATGGTTATTATCTATGCTATTATAAGTGGGCTTGGCATGTTCATTCCTTCCCCAATCATTACCTTGGGCTGGTTTATTTTTCTATTAGCTCAATTATAAGCTTAATGGATCCTCCTTGTACACGTGGACATGGACAATGGAGTATGATGTCGGAAGATTCTCCTATTAAGGATTAGAGCATGGTTATATGAGCCAATTGTTGATTGATACCTATTAAAAAACTTATTTAAAAAAAAGTGCCTAGAAAAAAATATTTATTGAAAACAGTCCCATCCCAAATTACCTTTATAATTAACAATTAAAAAATAAGAAAAAAACTAATAAACACGCGCGCGTCCGTAATTTTTTTTTTTAAAATCGTCATAACTAATTAAAAAAAAATCAAAAAAATCAAAAAAATCAAAAAAAATATATTTGGATAAATCAAATTAATATTTACGTCTATGATTTTTTTCGGAATTTTCTGAATTTTTTGATTTTTTTTAATTTTTTTCGCAGACACGAAATTTCATGTTTAAAACATGGAATTTCATGTTTATTTCACGGTTTAAAACATGGAATTCCGTGTCTGCGAAAAAAAAAATCGAAAAAATTCGAAAAAAAATCAAAAAAATTCATAGACGTAAATATTAATTAGATTTATTCAAAAGTATTTTTTCTTTAATTTTCTGATTTTTTTTGAATTAGTTATTACGATTTTAAAAAAAATTCACGGACGCGCGCATGGGATGGAATTAATAAAGGTATAGAAAATATAAAGGGGATGTTTTCTATAAATAATTACTTCATTAGGCATTTTTTTATAAATAAGATTATTGAAGGCATAAAAAAACAGTTAGAGAGTTTAAGGAGGATGTTTTCAACAATAACCCCTTGTTATATATCACCTATTTTTGCTTCACCTATTTATCACCTCCTATGTGTCATCTAATGTGTCATTAAACAAAGGAAAGAGAAAATAATCATTTAAGAGAGAGAAACGTATTTATTGGTGTTTAAAACCTTCACATAGGAAGTGATACATGGGTGAAGCAAAAAGGGGTGATATATATCTTTACTCTTAGGATTATTACTTCAGCAGCTATATTACCTCAGCCTTATTGGTCCAATATCATTCTCAAGACATTTGGAATCTTTTTAGAAGTATTGTCGTTTCTTACACTCTCGACCTATGCTAGACCCCTATTTTATAATATGAGATTACTATCTCACGAGAAGAGACTCCGTGTATATCCAACAAAAAATTTGTTTGGTTTTTCTAAGCAGCCGCGTGCAACCTTACGTATCAAGATGTATGGTTTCGATTACTTCTTCTATTTCTTGGCCTCTACCATCTTCCAAGTGTCAAAATTTTATTACAACTTCTTTCTTCACGCGAAGCCCTATTGCAAGCCACACCTGTTAATCCTCTCGCCTTTATATACCTCAACTATAGAACGGTTGAGATACGCTAAAAACAACCTTTAAAACATTATTCTCTTATGCTATTCTGCCTTTTAACATTCAACCATGTCAAAAGATAACAATCATGATCCCTTTTAGCCAAAACAGATAATGATACCCTTAAAAAGTTTGTTGTCCTTTCTCTCGCTACTAAAACCTATGTTGTTGTATATATTGAATATACAACAACTAAATGAATTTGATGAGGTTAAGCCGAAAAGATGTATGAGCTTACCTTCAGCGGGGAGAGAATCAATCTGGCCACCGAAACTTGTTGAAGAAGGGGAAAAGATAAGAGACTAGTAATGAGAAAAAAGTAATAAATGGTACCTCAAACCCGGTAATAAAAACTGGCCCAAAATTAGGTAAAATTTACAGAAAAAATTATTTTATTAAGGCCCAAGACGTATATAAATAATAAAAATGCCTATCGAGATATTTCTTATGTTCCTAAAAAGTTGTCACATTTGTTTTTACACACAAATTAAGAATTGTCATTTATTATCCATGTGATTACTAAAATGCTCCATAAAGTGTCTTGCTATCTTTTATATTTATTGGGAATATATATTTTAATATATAATTAGGGGTACAAGTTGTATAAATAAATAAAAAATGTCTTGATTTTCTAAAGTGATAAACTTTTTGGAACTACTATTTTTAGTATAAGTGGCAACCTTTTAGGAGCATAGGGAGTATTAAATATTTATATATGAGTAAAAATCTTCAGGAAAGGAAAGAAAATAAGTCAACATGCTCTCTAGAAAATCAACTTTCTTCACTGTTCATCTTCTTCTTTGTTAATTTTGATATGTTTTGCTCTTGACTCCTCCTGCATGGCTTCTACATTGTTTCTCATCCTCTCATTTGGGTTTTCTTTTCGCACTCCCTTTATTTCTTTTGTGTTTATTTCCTCTTTGTTCCTCCCCTTCCAATTTCTTTAATTTCCGTTCATTATTTTTTCTTTTGGCTTTTGAGCTTTCTTCTACGAGTTTTAGTCTTCGAGTTTGTTTTACTTTGTCGGGACGACAAAGGTTTGAGTTGGGGGTCTTGATGTCTCTATTGTAGTGATAAATATATACCCTTAAGAACCTTTATTCTAGGTAGGAATTGGACTTAATAGATAGAATTTTGAGCTTAAATTGTCATATTACTCTATCTTCCCTCAGAATAATAGTATTTGCGCTTTTATAGCTTTTGTGCGTTGATTCGTTTGTTTTAGTATGAATTTTTTAGGTACATGGTTGCTAGGAAGCACCAAGGTGAGAGGAAGAAGTGGAGTTTAGAGTCCTAGATCAAAAGGAGGTGTCAAAAGAGCAAAATTAGAGAGATGAAGGGAAGTATAAGTGGTGTCGCCTAAGGTGTGATAAAATAATGAATAAAATAAATGAAAAATAAACACCTAAGCTGAGCACGGTTCTGCAAGTATACAGGACGTATGCAAGTTTTACTGATAAATAAGATTTGGTCCCATCCAAGAGTTCTGGGGTGTATGTGCGTCTTGTGGTAACTTTATTTCATTTGTACCATTACACTCCTCTGGAAATTCATTCATCACTTCAATTTCTAAACTTCGTTTGTTAGAAAGAATGTCCTTCATGAATTTCAGATATTTTGACATTCTTGTGAGAGCTTCTACAAACGGGATGTTGATATCTAAATTGTTCGCCATATCAAGGAATTTCTTGAATTCTTTTTTTCATTGTTCTGCTTTTTTCACACGTGATGAGAATGGTGGAGGAGGACGTGTGTTGTTTACCACTGAGCTCTTCTTCTTTTCTGGTGTCTTCTCTGGGACACTCTTTTGTTCAATTACCTCTTCCACCTTGTCTTCCACTGTTTTTTCAACCACTTTTTCTGGAATAGAGGTTGGTTCTGGTTCTAGTCTAGGCGGAGGTAATTGTTTTCCACTTCTCAATTCAACTGCATGATAAGCATAATCTTCTGGAGTAATAGTATCACTTGGGAGTTGCCCTTTTGGCATGTTTTGAAGTGTACTCGCCATTTGTGACAGTGTATGCTCGACTATGTTGTAGATCTCGGTTTTGAGGCCTAGGCGCTCGACCCGGGCCTAGCGCCTAGGCGGGATTACACGGGGCCTAGGCGAAATTATACGGTTTTGAATCCCGCTATGTAATTTTGTATATTTAGTAATATATATGTAGTAATTATAGAAATTTCAACTATATAAGCCATAAAATTCATCTAAAAACACTATAGTATGTATAAAAAAAATACTAAAAATTGAGTTATAATGTCAATTAAAAAATTCTCGAGAATAAGAAAAATAACAAGAAAGCCTATACGGGGGTGTTATGCCATTAATCGGCGCCTAGGCAACCATTTTTTGTCATTAATCGGTGCCTAGACGGGCTAGGCGCCTATTCCACGGCGACTAAGGCTAGGCATAAATGCCTAGAGTTTTCACTAGGCGTAAGCGCATGAGGGAGGACTTGACGCCTAGACGGCGCCTAGGCGCGCTTAGACGGGGAGATCTACAACATAGATGCTCGAGATTCTTAATCACCTTGGATTGGGTTTGGAGTCTTCGCTGGCTCATTTTCATATTTTCTTCAACTAGTTTCATCATTGCAGACATAGTTGAATCCAAACTCGAAGGTTGCTTTTGTGTAGCTTGTTGCATGGAATATTGAGGTGGTTCTTGATAAGCTTCTGTGTAAATTGGCGCTTCTTGATAGATAGGTTGTGGTGGATAATAAGATTGAGGTCGAGGTTGATAATAAGTCTCTTGATTTCTGACCCAATTTTGATTCTGTGGGGACTAATAATTAGCGTAATTTCCTTGAGAATGATAATAACCATCGGAGTAACGGCTTCTTTGATGAGATACGAAGGAAATCGAAGCTAGATTATTCATACAATTCTCCCACGAATGGTTTCTTGCTCCACAACCTGGACATGAAGGTAAAGTATGCACTAGATTTACCTGAGCTATTGTTCGTGCTTGTTCTCGAAATTCCTTGAGTTGTGGGGTTAGCTCTTTGAGCCTTAGAGATTCTAAGGTCTCTTCTTGTTTTTTTGATTCCATCGCCCAACTTCTCTCGGTTTCAAGAACTTTCTCCATAATAGTTCCAGCTTCTTCAGGATCTAATAACACAAAACTTCCATCTCCTAACAAATCTGCTCTTCTTCTGGACTCGTTATTGAGTCCTCCATAGAACATGGTTAATGAATATTCTGGCGATTATACATGGAATGGATATCTCGCCTTTTTCTCGTTAAAACATAACCATGCTTCACCAACACTCTCCCCTTCTTCTTTCATAAATTGTTCAAGCTCCAACATGTCTTTTAAACGTCTATTAACCCAATAAAATCGGTCTAGGAATTTGGATTGAAGCTTCTCCCAATCTAGAATAACATCGGGGTCTTGGGAATCATACCAATAGCTTGCACTTCCGGTAAAAAATAACTGGAACATAATGTAATACATCTGCTCCTTTGTAACGCCTCCGGTGATATAAGCGTCACAGATCTGCATAAATTTTTGAACATACCGGACCAGATCTTGTTGTGCAGCACCGCTAAATTGTCCATGACTCGCAAATTGCTCTATCATGCCTAGATCTGGTCTAAATTTAGCGGCTTGGAATTCTGGAGTGCGGATTCGTCTCGGTTGCACTATGAATGTGATGGGAAGATAAAGTCTCCTTGGGCTTGCCATTTGTGGAAACCTGTAAAGACAAAACTAAAAAGAAAAGCGTAAAATAGAACTAACTGAAATAAAAGCACTATATAAATACACAAGGACTAACGATGAAGTCCCCGGCAGCGGCGCCAAAAACCTGGTGTCGCCTAAGGTGTGATAAAATAATGAATAAAATAAATGCAAATAAACACCGTAGTTGAGCACGGTTCTGCAAGTATACAAGACGTATGCAAGATATATTGATAAATAAGATTCGTTCCTCAGAGACTACGAAAGTTAGAGAGAACTTATGCAATTTATCAAGTGCAGATAAGAATCTAGATCAGATTAATACGCAGGGAAATAAAAGAAAAGAGATTTTTGTTTGGTTTTGAGAAATAGAAAATTAGACTAATAAATTAAAGACAAGAAAAGCATATAAGCAGAAACAGATAGTATGAGAGTTTAGCTCGAGAAATTAGCAAGTAATCCCCACTAGTCTTGTTTATTCTAAACATGTAAGGGTGAATCATGTAGTATTGCAATAATCAGGATTCTAAATTTCTACCTATACCCGGAGAGCGAATAGGTAGGCTACGACACAATCAAGAGGCAGATTAAAATAGGGTTTTCCTACGCTACTAGGTTCCTAAGCAAACAATTCCTTCAACTGGTGATATGGTGATTAAAACAAACCCTAATGATTATCTAGTTAGATTGGTGTTGTCAGGACCAAATCCTTATTCTAGACGTTATTTGGTGTTTAATAGTTAAACACCCATTCTGGCAGACCATCTAACTACTATTAAGGTAATCCTATAGGCATGCATTCGCAAGGAAAACAGACAATAAATCAAAACACATACATAGAGAATAGAACACGAATTCAAATTAAATACGATAGTATCCCAAATTAGATAGATAAGAACTAGGGTTCATACAAATATGCTAAATCTCAAGCTAAAATTATTTAGTTCATACTAGAAGAAGAAAAGAAAAGAATTACAAATTTGGAGGCTTGTGAAGACATAATTTGGTGTTCAGCTCCTTCCAGACTTCTCTTCTTGTGTTGTAAGCTTCTTCCTGGCTTAAGGTGTGCCAAGGACATGTTTATTCTGATTAAAGGGTGTATTCATAGGGTATAGGAAACCCTAAAACGTTTTCTTGGAGTGGAAGACAAGTAACTTGGACTCTAGCCCAACTCAAATTCGTAACCCTAAAATATAGAAAAGGTAAGATTATGGTGCTGTTTTGTTTTGGCCGTAACTCTTCCAATACTTATCCGTTTGACACGTTCCAATATTGAAACTGATCGTCTTGGAAAACTCTATAACTTTGATTCATATTATTCTTCCAAATTCCTAGCCAATCTTGAGTTATGATCACTTTTATGTTCGTAGCTGCTGGAATTCAGATTTATTTGGCAACTTTATCTTTTCCTTTTTCATATTTCTTTCCTTTATCTCCAATTTCCATGTTTATCTTCTTTCCTTTATCTCTTAGAATTAACTTGACATCAAAATAATTACCATATATCTTTAAAGCTTCACAATTAACAAACAGTTAAACCCAATATGCTCTAAAAAATAATAATAATCAAATCAAGACACGGAATAGGAAAGTGTAGTAAATTATGAGAAAATCGACCTATAACCTAATAAATACACCTACAATGATGTCTCCAACTAATATTAAATCATCATAGATGGAGAGACATCAATAAGAATCTGGAAAGTTTTCACTTCCAGCTCATTTTGAGCCCAAACTGTGTAGATTCAGGCCTTGTGGTTCAGATGAAAAAGGTGCGCCTCTGAGTTAGTGAAAGTTGAGAAGAAAAATCTGGTGATTTGGATTAGTGAGTCAAAATCTGGTGAACAAAACTTTGCCTGTTATTATTTCTGCTAACCTTTCAGGTCCTCAAGAGGAGAAGCTACTTCATGTGCTTCGCGCTAATAAAGAAGAAATTGGATGGACTATTGTCGATATCAAGGGAATAAGTCCTTCCGTTTGCAAACACAAAATTATTCTTGAGAATGAAGGAGGGAGATCTATAGAGGGACAATGAAGACTCATGCCAGCTATGAAAGAAGTGTTCAGGAAGGAGGGAATCAAGTTATTAGACGCGGGAATTATATATCCGATTGCTAGCAGTGATTGGGTTAGTCCAGTGCAATGTGTTCCAAAGAAAGGAGGTATTACTACTGTCCTTAATGATCAAGGTGAAGCCATACCATCAAGAACAGTTGTGGGGTGGCGAGTATGCATGGATTACCGAAGACTCAACAAAGCTGCAAAGAAAGATCACTTCCCGTTACCATTCATTGATCAGATGTTAGACAAACTCGCAGGGAGAGAGTATTATTGTTTTCTAGATGGATTTTCTCAGGTTATAATCAGATTTGTGTGGATCCCCTTGATCAACACAAAATAACTTTTACTTGTCCGTTTGGCACCTTTTCTTATAGAAGGATGTTGTTTGGTTTATGTAATGCACCTGCCACGTTCCAGAGGTGCATGATGGCTATATTTTGGGACATGATTGATAAATACTTGGAGGTTTTTATGGATGATTTTTCGGTTTTTGGAGATAGTTTTGATGATTGTTTGAATAATCTTGAGAAAGTCCTTGTGAGATGTAGAGAAAAAATCTTGTGCTTAATTAGGAAAAATGCCACTTCATGGTTCAAGAGGGAATTGTGTTGGGACATAAAGTTTCGAAGGCAAGGATGGAGGTTGATCGTGCTAAAATTGAAGTTATCAAAACATTACCACCTCCAGTTTCCGTAAAAGGAGTGAGAAGTTTCTTGGGTCACGTAGGATTTTACCGAAGATTTATTAAAGATTTCTCCAAAATCGCCAAACCGCTTTGTTCTTTACTCGAAAAGGATACTCCTTTTAACTTTACTGACGAGTGTCTTCAAGCATTTGTGACGATTAAGAAGAAGCTAATCTCCACACCTATTGTTATACCTCCTGATTGGACAGCTCCGTTTGAACTTATGTGCGATGCAAGTGATCACGCAATGGGTGTTGTGTTGGGGCAGAGGAAAGACAAGCTCTTCCACACGATTTATTATGCAAGTAAGACCTTCAGCGCTGCCCAGATGAATTATACAGTAACGGAGAAAGAGATGTTAGCCGTGGTATATGCTTTTGATAAATTTCATTCCTATTTAATTGGGAAGAAAACTGTTGTATACACGGATCATTCTGCTATCAGATACCTTATGAAGAAAAAGGACGCTAAGCCGCGTCTCATTATATGGGTACTGTTGCTTCAAGAGTTTTACATAGACATTCGAGACCGAAAAGGATGCGAGAATCAAGTTGCTGATCATTTATCTTGGCTCAAAGGATCTGATGCAAACAAAGAATCATTATTGGTTAAAGAGGTATTCCCTGATGAACAACTTTTTGCTATTAAAGATGCGTTTATGCCATGGTATGCAGATCTAGTCAACCTCATCGTGAGTGGGGTATTCCCTAAGGATATCCATCCACAACAAAGACAAATATTATCTCACCAGGCTAAACAATACTTTTGGGATGAACCATACCTCTGGAAAATTTGTAGTGACCAAGTAGTTTGAAGATGTGTCCATGAAGGCGAAGTTGATAAGATTATAGCAAGCTGTTATGGATCACCGTATGGTGGTCACTTTAAAGACGATAGAACTGCAGCTAAACTTCTTCAATCCGGTTTCTATTGGCCAACCCTACACAGAGATTGTCATCGTTTTGTCCATTCATGACAAAGATGCCAGTTCACTGGTAGTATATCAAAAAGGGACGCGATGTCGCTCAACAATATTCTAGAAGTCGAAATCTTTGATGTATGGGGAATATATTTCATGGGACCTTTCATCACTTCCCATGGCAATCTTTATATTTTGCTAGCAGTGGACTATGTATCAAAATGGGTAGAAGCAGTGGCAACACCAAACAACGATGCTCAAACAGTGATAAAATTCTTAAAGTCACATATCTTTTCAAGACATGGTACACCACGTGTTCTCATCATTGATAAAGGTACCCATCATCAATGTTCAGTTGAGAGCCCTCCTTCGTAAGTTTGGAGCGAGACACCGCATTTCAACTGGTTACCATCCACAAACTAACGGTCAAGCTGAAGTTTCTAACCGAGAAATCAAATCCATCCTTGAGAAGACCGTGAACAAAACAAGGAAAGACTGGTCATTAAAGCTAGATGATGCTCTCTGGGCTTACAGAACAACATTTAAAACACCATTTGGGGCATCTCCCTATCGCATGGTCTACGACAAAGCATGTCATCTACCTATTGAGATTGAAGCTCGAGCCTTCTAAGCTATTAAAACTATGAATCTAGACCCAGAATTGGTTGGGAAACAAAGGTTGATGCAGTTGAACGAGTTGGAGGAGTTTCTCTATCTTGCCTATGAAAATTCACGTCTCTACAAGGAGAAAACAAAGAGATGGCATGATAAACGACTTTGTCCAAAGCATTTCGAGAGAGGACAAAAGGTACTATTATACAACTATCGATTCTCGAATTACCCAGGAAAGCTTAAATCCCGTAGGGGAGGACCTTACATTGTTACAAAAGTCACACCGCATGGAGCGATTGAAATTGAACATCCAACCAAACCAAAAACATTCATGGTGAATGACCAACGTTTGAAAAGATACCATGACAGTGAGAACTTCGGTCGAGAAGAGACGATCATTCTCTAAGAACACGTTTAGCCTGAGGTACACGTCTAACTCAAAGACTTTAAACAAAAGTGCTCTTGGGAGACACCCCTTGTTTTTAATTGATTTTTAGATTAGTTTTATGTTTTGTAGTGTATATTTCTAAGTTAGTGTATATTTTTAATTGTGTTTACAAGATGATAGGAGAGAAAGGTAGTGTGTTATTGTGTAGGAAATGAGTTTGGGGTCAAAAGGAAAAATATGGGAATAATTCGTTTTACTATCCGGTAGGCCGGTCAAACCACCGGCATGCCGGTGGGGAGACACGTGCCCACGGGTTGGCGACTCTGGTTCTTTACCGAGAGTTTGAAAAAGAAAGGCCAGGCGCACCGGTATGCCGCACAGGGTACCGGCATTGCCGGCCAGAGGAGAAACACGTGCCCACGGGTTCCAAGGCACGGGTTTTTTGACGCAGACGCTTCTGGACAAAAGGTAGCACCTGCATGCCCGTCAATATCTCTGGTATGCTGGTGAGCCAAAAACACGTGGCCTCGGGTATATTTACGGGTTCAAGATAGAAAGGTGAGAGAAAGAGACACGTCCAGCACCGGTATGCCGGCGATATGGCCGATATGCCGGCGCTAAGTCGGTTTGGAAGAGATTAATTCCTATTCCACTTCTTACATTATCAAACTTAACCCTAGCCTCCTCTACACGAAATTTTCAGACCCAAACACTATATATAGACCTTGAAGCTTATGCAAACCTCCACAATTAACACAACAATATCAATAATCTTCTCCTCCATCCTCCACAAACACAAATTCTTCATCAAAGTCACCACACTACACCATTAAACACCATCAAGAACATCAAGCTTCCAAGAATTCTTCCAAGATTCATCAAGAAACCTTCTTCTTTCATTAATTCCAAGCAACAAACTCAAGCCACACCAATCTTTCTTAACTTTTTAATTCATCCTTGGTGTAACTTGAGTTGTGGGTCAATCAAACATGACAAACAGAACTGATGCTATGGATTACAAGAGGAAGTGTTCCATCCTAGGGAAGAACAAAAAATTGCCTGGAGCCACCATTGAAAAGCCTATCAAGCTTGATGAGGCTATTGAAAAATCAAAGATAGAGGCACCACCACAACCACTACCAAAGAGATTAACAGCTAAGATGTCTGTACCATCAAAGCCTAAAGAAAAGACATAGATTCATGATCAAGGTTCTTCTTCTTCCTCTTCTAAGAATAATTCGTGTATTCCCCCATGGGCTATTAAATTGCAACATTAAGTCGAACGTTTAAGAGAAGAAAACAGAGAACTTTGGGCGGAAATAACACAGATTAATTCACAATTGGAAGAGGTAACTACGACCATGGATATTGACAATTATTCTTCTTCGGAGGAGGAGGACATGATGGAGCTTTATGGCCAGCCAGGTACCCTGTTCTAATTCATCTTCTTATTTGCTTGTATGCATTAGGTAGTTTAGTTTAGTTTTAATTTTGAATTTTATTTCTTTATTGAGTCTTTTTCGAGTCGTGGGGACACGACTCACTTTTGAGTTGGGGTGGGATATGTTAAATGTCATCTTCTTTTCATTTTTGCATAAAATTTAAATTTTTTTGGGTTGAATTAGGCATAGAATATGTTAAATGTACCTATGGAGCATGATTTAATTAAGTTAATGATAGTAGGTAGTATGTTTTTGAAAGATGTTACAAATATGTTTAGTATGCATGTATGAAAATAGGAAATAAAAGATAGAAAAGTTAATGAGCAATGCTAAGAAGTTATGTTGAAACTTAGGGAGAGTTATTTGGTGTGTATAACGTGAGGTTTGAAATTAGTTGAAAACCCACTTGTCTATGAACTAGTAGTGAAAAAGTAACAAAATCCGGTAGTTAGAAAAATGAATAAGGCAATTCTTTCATATTGAAGCTACTTGAAGCCTTTTATACCTTCTCACCCTTTTTATTTGATTATTGTTATTCATTATCCGTCTTAGCCCCTCCGAGCCTTTCTAAAGCCTTTTTATTTAACCACATTATAATCCATACCCTTAGTTTGTAGGACTTATCTATATGACCCGCACTCGAAACGCAAAACCTGAGACAAGTCGTTTTTAGAGCTTGAGTTTGGGGTGGTGGGTTTCATCATTAGGGAACATTGGGTTTGGGAAATTGTAATTGTGATTTTCTTAATGATGAAAAAGTTATTATTGTAACCCTTTGCCGGGGTAATAGTGAATGAAAAAGAAGTTACGAGCTAAAGTTATGAAAAGGCATGATTTATTAAAAATAACATGATATCTCAACATTAAAAAGAGAGTCATAGCTATACAAAAGAAAAAAGTGATATGAAAAGAATATATATTCGGACCAGCAAAGTGGAAATTGTATATCATCATAAAAAGGTTTTATTTGGGATTATTGGGGATGCACATCAAAAGCAAAAAAAAATTGGGTTGAGTGAGAACAACTTCGAGTGGAAACTCAAGCTCTAGGGCGATTCGTTGATGGAATGTGAGGAGAGAGCCAAAAGCTCACTTTTCATTATCCAAATATACCACACCGTCCCTAAGCCACGTTATAACCAAAGACCTTAGGATTTTTAACTACTTGGTGGAGAAATAATTTATCTATTAGGTAGTAGGTAGGACCTATGAACAACATATAGCCATTAGCATGAACTAAGTTATTAACCTCTCCTTCTGGCATTGCGAAATTAATCTTGATTTGAATTTATGGATTGATGATTATGCGTATATCAAGCATAGGTGTGCATTATTTCTTGAGCATTACTACATGAGACTTTTTAGATACTATGCTCGAGGATCATTCATTGTGTTCTGTTCTTATTCTCCTCCGACTTCTTCTTCTTGTTTATTTGACTACCCTACTGTTCTTTAGTTTTATTATATCGGGACGATACAACTTTGAGTTTGGGGTCTTGATGTCTCCTCATTTGTGATAATATAATCTATCTTGGAGACATCATTTTAGGCGTATTCATTAGTTTATAGGTCGATTTTCGCATGATTTAGTACACTTTCCTATTTTGTGTCTTGAATTAATTATATATTATTTTTAGAGCATATTGGGTTTAATTGTTTATTTAGTGTGAAGTTTTAGAGATATATGGTAATTAATTAGAGTCCAAGTTGGTTCTAAGAGCTAAAGGTAAGAAGATAAACATGGAAATTGAAGATAAGGAAACAAAAGCTAAAAATATGGAAAAGGAAAAACTACCATAAATCTGAATTCTAGCACCTATGAACACAAATCAGCTTATATCCCTAAATCGGTGAGGAATCTAGAGAAACGGTCAAGAGAAAAGTTAAAGATCTTTCCGATACGATGAATTTCGACTACTCATTCGCGTCAAACGGATAAGTATTGAAGCTGTTAGGACCAAAACATAAACGGGGCTGATTCTATATTTTTGGGCTACAAATTTGAGTTGGGTTAGGAGTCCAATATTTACCTTCTCCTTCAAGAAAACGATTAGGTCTTCCTATACACTAAAAATACAACCTCTTATCATTAGAATATCATCCTTGGCCAAACCTTAAGCCAAGAGGAAGCTTACAACACAAGAAAAGAAGTCTGGAATGAGCTTTTCATCAATAATGTCTTCTTCAACCTTTGAATTTGTAATTTCTTTCTTTTCTTCCATTAGTATGCACTAAATTTCTATTTAGCTTGAGTTTTAGCATATATGCATGAACCCTAGTTTTGGTTGATATCTATCTAATTTGGGAATTCTATGTTTTAAATTGAATTATTGTTTTTATTCTCTGTTTATGTGTTTGGAATTATATTTTGTGTTCTTGTGGATCGCGACCATATAGAATTACCATCATAGTAGTTAAGTAATCATTGACAACGGTATATTTAATTATAGGTTTAGCACATAACTTCTAGTGTACGGTTTAGATTTGACAAATCAACCTAACTAGATAATCACCATGGTTTAGTGTATTGCTATTTAACCAATTGCAGGAAAAGTTTGCTTAGGACTCCTTATTGACACGGGTAAACCCTATTTAAAACTACCTAGCGCAATTTGAACCGATTATTGAAATACTACATAATTTACACTTACATGTTTAGAACGGCAAAACTAGTGGGGATTGCATGCTATATACTCAAGCTAAACTCTCATACTATCTTCTTCTCTTACATTTAATTTTCTGTCTTTATTTTATTAGTTTAATTTTCTTAATAAAAAACCCAATAAAAATCTATTTGTCTTTTATTTCTCTGCGTTTATTTGTTCTAGATTTTAATATTTGCACTCGATTATTGCATAAGAGCTTCCTAACCTTTGTAGTCTCTGAGGAACGAATCTTACTTATTTATTAAAACTTGCATATGATCTGTATACTTGCAGAACCGTGCTAGGCTAGGGTGATTATTTGCACGTATTTATATCACATTTTTACCACACCCTAGTCGACACCACAAAGCATAAATTAATTTAATTTTATAAACAACTAATAACTCATAACCCAACTCAATTGAACATCAAATGGTCTCAAATAACATTAAATCATCTAATAGTGTTCGAGGTTTATAAATAATTGTAAACCCAAGCTAATTTAGAATTACCTAATAATGAAAACAAACTAGATGATTAAAGTATTACAATCATGTGTAAGACAAGAAACTAACACTAATTGCCCTAATTATATAGGTGGAATGATGTAGAAGTGGTGCAGTAGGGCTCCAACTTCCCGTCTTCTTCTCCTCCAAGCATTTTTCTCTTCTCTGGATCTTATAATCTTTTAAAAACTTAATAGAACCCTTTTCTAATGATATAAATATATATATATATATATATATATAATATTGGAGAAGGGCCAACAACTCGGCCTTTAGATCAAATTTAATTAATGGTTCAGATTATTCAAGTTAGATCGGCAGTTCAAAATGTCTTGAATTTCTTCTATATTTTTCAATCGTTGGATTATATGTGTGCCATTCTATTATAATCTATTATTTTTAATCAAATAATTTATTATAACTAATTTCCATAATTTTATGCCTTTTCAAATTTTCAAAGAAAAAAAATCACATTCACTTTCCTACTCACGTTCATACACTTTCTCTCTTCAATGAAACATTAATTTTTTTACGTTTGAAAAGAAAAACAAGGAAACATGATAAAACCTATAACCCATCTCATCACAAATCTAAAACTCATATTTCACACTCGCATCGACCTGGGGCAAAGGAAAAAAAGAAGTATCTTCAGACTCACCTTCCACCAAGGCGCTGCCACACAGAAACCATTATCCACCATCATCACCGGCTTGGCCATCACTAACGACTTGGCCATCAATAATCGAAGAATCCCAAATTAAGGTGAATAATTAACTTTTATAATTGAAACTCTAAAAGTTTAATTATTTTTTACCTATTCACATTACTTTTAATAGTTTCAGAATTTTCTGATTTAAGTAATTATAGTCGTGTTTATCACACTGACCTTCCCACCAAGTCGCCGCCACTCGGAAACCATTCTCCACCATCATCCGGCTTGGCCATCAGCAATCGAAGAACCCCAAATTAAGGTAAAAGATTAATTTTTACCATTGAGACTCTAAAAGTTGAATTATAAGAAAATTGCAGTTCATGTTGTTTATTATATTTTTATACTAATCCTACAATGGCCAATAATGATCGGTGGAAGCCTTTTAATGTGTAAGTTTTGGAGTCAACAAATTTATTTTTTGAATTATTATCTCAATATTACATGAAATTTGGTGTGATATAATTATTCGATTTCCGTTAAGGTTAAGTTGATATAATTGATTAATCGAAAACTCGCTTGCTCTACAGGTTAGGGTGATTTTTGGGACTTGATCCTAGTACAAATTTCATTATTTGAAGATCCAAAGTTAGTAACGTTTGAATAAGGAATTTTTTTTGATTCATAGATATATGACAATGGTCTAATCATACCATTTTTGGCGATTTATCCTACCCAAGGGACTTCGCAGCAGCTTCAGCTATCGGGAACCAATGGACTGTCGTTTGTGATATGATATTAAAGGCGTCTGTATTAGATGGAATTTGAGGCTTGAATTTGAGAAGTGTGTTTGTATGTAGGTGAATCTGTGACTTGTGACAAAACATTATGAATAAAATATAAAAGAGAAATAAAATGTAAGGATCCATGTCCATTAGTAAAAACTAATGATGGACTAAAATCTTTATACATGTATTCACTTTATTTTTAGGTCGACATATGCCTTAATTTGGTTTACTAATTTGAAGAAACAAAATTTGATTGACATACTGTATACTGTATATTGACTAGATTTTTTGGAAATTTAGAATTATAATAGTTGACTTTACATTGATTTTATTAGTTATGTTATTTAAACTATTTTTTTGACATTGTTATTTAAACTATTGGCCTATTAATTTGTAAAAGTGAACATAGACAAAAAAACAACTATGAAACTTCAATTATCTCAAGAATAATGTGTTTATTTTTCTAAATTATATTTTTTAGAGTGCTTTCAGGCATAGGTTTATACGTAATATATATATATATATATATATATATATATATATATATATATATATATATATAGAGAGAGAGAGAGAGAAAGAGAGAGAGAGGGGGGAGGGGGGGGGGGGGGGGGGGGGGGGGGGGAACACTATGTCTAGAAATGTAGATTTTGATCTTGAACCAAATAAGAATCAAATCTATTTTCTAAACTAAAATAAAAGAACTTATGTAGTATCCTTCCAAAGTTTTTTTTTATTCATCACGTTTTTGGTGTTGTGGCCCCTTTTAAGTGACGCAATCCAACCCAAAAATATTTTCAAGGAAGAGTGGACTTGTTCAAGTCAAGGCAGCTACAACTTTAATAACTTTTTCAATCTAGCTCCAAATCATGAACCGTCAGTTCTTGCACACTCCTAGCTCAAAACACTATCTGAAAACCAAAGGGCTCTTCTAGAATGTTCATTAATTTCACATGGTGACACTAACAAGTCGATTTCTAAATATAGCCGACAGCTGCTCTCTTTCCAAAAGTGCATTTTTTTCCTTTAACGCCTAGACTTGGGTTTGAACTTCCTTTATCGACATCTTATTCTCATCGTAGGATACCTAATAGATGGACAATTTAACACACAAATTACGCACAAATAGATCTAAAAGTAACAATTCTCCAAAACTAGACAAAAATTGAGAACCTATCAAGATATAAGAACTAATCCCTTATATATGCGCAATATAACCCTAAAAAGATGTCTCTTGACTAGATCAATCTATCATGTAAGATGAGACATCATCAACGATATGTAAATTTGCAATTAGTTAGGCTCTCTCGAGGTGTTGAATTAGTAGTTTATTTGATCACGCCTTGGGAGACGACAAATCCCGATACATGAACTTATCAATTCTCCCTTATAACTAGAACCATTGATGTCTCCTCATTTGTGATAATATAATATACTTCAGAGACATCATTTTAGGCGTATTTATTAGTTTATAGGTCGATCTTAGCTAAATTTAGTGCACTTTCCTATTTTGAGTCTTGATTTAGTAATATAATATTTTTAGAGCATATTGGGTTTAATTGTTTATTTAGTGTGAAACTTTAAAGATAATTATGGAGATTAATTAGAGTCCAAGTCAAAGACTACAACTTATGGAAAGAGATATGCATGGAAATTGGAGATAGAAGGAAACTGAGTTCAATTAGGAAAAAGAAAAGCTGCCTAAATCTGAATTCTGCAGTACACGTCTAAAGATGTGCGTTTTTACCTAAGAAATATGCCGATTTTGGTAATTTCCTTTCATAGGGACATATATAATTCTGTTACGATTCTTTTGGTATCTTATGGAGCTCAAACCGACCAATAACGAAGAAGATATGCTCAAAACGGTCCAGCATTGTTTAGCTTTATTTCCTTACGAATTTGAGTTGGGCTTGGAGTCCACCACTTACTTCTCCTTCAAGAAAACGAATTATGTCTTCCTATACCCTATAAATATAGCCTCTTAACACTCATAAATCATCCTTGGCCAGGCCTTAAGGCCAAGAGGAAGCTGCAACACAAGAGAAGAAGTCTGGAAGGAGCAGAACACCATATGTCTTCTTCAACCTCTTATTTTGTAATTCTTTTCTCTTCTCTTCTTAGTATGAATTAATTCTTTTTAGCTTGAGTTTTTAGCATATATGCATGAACCCTAGTTTTGATTGACATCTATCTAATTTGGGAACTTAATGTTTTAATATTGAAATATAGTTTTTATTCTCTGTTTATGTGTTTGGATTTATATTCTGTGTTCTTATGGAACCGTGGCCATATAGAATTACCATCTAGTAATTAGGTCACCATTGACAACGGTGTTTAATTGCATGTTTAGCACATAACGTCTAGTACAGGGTCTGATCTGACAACCCAACCTAGCTAGATAATCACTATGGTTTAGTTCTTGTGACTATTTACCAATTACAGGAAAAGTTTGCTTAGGAAGCCTTATTGACACAGGTAAATCCTATTTTAAACTACCGATAGCGAATTGGAACCGATTATTGAAATACTACATAATTCACCCTTACATGTTTAGAACGGCAAAACTAGTGGGGATTACATGCTATTCACTCAAGCTAACTTTCATACTATCTTCTTTTCTTTTATTTACTTTCTGTCTTTAGTTTATTAGTTTAGTTTTATTATTTAAAAACCAAATAAATATTTATCTATCTTTCTTTCTCTTGCGTATTATCTTTTCTATCTTTCATATTTGCACTTGATAATTTGCATAAGTTCTCTCTAACTTTCGTCAGTCTCAGAGGAACGAATCTTGTTATCATTAAAACTTGCATACATCCTGTAATACTTGCAGTACCGTGTTAGCTGAGGGTGTTTATTTGCATCTAAATTATATCATCTTTTTATCACACCTTAGGCCACACCAAGTTTTTGGCGCCGCTTCCGGGGACTACATCGTTAGTCCTTGTGCAATTATCTTGTGCTTATATTTTAGTTAGTTCTATTTTACGCTTTTCTTTTTAGTTTTTGTTTTACAGAATTTTTTTAGGCGAAAGCAGATTCATTAGAAGATAAAGGTCTCGTGTTATTAGATCCTGAAGAAGCTAATACAAGATGGAATCTCTAAAGCTCAAGGAGTTAAACCAACAACTTGAGGAATTACGAGAACAATCGCGAAAACTAGCTTAGAGGAATCTAGTACATACCTTACCTTCATGTCCTAGTTGTGGAGCAAGAGATCACTCGTGGGATTATTGCATGAACAATCCAGCCTCAATTTCCTTCATGCCTTATCAAAGAGACCATTATTATGATGGTTATTATCAATCTCAAGGAAATTACGTTGAGTATCAACCCCCGCAGAGTTACAATTGGGTCAGAGATCAACAGAATTATCATCATAATAACCATTATCATGATGATTATTATCAACCACGACCACAATCTTATTATCCTCCACAACCTATCTATCAAGAAGCGCCGATTTATGATGAAGCTTATCAAGAACCACCTCCTTATTCAATGCAACAAACCATACAAGAACAACCTTCGAGTTTGAATTCAAGCATGGCTAAGATGATGAACCTAATTGACAAGATGGAGAATAACCAGCAAAGAATCCAAAACTCAGATAATGCGCTTCAGAAGATGGTGCAGTCAGTGTCACAAATGGTGAATAAAGTTCAAATCCTTGCAGAAAGGCAACTCCAAAGTGATACTAGTGCTCCAGAAAACAAAGTTTGTCATGCAGTTGAATTAGGAAGTGGAAAACAACTACCTCCACCAAGACCAGAGCCAGAAACAGCCCCTATTCCAGAAAAGGGGGGAGAAACAACAGAAGATAAGGTCAAATAGGTAGTTGAACAAAGAAGTGTCCAAGAGAAGACACCAGAAAAGAAAGAGAGCCAAGTGGTAACCAACACATGTCCTCCTCCACTATTCCCTTCACGTGTCAGAAAGGATAATGACCTGGAATTCAAGAAGTTCATTGACATGGTGAACAAGTTAAAGATCAGCATCCCGTTTGTAGAAGCTCTCACAAGAATGTCAAAATACGGTCAGTTCATGAAGGACATTCTATCTAACAAACGAAGTTTAGAAACCGAAAAGATGAATGGATTGCCAGAGGAGTGTAATGCTACAAATGAAATCGAGTTACCACTAGAGACACCATGTCCCACGAAATCTTGGATGGCACCATCCATGATCATGAAGAATCGAGCTAAAAAGTTCGTGGGAATTAAAGGCAAAGGGTGGAAATTTCGTCATCCTTAATTGAGGTAACACGTCTAACTTTGAAAGACGTTAAACAAAAGTGCTATACGGGAGACAACCCGTAATTTCTTTTATGTTTTTACATTTTTAGTTTTTAATTTATGTTTATCTTAGTTAATATTGCATATTTGAGAAAGGTATTAGTGTTTTTGATGATTAGGTATCGGAGAAATTGAGTTAGGGAAGGCGAGCAAAATTTTTCGGAGCGAGGAATGACCTGCGCGGACTACCCCCGCGGACTACCCCTAGTCCGCAGGTATGCACCGCAGGGTCAAAACATGTACCACGGGTGGAGCCACGGGTCTTGTCCAGAACCAAGAAAAAATGACCCGCGGACTACCCCCTGCACCGCACCATAATCCGCGAGGCACAAACACGTGCCACGGGGTAGGTCCACGGGTATTTTGACGTGGAAAGCTACAAAAGGCGCGGGGTACCCTCCGGTGTACCGCGCCATGGTCCGTAGAACAATAACACGTGCCACGGGTATTATCCAGTGGGTAAAAAAAATTCCGACCATCAGATGTCGCGGTGTACCATGCTGTACACCCCATGGTCCGCACGAGCCGCCAGAGGGAAAAGAAAGGGATTTAAGTTATAAAAGAGGTATTGAGCTCATTATTCCGAATTTATTAAACCTAAAGCTTCTTTCTCTTCTCCAAAACTCTCCTAACTCCATTGAAGCTCATCAAAACCTTCACCAATCACTAAAACACTACCCAATCATCAAGAAAAACACATCAATCCTTCTTTCCACATCATTACAAGAGAATCAAACACCCAATCCTCACCAAATCCATTCAAATTGAAGAATCAAAGAGCCAAAATTTTCAAAATTCATCCTACAATTTCTTAAATCCAAGCCAACTGATGTCTCCTCATTTGTGATAGATTTATGTTAGGATGAGACATCATTTTTAGTGTTTTAGAAGTCAATAATGTCGTTTTTCTTGAGTTTTAGTGCACTTTCCTGTTTTGTGTCTTGATTTGTAGAAATAATGTTTTTAGAGCATATTGGGTTTAATTATTTATTTAGTGTGTAGCTTTAAAGATAATTATGGAGATTAATTAGAGTCCAAGTCAAAGACAACAACTTATGGAAAGAGATTTACATGGTAATTGGAGAAAAGGAAATAAATGCTAAAAAGATAGAAAAGGAAAAGCTGCCTAAATCTGGGATTCTGCAGATCACGTCCAAAGATATGCGTTTTTACCTAAGAAATAGGTCGAATTTGGAGATTTCCTTTTGAAGGGTCAAGATAATTCTGTTGCGATTCTTTTGGTATCTTGTGGAGCTCAAACGGACCAATAACGAAGAAGTTATGACCAAAACAACGTAGCAGTGTTTATCTTTATTTCCATACGAATTTGAGTTGGGCTAGAAGTCCATTACCTTAACTATTCCTCAAGAAAACGAATTAGGTCTTCTAAACACCTATAAATACACCCTTATATCACTTGTAAATCATCCTTGCCTCATAGTAATTAGTTCTTAAGGTTTTATTCGTCCAGTTTATTGTAGAGAGCAAGATGATGTCTTTTGTAAATTCTGTTAGTTTATTTCCTTCAGGTATGAACTAAACTTCCCATAGCTTGGGTTTTGCATATGTATAAACTATGAATTCTAATTCTTCTATCTAAGTTTCCTTGGGAATTATATGTTTTAATCTGATATTAGCTACTTACTTTATATTTGCTTATGTGTTTTGATTTAATGTCTTTCCTAGAATTGATCACTTTAGGATTGTTTTAAGAGTAGTTAGATGGTCACCGTAACTGGGTGTTTAACTATTGAACCACCACATAATGTCTAGTGTCGATAGCAGTTCTGACAAAACATACTTCTAACTAGATAGTCATTAGGGTTTGTTTTAATCACCATATCACCAATTGATTGTAGTGTGCTGGATAGGGCCTTAGTGGCGTTTGATAACCCTATTTGAGTCCTCGTCTTGGTTGTGCCGTAGCCCCCTTAGTCGCTCTCAAGGTCTAAGGTAGTGGAATTTAGAATCCTGACTAAGTATTACCAAGAGCTAATATTCTCCCTTATGAACTAGATTTATAGATAGAATTAGAAGGATTAGTGCATACTAGCAAAACCTGAGCTATACTTCTCATATTCTTAATCTTTTACTTTATTGTCTTTATTTTCCTAGTTCTAATCTAGTTTTAATTCATAAAATCAAAAATCCAAATATTTATTTTCTGCCGTCTAGTTATTTACTTTTACTCGTTATCTGTTCCTACGCGTTTAACACACTTAAGTCCCTGAGAACGAACTCTACTTATCATTAAAACTTGCATACGTCCTGTAATACTTGCAGTACTGTGCCTGTCTAGGGTGAGAGTGCATAGTTTTCCATACTTAAATTGATCTTATTTTTATCACACCCTAGGCGACACCACCAACCCATTACAAATCCACCTTACCCACATAGAGATTCATCATCAATTCACCTATCCTAGGCCAAATCAAGCTTGTTCAATCAATAATTCACAAGTTCAAATTTCAAGGGTTGCTAAAGCTTTGAGTTGGGGGTTAATTGAAGATGACTAATAGAACAACAATTTTAGCTACCAAGAGGGAGGTGAAGAGTAACAAGGAATTGGATTTAAAAAAGAAGAAATCAATTGACAAAGGTTCTAGTTCTAAATCAAAGGGTAAAGAGAAAGTTGAGAAGAGTGGAAGACCTTTGTTTGATCGTAATGGTAAAAAGCTTTACTTTTATGCAAAGGATAAAACACAACCTTCACAAGGTCTTGCACCCAAAGAAAAAGAGAAAGCTTCAAGGGCCCTGATAGCTTCTCCAAGGAAGCAATTAAAGGAACTACCTTTTTCTTATAAGAAAGTATTTGAAGAAGAAGTTGAAGGAGAATACATGAAGATTCGTGAAGATTTGGAATGATGGGGTTGTTTGTGAATTGTATTGTGTGAGGAGAAGAAGAAGATGTGGCACAGTTGATCTATGAGGAGGTGATACGGATTTTCGGTCTCTCCCATGTCGTTATTTAATGCAATATCCTATTATGATCACGTGTCCTGAACGAAAAGCGAATAAGAAGTTGGGTGAAGAAGATACACTAGAATTTAATCCGAGTATCGATAAGGCGAGGTAAAAGCCTAGAAGAGTATGTTTTCTTTCTTCCCTACCATTTCTTTATGTGCAATATGTATGCTAATTTTAAATTTTATTTTTCTTGAGTCTTTTTCGAGTCGTGGGGCACGGCTCATTTTTTAGTTGGGGGTGGGGATTCGTTGTCCCCATCTTCCTTTTTGTGTTTTTCATAAAATTTAAAAATTTTTGGGTTGAATTAGGCATATAATATCTTTGAATGTACCTATGTGAACATGATTTAATTAAGTTAATGATAGTAAGTAGTATGTTTTTGAAAGATGTTACAAATATGTTTAGATGCATGTATGAAAACAGGAAATAAAGGATAGAAAAGTTAATGAGCAATGCTAAGAAATCACGTTGAAACTTAGGGAGAGTTATTTGGTGTGTAGAACGTGAGGTTTGAAATTAGTTGAAAACCCACTTGTCTATGAACTATTAGTGAAAAAGTAACGAAATCCGGTAGTTAGAAAAATGAATAAGACAGTTCTTTCATGATTAAAACACTTGAAGCCTTTTATACCTTCTCACCCTTTTATTTGATTATTGTGATTATTTATCCGTCTTAGCCCCTCTGATCCTTTCTAAAGCCGTTATTGAAACACATTATAATCCATACCCTTAGTTTGTAGGACTTATCTATATGACCCGCACTCGAATCGCAAAACCTGAGACAACTCGTTTTAGAGCTTGAGTTTGGGGTGGTGGGTTTCATCATTAAGGAACTTTGGGAATTTGGGAATTATATTAGTGATTTTATTGATGATGAAATTGTTATTATTGTAACCCTTTGTCGGGGTAATAGTGAATGAAAAAGAAGCTACGAGCTAAATTTGCCAACAAGGGAATAAAAAGAATGAATATATATGAAAAAATAGTGTGATATCTCAACATCAAAAGAGAATCATAGCTATACAAAAGGAAAATTGATTTGAAAAGAGAATATATATTCGGACCGGCAAAGTGGAAATTGTATATCATCAAAGGTTTTAATTGGGATTATTGGGGATGCAATTCAAAAGCATCAATAAATTGGGTTGAGTAAGAACATCTTTGAGTGAAAACGCAAGCTCTAGGGCGATTCGTTGATGGCTAGTGAGGAGAGAGCCAAAAGCTCACTTTTCATTATCCAAATATACCACACCCGTCCTTAAGCCAAGTTATAACCAAGACCTTAGGATTTCTAACTGCTAGATGGAGAAACAATTGAGCTATTAGGTAGTAGGTAAGTGGACCATTGGATGCTGTATTTGGGACCGATGAACAACCTATAGCCATTAACCTGAACTAAGTTATCATCCTCTCATTCTGGCATTGCGAAATTAATCTTAACTTGAATTTATGGATTGTTGATTACATGTGTATTAAGTATATTTGTGCATTATTTCTTGAGCATTACTACATGAGACTTTTTAGATATTTTGCTCTAGGATCATTCATTGTGTTCTGTTCTTATTCTCCTCCTACTTCTTCTTCTTGTTATATGACTACCCTATTGTCTTTACTTTTATTGTATCGGGACGATACAGCTTTGAGTTGGGGGTCTTGATGTCTCCTCATTTGTGATAATATAATATACTTCAGAGACATCATTTTAGGCGTATTTATTAGTTTATAGGTCGATCTTAGCTTAATTTAGTGCACTTTCCTATTTTGAGTCTTGATTTAGTAATATAATATTTTTAGAGCATATTGGGTTTAATTGTTTATTTAGTGTGAAGCTTTAAAGATAATTATGGAGATTAATTAGAGTCCAAGTCAAAGACTACAACTTATGGAAAGAGATATGCATGGAAATTGGAGATAGAAGGAAACTGAGTTCAATTAGGAAAAGGAAAAGCTGCCTAAATCTGAATTCTGCAGTACACGTCTAAAGATGTGCGTTTTTACCTAAGAAATAGGCCGATTTTGGTAATTTCCTTTCATAGGGATAGAGATAATTCTGTTACGATTCTTTTGGTATCTTATGGAGCTCAAACCGACCAATAACGAAGAAGATATGCTCAAAACGGTCCAGCAGTGTTTATCTTTATTTCCTTACGAATTTGAGTTGGGCTTGGAGTCCACCACTTACTTCTCCTTCAAGAAAACGAATTAGGTCTTCCTATACCCTATAAATACAGCCTCTTAACACTCATAAATCATCCTTGGCCAGACCTTAAGGCCAAGAGGAAGCTGCAACACAAGAGAAGAAGTCTGGAAGGAGCAGAACACCATATGTCTTCTTCAACCTCTTATTTTGTAATTCTTTTCTCTTCTCTTCTTAATATGAATTAATTCTTTTTAGCTTGAGTTTTTAGCATATATGCATGAACCCTAGTTTTGATTGACATCTATCTAATTTGGGAACTTAATGTTTTAAATTGAAATATAGTTTTTATTCTTTGTTTATGTGTTTGGATTTATATTTTGTGTTCTTATGGAACCGCGGCCATATAGAATTACCATCTAGTAATTAGGTCACCATTGACAAAGGTGTTTAATTGCATGTTTAGCACATAACGTCTAGTACAGGGTCTGATCTGACAACCCAACCTAGCTAGATAATCACTATGGTTTAGTTCTTGTGACTATTTACCAATTACAGGAAAAGTTTGCTTAGGAAGCCTTATTGACACAGGTAAATCCTATTTTAAACTACCGATAGCGAATTGGAACCGATTATTGAAATACTACATAATTCACCCTTACATGTTTAGAACGGCAAAACTAGTGGGGATTACATACTATTCACTCAAGCTAACTTTCATACTATCTTTTTTTCTTTTATTTACTTTCTGTCTTTAGTTTATTAGTTTAGTTTTATTATTTAAAAACCAAATAAATATTTATCTATCTTTCTTTCTCTTGCGTATTATCTTTTCTATCTTTCATATTTGCACTTGATAATTTGCATAAGTTCTCTCTAACTTTCGTCAGTCTCTGAGGAACGAATCTTCACGTCCTGTAATACTTGCAGTACCGTGTTAGCTGAGGGTGTTTATTTGCATCTAAATTATATCATATTTTTATCACACCTTAGGCCACACCAACCATCAATCGTCACTATAGTGGATTACTAGGAAGACTCAAGCTATACGTCTCATATCGTAACTATCCTTTATTTTCAATTTAATCGGAGCTAAATATAAATAGTTTACTTGTATTGAATTTTAGTCCTTAATATTAAAAACCCAAAAAATATATCCTTTTATCCTTTCATAATAGCAAATAAACCTGTAAACGCTTTATAAAAACACAATTAGTAATTAGCCTCACAGTCCCTGTGGAGGACGATCGTATATACTTTTTACTTGCGAATGACTCGTACACTTGCGGGAGTGCTCCCTGGGGTGTTGATATATTTATCACACTATGGGGGACAAAAATGGTTTTCTAACCTTTATTGTGTAAGAAGGGTTTCCTATCTTGAAACTTAGAAGGCAAAATCAAAGAAGGTGCAAGAAGAAATACTTTTCACCCTTCTTTGAAGAAACGACATATACGTTTGTTTGCAAAAAAACATCATACAAGTTTTGTTCCAAATGGAGAATATCAATACAGATCGATTTGGGCAAAATGGTTACATCCTTAACGAATTTCTCAAAAAACGACATATATTGTTTTCAGCCAACAAAAATGGCATACAGTTTCAGCCAATACAGTCGTTTTTGATAAATGATAGTTGGATAATCTAATGCTCAACGGGAAAATAGTAGATTTACTAAAACAACATACCGAATGAACGTCGTGCCATTTTACAAGAAAAAGGAATCTATATTTAACAAGAAAGGATTTACTTTCTTGGCTATATACAACCTGTAACGAAGAGAGCTTTAGTCGCACTTTTATATCTATCAACTACGACTCTCTCAAGAATTTAATCTAAAGATCATTCATTTAAATCTCAAGCTATCAAGACAATCAATTTATTATCATCTTTGAAGGCATGATACTATAATTTTTCTACCAACTCTCTTAGGAATAAAATCATCTTTGTAACCTTTACTACTTTCATCATAAACACTCTTCCCCATATTAAAATCTAACCTTAGTTTTGAACTAAAATAGAGGGATGGTGTTTCCTGGTGTGTTATAAAATCACACCCTTAAAAGGAGGGACACTGGCCGCAAGTGTAGGGGTCGTCCAAGTAATAATCCAATAAACGGGTTTTGATCTCATGGACAGATGGATATGACATATGGTGTTTATCAAATAAGTAGAGATAATTGTTAGGATAGCAAAATAAAATATAAAAGTGTTTGTTTGGTTTTTGTTTTAAAACTAAAGATGCAATAAAATAAAATGCTAAAATGATTAACAGAAAAGAAATGCTAAAAGTATATAAGTGTGGACGCAAATATGAGAGAGGCACTTGAATCTCGCAAGGGTTTCACCTAAATCTATTTAATCAATGCTTTCGTTTAAGGGCTGAATTGGTATTTATGTAATAGTCGGGGCTCTACTATCTCCTAACTCCCGCTAGGGTAGACTACGGAGCTATCCTATGGTATTACAAACTCCGTCAGGGCGATTATAAGCTACCTTCGCATGTTGAAGTCTTTTACCCAATTGGCGGTGTGGTTAGTCAAGCCCTTAAGGATCAATGACGAATACCACGTGTCTATTACATAGGTCCGTAATTGAACCCCCCCCCCCTGCGCAAGATGATCACTTCGCCACTAAAGTGAATAGTCTAATTTCTGAACCCCATTTCTAATTTATCAGATCAAAAATAGTAAATAAGCGTAAAATAATAGGCAATACAAAGTACCCAATTAAGATTAAATCATATAATCCCAAATTCAAAAACATTAATCAAACAAATTAGGGTTCAACCCATAAATACGATTCTGGGTTGGATTTGGCTGCTGTTGGAAGAAATGAAATTCTCTAACTCTAGCTTTCTCCTTCTCCTTTTTGCTCTGACTCTCTCTTTTAAAATAATGAAGCGTGTGAAAAAGATGAGGTCTAAAGGCTTATATATATTGGAGAATTCAGATTGGGCTTTTCACTTAAGAGTAATAAGTTAAATGAGTAAAAGCCCAAGTCCAAATTAGAAATCCCATAATTGTTGTATAGTTGTTAGTAAAACGGACATGACTTTTGCATCTCATATCCAAATCACCTTATTCAATTCCTAAAATCTTCCTAATTCATAGGCGCAACTTTCTCTTTTGAATCTCCAGACCCGAATCAGTGCCAAAGTGGCTCGAAAACAGCAATTAGTAACAACTTTCCAGATTTTCATCTCCTTTAGCCAACTCTTCGGGTAATCTCTTCTTGCCTTTGACCTCTCCGCTCGATCTAAGACTTTAATTATCACTTATCTTCATTGTCTTGGTGCTCCATAGCCTCCAAGGAACTAAGAAATTTACACTAAAAACAAACAAATTAACGCACAAAAACTCTAAAACGCAAATAGTACAATTCCAAGGAAAGAAAGTGCAATATAACAAAATAATCATAAAAGTATATCAAATAAGTCTATTATTCACCTAAAATGATGTCTACTAAGGGCATATATTTAGAACAAAACGGGAGACATCAAGACCCCAAACTCAAACCTTTGTGGTCCAGACAATGTAAAATTAAAACAAGGGCCTTAGGTGAAATGCAAAAATGTAGAGTCTAGTGAATAATACCCAAAGCACAGCTTAAAACAAATCTCATATAGTATGACCTAAAAATTAATATACAAATACACATGTCATGCGAAATCAAACACAAATAATATCAATCCAAAATTAATTTCATAATGCTAGAAGGTTACACTTATACTTATGTCAAGATGGTGGCTATAGGGTGCTCATCGATCTTTACTCGCTTTGAACGCACCAATTTTCTCACTCAACCCATTTGACGCACTAATTTTTTTTTTTTTTTTATGACGAGGGTTCCCGTAATCAGAACTAGGTTGCCCATGTTCTGGGGAGGGTTTCGGATCTTGGAAACTTTCCAAATATAATAACTTTTCTGCCGCCTGCGAGATTCGAACCATGTACCTCTCACTTGAGAGAACTTTCCAAACTTTAATAACTTTCTGGCGCCTGCGGGATTCGAACCCTGTACCTCTCACTTGAGAGACAGAGCCCTGGCCAGATGAGCTAGCTCACTTGGTTGACGCACTAATTTAGCGTCTCTAGATTTTCCCAATAAGCATTAAAGATGATTTCCAAAACTTTCCACATTGCCGGTTACTTTATTTTTCATATTTTTTTTCTTTTTCCTTTTTTTTGTATAAGATATCCCTGACCATTATTTTGATGTGAATGGCCATGTTTCTCATTTTTTTTTCAAAGACCCCGGCAAAGGGTTATAAATAATATACCATAAATAATTGTGCACAAGATATAAACGCATAAAAATTCCCTCCCAATATAATTTTCCAATAATGAGACCCACTACCCCAAGCCCAAGCACAAGACAGGAAGTCTTATGATCGTGATTCAAGTGCGGGTCATATGGAAGTGCCTAACAAACTAAGGGGATATGGGCTTATATCATGGAGAAAAAAAAAGGCTTAAAGGTTAAAAATGGGGCTAAGAAGGATATAATTAAATGAAGGGATAGAAAGCTAAAAAGTTTCAAATGGCTATCAAAGAACTGCCTCTATCATTTTCCTAGTTACATAGCTTGCCTCTAGTTCATAACTAAGTGTGTTCTCTACTCATTCAGATCTCACATTCTACAAATCACTCATTTTCCTTAAGTACAAGTTTACTTCTTTTGCATTGTTCACTAATTTTTTCTATCAATTACCTAATGTTTGCATGCAATCAAAGTGCATTTTATACTAACTCCTAAGGTCTACTATTTTCTATCATAAATTTATAAATAGCATGCTTAATGCGGACATTTAAAATACTCTACAGTAAAACGCAACCCTTAAATTAGTTTTATTGAAAGCATTAAAAACAAATAGCACATAAAATTGGGATGAGGCAACGAACCCCACCCCAAACACAAAAATAAGTCGTGTCCCCACGACTCGAAAAGACTCAATAAAGAAATTAAAACTATTGTATACTACTAAATGAGAGAATGATAGGAAAACGTATCTTAACAAGCACTAGGTTGTTTTCCATTGTTACGTTCAGGTTGAGGCTTTGAATTCTTCTTTATCAATATGTAAATATCATTAATTGTTGCGCTCATCTTGAATAAAGTGTCCTTCATTACCTCAAACTCTTTTTGTTGTATTTCCCAAAGTTTTCATCTCTTCCTAGCCCTCTAAATCATCATCTCATCTACGGAAATCTTCCCTCAACGCCAAACTTTCTTTCCTCTTCATGTTCTTCATACAATTTTCAACCTTCATGGTCATCTCTGATGACCCCAAACTCAAAGCTTCAAGAACTCCCAAAAGTTTTGGATGAAATTAGCGACTTTGGTGTTCTTGAAGGTGTATGGATATGTTTTATAGTGTGTTCAGAGTCGGGTCTTGAATATTTCAAGGTTTGGGAAAGGTTTAATGTATAATTATAAGCCTTGGTGAAGGAAAAGAGTTGGATTAAGTGTGGATCTTTGGTGTTTTGGAAGAATTTATGATATGATCAAATATTTGGAGGGATGGTTTGGTGTTTTGATGGTGGTTTGCAGGTATTTCTGGAGTTTTGGTTCGTTACTAATGGTTTCTTGTGTAAGAAGGTTTGTTAAAAAGAAGAGGAATTAGTAATATAAGGACTAGAGTTTTAGGTCGGCAGGTTGACGGGCATGCCGGTCAGATAGCCGGCTAGCCGGCCCAATTTCTTGCCAATTTCTCTTTACTTCTCAGCGACGTCGTCTGAAGTTGCATGTATCGAGCCTCATTTCAGAGAGTTTGACCGAAATACTGGTCAGATGACCGGCTAGCCGTTCGCAATCTTCAATTTCTCGTTGACGCAATCTGAAGTTGCGTGTATGTGGCCAATAGACAGAAGGGTCGCGCTGTAACAAATCGGTTTGACCGGCTAGCCGGTCGCGCGACTCATTTTTTTATATGACCCAATGTGAAGCTACATTTACTTGGTCAGCCAACAGTGAGTTAGCGATGTGATGATCCTCTTTGGCCGGCATACCAGTCAGGTGACCGGCTGGCCGGTCTGAGTGATTCAGTTTTACCAAATAAACATAAAATCACTCCGTCTCACACCTTTTAACCCCAAACTCTCAAGGATTATAACACCTGCAAATCATCATAAATACTACCACCCTTCTCATTTCTTAAAAGTATACGCTAATACTAAATTGTCCACTACGAAATAAATGACATGAAAGCAATAAACTAATATACAATGAAATGGCTTTTGTTTAACGTCGTTAAGCTCGGCGGATTACCTCTGAGATCACTTCTTAACATAACCTCCCGAGTAGTGAGTAAGGTTGTCGATATTTGCTATTTGAAATTTGCATCCCTTGGCTTTGATTCCAACTAGTTTCTCATAGATAACCTTAGTTGACTATTTCTCTACATGTTCAATTACATCCAAACAGAAACATTCCTCCTTGGGATCTTGAAACTTCATTGGCCTAAAAACATTGAACTTTACCTCCTCGTCTTGGATACGCATGACTAATTCTCCATTCTCTACATCAATGAGAGTACACCCCGTGGCTAGGAATGGTCTTCCCAAAATGATGGGGATAATCCTATCCGCGTCGTAGTCAAGTATAATAAAATCAACATGAAAAATTAAAGTACCTGACTTGACGAGGACATCTTATATTCTTCACTCTGGATGTGCGAGGGATCTATCGGCCATTTGTAAGACCATAGAGGTTGGCCTTGCGTTTCCTATCTTCAACTTCTCAAAAATCTATCTACGCATGAGATTAATACTCGCACCCAAATCATACAATGCTTTCCCTTGCCACTCATCTCCAATAGAAATAGGAATTGTAAAACTTCCAGGATCAAGTAATTTAGGTGGCAACTTACTCTGGCATATTACACTACATTCTTCTGGAAAAACTATCATTTCATTTTTATGATATTCGCATTTGTTGGTCATAGCTCTTTTCAGGAATTTCAAATATTTTGGTACACCCTTGATAGCCTCTAAGAAAGGCATATAAATGTTGAGCTTACTCACCATATTAATGAATCTCTGAAGTTCAGTCATATCTCTTTTTTCTGAACTCTTGAGGGGAATGGTGGAGGAGGACGGTTCACTTCCACAAACATATATTTTTTCACATTCTCCTTTGTAGCCTTAACAGGCTCTTAAATCACCTATTCACTCACATCATCATCTAAGTTTTAAACTACATCCTCAACTGCAAAAAGTTCCTCTTCTTTCTCAACTATATCCTCTACCTAGTTTGGTTTGACAGTTGCCTCTTTTTCTTTCATAATTAGGAAGGTATGTGGTTGCAATTGCTTACCGCTTCTAAGTGAAATCGCATTACAATCTTCAAACTGGCGAGGAATCTCTGTATCACTAGGTAATTGTACTTGACCTCAAATATTCAAGCAATTGGAAATCATTGGTATTTGATTTTCCTAAATTTTCAACGAAGCGGAATGTGTATTTAGCGTTTCCTCAATTTTCGTTGACCTACTTTCTAAAGAGGCTATGAATTTGACCAACTAGTCTTCAACTTGGGATATCTTACTCCATGAAATCGATATATACTGGGTCATTGTGAGGGATAAATCAGTCTTGGTGAGCGTACCTTCTTGAGGGAGAAAGGGAAGTGCCTTCTGCGCTAACGTATCTGCGTAAGCATCGTGTTGGAATTTACCTCCCTGATATGGATTTTGTGGTTTAAATTGATAATTTTTTCCTTAGGGCCTCGATTGATAAGTTCCTGGATTAGCAGCCCCTTGTGGATTTGAGTATTGAAAACCTGGATGGTTCTTATGTTGATTACCATACCCTTGACTATTCGAATAAATATTACCTCGATTATTAAAAAAACATAGATTCTAGGTTATTAGAGCATTCTTCCCAACAATGATCAACAACCCCACAACCAGGACATATCTCTGGTTCTTGTACATCATTAACAATAGCTAGTTTGTTAGACATAGACAACTGTTTTACATTATTCTCAAGTGCGACAATCTTAGCATTTAAAGTTGTTTTTGTATCTATATTTAAAGTACCTTTTTCCGACAAACGAACTGGTGATCTTGATGGTTTCTAACTCATCTCATTCTTAACGATTTGATCCATAATACCCAAAGCTTGATTTACAGGGACCATCATGTAACCACCCTTGCATATAGTATCTACTTTCTCTTTGGATGCTTCATCTAAACTAAGATAAAATATTCCAAGCTGTAATTCATTTGAGTATCCATGTAATGGGAAATTTCGTAATAAAGATTAGAAACGAGTCCAAGCAACTCCTACAGCTTCTCCATGTTCTTGACGGAAACCTGCTAAATAAGTTGGCCACCAAATCTGTCACTTTGAGGATAATACTTATCAAAGAACGCAGTCTGAAGTTGATCCCAAGTTAGGATTTCATCGTGTTGTTGCTGATCATACCATTCACTAGCTCCTCTGTGAGGAAAAATGAAAACATTTAAAAGTAATTTTGTTCTTGGGTTACCGCAGTAGTGACATATGCATCATAAATTTGCATAAACTTGTACATGACTCGAATAGGATCTTCACGTGACGCTCCACTATACTGTCCAATACTGATAAACTGATTGATCATACGGGCGTCTGGTCTGAATCTGATTCCTTGAATTGCGGGTGGACAGAGTCCCAATGGTGGCAAATAAAATGGTTTGTATTCGTTGGGTTGGATGAGATATGGTGCGTCAGGTTGAACTCTAGCACCATTGTTATTAGGTGGTTGAACTACAGCCAGAACTTGAATTCAAACTTTTTGATTTCCTCCTGGTGGGTCTTCCACAACTGGTGGAAGTCTCGATTTGCCATGTTCATCTAACTCTATTCCGGATCTTGGAAATTATTAAGATTCACGACTGCCATTTCTCTTTCTCTCGCTTCCTTTTCTTCTTTTTCTCTCTTGTTTTTAGCTCGGATTAACCTCTCAGGATTTGAGAGCATATACCAGACCTGTAAAACCTGAGAAAAACAAACAAAAAAAAAGAGTAAAACTGAAAATAAAATAACAATTAAATCAATTACTGATAACACCGTGGTCACACGCTACCGTCCACGGCAGTGGCCCAAAAACTTGGTGTCTCCTGGTGTGTGATAAAAGCACACCCCTAAAAGGAGGGACACTGACCACAAGTGTACGGGTCATCCAAATAAGAATCTGATAAACGGGTTTCGATCTCAGGGACTAATGGATATGACTTATGGTGTTTATCAGATAAGTGGAGATAATTGTTAGGACAGCAAAATAAAATATAAAAGTGTTTGTTTGGTTTTGTTTTTAAAACTAAAGACGCAATAAAATAAAATTCTAAAATGATTAATAGAAAAGAAATGCTAAAAGTAGATAAGTGTGGACGCAAATATGAGAGAGGTACTTGAGTCTCGCAAGGGTTTCACCTAAATATATATAATCAGTGATTTCATTTAAGGGCTGAATTGGTATTTATGTAATAGTCGGGACTCTACTATCTCCTAACTCCCGTCAGGGTAGACTTAGGAGCTATCCTATGGTATTACAAACCCCGTCAGGGAGATTATAATCTACCTTCGAATGTTGAAGTCTTTTACCCCATTAGTTGCGTGGTTAGTCAAGCCCGTTAGGATCAATGACGAAAACCACGCGTTTATTACCTAGGTCCATAATTAAACCCCCTGTCAAGATTATCACTTTGCCACTAAAGTGAATAGTATAATTACTTAACCCTATTTCTAATTGATCAGATTAAATATAATAAATAAGCATAAAATAATAGGCAATACAAAATATCCAATTCAAATCAAATCATATAATCCCAAATCTAAAAACATTAATTGAACAAATTATGGTTCAACCCATAAATGCGATTCTCAAGTACAAATGAAATTATCTCATACTAAAATTAGAAATTGTAAATAAATTAAAAGCATTCATTATCGCCAATTACATAAATAAAGTAAAGAACCTAATTTAGGGGTTGGATTCGGCTATGGTTGGAAGAAATGAAATTCTTCAGCTCTAGCTTTCTCCTTCTCCATTTTGTTCTGACTCACTCTTTTAAAAGAATGAAGCGTGTGAAAAAATAAGGTCTAAAGGCCTATTTATATAAAAGATTCGGATTGGGATTTTTACCATTTTGCTCAAAGGGTTGAAGGGAGATAGTGCATCAAGTTGTTCGAAAAGGCCAACTTGATCCTCTTCCCCAGGGATCTCAGATAAGGGAACCCTGGGAGAGCCACCGACTCCAACTACCGTAACATGTACGATCCATATTAGATTTGACCAACTGCCCATCCTACCTCATCTACGTTCCTGACAGCCCGTCTTTGTCTCAGTAGAGTCTTTCAGTGGCATGTTTTGGTCGCAATTCCAGAGGCATTACAAGAGGAGGTTGTGGGACTGATGACTCTCCTAGATTCCTTTTCATCTTAGATGGGCAATGAATCAATCAATGAGCGGAGAGAACAGCTTACTCCCCTTCTTGAATTGAATATTCTTTTTCACGTGCACGTAAAGCTCTTCTTATCACTTTTCGACCGCTAATCGAATCGCTTCCTCCTCCTCCAGAATGACCCCTTCTACCTCTAGTCTAGATATGGTGTTTACAAAATTGATCGCCGATGGAAGAACTAAGTGTAATAAGTTAAATGAGCAAACACCCAAGTCCAAATTAGAAATCCCGTAACTGTTGTACAGTTGTTAGTAAAACGGCCGTAACTTTTGTGTCTCATATCCAAATCACCTGGTTCCATTCCTGAAATCTTCCTAACTCATAGGCGCAACTTTCTCTTTTGAATCTCCAGACCTGAATCAGTACCGAAGTGGTCCGAAAACAGCAATTAGTAACAGTTATCCAAATTTTAATATCCTTTAGTCAACTCTTCGGGTAATCTCTTCTTACCCTTGACCTCTCTGCTCAATCTAAGACTTTAATTATCACTTCTCCTCCTTGTCTTGTTGCTCCATAGCCTCCAAGGACCTAAGAACTTTACACTAAAAACAAACAAATTAACACACAAAAGCTCCAAATGCAAATAATACAATTCCAAGGGAGAAAGTGCAATATGACAAAATAATCATAAAAGTCTATCAAATAAGTCTATTAGTCACCTTAAATGATGTCTCCTAAGGGAATATATTTAGAACAAAACGGGAGTCATCAAGGGACTTTTACTTCCATTTTGGAAGGGATTGTTACTTGTGTGGTCGTAAGGTAGTTATTTGTGTGTAGAAATTCACAAAGGAGGATAAGCTTGGTTCATCAAGCACAGGTTGTAACATAACCGGGAAAAGTTTCATTGTATCGGGTTTATATCTCACCTAAGAGATAGGAGAAGCATAGTGAATAAAAATTTTGAAAATCCTAAGGGGAAGACCCTAGGTAGTGGATTAGACCTTCGAGAGTTCGAACCACTATATATGATCGAGTAATTTCTAACCCTTACTTTCTATTACTCTATTTGTGCTATTTGTTTGTGCCTTGCGTTATTTTTATTCATTATATATTTATTGTGTTTATTGCATACCTTGCGTGTTATATATTTTTCAAACCATCTTTCAACTAATATTATCTTGCAAATCATAGAGGAGTATTTTTTTTATAGATATTCACCCCCTTCCTCTAGGTTTTTCAGAGATCCATGTCTTTGATACATAGTTTGGATATGAGAAAAAGTCGTGGCTAAAGATCGGCAAACAATTGAGCTTTAAAACTGGGATTCCTAATTATAGAGCATTTGTTGAAGAACAAATTATGAGTATTCAACTCAGAAAATATTGACTTAGACTTACAAGGCCTTAGATATGGGGTACCTTCGATTATAAGACCTTTAGTTACTAATCTTAGTTTAAACCATACTATTATAGGTAAATGTCCAATAAACCCTTGCGGTAACATCGTCTCTCCTAGTGTATCTACTACAATGTAGGAGACTTCTCTCTCTCCATTATTTCTTTGTATCTCTCTATTATTTCTTTTTCTTCTCTTCTCTCTCTCCATTCTTTTTCCATTGTTGTTGTGATAAACTTATACATCACAATCTCCACCACATCAAAATAAAATCCAAAATAATAATAATTCTATAATCATTATTAGGTGAGTTTGATCAACCTTCATGGTTGAACTTAAACTTTTGTAAGTCTAATACCTCCTTTTTTTATGATAAGAATCCATAAAACCTCTTTTTAGTTACTTTTCGCGAATTTTACTAGAGATATTATATTTGTGTCTCTTACTGTTACTTCACTCTTTATCGTCCCCGTCTTTCTCTAGGTCCCCCATTTCCTCTATCCTGCCCATATCACCCTTATAGTACTTGTATTCATAACCTTCACTCCACTCGCCTGGATTCATGCCCATGTTGACTGGTTTTTGGATCTTATTGTTCATCTATCGTCGCCCTCCTCAAAATTGAGAAGGCCTACCCTCTTTGTTAACTGGTTCCTTGTCATAGCCCAAGTTTCGTTGATAGTAATTCTTTCGTGGATATGTATGTTGGTCATCGATGGCCTTATGGCCCTTGTCCCCCCTTCTTCCCCACCAAGTAAAGTTGGCCCCATCGATGTGTTGTGTCTTTTCTTTATGTGGTCCACCCTGTTTCTAGATCTTATCTTATAAGAGGTTACATCAATATGTTTTGCTTTGTGTTGATTTTCCGATGAATTCTGTTCTTGATTTTAAAGCCTGTATTTGGGAAGAAACCTTACTAGTTAAGAAAGTTTTGAGAGTAAACAACTCTATTTTCAAAAGAGTAAATAGCATTTTTTTCCCCTGGGTTTTGACCCGATTATCAAGTTGCCCCCTAAGATTTAAAATGCGACTGCGTGCCCCCTAAGTTTTACTCTCGTGCCCCGTTACCCCTTGGTCATGTTTTCCGTCCATTTTTTCCGTTAACTCTGACGTGGCATTTCCATGTCAGCTTTTTTCTCTTTTTTTTAATCCTAATTCTAATTAATCATTTAATTGAAGGGCAAAAAAGGTTTTTAATAATTGTTTAAATATTATTAATTAAAATAATAAAATAAAAAACTCCCCACCCCCCACCCCCCACCCCAGAATCACCCCTTCCCCTCCTTCGTCTTCCCCATCTTCTTCTTCTTCCCCTCTTCTGTTTCTTCCACACAAAAAAATTTATGATAGTTGAGTAACACGATACTTTTCATCAGACACACCATGAATTTCTTTGATTGTAAATTCAACAAGAGTTTCTAGAAGCTTCTTGTTATGTGAATCAATGTCATTAGATTTCAAGACTTGATTCATTGAGTTACGCAAATGTTTAGCCACTATCTCAGATTCAATAGAAGTTGTTGATTTCACAAGTTTTGATTCTTCTATTCCACAGTGAGTGACTGAAGATGATGATGAAGAGAGATCAGAAACATTTGATCGATCTGCTTTTGATTCTTCTATTCCACAGTGGAGCGAATGGATTAACGTGGTGCTTTTGGGCTCCCTATGGAGGTGTCGATGGTGGCTGGATGGCTGTGCAGTGGTGGTGTTAGGCATGGTGGAGGGTGGTTGCCAGTGGTATAATACATATTTTTATTTTTATTATTTTGGGGTTAAAGGAGTTTTGCCAGTAGTATGATACTCAATTAATTTAGCACATCGACCACTTGGAACTGTATCATTCTTAAATATTTGATCGATCATGGGATACTTCTCTGATAACTCCTTCAACTTCAATAATATGCAGATGATAATTTTCTTTTTTGGAAGACACGGAAGAGGGGAAGAAGAAGAAGATGGGGAAGACGAAGGAGGGAAAGGGGGTTCCGGGGGGTGGGGGTGGGGAGTGGGGGTGTTTTATTTTATTATTTTTTTAAATAATATTAAAACAATTATTAAAAACCTATTTTGCCCTTCAATTAAATGATTAATTAGAATTAGGATTAAAAAAAAACTGACATGGAAATGCCACGTCAGAGTTAACGGAAAAAATGGACGGAAAACATGACCAGGGGGTAACGGGGCACAAGAGTAAAACTTAGGGGACACACAGTCGCATTTTAAATCTTAGGGACAACTTGACAATCGGGTCAAAACTCAGGGGGGCAAAAATGCTATTTACTCTTTTCAAAATCACTATTTGGGTATCAAATAGAGGGGTTTTGTACAAATATTTTAGCAAATGTTATGTAAAAGTTCATTGTTAAGTCTTTTATAAACGACAAAATAGTACATGTAAAATTACTGAAGATACACAAATTCAGACGAAAAGATGTATGAGATTACCTTAAGCAACAACAAAAAGATAATTTGGTGACTGAATGTGGTTTGAGGAACAAAAAGATTAAAGATATATATTAACAATTTCTGTTTCACCCTTATATCATCTTTCATGTGGAGGTTTTGAATAGTATTCTAACTGTTTTTCTCTTCTAATTATCAATTTCCTCTTTCTTTTATTTAATTCTATTTAGGTGACAAATAAGAAATGATACAAGGTGAAGCCAAAAATGATGATATATAATATTACTTAAAAAAATTGAAAATAGACTTGTGTAAAATTGACTAAGGAAAAAAATAAGAGGATGAGATCTTTTTTCTTCCTCCAAGAGACTAGTGTGAGAGGTGTTATTATTCCAGAAAAAAGGAAAGGTGTTATTAAGATATGGATTTGGTTTTTGTCGATATTAAGATATACATTGATTTTCGTAGGCAACCTCCAATAATTACTTAATCATGATTTTAAAATCGCGATTCAAATAATTATTGTTTCTTAAATATTAACTTTTTACAACCGTTTGACTTTATTAGTTATCCAATTTTCTGTTTTCCAATTTTTAAAAATTTATATTTTATCATAATTTTTAGGGAAAATGACCCAAAAAATCAAAATAATATTATTTTCAGCCCAATAACATCAATGACAAAATTTCTTCCCAATAACATCATTAACTAAATTTTGTCCTTGATGGGAATCGTCCTTGACGGGAATCCTCCTTGACGGGAATCGTCCTTGACGGGAATCCTCCTTGACGGGAATCGTCCTTGATGGGAATCGTCCTTGACGGGAATCGTCCTTGACGGGTAAACATGTAATCTTATAATAGTAAGTTAATGGATGATTCTTTGGGGCAAGTATAATATTATTTTGATTTTTTGGGTCATTGACCCTAATTTTTATTCTTTTGATATTCTAGTTACTTAATTAATTTTATATTTTGTATAAAATTTATTTACTTAAATATTTTAGAATAATATAAAAAGTCATTTTTAATATTCAAATCTAAATTTTTTTGATATATTTATAAGTTTCAGAAATATATTATTCGTTTGCTCGAGAATAATAAAATTATTCAATTTCTTTTTTTAGAATATTAATAATTTATTAAATAGAGAATATTATCTAACCGATTTGGAAAACCCAAGCATCCTCACCCTATCCACTCTTCTTATTAAAGGTCAATTATAAGATTTTACACTATCAACCTATTTTCCACCAACTTATCATATCCTCCTCGATCTACTTACTATATATACTAAATATAATAAACACATAAATCATAATAACATATATCAACATTAATTTCCTCCTCTCTCCACTCCACCCTAAATCCTAAATCATATTCCCTCCCAATTCCCTCCATTCTCCTCCATGGCAGAAATCTATCTAAGCGAGCTAAGATCGGAGCGAGATATATCCAAGCGAGCTGAGATCAGATTTGTGTTGAAGCTTTGATTTCATGACAGGCCTGTGTTTAAAATTTTGATTTCGAGCTTTGTTTTCAAACATTGGTAGCCTCTAAAGTAAAGCTCCGGGTTCACAGGCCATGCCAGTGTTCAATTTAGGTCCACTAAGCAGATTTACAAACTTATTCGTAGTTTCTAAGCTTCACCACACTTTCGAAGAGATATGGGTGTATTTGGTTAGAGATCTATGTCTTCGATCCGCAATTTTGAAGAAGCATTTTTGTGGATTTGCAGAGGTTCACAGAAGCGGATGCAACCTTATTTGTAGGTGAAGCCAGGTGAGTTCAGGCGAGTTTTGCAGTGTTTCACAGGTTGGTTTATTGGCGGCGTTTCTCATGCCATCTAGGTTTGTTCAACAGATTCAATCGTAGCCAGCGAGTTCCAGAAGATGGTTCGAGCTCGTGTGAAGACGAAGGCAGTTTGTATGTCCTACTCAATGAAAAGGCCGACGTTATACTAAAGTTTGTTTAAATTTTTCTAGGTATTCTGTAATTTTAGCTTTTAATAGTTATTTTTTAGTTAATATTTTTTTTCTTGATTAAGTGTTGTATTATGATTTTAGATAATAGAAATAAATTTCATTAATTTTTTGTTTACTTAGTGTTTTTTAGAAATACTCTGTGTTTTATTAAAAATACTCCGTAAATTTGTTGAGTATACTCTGTAAATTGATGAGTATACTCTGGGAAATATCGTACTCAGTGATTCATACCCAGTTTTTTTTTTCTAGTACTCAATGATTTTCGGATACTTGGTTAATTTTTTTGACATTTCCTGAATTTTTCCGATTCAGTGTGATTTTTCTGTACTCAGTATGCGCCCTGGTGGTAGCACTGGCGGTGGTCGATGGTGGTAGTCGGAGATAAATAGTACTGATACTCAGTGACTAGATACTCTGTGATTCAGTGGTCTATACTTTTTGCCCCTTTTTTTGTTTTTATATAGTTTTTATTTTTTTAAGATATTTTAATATTTTTTCATTTGTTGTGGTATCTTGGAAGAAGAATCTAGCCATATGTTCCTTATAAGATATAAAAGTTGTCTCCGAAACCCTATAATATCAAGGGTTAATGCTCAATAAACCCCTGCAGCCTTGTCCACTATCCTGTAAAAGACACTGTTTCTTTTAAAGAACAGTTTGAATTATGGGAATTTTCTCATAGCTCAATATATGAGTTCTGGGAAGCTTCATATAGCTCAAAATTAAGTTTTGGAAAGCTTTCCATAACTCAAACTGTTTTTATAGGCAAAAAAGAAAAGAACAAAATATATGATGCCTTTTATTGACAAAAATAACGATTGTGGTGAATAGAAATTAAAACTAGCGTAAAGAATTTCTTGGGCATTAATCCTAAAATGAATCAACCTATTAAATATTAAATTTCTTTGAACAATATTAAAGTTTGTTATTGACTCTACAATTTGAAGAAAAAAGAAAATTCTAAAATAAATAAAAGAAATAAAAATTTACAGATGGTACTTAACTTGAAATTTTAAAAAATGTAGCTAAAAGATACAACTTTAAAACTGAAATTTTTAATCATAGATGAATTGTTGGAGAACGAATAGTGAGTATTCAACTCGATAAGAGTGAAATTTTACCAGACTTAACTATATACGGCCTTAGATAGAAAGTACCTTCTATTATAAGACATATATCAGATTTCTTATGGAACAAAGGAAACTTAGCTTCTATTAATAAAACATGTATCACTCTTATTCCTAAGGTAAAAACTCCTGCCACTATATCTCAGTTGAGGCCTATAAGCTGCCCAAACTTCTTATACAAGATCATAGCAGCTATTTTGGTCAAAAGACTTAAACCTTTTATGAATAAAATTATCTCACATGAACAATCTGCCTTTATTAAAAATAGAAGCATCACTGACAATATCTTGATAGCACATGAAGCTGTTCATTACTTAAAGAATAAAAGAACCTCTAAAAACTATTCAGCTATCATTAAAGCTGATATATCAAAAGCTTTTGAAACTATTGAATGGGATTTCCTATTTGATACTATGAAAGCTCTTGGCTTCTCAAATATTTGGAAAAATTGGATGAAGATGTGTGTTAAAACTGTTACTTATTCTATCTTAGTAAATGGTAACCCTATCCATCTTAAAAACCCAACAAAAGGGCTTAGACAAGGGGACCCTTTGTCCCCTTTCTATTTTGTATTGCTACTCAGGCCCTTACCTCTTTGATTAGTGATAAAGTCCAAAAAGGCCTTATATAGGGCATTAAACTTAGTAGAAAATGCCCTACTTTGACCCATATACTTTTCGCAGATGATAGTTTATTCATGCTAAAAGCTGATCTTAATGAATTTTATCAATTTAATGATGTTATGAATATGTATAGCTATGCTTCAGGACAAAATATTAACTTAAACAAAAGTGGGGTCATTTATAGCAAAAACACCCCCACTAATGTAGCCTCGGAATTAACTGAAATTCTCCAAATGAATCATCTTTCAAACTTAGGTACTTATTTAGGCCTACCCTCGGATTGGGGTAGGTCAAAAAAAAAATCCCTTGAATGGCTTATTGAAAGAATAATTCAGAAATTAAATGATTGGAATGTTAAGTTTCTTTCTGAGGCGAAAAGAGACTTTAATAAAAGCTGTTACCCAATCCATACCTGTCTATATTATGTCTGTATTTCACATCCCTGATTCTATATGCCAAAAAATCTCTTCCTTAATAGCCTCTTTCTGGTGGGGTTCTAATGGTAATAAAAGAATACATTGGAAAAACTGGAAATATATGGAAATGCCAAAATCTGAAGGGGGCGTGAACTTTAAAAAATTTATTCAATTAAATGTGTCTTTACTAGCCTCATCGGCTTGGAAATTTAGTAACAACAAAACCTCTTTGTCCTATAAAGTTCTCAAAGGGATTTATTTCCCCAATGAAAGCTTTGAATCTGCTACTCTTGGTTATAACCCTTCATGGGCTTGGAAAAGTCTTTTAAAAGGCAGAAACACTTATATACAGGATACAAAAATGGTCATAGGCAATGGTAATAACACCTATGTTTGGCATGATAATTAAATTCCTTATTGTAAAAAACCTGAAAATTGCTCTAATCTACCTATTATTACAGTAAAATCTTTACATGATGATAATAATAAGTGGAAAGAGCATGATCTTATAAATACTCTTGGAAATGAAAAATCTAACTTAGCAAAAACTCTAAACATTAGTATCTCTAAAGCTAATGATACACGAGTTTGGAATCATTCAAAAAATGGAAATGTTACTGCTAATAAAATGTACAATTTTATCACTAAAAAGAATATAGAGGGTATTTTGAAACAAGATACTCTCTTACCATCTTCCTCGTTTAACTCAAGATCAAATTCTTAGGATAAAATTTGGAACTTAAACATTCCACCAAAGTTAAAAAAATTTACTTGGAGAGTCTTATCTAATGCAATACCTACTGAGCATAATAAATTCACTCGTAAATGTGCTTTGAATAATATTTGTAAAGTGTGTGAAAATGAAGTAGAAAATCTTGAACATCTCATGTTCTTCCGCCCAAGTGCGAGAGCAACTTGGTTTGCAACTCCCGTTAGTCAAATATCCTCACATGATTATAATAAAAACTTAAATCAATGGTTACAAAATCTCATTGATATGAAACTCCCAAATGATGAAGGAGAAAGTCCAAAGGTTGAGATGGCAATTTGGCTTATGTGGTATATTTGGAAATCTAGAAACAAATATATCTTTGAAAATCATCCTATTTGCCCCATTTTAAGTGCAAAAAACGCGTATAAAGCCTATGACGAATTCTTAAAGTATAAAAATACTACTTCGGAGGCTAATCTTAAATTTGATACTTATCTGAATATGGAAACTGGAAAATCAACCACCAAAAACAAAATCATCTTTCAAAACAGGAAAGCTAATACTTATCTTAATACTTTTATTAATGTTGATGCATCTTACTTACAAGAAAATAATAGTGCTTCTTCTGCTTGTGTTTTTAGTGATATAAAAGGCCAATTTTTGGGAGGAAAATCATGGAATTACACGGCATATTCTCTAGAAGAAGCGGAAGCCATTGGGATTAGAAACGCTATAGAAGAAGCTTCAAATCATCCATCTAGAAGTTATCTTTTGCGTGATGATTGTCTTAGTATCATGAAACCTCTAATGAAGGGTACGAAGTTTGAACATCGTCACTTAGCTCATTTATTTGAAGATATTCAAAGTTTGGCACTCAACATTGATATAAATTTCCAATTCGTATCACAGAAACTCAACAAAGCGGTGGATCTCATCGCAAAGAATGGAAGACTCAAGACCCTTCCGGAAAATTGGGTTCAAACTCCAACTCCACACTTTATTAAGCTCCTTGAATTGGATTTTGTAATAAAGAGCGTTGGCTAAGAACAAACTTAACTTATTGTATTTGTATTTTTCATTAATTTAAATTATGTTTTAACGTAAAAAAAAAAACTTATATTATAAGATCGTTCAATAAACCCTTGCAATACATTCCGTGTCTACTAGAATATAGGAGACTTCCCACCATTTCTTTCGTTGTTATGTATAACCTTATACATCACAATCTCCACCACATCAAAATAAAATAAAATAAAAAACACTTTACAATCATTATTAGGTGGTGAGTTTAATCTATCTTTTATAGCAAGGCCGTGGTTATTTGAGCTAACCCAACTAGATAGTTTAAACGATCTTCATGGTTAAACTTAAACTCTTGTAGGTTTAAAAATCCATTTTGTTATGATAAGAATCCATAAAGAAAAATTAGTCACTTTTCACGAATTTTATTAGAAACTTCTGGAGTTATAATTTAACACTTCTCATCACATATGCATGTTTGTTTTATATTACTAAGGTTTTTCGGTGTATTTACTGGGAATAGATCCAATCGGTATACACCCAAATTAATTACCCACCAAATTGAAAAGAAAAAAGAAAAAATTAGTCATTAATTATCATATTTTCAGGCCAAAAGTCATAAATTCTTATATAAAGTCTGGAAAAGAAATAACAGACTAGAAATTCAATTATTACAACGAAAAACTAAACACCAGAAATTCCACTATGAAATGATAAGTTATGTAACAGTAGGTAACTTAGTGATGAGAACACCTGGCAGACACACAAGACAAGCAAGACCAACGATCCAGATAATCCTTATTATTTTAGCCCTTATAAGTTACTCTTAGAAAGCTCATTTCTAAGTGCAGACATATACATCCCTAGCGTGGCAAAACCAGCCATAATAAAGCCACTGCACAAATATCTTTTGAACTCCGTCATAATTAGATCAATGTCATCAGCCTCACGTAAATGAACCTAAAAGAGTTGAAAAATTATATTGTTTTTGTAATCAGTAGTTAGTAACAATAAAATATCTCTAGATGCACCCTCCAAGACAGTTTAATTTTAAGAGAATTCGATTTACCCTATTTGCACCAACTACTTCCTCGCATTTAACACATAAATGTGGTGTTTTAGTTTCACAACCTCCACTGTTTGAGATCCACCTACGAGACACATGCCTCATAGCCATCCTAGAGGAAGCCATTGCCATCAACCTTTCCTTTCTGTTAATAAAAAATAAAACACATTAAACATTAAAGAGAAGAGACAAGTCATAGATACTAGATAGGTCATATTTAGGGCTTTAAAATAGACAATTAGGATTTCCAGGAATATTCAGTAATAAATCAGAGTGTATTATTTAAGCTTCACTAAATGGTATTATTATGCATGAATTAGTTATACACAAGAATTAAATAATTTTGAAAAGGTTAAGTAGAATATATGTATGAAGCACCCGACAAAGAGAATGAATCTGGACAGACGAAATAAAAAACAGAATATATTGTTTGTCATAGATACTAAGGCTAAGTCCAACAGCTTCCGGATTATTTAACTACAATTGGGAGTTAAACCTCTACCCTCTACCCTATTTAACTAGGGTTTTGCTCTCCAACCGACCAATTTCCAATTCTATAACAGTTTTGCTCCAACAGCTTCCGAATTTCAGCTTTTCAATTCTAAAAGTTATATTCTAATCTTATTTTTTTAAAAAGTTAAATAATTTTTTTTTGCTCAAAATTAATTAACTATTTTTTACTATAAAATTTTAAAAAATTAGATGTGTTTAGTTTTTATAAATAATTAAAATATTTATTTATCTATATGTGGTTATAGTTTCTAAAAAAATTGGAAACCAAATAATAAGGACTCTATTGGAAGCTCAATTTTCTCATATTCCATCCCCAATTGTAGCTTTGCGCTACAATTGGGCACCAAGTCGAGTTAGCCTAAATGGGTCAGATTTAGGGCTTTTCCGATCCTCCAAACTACGGATCCATCGCTGGTAACAAAACAACATATAGATCTTAGATACATGGGTTTCGAAATAAACATTAACATATGCGTTTTGCCTTTTTGAACAGATCTGTTTCAAAATCAATATATGGGTTTTAAATAGAGGACTTTTGAACAATTTTTTTTTTAAAAGCTCTAAATAAAAATTCAATATTAAACGACAGTATTCTATACAGATATATTGAATATACAACAACCAAATGAATTTGGAGAGGTTAAGGCGAAAAGATGTATGAGCTTACCTTCAGCAGAGAGAGAATCAATCTGGCCACCGAAAATTGTTGGAGAAGTGGAAAAGATAAGAGACTAGTAATGAGCAAAAAAACAATAAATAGTACCTCAAACCCGGTAATAAAACCTGGCCCAAAATTAGGTAAAAGTTACATAGAAAATTATTTTATTAAGGCCCAAGAGGTATATTAATAATAAGGGTATGTTTGGATTAAGGAGGGATTATTTATTAAAGGATAGGAAAGAAGAGTATAACAAGGGAATGGAAAGGAGAGCATTCAATCTTGTTTGGATTGAACAAAAAGAGAAGGGGGGATTTTATTAAAGGATAACATTTATCCGGTGTTTGGATTAGAAGAATAATGGGAGGAAGGGATTCTTTTTATAACTAAATGACTCATATACCCCTATTAAAATATTTTATAAAGAAAGAATAAGGGTAACTTAGACATTACAACGTAATAAAAGAATCCTTCCTTCCTAATCCCACCGAATTGGAGGGATTGAATATATGGGTTCGTAAGGGATTGCAAGTATCATTTAATAAACTATCCCCTCTATTTATTTCCAAAACAAACAAGGGATGGGATTGTCATTATCCTTTAATACAATATCATCCCTTCTAATCCCTCCATCCAAACATACCCTAAAGTTGCAATTACTTTATAAGACCCAACACATTAGAGATTTCTATTATAAGTCTCAAATTCTAACTATTTTTTAATTACTCTAACTAGAAAATGTCAAATACTAAAATATCCTTAACCTCTTAGCCTACAGTGAAACACAAAAAACCCATCCCCAACCTCATTAAGCACCGAACCTTCCTCCTACCTCTATTTATTCTTTCTCTAAAGAAACGGAAACATCACCCCCTCCCCTTTCTTCTAGCTTCATCTTCTAAACCACCCCCCACCTTCATCACCATCACCCCACCTGCGTCACCACCCCTCCCAAGCTTCTGATCTCTTTCGTCTTCACCCTACCTGCATCGCCATCACCACCCCTCCTCGCTGGAGCAGCGAGGACCACATTTTTCTTCTTCCCCGATCTACCACCGAACCGTCTCGCTTGAGCAGCGAAGACAGCCGCCTCGCTGGAGCACTGAAGCCCGCTGTCGTTCCGCCTTCTCGTCGTCGTCGTTCGTCGCCTTCTCGTCGCCGCCGTTCGTCGCTGCTTCCTTGCACCAGTCTCCACCATGGCCCGAAACTCCGGATATGAAGGCGAAACCCGTGGATCTGCGCATTCCGTCGCTGCCTCTTCGCCTGGATCCATCTGAATCTCGTGGATCAAGATTGGTTTTTTTAATACGAGAGTGGCATGGGTACAACCCCATGTTTGTAATACGAGATTGTCATGGGTAGAGCCCCATGCTAACGGGCTAGCCCCATTTGTATCCGTGTCTATGAATATATAAATTTGTTAATTTAATCAAAACAGATTGTGTTGTTTACCTTGTTTATATTGATTTGCTCTAACTGGGTTCAGCCCCAGTGAGTGAAGTGTAATTTTTAGAGCTATGGGTACAGGCCATTTCCGAATGTGGATAGTCAATTTTAGTTTTTTTTAGATGGCACAGCATTGGTCATGATGGGGCTAGCCCGTAATGATTTTAGTTCGTGATGGGTACAACCCGTAATGGTTTTTTTTTCGTGAAGGGGTCAGCCACTTTCTGAGTGTGTGAATGACTTAATTTAAAAATATAAACAAACTAAAAAATCCAGGACAATGGGTGCGGGTCTGTACCCGTATAGTACTAATGGTAAGAATGTAAAAAACTCAAACATTAAATTAGATATAGGACTTTAATATGATATTTTTCTAACTAGGATTTAAATTATAAAGTTGGGAAAAAATAGGTCTCAATTTGTATTTTCCTCATAATAAAATGCCTATCGATATATTTCTTTCGTTCCTAAAAAGTTGTCACAAATGTATTTATACACAAATTAAGAAATGTCATTTATTATCCATGTGATTACTAAAATACCATCTATAAAGTGTCTTGATATCTTTTATATATATTGAGAATATATATTATAATATTTAATTAGGGGTACAAGTGGTATAAATAAATAAAAAGTGTCTTGTTTTTTAAAGTGACAATTTTTTTTAAACAACTATTTTTAATATAATTTTTAATATAAATGACAATTTTTTAGGAATAAAAAGAATATTAAATAGTTATATATGAGAAAAACTCTTTAGAGAAAGGAAAGAAAATAAGTCAACATGCTCTCTATAGGAAGTTAATATTCTTCACTGTTCATCTTCTTCTTTGTTAATTTTGATATGTTTTGCTCTTGACTCCTCGCTTCTACATTGTTTCTCATACTCTCATTTGGGTTTTCTTTTCACACTCCCTTTATTTATTTTGTGTTTATTGCCTCTGTTCCTCCCCCTCCAATTTCTTCAATTTCCGTTCACTATTATTTCTTTTGGCTTGTGAGATTTCTTCTTCGAGTTTTAGTCTTCGTTTATCCTTTTTTTACTTTGCTGTTATCGGGTTGTTCTTCATGCACGGTTTCTTCGAATGGTGGCTGGCCTGACCACGTTTCTTTGTTTTTGTGTTCGTTGGCTACTGGTTTGCTTTTGATCATATCTCTTTGTTTTGGCTGCTTGCCGGCGCTCTTGGACTCCTTTTACCGGCGTGGAATGTGTCGTCGTTCTTGAGCACCTTCCACTTTTATCCGGTTGGGTTGCTGGATCATCTGGCTGGATATACGTTTCCTGATACGATTTGTTGGGTGTATATGATAATTATTGGCAATGGCTTTCAATTTGACAACATACTTGTTAGACGATTTTTCATCTTTACTAGAAATCACCTTCAATTCAAGCTGGGCTTGGATTTTGTAATGTCTAAGATATCTCTTTGGGGTAATCCTTCAATTTTGAGACACATGCATCTTTTCTGTGATCATTTGTATTGTGGATCGGTTGTTTACCTTGGTAATTACGTTTCTTTGTCTCCTTGCAACATGTTCTTTAAACTGGTTTGTTACATTAACGGGATCAATTTGTGCTTGGTTTGGCTTTGGGTAGCATCTGATCCAGTAGGCGTGATGTTTTCGTTTTTCTCTATCTTTGGAAGTTGCAACTATTTTATTCTGGGAAGACAGACTTTTGAGGACTTCTTTCTTCTTCACTCTACGGACTTATCTCAAGATAAGCCTTTATCTTCACTCCTATTAATATTTATTCGATGGATGTGTGATTGTATTTCAGGTAAATCCAATCCCTTTTGGGCTCCCTCTTTTTTTGGGCCATAATTATGGTTATTATCTATGCTATTATAAGTGGGCTTGGCATGTGCATTCCTTCCCCAATCATTACCTTGGGCTGGTTTATTTTTCTATTATGCTCAATTATACGCTTAATGGATCCTCATTGTGGACAATGGAGTATGATGTCGGAAGATTCTCCTATAAGGATTAGAGCATTGCTATATATCACATTTTTTTGCTTCACCTATTTATCACCTCCTATGTGTCATCTAATGTAGCATTAAACAAAGGAAAGAGAAAATAATCTTTTAAGAGAGAGAAACGTTTTTATTGGTGTTTAAAACCTCCACATAGGAGGTTATACATGGGTGAAGCAAAAAGGGTGATATATATCTTTACTCTAAGGATTATTACTTCAGCAGCTATATTACCTCAGCCTTATTGGTCCAATATCATTCTCAAGACATTTGGAACCTTTTTAGAAGTTTTTTTGTTTCTTACACTCTCGACCTATGCTAGACCCCTATTTTATAATATGAGATTACTATCTCACGAGAAGAGACTCTGTGTATATCCAACAAAAAGTTTGTTTGGTTTTTCTAAGCAGCCGCGTGCAACCTTACGTATCAAGATGTATGGTTCCGATTACTTCTTCTATTTCTTGGCCTCTACCATCTTCCAAGTGTCAAAATTTTACTGCAACTTCTTTCTTCACGCAAAGCCCTATTGCAAGCCACACCTGTTAATCCTCTCGCCTTTACATATCTCAACTGTAGAACGGTTGAGATATGCTAAAAACAACCTTTAAAACATTAGTCTATTTTGCTATTCTGCTTTTTAACATTCAACCATGTCGAAAGATAACAATCATGATCTCCCTTTAGCCAAAACAGATAATGATACCCTTAAAAAGTTCGTTGTCCTTTCTCTCGCTACTAAAACCTCTGTTGTCCGTACCCGTGTTGATGAATTTGTATTTGTGACCAAGGTTGTTTCAACAAGAATCTTTCCTCTGGGGGTGTTCCGTAAAGGCGTGCTTGACTTGTGGGAGGTGAACTATCGAATCTTGTTTGAAGAAGTAGCTAGTAATACATTTAAACTCACATTGGAAGAAGCTGAAGAGGAGGAGCGACTTTGGTTCCTCCGTCCTAGTTTGGTTTAGTCAATGCATGCTTTTTTATGCACGTGGAAAAATTAGACTAATTTCAATCAACTGGATTCGGTTAAGTCATATGCTTGGATGAGGAGATATGGTCTGGCAAAATCTCAAAACACTATAGACACAATGGAGAATTTTGGCAACTATATGAAGCCTTGAAGAGATTGATCATCCAGTTAATGATGCTGAGGTTTCAGACTTTATCAGATTTAGGGTGAAGTTCAACACCCTTAACCCAATCAAAAATGGCGTCTTTGTGGAGCAACAAGAAGGAGCTGCCTGGGTGGCATTTAGGAATGAGAGTTTGGGTTTATTTTGTTACAATTGTGGTTATCTAGGACATAATAAGGGTGTGTGCACGGTCAAAATGGTTAGACCAAGGTGGAGAGATGACTCATACAGGTTATATAACTGGAATAAAGAGACTACAGTTCGTAGTGAAGACAAGGTATTTCATATGATTAAGAAGAGAGATCGGTTTGGGTGTTTGACAAAGTTATAAGGTTCTTTCCATTTAGAAGGAACTCAGATAATTATCCGTACAATGGAGGTGGTGGAAATATGCAGTTGGGATCAAATGTGGGGTCAGCACAAGTTCAAGCTAATACGAAAGGTAATAAGGATGTTGGAGAATCGAGTACTAAGGAGGGGAGTGAGTCCTCAAAACGTAAAAGGGAGAATACATTGGAAGTTGGAGAATTGTTTGGTAATGGAGCAACTGAGGTTAATAAGTCAAAGTTCCCCACGCTTTTCAATATTCTTCAGGATGAGATAGGCGATTTTCGCGATGATATTATCATTAGTAATCAAACAATCACTGAAATCCTAAATGCAAGAGATGCTGACATCCACAGATTATACGAAAAATTCTTGGAAGAAGGAAACCTAGTGAGAAATGATAACATGGTGTTTGGAGGCAACTTGACCTGGAATGAAGTGCCTATAATGAAAGGGATTGTCATTAGGGAACAACGTCCACTTTTACAGCTGATACGATTGATTTCAGTAAGATGGCAGAAATGGATATACATTTTAAAGGTGTTGGTGTCTTCAACAAACACACTGGACTGGGGAAAGGCAAGCAGATCGTTGGGGCTACACTTGTGGAAGAAGTGGATTCTGAACCGGATGAAGACTCACCTAACTCACATTTAATCCACATCAGCCAAAACCCTAGGCAAGACGAAGATTTCAACCACAAATCATACAGATCTTCACGGATGCGAGTGAGTAGGGATATTTAGAAGTTTACTTGGCCAAAAAATATAAAAAAGGAAAGAGGCTCCCGCATGGGAGGGGGGGCATCTGCAACGAAGAAAGTGTTCCTCAAAGACGTGAATGATTTGGGGAAACGAATTGTAGAAGCAATTTTTTTCTAGAGGAGATATATGTAAGTTACGGTGAGATTAAGAACCATTTTCTGGAGTGTGAGTACTTGAAAGTTTGTGGACCCAATGAATAGTCAATAGTGAAATGGAGAAGAGAAACTATCATTATTGTATTGCGCCAACATATGAGGGTCATTTGAAAGGTGATTATGTGTCTGACAGTGATATGGAAGACCACGCAAGTACCCGGGTTGAACTCATGATGGAAAACGTCAGCTATTTACAACTTAAGGTTAGTGGCCATCCTGATGTGAAAGCGGCCAAATTTAATGGATAATATGATGATTTGGAACTATCAAGGGGAGGGGGCGCCCTCGACAAGGAAAATGATCAAGGCCCTGAATTCGAAGTTTAAAATTTTGTTTTTATGTCTTTTGTAATATCGTATTAAATATAATTAGGGATGACAACGGTTCGGTTTTTTGAAAAAATATCAAAAACCATAACCATAAACATTTATTTTATTAAAAGCCATATCCTAACGGTTTTAACCATCGGTTACACATTTCAAAACCATAACCGCATTATTCGGTTTCAGTTTTTTAAACGGTCTTGCGGTTTTTAACCATAAACAAATGATAATTCAAAAAAATATATTTATTTCATAAAATCAAACTACACATATAAAAATATTTCTGAGGTATATAAAATATTGAGTTGGTCTTTGATCAATTTGCATATTTATTATTTAGTTGGTTACATCTAGTATTTAAATTTTGGTTTTAGAATTTTAATATATGTAATTTAACCTAGATTATTATAGAATATGAAATATAGATGATAATAAACGGTTTTTGGTTATTCGGTTTTATTTTTTCTAAAACCATAACCTAACGGTTTTTACCATCGGTTACACTTTTCAAAACCATAACCTAATGGTTTTAACCACGGTTACATAATTTGGTTTTTAATCGGTTCAATTATCATCGGTTTCAGTTTTTAATCGTAACCGTTGCCATCCCTAAATATAATGTTGTACGCTCGTGTAGTTTTCTTAATTCCTTCAACAATAAGTTTGTGGGTTAACCCCGGGGGAAGAGCATTTAGGTCTGGGGGAAGCACTCTCGCGCGGAAGGAAAATATCGATGTTAAAATTATCTTCTCAGGTTGGTATTATGTTATCTCGCAAATTTCTATATCTAATTTAATTCATTGGTATCTTATTGTCGCCCATGCTCATACAGATCATAACGAAAGAGGACAAGTGTTCGAAATTATCAATAATGGAAAAATAAGATATTCGAGCCAGTATTAGTGATATGACACTTTAATGACATTTGGTGTTGCCTAAGGTGTGATAAAATAATGGATAAAATAAGTGCAAATAAACACCCTAGGTTGAGCACGGTTTCGCAAGTATACAGGACGTATGCAAGTTTTACTGATAAATAAGATTCGTTCCTCAGAGACTACGAAATTTAGAGAGAACTTATGCAAATTATCGAGTGGAAATAAGAAAGCTAGATCTGATAATACGCAGGAAAATAAAAGACTAAAGAGATTTTTGTTTGGTTTTGTATATAGAAAATTAATAAATTAAAGACAGAAAATTAAATGCAAAGAGAAGAAGATAGTATGAGAGTTTAGCTCGAGAAATTAGCAAGTAATCCCCACTAGCCTTGTTTATTCTAAACATGTAAGGATGAATCGTGTAGTATTGCAATAATCAGGATTCTAAATTCCTACCTACACTCGGAGAACGAATAGGTAGGATACGACACAACCACGAGGTGACCTTATATAGGGTTATCCTACGCCACTAGGTTCCTAAGCAGATGTTTCCTTCAATTGGTGATATGATGATTAAAACAAACCCTAATGATTATCTAGTTAGGCTGGTGTTATCAGGACCAAATCCTTATTCTAGACGTTATGTGGTGTTTCAATAGTTAAACACCCCTTCCAGGCGACCGTCTAACTACTATTAAGGTAATCATATACGTAGGCCTCCTCAAGGAAAACAGACAATAAATCAAAACACATAAACAGAGAATAACACATGAATTCAAATTAAATATGATGGTATCCCAAATTAGATAGATGTGAAACAAGTCTAGGGTTCATACTTATATGCTAACTCTCAAGCTAAAATTATTTAGTTCATACTAAAGAAAGAAAAGAAAACAATTACAAATTTGAAGGTTGAAGACGACATGATATGGTGTTCAGCTCCTTCCAAACTTCTTTTCGTTTTTTGTAAGCTTCCTCTTGGCTTAAGGGTTGCCAAGGATGTGTTTCTTATGATTAAAGGGTGTATTTATAGGGTATAGGAAATCCTAAAACATTTTCTTAGAGTAGAAGACAAGTAACTTGGACTCTAGCCCAATTCAAATTTGTAACCCTAAAATATAGAAAAGGTAAGATTCTGGTGTTGTTTTGTTTTGGCCGTAACATCTTCAATACTTATCCGTTTGACGCGTTCCAATAGTCGAAACTGATCGTCTCGGAAAGCTCTATAACTTTTATTTAGACCATTCTTCCAAATACTCAACCAATATTGATTTATGATCACTTTTATGTGCGTAGCTGCTGGAATTCGGACTTATTTGGCAACTTTATCTTTTCCTTTTTCATATTTCTTTCCTTTATCTCCAATTTTCATGTTTATCTTCTTTCCCTTATCTCTTAGAATTAACTTGGCATCTAATTAATTACCATATATATTTAAAGCTTCACAATTAACTAACAATTAAACCCAATATGCTCTAAAAATAATGAATAATCCAATCAAGACACGAAATAGGAAAGTGTAGTAAATCATGAGAAAATCGACCTATATCTTAATAAATACACCTAAAATGATGTCTCCAAGCTATATTAAATCATCACAAATAGGGAGACATCAAGACCCCCAACTCAAAGTTGTATCGTCCCGATACAATGAAAATAAAAATAAAGAACAGTACGGTAGTCAAATAATAAACAAAGAAGAAGTAGGAGGAGAAGAAGAATAGAACACAATAAATGATCCTAGAGCATAATATCTAAAAAGTCTGATGTAGTAATGCTAAAGAAATAATGCACATGTATGCTTAATATACACATAATTAACAATCCATAAATTCAAGTCCAGATTAATTTCGCAATGCCAGAGGAGAGGTCTCAACTCATTTCATGTTAATGGCTATAGGTTGTTCATAGGTCCTAGTATAGCATCCAATTGTCCACTCACCTACAACCTAATAGCTCAATTGTTTCTCCATCAAGTAGCTAGAAATCATAAGGTCTTTACGGTTATAACGTGGCTTAGGGACTGTGTGGTATATTTGGATAATGAAAAATGAGCTTTTGGCTCTCTCCTCACATTCCATCAACGAATCGCCCTAGAGTTTGAGTTTTAACTCGAAGATGTTCTCACTCAACCCAATTTTGATGCTTTAATGTGCATCCCCAATAACCCAAGTAAAAACCTTTTTCATGATGACATAACAATTCCACTTTGCCAGTCCAAATATATTTCATATTTTTTTCTTTTTAAATAGCTATGACTCTTTTTTTGATGTTGAGATATCACGCTATCTTTTCTCATATATATTTTTTTTCTTTTTAATTCATGCTTTTCAGCCTTTTTCATTTACTATTACCCCGGCAAAGGGTTACAATAGTAATTTTTTCATCATCAATAATATCACAATTACAATTTCCCAAACCCAATGTTCCCAAATGATGAAACCCACACCCCCAAACTCAAGCTCTAAAAATGACTTGTCTCAGGTTTGCGATTCGAGTGTGGGTCATATAGATTAGTCCTATAAACTAAGGGGTATGGCTTATAATGTAGTTAAATAAAAGTCTTTAGAAAGGCTCAGAGGGGCTAAGACGGATTAATAACAATAATGATCAAATAAAAGGGTGAGAAAGCTAAAAAGGCTTCAAGTGGCTTCAATATGGAAAAAACTGCCTTATTACAGGACGGATGTGGTGGGTCCTTGTGTGTTCTAAAATAATGCAATGAAATAGAGGAACCACTAATTGCAAGTGTACAGTTGTCCCGAATAATATATGTGATAACAGATTCGTTCGTAGGGACGGAATAGGTTGACTCTAATGCTTATCATAATTGCAAATAAGAACAGATAATTGATATATTGTTTGTTTGGTTTTCTATTACTAATGCAAATAATTAAAATACTAAATAACTTAAACTAAAATAAAAGCAAGGCAAATACTAAGCTAGACGCAAGAAAAGTAAAATGAGTATACGCGAGAGAGATATAGTACTTGAGTAACGCTAGGGTTTCACCTAAATCTATTCAATTAATGTCTTGTTTAAGGGACTAATTGGTCATTAATAATAGTCGGGATTCGATATTCTCCTTAACCCCCGTCAGGGTGGACTAAGGAGCTATTCTAGGGTGTTACGAACCCCGTCAGGGTGATTATAATCCACCTTCGAATGGTTAAGTATTCTACCCAATTGGCTATAGGATTACCTAAGTCCGTCAGGATCAATAATCTATATCTTACATTTATTACCTAGTTTTGTAACTAAACCCCCCGTCAAGGTGATCATTACGCCACTATAATGAATAGCCTAGTTACTAATTCCTATTATTGATTGATCCGTTCAAGAATAGTTAATAACTACAAGATAATAAAAATTATTAATTACCCAATTCAAATTAAATCATACAAACCCAAAAGCAAAAACATTGAATAGAATAAATTGGGGCTTAACCCATTAATGCGTTCTCAAGTACTAATTAAATTTAGATGATACTAATATTAAAAACTAAGCAAATAGAAATAATTGAATTCATATTGTCTTACAGAAATAAAAGATAAGAAAACCTAATTGGGAAATTGATTTGGCTGCGATTTGGAGAAGTTGAATTTCTCCAGCTCTTAGCTTTCTTCTCTTCCTTGCTCTGATTTTCTCTCTGATGTTATGACTTCTGTAGAATGCATTGTGTGAAAATAGAAGTTCAAAGGTCCTTTTATAAGGTGAAATTCGGACTAGGGCCTTTTATTAAGTGATTAAATGAAATATTAAAAAGCCCAAGTCCAATCTTTAAGTCCACATCTCGTAACTTCTGTACAACCTCCACTAAATCAGCTGTAACATTCTCATTTCAACTCGGAATTGATATGTTCAAGTTGCTAAATCTTCATAACTCAATAAGGAATAAATCTTCTTTACAACTCAGAGGCTGAGTCCACGTCTAAATAGCTCGAAAACAGCAATCAACATCAGCCTTCAAGATTTGAAGCTTCAATTTGTCAACTCTTTGGGATATTTCTTCTCGCCTTTGACTTCTTTTCACGATCTTTGACTTAATCCTTTATTCATCTCCTTGCTAGTATTTAAAAACCTACAAACTTTTCACTAAAAATAACCCATATTACGAGCAAAATCTTAATAAATGAAAAATACTAAAATCCAAGGAGGAAAAATGAAATATAACAAATTAACACTAAAAGTATGTCGAATTAGTCAAATAAACAACCAAATGATGTCTCCCAAGGGCATAAAATTAGAACATTTAGGGAGACATCAGTATGCAAGTTTAACTGATAAGTCAGATTCGTTCTCAGGGACTTAGCGTGTTATACCTACGGGTAAATAAATTCGAATAGTAATTAATAATCAAAAGACAGAAAATAACTACGATTGATTAGGATATTGATGATTAAACTAGGAAAATAAAATACAAATAATTAAATACGAAAGAATATAGATGAGAGAATATAGCTTAGCTTTTGCTCGTATGCTCTAATCCTTCTAATTCTTCTATTTGTTAATAAGGGAGATAATAACACTTAGATAAGTAGTCAGGACTCTAAATTCCCCTATTCCTAGAGAGCAGACTAGGGTGGCGACCTCACAATCATGAGGGGACTTAAATACAGTGCTCCTACGCCACTAGGTTCCTAGATGAGACTGGCCTACTAATGATGATAGCTGATTAAAATAAACCCTAATGACTATCTAGTTAGGCAAATCTTGTCAGGATTACTACCGCACACTAGATGTTTATGTGGTGTTTCAATAATTAGACACCTCTTCCAGGTGACCATCTAACTACTATTAGCACAACCCTAAATTGATCAGGTCTAAGACAAACAATAAAACAAAGACATTTGAGAGCTAGTAAGATAGACAGGGCTTTTGTAAATACCAAGTGGATGAATGTTTATCGGTCTAATGCAATAATTAATCCACTGGTGGGGGCAAAGGTGTGATAAAATAATTGATAAATAAAGATAATAATAAAGAGCACACACCCTTGAGAACCACGGAACTCACTGCAAATATCACAGATCGTTTGCAAGTTTTAATGATAAGTTAAGTTCGTTCGCAGGGATTTAATCCGTTAGATCTATTTATATTTAACATGCGTAGATGAATTTATATGTTTAGATAAAAATATAAAAAGATAAAATAATATGAATAATTATCTGATATGAGATAAACAAATATGAATGCAGATAAATAAATATGAATGTAAGTCTAATAGATCAGGATTACTAATATGAGTCTATTTTACTAAGTTGTTATTCTATGAACGTAAAGACGCAGAGATTGATCGTGTTGTAGTGTGTGAGAGTATGGGCTTAGCTTTGATCAAGAATATTCATGATGAGGTGTTAAAAGCAACAAGAAATCCTAGAGCTCCTCCAAAGAAGAAGATGCATACTACCAATGAGTTGGAAGCGAAAGTGAAGGTGTTAGAAGAGAACCAAGAGAAGATGATTGCGTCTTTGGGAAACGTTACAAAAGAGTTAGAACTTCTCCGAAACATGTTAATGGGGGTGAGCACAATCCAACACGCCACCTATGGTCTTCTTACGAAGGAGAAAGTTCAAGGACGCAACACCGATGACCAGCCACGCGCTGGTTGAGATACGTTTTCTATCCCTTTTGCGTTTTAGTTAGTTTAGTTTATTTTTATTGCGTTGAGTCTTTTCGAGTCGTGGGGACACGACTCATTTTTGAGTTTGGGGTGGGGTTCGTTGCCTCATCCCAGTTTTTATGTGTTATGTGTTTTATTTGCTTTCAATAAAATAATTTTTGGAGTTGCGTTTGATTATAGAAGATTTTAAATGTCCCTTTAAGCATACTTTTGATGAAGCAATGATAGTAAATAGTGGACTTTAGGGAATAACATAGAACGCACTTACAATTGCATGTGAACATAGGTAATTGATAGGAAAAATTAATGAACAATGCAAATGAAGTAAGCTTGTACTTAAGGAATATGTTTGGTGTGTAGAACGTAAAATCTTAATTAGTAGAGAACCCACCTAGATATGAACTAAAGACAAGCTATGTACTTAGGAAAATGATGGGGGCAGTTCTTTGTTAGCCATTTGAAGCCTTTTAGCTTGCTATCCCTTATTATAATTTTATCCGTCTTAGCCCAATTTTGAGCCTTAAGCTTTTCTTTTGTAGCCACGATATAAGCCCATTATCCTTTAGATTTTTAGGCATTATCAAATGACCCGCACTTGAATCACAACCCTGAGACTTGTCTCGAGCTTGAGTTTGGGGTGGAGGGTCCACATTTTGGGAATTTACATTAGGAAGGGATTATATGTGTTTGTATTGAGGCACAAAAATAAAAGATGATAATATTATTTGTAACCCTTTGCCGAAATTTGAAAAAGAAAAAGAAAATTATAAGAGACATGACCTTTTCACATCAAAATGATGGTCATGGGTATCTTGTACAAAAAAAAAGAGAAAAGAAATGAAAAAGAAAATAAAAAGAAAGAAAGAATAAATAAATCGGCAAAGTGGAATATTTTTGGAAATCATCTTAGTGTTATTTGGGTTGACATTAGGGACGCAACATTAGCGCGTCAAATGGGTGAGTGAGAACATTTTTGAGCGTAAACTCAAGCTCGAGGACATTGTTGATGGTAAGTGAGGAGAGAGCCAAAAGCTCACTTCAAATTTACCAAATATACATCCATACCGTCCTTAAGCCATTATTAAAACCGTAAAGACCTCGTGATTCCTAAGTGCATAGTGAATTTATAATTCTGTTGATAGGGAATATACTGGGTGGAGCGTTCAAAGCGAGTTAGGATTAATGACCACCCTATAGCCATCATACAGATATGAGTACAAGTGTAACCTTCAAGCATTGCGACTTTAATTTTATGATTGAGATTATTTATGTTTGATGTTGCATGATTAGTGTATGTATATGTTAGTTCTTAATGTTTTGCTATACGAGATTTATCTTAAGAATTGCTTTAGGTTTATTTGCTAGCTTCTATTTGTTCTTGGGTTTACTTCTACCCCTTGTATTATTTTGTTTGCTTTGTTGGGACGACAAAGGTTTGAGTTGGGGGTCTTGATGTCTCCTTAATTGTTCTTATTTTCGACCTTTAGGAGACATCATTTTTTGTGTTTATTTAATCAATTTGATAGACTTTTGGACTAAATATGCAATAATATGATTTTCCTCTTTTATTTCTAGCATTTTTGATTTATTAAGCTTTTGCGCGTAATATTGGTATTTTTAGTGTAAAGTTTATAGGTTTTAGATGTTAGCTAGAAGAGGAATCCGAGAAGAAAGTCAAAGATCAAAAGATAGAGTCAAGACTTGAAAAGAAATCCAGAAGATATTATTTTTAGTGCTGAAAATCCATTTTTCAGGCCATAGATTACTGATTTCGAGGTGCTTAAGCGATGATTTAGCCGCTGACCTTTGAATAGAAAACGCTCCTTATCGAGTTACGGAACTTTAGCAACTGGAATGAGGTCAATCGGAGTCATAACGAATCGGAAAAAGCCGTTTTAGTGAAGGTATATCAGCAGTTACGAGATTTTAGGCTAAGTTAGTGGACTTGGGCCTTTTATATTTCATTTAATTAAAAGCCTAGGTCCAAGTCCGAATTTGCACTTATAAAAGGAGGTCTGGACTTCTATTTTACACACAATTCACATTCTACAAGATTAAAACACCAGAGAGAAGCAACAGAAGGAAGAAGAAGAAGTTACAAGAGCTGGAGAGGGTCTATATCTCCGTTCGTAGTCATTCCTATTCCGGAAATCAGGTTCTTTTATCTTTTAATTTTATAATCAATATGAAATCCTTTTCATTTAATTTAGTTTTTCTTTTTAATATGAGCTAAGCTTTTCATAGTGCTTGAGAACAATCAATGGGTGAATCCCAATCTTATTAAATTACGAATGTTGAATTTGGGTTTCTGTTAAATTAAACTAGATTGCGTCTCTTACTCTTTTCGATAAATTGAGAATATTTACTGTTTTTAGCGTCATGAACTAGGAACAGGTGTTAGTATCTAGGCTATTCCAATTAGTGGCGATTGGATCATCCTGACGGAGGGTTTAGGTACAGAACCATTTATTCAATCTAGGATAGAAGCTATTGATTCTGACGAACTTAGCTAATTCTAGGGCCAATGAGGTAATAAAACTTAATCATCCAAAAGTGGATCATATTTACCCTGACGGGACTAGTGACACTCTAGGATCGCCTTATAGTCCACCCTGACGGGGGTATAAGGAATTTAGAATCCCGACCATTGTAATTGACCAATTTAGCCCTTAAACAACTTAAGTTAGGAAATAGGATTGGGAGGATCCTTGCGTTCTCAAGTGCTACTTCTCATATTGCGTTTTACATCATTTTACTTGCGTCTTAGCTTTTATTTGCATTTTAATAATTGTCTTTCATTTACTTAGCATTAATACAAAACCAAACAAACATATTATCTCTATTTGTTTTCATAAGTGCATCAATCATTAATAGATAAGCATTGTAGTCAACCATCCCGTCCTTGGAACGAATCTGTATTATCAGTTATACTACTTGGGACAACCGTACACTTGCGGTTGTGGTTCGATTATTTATTGCATTTAGTTTAGAACACACAAAGGACCACCAAATCATAATGAAGCTTCCGAGGTGTTAGGAAATATTATGGAACAAGAAAGAAGTTGGCCCTCAACGCGAGCTTCTGTAGCAAAGACCCGAGGAACGCTTCGTTTAGATGCAGAAAATGCGAACTCAGCTCAAATATCCGCGTTAGAAAATCAAATCAAAGAGGTGAAGATAGAGATGCAAAAGAATTTAGCCGCTGCAAACGTAGTACAAGAAGCACAAGTTTGTCAACAATGTGGGGTTAACAATCATACATGGGAAGAGTGCGAATCAAATCCACAATCTGTTTACTTTATATCCAATCGCGGTGGTTATCAGTGGGGTAACCGAAACCATCCGGGAATGCAGTATTCAAATCCACAAGGAGCCGCTAATCCTGGTCATTATCAACCGCGCCCCCAGAACAACTCTTTCCAACAGAGAGGTCAGTACCAAAATCAATATCAGAATAGACCTGCTCCCCCTCAACAACCTGCACAAGATGCTTACACCGATTCGTTAGATCAGAAAGCTTTACCTCAGTATCCTCAAGAAGGATCTATGAACAATCAACAGATAGCACAAGCTCTGGACCGTTTGACCACGACTATGAACGCTCAGGAAGAGAAAGTCCGAGGACAAGATGCCATACTTCAGATGTTAGATACTCAAGTAGAACAGTTAAACAAAGTGTTAACAAATTTAATGGAACAAAAGGAAGTAAAGGCAATCGAAGGAGGTGAAAACAATGTTGGGTTCGAATCTTGCAAGGCAATCTGCCTTGAAATTGAAGAAGAAAAAGAGGAAGTACCACATGCTGCCGTTAGTGTCGTGGAAGTTCCGAGTACCGAAGAAGAACCAACCAAGTCTAGCCCCGTGGAATCTGACTGTTCTGAGGTTTATGTGGAGGACGATCAAGACAAAGCCGAATTTATACAACTTTTGAGGAAGATGCAAGAGGAGATTCGATCGATAATGAATTATGAAGCTGAGCTGGAGAAAGAAACCTCAAAGGAGGAATCAGAAGATGAAGTTGCACCTGTTGTGCATGAAGAGAAAGAAGAAGAGAAGGTGGAATCGCCACCTATTGTTCAACCAGTGTCATCAACTATTCCTGATACACATCCTAAGGATGACACTGCACTCAAGACATTTGTGGAGGCGTACAAACCTGAAAATATCAACGCCCAAATGCTTGAGATTGCAAAGAAAGGACTTACACCGCAACAAGTTTTTACGCAAGTTAATCCTTAGAAAGAGGCGAGTGTAGAGATCCCGAGAGAGAACCTGAGGGTTTCAAGAAGAAGTGAACGAGAGCTACCAACAAAGCTTGAAGATCCAGGAAGTTTCAACCTTCCTATTCAATTACATGGTATGCTCACGGTGAAAGCTATGTATGATGTGGGTTCTGGTGTGAATCTTATGCCTAAGTCCGTGTTCGAGAGACTGGGACTTCAGAAATCAGAGAAAACTCCAGTGAAGTTGCAGTTTGCTGTCAACTCAGTTAAAAGAACATGGGGAACAGTGGAGGACGTCTTAGTTCGTGCAGGTAATATCGCCATCCCTACTGACTTTGTTATTCTTGATTTTGATGCAGATAAGCAGGTTCAAATCATACTTGGACGGCCTTTCATGGCCACAAGTCAAAGTGTCATCAACTTCCAAGAAGGGACCATCACCCTTCATGCAAAGAATGTATCCGAGACCTTCTATGTCTTGGGTAAGAAACCAAGGAAGTTAGATCCCACCGTTCCTGTCATCCACAGCCTTTCACATCACAAAGTCCCTCCTGAGAAGATCCACTTAAAGCCTGTGGATACTGAGCCAAACATTGAGTTTTGGGTTGGCCATGAAGTTCTATGGAAAGCTCACAAACGCGAGAATAGGCCACAAAGTTTCAAAGACTCGTGGATGGGACCATTCATAGTCACCAAGGTTGTTTCAGCCAAGGTGATAGAAATTCGACCCAAAACTGGGGTCAAGCGCAGATTAGTTGACGTTCATAGCCTAACTCGATGTTGGGGAGGCTATGTTCGCAAATCTTGATAGAGGTAACACGTCTAACTTTGAAAAACGTTAAACAAAAGTGTTGTACGGGAGACAACCCGTAGTTTTTTTAGTTTTTATGTCTTGTATGTTTTTAGTTTATGTTTATTTTAGCTATTTTTAGTTGATAATGCATATTTGAGAAAGGTATTAGTGTTTTTGGTGTGTAGGAATTGGAGAATCGAGTTAGGGAAGAAACGATTTTTTTTGGAGCGGAAGAAAGACCTGTTCGGACTACCCCGCGGTGTACCCCTATACCGCAGCTATGGTCCGCAAGGCAAAAACTCGTACCACGGGTTGGAGCCGCGGGTCTTATCCAGAAACGAAAAATCGACCCGTACGGATTACCCCCTGCACCGCAGCCCTACACCGCACGGTTAAAACCCGTCCCACGGGGTAGGTCCACGTGTATTTTGACGAAGGATGCTACAGAAGCTGCGGGGTACCCTGCGGTGTACCCCTAGTTCGCACCATGGTCCGCAGATAGGGCTGTAAACGAACCAAGCCGCTCGCGAGCCGCTCGAGATCGGCTCGGTAAAAAGCTCGTTCGAGCTCGTTCGTTTATATAAACACAAAAAAAAGTTCGTTCAAACTCGTTCGTTAAAAAAACGTGTTCGTTCGAGCTCGTTCGTTAACTCGTTAAAAATTTATAATTTGTAAATTAATGGCTTAGTTTTCAATAAATATATTGTTAAACCTATAAAAAAACAAATTATTCGTTAATAACTCGAGATCGACTCGATAAAAGCTCGTTCGATATGTTAACAAGCCTTAAAATTTGAGCTCGGATCGACTCGTTAAAATTTGAGCTCGACTCGGCTCGACTCGTAAATCTTATCAAACAAGCTTGCACATCTAGTATTCGGCTCGACTCGGTTCGTTTACAGCCCTATCCGCAGAGCTAAAACGCGTGCCACGGGGTCGTACCACGTGTATTGAGCAGAGGCTAAAAAATTTCGAACATCAGATGCTGCGGTGTACCCCCTGGTCCGCGGGTGTAGTCCGCACGACGCCGCTGGAGAGAGAAAGAAACGGGATTCAAGTGTATAAATGAGGTATTAAGCCATTATTCCGAATTTTATAAACCTAAAGCCTCTTTCTCTTCTCCAAAACTCTCCCAACTCCATTGAAGCTCATTAAAACCTTCACCAATCACCAAAACACTACCCAATCATAAAGAAAAACACATCAAACCTTCTCTCCACATCATTACAAGAGAGAATCAAACACCCAATCCCAACCAAATCCATCAAATTGAAGAATCAAGAGCTCAAATTTCAACAATTCATCCTACAATTTCTTAAATCCAAGCCAACCCATTACAAATCCACCTCACCCACATAGAAAATCATCATCAATTCACCTATCCTAGGCCAAATTAAGCTTGTTCAATCAATAATTCACAAGTTCAAATTTCAAGGGTTGCTAAAGCTTTGAGTTGGGGGTTAATTGAAGATGACTAATAGAACAACAATTTTAGCTAACAAGAGGGAGGTAAAGAGTAACAAGGGATTGGATTAAATCAAGAAGAAATCAATTGACAAAGGTTCTAGTTCTAAATCAAAGGGTAAAGACAAAGTTGAAAATAGTGCCATACCTTTGTTTGATCGTAATGGTAAAAAGCTTTACTTTTATCCAAAGGAGAAAACACAACGTCCACAAAGTCCTACACCCAAAGAGAAAGAGGAAGCTTTAAACATCTTAAAAGCTTCTGCAGAGAAACAATTAAATGAACTACCTTTTGCTTATGAGAAATTATTCAAGGAAGAAGTTGGTATAGGAGAATATGCAAGATTCTTAGAGCTTGGTGAGAAATTGGGTTGGTCTACGTTCATGGTAAGACGCTCTGAATTGTGTCATCCATTAGTTTTGGAATTCTATTTAGGCCTCTTTAGCCGAGATAGTAATTGTGTTCCGATTAGAGGAAAGCTAGTTCCTTTCACAGTTGAGGAGATTAGAAACCACTTCAAGTTTAAGAAATTGAAAGGTTATTGCAAATTTGAAGAAGCGGTTGCTAAACGAAAAATCTTTGATGAGGAATTACTTTTTGAGCATATATTAGACAAGGAGAAAGTGAAATCACATACGGGAGAATTGAAGGCAGCTTGGCCTTACAAATATCTTCAATCGGATGTGAGAATTTGGCACAATTTCCTTGTTCCTAATATCTTTGGAAACACACGAACTTTGGATGTGACTATGAAGTACGCTTTACTTTTGGACTGTATTTTGAGAGGAGAAGAAGTAGATGTGGCACAGTTGATCTATGAGGAGGTGATACGATTTTCGGTCTCTCCTAAATCAGTTTATAATGTTAAATTTCCTACTATGATCACGTGTCTTGTGCGAAAAGCGAATGTTACATTGGGTGAAGAAGAGAAAGTCGAGTTTAAGACTAGTTATATTGATAATGCTTGGATCAAGGATATCTTTTGAAGAGCGGGTTTTACGCAAGTCTCGAAAGAAGAAAAGGAGCAAAGTTGGAAAGAGAAGATGGAGGAGCGTTTAACGAAATTTGAAGCAGCTCAAACTTCCTTAGTCAATGATGTGGCACAAATCAATGCTAATCAAGTGCACACCATGAAACTCATTGAGAAATTAACGAAGGGTCCAGCAATTCCAACATTGGATGTCAATAATTCGAGGCAATAGCCTCGAGAGTATGTTCTCTTTCTTCCTTACCATTTCTGTAAATATGTTTATCTGCTAATTTTAATTTCTGTGTTTCGAGTCTTTTTCGAGTCGTGGGGACACGGCTCATTTTTGAGTTGGGGGTGTGGGGATTCGTTGTCTCTCATCTCCATTTTTCTGTTTTTAGGTAGAAATTAAATTTTTTGATACATGGGAATTAGATGTAGAGTGTGTTTAATAGCTTGAAAGCATAAGCTCAGTAGATTGATGATAGTAAGTAGTATGTTTATGAGCTATGTATTTGTATGCTTTGAGTATTTGCAGGAAAACACACGTTGATAGTAAAGAAAAGATTAGTGAGCAATGCGATAGAAAGTATGTTCGATCTCAGGGAACCTTGAGGAGTGTGTAGGCCGTGAGATCCAAGCTAGTTGAAAAACCATTTGATGAAAGTGCTAAAGGTAAGAAAATAACGAAATTACATAGTGTAGAAAGTGATTAAGGCAGTTCTTTCATGTTTGAAGCCGTTGAAGCCTTTTTATACCTTCTCACCTTGTTAATTTTTTATTTAATATGCTATATCCTTCTCAGCCCCTTCTAGCCTTTCTAAAGCTTTTTATTGAACCACGTTATAAGCCATATCCCTTTAGATTATAGGACATTTCCATATGACCCGCACTCGAATCGTGATGCATAGACAATTGTTTTAGAGCTTGAGTTTGGGGTGGTGGGTCCACCATTATGGGAATTGTTATTGGGTTGGGATTTTTGAGCTTATTAATTGTACTTTGTGCTTTATATTGATTATTCACAGATTTTTATTGTAACCCTTTGCCGGGGTAATAGTGAATGAAAAAGAAGCTACGAGCTAAATTTGCCAACAAGGGCAGTAAAAGAAAAATATATATATGATAAAATTAGCGTGGTATCTCAACATTAAAAGTGAGTCATAACTATAGAAGAGTTTGATTTGAAAAGAAAAGAAAATATATATATTCAGACCGGCAAAGTGGATTTTTATGTGAACATCTTAGGCTTTAAATGGGTTATTGGGGATGCTAAATTGTGCATCAAGGAATTCATTGGGTTGAGTGAGAAACGTTTTATGAGAGTAACTCAAGCTCTAGGGCGATTCGTTGATGGCTAGTGAGGAGAGAGTCAAAAGCTCACTCCAAATTATCCAAATATACTATCATACCGTCCCTAAGCCTAAATTACAACCTTAAAGACCTTTTGATTCTTTGCTATGTAATTGAGAAGTAATTGAGACATTAGAGATTAGTTGAGTGGATCTTTGAATACTAGTGACGTTCGATGAACAATCTATAGCTCTCTTGGGGAACTGAGTAAAGTCCCAATCCTTCTTACATTGCGAAACTAATCTAATCTTGAATTCAAGCCGTGTTGACTGTGGATATGAGAAGTATGCAGGTATGTGGTTTATGAATATTATTGCATGAAATTTTCTGAGTTATGTGCTTTAGGTTTATTTTATATATTCTGCTATGTTCTTCCCATTGTGTTGAGAATTTTATAAGTGTGTATTTATAGACTTCCCTTTGTTTTTATCTTTATTGTATCCGGACGATACAACTTTGAGTTGGGGGTCTTGATGTCTCCTCATTTGTGATAGATTAATATTAGGATGAGACATCATTTTTAGTGATTTAGAAGTCATAATTGTCGATTTTCTTGAGAAATAGTGCACTTTCCTATTTTGAGTCTTGATTTAGTAAAATAATATTTTTAGAGCATATTGGTTTAATTGTTTATTTAGTGTGTAGCTTTAAAGATAATTATGGAGCTTAATTAGAATCCAAGTCAAAGATTACAACTTATGGAAAGAGATTAGCATGGTAATTGGAGATAAGGAAACAAAAGCTAAAAAGATGGAAAATGAAAAGCCGCCTAAATCTAGATTCTGCAGCACACGCCTAAAGAAGTGCTATTTACCCCAAGAAATAGGACGATTTGGGTAATTTTCTTTCATAGGGACAAAGATAATTCTGTGAGGATTCTTTTGGTATCTTATGGAGCTCAAACCGACCAATAACGAAGAAGATATGCTCAAAACGGTCCAGCAGTGTTTATCTTTATTTCCATACGAATTTGAGTTGGGCTAGGAGTCCAATACTTTATCTCTTCCTCAAGAAAACGAATTAGGTCTTCTAAACACCTATAAATACACCCTTATATCACTTGTAAAATTATCCTTGCCTCATAGTAATTAGTTCTTAAGGTTTTATTCTTCCAGTTTATTGTAGAGAGCAAGATGATGTCTTTTGTAATTTCTTTTAGTTTATTTCCATCAGGTATGAACTAAACTCCCCATAGCTTGGGTTTTGCATAATGTATAATCTATGAATTCTAATTCTTCTATCTAAGTTTCTTTGGGAATTATATGTTTTAATCTGATATTAGCTTCTTACTTAATATTTGTTTATGTGTTTTGATTTATTGTCTTTCCTAGAACTGATCACTTTAGGATTGTTTTAATAGTAGTTAGATGGTCTCCTTGACAGGGTGTTTAACTATTGAACCACCACATAATGTCTAGTGTCGATATTAGTTCTGACAAAACATGATTCTAACTAGATAGTCATTAGGGCTTGTTGTAATCACCATATCACCAATTGATTGTTGCGTTTGCTTAGAGCCTTGGTAGCGCTTGATAACTCTAAGAGTGTAACCACGTCTTGGTTGTGCCGTAGCCCCCCTAGTCGCTCTCAAGGTCTAAGGTATGAGAATTTAGAATCCTGACTAAGTATACCAAGAGCTAATATTCTCCCTTATTAACTAGGTTTATAGATAGAATTAGAAGGATTAGTGCATACTAGTAAAACCTAAGCTATTTTTCTCATCTCATATTCTTAATCTTTTACTTTATTGTCTTTTAATTTCTTAGTTTAATTCTTAATTTCGAAAATTCATATCTTTTATTTTCTGTCTTTTAATTATTCACTTTTACTCGTTATTGCTACCCATTCGTATAACACACTTAAGTCCCTGAGAACGAACTCAACTTACTAACTAAACTTGCATACGTCCTGTAATACTTGCAGTACTATGCCTGTCTAGGGTGAGAGTGCGTAGTTTATTGACTTAATTTTATCTTATTTTTATCACACCCTAGGCGACACCAAATTTTCATATATCTTTAAAGCTTCACAATTAAACCAAATATGCTCTAAAAATAATAAATCGTCAAATCAAGACAAGTAATAACAAAATATAATAAATCATGAGAAAATCGACTAGAAGACTTCCAAAAACACCTAAAATGATGTCTCCAACTAAGATTAAATAATCACAAATGGGGAGACATCAAACACGAAATATTTCATGTTTGAATCACGATGGTTAGATAATATGCAATGTAGGGATGTGGTCGTGAAATCTTGGAATTAAAGTAGGAATAATAATAACATTCAAATTTCTTGAGCTAAAAAGACGTGACATGTCTTGCGCTTACGCGTTGGAGTCGCGAAACTTTTTTAATAGTCGGAAGCTTCACGATAAATATCAAGCGATGCTTGAAAAATCCAAAATGGAGAAGCCATTGAGGAGTATTATAAAATGGAAGTAAAACTCAAGGAAGATATGGATATTCTTTTGAAACAAGAAGAAGCATTTTGGGCTGATTGAGCACGGGATTTATGGATCAAAAAAGGAGACAAAAACACTAAATATGTTTTTGCACGCACAACTCTTAGGAGAAACATTAATCGGACTTCGTACTTACAAGATGACAAAGGGGAATGGTGTGATAATCCAAAGTGCATAAGAACCCAAGATTACATCATGAATCTTTTCAAAGGAAATCAAGTTAGGAATATAGACGATGTGGCTATCCATACTCCACTTAAAATCGATGATAAGACCAACTCTCTACTCACAAAAATCCCTGACATGGAAGAAGTTAGGACAACAGTCTTCACAATGTCGGGCTCTAAGGCTCCAAGACCGGATGGTCTCCCGGGGAACTTCTACCACGAATTCTGAGATACTATTAAGTTGGATGTCTTCAAAATGGTCCATGGTTTCTCTGCCTTCAATACACATTTGGACAAAATTAACGATTCCCTTATATCCCTTATCCCAAAAGGTAGCTCTCAAGAATCGATGGCAGACTACATGCCTGGCAAACTACAGGACAATCTCTTGTACCAATTTCAGCTACAAAATCATTGAAAAAATTAGGGCTCTCCTATTGCAACCGATCATGGATAATATTATATCTCCTACTCAATCTGCTTTCATCAAAGGAAGAAGTATCCAATACAATATCTTAATCGCACAGGAAGTTGGGTTTTTCTTAAAAACTAAAAAGTAATCCAATAAGCATTATGGTGCTTCCAAAATTAATATGACCAAGGCTTATGATCAGGTTAATTGGATTTTTATTATGGAAATGTTAAGGAGCCTTGGCTTCTGTGTTAAGTGGAGAGATCTTATCTTCAATTGTATTTCATCGGTTTCATACCGTATTAAAGTTAATGGTGAAAGACTCGAAGAATTCAAGCTAGAAAAAGGTATTAGACAAGGTGGACCCGTATCTCCTCTACTATTTTCAATGCTCACGGAAGTACTTATTGGGCTAATCGACTATGAATGTCGAAAAGGCAATATCAAAGGAATTTCTCTTGCTAGAGCTGCCCCTAGACTTACACATCTTTTATTCGCGAACGACGCATTGTTTTTTCTCAAAGTTAACGATAACGAGATCGAAGCATTTAGACGAGTAATTAATGTAATGTCTTGCTTCAGGACAAAAAATCAATTTTAATAAATCTACCATTATGTTCATTAACAGTCTGCCTAATAATAAGGCCACTAACATTGCAAAAACGTTGAATTTCGAGCTCACAAAATCAATGGGTAATTATTTGGGTATCCCAATGACTCTCAAGAGATCTATGGTGGCGAATCTTACGTATATTAATGATAAATTGATGTCTAAATCGGCTAATTTGGTTTTAAGCCTCTTATCAGATGGTTGTAAAGAAGTTATGATCAAAGCAGTCATTCAGTCTATCCCAAATTATGCAATGTCTATCTTCGAATTTCCTATCACTCTATGTAAAAAGCTTAGTAGCATTGTGGCCAAATTTTGGTGCAATTACAGTCACAAAAAAAGGATTCATTGGGTAGCATGAAAAAGATTGCAAAATCTAAGAAGATTGGCGGAATCAGATTTATAGATTTCCGTAAGATGAATCTCTCCTTCTTGGGAATGCAAGCGTGGAGTATATTACATAATCTGAGCTCTCTAGTTGCAAAAGTGTTAAAAGGTATTTACTTCCCTAATTGTGATATGCGGAATGCTAAACTTGAAAACAAAAGATCTTGGAGTTGGGGGAGTATATACAAGGGATTGATGTTTCTTAAAGACGACTGTGTTTGGCAAGTTGGTAATGGCCTTAAAATAAACTTGTGGGATGACGACGTTGGATTACGAAAGGATATAAGTTGGATAAGACGCCCGGATACAATTATAATAGAGTGGAGAATGCTTTAATAATAACATGACTAATTGGAATTTTGAAATCCTTAACGAATTCTATACTATAAGGGATATTACGGAGATTAGTAAGTTACTGATCATGCAACTTGAAAAGGAGGACACTATCATTTGGCCAGATTCTAAAGATGGTAATTACTCGACTAAATCTGGATATCATCGCCTTGTTCAAAGAAAAGTCGATAAGGAATTCCAATCATCCAGAGAAGGGGAAAGCAATGATTGTAAAATGTGGAATTTGATTTGGAACTCGAATGTTCCACTTAATTCGAAAATTTATCTGGAAATTACACAATAACACTATCCCAACTAAATGTAACTTGAAGAAAAAGAAATGTCTTGATACAGACACTTGCGAATGGTTCCATGCGGAAGCAGAATCTATTGAACATCTTTTCATAAAATTCCCTCTTAATAAATGATTTTGGGCCAACTCCCAACTTCAATGTCGAATCGATGAAAACTTCACTGGTAGTTCTAGCGAGAGGATTGAGTTAATCGTTGATAGTTATTCTCATAATGGATGGGATAAAAGAATTTTCACAGCCACGATCTATGGGACACTTTGGAATATTTGGAAAGCCCGGATGAAGGGCTTCTTTAGAAAGAAAGCATGGAACAATTTGGAAATTAATGAGAGCACAAAATGTTTAATTAAACATATTTTTGGAAATAACTAAGAGGATAAAAAGGAAGGGTTGTAGTTAAGGAATAATGATAATCAGGTTAATGAGGAAGATAACCATATTTTAACTGATAACGCTGACCTTATTTAGCTAAATGATGCTTACTTCATTAATTGATGGGGAGTGTCTAGTGTGGTGTTTATCGGTGTTAGCAAAGAAGGGGCAATTAAGCAGAAAGTCACAAAGAGAGCAAGGGTTAACACGACAGTCGAATAGGAAATGTGGGTCATCATTCTGGCCATGAGATCTGCAGTAGCTCTTAACTATGAAGTTGTTCTTTCTACTCTGATAACCTTGAATTTGTTCAAGGTATTTTAAAAACCAAAGAAATCAACTGGAGAATTCGTCCAATGATTTCTGAAGCTTTAAGATGGATGATGAAGTTTTCAGAGTGGAAAGTCATTCATGTCAAAAGAGACTTTAATAAAGTTGTAGACAAAGTGACAAAATGCGTCAGGATGAACATCAATATATCTGAGTGTCCGTGTGATTCGATACTTGGATTCTATAACAGGGTATATTCTATTTATAGAAGTAGGGGTATCGGCTAATTATTTTTCTTTCCTTTACCGTTGACAAAAAAAAATTAAATAGTTAAAAACCAATTAGATAGTATAAAAGGACAAAAGCTCCTTCCAGTCACTCCTCTACTTTATCCATTATCTTTTTTTTTTTGTCACGCTACTTTATACGTTATATATTGTTATCCAAATTAAAAAAATATAATAGAGATTTTTTTTATCTATTCTCTGAAACCTGTTCTCTTCTATGTCTTATTTCATTATTATCTTTCTTTCTCTTTTATTTTCTTACGCAACAGAATATATTTTGTACATAGACATTAAAACAAAAACTCTTTATTTTTTTATTCTTCTCTTTATTTTTATACAACAAAAATCCACCCCATCAAAATAAAACCGAAAAATACATCTATGGTGGATTTCAAAGGTTTGTAGGTCCAAGTATGACTTTTACAGTAAAAACTCATCAATTCTTTCATTTTTTATGATTTTCTGATGTATTCAATGGATAGGAATTTATATAGATATATATTTGTATGTGTATGGACTTGTATGTTTATAAATCTGTATGGGTACGCACTCAAATCATTTATATGACATGAGTATAAATCTATATGAGTACGTACCCAACTCGTCTGTATGGCATGGGTATTGATCTGTATAGGTACGTACCTAACTCATTGGATAAATGCAATTGTTAGCATCCATCCCAACTACCGTCAAAATAACTCCAGGGTGAGGTCCTTCTATGTGACAACCATCCAACCCCACAACCTTCCTACATCATGCCTTGAACCCCCTTTTCAGTGGTCCTAAACAACAGTGAAACCTCAAAAAGCTTTGTTCCTCAATAATTTCATCTTTATCTGTTTTTATGAATACGGTTGATCCCAGATTAGTCCTAAGTATCTCCGCGCAATAGTCATTAAACAAGCTATATTATTCTAAGAAGCTTACCTCATTTAATAACTTTCCCTTTTTAATAGTAAGGTAAGCTTGCCTTCTACTTATGTTTATGTGAAGATCATGCAAGACTTGTTCTAGAAATTCAATCGCTTTAACACCAGAGTTCAACCTCAATCTGTGAGCATATCTCTTGGATAGCATAGTGGAATTTACATGCTTGCTGTTTAGAACACAACCACAAGTGTCTATTTGGTTAAGTGTCCTAAGTTGAAAAGAACCACTTTTACAAACTGTGGCATACATAAACCACTCGCAATTCTCTCCCCTACTCCTTTTAGCTCGTGTCAAAATAGAAAACCTAGAAAAGTTTGAAACCTTAACCCTCTACTAAAGTTCAATCCATTAAACCTGAGACACCTGAATACGTTTTGGTAGCGAAAATCATCTCGGATAGGGTTATTCTCTTCACGTCATTCTGAAAGGTTGTCTTTGATTCCTGGGGTATACTTGGGAGAATTATTTTCGAAGAATTGAAACCTAATGTTTTTAAAGTTACTCTCTTCCAACTGGTAGAAGCTGAAGGATTGTTCGTAGTTAGACCTCTCATAGTTCAAGGACTACATGTTAGTATAACAAAGTGGGAAGGTGGATGAGCGTTTAAGAACTTGGATCTCAAGCATTCATGTGTTTGGGTCTGAATCTACGGCTTAGCAGGAATCCAAAATACTTTTGAAGCTATACAACTATTTGGTGATTTCATTGGAGAGGTTATTGAGGTGGATCATCTAATGATAGACCTCAGGAATCTTACCTTCATAAGATTCAGAGTCAAAATCAAAACATCTGAACCACTCAAGACAGGTGTTTTCTTGGAACAACTGGTTGGCAAGGCGTGGGTGTCATTCATTTACGAGAATGGTGGCCTATTTTGCTTTAATTGTGGGGTCCTCAATCACAATAAAGAAGCTTTCCCAACCTCAATGGTGAAACCTAAATTTTCTGATGATGCTGCTCGTTATTGTAACTGGCATAAGGAAATGAACATAAGAAGTGACGACAAGGTGTTTCATGTTATAAGGAAAAAAGATCGTTGGGGACACTTTAATAAAGTGGTTCGTTTTTATCCATTTTGAAGATTTGAGGGTGATGGTGAAGACAGTAGTAGCAACCCAAGTCAAGGTGGTCTTGCTGCTCATACTATGGTGATTCAAGGTGGAAGAGGTCAAGTGGGTCAAAACTCTCGAAAGAAGGGGGAAGAGAAGCACGACAGTGTCGGTTCATGAAGTGAATCAAACAAGCGTAAGAGAGAAAATTCTGGGCTTTTGGAGGATATGTTGAAAAATTTACACAACATGGATGGGCCAATTGAAATCACGGAGAAGCGTTTCCCCGGATTATACAAAGTCTTTCGTCGAGAGCTTGGTGATATAGGAATGCATATCATTGTTACTAATGAGACAATAAAGGAGGTACTAAATGCTCATAATATCAACATCGATGAAATGTATAACAATTTTAAGTCAAGTGTGAAATGAGGCTATGACTATGACATGGAAAGGGCAAGAAAGTTAACTAGTGATGGGAAGGTTGTAGTTGATCTCAATGTCAATATGGGTCACAATACTAGGTTCATAGCAAATGATCAATTCTGGAATAACAAGTTTGAGTTTGGGGGTACTTCAAATGTCAAAGGAATCTAAGAAGGAAATCGAGTGGAAGATAAAGGAAAAGGTGTTATCGAAGAGTGTGATTTGTTTGATCCTGAGGAAGAATCCCTTGACTCACAGTCGATACATATAAGTCAAAACCCAAGGGAAGAAAATAAGCAAGGAATCGAGAAATCTACTACTGATATGAATGTCTTCAAGCCAAAAACTAAATTCACATGGCCAAAGACACTACAGAGGAAAACAGCTCCTAGTGGATGCCCCAGTAATGCCAAAGTTCAGAAGTTTACAAAAGACGATTTCGCTGCGATAGAAAGGAGAATCAATGATCTTCAAGGCTTTATTAGCGAGATAAGTAACAGTTTCTATGAAGTAAGGGGTCAAATGAGGAAAGAAATAGGGTGTGTGATGGTGTAAAAGTTGATAGCGTGGATGAAGGTTATGAGGAGGGTGGAGAAAGATTATTTTTTTTCAGAGGAGATGAATGCGATGGCCATTTGGAATATGATCTGAGCAGTAGTGAGAATACGGAGGACTTTTGATGGTGACCGGGATGGCCCCGTGAGTGCTACCAAAGTTCAAACTTTGATGGATAATTACTATGTTTGGAATTGTCAAGGTGCAAGGGCGCCCTTGACAAGGAAGATTTAAGTCTTTTCATAATAAATTTAGGTTATCATTTGTGTGTATGTTTGAGTCGAAACTGAGGAAAAAGACCTTAAGTCTTGTTCCCAGTTTGATAACTTTAGTAATTTTCATATTGTTGACCCCGGAGGAAGAACATATATGTCCGGTGGTATTATTTTAATGTGGAAAGCTAGTCTTTCTATCGAGGTTGTCTACTCGTGTCCGAACTTTGTAATTTCTAAGGTTATTGAAAAACGGTTCAGTGTGGTATTTTTTTTTTTGCATACATGCTCCTAATGAAGATGATGATAGAGCTAATGTGTGGAATTTGTTAACTAAATTGATGAATAAAGTGGACAGACCACATATAATTTTGGGGGATATTAATGACATCACTAAATTCTCGGAGAAAAAAGGGAAACTACAACCAAACTTGGACAGAATTCTTAAGTTTAATTATTTCATAAATAAAAATCACTTGGTTGACCTACCAAGTAAAGGATGCTTTTCACATGGAATAACCGTAAAAAAGAGGATAATAATGTAAAAGAAAAGCTTGATAGAGGTCTTGCTAATCTTACCTGGTGTAGTAAGTTCCCAGATGCAAATATTATTGTACCTCCGGCTATAGGATCCGACCATTCACCGTTAATTCTAAAACTTGAACCTGAAAATAATGTCAAGAATGATTACTTTAGTTTCGAATCAAGATGGCTTGAACACATACAATGTAAAGAGATAGTAGAAAGTTCATGGGGATCAAGTAAAATAGTACATACTATTCAAGACTTTTGCAATAAAAAAGATGCTACCTGCTTGGCTCTAAACGGGTGGAGTAGGAAAACATTCTTTAATAACATGAAAAGTCTTAATCATCTCTATAAGGAGTTAGAAGATTTGCAAGACGCAGAAAAGACGGATGATACTCGAAGTAAGGAAATGGAACTAAAAAGGGTGATTGAGGAATGCTGGGACCAGGTGGAGTCTTACTGGGCAGATAGAGCGAGAGATCTAAATATTAAAGAAGGCGATAAAAATACAAAATATTTCTTTGCGAAAACTATGCATCGAAGGAAAGTTAATCGAATTAATATGCTGAAGTGAAATAGTGACGAATGGTGTGACAATAAGGAAAAAATCAAGGATAATATTCAAAAATTATATATTAATCTTTTCAAAGAAAAGGAGGTCACAAATATTCAAGAAGTTATTGAATACAAACCATCAAAAGTTAATTTTCAGATGAATGGAGTACTTACAAAGATACCAGACTCGGAAGAAATAAAAAACACGGTGTTCTAGATGGATGGGTCTAAATCCCCGGGTCCAAATGGATTGCCAGGGAAGTTCTACCACGAATTCTGGGAAATTATAAATAAAGATATTGCAAAAATAGTGATTGATTTCTTTACGAATAACATTTCTCTTAATCTTCTTAATGACACAATTATCACGTTGGTGCCTCAGGGGGATAAGCAAGAGACCATTAAGGATTTTAGGCCAATTTCTTGTGTGAATTTCTGCTATAAGATTATTTCGAAAATCATGGCCCTTAGACTTCAACCTTTTATGAGAGTTTGGTTTGGGTTTTGATTAATAACTAGAGTGTAAAAGTAAATTAAAGACTAAGTAAATTAATTTGAAATAAAATAATGTAAATGAAAGATGTAGACGCAAGGAAGGAAGTAGTACTTGAGTCACTCTAGGGTTTCACCTCAAACTTTCTTAATTAATGTTTTCTTTTAAGGGTTGAATCATTATTATTACGCTAGTCGGGATTCTAAAGTCTCTTAGTCCCCGTCAGGGTGGACCTAAAAGCTTTCCTACGGTCTTCAAACCCCGTTAGGGTGATTAAAACCACTTTCCGATGATTAAAAATTACCACATTGGCTATTGGCTAGTCAAGGCTGTCAAGGTCATTGGCGGATACCAACGACAATTACCTAATTTTGTATCTAAACCCCCCCCCCCCCCCCCCCCCCCCCCCCGTCAAGGTGATCAATACGCCACTATATTGAATAGCCTAGATACTAAAACTTATCCTTAGTTCATGACTCTAAAGATAATAAATAAAGCATAAAATAAAAGACGACGTAAAATAATAATTCGAATTAAATTCTTAAAATCCCAAATCGGAAAAACAATAATTGATCTAGTTTGGGTTCAACCCAATTTGCGATTTGTACTTAGCTCATAATTAAAGTAAAAGCAAAAGAAATAAAATTAAATGTGTTCATGTTTTACAGAAAGAAAATAAGATAAAGAAACCTAATTAGGAGTTCGGATTTGGCTGTTGATTTGGAGAAGATGAATTTTCCAGCTCTTGACTTCTTCACTTTCCTAGCTTCTGCTCTTTTCTCTGATGCTGACTTTGTGTGAAGTGAATTGTGTGTAAAAATAAAGTCAAAAGGCTTATATATACTATTAAAATCGGACTTGGGCTTATTTTAAATGAAATAATGAAATATTAAATGGCCAACTTGCTAATTCTTCGTAACTCGATAAGGAACGAATCTTCTTTACAACTAAGAGGCCGAATTCATGCTTAAGTGGCTCGAAATCAGCAATTACCATCAGCCTTCCAGATTTGTAGCTCTAATTTGTCAATTCTTCGGGATATTTCTTCTAGCCTTTCACTTCTTAACACGATCTAAGACTTCCATTCTTGATTCCTCTCCTTGATAGTATTAGAAACCTACAAACTTTACAGTAAAACAAATAATTTAACGTGCAAAAGCTTAATAAATGAAAAATACTAAAATCCAAGGAGGGAAAATGAAATATAACAAATTAACACTAAAAGTCTATCGAATTAGTCAAATAATCACCCAATTTGATGTCTCCTAAGGGAATATAATTAGAACAAAAGAGGAGACATCACCTACGCAGTCAACTTTCATTAAAGGTAGAAGTATTCAAGATAATATTCTTATCACACAGGAAGTCTCATATTTTTTGAATACAAAAAGGAAATAAAAAATTAATTATGCGGCGGTGAAAATTGATATGGAAAAGGCTTATGATCGGGTTAATTGGGAATTCATGTTTGAAACCTTGATGGCGTTAGGATTCTCAGACAAATGGGTGGGCTGGATCAAAAGTTGTGTGACTACAGTATCAATGCAGATTAAAATTAAAGGTCAACGGCTCAAAAAGTTTTATCCGCAACAAGGTTTAAGGCAAGGCGATCCTTTATCTCCCCTTATTTTCTCTCTACTTACGGAAAGCCTCATTGGCTTGATTAACAATTAATGTAGAGAAGGTAATATAAATGGAATAGCAATCACGAGGCAATGTCCGAAGCTAACTCACCTTTTTTTCGCGGATGACGCCCTTTTCTTTATTAAAATTTCAGATACGGAAATTGAGGCGTTTAAGGAAACTCTGTGATCATATTGTCAAGCCTCAGGTCAAAGAGTTAATCTCAATAAGTCTGCTATTTTGTTTAGCAAAAATACACCAGGATATATTAAAGAAAAGGTTTCGGCTTTACTGAATATTGGGGTTACCGAATCACTAGAAAAATACCTAGGCCTACCTTTAACACTGAAAAGATCGAAAACTGAAATTCTAAATTTCATCAAAGATAGATTATTAGTAAAGTCAGTTAGTTGGATGGCATCACTCTTATTAGAAGGTGGGAAAGAAATTCTTATTAAAGTTGTGATGCAATCGATTCCGAATTACGCTATGTCAATATTTGAATTCCCTAAAGTCCTTTGTAAGAAGTTTACATCGATGGTGGCTAATTTTTGGTGGGATACTAATGATAAGAAAAGGATTCATTGGCTAGCTTGGAATATGTTGGCATATAGCCTCCCTTAATAGGTTGTTTTAATGTGACAAATCCTCTTGTGTTTAGTGTGCTAATCTCTATTGTTATATACATTCTACCTTGCACTCTAATTCATCAAAAAGCTCATTCTTTATCATTTTGATCGAAGCTTTATTGTTTTATCTTAAGAAACTAATTCTCATACAAATGCTATTAACCTTATCTTTGTGTACATTGAGAATTAGCTTTAGTGATCAACTACAAAGTTTATAAGAATGATGTTCTCTACAACTCTCGTGAAGAAGGTTTTCTAATCCGAGCATCATAGTAAAAGATATACTCACTAGAAGGTGTCTTAAACCTTTGGTACGGTACACCGGAGTACACCTGCGGTACACCGCAATGCCACGGACCAGAGACGCGGTGCATAGGCTAGTCCGACCAGTAAGCTAAGAAAGTGTGCGGTACACCGGACTGAAGCGCGGTACACCGGACTGAGGCACGGACCAGGAGCACGGTGCATGGGGTAGCCCGTCAGTATGCTATGAAATCAACACGTTGAGTTGTGCGGTACACCGCTCCATATCCGCGGTACACCGCGAGTAAGGTTTTCCTGCAGCAAAATGAAGACAAAAGGAATAGATCCGTTGGAGATATTAATATATCCGTTGGAGACAAATCATATGACCGTTGGGAGCATTTTGCAGCTATAAATTGAAGGTCTTTCAATGCTACAACTACACCTTCAACCCATATACACTTAGGGCTTAATTGTTATCATCCAAGAAGGTGTCAAGAGCTTCATAGTTCATATCCACTCAATTAAGGAGTTAATCCAAGGAGCTATCAAAGTTAATCATCCAAGCTTGATCAAGAGCTTAAACCAATAAGCTTCAAAGTTATTATCAACTCAAGAGAAGTTTTAAGCTTATAGTTATACCATCTCTTTAGGAGTTTAGTTACAAAGCTTTTATAAGCACCCCTAAACACTTTTCCTTTCCTCTTAGTTCTTGTAATAGATTAAGAGAGTAGTGTGAGCATAGGTTGTATGCTTGGTTCCTTGTGTTGGTGATAACACAAGTGTATTTCCTTCGTGGTTTCGAAGAGATTGTCCTTCGTGTTATCGAAGAGGTTGTAAGGGTTATTGTGTTCTCGACCCGGTTAAGAGAGACACGGAAGCTTAGTGAAAAGCTTGAAATCCTAAGGAGGCTTCCTTAGGTAGTGGATGTAGGGAAACCGAACCACTATAAATCGTGTGTATCTTTCTATCCCTACGCTATTTATTTTCCGTACTTCACATGTTTGATTATATGCTTACTAGTATGAATATCGTGATTATGTTTATCTAGCTAATCAAACTTTGGTCTTCTAAGTTAGTAAGAGAATAGATAATCGATTTACTTGTTTAACTTATATATCGAGCCTCTAACTTATCCTTTGCATGATCCCTTAAGTGTTTGATATATTAGTTGACTTAGAAGAATAGCTAGTATGAATATTGTGATAGTGTTCTTTCTAGTTTATCTAACATATTGTCATCTAGAGTAGTAAGATATTAGAAACTTGTCTTTACTTGTTTCACTTATATATCAAACCTCTTAGCTTATCCATTGTATGATCCCTTAGGAGCTTGATATATTAGTTGACTTAGAAGTTTCTTTCTTAAACTTATAATTGTCCAAAAGATTTTTAATTAGGCATTAATCTTATTAGTAATCCTATTCACCCCCCCTCTAGGACTATCAGAATAAGATGGCAAAATCGAAAAAGATTGGAGGCATAGGTTTTCGGGATTTTCAAAAAATGAATCTGGCAATGTTAGCAAACCAAGCGTGGAGAATCCTAACTAATAAAGACTCACTAGCTCACAAAGTTTTGAAAGGTACATATTCCCCAAAAGAGAGTTTATGGGATACAAAACTTAAGAATAAAAGGTCATGGAGTTGGGCGAGCATAATTAAAGGAATACAAATGCTCAAAAAATATGCGTATGGCAAATTGGTAATTGACAAAGTGTTGATATTTGGAACCATAAATGGCTTATGGGGAACTATAATTTGGATAGTGCTAAAACGTCAGATCTGAAATGGGTTAGTGATTTAATGGACAAGAACTCAATAGGTTGGAATGTAGGCCTCATAAAAGATGTCTTTGACCCAGTCATCACAAATGAAATCTTGAAAACCCCTATTACAAACGTGATTAAAGAAGACAAACTTATTTGGCCTTTTAATAAAGATGGAACCTATTCAACCAAGTTAAGGTATCACATGTTAACCAGAGAAGAAATTAAAGCAGCACCACATTCATCAATTACTGGGGAGAAGGAAAATAACTCAACATTATGGAATTTAATCTGGCATGCTAATGTTTCATCTAAAATTAGGAATTTTTGTTGGAGAATTTGCAACGATATACTCCCGTCTAAACAAAATCTAAAAAAGAAAAGATGCAAAGATGATAATACTTGCGAATGGTGTGAGATGGATTTAGAGAATTCTGACCATATAATTCTTAATTGTCAATTTAGTATGCAGGCATGGGCAGAGTCTTCTCTACAAATTAAAATTAATAATCAAATGAAGGAATCGTTCTCTGAATGGTTAATGAACACTATAACAAGTTACACTAACAATGAATGAGAGAAAAGAAAAGTAACAACTATTATTCTAGTTACTGCCTGGAATATCTGGAAGGAAAGGATGCAAGGATTTTTTTATAAGAAAAAGTGGTCGGTGGTCAATATAACTCAAAATACAAGAGATATGGTATCACGATTATTTGACGAGAAAAGGAGAATTAACCAAATTAAACAACCTAAATCGAAGGTTAATAATCCAGAAAACACGAATAATCCAGTTATTGATGATATGGCTGAAATGGTCTGGTTTAGTGATGCTTCTTTCGTAAGCTAATGGGAACCAGCTGCCATTTCTGCCATTGGTATCGATCCACAAGGTACAATCTGTCAAAGAAATTCTATCTGTTGTAAATTTAGAATCATCTTGGAAGGTGAAGCATGGGCTCTTCTTTTGGCTCTTAGATCAGCTGAATCAAAGAGCATTCAGAGTAGCTCGTTCTACTCTGACAACCTTGAATTAGTTCAAGGTATTCATAAACAGGTTAGAATTCATTGGAGTCTCAATCCAATAGTCGAAGAAATTAAAGGATGGTTAGATATCTTCCTGCTGTGGAAAATTTCATACATCAGTCGAGAACAAAATATGATTGCGGATGCTTTAGCAAAATGCACAAGGAGGAATGTGGACCTATCGGGATGAAAAGACTTCTTAGTCATTAACTCGTTCAATTTCCTTGTCAAGTATTGTAATGCTAGACTAATGTAATCTACTTTTCCATTGTAAATAAAAAAAGAAAACCTTCTAATACCCACTTGGCTATTTTTTTTTTGCATATATAGGAGGCTTAACAAGCCGATTGTTACATCATGATCTTAAAGAAAATTACATTACAAATCTCCTACAGTGTCTACCACAATCCTCGGGGTCTCCCATCCACTCCTATTTCTCGTAATCGACTTCCAAAGATAGCCTCGGGGATCTTTGAGTTCAATAGGAAAGACTCTACTATTTGCGCCTTCTTTTGCTAGTTTATCCGCGCACAAGTTTGCTTCTCTATAAACGTGGTTAAATTCAAAGTTTGGATGAGTTTTCAATAAGTCCTGCCACTCAAGCCCCATATGCGAAAGCCGACTACTTGAGCTCCCACCGCCCTTTACTAGCGCATGGAGCTCCTTCGAGTCGGTTTCGATAAGGAGTTTTTCGTAGCCTTTTCTTATTGTCCATCTTAGCCCAAAATGAAGCGCTACTAATTCCGATGTGAAAGAAGATTCCATTACACAAGATCCTCAAAACCAGGTATGAAGGTTCTTGTTTCATCCCTCAAAACGCCCCCAATTCCAGCCACTCCTTTCTCTATATTGAAGCATCCATCCACTTTTAGCTTATGTGCATTCATCAGGTTTATTCCATCTAATCAAAGTGTTTATAGCTGAAGTTATTATCCCACCTTCGCTCTCTTTACCCCACGTCTTAATAAAATTAATTGCAAGCCACTTAATTTAGCGTTTAATTTCCTCAGCTCTAGGTGCACCAGTAGCTGCGCAAAATAATCTCGTATTTCTTGTGGTCCATAAGACCCAAATAATAGCAGCAAAAAGGATTGGCCACTCAATGCCATCTACCAATACCTTAGTTGACAGGTGCTTACCCATCCAATGTTTTATTTGCAGATTAGCCCCTTTCTCATCTTGTCCTTCTATTCCAAAGGATTCTTGACCAACATCTACAGCATGAGCAGCGGACCAGCTGCTGTTTATGGTCCTAATTTTTTCCAGGTCGATAGAGCTCCTAGTCGCGACACCAGGAATCAGCAGCGGACTCGGCAAGTTCATGGAGCTGTTCTGAATTTCCAACCCAAGATGACGCCACAGCTCCCTAGCTACTGGGCATTCAATGATTACGTGCTTAATATTCTCTCGATCCGCTTCACAGATTTGACACTCACAAGAATCAATTACACCCCTATTAAAAAAAAAAAATTCCGCTGTCGCGACTCGATTTTTTGCAATGCGTCACAACCAGGGGCGGAGCTGTGGGTAAGGAAGGGGGGTCCATGGCCCCCCCTGATTTTTAAAAAAAAATAATTTATAACTATCTCAAAAAAAAAAAAATTACAAGTAAATAACCCCTAAATTTTTTAAATATCTTCATTTGACCCCCCCTAACTTTTAAAATTCATTTTATTAAGCTTTAAATTATTTTATTTATAGGATTTTTTTAATTTTTTATAACAAAATATATGATATTTTGTATTAAAAAAGAAACTTATAGCATAATTAATTACAAAATTCAATATCGAGATTTATATTGCAAACTTTACACAATATAAAGACCTTTTAGTGCAGTTTTTCCTAATATAGGGACCTATTTTGCAATTTTTGCATGACATTTTGACTCATAGTGCAAATAATACCCAAAAAAATTTCGGGGGCGCTGCCCCCGAACCCCCTTGGCCCCCCCTTACTGAAAATCCTGGCTCCGTTCCTGGTCACAATAGTACACACACGAACTTTCTGTGAGCAATTTAAGTCTCCAGATACTTTCTCATTTAAAATCGTCCCCAGTTAATTTTGTTCTAACTTCTGCTATAATATTATTCCTCACTTGCTCTATTCAATATTAACTTAAAAACAAGGCTAAGTTGTCAAATTAGTAAACTTTAATTTTTTTAATACAAACACCTATGAATGTCTGAAAAGTAGCATTCAGATACACACACCTTAACTTCATTGATCCACAATAAGACTTGTAATCTTCAGTAAAAATCCAATTTATTAGGCATTAAGCTATTATCCACTTATATCAAATATGAATTCCAGTAAAAATACAAGATATATCGCAAATGTATACAAGTATAGTTACAAACCTGTAGCTACAAAGCTACATATTTGGAGTTAATTGCACTTATAGTACCTATTATGCGAAATAAACACAATACATTTGGCTATTTCATAGAGGGACTAATGGTGCAATTTACAATTACCATACACACAAAAACATAATTCATGTATAATGAATTATAAGGCGGGTATAAAAACACATTTACAGCGCAAAAGAATAATAATATACCATCAACATGCACCAAAAAATTAAAATTAAATATAAATTCACAATTAACTAAGTTGATAAGAAAAGCGGAATGGAAAGACCTACATAAAGAAGAAAGCTGTGACGAGTAGGCCAAATAAGATCATAAAAAAGGGAGTAAATAACACTTTTGCCCCCTGCGTTTGTACCCGATTGACAGGTTGACCCTTAACCTTTAAAATGCGACTCGTTGCACCCTAATTTTTAATTTCGTGACCCGTTACCCCCTGACTGCGTGTTCCGTCCATTTTGGCCGTTAAAAGTGACGTGGCATTTCCATGTCACATTTTTTTTTTGAGGCAATTACCAATACCACCCTAGAGAGAAGTGATATTGCCCATAAAAGTCATGTGTAATATAAAAAACATAATTAGACAATAATACCCTTGATTATATATTCCCCCCAAACGAAATTTCCCACCAAAAATTTCCGGCCAACTTTTCCGGTCAAACTTTTTCCCGCCAAAATTTTCCGACCAATTTTTCCGGTCAAACTTTTTCCCGCCAAAATTTTCCGGTCAATTTTTTTCCCACCAAATTTTTCCGGCCAAATTTTTTTCCCAACAAAAAAATTCGGCCAACTTTTTTCCCACCAAATTTTTATGTTGTTATTTGGTGGGAAAAATCCCACCAAATAAAAAATATAAAAATTAAAGGATATAGTCTCATGGACATTAAATCCCATCACCCGAAAATACTGTATTTTCTTCTTCTTTTTTTTAGTTCAACACATTAATACTGATTCATATCAATAGAAGAGCAAACGCTCATAAAAAATTATTTATGTTTTATAGAGTCATTAGAGTAAAGTAGTTAACGTAACAACACTAGAACAAACACTACTAGCATAATAAATGATAAACTCCGTACATATTACATTACTAGTTCAATAAACTCTCATTTCTTTCCACTTTTCTTCAATCCAGCACCTCCAATTGATCCCTTTTGAGCCGTAACCTTCAGGTCATTAAGTGCCTGACAAATCAAACACCCATATTAGGATTACATAAAAATGATGAAATTGATTAATATTTATCCATTCAATTTATAGATATAAATAGGTTGATTCATTCATTGTTATAGCATAATTAGTTAGTAGACAAAAAGCTATACAAAAAAGATAACAAAAATCCCACCTTTTCCTCATCCTTTTTCTTCTGAAGGAAGGCCAAATCATTCTGCAAACAAACACAAACTGAAGCATAAGAACACAAATTGAAGCATAAGATGAAGATATGTAATATAAATTAGAAGAAGAAGCTTCACGTAGTACATGGACACAGATACAAGGATTGGGTTGCCAAAACCATGGGATGAGATATAGCTTTCTTTGCATACACTTTCAAGTATATACAAAATTGACTTTCACCATTAAAACACAAATAAAACATAGTGGTTCTATTTATAAAACCAACGTGCTAGTTTTACAGACAATTGACAAGATATACACCAACCTTTGTTCATAGATTCATGAATCTATTAAAGTAAAAGGCACAACTTTTCTTCCTTTTTGACAAAACTTTGGCTAAAATAATTTCAGACAGAAAGCTATTCAAAATTATCTAATGAAAAATCATGAATTCCAATCCTATATCTTTTCTAATCAGATATTGTGTCTTTTTCGTAACTTCTCCCCCATAAGATAAATTAACAAAAACAAGACTAAGTTAATAAAAGTAAAACTACTATTCCTATATATACTAAATAGATCGTGATACAAATTACATAAAAAAACTAACAAGACATAAATTGACATATACAAAAATCAGTAAAAGATATTGATACCTCATAGTATTCTTTCTTCTCAGCCTTTAGTGCCTTCAAAGGTTTCGCTTTTCCACCTTGCTTAGAAGACATGATTGATTGATTATTGTAGGATTAGAGTTTGATCTGAACACGACAAAGCGTGGACGATGCAATATACCCTATTACGAAATTCATCAGCTTCCTTCTGAGCATTCTGTAGATTCTCTCTAAATGCACTACAGATCCTTATATTATACAAAAATTGCATAACAAGTCCCTTATATTATGCAAAATTTGCGCTAATGTACCTATATAATACACGAATTGCACTATAGGTCCTGATATTTGTGGATGTCTGTATAAAGGTTGAAAAGTACCAATCTCTATACCATTTTCACCTGAAAACAGAATTTTAACAGGACGCTACTTACATCAAATGCATTTGGAATAAAAAAGTGATTATTTAGTGGGAAAAATCCCACCAAAGTAAGTTATTATTTGGTGGGAAAAATCCCACCAAATTCTACAAAATAAATAATTAAACTTACCCGAAAATAATCTCCATAAGGCATAAAATGTTGATTTTCTCGACAAGTTTTTTCTCATTATGAACTAAAGCAGGTTGAGCATTAAGAGCTGCACTGTGTACATGGCATAATTCTTGATAACGCACTGAATCTCCACTATTGAATGCTTCCAGTATATAATACAGCCACTCAACTTTTGTTCCAATTAAACTTTTTATCTGCAAATTAAATTAATTAATAATATTTATTCGATAAAATTGTATATTTGATTATTTATATTCAATGTCCTTACTATTGGATGAGCAAGAAGTTCTCCAAAGTTGCAAATATTCTTGCCTAGAAGTGCAGATAGAGATAAATCAAAAGCTAAGTTCTGTAAAACAATGAAAATTCATTAGATTTTATCCTCTTTATCCTTTTAAAGTACAAAATAAAGTTAAATTGAAGAACTTACTAAGATTAAATGAGTCAGAAAGTGACCCGACTAATTTATGTGAAAAGGATTCAGAGTCATCTTTCTGGGATCGAATTATCATTCGTCCAGATAAAGTTAGGTCACGATCAATCCATGTGTGACATAAACAACCTTATATGTTTGCACAACAACTTCTAAGTATCCACCTTTACTTACCTGAAGTTTTCAACATTACACTCCAAGGTCAATTTGATTTGCGATTTAGGGACCTATATGCAATTAACTCGAAAACTATATGCAAATAGATGATGTTAACTATAGACAACAAGAAAATCACCTTGGAAATAGGCTTTAGCTTCAGACAGTAACTATCAGTGAAAGCATTTAATTAGATATTAAAATCAAGAGGATTAATTAGCGTTTACCTCTTGAAGAGCAGCGGAAATTAAAACACAGATTCTTTTGCTTGGATCACAGATCTTCTTACAAGGGAAGAAGAACTTTTGTTCACAACCTAAGAGCCCTCAGATTCTTTTAATTTTTGTGTGTGAATATTTTGCAGACAAAAAGAGAGAGAAGTTTTATGCGTAGAATTATAGAATAGAAGTTGTCTTACTTGAAACTCCTATATGAGGATATATATAACTTATTAAATGTATTTTGAATTTTAAATTCAAACAAATAATAGTAACTGAATTCTGGCGGACAAAGAAAATCAAATTAAATAAATATAATAAATATTTATTTTATTTATTTCTTTCATTCTCCCACTCGCCATAATGAAGTTATATCTTATCCATAGCATCCACATCTCATTACATCATATCTTCCCATATACACACCTGAATCAAAATATCATCATACTTGGCAAATAGGTCGTGCGACCGGCAAGCATACGAGCATACGTTACTAATAACCTGTTAGGGTACATAGTTGCTCAAAATAGTTTCATCTGTTACGTATCCTGCAGTACCCCAGACTAACAATATGTTGTATCATATTACAGTAACTCTGACCCCTTTTATATCACAACTTCTACGTGAAAAAGAGCTCACTGTCATTTCGTTTATGTGTCTCACTATCATGTTATAGTCCGTATTGACTTACATGATCGGTTAACCTGCAAGCACACATTTGATACACAATTCTAGTCTTCCCTTTACACTTATATCCTTTTATATTGATTAGGTTGCTTTCCCAAACATACCCCATTAGACCGAATCACTCATGATCATTGGTAATGTGTTCAAAGTAGCATACACCTAATCAAAATATCAAGATATAGTCAAAAGTAATAAGGGCACTGATGTCTCCTCATTTGTGATAGATTTATATTAGGATGAGACATCATTTTTAGTGATTTAGAAGTCATTATAGTCGATTTTCTTGAGAAATGCTACACTTTCCTATTTTGAGTCTTGATTTAGTAAAATAATATTTTTAGAGCATATTGGGTTTAATTATTTATTTAGTGTGAAGCTTTAAAGATAATTATGGAGATTAATTAGATTCCAAGTCAAAGACTACAACTTATGGAAAGAGATAGACATGGTAATTGGAGATAAGGAAATAAAAGCTAAAAATATGGAAAAGGAAAAGCTGCCTTAATCCTGAATTTCTGCACCTACGACCACAAATCAGCTTATATCTCAAAAACGGTGTGGAATTTGGAGAAACGGTCAAGAGCAAAGTTGAAGAGCTTTCCGAGACGATGAATTTGGTGTACTCATACGCGTCAAACGGATAAATATTGAAGCTGTTAGAGCCAAAAGAAGATCGGACCTGATTTCATGTTTTTAGGGTTACGAATTTGAGTTGGGCTTGGAGTCCACTACTTACTTCTCCTTCAAGAAAACGAATTAGGGCTTCCAAGATACCTATAAATACACCTTCTTATCATTGTAAACATGTCCTTGCTCAATTGCAAAGTATAGGCTTAGTCTTTACTTATATTTTCTTAGTTTTAAACAATAGCTTAGTCCTTTAGTTAAATATTCATCCTTAGAATCAAGCTATTCATCCAAGAAGCAAGTTGACCTATAGAAGAAGACAAGAAGAAGAAGATTGGAGACTGACAACCCCTCTTCTATATCTCACCTTCTCTATATTTAGAGTAATTAGCTATAGATCTATTCTCAACCCATATTTCTAAGTTGTTATTCTGTAAGTTTACTCTTAATTGTTGGATTATTATTTTGATCTTTAAATACTATTTGGTTATTTTAATTGATTAAGCTTGGCGTATATTGTATTATGTGTTTTGACCTATTTCCTAGATCTGATCAATCTTAGGATTATTCTTAGTTATTGACACACCACATAATCGTCTAGTGTGACTAGATAGCCATTAAGGTTTGATTTAAATCTCCAAACATTACTTAGGAATCCTTAGTAGTGGAGAGGTTGCTCCTAGGTCTAGAAAAGGCTAGGTAGTTGTTGCAATCCTGGTTAATATATAATGCTTAATGTGACAGGTTAGAATAACAATTTAGTAATAGACGTAGTAATCCTAATCTATTTGACTTACTTTCATATTTAGTTATTTGTTTTGTTTAATTGTTTTATTTATTTAATTGCGTTAGATAGTATTCTTATTATTTTATCTTTCATATTTTATTCCAAACATCTAAATTCATCTACGCTTGTTAAACATAAGTTGATTTAACGGATACAATCCCTGCGAACGAACTTGACTTATCATTAAAACTTGCATACGATCTGTGATACTTGCAGTGAGTTCCGTGGTTGTCAAGGGTGTGTGACTCTTTATTTATCTATTATTTTATCACACCTTTGCCCCCACCAAGTTTTTGGCGCCGCTGCCGGGGATTTATCTTTAAGTTAAATCTATTTTGTGTTTATTTAGTGTAGAAGTTTTTATTTGTTTTCAGTTTTACGCGTTTTCTTTTTAGTCTCTTCTCAGGTTTATTAGGTATGGAAAATTATTACACACCAAATATGCATGGGACCCGAAGTCAAAATCTTTATCAAGAAGGTTCGAGCTATCAATTTCAAGCTCCACCACAACCCATGCATAATCCACAAGAAGAAGCTATAACCAAGCTCGAAGGACTGATGGGTAATTTAGTGAATCTGGTTCAAAATGTTGTGCAGCTCCACAATGAGCAAACTGCAAAAGTGGAGGCCTTGGAGACACAAGTCACGCAAGTGACCAATTCTTCTCTAAAATATCAGCAAGAGACTCCACCGTTAATCCGAAGCATCATAGAAGAACAGGTTCGACAAGCATTTCCATCTCACCGAGTTTTTGAAAGTATAAGTTATCTGGAGAGTATGGAAAAGCAACATGCGGCAAAGATAGATGCTAATACAACCTTAATACGTTCGATGCACCAAAAATATCAAGCAATGAAGCAAAGATTAACGGACCTCACTACGATCAATCAACAGTTACAACAAGAATTACATAAGAAACTGGGTTATAGCAATGTTGGGTTCGAAATTTCAACCGTAGAAGAACCAACCAAGCTTAGCTTAGAAGAAGTAATTGTTAAAGATCAAATTACAAAGGAGGTTGAACCAGAATTCAAGTATGTGGAAGAAGAAAAAGAAACCAATAAAGAAGAGACAACCGCACAAGAGGTGCAAAAAGAAGGAAGTAAGGTGGAACCACCACCTACACATCCGTTACTATCACCACGTCATCTACAAAGAATTACTTATCCTAGTGGTGATACTAAAACTAAAACGTCAAGCCCAGAAGAAATCATTGTTCCTATACTCGACGTCCCATACATGCAAACTGGCCTAGGTAAACAAATTGATGATGATGCCATTGAAATCGATAGCGATGTTTGGTTCGATGTTGTTGAAGAGTTCAGCCTTCAAGAAGAGGAGGAAGTGGAATCACCACAAGTTCCACTTAATGAGCTAGAAGAACAAAGCACGATATGCATAGAGGACGTAATCGCATATAAAGAGCCTACACCACCGATAGTCTGCAAGGAAGATCTGTCTATGAAGAGTGAAAGTGTAGAAGTTGAAATTGAGAATAGGGACCATATTAAAGAAAGCTTGACGACCATTCCAAAGAAACTACCACAAAAGATGCAAGAATTTGGAGCTTTATATCTCCAAATTAATATAGGTGGTAATTTTAAAACTAAAGCGATGTGTGACTTGGGTTCAGGAAGAAACATCATGCCCAAGAGTTTGTTTGAGAAGTTAGGCATGAGAGATGCCAAAAGAAAAGATATTGATTTACTGCTCCTAGATAATTCAACGATGAAGCCGTGGGGAGTCATTGAAGACGTGCTTGTCCAAGTAGGTACTTTAACTATACCTACAGATTTTGTTATCCTTGATAGCATTGCAGGTCAACATGTTCCATTGATACTTGGACGCCCATTCTTGGCGACAAGTCACAGTATAATTGATATGCACAGGGGAACCGTGACTTTCCGAGTGGGAAAAGAATCTAAAACATTCCACTTGGTGGATGAAAAGCATGAGGAATCACGTATAGAAGCCCCGACACTCCGAGTTGTGACAAAAGAAATTAAAAAGAAAGTCCACAGTCAACCCGTGAAAAAGAGAATTAAAAGTGAGTTTGGGGTTGGTGACATGGTTGCATGGAAAGCCCCCAAACAAGAGAATAGACCACGGGGATTCAAGGATTCGTGGATGGGTCCGTTTGTGGTTACGAGAGTTATTTCGTCAAAACGGATTGAGATACAAGCTAAGAAGGGTCACAAACTTCGGATAGTAGATGAGCATGACCTAAACCGTTATTGGGGAGGTTATGTACGCAAGCCTTAATCGAGGTAACACGTCTAACTTTAAAAGACGTTAAACAAAAGTGCTGTACGGGAGACAACCCGTAGTTTTTTTTTTAAAATTTTCATGTCTTTTACGCTTTTAATTTATGTTTAATTTAGTTATTTTTAGTTGATAGTGCATATTTGAGAAAGGTATTAGTGTTTTTGATGCTTAGGTATTGGAGAAATCGAGTTAGGGAGGCGAACACAATTTTTTCAGACAGAAACTTCGGCAAGTAATATCTTTGCGCTCGGATGTCGGAATCAGGTGATTTTTGAGCCTAAACTGCATAACTTTTCGAGATCTAGCTGTTGGGGAGGTTTTTGCCAGGTGCGGTACACCGGACCTTAGCCGCGGTGCACCGCACGGTAAAAACCCGTGCCACGGGGTAGAGCTACGGGTTTTATCCAGAAACGAAAAAAAAAATAGCTGATGGGTCCGGTATACCGGACCCTATACCGCGCCATGCACCACACAAACACGTACCACGGGGTCCTACCACGGGTTTTTTGACGTAGGAGGCGCGGAGCACCCCCGCGGTACACCGGACCATGGTCCGCAGCTCAAAAACCCGTACCACGGGGTCCTACCACGGGTTTTATCCAGTGAGCAAAAATTTTCACCCATCAGATGCTGCGGTGTACCCCGCGGTACACCCCCTGGTCCGCAGGGTAGTCCGCACGAGCCGCCAGAGAGAGAAAAGAAAGGGTTTCAAGCTTATAAGGATGCTTATTATTCCGAATTTATCAAACCTTAAACCTCTATTTTCTCTCCAGAACTCTCCCAACTCCATTAAAGCTTCAACAAACCTTCACCTAACATCAAAACATCACCAAATCACCATGAATTCTCATCCAAATCCTTCCCTACATCATTACAAAGAAGATTCAAGCACCCAAATCATATCAAGATACCTAAAAACCAAGAATCAAAGCCATGAATCTCAACATCTTCTTCTCAAAATCCTTAAACCCACATCATTAAAGCTTGATTCAATCAAACCCACATGGAGAATTGTCATCTTAACACCTTTCCTAACCAAAATAAAGCTTGTTCCACCTATGATCATGAGTTACAAATTTCAAGAGTGTTTAAAGCTTTGAGTTGGGGGTCAAAAGAGATGATAAAGAGAATAGAGATATTATCAAGTCTTAAGGTATATGAAGAATCAAAGCAAGGTATTGGGTAAGCTCTAGAAGATTTTTATTGAGATGGGTACTAGTTTGGGAATAAATTACAAGGTAAATCGGATCAAGAGAATAGAGGGAAGCTAGCGGTGGTGAATTCAAAGAACAAAAAGGTTAAAACTTTCCTAAGGAAGACACCACAACCTCTACAATCGACAGTCCTTTAACCCAAGATGAACAAAAGCTTTTGGGACGCTAGTAGCTGTATTCGAAACATAATCCTGAATGAACAACTGTCACATGAGAGATTATTCAAAGAGAAATTGGAAGAAGATAAACAAGAGATTTCTAGAGTGTGATTGATTGGGATGGAGCATAAGAAGATGTAAGGGAAAGCGAAATTGGTGGTACATAGAAATTTACATACATGAAAACACTGCACCCTATTCCAGGTATTGATCAGGCGAGGTAAATAGCCTCGAAGAGTATGTTTTCTTTCTTCCTTACCTCTTCTATATGTGCAATATCTGTGAAATTTTAATTTTCTTTTATTTTATTTTCGAGTCTTTTCGAGTCGTGGGGACACGGCTCATTTTTGAGTTGGGGGTGTGGGGATTCGTTGTCTCTCATCTCCATTTTTCTGTTTTTAGGTAAAATTAAAATTTTTATGAGAAGGTTTAGATGTATATAGAGTGTGTTTAATAGCTTGAAAGCATAAGCTCAGTGAGTTAAGGATAGAAAGTAGTATGTTTATGAGCTATTTTATTTTGTATGCTTTGAGTATTTGCAGGAAAACACACATTGATAGTAAAGAAAAGATTAGTGAGCAATGCGATAGAAAGTATGTTCGATCTCAGGGAACCTTGAGAAGTGTGTAGGCCGTGAGATCCAAGCTAGTGACAAAACCATTTGATGAAAGTGCTAAAGGTAAGAAAATAACGAAATTACATAGTGTAGAAAGTGATTAAGGCGGTTCTTTCATATTGAAGCCTTTGAAGCCTTTTTATACCTTCTCACCATGTTATTTTTTATTTATATGCTATATCCTTCTCAGCCCCTTCTAGCCTTTCTAAAGCCTTTTATTAAAACACATTATAAGCCATATCCCTTTAGATTATAGGACTTTTCCATATGACCCGCACTCGAATCGCGATGCATAGACAGTTGTTTTAGAGCTTGAGTTTGGGGTGGTGGGTCCACCATTATGGGAATTGTCATTGGGTTGGGATTTTTGAGCTTATTAATTGTGCTCTGTTATTGATGATGATTCACAAGATTATATTGTAACCCTTTGCCGGGGTAATAGTGAATGAAAAAGAAGCTACGAGCTAAATTTGCCAATAAGGGCATAAAAATATATATATGAGAAAATAGCGTGATATCTCATCATTAAAAAGAGAGTCATAGCTATAGAAAAGAGATTGATTTGAAAAGAAAATATATATATTCGGACCGGCAAAGTGGAATTTTTATGTGAACATCTTATGCTTGAATTGGGTTATTGGGGATGCTAAAATTATGCATCAAGGAAATCATTGGGTTGAGTGAGAAACGTTTTATGAGAGTAACTCAAGCTCTAGGGCGATTCGTTGATGGCTAGTGAGGAGAGAGCCAAAAGCTCACTCTAAATTATCCAAATATACTTATCATACCGTCCCTAAGCCTACATTACAACCTTAAAGACCTTGTGATTCTTTGCTATGTAATTGAGAAGTGATTGAGCCAATAGAGAGTAGTTAAATGGATCTTTGGATACTAGTGAAGTTCGATGAACAATCTATAGCTTCCTTGGTAAACTGAGTAAAGTTCCTCTCCTTCTTACATTGCGAAACTAATCTGATCTTGAATTCAAGCCGTGTTGACTGTGGATATGAGAAGTGTACAGGTATGTAGATTATAAATATTATTACATGAGATTTTCTGAGTAGTTGCTTCGAGTCTATTCTCCATATTCTTCTGTCTTCTGTCTTCTGTGCTTAATTGACCTAGGTGTGTATTTAGAGACTTCCCTTTGTTTTTATCTTTATTGTATCGGGACGATACAACTTTGAGTTGGGGGTCTTGATGTCTCCTCATTTGTGATAGATTTATATTAGGATGAGACATCATTTTTAGTGATTTAGAAGTCATTATAGTCGATTTTCTTGAGAAATGCTACACTTTCCTATTTTGAGTCTTGATTTAGTAAAATAATATTTTTAGAGCATATTGGGTTTAATTATTTATTTAGTGTGAAGCTTTAAAGATAATTATGGAGATTAATTAGATTCCAAGTCAAAGACTACAACTTATGGAAAGAGATAGACATGGTAATTGGAGATAAGGAAATAAAAGCTAAAAATATGGAAAAGGAAAAGCTGCCTTAATCCTGAATTTCTGCACCTACGACCACAAATCAGCTTATATCTCAAAAACGGTGTGGAATTTGGAGAAACGGTCAAGAGCAAAGTTGAAGAGCTTTCCGAGACGATGAATTTGGTGTACTCATACGCGTCAAACGGATAAATATTGAAGCTGTTAGAGCCAAAAGAAGATCGGACCTGATTTCATGTTTTTAGGGTTACGAATTTGAGTTGGGCTTGGAGTCCACTACTTACTTCTCCTTCAAGAAAACGAATTAGGGCTTCCAAGATACCTATAAATACACCTTCTTATCATTGTAAACATGTCCTTGCTCAATTGCAAAGTATAGGCTTAGTCTTTACTTATATTTTCTTAGTTTTAAACAATAGCTTAGTCCTTTAGTTAAATATTCATCCTTAGAATCAAGCTATTCATCCAAGAAGCAAGTTGACCTATAGAAGAAGACAAGAAGAAGAAGATTGGAGACTGACAACCCCTCTTCTATATCTCACCTTCTCTATATTTAGAGTAATTAGCTATAGATCTATTCTCAACCCATATTTCTAAGTTGTTATTCTGTAAGTTTACTCTTAATTGTTGGATTATTATTTTGATCTTTAAATACTATTTGGTTATTTTAATTGATTAAGCTTGGCGTATATTGTATTATGTGTTTTGACCTATTTCCTAGATCTGATCAATCTTAGGATTATTCTTAGTTATTGACACACCACATAATCGTCTAGTGTGACTAGATAGCCATTAAGGTTTGATTTAAATCTCCAAACATTACTTAGGAATCCTTAGTAGTGGAGAGGTTGCTCCTAGGTCTAGAAAAGGCTAGGTAGTTGTTGCAATCCTGGTTAATATATAATGCTTAATGTGACAGGTTAGAATAACAATTTAGTAATAGACGTAGTAATCCTAATCTATTTGACTTACTTTCATATTTAGTTATTTGTTTTGTTTAATTGTTTTATTTATTTAATTGCGTTAGATAGTATTCTTATTATTTTATCTTTCATATTTTATTCCAAACATCTAAATTCATCTACGCTTGTTAAACATAAGTTGATTTAACGGATACAATCCCTGCGAACGAACTTGACTTATCATTAAAACTTGCATACGATCTGTGATACTTGCAGTGAGTTCCGTGGTTGTCAAGGGTGTGTGACTCTTTATTTATCTATTATTTTATCACACCTTTGCCCCCACCAGGCACAAATCAAAGGTATCACACAGTGAAGAAACAGGGATCAATTCTTCACTTCCTTTTGGTCGAAAGCACACGTGGTATGACACACGTGTTATGGTATTATTTATATATCTCAAATTTGTATGTCACAATTTTAGAAATACCATACAGATATATAATTAGACAAGCCTCGTTTGCCTAAGATGAATTCTTCGATCGATCAACCCTTCTATGAAATCAATCAAGCAATTCATATCTGGCTATTATAGACTAAGTAGATAGTGGGATTCTACTTCGATCATAATATAAGTTTAACAAGGTTTATCCATATTTATGATCTCATCTTAACACTTAGTTAAGGCGACTATCTTAACTCAATTTACCTTAAGGGTTCTTCACTGCTATGAGTTAGTCTCATCTTTGCGCACTTCTTATGCCAAAGGCGATTGCCCGTGTGACAGGGCCAATCTCAGTCTATAGGACATAAATACTTATAAAATCACACGCAATATATATAATACATATCAAACATGATATTATTAAAATAAACAGTTAAATAAACATACTAATGGAAATATATACATGAATGCACATAAACTAGCAATAATTCATACATTATATCTTGCTTAATCCTATAGATCTAACATGATCCATGAATACATCCCTTGGGATAGCTTTTGTGAATGGATCGGCAAGCATATTGCGTGTGGGTATATATTGCAAAGTAACATCCTTTTGTGCAATTATATCTCTAACGAAGTTATACTTTATATCAATGTGTTTGGTCTTGCTGTGATATTTTGGATCTTTCACATAAGCCATTGCAGCTTGACTATCACAGTATATTGTTATTGGACTCCCACTATCACTAGAGAATCCTAAATGTTCAAAGAACCTTTTTAACCAAACAGCCTCCTGAACCGCAGCTGAGCATGCTACAAATTCAGCTTCCATCGTTGACAAAGCTACACAGGTTTGTTTCTTGCTACTCCACGAGATTGCGCAATTATTTAGCAAGAAAACATAACCTGAAGTGGATTTACGCCCATCTATATCACCAGCCCAATCGGCATCTGTATATCCTTCTAGGCGTAATTTATCTCCTCGAAAGCATAAGGCATGATCTTTAGTGCCTTTTAGATATCTCAATATCCTTTTCACAGCTTTCCAATGCTCTTGTCCAGGGTTCGATTGAAAACGACTAACTAAACCTACTGCATAACATATATCTGGTCTCGTACACATCATAACATACATAAGACTACCAATGGCACTAGAATATGGTACTGTTGACATTTTCTGTTTTTCTTCTGTAGTACTAGGACACATGTCGAGAGTTAAGTTTATTCCCTTTGCTACAGGAGTGTCAATGGCATTGCACGTAGTCATACCAAAGCGCTCAAGTACATTCATGATGTAAGGTTCTTGAGATAGAGATAATAGTCTTCTAGACCTATCTCTATGAATCTTAACACCAAGAATATAATTTGCTTCTCCCATATCTTTCATATCGAATTGAGAAGCTAGCCACTCCTTGTTAGCTTGAATAAACTCTTTATCATTCCCAGCTAATAGGATGTCATCCACATATAGAGATAAAATTAAGAAATTTTTCTTGAAACGTTTAATATAAACACAGTGGTCTTCACTTATCATCTCAAATCCATTTGACGAGATGACCTCATGAAATCTCAAATTCCACTGTCTCGAGGCTTGCTTAAGACCATAGATTGATTTCAACAATCTACATACTTTATTCTCTTGATCTTTTGCAACAAAACCCGAGGGTTGTTCCATGAAAATTACCTCTTCTAAATCTCCATTTAGAAATGCAGTTTTAACATCCATTTGGTGCAACTCCAGATCGAGATGCGCCACAATAGCTAAAATAAGACGTATTGAGGTAAATCTAACAACAGGAGAGAAAGTTTCCTCAAAATCTATTCCTTCCCGTTGAGTATAGCCTTTCGCTACCAAGCGAGCTTTATACCTGTCAATGGAATTGTCAGGTTTCCTCTTTATTTTGAGAACCCATTTGTTCCCAATCGCTTTACGTCCTTTTGGGAGATCAACCAGTTCCCATACCTGGTTTTTCTTCATCGACTCCATTTCTTCTTCCATTGCTTTCCTCCATTCATTCTTAGCGGGACATGAGAGTGCTTCATTAACTGTTCGAGGTTCTTCTTCGTCTTGTGGAGTTATCATAAAGACTTCTCCTTCGATTTCAAATCGGCGACGAGGAACTAAACCTCTAGCACTTCTCTTAAGTTGAGAATCTTGAGAAATAGGATTACTAGATGATGGAATGGTTTCTTCCGTCTCAAGATTTAGAGGAGTGTCCGTCTCTATTTCTTGAGTATGTGTTACCTCATTAGGTGTCACATTTGTTTGCATATCATCTTCCTGAATCTCATTTAATTCACATAAAATGGAATTTCTGTCAACCTCACCTCTGCTAGGAAAATCATTCTCTAAGAATGTAACATCTCGTGACTCAATTTCTGTAAGACCCCCATCATTATGTTCACCAATAAACGCATATCCTTTAGAGTGATCTGGGTATCTAATGAAGATACACTTCTTACCTCTTGGACCTAACTTCCCATACTTATGAGATAAGTCATGAACATAGCCTGCCGACCCCCAAGGTCGCAAGTATGACAGATTAGGTTTCCTACCTGTCCATAGTTCATAAGGAGTTGATGGAATAGTCTTTGTGGGTACTCGGTTAAGTATATAACAGGCGGTAAGCAATGCATCTCCCCAATAAGATATTGGAAGATTTGCTTGTGCCATCATAGACCTAACCATTTCAAGGAGTGTTCTATTCCTCCTTTCAGCCACACCATTCTGTTGTGGTGTTCTAGGAATTGTAAGTTGCCTTACTATCCCTTTTTCATCACACAGTTCTTTAAACTGATCAGATAGATATTCACGTCCTCGATCGGTTCTTAGGGTTTTCACCTTCCTCTCTAACTGATTTTCCACTTCATTGATAAATGTCATAAAACATTTCAATGTTTCAGATTTGTGAGAAATCAGGTAGACATAACCAAACCTAGTGAAATCATCTATAAAGGTGATGAAATAACGTTCCCCACGTCTAGTTTGAACACTCATTGGGCCACAGATGTCTGAATGAATTACTTGTAATGGGTACTCGACTCGTTTAGCCTTTCCAAATGGTTTTCGTTTTTCTTTACCTGCTAGACAATTTTCACAAGTTGGCAAGTTTACTTTAGTCAACGAACCCAAAAGGTTCGCCTTAGCCAACAAATTCATACGGTCTTGTCCAATATGACCTAATCTAGCATGCCATGCATTTTCTTCTACATTAGAATTACTAGAAGAAGAAGTATTAGTAGAAAAGCAACTACTTACATAATAACTATTAAACGAGTTATCATCATCTAGTACAATTAAACCATGCGAAATAAAACCAGAACCATAATACTTAGCGTCATAATAGATATCTACTTGTTTGTTATGAAAATGCAAATTAAAACCTAATCCTAGAAGAACAGTGACCAAGACTAAGTTCCGTCGAATGTCAGGTGCGTAAAGTACATCATGCAGGTACAAGGTTTGACCACCTCGCAAGTTCAACTTGCAAGTGCCAACTCCTTTGACTTCAACCTTATTGTTGTCTCCTACATATATCCACCTTGATCCCTCTGGAATCCGACGGTACTCTACATATGCCTCTCGGTCTTTGGCTACATGGTCTGTCGCTCCTGAGTCCACAGTCCACAAAGGATTAGAATCAGCAAGCAATACAGTACTGGTAACATAAGTAAAATTACAAGAAGTAAATGACATTGCTACCTTTCTGGGCTCGCTGCACTCGCGAGCGAAGTGACCCAGTTTGTCACAGTTAAAGCATTTCATCTTACTCTTGTCTTTCTTCTTACGGAAACGTTTTCCCTTATTGTTACCACCTTTCTTGTTCTTCTTGGAAACATGCTCATTTCCGTTCTTCTTCCCATTGTTCTTGCGCTTATTGCCAGAAACTTTGTGGGAACTTGACTCAGCAACATAAGCCTGACCCTGAGGCTTAATTGCATCTAGACGTTCATCTTCCAATGTCACATGACGAGCAGCATCATCAAAGGTTTTGATGTTGTCATTGTGAGTCAAGTTTATCTTCAAATGCTCCCAGTTATTTGGAAGAGATCGGATCACAGCTTGAACTTGTTGTTCATCAGTAAGGTTATGACCTGCATTCTTAAGTTCCCTAATCATGTTAGACATCTCTCGGAGATGTTGTTGCATGGTTTGATTAGGCTTCTTCTTGCAAGTGTCAAACTTAATGGTCAATTGACGCAACTTTGTCACAGTCGTACCCCCATACTTCTCATTAAGAGCATTCCACATCTCGTGAGCAGTGAGGTACCGTTGACATTCATAGACAAGATCGTCATTCATGGAGCCTATCAAGATGCCTCTTGCAGTGGAATCCTTCTTTTTCCACTTCTCATAAGCCTCCATGTCCCTTCTGTTTTGAGCTGTGTTGCCTTCCTCAGGCTGAGCCATGATGTTGTTAACAACCTCAAGAACATCTTGCTCTTCTAGAACATAGTGTATCTTGAGCTTCCAAAGGTTATAGTTCTCACCATTCATCTTTTCTCCTTTGTTGAGATCAGCAATGATGGTTTTTGATGCCATTTTCTCTATAAAGTAAGAGATTTCCATTAATAACATACATTTATTTAACAACTCTAAGCTATTAATGCAAATGGAATGAATAACAAAGATAACAAAATAAGTGATAAAGAAAGTTCACTATGTTCCCAATCATGAATCACTATATTTTGTTTTGTCTTAATCATTCAATCAAAATCATTAACCGCAAAATAAGTTCTTCAAGAACTCCCACTCACTCTAACATAAATAGAGCGATATTGTATGAAAAATAAACAACTAAAGCATAAAAGCAAAGAGAAATAGTTGAATTCATACATAACTAGAAAAAACATGTTCAATAAAGAAAATACTGAATCAAAGGGATAAAAGCAACTAATGTAATTTCTAACAAACATGGAATGAAAAAAAAAATCAAAAAAATCAACCTACATAAGCAAACTACCTACTACAAGTTCAACTAGCAAACACCTTTCATATCCAATATCTTAACTTAGGGATCGACTCCTCAAATCTCACTTCCTCATATTTTCCAATCGGAAAATATTTATCAAGATTAGTGGTTGGATAATGCATACCACAACCGCATTGTTCCGACCTTATGGAACTATTGAAGTGCTTCCATAAGTGAGATTCAGTCAAAGCATACACAAGCCACTTATATGTATCACCTCTTCCATGAACATGGTTAGCTGGAAAATTATCCTCCCATAGGATATCTAAATCCCTACGCAACTCTCTCGGCAATGTTTTACGAAAGACTACCACCATGCAATCATCACAACATAAGCCATCCTCACCCCAATCTATGACATTCTGAATCAACCTATTGACAATTGCCACGTGTTGAATTAGAGTGTGGTGAGGTTTCTTCCTATAATGGAGAGCTTGGATACTGTTCCTCAAATTTTGTTTTTGTTCTGGTGTCCTTGCTCGACGTGGTGTATGAACCCTTAGTGGTCCATTTGGATTTCTTACGTTCCTATGAAGCATACGGTAATCTCTTAATAGGCGGAGCCTTGATTGCCGTGATCCCCTGGATCGTGTTACCATCATTTTCTACATATAGAAAAATAAGAACGATAAAAAATTACACCAAATTCGATTAGGAAACAAGAAAAAAACAGAATACAACATGTTTACAGGAACTAGGTTCATTAATAATAAGTTAAAGCAGTGAAATTGGTAAGGCCACATGTCACTGGTATGAACTGCCTAGGTTCAAACCACCCCAAAAGTAGTTTAGTTTTGCTTAAAAAAATAAGTCCGAAAATGAATTACGGGCATCAACAATTCTACAATTCTAATTAAAACAGTTCAAATATAATTCATACGCAAAGCATCAAATATCATGGACCAAATATGTTCAGAAATACAAGTAAGACAACTAGTGCAGTCCACATACAAAAACCAGTATACATATTAAATACATAAGGCAGTGAAACGAAACAAACTCTGGACCAGGTTTGTGCTTTAAAAAAAATTTGTGGCCAAAGCAAAAAAAAAAAAAATATTCTCATGTTATACCGTAATTCATCACGTAGCAGACTCTTTTAATAAACACATTCTTAGATCTCTTCATATGAACAAAAAAATAATTGTCTACTTTTCAAAAAAAAGTCAGAACAAAAAAAAAATTATTCTTTCGTCCAAAAAAAATTTAAATCCAATTAAAAAAAAACTTTCTTGCTCTGATACCAATTGAAAGCATTTAATTAGATATTAAAATCAAGAGGATTAATTAGCGTTTACCTCTTGAAGAGCAGCGGAAATTAAAACACAGATTCTTTTGCTTGGATCACAGATCTTCTTACAAGGGAAGAAGAACTTTTGTTCACAACCTAAGAGCCCTCAGATTCTTTTAATTTTTGTGTGTGAATATTTTGCAGACAAAAAGAGAGAGAAGTTTTATGCGTAGAATTATAGAATAGAAGTTGTCTTACTTGAAACTCCTATATGAGGATATATATAACTTATTAAATGTATTTTGAATTTTAAATTCAAACAAATAATAGTAACTGAATTCTGGCAGACAAAGAAAATCAAATTAAATAAATATAATAAATATTTATTTTATTTATTTCTTTCAATCAGTAATTCAGTATATGCACCGATTATATGGAATTCATTTCCAACAATCTATTTACACAGGAAGGGTAAAAAGAAATAAACAAGCTAGTTTTTATGCTTAAGTTCATATTCACTAATCCATTTGATTTCAATCTATATTAAAATTTAATAAAGTCTCTACAATTTCTCCCAATAATCACTGACCAAATTTAATTTACTCTGTTGAAAAATCTAGCCTTCTTTGATACCTTCGATCTCTTTCTCTTACCATAACAAAAATATTATTATTTTAGCTATAAAGAAATGAGGGCATGGATTGTTATTTACAACCCAATTGCTAATATTAATTACTAATACATACTTAGTTGGTTATCTTTTCCACGATTTCAACAGGGACCTATAGTGCAATTTAATCATAATACAATATAGGGACATAGCTTAACTAATTTATTTATCAAACAAAAATAAACCAAACAGTGTATGAATCTTTTGGGCTTTCTTTCTAGTGGCCCGTTAGCATGAGTTTTACTTTTTCAATAGTCTCAAATGTCGACCCATAGTTTTTCTCATTTTATCAAAGCCTAATTTTGTATATGGTAATAAGTATCTAAGAGCAGTACAACCAAAACCTACGAGACTATACCCAAGACCCCCTTCTGTAAATATAGATAGATTCATGCTAACAATTTCTATATAGGACGTAGAAATCAACTGACTATTAAATATTAATATAGTGGGAAAAAAGACTGTACTCACGGAGACCAAACAACATACAGAGGGATCTGCAGCACCATTTATGCATAATATGATAAGTTTCATGAATTGATCAATCTTAATTGATCATCTCAACTCAAGCTTCATAAAGGAAGCTAAAATATGAACAAGAAAAAGAAAGAATTGCAGGAGAAGAGAGAGAGAAAGAGAGAGAATCAAATCAGAGAATATTTTCTTGTTATTCTTCAATTACACGTATAGTGCTATATATACACAACAATGTAACCAAAGCTGTAAAGTGTATAAAACTAACTAACCAAGTCTACTTATTTATGTTTCAGTCCCTACACTCTTTTTCTCTATCTTTTCTAACTCTTTATTGTGGCACCTTGTACTCCAAGAGCCCCCCTCAAGCTGAGCATGGATATTAGAGATGTTCAGCTTGGACAAATTATGATGAAAAACAAGCGAGGGTAATGGTTTGGTGAACATATCAGCAAGTAGGAGGTTTGAAGGTATATGAAAAAGTTTGATTACTCCAGCTTGAATTTTTTCGCGGGTGATTTTGCAGTCAATGTCTACATGCTTTGTGCGCTCATGATGTACAGGATTTGTTGACATAGCTACCGCTGATTTGCTGTCTGAATATACAAGAGCTGGAAATTCATGTGTAAAGCCATAATCTTTCAAAGCATAAAGTATCCATTGAATTTCACAAGTGGTAGCAGCTAATGCCCTGTATTCAGCCTCAGCCGATGACTTACTTATTGTAGTTTGTTTTTTGCTTTTCCATGAGACTAAAGAATCTCCTAAGAATATGCAAAAACCTGTAACACTTCTTCTAGTATCTAAACACCCTGCCCAGTCACTATCACAATAGGCCTTCAATTTAATCTCAGAAGAAGAAGAGAAGAATAGCCCCTGTCCTGGAGTCATTTTGATGTATTTGAGAACTCTCTGAGCTGCATTCCAGTGATTAATAGATGGATTTGACAGAAATTGACTTAAAGAGTTCACTGAATAAGCAATGTCAGGTCTAGTTATAGTCAAATATAACAGCCTGCCAATTAATCTTCTATATGAAGATGGATTATCAATAAGATTATCATTATCTTGTCTAAGCTTTAATGTTGACTCCATAGGAAAATTTACTGGTTTTGCACCTAAAACACCACACTCACTGAGTATATCAAGTGCATATTTCCTTTGACACAATGAAATTCCAGTAGATTTTCTTGCAACTTCAATACCAAGAAAGTATTTAAGCTCACCTAAGTCTTTGATGGTGAATTCCTTATGTAAAAAAGCTTTTAAGTTGTTGACTTCTTGTAAAGTGTTACTTGCAATGATAATGTCATCAACATACACCAATAAAGCAATAAAACTTGATTCATTTTTCTTTATAAAAAGGCTTTAATCACTTGAAGAGTGAATAAAATCATAATTCTCCAAAGAAGAAGACAATTTTGCAAACCACTGTCTAGATGCTTGTTTTAGTCCATACAAGCTTTTCTTAAGTTTGCACACTGTATTTTTAGGAGCTTGAAGACCTTTAGGAATAGTCATGTAAACCTGTTCATCCAGTTCACCATGAAGAAAGGCATTATTAACATCTAATTGATGTAAATGCCAGTTCTGAGAAGAGGCTAAAGCTAGAATTAACCTTATGGAAACTATTTTAGCCACAGGTGAGAATGTGTCAAAGAAGTCAAGACCTTCTTGTTGATTGTAGCCTTTAGCTACTAAACGAGCTTTGTGTCTTTCTAGAGAACCATCAGCTTTAAATTTCAACTTAAAAACCCATTTACAACCTATAGGTTTCATAGAGGGAGTTAATTCAACAATATCCCAAGTCTTGTTGTCTTGTAGAGCATCAAGCTCAGTTTGAATGGCTAAGGTCCATTCTTTGGACATTGAGGCTTCTTTGTATGACTTTGGTTCTTTTTGTACAGATATATTTTCAATATAATTGGCATATTTAGGTGCCAGTTGTTCAGAACTAATGAAATCTTGAATAGGGTAAAGTATAGGCTGTTTATTTTGTTGACAATGTGAGGCTGAATGAGTGATATAATCTTTTAGATAAGTAGGTGGTTGTCTTGTTCTTGAAGGTCTAGTGAAGTGGTTATTAGGAGGTGGTGGTTGAGAATTAGAAGGTGTTGGGTGAGGATTAGAAACAGAAGTACTTAGAGGCTCAATATAAGTATTGGTAGGAGGGAATAAAAGAGTATGATAGTCTTCATCATGGGTGATTTGTGAGAAAGGAAACGATGATTCATGAAAAACAACATTTCTAGATATAATAATCTTGTTGTTTATAATATCTAAAAGCTTATAACCCTTAGTTGTGGGTGGATAACCAAGAAAAACGCATTTTCTAGCTCTTTGATCAAACTTGCTTCTATTTTGTTGAAGAGTAGAAGCATAACATAGTGATCCAAAGACCTTCATATGATCTAACTTTGGGGGTTTATTATATAGTTTTTCATATGGTGTGAGGTTATTAAGTAGGGGTGAGGGTAAGCGGTTTATGATGTAGGCTGAGGTGAGGATAGAATCACCCCAAAACTTTAAGGGAAGATTTGCTTGAAACATAATAGCTCTTGCAGTTGTGAGTAGATGTTGGTGTTTTCTTTCGACAAGGCCATTTTGTTGTGGTGTTTCAACACAGCTTAATTGATGAACAATACCATTAGTTGTATAGAAGTTATGTAAATTGAACTCAGGGCCATTATCACTTCTAATAATCTTGATCTTCTTATTAAACTGAGTTAACACCATTGCATAAAAACTAAGTAGGTGTTGGCTAACTTCAGACTTTGTTGACATAAGGTATATCCATGTACCTCTACTGTAGTCATCAACAATGGTAAGAAAATACTTATGACCACCAAAAGAAATTTCTTTAAAAGGACCCCATATATCACAATGAATCAAATCAAAACACGAGTTTGTACAGGAAGTAGATAATGGAAAACTAAGCCTCTTTTGTTTAGCATAATGGCATGAATCACATATACTATTGTTTAAAAAATATAGAGAAGGTTCAATCTTCTTGAGTGCAAGAAGTTTTGCTTTAGAAGGGTGACCCAATCTTGAATGCCACAAGTCAATCTGAGCCTTAGAAGCAGTGAACACCTTATGAATCTGCATATTTGGCTGAAGGTGATATAAGCCATTTCTCTCATAGGCAATCCCAATCATCATCTTGTGTTGAGCATCCTGAAGTGTACAGTGAGATGAATGAAAGGTAACTATAACACTTGAATCATGTGTCAGTTTTGAAATTGAAATTAAATTGCATTTGAAATCAGGAACACATAATACATTTTTCAATGTAAGGTGTTTGTTTATGCATATATCTCCTCTTTGTGTTGCCATAACAATCTCTCCATTTGGTAAAGTAACAGTTATGTTAACACTATGTAACTGTGTTGTATATAAAGAAGAAGAATAGACAAGATGATCAGTAGCACCTGTATCTAAAATCCAAGAAGAGTTATAAGAAATACCTTCTGCAATAGTGACTTGATGGACAGCTGAGTTTGATGATTGATTTGTGTGAGCTAAAGCCATTAGTTTACTCACTTCTTCATCAGTAAATCCATAAGAGCTGAGAGGTTTAGACTCATTTTTCACTTCATCTTGAGTTTCTACCAAATGTGCAGAGGTATGTATTTGATTTGGAGGCTGTCTTTTTCCTTTGCGAACCCAGCCGATTGGATAGCCATGAAGTTTGAAGCATTTATCCACTGTATGTCCAGTGTAACCACAGTGTGTGCAAACAACTTTTCTTCTATCTGCATAATTTTGTGTGTTTTGGTTGTTTTTGGTGTAAAAGGCATGAGTAGGTGTGTTGAACATGGAATTTGAAAGTGATCTTTGGCTTTCTTCTTGAAGTAACATGGCAAATACAGAATTCATTGAGGGTAAAGGATTCATCAACAAGATTTGGCTTCTCACAGTTGCATAGGAATCATTTAAGCCGATTAAAAACTTGATTACAAAATCATTGTTTTGCCTTTCTATGAGAATGTCAAGAATTTTACAAGTACATTGATTCATACTACCGCATGTACAAGAAGGCATAGGTCTTAGATGAACATATTCATCCCACAGATTCTTAAATTTTGCAAAGAACTCAGAAATTGAAGATGAATCTTGGGAATCAGAACTTAAAGATTTTTCAAGAAAGTAAACTCTCGTACCATTACTCTTTTCAAAACGAGTTTTAATTTCATTATACAAATCATGTGCAGAGTTCACGTATAGCAAACTACCTCTAATATCACGAGAAATAGAATTGAGGAGCCATGAGAGTACCAGGTTGTTAGCTCGGTTCCAAGCAGAAAACATTGCTAAATCGGTCAACGGAGGTTGGAGGATTTCGCCATTTATGAATCCGAGCTTGTTTTTCACGGATAATGCGATCTCAATCGCACGTGTCCATGATAGAAAATTGTCGTTTGTGAGTGGCTCAGCAACAAGTGAGGCACCGGTGCTTTCACTTGGATGAATATAGTAAGGAGATGAAAAATTTTATGTGATTGTCGCCATTGATGAAGCTTCAAGATAAGCTTGAATATACTTGATCTAAAGCAAGTATGATGTGTATTTTGTGCGGAAGAATCTATATTACGTCTGATACCATGATAAGTTTCATGAATTGATCAATCTTAATTGATCATCTCAACTCAAGCTTCATAAAGGAAGCTAAAATATGAACAAGAAAAAGAAAGAATTGCAGGAGAAGAGAGAGAGAAAGAGAGAATCAAATCAGAGAATATTTTCTTGTTATTCTTCAATTACACGTATAGTGCTATATATACACAACAATGTAACCAAAGCTGTAAAGTGTAACAAACTAACTAACCAAGTCTACTTATTTATGTTTCAGTCCCTACACTCTTTTTCTCTATCTTTTCTAACTCTTTATTGTGGCACCTTGTACTCCAAGATAATATAAGGACCTATATAGTGTAATATCTCCGTGTCACTCTGAAAACAATCTGAAAATACAAAGTAAAAAGAAATAGAATCGTAATTTGTATAAAGTTATGCCCAGATTAAGCTAACTAGTGAGGATCTCACATAATTGATTCAATTTTCAATAAACTATCCATGGTCAGTAAGTTAATCAGCATGTATCACATAGACAAAATTTTCACTGATTCAACCTGACTAATAATGGATTTTTAAATGCTATCATCTGAAGAGGAAGCAGAAAACCAATTAATTATGTAAAACATAAGATCATATCAATCTATTATGAAATCAAATCTAAATCTAGCCAATTAAATATCAAAATAAATCAACAGTGGCAGAGAAGAATAGTATGGCGATCTAAACAAAAAAAGAGAAGAAATGTACCGAACGAGGAGCACTGGTTGACACCTTCAAGGTAACAAGAGCTGTGAGAATGAAGACAAATGGCAACAAGAAAGAAAGAATGAAAATTGTGTGAAACTGCGTGTGAGAAGAGAAAGAAAGTGAGTTGCAGGAATAAAGAATTAAAAAGAAAAAGAAATAAAAGGTAATAAAAGGGTAAAAAAGGAAAGAAATATTTGCTAGGTGATTTTTATGGACAATTTAAAAGCAAAGATGCTGGGGGGCTATTAATGTTAAATTGATGACTTAGATGGTAATTATTCCTTTTTTTTTTAAATCCAGGTGTTAATTAAGTGTTTAATTAACTTAAGCTAAGGGTAAAAAAGGTTTTTTATAAATAGTTTTTATATAAAAAATAAATAATAAAATAAAACCCCCCCCCAACCCCTACCGCACCCCCTACCCCCCCCCCCCCCCTTCCCCTTCTTATTCTTCCCCTTCTTTTTCCCCGATCCGATCTGACCTGCAATTAAAAAAAAAGTGCAGCAGTGAATGAGCTTCACCACCTGGAGCTCGCTGGAGCTCGCACAAGCTCACCACCTGTAGGAGCATTATCAGCAAGAAGTTTAAGATATATTTATTACATAGTGAGAGTTAGTAACCCAATCAATAGATAATGCAGGATGAAAAGACAGTTTAGCAACATAATGTGCAACAGAATTTGCAGGTCTTCTACAATAAGAAAATTGTTGTTGGGGATGTGCAGTAGCTAACGCCCTAATGTCCGGAATCTTCCAAGGAATTGTTTTTGAACATTTGGTGATACCATTGAAGACCTATAATGCATTAGTCGAAGCAAAAAATTCAATAGTTAATGTAACAATTCCTCCTGCACATAAAGTAACCTCATTGAATTCATTTTCTTCGTTCATGTTCATTGAATTGATTTTTTTTTTTAAGAACAGTTGCAGGTCAGATCGGGAAAGAAGAAGGGGAAGAAGAAGAAGGGGAGGGTGGGGGGGTAGGGGGTGCGGTGGGGTGGGGGGGTTTTATTTTATTATTTATATTTTATATAAAAACTATTATAAAAAACCTTTTTTACCCTTAGCTTAAGTTAATTAAACACTTAATTAACACCTGGATTTAAAAAAAAAAATGTGACATGGAAATGCCACGTCACTTTTAACGGCCAAAATGGACGGAACACGCAGTCAGGGGGTAACGGGTCACGAAATTAAAAATTAGGGGGCAACGAGTCGCATTTTAAAGGTTAGGGGGCAACCTGTCAATCGGGTACAAACGCAGGGGGCAAAAGTGTTATTTACTCTAAAAAAGGATAAAGTTGGGTACCACTCGACAGCTACCGGGCTCGAGATCGCTGTTTGCACCTTTATCCAGTTAAAAGCTAAATTAATAAAGAAATATTAACCAATTAAATCCAAAAATCCAATAATCCATTCCCATCAAGTCTAACGAATTTTTCTTCCTCAAAAGGTCCAACTTTTTAATATTATACCATCAATACCCTTGCGCGCTATGATATTATTAGATTACGATATATATATACTAGGTATTGCCCGTGCCTGAAGTCACTTCGGAAAAAAATTCAATTTATCGTTAATTTTACTTACTTTGAGTTGCCACGTTCAGAAGTTAAGATATAATAAAAATGCACAAAGATCGTGTATTCAAAAGCATGTGTCATAAACTCCCGTAATACCAAATAATGAACCTCGTTCATTCGTTAGTTAAATAGCTCAGTTGTTGTTTAGGTTAGGTTCCACCTGGTTAATGTTAGGTGGAGGTGCTGATTGATCGCTCTTGTTTGGTGTTTGAATTTCTGGTTCGGCCCTTCTCGATTGAGTGCTACCGAGATCCTCGTTAATGCATTTCACTTTGACTTTATTGTTTATATTATAACTATTTATAGGTATTTTATATATTCTTCGATCGTAGCTCTAACAAATCTAATTAAATAGATGAATAAATGTTGTAGAAGGCATGATTAGACCTTACTTGAGATATTTGAGACATGATATCATTTGTTTTTTTGTTGTACGGGAGATGCTCCAGCTTTGGCGTTCATTTTCTCTCCATTCATTAAGTTCTTCATTGTCTTAGAGAAAAATACATATTTAATACATTATATTAAAATTAATAAATCAAACGTCAATATTTAATTTTTATCGAACATTTATATTATCTAATCAAATATAAATGTTAGTATGCAACAAATATCTCAAGTAATATTATTTAAGAAACGAATACTATAAAAAAATATTATACTTAATTCTAAAACATACTTCAAAGTACAAATTTATTATCCTCAATTAAAATTTATTATCCTCAATTATTGCTTACATCAATTTGTGCTCAATCAGAATAGGTAACAATGACATATATCTACTTGTTCCAATTATACCACTAACTACAACATTTATACATTTATTTTTAACCAAAAACAAATAAACTGACAGAGTTTTACAGCTTCAACAAAATGAAAATAGACTTCATTGTAGCAGACAACAAAGTGCTCTTCTTCATCAAAGGTCTTTCAGCTCAGGTTGCATTTCTCCAATGGTTTCCTCCTCTAAATATTTTACATGACATACCCAATTTTTATCAACATTTTTTTGATTTTAGCATATAATAAAATGAGATAGACCTGTTTGGTGATGCAACTGAATCTATCAATGAAATGCATCGAGTTCACTATTTCGTAATTCAATATCCATTTGTGCCTCAAGCTTCTCATCCTGAGCAACCACCAAACAATAATAAACTTGAGCTATCAAAAGAAATCGAAAATAATATATTAGAAATGAATAGAAAAACTATCAGTTTTTGTCAGACATATAACTATTTGAAATTTATGAATAATTCTAGTACCTACATGCTTTGTGGGCCAATCCATCCGTTGTAGCTATCTTCAATTGTTTGAGGAAGATCCCAATGGTAAAGTGTAGCATAGGGTTGTATACCATTGCTAGTTAAGCATTGATTAGGTTATTGTAGTGATTAATTCTAGCTCAAATAATTTCTCCAGAGTAATCTGATTAACAAAAATATGAATGATTAATAACTTCCATGGCTTGGTTTTCAGAAACTTAACTAAATCGAAAAAACTAATTCAATATCCATATAGAATAAATTGCAATATTGGTCCCTGTTTTATCAGAATAGTAGCAAATACATTAATATTTATTCTAATACAGGGATCAATGGTGCAAAATCCAACACCATAACAAAATCCAACTCACAGTTTAAGGTACCTTTTCTGCCTTTACCAAAACCATAACTAATTAGTTTTGAGAATTACACCGAGATACATATATTTCCTATCATTACTCAGCAATTGAAACAGGCTAAATTGCACCAAGGGTCCCTGTGTTATGTAAAACTGTCAAATAAACGCTTGTAAGACATCATAAGATTAGACTATCAAATTTCGACAATATAATGAAAAACTTTAAGTAAAGAACTAAAGAGATGAATTAGCATACCTCATTCCAGAGTCTAGATCAATGCCACTAAGCATCTGTGCAGCTGTAGACCATTGCTGTTCCAACTCATATAACTCTGCAAGTTTTTCTGTAATTATTAGCACCTATTACATATGATTAATAGATATCACGTTAGACATAGATAGATTATTCAAGCATCTAATAGTATAGTATTATCAGAATAGATGAAATTGAAGAATAAAAAAATTATTTAAAGGATACGATAATCAGAAAGAAGTTGATCATCTTTTAAAACTTTTCCACAGCGAATAAGACATTGTTGTTCCACTACAACACATGTAACTGTAGCAATCTGTTCTTTTAATGCAGGAAAAGCTACCTGTTACGAATTATCAGATTAAAAAGTCATTAAAGAAATATAAAAATGCAACCTTTGAGGGAATTTCTATAAATTTAATGAATAATACATTAATACTTACACATTTATCAACTCGCATTGTGTATGTTTGAGAATCCAATGTCTTTATCTTAATTTCAACAGTGGTCTCGGAGCATCTCCCTTCATCATTCCCAAGAATGCCTGAGTTCTCAGCACCATTATTTCCCATTTCCTTGCAAATTTTGCTTAATACCTATATTTACCATCAAAATAACTAAATTAAAATCATATTTTCCATCAATCACATACATATTATAAAGTATAGCTAATCTAGCAGATACACTGCTAGGCCTTTTCCAATTACAGTAATCACTAATGTATAAAAAAAATCATTTTTAACATCATCTAGTAAATTTTTCTCCAGAAGATGAGATTGAATTATGTACATACCCCAAGGCGAAACGCAGTTCCTTTTCCCCTACAATCTTCAGCCAATGTTTTTGTAGCTTCCATAGCTGTCTCCATGCTTACTCCATAGGCAATTACTGCACAGACAATAGCACCAGCAGATGAACCAGCTAAAGGTGTTGTCTCCTATATCAATCAAAGAGATCTCAGATCATTAGAAGTTTTTGGGATAAGTAATTATGTGTCTGTATATACCTGTTGTGGAACACCGAGCGGAGAAGCAGTCCTATATGTGACTGTCTATGCAAAATCGAAGCCACAAAACATGAGAAAAATTCATTGCACCTCAATCAAATCCGAAACTTTAATCAAGAACAATTTTACTTACTTGGATAATCAAATCACCCGAGCTTTCATGAGGTATAATACTTTCAAAAGACAGCGTGAATTCCTACAATATTAAGACGCTAAATCAGAAATAGAATCGTATAATGTAAAAAAAATTGCAGTTCAGAAAAATATGATATTAGTTTATATCTGCAATAATAAAATTGTTAGAAACAATTTGTAAAACTAATGAGCAATAGAAGCTGATTTATCTTTGAAGCTGAATAATAAATTACCTTCAATGGGTCCTCAATTGACAGAATGACTTGTACAACTCCTTTATTTGTTTTTCCCAAGGTTCAAGTTTCGCATGTACATCTGTAAGCTCTTTACGATATATCTCAGTTTCACCTTTTTCAAAACAAAAAAAAAGTTAATTCAACTTTATAAATAGCAAAAAAGAAAAGAAAAAAAAAAGCTTTAGCTTTCTCCTTAATCTCTTCTAAAATTTTCTCTTCATCTAAGAAAAGTTTCTGTAACTTTGGAATCTCTTCCTCTAAACATGGAATCATTTTTGTTGATTCTTCCCTCTCCTTTGTAAAGCATCTGCTGCAATCTTAGCATAAGCCTGGAATAATATCTTTTCTCACACTGTAAAGCACAGCAAGAATGGATATTTACTACAAAATAATTCAAAAAATACAGTATAGTGACTAATAATTTAATTATCACCATATTTCGTAATGATGTTAGTAGCACGGATCATATCTGAAGCTTCACTGGATAATTTGATTAGCTTCACTGGACTATCATCTTTTCACAACTATTTGGCATCTCGAGAAGAGCAAACATCATGCGAAGAATCTCCTGCAATAATTAATTATAAAAGTTGGTTAATTTGATTAAGGTAAATGTCATTAAGGTACTACTAACCTTCATTTTCAACCTTGGCAAGGAAAATAGTAAATATTTCGAGTAATCAATGACCATTCACTACATTGAAGTTTCTAAAAATGGCTCCACCTATCATCAAATTCAATAACAAACAAAATGAAACAGAGAAAACCCACAAACCCGAAACCAAAAATTTGTAATTTTTGAATTAAAAATGAGATTTATACATATACCAAAAAGTTGAAATTTTTCAATTCAATTTGTCAAATCCATTAACTCTGCTATATACTATAACTACAATACAACAACAAAATCAGTTCCAATCGAAATTACAGAATACCCTATTGGAACCGAATCAGGGATGGAAGATTTTGAGGAGCGGCGGAGAAATCGAGAAATAAAGATAGGGAAATAAAGATGCATACCCATAGCTTGAATAGAACCAGAGGTGTCTGACCGGGTTGCTCTCACCGGGAACGGTTGTGATAATGCCTGTTGTTCAGTGAGGAAAGGAAGAAAAAATGGATATTAGTTGAGAAACAGCAATAAGGGAGAGAATGGAAATATGGAAATATGGAAATTACCCGAAAGATCGACGCCTTGAAGAGTTAGGGTTTCGATTACGCGGCCTTAGGTGGTGGCATTGTTATGTTCAAAGAAATCACACACAGCTTCGAGTGCGGGAGACTGACTAACACAACGGGAAACTGGTGGTGGTGGTGGAGATGCGATGTCGGTGATGCGATCGGTGTGGAGAGGCAAAGAAGAGAGGCGAAAAAGAGGGTCTCTAGGGTTTTTCAAAGAAATCAGACAAAGTTCGGTGTTTTTGTTTTTGCTTACGGTTTTTTTTTTTTGTATTAATGTCAGGTGGGGCCAGAAACGATCCTGGCCACCACTTATGTTTGGCCAGAATCGATCCTGGCCACCAGTTATAAAAAAAGCTTGTAATATAATATAGATATATTATATATCCCTAAGAGGGTATAAAGAGAGGTCCAGATCAAATCTTAGCTAAAAATATGTCACGGGCAACGGCTAAGATCATTCCGTTACTTAAAAAATTACCGCCTTCCAAAAATACCCTTGGTATATATATTAGCTATTAAAAAATAAAAATCTAAAAATAACAACCCCACCTCTCTCTCTCAAACCCAACTAACTCTCTCTCTCTCTCTCTCTCTCTCTCTCTCCACTTCCACGGCCTCACCTCCACCGTGACACAACATCTCAGCCTCACCGCCTCACCTCCACCGTGACACAACATCTCAGCCTCACCGCCTCACCTCCACCGTGACACCACATCTCAGCCTCACCGCCTCAGCAATGTCAGTTAGAGGCAGTTACATTGGGGTAATTTGGTGTTCTTCACGGCGGAAGACGATGACTCGGAAACGGAGGAGTCTGATAAGTGTTATATTCGCGTCAGTGTCAATTTCATCGATTAAAGACGAAGGGGATGCGTTTCGCAAAGCTTTAGCGCAAAATCGGAAAGAGCTCACATACAATTTTCCGTGGACGGGAAGAGCTCCATGAATATCAATCCCCCTCAGGGTTTTCGAATTGGATTGATTCCAGAAAGTGGATGTATAATCGGTTCCGTATGTTTATTGTAGATGATGAAAAGCTTGGGTGTTGGAGAATTACAGAGATTACAAACACCGCAAGAAGTATTCACATGTTCACGCTAGAGATGTTCGACCAAATGGCCAAGAGACATTTCCATAAAACTAAAAGGTAAAACTGAGATGTAATTGCGTTTTATTTGATTGTATTGTTATGAATTTTATCTGAGTCTCTGTAATGGCCAAGAGAAGTAGATGTTATAGAGAAACAAATAATAGACTTAAATTCATATGGATGAAGGTGTTCTAAACAATTGTCACAAAAAACTCATTCAATCTCCCCTCCAAATTGAATCATTAGTAAACCGCTTCTTCTCTGCTATATCGGTTAACACTTCTGACAAAGATTCTGTCAATATAGCTGAAAAAGTTGGAGAATTTCGAAAGAAACAAAAATTGTTGTTATTAAAGGCAGACATGATGAAGGATTGGAACTGTTAAAGGAAGGTACCTCTTTTTCTGTTTTAGGACCAGTTTTATCATCTTCCGGTTTTAACTTCCTCTGTAGTTTCATCAGTATGTTCAGCTTTAGCTTTCTCTGTAATATCATTTTCTGTAGATTTTCCTCTGTAATATCTTATTGAATGTTTATTACATTGATTAAATCGTTCCAAATCTTAAACTAATTTCACTGCATTATAAAATAAGCTACATGTTTGATCAGATCCTTAGCTTTCTCAGTATCCAATGATCTTCTCCTAGAACATCACATTTCCATCCACTTTTCTTCACAACCTTAATATAATCCAAATCCTTTCTGAAGAAAGCTGAATATGTGATAATAACGAGCCTGAATATGAAGAAAGCTGTGAGATTGTGATAAAATACATTGTTAATTGTTTCTGAAGCTTCTGTTAGTAGAAACTAGAGTACTATCTTCAGTCTATTGTCAATTGTCCTGTTAGTAAAAATATTAGGGAAAGCAAGTGAAGTATTCTTCGTTTATCAACTAATTCAGGTTGCTCATTTCTAATACACAACTTATAACTGCAATTTGTTTTACATATTTTTCTTTTCTGATATTCGAAATCTCTGTGTGGAAATTCCAAGAACAGGTTTTTAAGAGTGCTTGATAATTCTAAGATTAGCAGGCACCTTTTGAATATGGGCAATATATAGAAGTGGATATATTTATTGTTAGTTATACGATTGAGAGTTATATCCGAGGATTTATCCAATTTATATATTTTTAGTAAGCTTTGAATTCATTATCGTGTGTTCAGGAGACTTGCCTAATTTTATTTGAAAGCTCAAGTTACACATGTTTTGTATAATCCTGCTCTGTTCTGATTTGATTGCACTGTTGGTCCCTATGTTATACCAAAATTGCTGATAACACCTGTTCTGATGCACTCTTGGATGTACTAAATTGAAAAAAAAAAAAAAACAGGCTGTGATGATAATTTAAATGTGCAAATGGATTTGAGTTTTGAGATGAGAGCTGTAACTTTGCGGGGCAATCCTGATATTGCAGCCATGGCAGGTCAAAACTCTTGCTAAACCAATAAAGATCTGAGCCTTAATATGTACTCAACTGATATTGATATGTGGTTTTCAACATCTTCTTCACAAGAGCCACGTATTATGCAAAATAGCCCGTATTCAACAAAGATGACCTTGAATTCAATAAAATTATGGTTGTGTCTAAACTATACAGGATTTCAAGACTTTTAATATCTGTGAGCTTCATATATTTTATTTCATTTTCAGGTCTTCATAGCCATATCTCTTATCTTAGGTGATGGACTATACAATTTAATAAAGATCATATCAATAACTATTTAAAGAACCATTTGAAGAGGGTATGTGTAAATTGTGTATATAGCGTAATTAATGTCATCCTTTTCTAAATGTTTCCCATATGTTAAACAGGAGTTGGTATCACTACACGTAAAGTTCAATGAACAAAAAGGCATGAGCGAGAATTTCATATTGAAGGTTTGTTTGTAGAGTTTATTTTGTGTTGTGTTTGAGATGAATAGAGTATGAAAGTGTTGTTTTTGTTTTGTAGTTTGAATTGAATGGAGAATCAAGGGAATCAGAGGGCATGAAAGAAGAAAAAAATCCAACGCTAATCATGATCTCAGGAAAGAAATAGAAAATCAATAGAAAAAACCCCAACTTTTTTTGGCCTTCTAGGAAACTTGCTGCTCAACTGACTGTAGATAAAGGGAGTTTACTAATAAATATGCTTCAAGGCATCAATAAATTAGAATCACTTCCTTTTAGTTTTTGTTTTTTGTTGAAGAGAACCTGAGACATATTATTAGTGACCTCAGATATGTAGAAGATAATTGTGCAAGTGTAGCGTATGTACTAAAGAAACACTGAAACTAGATTTTGGTTACTTCAGTATTTTAGTTGAAGTAGCGTTTTTTTTTCTCTATGATATCTCCTTTCTTCTGCTTTGATTTTTTATGAAAAGTATAATTAATTTCAGGACGTGTCACATACAGATGTTTGAGTAGATGCTACAGATGTTGCTAATGCTTAGTGGCAAAACAGCAGCTGGAGTATATTTAGAGCTTGCAGTAAGACAATGGCTAAGATTTGTTTAGAAGCTGAAAGCACGATTGATTATTCTGATGTGTTTAAACGTATAATGAATAACACACCTGTTTCGATAAGTCATGGACAATCAGATGAAATAAATATCCCTGTATCCGTTGTCAGAATTTCTCAGCCATCGATCTTCCAATCAGTTCACTGCAACTCCACCATCGTGTTGGCATATAGCCTCCCTTAATAAGTTGTTTTAATGTGACAAATCCTCTTGTGTTTAGAGTGCTAATTACTCTTGTTATACATATTCTATCTTGCACTCTAATTCATCAAAAAGCACATCTTTATCATTTAGATCAAAGCTTTATTGTTATATCTTATGAAACTAATTCTCATACAAATACTTTTAACATTATCTTTGTGTGCATTGAGAATTAGCTTTAGTGATCAACTACAAAGTTTCTTAGAATGATGTTTCCAACAATTCTCGTGAAGAAGGTTTTCTGATCCGAGCATCGTAGTAAAAGATATACTCTTTAAAAGGTGTTTTAGACCTTTGGTGCGGTACACCGCACTATGGGCACGGTACACCGCAGATGTGCGGACCAGGGCACGGACCAGGGGGCTAGCCCGTCAGAGAGCAAGTGAATTTAGCAAGCTTGGCGCGGTGCACCTCACCAACCCCGCGGTGCACCGCAAATTAGGGTTTCCTGCAGCAAAATGAAGACAAAAGGAATAGATCCGTTGGGGATATTAATATATCCGTTGGAGACAAGTCTTATGACCGTTGGGAGCATTTTGCAGCTATAAATTGAAGGTCTTTCAAGGCTACAACTACACCTTCAACCCATATACACTTAGGGGCTTAATTGTTATCATCCAAGAAGGTGTCAAGAGCTATAATTGTCATATCCACTCAATTAAGGAGTTAATCCAAGGAGCTTCAAAGTTATTATCAACTCAAGAGAAGTTTTAAGCTTATAGTTATATCATCTTTTTAGGAGTTCATTAGCAAAGTAGTTTCACCCCTTAAACACTTTGTATTTATCCTCTTAAGTCTAGTTCTTGTAATAGATAGATTAAGAGAGAATTTGAGTATCGGGAGTATACTCGGTGTCCTTGTGTTGTGATTACACAAGAGTTTCCTTCGTGGTTACGAAGAGGTTGTCCTTGTGTTGCGATAGCACAAGTGTTTGTCCTTCGTGTTATCGAAGAGGTTGTAAGGGTTATTGTGTTCTCGACCCGGTTAAGAGAGACACGGGAGTTTAGTGAAAAGCTTGAAATCCTAAGGAGGCTTCCTTAGGTAGTGGATGTAGGGAAACCGAACCACTAAAAATCGTGTGTATCTTTCTATCCCTACTCTATTTACTTTCCGTACTTTATATGTTTGTTAATATGCTAGTATGAATATTGTGATATTGATTAACTAGTTTATCTAACATATTGTCATCTGGAGTAGTAAGAGATTAGAAACTCGTTTTACTTGTATCACTTATATATCGAACCTCTTAGCTTATCCATTGTATGATCCCTTAAGAGTTTGATATATTAGTTGACTTAGAAGTTTCTTTCTTAAACTTATAATTGTCCAAAAGATTTTTAATTAGGCATTAATATTATTAGTAATCCTATTCACCCCCCCTCTAGGACTGTCAATTGGTATCAGAGCCTAACTCTACGTGAATAGCTTAACCGTTAGTAGAGTAACGATTTGGAATTTAATCTTTTGGAAGTGTTGTTTTCTACACAACCTTCATTTTCTTGTAGGTGATCGTTACTTTGCTTGGAGGAAACAAATGGAAGAATTAATATATGAAATAACGTTCAAATCTCGAAAAAAGAAAATCTGGTGATTTCTTTTCTTTATCTCGTATATAATATTGCGTTTCCTCCTTATGGCTTGCGTTTTTAATTATGTTTTGGGTTGTGATTTGATTAGTTGTGTTTGTTGTTATCATGTTTTATCTTTGGATATTATCTTGTGATTCTATTCATTGTTTTAATGTTATTAGTGTTATTGCATCTAATTCTCATTAATGATGTTTTTGCACTTTAGCTCTTAGAATTTTGGTAATTGCATTTTAGTCCCCAAAATTTTCAAAATTGCACTTTGACCCCTCATAGTTTTTAAATTCTCCAAAGTGTCATAGTTTGGACTTTATATTCTTTCACATGTAAAATTTGCCATCTTAGTTCATATTTTTGAAAAATTGCATTTTTAGTCCCTACTTTGTGAAATTGCTTTTTAGTCCCTCAACGATTATAAATTGTACTTTTTACTCTTACTAGTTTTTATATCTTTCAAAAGTGCCTATTGATTCTTTTTATCGTTGACAAAAAGGAAAGAAAGATCAAAGATACTAGTTTTCACTTTCAAATCTTTATTTATCTTTGAACACAAATTTGCATTTTCATATGTCTTTTAGTAAGGGTGAGTTTTAAAGAAATTGCTTTTCAAAATATTTTTTCCGATAATCTTTTGCATTTCCCATAGCATTTCAAAAATGTTTCTATGCATAGATTTATGGAAAATTAATCCATTATTGGTCATTAACTCATTTGCATGAATTTGTTTTGCCTTACTATTTATATGTTGTGCTTCATTATGTGCTTATGTGGTTTATTCCCTATTGTGCAAATATCTTGTATGTCTTGACCTTTTCATACTTAAAATTGTTTAACTTTATTTTTGGGTCTTTTCGAATTTTTTAGAAAATATAGGGGTATTTGTGTAATAAACTATTTTATGTGTTTTCGGGTTTTACTTTGTGTTTCTTTTCAAAACAAAAATTATCTTATAAGTTTTATACCATTCCGAATCTTTTGGGGAAGTTTCGAATGTGTTTCGGGTGTTTTTAAAAGAACCAAAAAATTCCTTCTTGTTCACTTCGCCGAACGTTTTTGCGGTGCACCGGACCACTCCGCGGTACACCGCGATCCAGGGTTTCAGCCTTTCTATTTTTCCTTTATCTTTCGCCCAGTTTATTCGCAAACGTATTCTACAGTGCGGTACACCGCACAGTAATCGCGGTACACTGCGGAATAGGGTTTCGCCTGGATCCATGTTTTGGATATTTAGGACTTTATTGCTATATTTGGTATGATTTGGATAATTGGTTTAGTATGCTATGTTTTAATTTCGGATATTTGATGTTTAGATGCTTTAATTATATGCTTCGGATTTTATATTGTTGTGTTGGTGTTGCTAACTCTTTCCTTGATGATATAGGTACTATTGCATCATTTATCCTTGATCTTGTTTTATTTTGCATTGTGGTCCCTATTGGTTGAAAATATTGCATTGTGATCCCTATAGGTTGGAAAATATTGATTTGAGGTCCCTATAGTTTGAACAAGTTGCATTTAGCTTTCTTATGCTTGAAATTACACCTAGGTCCCTATTGTCTTGAGAAAGTTATACTTAGGTCCTTGAAATTTTTCAAAATTGCATTTAGTCCCTAAACTTTTGAAAAATGCATATTGACCCCTATACTTTTCAAAGATTAAAATTTTATCCCTTGATCTCTTAAAATCGGTTCAAATATTCTTATTGGTAAAAAGGGGAGAAATTATTGGTCAAACTTTTTCAAAATTGAAACAAACTTTCTATGCATTTTGTGAGGGGGAGTTTTTTTTAAATTATCTTTAAAAACTCAAATGCTTGGTTAATCGTTTGCACTACTCGTTTATCTTATAATTGCACTAATCGTTTGTGTTGTTAGAAAGCTTATAAAGATGAAAACCTTTCAATCAAGAAGTTGGTAAAATGTCTCTATCCCTTATCTCATTATTTCATATTGATTCATGCTTTACTAATCCTTGTGCATTTCATTTTGTTAAAATGTTTTAATTGCTTTAAACTCTTGGACTCTTTTTATCATTGTTTAAAATCTATTCACTTGAGTTCTTGCTCTTCTATGTTTAGTTGCTTGATATTATTTTTATTATCCCGTCTTTTTGATGAAGACAAAGGGGGAGAAATATGTGCACTAAAACTTTCAAAATTGCACTTTTTAATACTCACAAATGCATTTCATATCTTATATTCATTTTTACTTAAATGCTTATTGTGAGGGGGAGCTTAATTGCATTAGAGCTTAAACTTTCATATCTTTCCTAAGGTGTTTTAGTGAAGAATTTGTCATCATCAAAAAGGGGGAGATTGTTGGCATATAACCTCCCTTAATAAGTTGTTTTAATGTGACAAATCCTCTTGTGTTTAGAGTGCTAATTACTCTTGTTATACATATTCTATCTTGCACTCTAATTCATCAAAAAGCACATCTTTATCATTTAGATCAAAGCTTTATTGTTATATCTTATGAAACTAATTCTCATACAAATACTTTTAACCTTATCTTTGTGTGCATTGAGAATTAGCTTTAGTGATCAACTACAAAGTTTCTTAGAACGATGTTTCCAACAATTCTCGTGAAGAAGGTTTTTTGATCCGAGCATCGTAGTGAAAGATATACTCTTTAAAAGGTGTTTTAGACCTTTGGTGCGGTACACCGCACTATGGGCACGGTACACCGCAGATGTGCGGACCAGGGCACGGACCAGGGGGCTAGCCCGTCAGAGAGCAAGTGAATTTAGCAAGCTTGGCGCGGTGCACCTCACCAACCCCGCGGTGCACCGCAAATTAGGGTTTCCTGCAGCAAAATGAAGACAAAAGGAATAGATCCGTTGGGGATATTAATATATCCGTTGGAGACAAGTCTTATGACCGTTGGGAGCATTTTGCAGCTATAAATTGAAGGTCTTTCAAGGCTACAACTACACCTTCAACCCATATACACTTAGGGGCTTAATTGTTATCATCCAAGAAGGTGTCAAGAGCTATAATTGTCATATCCACTCAATTAAGGAGTTAATTCAAGGAGCTTCAAAGTTATTATCAACTCAAGAGAAGTTTTAAGCTTATAGTTATATCATCTCTTTAGGAGTTCATTAGCAAAGTAGTTTCACCCCTTAAACACTTTGTATTTATCCTCTTAAGTCTAGTTCTTGTAATAGATAGATTAAGAGAGAATTTGAGTATCGGGAGTATACTCGGTGTCCTTGTGTTGTGATTACACAAGAGTTTCCTTCGTGGTTACGAAGAGGTTGTCCTTGTGTTGCGATAGCACAAGTGTTTGTCCTTCGTGTTATCGAAGAGGTTGTAAGGGTTATTGTGTTCTCGACCCGGTTAAGAGAGACACGGGAGCTTAGTGAAAAGCTTGAAATCCTAAGGAGGCTTCCTTAGGTAGTGGATGTAGGGAAACCGAACCACTATAAATCGTGTGTATCTTTCTATCCCTACTCTATTTACTTTCCCTACTTTATATGTTTGTTAATATGCTAGTATGAATATTGTGATATTGATTAACTAGTTTATCTAACATATTGTCATCTGGAGTAGTAAGAGATTAGAAACTCGTTTTACTTGTATCACTTATATATCGAACCTCTTAGCTTATCCATTGTATGATCCCTTAAGAGTTTGATATATTAGTTGACTTAGAAGTTTCTTTCTTAAACTTATTATTGTCCAAAAGATTTTTAATTAGGCATTAATCTTATTAGTAATCCTATTCACCCCCCCTCTAGGACTGTCACATCGTCTTCACAGTTAATAACCAGACCCAATCGACCGGACCTGCAAAAGCTGCTTAAATGGAAAGACAAATCTCATCAGAAAGCAAAGAATTATGTTATTCAAGTCCATTAACTATCAAGAGCTTAAACATTTCCCAACAAGAGTCTCTCATAACAATACTGAAGAGAAAAGATCTGAGGAACAATCTAGAAAACTGCATAATGATGTATTAGATGCAGTTAAACTTTTCCGAAACAAACAAAAAGAACAATCTGTTGATCTTCAGAAAGGTTGATTGAATGCAATTTTTCAAACAACAACCTGCTTTTGCTTTAATTTGCCTTATCTCCTATTTTATTTTATTTAAAAAATTTCATTTATCCTATGAGAAGTTTGTAGATTTTTTTTTTTACTTTTTTTCCTTAATAAATCACCAAGGATTTTACACTTTATACCTACATTTAAAATGAAACAGAATTTTGTTTATCAATACAAAACAAGGTGTGTAAATGACTTTGATTTTTAATTGTGAGGTTATGAGACAAAGAAAAGGATAGCCTAATATGTACGGAGTATAATCTTTAGATTGATCATTTATTTGTTTAAAACTTGCCTTTATATGGTTGTTTCGTCTAATCTCTTCATTACGGATGAAGTTTTTTTTATAGTAAATAACTCATTTGGTACTTTATGTTTGTAAATTTAAACAAATTAGCATGGATCTAACACCTATAATGTAATGGAAAAACATAAAGACTAGCGTTTCCTTAATCAAAAGATAAGGGACTAAAGTGTTATGTTTACAAGGGACTAATTTTCAAAAATGTAATATTATGTGACAAGGGACTAATTGTCAAAAATGTTACTGACTAAATTGCTCTTTCTTGCAGGCGGGGTATAGTCTCAATGACTGAATTATCCGGCTAGCAGGAGTTGGTGTGACATTTGCATTATAATCGCTTCAGAATTGAAATGACCCCCTCCGCCAACTTAATTCCATGATTTACGAAATGATGAATAAATTTCTGAATGATTTGTAACAACTTTTATATATAACTAATAAAATGATTTGCTTTTGTTTTATATATAATTCAATTATGAATTTTGCATAATCTATTATTATTTTTCAAATTCATTTTAGCCCAAGTACCTTCAGGGACGGGGCATTCCCTAGTATATATATATATATATATATATATATATATATATATATATATATATATATATATATATATATATATATATATATATATATATATATAATATTGGAGAAGGGCCAACGGCCCGAAATGTCTCCTGTTTTCTCCACATTTTTTAGCCTTTGGATCAAATTTATATCATTTTCAGCCTTTAGATCGAGGGGTGAGCAGCTATAGGAGTTGTCAGATTAGGAATAGTTTGGTTTATGGTGATATGGTTGTTATTTAGTGGTAATTTAGAAAAGAAATTGTTGGAGTTGAAACAGTTAGGGGATGGAGGGTTTTCAGTTAAAGCTTCAGAGAGATTGGTGGTGGCCTTGAAAGGTTTGAAGCTTGGGTTTGTGGGGTTGATTAAAGATGCAGGAGTAAGTAAAATTTCAGGCACTTTTAAAATCCTACAGCTTCAATTTTGTGTTCATATTTTTTATATTTTCTTGAAATATAACAGTTCTTGATTTCTGATATATATTTTTTATTTTTATTGGTGAAATGATAGGTTACAGATATGCACTACGGGAAAGGGATGTTAACAAGATGCAGAGATATGGTGGAGAGTGAGTTCGAAAACTGTTCCGATCTTAACTCGACTCGATTTCTTCGAAGGCTGATAGATTCTGAGAAGCCTGATTTTGTTGCCTTACAGGTTTAGTATTTCTTTTCTGTACTCAAATCGAATAAGTTGTTAGATATATTGAAAAATGGTGTGGTGAATGCAAGAACTTAAAGCTTATGAGTTGCCAAAGTTGGTGATTAAGAACACTTTAGTGTTTTCTATTGTGTCACTTAGTCCCCCGAGTTTACCATTTTACAAGTTTAATCATTTCCATGAGGGTTTAGGAAAGAAGTGGAAGATCGAATAGTTCCGCCAAGTAAGTAGAATTTGTTTTAATCCTTTTTCTAAGCTTTTTACTTATTGAGAAATGAATAATATGGTTAAATTTTGTGGTAGGACCGAGAATTCATAAATTCATGTATTTAGTTCATTATTGTTTTAGGATTTTTAATTTCGTATCCTATGAGACATGAAATTGGTTTGCAGAGCTTCTTTATTGGGATTTTGCGATCACCAAATTGATTTATAAATGGACTCGAATATGTTAATCAATTAAAAAAAAAATATGATTTTGTTTTATTTTCCTAACGTTTATTTTGTTAGTTGCAAACAAATATATAAATGTTACTTCGCTTTTATTATTTTGTTTAATGTGTATTTTTTTACTTGCAGGTTTCGAATTATAGAGAAAGACGCACTCTATATTGGAGAGATTCAATTTCGAATAAATATGAATTACATGATTTTTTCATCGTTTTATTTTGAGAAGTAATTTGTATAGGTAATAATCATGGGTATTTTGATTGTTTGGTTCTTGGTGTTTTTCAAGATTTTAAATATCTTTGTATTAAATATATTGAATAAATTTGGTTATTTTGCTTAAGACAGGGACCAATATTGCAAATTATTACTATTTTTTTATTTTTTTTAAGGTTGGTGTGATGTTAATTTATTTATTTTATGGAAAAATGATAGAGTATTTGGGTATTATGATTTCCAGTCATAATTATTTCATGATCAGTGAATAATATGCTTTAGTTTTTTTTAACAGGTTTCTAAATGAAGACTTTGTGAAAGAAAAGTAAGAAGGAAGGGATGTTGATTGGTTAAGGACGGTTCTCAGGAATTATCACCAACAAACTTGACATATCAAACATGTTATGAATCGTATTATTAATATATAAAATTAATTAGTTTATATTAATTATGTATATATATTAAATATATAGATTATAGCCGTTGTATATAAATTATGTATATATTATAAGTATATAGATTATAGCCGTTATAGCTGTTATGTTGCAGTTACTATGTATGTAGATCTATAAATTACCCATCTACATGTACAAAGTAATCAAGCAATCAATAAAGTTTCAATTTATTTATGTCTTTTAAGTTTCTGCATTTCTATTCCATCTTTAATTTCTCTGTAAACTAGTTTATTCATTACAAATTGGTATACATACATAGTATTCATACACATGAAGATGAAACTCAACGCTTCCATTTCGTATAAGTTCATATACTAAGCAACGAGAACGATTCTCTGTACATATACCTATGAGTTTAACTAAGTTTCGGTGATGTAAACGACTCAACATCTCAACTTCGGCTAAAAATTCACGACCACCTTGATGATCGTCTCTTTTGAGTACTTTAACAGCCACTTCAGTTCCATCGTCAAGGACTCCACTATAGACACGACCAAAACCACCTTCACCAACTATTCTCGTTTCCTTAAAATTTTCAGTTGCTTTTGCTATCTCGCTTGAACTAAACGTTTCTTGCGGAACCTGCATAAACTGTAATGCTTGACCCGAGTGACAATGAAAATTTGATCTTGGTCTACTTCCAATCATCGAGGCACCCTCACCTACACCACATATATTTCACATTACGAAGGCGAGTATTTTTAAACTATAGCGACTTTGTGCAACTTGAAGTTTTTGAGTTTTAAGGTATTTTTGTTTTTTATTTATAATTGAAGGACCTTTTTGTAAGCTACAAGGGATCGTAAGGACTTTTTGTGCAATTCTAATTTTTAGGGCTGTTTTATACTTATTCAAAACATACTTTTAGATGTTTTGTACTTTTTGTAAAGTATATGGGCATGTATTTTTTAAATTAATTGATTAACTAAATTAGAAAATATATATAACAAAAATCATTACGTAAAGTAAAAATATCGTAAGTTTTTTTATTTTTGAAAATTTAGAGACTACGGGTGCCGTGCTCAACAGTCTAAGACTCTAGGGGCATTTTAGTCGTTTCTCGTCATTCTGTTGGTAAATCTAACCGAGTTAGTACAGGGGACTGTAAGCGTTAAAAAAATCGACCACAAGGACATTTCGTGGGATTTTTTGATTATAGAACTCCTATTTGGGAGATTACAGGGACTACAGATACAATTACTCCCCACTAAAAATAACTATATTGCAAATGGAAAGAACATACCTGAAAATTTCGTAAGCGAAGGAACCGTCGTAAGTGGAGTTTTTTCCAGTTGTGAAACACGGTCTCGATTTTTAAACAATATAATCCATCCTATAAGGCTATAACACAACAAAATATAACAAATACCGAAACAGACATCACTATTATCGGTATGACAGACCTATTAATCCCATTTTCGTGTCCATTTTTCTTCACATCAACACCAAAAGGTCGAATAGTCTTTGTCTTGTTATCGTGATATGGAATTTCATTTATGATATCAATGTCTGTCGATGCAGAAGGTGGAGAAGAAGGAAGACCTGGATAACGTACATATAATACTTCATAATCACCGAAAAGGGTTCTGTTTATAGCCACTTGTTTGTACCAGAATCTTTGAAATGTTAGATAAGCCGTAGTGTTATCGAATTTTTCTCCTAGTGGGACCAGATCTTTTAGGATGATGGTTTTTTCTGGATCTTGACTTGCTGTGGTGGCCCCCATGATACGGACTTGACTCTGTTTCATGAAAACTCTGGTAGAGATTTCTGAAGCTAACTCGGAGACTAAAGGGAAGAATGTGTAGAGTTCTATAGCGAGGCGCAAACTGACTAGTATGGGTAAGGCGCAAATACAGAGTGGTCCTGGTGGACCGTTTGTTAATGGCTCCACACATGTTAATGAAGCACAATCTATGTATTAAACTGGGATTAGTACTTGTATTAGAGAAGATTATTAACGGAGATACATAATACATATATATATATATATATATATATATATATATATATATATATATATATATATATATATATATATATATATATATATATATATATATATATATATATACCTTTGTTGGGTGGTGGAGGTGGTAGCGCGAGATATTTTGGATGAAATGGTAACTTTGGTGAAGACTGAGGAGGAGTCACTTTAGGAGAAGGAATTGGTACTTGCAAAATGTAAACGTGTTTTGATTAATAAGGTTAATGAAATGAATATCTAAGTTAAAGATAACCAATTTTATCGAAAAGAGAAAGTAGAAAAAGAAGAATAATCTTACTTGTGGTTTTCCCTGGTGGAGATGTTGAATATGGTGATGGTGTTGGAGAAGTAGAATCGTTACTTGGCTTCAATGGTGTGAGGATATGATGATGTGGGATGATTTTTGGATGATCCGGTTCTAGAACACGATGCCCCGGGTTAGTTTTCGGATGATCTGGTGCTACAAGTGCGAAAACAAAAAGAAGCATAAAACGTTGTAAGTAGCAATATAAAGAAGTAGGTGTAAATTATAGCTACTAGAAGTTATTTTTCCAAAATATTTCAATTTTCACAAAGTAAAAACTAGGAAGTTTTAATTTAAACAGTACCTTGTTGTTTAGTTGAAACAGGAGGAGGTGCATCATGAAACGGAGAAGCAATAGTAGGAGCAGTGTCATTATGATGCCTTGTAATGGTAGTTGAAGGTGGAGATGAAGAAAAATGTATCGCAGTTTTTGGAGGTGAGTTGTGATAAGGAATAGGAGGAGGCGCACTATTCAAATCTCCCTTGCCTTTTTGTGCAGAATGAGCTATTACAGGGAAGAAGATTTTCTTAAACAACTTGTGATTTAAACAAAAACATTTGAATATTATATGCTTACCCCTTTGTAGGTGAAAGATTTACAGGATCATGGTGCTTGGTGGTTCTGTTCAGAGGCACAGCAATTGGCTTGACATCTCGTTTACGGCTGATTCTCGGGCCAGGAGTTGATATAGGTGGTGGTTATATTTTCCTGTATTATATTCAAGCTTTATCTTTTATTAGGTTTGATTAATTCACACTTTTGTTGATTAGTTTTTAGTAGTTTAAAAACATACTCTCTTAAGTATCACCTGGTAATATCGGTGGAACAGGTGGTATATCCTCGTGCGATTTACTTGGAGATGATGAGACTGGTTCTGCATAATCGACACATACAATCGATACTTCATAAAAATATTCAAAACAAGGATACTGAAAGCGCGTTAATGCAGTAACTAACACAACACACACCAGGTAGAATAGATGGTGGTTCAGCAGGATTGACCGGCTGAGCTGGTGGTGAAATATGTGGTGGCTCTGTACTTAGAGCAGGCTTGACCGGCTGAATTGGTGGTGGAATAGGTGGATCTGGACTTGGTGCAGGATGTGTGTTCTGGTGAGAATCTGGTGGTGTTGCTTCTGAGACTAGGGGGATAAAAGATGGTGACTTTTGTGGAGGAAGTAGATATTGCAATAATTATTACTTACAGTTAGTTATCCAAAGATATATCAAATTGTTACGCTGTAAATACCACATACCTGGAGCTTCTGGGCTCACAATGGGATGCTCGGGATTAGTTGGTGGCATTGCTGGGACAATTCCGGGTAAAGTAACCGGGGAGGAACAGAATTATGTTGTGGTGGTGCTGGTGGTGGTGTTGGTGGTGCTGGTGGTGGTGGTGCTGGTGGTGATGTCGGTGGTGATGGTGGTGCTGGTGGTGATGTCGGTGGTGCTGGTGGTGATGTTGGTGGTGCTGGTGGTGGTGCTGGTTGTGATGTTGGTGATGCTGGTTGTGATGTTGGTGGTGCTGTCGGTGGTGCTGGTGCTGGTGTTTGTGGTGATGTTGGTGGTGATGGTAATAGAGGAGCTTCTGGTGGCAAAGATGGTGCAAGACCTTTTGGGAATAGGAGGCAATGTAGTGGAGATAGCAAAATGGTCCCTGATCAACAAATCCCAAGTTAAGAAAACGGAATAAATAACAACCCACTTAACTATTCTCTATTCTTTTGTATTTTAAGATAAGAAGTCTTACCATTTGGCTGAGATGGTGAAGTAGTAGGGGAATTGCTTCCAAATTCCTTTCCTGTATCTTCACCACTAGGAGAAAATGCAGGAGCAGCAGAAAATGATGTGGAAATGATGCAAACTGAAAATTGAAAATAAAACTTTGGCTCAAATAGGCCAAAAATTAACTACTTGGTCCTAAAATGGTTAATTTAACTCATTATTAATTAAACCCACAACACTAAATTACAAACTTCTTATGAATCTTCCCACAAACCCATCTCTGATTTGGAGCTTCTCTAAGCTAACACAAGTACCCAATAAACAGCACTTCGTCAAAATTAAATCTTTTAACATTTGAGATCTTAAAGATTCTTGTTTTAACAAATTACCCAAATCAATATCAGAAGATTATTCCTAACATAACATAAAGGGTTTATGTATCTAAGTAGTTGTGACTATTGAATAATTGAGATGAATGAGTATTGCTTTTTTTCTTTTCTTTAGAAATTTTGTATTAATTTGAGTTGTTGTTTTTTTTATAAATAAATTTGAATCAAGAAAATAATTAAACTCAACAACTTTTTACTCAATGCTCAGTAAACTTATTGAATACACAAACATTCTCAGTAAATATACTAAGTAGACGAGCATACTCAGTATATTTACTCAATAAAAAATCGAATGCTCAGTAACATTTTTCGACACTCAAAACTTTTTTCGATACTCAGTAACTTTTTCCATACTCAGAACTTTTTCCGATGGTGGTTGACGGTGGTCGTTGGTTGTGGACGAAACTGGAAATTAGTGATAGTTAATGAAAGATGAGAGAGAGAAAATAATAAAAGAGGACATAGATTAATAGTAATGGAGGAGAGATAAAATTATAATGAATGAGATAGAAAAATCTATCTTATTTTTCTCCCACTCAATCAGAACTAGGTTACCCATATTCAGGGATGAGACTCGAACCATGCACCCCTTGCTTACCCCCTTAACTAGGTTACCCATATTCAGGGAGGAGACTCGAACCATGCACCCCTTGCTTACCCCCTTTAAGGGCTCAAGAAATAACACGGTTGATGGGATTCGAACCCTGTACCTCCTAGTTGAGAGACAGGATCCTGGCCACTGAGCTATCCTAGTGGTTATCTTATTTTGTCTTATATACACTATAAGGGTAGTAATAACAATAGGCATCTTAGAAGCCTTTTTTGAGAAGAGAGGAATAGGATAGTTCCTTTGTAACACTAAGATGGTCTCCAAAGTCATGTAGATAATTCACCCTCACATATATAAAGTATAGTGAGAGAATGAGTGTAGTTGGTTGTTGGGTTGTGTTGAGTTGCAAGTTGCTTTGATATTGGCTTAGTGGTATTTACAGACAACAACTGCTTGAGCAGAAAAGTGAGGAAGTAAGGTGTGAAAAACAGCTCACCTTATAGCTAAAAACAAGAATATAAACGATCTCACCACACCACGGGTTAGTAATAGACAAAAAAGAAATACAATCATATGATACATCATTCAATTTATATTTTCTACTTAAGCTAAAAGGTTGTTGGTTTAGCAACTGATAGAAGCATAGATATAGTTTAGAAACTATACAATTTTTTTATTGACATAAACAAAATATCATTAAAAAGGTACTAAAAAAAGGTCTAAGTTACAAATAATCACCTATCTTTAAAGATCTCTTTTATTTATTTATGAAAAAATTACCCAAATGATCTTGAAAACATTTCCTTAAAACCTAACAAGAACGGGTGAAATTCTATCTTCTTACGAAAGGCAACAATAAAAAATTAACACTACATTCCAAAATCTCAATTACTTTCTTATCCTTTTTGTTTTTTTATTATCCTATATATACTACTTTTTGTTAAAAAATAATTAAAAGCCTAAATTCTCTCCCTCTCTCCTCTCTTTCCTCTACTCTCTATTTTTAACGTCACAACTTTTTTCAGAAACCTCTAGGGTTTGAATCTTGACCTTATTCTCCAAGAATCCGGCCGAGTGAAGCTCCGGCTGTTCAATGTGAAAAAATACAAAGTCGTCGAGTGAAGAAGATCATGGAGCTCGATGCCATGTCATGGCTGCTGGAGAAGACTCATGGTGAGATCTCTCTGCTGCTTTATTTTTTGGAGCTCGACCATCTTCTACAATGGATGCTTATTGAGGTTGTTGTTAGAGTTTTGTGTGCTGAAATGTTTTCATGTAAATGAAGATAGTGAAGTTCCGAAAGATTCGTGAGTTCTTTTGGAATTCCACCTTTGAAATTATTGAAACTCAAATAGCTACAAAATAATGGTTCTGTTGTAAAACAAGAAGAAAAGTATAGAGATAATGGAGGAGTTTTATTCATCTTATGCAATCAAAGGTGTGTTAGGAACAATGATCAACAAGCCCTTATATAGGGAATACAAGTCCCTTGGACTAGCCTACTAACTACACAATTATATAGGATTAAATAGGAGAGTTACAAAGAGTAAATTAGAGAAGCTACAAAGTCTCTCCACTACTCTAGAATAATACACACTAATATAATATTTCATAACACTCCCCCTTGGGTATTATTCATATACGCATATGATGTTGCCTCGTTAAAAACCTCGCTAGTAAAACCCAATGGGAAAAAAACTAGTCAAGGGAAAAAGAGTGCAACGCGTATTCATCTTCCCATATATGTGTGGACAAAGTATCTTGATCATTAGTATTATCGACTTGTCGCATGAACTGGAAGTATCTTTGCATAAAATTATATAGTGCAATCAATAAATTATATTGCCATGATATTCCTCTTGGATTTTGCATCTTGAGCTTTTCTTGTGAACTTAAATTTGACCAAGTCGAGTTGAATATCCACCAAATTTTTATTGATATGCCTCGTTAAAACCTTGTGGGACAAAAACCGAGTGAAGGAAAAAGAGTACATAATCGTCATCAATACGCTTTTAATTTTCCGCGTTAAAAACTTTGTCAGGAAAACCCTGTGGGAAAAAAACCTTGACGAAGAAATAAAGAGTGCACTACGTGTTGGTCTCCCCCTCATGTAAAAGTATATGTGATGATCTTCAATTTCGAATATAATCTCGATATTCAGTATCTACACATTTTTATAACAGTAACTATAATTTCAAATTAAACAATATATGAAGTCATATCGTCATATAACACTAGAATGATCCACAATCATGTGCAATTTAGAGTAATAAGTATTCATTCATGTAATTATAAATAAACACATATTCTACTTATGAAATATAAAACAAACATATGGCAGATTACATGAAAATATATCAGACAAATAAAGATTGTTAAAGATAACAAAAGTAATACAAATATCATTCTAATATATCCCGGGATTTATGTATACGCATTTTTAGTCTTCTAAACACTTTCATGTAATTTTTCGTATCACAAGATAAATATTGGTAAATTTATTTTATCATAAGACGCACATGAAGTCCTATATGAAACTTTCAGGCAAATAGTTTCCACCAAAATATTACTTCATATATTCACATTGACTGTGTGAGTATGATTATGCCTGACTGCGTCTTACTATATTTGGCCAATTAATTTTTTTCTAGTCGACATTATAGAATGGACTTCGATTCAAGATCCTCGTTTCCATTTAGTAACTTTTACATGATCATTTGCACATATTATTTGACCATGATCAAGTTGTTTTTTGATTCCATATATTTCTGTGGTAATATAATTGAATGAGATTCTTTTATCTCAATTTCTCAATACTGAGAAATTATTCAGGTACCTGGTACTCTTTTTAGAGTACTATTCTTTATTTATATTTTCTACATTATCTCATGATAATTTTAGAAGTGCCAACTTGCTCATACTGCTCAATAATATGATATTTTGGAACCGACAGGTTGACCACGCTTTACGCGTTGCAATGTATTTTTTTCAAAGGAAATAAATTTGAGCATATCCTTTTCAAGGTGAATACGTGACTTAGTCACTTATGAATGCATCTTATTATTACACTGAGCTCATAACTTATTTGTGAGGTTGAAGTTGCATCTTATAAAATATGTTTCAGCTCCCCTCTTATCATGAGAATCTTACTTTATGCATAGTATTTTAGTATACATATTTTTCCTGTGGCAAACCCAAGATACATATCAATCATTGTAGATTGAAAATAGATTCTCATATTTGTTCGTGATCTCATCTTTGTGCATAATGGTGAAACATTTATATTTTATGTTGCACAAGTAACAGTATATAGATGGATACTTTAGGTCTTTGACCAATGAGGGAATTCGTGATTTTTAGTTGGACTTTTTTTCATATGACCGTATATATGTATAAAGTTGTATGTCGATAAGTCATATTAGGCGAATTCACAACCAATTGTCTAGCAATTTTCTATTTCAAGAAAATATATATTCTGCTAGATCATATATTTTTCCCCCTGAATTTGACTACATATCGACTTCAAATAGTACAAATAAATTGGAGATAGTCTGGCATAAATATTGTATTAGTGGTTGTGGTCATAATCATGATTATATTCATGATAATAAATTTATATTGATAAACATGACGAAAAAAGTCTAACCTATAAAAAGATTAGGGTCATCAAACTTATATCACTTCATGTGATGGTTTTGACAGATTAGTCATGTTGATGAGTTTTTATTAAAGAATAATATCAACTTTTTTTGTGCATCTCGAGCATATGAAACATCTCAATTCAAGATATTTTGTCATTCTAATCGAGTTGGACTCGCTCATATATTATCCTTTGAGAAGATACGATAAAGATTTAATATCCTTCATAGAAGTATAAGTTTATCCTATCGTAATTGATTTCATATTGGATTTGTCCAAATGACATTCATCATAAAATAATTATGTCACATAATTTTGTCGAGTAAATTTTTTTCACTTATGACATGATAATTTTTGTTTTGTTCAAATACAAAAATGACATGATGATTGATTGGTCTAAAACAACATATTCAAGTATCCTCTTTGCAAGAGCATGGTGGTTCAAATCCCACTTCTAACATTTAATTATCTTTTTATTAAAATGTCAATTTTATAAGGATCCATTTCAGAATTTATCTTTCTTTTTGTTTTCATGATTTAAGTATCATGTCAAATAATCTTTCGCAATTTCAAGTTCACGATTTTTTTTTATGATAACGTGTTCTTTTCAGGAATACGTAATTATTTCTCCAACCCCGTATGATTTTCAATGTCAATAACTAATATAATGTATAATTTTTCATTATATCAAACGAATTTCTGATTCGTGATAACTATATAAATCATAGGATTGAGCTTTAAGCCTCGATGGAGATAATGTTGAAGAAATGTTTTTTTTTCTACGCAATCGTTCTTAGATGCGTTACTTTCTTCTAAAATGATTATTTTTCAATATCATTTGTGAAATTCATATGGCTTTCAAGGTCATGTCAAACGAACATTTTAACATTCAATATTTCATAGAATTGATAATAGAATATTTTTTTTTTCATGTCATCAAAATGTATTTGAGAATTTAAGAGAATTCATCTCAATACTTATTTGCATGATTCAATAAATTATTTTTTTCAATAAAATATTGAGACTATAAGTCTATAATTAACGAGATTATGATAAATAAATTTCATAATCTTTCACGGATGCTTTCGTAATTTCAATCCATAATTTTTTTTAATTGTGGTGTATTTGGATTACATGTCCAATTTTTTCAATATAAGCCTTATTTTCTCACTTGATTTCAAAGTCAAGATATATGACAACAATATTGCTCAATATATGAACGAAAAATTATTTCGTCATGAATCATACTTTTGTAACAAGTAGGCCTGAATAATTCTTTTTTTTTTTATAAACAACTCAAAAGTTGTAAGTTCTTTCATAAACAAGACGAGTTTCATATTGCTTTTAAGCAATCATAATTTATATATTGAAGCAAACATTCAGTTGCTTATTCTCGTCATTTTTTAAAAAATGATTGTGATTGCTTTTCTTGAAGCAAACTTGCACAATTTCAAGTTGAATCTTCTCTTTCAAAATTCTAGATTTGAAGAGGTAAATGAATGTTGATGAATCTTTACCCTTTTGGAATGGAATTTAAAGGAAGATAAAATAGTCAATTATATTATAATATAATATGACACAATAAAAGATCCATTAAAAAAAAATATCTTACCTCAAGAATCTTACCTCTATATAACAATATGATAAAAATTATGAAGAGTGTCAAATCATATTAGCTCGTTTGGTAAAGTCGTGCTGATAACGTGTTGTAAAACAAGAAGAAAAGTATAGAGATAATGGAGGAGTTTTATTCATCTTATGCAATCAAAGGCGTGTTAGGAACAATGATCAACAAGCCCTTATATAGGGAATACAAATCCCTTGGACTAGCCTACTAACTACACAATTATATAGGATTAAATAGGAGAGTTACAAAGAGTAAATTAGAGAAGCTACAAAGTCTCTCCACTACTCTAGAATAATACACACTAATATAATATTTCATAACAGGTTCGTTATTTTATTTGTGTTTTTCCGGAAAAAATTGAGAATAAATCGCTCATAGACGTGTTAACTGTTTTAGTTCACCAATTCCAGTTGGAATTACATCTTGTAGCTTATTCCACCAGATGTCGCCGAAGAGATGTTTGCTTCTTTTTTTGTAATACTCAAGAAGCAAGTGTATGTTTCTTTTTTCTTTTCTTGTAATACTAGTTCAAATATATAGTATAGGTAATAGATTATTTTTATTGTAATGATTTTTTTAAAAATTATATTGTAATATTATTTAATCAATAATTGTAATTTTATATTAAGCAATTTTTCTCTGAATGCACAATAAATATCTCAAAAACTTATTGATTTTTTTACATACTCAATAAAGTTACTGAGCATACAAGCTATACCCAGTAAAATTACTGAGCATACGAGCACACTTAATAAAAAAAAATCGAATACTCATAAACTTTTTCTGATACTCAGCACTTTTTATGATACTCAATAACTTTTTCCATACTCAGTACTCCACGCTCAATAACTTTTTCCATGCTCAGAACTTCATGCTCAGAAATTTTTTCCATACTCAAAATTTTTTCCGTCGGTGGTCGGCGGTGATCGATGGTGGTTGGTTGTTTTGGTCGGAGTTGGAAATTATTGATAGCTAATGAAGGAGGAGAGAGAAAAAATGATAAGGATGAGAGAGATTAATGGTAATGGAGGAAAGAGGAAAATGATAATGGAGGAGAGAGAATAATCTTTTTTTTTTTGTCTTATATACACTATAATGTTAGTAATGACAATGTGCATCTTAGAGGCCTCTTTGGATGTGAGAGGAAAAGAGGGTTTCTTTGTGACACTAAGATGGTCTCCAAGTCTCTATTAGTAATTTACTCTTTATTTATTTTGTTCGGGGTAATATATGTAGATTCATTATCTAGCTATTATATGTTTTCTCAATGGAAAAGACAGGTAGATACTTAGGTCCCGTTTGGTTTGTGACAATGATAAGTATTTTTTATATTCATTCTCTATTTTTCAAAATACTAATAAAATTGTGCTTGGCTAGAGAAATTGAAATCATTTTTTTTGAAAAATTAATTAAAAACGCTGCTATATTAGAGAACGTAAAATCGACTTTTTTCATATTTTCTGAAAGTATTTTAAAAAAATCAATTTTTAAAGATATGTTTTAAAAACGAAAATAGAAAATATTTTCACAATAGTAATTATCAAGCAACAAGTCTAAAAGTTGTTATTGGCAATTTAATCCACTCTATTCTTACTTCGAGGTATTCAGAAAACGAAGAATTTGATTCTACATCAAACAAAACCACGAGTTTCATGTAAGTAGGTGTAGATTGAACTCTTGTCAAGAATTAAATAAATAAATAAGAAAATGTATTTTTATAATGGAACCTATTATATTAAAATAAACTACATAACAATATTTGTACTAAGACTAAATTTTGGAGAGTAATTAGTCTATACTAAAATAATTTTTTTAATTAAGGCAATAATAAAAATCAAGGTGGTGAGTAAGACACTAATTTGAGTTTAGAAATCAAATCCATAAGACGGCAAGGTTGCTGAACTTTGGTGAAGATTTCTGCTAGTCAACATAAGGTGTGTTTTAAAATCTCGTAGTACTATGAGCAACATGTTAACGAATAAAATAACAATCACACTCAATAGAACGAGTATGCTCATAAAAATATCATTTGTGCAATTTGGATGAAAAAGTCATAATGATTTTTGAGGAAACATGAAGATGATGATGTTGAAGATAAAGATGAAGTTTAAGATGAAGATGAGCTTTTGTTTTTCTTCCCCTAAACTTTTATCTGAAGTTGTGGTCTCTTGATTTAATGATTGAATGGCGAGAAAAAATAAGAATAAAAGGTATATATCAATTGTGACCTTTAACTTGCCAACATCCCGTAAACAAAAATATGACGAAAGCCCATAATGGTATACTGGGCTTTGTGACCTATAAATACCCTTGATATATACATAAAAGAGGTGACCTTTTACGGTTCATTGAATACATTCAGATCTAATTTCATCCGTCTATATATTTCTTTGGTCCTTAGTCTAATAATGACTTGGTCATTCGTGTGTCATCTGAAGGCACCCCTAATCAGGGGCGGATCCAGGATTTTGAGTTAGGAGGGCTATTATTATTACGAAAAAAGTCGCACCCAATAGACCTTTTATATATCTAACAAAATTATCGAAAAATACCAAAAAAAAAAAAAAAATACACACAACGCAAACAAATCATACTCATCTTGATATAATAAGTGTTTATTGTTCAAAAAAATAAATCCAGTCATAAACAGACTCATACTTAATATTCATGATACTTTCTATTGTAGCTAAAAAGACAAAAAAAATAGTAATCGGCTATGTATTACAACATTTGATGTAAATTTACGTCTGATATTACCCGTTGTTAATTGAAAAGATCCACATTCATTATCAAATAATCACTAGGAATTAATAATAATTAAATGTATATATTCTTAGTAGGCATTAATATCATTGCAAATTTATTTCACTACACAAATTATCACAAAAGAAATAATACAAGACAATAAAATATATACATCAGTTACTTGCATTTTAATTGCTTGATTATTTAAATATTCAAAAATAAATTCAAAACAATTTAATTAATTATTAACCCAATTCTATATATTATTTTCATATCAGATTCTCTATTCAATTAACAAATAAAATTATTTTTTCTAATACTCCTCTCTACTGTCCACTGTCCATGGATTGTCTAAAGAAAAGAAAATGTCCATGGCTGTAGTTCATACGCCAAAAAAGAAAAATAAAGAAAAAATTGCTGCTTCCTCTATATCAAAAGTGTCCACCTGCTGATCCACATACAAAATATAAGCCTTGATGATGCAAGTACAGTACCCATTAGTTTTTACAGCAAATTTTTTCTATTTTACTGAATAATTAAAATTTTAATAATTAATTTATTAAAAAAATTATAAAGTTTTTCTACTTTGATAAATATTTTAAATATTAAATTATAATTCATAAAATTAAGATTCATACCAATTTACAAACTGTATTACAATATTATATAATTAAAAAAATCATGAAAAAGAAATTAAAACTAACCAAAAAATTGAATCTATAATGATATTTGTGTTTAATTTGGGTAAATTAATTAAAAAAGCCTAAGACAAAGGCATACTTCTAACAAAGTCCTGAAAGTAACTACTAGTTACTATGTGTCCAACAGCCCGTGTAATTACGATAGTGCCACTATTTACGTTTTCTCTCTCCAGAGTCAATAGTCAAATCCACCCGTACACACATACCTGTTATTTCTTTTTATTTAATCTCCCCTTCCTATATGCAACCGATGTAATTGCTTTTTAGTTCTTATATACTAGTATGCAACCGATGTAATTGCTTTTTAGTTCTTATACACTAGGTCTCCCTCTATCTCTCTATTCCCTCTCTTTGTCAGTAAATTTTAGTATTTTGTAAAATTTATTTACAAACTTTTTAAGTTGGGGAAGGGTAATTTTGTATTGTAATTTCTTTTAGTTATGTTTTTACCTAATCCGCCTTTGCCCCTTAGTGGTGAGCAAAACTAAATCGAAAAACCGAACCGATCCAAAAAACCGAAAAAACCGAACCAAAAAAACCGAAAACCGACGACATCGTTAGGTTCGGTATAAACTTTTTGAAAAATCGAAAAAGTTTGGTTCCGTACGGTTTTTCTTTGCTATATCGAACCGAAAAACCGAATCGAAAAAAATACAAAAACTAAGATATTCTTGAATTTAATTTATATTCTTGAGAAGATTATGACAATGGGACAAAAAATAGAGTGATTTTTGAAAACAAAAATGTTCATATATAACATGCACTGTCCCTAAAAATGTTATAATGTGCAACATATTTTTACATAAGTCATTAGTCTATGTATTTTAAAAAATCCTTCGTTTATTAATATTTGTTGAAGGTAAATCATACACATTAAATTTTATAAATATTCCTTAGAAATAATTTGTTTACGACTAATATATAATATTTGAGTTTCAAAAATGCAATATCCTACATGGATCAAAACATGAACATTCCTTTGAAATTATGTATTTACGACTAATATAAATATTCATTTGACATTATTTGTACGACTAATATATAATATTTGAGTTCCAAAAATACAATTTCCTACATGAGTCAATAATATGAAAATCAAACACTTCATATATGGATTTGTTGGAAAATAAAATGTCTCATGTAAATGCCCTTGAAATATATCCAACTATCGAATTAAACACATACCAAAATCGGAAAAAAACCGAACCGAACATATAGCAAACCAAAAATCGATAAAAACCGTTCGGTTCGGTACCGACACCTTTAAAAACCGAATCATTCGGTTTCGGTTATAGCCAAAAACCGAGCCAAACCGAACCGTGCTCACCCCTACTGCCCCTAATGTGGTCCTGACTCTTGTTTGATTTAGAAGTCTCTACCACGACCTCTATTAGCATAGCCTCGTCCACTATTTGAATGTCCTCGTCCACGAGTTGAATTATTAGAAGAGAAATTCATTGTAGAAGGTGTAAAAAGTGCGGTATGAGGCACAGATGAATCGTTTGATTCAGACATCTTCATATGCAATTCTTCAGATACTAGCAAACTACCAAGTGAATGAAAGCTTAGTGTTGATGTTTGAGCATTGGTAATCCGAATACTAGACTTAAACTGATAGTATTCAGAAGGTAAGCCTTTCAATGTATACATAATAACATCTTCAAGAGGTAATGAAGATGCAGCAGTATCTAATCCATCACATATGTCCTGTATATTAGCTAAGTACTCAGTCATTGACTTGTCTCCTTTCTTAATGTTGCACAATTTCATTTTTAATTGATGAACATGTGTGCGACATTGATTAACAAACAATTCTTCAAGTTTTACCCAAACGTCATGTGCAGTAGAAGATCATACAACTTGCGAAAAGACAGAGGGAATCATTGATGATAGAAGAGATACCTTCAGTTGATGATCTTCTATTATCCAAGTTGAATATGTCGGATTACTTGATGAAGGCGGAGCTCCTGATCGTGTGACATGATCAAGATATCCATGAGCTTCCAACACAGCTTCAAGCTGAGCCTTCCAAACCACATAATTTGTGGAGTCAAGCTTGATTTGAACAAGCGAGGCCCAATTTTGACGAAGCAGAAGTAAACCAGCTGGAATTTCAGAACTGGATGAGATAAGAGGTGTTGAAGAAGATGATTCAGCCATTGAGAATAAGAAAGAAATAGAGAAGGAAAGCGCGGAAGATCGAAGAGTGAAAGATAGCAAAGCTCAAGAAGATGTAGTTATATAATTTGTTTTAAGACGCCATTAATGGCGGAAAAAGAGAGCTTGTTCTTTCATTAAGCTCTGATACCACGTAGAAGAGAAGAGAGAGAGATATATGAAGAGAAGATTTTTTATTAGATTGATTGTTTTACATTCATGTATGTGTGATGTTTATATACAGATCATTACATACACTATACATACATATTAGTTATAACAAACTATATATAACAAACTAACAACTTGGCAGCTGTCATGAGCTGTGATTCTTCTTTATCTTATCAGTCATTACATTCAGTCGAGGAGAAGACATCTAGTTCTAACATTATCGACGATCCACATCAAAGCTCTACAGTTTGTGTATCTTTATTGATAAAAATATTCCACGCTCTGTCAGTTACTAAGGGTAGTTATATTGTAGTTGTGTTTCTTTCTATCTGTGGTCAATTGGCTATATGTTTTATTTGTTCTGTCGGCCCTGTTTTTGCGTTTGTTTGGATGGAAGGATTAGGTGGGGAAGGAAGGTTTAGGAGAGAGAGTATGAATTTATTTAAAGTCTATTCAAAGAACAACTCCCTACCGTTTCCTTGGAGGCTTTGAGCCTTTGTCTGCCACTGCTGTCACATTTGAAATCAGGGTGTTGTTTGGAGTGCATGTATGGCAATATATGGGTTTGGGCGAAGCATAGTTTCTTTATTACTTTGGCCTCTTTCCATTTCAACGATTTGTTTTCCAATACAACATTTGTAATTGCGTTTTTTAAATATATTGGTTACTTTGTCATAAGATAAAATTGGTTCAATGTTCCGACCACAACCAGAAAAAGTTAGTGCAATGTGAGTACATTTTTTGTTCAACCATGGGTCTCTTCAATCTCTAACCTCTTCTTGGTTGTGTAACTGTGAACAAGATACTATTATCTTTAGCCATACTTTCGTAGTTATTTTCATAGTTATGTAATGTTGATTATTCTACTAAAATATTATATAAAAAAGCAAACAAGTTTTTACTTTCTATAAGGCTGCAAAATCTTAATCTTTATATCTCAGTACATTCCTCAAAAAAGTTACAACAATCCATTCCAGAAAGCAATAAATAATCCATCCATGGTCAATTACTAGGATCATATTCTTCAAATTGGTTCTTGAAACTTTCTACAACTCTAATTTCTTCCTCTTTACTCACCTTACAATTCCTCCAATCTGCCCTATCTGCCATGTTCAATAACCCCGCCAAAACCTAAAAAATGTTTCATTAATTTAAGTCCATAATAATATAATATTACTAATTTGTTTAAAGTAGGGATTTATAAATTACCTCACGACCAAACTGACTAGGGAATTTCTCATTCTCTTCAATAGTATGAAACAAAATAAGACCAGATGGAAAAGCTTTACATAAAATAAGGTATGGATTGTTATCAAACAAAGATAAAGCTTTACACTCTCATTTTTATCAAACGGTGTCTTGCAACTTTTTTCTACATCATAGGGTATTTGTTAAAAGAAAGTCTAATAAAAATACTCAATTATTAAATTAAGCTTTAGATAATTTATTTAATAAAAAAATGACTAATAGAATAATTATTTATAAAAAACATTTTCTTTATCTTTTTATACATATATTACCTTTATTATTAAATATATTATTTTATTTTAAAAACAATATTTATTTTTAAATATTAAACAAATAATAGGGTATTCCCACCACCACCACCACCTACTACTAATTCCATCACACACGCGCGTCCGTGATTTTTTTTAAATCGTCATAACTAATTCAAAAAAAATCAGAAAATTAAAAAAAGGAATAATTACCATCTAAGTCACCAATTTAACAATAATAGCCCTCCAGCATCTTCTCAAAAATAATGTCTATAAAAGTCCCCTAACAAAATCTAACTTCCCTTTTTACCCTTTTATTAACTTTTATTATTTTCATTTCCTTTTTCTATATTTTTTTCTGATCTCTTTCTCTCTTTCCTCCCTCACCCGCGTCTCTCTTCTCTCTTTCTGAAGAACCTCCCCTCCACCGTCTTGGCCGCGGCGCTGCTGCCATAACATCGACACCGCCACCAGCAATGGATGGTAGGAATGGAAGTAGACGACGGCGTTGAGGAATAAGATTCTTCCTCTTTTGCTTTCGGCGAAGATTTTAATCGCAACTGCACTCTATCTACTAAGCAGGTTTTTTTCTTCTTAAAATTATAAAAGAAAATTAAGAAATCAGTTGATGGAAATTGTTTGTTGGATCGATCGCAGAGGCTTTATGGTTTTGCGATATGTTTGAGTTCTTTTGTCTGCTTTCAAGTTTAATATTAATTATCCATCTACTCTTTGTTTACTCACTTTTTTTCATTTACTCACTTTGTTTTTATTACAGGAAGCTGTTGAAGCGGGTAGAGCATTTCATGGTACTGATAATAATGAAAAGTCAACCTAGTGAAATACTTGATTCGGTGTGATTGCAATCAGTTACTACATATTTTTATACCTATATTTTGATCCTAATCATTATAAATATGGTTGAATTTTGAGTCATTACTTCCTTGTGAATTTTATTGAGCCTTTACTTAATCCATTTTTTTTTAATGATTTCTATTATTTTATTGAGGTGGCTAAAATCATCAATTTTGCATCTTTGATAGACCAGATTTTATTCCACGGAGTTTGCGAGGAAAATTAACTTGGTATAGCTTGTACACTATTGGTATGTCAAGTGTTTGACAATTTGATTGACTGAATTACTTATAGATTGAACTTCATTGTTTCTACCACTACTAATAATCAAGTTGGTGCTATTTTCAGTCAATGCTTGTTTTCTTCAATCCAATTAAGTTCGGAATTACTTTCTCCTTTGGCAATTTGCTTGCTCTTGGAAGGTATGTCTGGTCTTTGTTTTTGCAATATTGGTCCCTGGCCTGAGTTATATGAACCGTAAGATCAAACAAGTATCAACTGTGCAATAAAACCTATCAAACTAATTCTAAAGCAGGTCTATATTATTTTTGGCAGCACAGGATTTTTAATTGGACCGAAAAGACAAGTGACAATGATGCTTGATCCTGTTAGGATTATGCAACTGCTGTATATCTTGCAAGTGTTATTATAGCTTTGTTTTGTGCTATATATGTGAGTGTCATTATCTATATACTTTCCTTGTATTGTCTATTTCAAAGAAGGTTATTTTGTAAAATTTGGTGGGATTTTTCCCACCAAATAATAACTTACTTTGGTGGGATTTTTCCCACCAAATAATAACTTACTTTGGTGGGATTTTTCCCACTAAATAATCACTTTTATTCCAAATGCATTTGATGTAAGTAGCGTTCTGTTAAAATTCTGTTTCAGGTGAAGATGGTATAGAGAAACTGATCTGTCACACTCTTCTACAAATGCTTAGAAATCATCATATTCATACGTTGCTGATTTGGGTACTTCCTTGTCAAGAAGCACTACTCCTGATCCACAAATTTGTGAAAAAATTCAGGTGAAGAATGTTATAGAGAAGCCTAATAAAGATCATCTCCCTCTATTGGAAGCTAGCAGGTCTGATTTTAACATATTGGCAAGGTCTTTTTTTAGATTTTAAAGTGAGTTTAATTAGTATGAAGTTTAAGTTGTGATGGTGTATGTATTGCAGGTTATGTAACAGGGACATTATATCAAGTTGTGATGGTAGGATCCGTCTGGGTTACTCTTAAACATTGTGAGTTTTTTCGGTTATTTTCGTTGGTTCAGATGTTTCTGTGATTATGTTTGGTAGGTGTGGTCTTGGTTTTGTTCAGTGGTATAAGTAGTTTTGCTTGGTAGTCGAATCAGTTGTATTAAGTGTTCGAGATGTTGTATTTTAGGTGGTTGATATGTCGTGTTTTGATTGGTTGAGATGTTGTGTTTCGTATGTTCGTGATGTCGAGTTTAGAATGTTGTGTTATGAGCGTTGAAGCTACTTGTTCTGTTACTTTAAGGACCTGTCTATCCTCTATCAATTCTTCTGTTGCTTCTTCACTTATTTATACAACCTATAACTACTTCTTTTACCCAAGCGCAGAAGTTTACCTTTGCTTTGCTATAGCTGCTGCTGAAACTTTTTTCTATTGGCGTGCTATGTTGTCTATTTCTCTGGGGACTTATCAGCAATTTACTAATGTTCTCTATGCTTCTCCTGAGGCTGATTATATAGCTACAGCACTTGGAAGCTTTACTTCTATTCTAAGGACATGTGGTGCAAATTTTCCTCTAACAGCTGCAATTGAGTCTTTCTTTTGTATTTCTAGAGAGGCTGATGGGTTTCACTATTCGGGCTTTCGCAAGTCTAGTTATTCAGTCTTTCGCAAGTCGGTTTTTCGCTATTCGGGCTTTAACGAGTCGGGTTATTCGGGCTTTCGTAGGTCATGTTATTCGGGTTATTGTTTGAGAATTCGTGGTATTTTTTCGTGTATCTGTTCGAGTATTCGCGGTATTTATTCGGGTTATGGTTCGAGAATTCGTGGTATTTATTCGGGTAATTGTTCGAGTATTCGCGGTATGTATTCGGGTTATATTTTGAGTTTTTGCAGTATTTATATTTATTATTGTTTAAAAAATTGCTCTATTTCTTCGGTTAGGACTGTTTTGCAATTAATGGAACATTCTAGTATGTGTTTGTTTGTACAGGTTGGAGAAAAAGATCACCAACGTTTTCAAGCTTCATATTCAACTATTCTCAAGGCTCGTATGACTGCACTGAAGAAAAGGGAAAGGAAGGAGAAAAAGAAGGTTGCAACAACTGATTCTGATAAGAAACGGAAACTAGCACCAGCACCTGCTACAGCTACACCTCCCAAAAAACGTTCCAATAAGGACATTTAAATGAATTTACTGAATTGAAGAGATATACAGATGTTTGTTTTCCAGAAGAGAGGCGAGAATTAACAATTTCATTTTGTTATTACAGATATTGTCGTTTTATACATTCATACTTCAGGAGTTTTTTTCAAGTTTTTTCTGTAAATCCCTTTTCTGTTGTTGGATTTGGTAGGTTTTTGACCACCAAACAACATAAACCACCAATTATAATTTGGTGGGATTTTTCCACTAAACAAAAAATATAAACTTCCAAATATACTTTGGTAAGTTTCGATTTATCAAACAACAAAATAGTTTCTAATGTATAAATTCAAAAATAATTTGATAGAAAATAACAAAATAAACCCAAATATAATTCGGTAAAATTTTGTCTACTAAAAAACATAAACTCATTATAATTTGGTGGGATTTTTCTCACCAAATAACAATATAAAAATTTGGTGGAAAAAAATTTAGCCGGAAAAATTTGGTGGGAAAAAAAACTGTCCGGAAAAATTTGGTGGGGAAAAACTGGCCGGAAATTTTTTGGCGGGAAAAAATTTGGCCGGAAAAGTTGGCCGGAAATTTTTTGGCGGGAAAATTTAGTTTTGGTGGGAAAATTTAGTTTGGTGGGAATATTTAGTCAAGGGTATTATTGTCTAATTAATTTTTTATATTAGACATCACTTTTATGGGCAATATCATCTCCTTCTAGGGTGGTATTGGTAATTGCCTCTTAAAAAAATTGCATTTTTTTAAAAAAGCAAATTAATATTTACGTCTATGATTTTTTTCTTCATTTTTTTACAGACACGGAATTTCATGTTTAAAACATGGAATTCACTGTTTAAAACATGAAATTCATTGTTTAAAATAATGATTTTATTTTTCGTAAGCGAAAATAAAATTCAAAAACATTCAAAAAATACCAAATAAAATCATAGACGTAAATATTAATTTGCTTTTTCCAAATATATAATTATTATTTTTTTTGATTTTTTAGAATTAGTTATGACGATTTTAAATTAACGGACGCGCGCGTGTGTATTAGGGGTGCATACGGGTCGGGTACCCGACCCATTAACCCCTAGTCAAGAACCAACCCGCACATGCGGGTTTAAGGTTCTGAAAATCGAAAAACAATCCATTAGAGTGAAATGGTTTCGAGTTTGGTTTTGCGGGTTGGTTCGGTTTTGGTTTGGTTTCGGGTTTACTTTACTTATTTGTAATTTGGTCCCTGTAAATTTAAATAATACATTTCAAGTTCATTATATATATATATATATATATATATATTACCAAGCACATGAATTGCCAAATACAGAAAAGAAACAACCTCGAATTACAACTTAAAACGTTTCAAACCACCAAAACCGAATAGATTAAGTTATTACAAACCCAAATTATCTGAATTACATAAAAATACATCCAAAACCAGAAAATAAAGGCAAACATTTCCAAAAACAAACTAGACCATTGATTTCCATTTCCAAAAGTTGAGTTTGAAGATACAAACATTCCAAAAGTTGAGTTGCACAATGCCTTCATGTTTCTTTTCCTTCCTGTTTCATAAGAGTTGTACAATGTCTTCCTTATTTAGTTCCAAAGTAAATAATATAATGCAGAAATGGATCAAAATAATATCCTCATATTATTATTTAATCATTGGATATTAATTAGCGCCTCAGATCATGTTTTTGATCATCACATGCACTTTATAAACCTAAGGGACAAGGGACTTGGTCAGATTTACAAAACAACCTACAATTTTTAACTAACAAATGCATGATAAAAGAATGCCATCTTTAATGAATTCGTCAGCTCAATTGTACATTAAAATAAACATGTACAAATCAAAATCATGCTAAATTGCATCATATGAAGCTCATGAGTTGCTTTCTTAAGTCTATATGCACAAGTATAGTGAAATGCAAGTTATTATAGTATGAAACTGATGTATAACTCACATAAGGTTATTGGCTAATTCATTTAATCAGTTAGAATGGAATGTGGACTTTCACTCAAACTTAATTCATCTAGTCCCTAATAACCTACATAAGATAAACAAATTCAAGTTAGATAGTATTAAAAAGTTCAAGTTAGACTCGCAAATTGCAAAAAAAAAAAAAAAAAATAGTTAAGTATTAAAAATTTACCCAATTCAGCTTCCAAGTCTTCCACTAGTTGTTTGATGTTCCAAGATTAATTGGAAGAGAAAATCTGAGCAAATTTTGAGTACAAATTAAAGCTTCAACAGTTTTAGGGGACAATGAACTTCTGAATTGATCAAGTACTCTCCCACTAGTGCTAAATGCGCTTTCAGATAATACAGTTGAAACTGGAACATCCGACACATGTTTGGCTAGTTGGGACAACAGTTTGAACCTCATAGAATTACTTTTCCACCAATGTAAAATGTCAAAATTAGAAGTCATCTCTTCTATATCTTCTTTTAGATACTTATCTAATTCAGATGCTTTAGAGGGATGTTTCTCAGCCATGAAAGTCAGAAATCTACCACCAAGAACACAAGGAGTTTCACCACTAGATGAACTAGTATTAGAACTTCCCACTTCATCACTAGATGAAATAGTATTAGAACTTCCCACTTCACCACTAAATGAACTAGTAGGAGCAGCAGTTTTTTCATAAACTTTAAACATCCTAGTTACAACATCTTTAACCCTAGTAAGCAATAGTTCACTTTCAGCTGGTGTATACATAAAACTGAAATAACATTGAAGGTATTGCATTTTTTTTCCTTGGATCTAAAGAAACTGCCACATAGAGTATAATGTTGATACTATTAACTCCCCAGTATATGTTGAACTTTTTTTTTCATATCAGTTGCCATTTGAAGTACTGGATTTTCATTTTCACTTAATTCCACTATTTTTTCCAAATTCTCACTATTTCATCAAAGAATAGATTTGTTGTAACAAATAAAGTACCACTGAATTTCTTAGTGGATATGTAGAACAATCTCAAAAACTCAACAAAACACCTCGCATTTTCCCAATCAATTATGTTTAGAGGATTTCTTGAAGCCTCGTTAAAGTGTGTAGTATAAGAAGCATCATCCACTTTCATTCGCGCAAATACAATTTCAAATTTTTTAGCACATTCAAGCATTTTATAAGTAAAATTCCATCTTGTAGGGACATAAATCTTGCAGGAGAACCTATAACATATTTAACTGTCTCTCGTATATTTTTGATACAAGCATCTAACTCAAGCATACCCTCTTTTACAATAAGATTTAAAATGTGAGCGCAACACCTTACATGAAGAATTTCATGCTTAAGAAGAAATTCTGGTTTTTCCCCTGCAACTTTCACCAAATACTTAATTGTCACAGTGTTAGAAGAAGCATTATCAACTGTCAAAGTAAGATATGAATTGATATTCCAATCCATAAGAATTGATTCTACTTTTCTACCAATCGTTTCACCTTTATGATACTCAGCTTTACAAAACCCTATGATTCTTTTATTTAATTTCCAATCAGAATCCACATAATGGGCAGTCAAACACATATAATTAAATTTTTTATTAGAAGTCCATGTATCAGTGGTCATACTAATTGTCAAATTTTTCAACTGTTTTTTTTTTCAACTTAAGCTTTTCTTCTTCATATATAGTCATACACTTTTGCATAATGGTCATTCTAGATGGTATGATTTTATACTTGGGTTGCATTACATTACAATTTTTTTTTTAAAACCAATGCCTTCCACAAATCTAAAACTTAACTCATCTAAAATGACCATTTTAGCTAGGGCCTTATTACAAGTTTCAATAAAAAACACATAAGTTTCAACTACATTCTTTCCTTCATTAGATTTCTTAAAATTTAACAAAGTTTGGCCATCTTTTGCTGGGGGATAAAAGGGGTATTTTGGGCATCTTCTAAGCTTAATGTGATTATTCATATTAGTTGTACCACGCTTTCCAGAATTAGCTGCATATGAATGTTCACAATATTTACAAACTGATATTATACTACCATATTCATAAGTAATAATTTCAAAGTTTTTCCAACAATCAGAGGTTTCTTTCTTAGCTTTTTTAGGGACAGGGGGTAAACTACTAGAGGGGCGAGTGTTAAGTGTATCAGATTCAGAAGAGTTACCAACAGGTGTTTGATCAACACCTTGGGTGGGTTGTATAGTAAGATCAATGACAGATTCATAATCATCCTTCATACTCATTAATCTGCAAAACATAAAAATAAATCACAAAAATAATTAGTAATAATTATAAAACATAAAAATAAACTAATCTATTTTCGAAAGTCATTTACAATAACCTAGATATTCAAATAGATACAAGAATTGAAGAAAAGAAGAATGATAGAAGAGATTGAAGATTCAAACCTGGAAAAAGGGGTTTTGAAGAACACGAACCCTATCTCGGCCTTTTATACAAGTCCAGAAAATCCCACGTATCAATAACTCATTGACCATAGCATAAAAGTTATTAACCATGGCTTAATCGATTAACCATGGTAAGCTGGTAAATCGGAGGCGATAGACATCATGAGAGAAGTCACGAACAATAAATGCGGACCTCAAAGGTTGTTGTAAACCCTCTAAATAATTAATGTGGAGTACAAAAGGAGTCATGGAGAGACTGGGTGAAAGGATGGGTTTCAGCGAGTAGCGAAGAGAGAAGGTGAAAAGCCTAGGGTTTTTAGCCACCTTTTTCGTGTAAGAGACGAGAGAGAAAACTTTGCGTGTGAGGTACGAATGAAATGAGGTGGGGGTGTTTAACCCACCTCTTTTATATGTATATATAAAAAAAATTATTGGGCCAAACTGCGGGTTGGGTTGGTTACCCGCGGTTTGGGCTTTTCCAAAACCGCAAACCGACCCAAATCCACCAAAAAAAAAAATTAGGGCCCATTAAAAACCATGGTTTGTGCAGGTTGGTTTTTTCGGGTTGGGTTGGGTCGGTTTTGTGCGTTTTGCCGATCCGTGGTTTTTCGTGTACATCCCTATTGTGTATTAGTTTTTGTTTTGTTTTTCTCTAATTTATTTTTCTTTTTTTTTTAATTACAATTTGTAGGGATATTTTGGATTAGGGCTGTTTTTTATAAATAGTTTTATTCTAGATATCTTTTTATTAATAGTTTTTTTAATAGATATTTTTTGATAATTGGTTTTTAAAACATATATATATATATATATATATATATATATATATATATATATAGATATATATATATATATACACACGTTTACTATGCAGTAGAAAGTTTTAAAAAAAAAACGTTACCCTTAAGCACGTTAAACTTGAAACCGAACTTTTCAGCAGCTAAGATAAAAATATTTTGGACAACTGTACCCTTGGATGATGGAATAGGCACAACCTGGAGATTCGCATGAGTTCCTCGTTTAAATACCCACTCAAAGAAAACTTCTTTCCCTTGATTCTTGAACAAAGCCTTACGACTTTTCTGATACTTAACCAACTCCATTTCACATTCTGATGGGGTAGAAAGGGTATATGGTAAATGTTTAGTGGGTCTTGGTGTGTTATAATATTAAGTACTGAAAATAAATAGGAACCACAATACCGCAAGTGCACGGTTGTCCAAGTAATACTCTGATAAATCGGGTTTCGTTCTAAGGGATTGGACTAGTATAACCCAAGTGTTCAAGAAATAAGTAGTAGCAGTTGCAATTGCAGAAAATAAAAGATAAAAGATATTTGTTGTGTTTCAAGTTATTAAACTACTAGACGCACATAAATAAATTACTGAAAATAAATACTAAAAGATTGAGATGCGGATATGAGCTATACTTGAGTCTCGCTAGGGAATCACCTAAACTTACGTAATTAATGATTTCGTTAAGGATATAACTGATATTTCTATATTAGTTAGGACTCTAATGTCTCCTAGCCCCGGTCAGGGTGGACCTAGGAGTTATCCTAAAGTACTATAAACCCCTATATGGACGAATATGCCTCTTCAGATGATATGTAATAACTCTTTGGCTATGTAATTAGTTAAGCATGTCGGTCAATAACGGACATTACACGGATATTACCTAAATCTGTAATCAAACTCCCCCGTCAGATGATCACTACGCCATAAAAGTGAATATCCCAATTACTATAACCTATTTCTAATTAGCTAGGTCAGAAATAGTAAACAAGAACAAAATAATATCATATATAAAATACCCAATTCAAATTAAACTAGAAACTAATCCCAAATTGAAATACATTCATTAAACAAATTAGGGTTCATCCCATTACGCGATTCTCAAGTAATTAAGGTTTAGCTCATAATTGAAATAAGAACAATAAAGAAATCAATAATATATATATATATTTCTAATAAAATAAATAAAATAAGAATCTAGATAGAGGAATTGACTTGAGCTGTTGTTGGAGGAAAAGGATTCTCCAGCTCCAGCTCTTGCTTCCGCCTCTTGACACTCTCTCTAAGGATAATTTAATATGAAGGTTCAATGAGAGGTATTAAATAATGTGACCTAAAGGAGCTTATATAGGTGCTTAAATTCGTATTAGGGCTTAGGTTAAGAGGATTAGGTCAAACTATAAAAAGCCCAAACCCCTCTTTTCTTTTAATTCTCGTAACTGGTGTGCAGCCCTTAGTAAAACGGCTGTAACTTTTGCATCTCAACTCCAAATGGGCTGATTTAACTTGGAAAATCTTCCTAACTCAATAGGCTATCAAACCATGTTTCACGGCCTAAGGCTAAATCCACTCCTAAATAGCCCAAAAACAGCAATCATTAATAGTCTTTCACATCTGCAACTTCTTTAATAAAGTTCTTGGAAATTCTTTTCTTTTCTTTAGCTCATCCACGCGATCTAAGACTTTAATTCTCACTTTTCCTCCTTATAGTGGTTCTTCATGAATTCATAAACCTACTAACTTTGCACTAAAACAAACAAATTAACGCACAAAAGCTCTAAAAATGCAAATGATCTATTTTCAAGGGAAGAAAGTGCAATATGACGAAATAAGCGTAAAAGTCTATCAAATAAGTCAAATATTCACCTAAAATGATGTCTCCTAAGGGCTAATATTTAGAACAAATAGAGAGACATCAATGTTCAATGGGTATTTTTTTTTTGGGTTAGGTAAACGGTTGTATTAATAAAAAAAAGAAACTGTACACTATACAGCCAAAAGACTAAATAAGCTAAATACGACTACCTCATACTAATACCAATACAAGCTAATCGCCCACCATCATTTAAAAACGAATGAGGAGGGAACAAAGAAAATAAAATGGAAAATATACACCACTTAATATCCTTGATAACAGTTTCTCTAGATAAAGAATCACCTCTTATAACTAGATGATTTCTCGCTTTCCAGATACAATACACTGTAGCTCCAAAGCCAATCCTCCATCATCTTCTCCTCCAATTTTCTCTAACTTTAAGTTTTTTGAGCCATTTATGTACTAAAGGTCCTTTAGCAAGGGCACAATAGTAATGTTCACCTATACGAGTAACTAAATGTGTCTCTATATTAGGATTCGACAAACAAAACCAGCACTCTTTTGACCCATATCCCCTCTTCGTAAACCCTTGTCCTTCTTCTTGTAAAGTATGCTTAAAATTGCAATCTGGTCCTCTTTCACATTTTCCTTTGTTAAGAAATTCGAAACATACACCTCTTCTAGATTGTTCCCTTGCTTCTTCATCGTGATTAAAGTGACATTTATTCTCTCTTGGACATGATCCTGAAGATATATATTTAAAACATAATTTATTTCCTTCATTATCTCCTCGTTTTTGTTTTTTTTGGGCAGAATCAAATCTCCAATATTGGGAATCTTTATCATCTTCGTTATTTCTCTTTACTGTTCCTTCTTTTGGAGGTGATGATACTTTTGTACTTGTGTATGGTGTTGAAGTAATATTTGGTGGCTTTAAGCAAAGCTCAGATTCTGACATTTTCGAAGCTGGATTTGGAGATATTGCATGAATAAATTTCTGCACAGGAATCATGTTTTAGGAATGTATGCATGTGTGTGTAATTACACAGAAATACAATACACAGAAAAAGGAAAAAGAAAAGATATCTGTTAATTTTTGTTTCCAACTGAAGCTAAACCTAAGAAACGAGTCACATGTGAAGCATCAGTATTGGTATATGGTTCACGATCATAATATACACCCATAGTTCCTGCAGTGTGGTACCTGTTATATCAGTAAACAAAGTTAATTATTAATATATGTGAATTCATATGTAGGACTTCACATCATACAAAATTTAAGTAACCTTAAAAGATCGTTATCTGAAAGTAAATTAAAGTTATTACCGACCTGGGTTTGATCTCCGAGACTAATTCTGATAATGTAGGATCATAATCAGATGAATTAGAGATTCCTGATGGAATAGAAGAAGCAGAAGATTTGTTTGTAACGTTGTTTGGCCATTCATTGGTGATAAGTAGTTAAGATAATGAAATGAACTTTAACTCGGAAATTAGATTAGTAACATAGATAGATAAATTTATATGGAAGGGAAAAAGGATATGTCAAGAAAATATCGACCAATCCAGGCTCTTCAGCTAATGCACGCAATGCATCAACATCATCTTGACTGTATGTTTCGAATTGTGGGCCACCACTTACAGATTGTTTACCAGACAAGTGTGCCACAGATAATTCTGGATACAAATACAATTAATCAGCTATCTTGCATATAACAAAGGACTAATGGGGCAATGTTAAAAGGGGCACAATTGCTAGTATCATTCAACTATTTTTTAACTAAAATAAAAATTGAAGTGAAAACAAATACTACGTAGTTAGAGTTTTAGGTAGTGTACCATGGAGAGTGAACTTTCCACTGCCTTTTAACTAATATAGATTCTCACAGATTTTCAAAAACCGTCCATTTTGAAACCTTGATTGGAAGCTTCTCTGGAAGCTGTGGAGAGGATCTTGATTCTTGGGGGCACCGATACCATAGTCTCCGATGAAGTAAGTTGGAATAGGGACAGTTGATCGGCCTTCAATGTAGTCATTGAACTCATCAAGTCGCTCAGGCGTGTCCGGAAAAAATTGCCCTACACATAGCAGAGAATTAAATGGACCAGCCGCGTTATTCACCTGAAATTAGGTATGTGTAGCTCAAAATTAAACATGAAGGAATAAAGAGGGAGATATATACTGAAAAGACGCGTTTGAAGAGCTGATTAAGGCGGCGGAGGACGTCCCCACAGAGAAGGATTCTGGGAGGAGTAATAGCTGTAGAGAGGGAGAGATGAAATGTAAAGCCTTTTGGGCTAATGTGAATTAGTCCATGTGACCGACCATAGTGGATCAATCTCTAGTGAAATTCAGATAGGCCCATTCCAAAACGAGGTTTATATTTTCTATTCGAAATTTAAAATTTATATTTATTATAAATATTGAAAATATTATTGTAAATAATATATTTAGTAGTGGATGTCTTTTCTATTTCTTGTCTTTTCCTATACCTTATTTATGGGTGTAACTTATTGTAAATGAAGGGTCATATATCTCCTATAAATATATGACCTTCATCCTTTTGTAGTTGACACACTTCAAGAAATGATAAGAAAACTCTCTCCATATTTCTCCATCTTTTAGTTTATATATTATCCTAGTTTATAACACGTTATCAGCACGACGCTCTGCCGATCGAATCAAGGAGAAATATTTTCAGGTATGATTTATATTACTATATTTTATATATGTCGTTCTCTATATATTTCTTTTGACAAAAAAGAAAGAGATGGTATAATAAGGACTTCCATTTGCAACCGATAAATATTATAAGGACTTCAATTGCATCCTATATAATACCATTAGGCTATTCAAGCATATAAAAATGGTTAATCATTTTAAAAATAAAAATAGAGGCCTGAAGCCCATATGTAAATATATTTTTGAAAGGCTTGAAAGTAAAAACGAGTTTTATTTCTAGGTTTAAAACCTACAATGCCCGAAGCATAAAAGAAATCATATTAGCATGAAGCTTAAATTTAATATCATAGGCCTGAAGCCTAGAAATAAATATATCATAGGCCCGAAGCCTAGAAACCAAAATATATGCCCGAAGCATAAATTGTTTTTTTTTTCTTTCGAAATCTTAAAAAAGGCCCGAAGCCCAGAAATAAATTAAAATAAAAAAATTTTGCATGAAGCATAATATTAATTATTTTTGCACTTTATATTTTTGAAAGGCTTGAAAGTAAAAACGAGTTTTATTTCTAGGTTTAAAACCTACAATGCCCGAAGCATAAAAGAAATCATATTAGCATGAAGCTTAAATTTAATATCATAGGCCTGAAGCCTAGAAATAAATATATCATAGGCCCGAAGCTTAGAAACCAAAATATATGCCCGAAGCATAAATTGTTTTTTTTTTCTTTCAAAATCTTAAAAAAGGCCCGAAGCCTAGAAATAAATTAAAATAAAAAAAATTTGCATGAAGCATAATATTAATTATTTTTGCACTTGCAAGATTCGAACCTGTGTCATATGTAAAGAGATTAGCATACTTTACCGATTGAGCTATAATATGATTGTTAATCTAATATTTTTATACATACATGCCTGAAGCATAAATTAATTATTTTTCGAGACTTGAGAAATTCGAACCTGTACCGAATCAAAATATAACAACTCATTTTACCAATCGAGCTATGATAATATATTATCTAAAAATGTATATATAATATACATATAATTATGCCCGAAGCATAAATTAATTGTTTTTGACACTTGTGAGATTCGAACCAGTACCGCACCTAAATAGAATAATATATTTTACCAATTGAGCTATGACATATTTTTAATCTAAAATACTACTGATTTTGTATTACAGTATCATGGCAAATATTATCAATCTTGAATTTGCTGCTCTTGATGTTTCTGGAAGAAACTATTTAACTTGGGTTCTCGATGCTGACATGCACTTAAGAGCGAAAAATCTTGGTAATACAATTAAAGAGACAAATACATCTAGTGAGCAAGATAAAGCAAAAGCCATGATTTTTCTTTGTCACCACATAGATGACGGGTTAAAATCTGAGTATATAGGTGTGAAGGATCCAGCCATTTTATGGAAGAATTTAACAGAACGGTTTAATCACCTAAAGGGAGTAATACTTCCTAAGGCTCGTTATGACTGGATGCAATTGAGATTACAAGATTTCAAAACAGTAAGTGAAATTGTGTCTCAGTTGAGATTGTGTGGAGTTAACATTAACGAAGAAGATATGCTTGAGAAAACATTTTCTACCTTTCACCCAACTAATATGGCTATACAAACTACATATCGTGAAAAGGGATTTAAGAAATACTCTGATTTAATCTCACATCTCCTTATTGCTGAGCAAAACAACTATTTGTTAATGAAAAATCATAACTCACGTCCCACTGGATCATCACCATTCCCAGAAGCGAATGTCAATGCATTATTCCCAGAAGTAAATATAAATAATTTTGGTAGAGGACGTGGTCGTGGTCGCGGTCGTGGTCGCGGTCATGGTCGCGGTCGTGGTCGTGGTTATGGTCGTGGACATAGCTCAAACAACAATCAGCAGAAGTGGAACAACAATAACGGTGGGAGACAAGAAAAAGGTAAAGGTACGAATAATGTCACCCCTAAAAATGATGATGATGGTTGTTATAGGTGTGGGATGAAAGGACATTGGTCTCGTACATGTCGTACATCAAAACATTGGGTTAATATCTATCAAGCATCAATTAATGGAAAGGGAAAAGAAACCAACTTTGCTGATTTTAACAATACTATTGAAGGTGAGACTTCCCACAACAATGATGGAAATAAACAATTAGATTTTACTCCTTTTAATGTTGATGATTTTCTAAACGAGACAAGTGGAGAAATGGATGGGATTGAATTTGTTGGTGGTGATGCTAATAATGGGGTCGAAAATAACGAAAATGACTAGATGAAATTTATCTTTACTTGAACTTTATTATAATAATAATTTCACTTGATAGTATAATTGAATAAGGACTCTTGTAATGCATTAAACGAATAAACTATGTGTTGCTATTTTTTTTTCTTCTCCTTATTATACTTATTACATTTTTCTTTTATTTTGTTTATAGAAAAATGGAAAATGTCAATGCTATAGGCAATGTTGACATGAATAACAGAGATATTTGTTTAGTTGATAGTGGTACAACTCATACAATACTTCGAGATAAAAAATATTTTCTAAATTTAAACTGGAAAAAGGCAAATGTTAGTACAATTTCTGGTACCTCTGAACTAATTGAGGCTTTTGGAAGAGCAAACATAATATTACCAGGGGGAACAAATATTTTAGTAAAGAAGCTTTGTATTGCAGTAAATCAAAACGAAATTTATTAAGTTTCAAAGACATACGTCTAAATGGTCTTCATATAGAGACTATGAATGAAGGGAATAAAGAATATCTTTGCATTACAACGAATATTTCTTGCCAGAAGCAAGTGAAAGAAAGACTCCCAATTTTCTCATCAGGGTTATATTATGCAACTATAAGATGTGTAGAATCAAATACTGTAATGAACCGGAAGTTCAATGACCCAAAAATGTTTATGCTCTGGCATGAGCGACTTGGACACCCTGGATCAACAATGATGCGTCGAATAGTTGAGAACTCACTTGGACATTCCCTAAAGAACCAGAAGATTCTATTACCTCATGAATGTGTATGTATAGCCTGCTCACAAGGGAAGTTAATTATAAGAGCATCTCCAATGAAAGTTGATATTGAATCTCCGACATTCTTACAAAGAATTCAAGGGGATATTTGTGGACCTATTGATCGACCTTGTGGGCCATTTAGTTACTTTATGGTTCTAATAGATGCATCATCAAGATGGTCACATGTGAGTCTACTGTCAACACGAACAGTTGCTTTTGCCAAACTTCTTGCTCAAATAATAAAACTGAGAGCACAATTTCCAGATTATCCGATAAAGACCATTCATATGGATAATGCTGGTGAATTTACGTCTCAAACATTTAATGATTATTGCATGTCAATGGGTATTGATGTTGAACATTCTGTAGCACATGTACACACTCAAAATGGCCTGGCAGAGTCATTCATTAAGAGATTACAGCTAATTTCTAGATCTTTACTTTTAAGATCTAATTTACCCACTTCGGTTTGGGGGCATGCAATTTTACATGCCGCTTCATTGGTTCGTGTAAGACCAACTTCGGTTAATCAATATTCACCTTTTCAACTTGTTTCTGGCCAGCAGCCAGATGTGTCCCATTTTAAAATTTTCGGTTGTACGGTTTATGTTCCAATTTCTCAACCACAACGAACAAAAATGGGTCCTCAAAGACGCCTTGGAATCTATGTTGGATTTGATTCCCCATCCATCATAAGATATATCGAGCCCCTGACGGGTGATTTATTTAAAGCAAGATATGCAGATTGTCATTTTGATGAGACAACTTTCCCGCCGTTAGGGGGAGGAAAAGTGTCATTGCATAATAAACAGCAGGAAATTTTATGGGATGTGCCATCTTTGTCTCATCTTGACCCACGTACTAATAGATGTGAGCAAGAAGTAAAGAGGATAATTAATTTACAAAATATTGCAAATCAGTTACCAGACGCATTTACGGATATTAAGAAAGTAACTAAATCTCATATACCAGCGGCAAATACACCAGCACGAGTTGATATCCCAGAAGGACAACCTGACAATATGTTAAATTTGGGCACTAAACGCGGACGCCCTATTGGTGCAAAAGATAAGAATCCTCGAAAGAAAAGGGTTCAAGAAGCAAGTACTCCTGAAGAGATAAGTCCTATAAAAAATATGACTGATGAGTCTAAAGAAAAATTTCTCGTAGAAATAAAGGATGATGAGTCTGAAAATAAAAATGTAACTGAAGAGTATGAAGAGATCTCTTTGAATTATCTAAATACAAGAGAAAGTTGGGATAGAAAGAAAGTTATTATAGACAATGTATTTGCATATGTAATATCCCTAGACATTGTAAATGATGACCCCGAACCAAAAACGGTAGAAGAATGTCGACGTAGAAAAGATTGGCCTCAATGGAAAGATGCAATACAAGCTGAATTAAAATCCTTAGAAAATAGAAAAGTTTTCGGACCGATAGTCCAAACACCTAATGGTGTAAAACCAGTTGGATACAGATGGGTATTTGTACGAAAGCGAAATGAGAATAATGAAATTCAAAGATATAAGGCACGACTTGTGGCACAAGGTTTTTCACAAAGACCTGGGATTGACTATAATGAAACATATTCCCCAGTAATAGACGAAATTACATTAGGGTACTTAATTAGTCTAGCAGTCACCGAAAAACTGGATATGCGTCTTATGGATGTTGTCACCGCATATTTATATGGGTCATTAGATAGTGATGTTTATATGAAGATCCCTGAGGGATTCAAAAGAAATGATACAGATAATCAAAAGCCTCCTGGTTTATACTCAATCAAGTTACAAAGATCCCTATATGGATTAAAACAATCTGGGAGAATGTGGTATAACCGACTCAGTGAATATCTGATTAGGGAAGGATACATCAACAATCCAATTTGTCCTTGTGTTTTTATCAAGAAATATAAAAAAGGGTCTTGCCATAATAGCAGTATATGTGGATGACTTGAATCTCGTGGGTACTCCAGAAGAGCTTACCGCGACTGCTAATTATCTAATGAGAGAATTTGAGATGAAAAACCTTGGAAAGACAAAGTTTTGTCTCGGCCTACAAATTGAACACTTGTCATCCGGGATCTTTATCCATCAATCAACATATACCGAAAAGATTTTGAAACGTTTTTATATGGATAAAGCTCACCCGTTAAGTAGCCCAATGGTTGTTCGATCATTGGATATAAATAAAGACCCGTTCCGGCCACGAGATAAAGAAGAGGAATTATTAGGTTCGGAAGTACCATATCTGAGTGCCATTGGAGCATTAATGTACCTGGCAAATTGTACAAGACCTGATATAGCATTCTCAGTTAATCTATTGGTAAGGTATATCGCAGAACCAACAAAAAGACATTGGAATGGAATTAAGCATGTATTGCGTTATCTTCGTGGAACAACGGATATGGGTTTGTTTTACTCAAAAGATTCAGAACAACAAATAGTGGGTTATGCTGATGCTGGTTATCTTTCAGACCCCCACAAAGGCAGATCTCAAAGTGGTTATGTGTTTACTTGTGGTGGTGGTGCGATATCATGGAGATCCGTGAAGCAAACTTTAGTTGCCACTTCATCTAATAACTCTGAAATATTGGCACTACATGAAGCAAGTAGAGAATGTATATGGTTAAGATCCATAGTTCAACATATCCGAGAAACGTGTGAGTTATCCTCAATAAGAAATATACCGACGATTGTGTATGAGGATAATGCTGCCTGTATCACACAAATTCAAAATGGATACATCAAAGGCGACCGAACGAAACATATTTCACCAAAGTTTTTCTACACACACGAGCTACAAAAGAATGGAGATATTGACATTCGACAAATTCAATCATGTAACAATCTTGCGGATTTATTTACGAAATCATTGCTAACCACAATTTTTAGAAAATTGGTCCACAATATCGGAATGCGACAACTCAGAGATCTCTTGCCAGCATCAGGGGGAGTATGAACAAGACACTGTACTCTTTTTCCTTCGACCAAGTTTTTATCCCACTGGGTTTTTCTTGGCAAGGTTTTAACGAGGCAGTATTTGAAGATAAACGATTCATATGTACTCTTTTCCTTCGACCAAGTTTTTATCCCACAGGGTTTTCTTTGCAAGGTTTTTAAAGAGGCATATGTCATTAAGAATAGACATCCAAGGGGGAGTATTGTAAATAATATATTTAGTAGTGGATGTTTTTTCTATTTCTTGTCTTTTCCTATACCTTATTTGTGGGTGTAACTTATTGTAAATGAAGGGTCATATATCTCCTATAAATATATGACCTTCATCCTTTTGTAGTTGACACACTTCAAGAAATGATAAGAAAACTCTCTCCATATTTCTCCATCTTTTAGTTTATATATTATCATAGTTTTTAACAAATATCAACATAATTTATAATAAGTATTTTAGTAATTATATGATTGATATTTTATAGTTGATAGACCACAGAAAGTCACACTATCAAGTATCAGTACATTTGACCCGAAAATCTATTTTGAGACTTCACAAGAAAAAGAGAGACTGAATAAGTAAATAGACGATGAATAATGTTAACAACTGCGTACATTGTTCTTTATCACCGTCATATAGTCTAATCTTCACTCGCTCTCCGAGTGTTACATGAAACCAGACACTATGTTAGAAACAAAGGGAGGTGCAGTCCTGATGGCATTTCGTCGCTCAACATTAGCATTACCCGAAGGAGCTATGAAGATTCAAGTCGATTGTATAATAACCACAACCATTTGAGAGAGGGGCTGAGAGAGAGAGTTTATGGGGTATTAAGAGTGTAAAGAATAATATTGTGGGAAAGGGTATTTATACATATCGACGGAACACACGAAGGGCTACCAGGGTGCACAATATAGGGCGAGGACCAATGCGCACGATGAGTCGATGGGAAAGTTTGAGCTGCCGAATGAAGTCTTTGCGCGACATTGAGGGTTTGCCTTGGATGATTTGGGAACTCTGCCTTGGGAAGAGTTTGACACTCATCTCCCTCGGGGAGACATACCACACCCTCGACACACTTTTTTGTTTATTCGGTTTGGGAATCTTCAGACTCGAACAGGAAGAGGCGTCATACTTTGGCTTATCAATACCCCCTTTGAATTTGTGAGATCGATATAATCTTCTTGTATATGACCAAAAGGAATTTATCCCTTTCTAAATATTTACAATATACTAGGTTGACTTCTCTAATTCGATTGCTCGATGTGCTCTTTCGCGCTTTATCACATAAGATTCCAAGGACTGTGTTGGTCTTCTTGAATAAAGTAGATCGTCGAGTCTACGTCGGTCTTACAAGTATCTCCCTTTGAATTTTGACACTGTTTTTTAGGAGCACGTCTCCCATAGGGTGTCAATAATCGACGTCTATATACGTGAATCCTTTGTATGGGTTAATCTTTGTATAATCTGTGATTTGTTGAGGTTGTGTCAGATGTGTGAACTCTTTCAAATTTCTGAGGCTACGATGGACTTACATACTCTCTCTGATTGTCGGGGATAACTCAGACATACAAACTCTCTCTGATTGTGGAGGTTACGTCGGACTTGTGAACTCTATGTGATTGTTCAGAGTACGTTGGACTTGTGAATTCTCTCTAATTCTCGTGGGTACATCGAACTTATGAATGATTTCTTATTGTCAAGACTGCATCGGACTTACGCACTCTCTCTAACTACTGAGGCTACGTGGAATTTACAAACGATCTTGATTTTCGAGGCTACATTAGTCTTACTGTTACTTGGAATAGGAGAAGTTTTCCTCTATTAATTATCTTGGGAAGATGAAAAAGACATATTTCATGCTATAAGTATTGTGGTAATTTCTTCCATTTTCATCGCACCTTTTTTTCTTATCACTTTCTCATTATGGTTGATAGTTCTCATACTACATCTCCTGCCTCTCAAGGAAGGTTTCACAAATCCCCTAGGGAGGTTGGTGAAGCTTCAGCTCCTTTACCTAAGAGAAGGATATCATTACCTTTTCCATTGTTTCCTTGCCCCTTGGACTGATACTCCTTGGCACATCCAATCCTGTTACCCCCATTTAAAAAGCCTAGTTACTAATTTGTTTTTAAAAAAGCCTAGTTATCAAAAGGGAGTTTTACACTCTTTTGTAATATTAACCTAATACTATTCTGGTGAAATAATCGTCTCTCTTCATTTTTCTGACATCAATATAAGGATTTTGAGGGAGATGGTATGAAATTCAAATTTAAAGATATTGAAGGGGTATTTTGTGGTAATTAGGGGATAGGTATATACTCAATCTGCTCATATTTTTATAATTTCATTACATGTCTATGTAGTTAAATGGATTTATACCCACTATTCAATAGGTCTTTTGCTCAAGGTAAAATATTTTTTTCAAGGTCTCATGCGTTTTCCAATAAGAACAAGTGGTGTAGTGGTGGGTATATATCCAAACTACTCATCATTTTACAATTTCGTTATACGTCCCTATATGTGAGGTTGTACCCACTATCCAGTGGTTTTACAATTGCATTATAGATTCGTTTTTCTACATAAGAGGAAGAACATCAATTAGAACCAATAAAAATGGAATATCTCAAGATACACATAACCTTTCCTATATATATTTATATATATGGGTATATACCCATCATAGTACACATACCCAACCCACCACAGCACGTACCCATCACTGTATATACCCACTTATACAGATAGTTGGGCTTATACCTATACAGACAGTTTGGTCATATACCTATTTATACAGCCAGTTAGATTTAAACTCACTGAATCCATACCCACTAGATACACCAAAAACCCTTTGAAATTAAAAAAAAATGTTGCAGTGATTAAGATTTATGTATCACACTGCTGAAAAAATCTACTAATATGAAGAACATAGATCTACCATTAAAAAAATTCACAAGACGTTTGAACCGAGAAAGAAGCATTGTTTTTTTCATATGTATAGAAAAGCATTTAACAAGATAATGTAATTCTTCGTAGCTCTTTATAACATTTATATCGCAATATCATATGCATCATTATTTGATTAAAACTAGCTCATAATCATTTCTATAAATGCAAAACACACATTATTTAAGTTCATGAAACTTATGTCCAAAAAAGGAAAAAGAAGTACATAAATGATATTATTGATTTACTCAAGTATGTGACTATGTTTTATTTAGTTCCAAAACAAATATATATCATCCAACATGTAAAGTAAAGGAAAATAAAAAAATAAAAAATAAAAATTCAAATACCCATAATATTCGTTATTGAAAATAAAAGAGTATTTTTCACCTTCAAAGGAGTAATGTCATAATACAAAATAAAATGCAACTCACATAAAAAGACTCAATCTACAAGTAAACTAAACGTAATATCCTTGTTAACAACTCAATCAATACGTTTTGCTAATCTCTTGACCCACTTAACAGAAGATTAAGAGCTTTCGACGACCAACAATCATATACTTTTCCAGGATTTACAGAAATTTCCAGTCTACTCGATGGTGATAGACTTGATGGTTTGTATCACAACTAAAACATTACTTTCGTCGATGATGAGAATAAACGACGACTGTTTGACAAGCAAAATAGTATTCCTTGTGGTCAGACATTCGACAATAAAACAAACAAGGGACTACGCGCTTAGTATCCCGCAATTTTTGCCTAACCCCAATAACTAGATAAGTGTACCACAAATTTTTGTTAAACTCACTCAACCATTAAGCCAATTTTTTCTCAAAATAAGAATATTTATCAATATATATACGTATAAGCAGGGTCTGTTCTGTGGGTAGGTCGAAGAGGCGAGCGCTTCGGCTCCTTGATTTTTTGACATTATTAGGGGACTCAATTTATAAACATTGTTACATAGATGGACCTTATTTTGTAAGTTCATTTTAGGTCCATGTCTAGACCGCCTTTATGAATGACACTCAATGGCGGACTTAGGATGTTTTACTTAGAAGGGCTAATGGATGTATTTATGACTTGATAATCGAGAGTTTTATTTACTTTATTGATTTGATTTTTAGTTTTACGAGAAGTGTTTTAAATTTGTTTGAATAAGTAAATATTTAATCTTTTAATTAATTGTCTTAGTTATAGAAAAACAAACAAACAATCTTTAAACTATTTATTTGCTTTTACGTGCAATTATTCACTACTTGATAAGCATTAGAGTCAACCAATCCGTCCCTGAGAACGAATCTGTTTATCACATATATTACTTGGGACAACTGTACACTTACGATTGTGGTTCTCTTTTCCTTATTGCATTATTTTTAGAACACACAAAGGACCACCAGAAGCTCTGTTCCACGGTGATGCGACTTTATCAGCACATCAGGTAATGAACGCGATGTGTCTAATAATTTCGGCAAAAAACACTAAATTAAAATGAACGCGAATGGTATTTTCCGCACAAAGAGGTGATTGGTGGTATATTTAGAGATTCATGGTCTTTTTTTTTGTTCAAAGCATTAATATATAGATAGATAGAAAATACGGTTACAAATTACCCTACCCCTATCGGGTCTTTGTCGATTCGCAAGATAGACGCTAACTGGGGTGGGTTACAGGCATCCCAATTGCCAAACAAATTGCTTAAAAGCTGTTGTTTGGCAACCCAGTCAGCCGCAAGATTACTACTCCTAGCAATAAGAGTAAAATAAGGACTCGAAAGTTCCGCCAAAAAATAAATATTACAAACGATGTTTTTAATAGAATGATTAGAGACTAGTAATCCTGAAGAAAGGGGCTTCATGATTTGCTCCGCATCATTCTCTATAATAACGCTTCCAAAAGGATAATCTAATGCCATCTCAGTTGCTTTAAGGATCCCCGTGGCTTCTGCTTCTAACACTGAATCTGTCTCGATTTTCCAACTTTTACCTGTTACAAATTCACCATTAGAGTTTCTTACAATACATGCGATGGCTGAACCTTTATCAGAGAAAGCAGCATCACAGTTTATTTTGAGTTTATTAGGTGGTGGTTTTTTCCATTTCTCTTTAAATTTCACATTTTGGTCAGGATTATTGTTTATGGTATGGGTTAAGGGTTGAAAAGTAATAACCTCATCATTTATTTTATCCATATAGTTAATATCATTAGGATTAGAAATCTTAAAATATTCTTTCCAAGATTCAATAGAACTATTAATAGTTCTTATGGGGTCACAATTTTTACCATTATAAATAAAATTGTTTCTACTTTTCCAAATATGCCAAAGTATGGTACAAATGAGTTCAAGTATTCTATCTTTTTTATCAAAATTAGTAATAATTTGTTGGACATGGTTCAAAATCCATTGATCTATTCTATTTGCGCTATCATTATCAGATTTTATATTAAGGGGACTAGAGAACCATACACATTTGGCCCAAGGGCATCTAAAGAGTATATGTTCAACTGTTTCAATGTTGTTGTTACAAATTTTGCATAAGTTTGTGTCACTACACTTTCTATTAAAAAGATTTTCTTCTGTTGGTAGGAGGTTTCTAATAGCTCTCCATATGAAGTTCCTAATCTTAGTAGGGGTTTCCATATGCCAAATAAGAGTGATGGAGATGGAAGGTGAGTTTTGATTCTTGATAATTTCTTTTTGATTTTCATCATTTTTTAACTTATGGTAAGTTTCTTTAACCGTATAAGTACCTTTTTTACAATAATTAATGCTAAAAAGGTCTTCACACTCTATTTTAGGTATAATCATATTTTCTATCTTATCACTAATTTCTTTGCAGTAGAGATTCTTTAAGAGATTGGTATTCCAAGTTTTATCTTCATTCATAAGGTGAATGACCTTATACACAACATTATTATTAGGTTTTATAATGTTGTTATTGTTACTAATCCAATTGTGTTTTAGTAAGTCAATAGTGACTCCATTTCCTATTTTAATTTAATATTATTTTCAAAGGTCCCTCTTCCTATAAAGATGCTTCTCCAACCCCAAGAGGGTGAGCTTCCAAGTTTAGCTTCTAAAAAATCACAATTATGGAAATATGTACCCTTTAGAAGTTTATAGAGAAGGGTATCTTTTTTATTAGCAATGTTCCAAGCTTGTTTGCCTAGAAGTGCTTTGTTCATAAGGTGGAGGTCTCTAAAACCCAAACCTCCATCAAACTTGGATAGGGTTAAGAGATCCCATTTAGCCCAATGAATTCTTTTTTTTCCTTTGTCACCCCACCAAAATTGTGCTATGATAGAGTGTATTTGATTTACTATGTTTTTTGGGAATATAAAGTTTGACATCATATAATTAGGGAGGCTTTGAATTATGGCTTTTATAAGGATTTCTTTACCCCCTTCAGACAGGAATAAGGTTTTCCAATTTTCTAATCTTTGTAAGACCTTATCAATTAAGAATTGAAGGTCTTTTGATTTTGATCTACTCCATTCTATTGGGAGACCTAGATAATTACCAAGATTATGGGATTTTTTCATGTTCAGTCTCTTAGCCATTACATTTTGAAGAAAGATTGGTGTATTGGGGCTAAAAATTACCCCACATTTATTAAGATTTAGACAAAGGCCTGTTCCATTCCTATAAATGTTCATAATTTCAATGAAGGATTGAATTTCTATGTTCTCAGCCTTGAGAAAGAATAGGATATCATCTGCAAAGAGTAGATGAGTTATATCAGGGCAATTATTTCCAATTTTGATACCCTGTATCAATTGTTTTTCTTTTTTGTCCCTAACGAGGTCATTTAGGGTTTGGGATATGAGGCAAAAGATTAAGGGTGAAAGGGGGTCCCCTTGTCTTATGCCTCTAGTAGGTTTTTGAAGTTGGTGATTTTCCCCATTGATCATAATAGAGTATGTAACAGAGGTTATACACAACATAAGTTTCCTTATCCAATCTCTGTTAAAACCCATCTTAACCAAGAGATCATGGAGAAAGTCCCATTCAACATATTCATAAGCTTTTTGGAAATCAGCTTTGATGGCTATCATGTATTTTTTTGTTGTTTTCCTTCTTTTGATATGGGTGATTAGTTCATGGGCAATCATGGTATTTTCTTGAATAACCCTATTAGGCATGAAAGCACTTTGATTTTCACCCACTAGTGTATTCATGTGGGGTTGTAATCTATTAACAAGAATTCTTGCTATAATTTTGTAGATAAAGTTAGAGCAGCTAATGGGTCTGTAATGTTTTATATTAGTAGGTTTACTAATTTTTGGGATCAGAGTGATTATAGTTTGATTAATATCATTTAATTCCCCTTGATTGTGTTAGCCTCACCTTGTTTATTCCCGTTTTAATATTCGACAAATCATCCTTTAAACTAAAATTCATTTTTATATACTTTAGATGTTTTCCAAAACCCCCTCATTAGATTAGTTGTGCTCACTTCATTTGACTTAGCTTAAATATTCAAAAGAACAGTGCCGCGGTGCACCGGAGGAATCACGCGGTACACCGCAGATCACGGACCAGTCACACGGTACACTACATGGTCCGACCAGTAAGCTCATAAAATCTGCACGGTACACCGGACCACTGTCACGGTACACCGGACCACTACACGGTGCAGGCGTACGGTACACTACATGGTCCGACCAGTAAGCTCAAAAGTCAGTCGAACAGTCACGCGGTGCACCGGACCCTACCCGCGGTACACCGCACGACAGGGTTTCAGCTCTATTACTAGAGGACAAAGCTTATATCCGTTGGGAGATTAATAGATCCGTTAGAGAGAAGCTTTATGACCGTTGGACCATCTTTTCAGCTATAAAATGGAGTTCATTCAAGACACAACTCAAGCCTTCCATCTACCAATCTTAAGAGCAATTAATTCTATCATTCAAGGAGGTTTCAAAGGAGCATTCAAGTCATATTTATTGTGAAGCTAATTAGTTCTATCTACTCATTTAGGAGTTTAGTTACAAAGCTTTAACAAGCACCCCTAAACACTTTTCCCTTTCCTCTTAGTTCTTGTAATAGATTAAGAGAGTAGTGTGAGCATAGGTTTATGCTTGGTTCCTTGTGTTGGTGATAACACAAGTGTATTTCCTTCAAAGGGTTTTTGAAGTGGTTGTAAGGGTTTGTATCTCACCCGGTTAAGAGTTACGAAGATTAGTGAGAATCTTGCAAATCCTAAGGAGGCTTCCTTAGGTAGTGGATGTAGGGAAACCGAACCACTATACATCGTTGTGTATCGTATTCTATCTCTACTCTCTTTACATTTCCGCACTCTATATGCTTGATAAAATGCCTACTTGAATAGTTTGATATTATTGTCTATTAGGATTATCTAGTTCTATACTATTTAGTTTGCTAATACAATAGGATTCAAATTAGCTTTTAATTTTATTTACTTGAAATAAAATTAGCCGATTAATTTCTATTGTCCTATTCAACCCCCCTTCTAGGACGCATATAGTATATCAATTGGTATCAGAGCCTAGCTCTATTGTACTTAATCGTTTCTAGAGTTAATACGATATGGATTCTAATCAACCGGAAGGTTCATGTTCTACTAGACCTCCGCTTTTTGTAGGAAAAGACTACTTTGGTTGGAAAAAGAAGATGGAGATTCATGTGAAAGGAATCGATTACTTTTTATGGATGGCTATCAAAAAGGGTCCTTACATTCCGTACGTTGCCGGAAGTACAACGGTGTTAAAAGATGAAGATGATTACACGGATCAAGACATAGCTAAACTTACCAAAAACAACAAAGCTATGAACATCCTCATCAATGGATTAAGTGTCACGGAATATGCTAGAGTGAGTGAATGCAATTCCGCTCATGAAATGTGGCAACTCTTGGAGCTATCTTATCAAGGAACGGAGGATATAAAAGAAACCAAAATTGGTCTCTTTATCACAAAGTATGAGCTCTTTCGTATGGAGCCCGATGAAGCCTTGAATGCTATGCATCAAAGATTTTCTAACATTGTTAACACTTTGAAGACTCTTGGTCAAGAGTACACCAACAAGGAACAATGCCGAAAAATCTTATTTGCTCTTCCAAGGAAATACAAGACAAAGATCAATTCTATAAGAGACACTAAAGATCTTTCAAAGATGACGGTTCATGAACTCATTTGCAACCTCATGACGGAAGAACTTGTGCTTGAAGAAGAAAAGATAAGAGATGATGAGGAGAAGAAAATTAAGAAATCTATTGCTTTCCATGCCATGAGTTCTAAGTTGAAAGAACGAAAAGAAAGGAAAGAAAGTGAAGAAGAAAACTCTCATGAAGAAGAAACTAGTGAAGATGAAGGAGTAGCTATGCTAGCAAGAGACATGAAAAAATTCATGAGATATAAACGCTTTGCAAAAAAAGGAAGCTCTTCCACACCCTACAAGAAGAATGATAGAGCTATCAAACAAGATGAACCCACTTGCTATCATTGCAAGAAGGTTGGTCATATCAAAACCTATTGTCCTCTTCTTCAAAAGGAGAAACCGAAAAGAGCTATGCATGCTAATATCACTTGGGATACTCAAAATTCGGATGAAGAAGAAAGTGATAATGAAAATGTCAATCTTGTTGCCTTCATGGGAAAAGTTGAGAATGATGAAGATGCTTCTTCGGATGATGATACCGGTACTACTCACTTTGCCTTTATGGCAAATCATGATGAGGTAACTCCTAAATCCAAACTCTCTTTAACTAATGATGATGCTAGTGAACAAGATATTCATGAGGCATTTGATTCTCTTTATAATGATTTTTTAAATTCTATTGAAACAAACAAAGTTTTAACAAAAGATTTAGAATTTGAGAAAAATAGAACTAAAGAGGTTTTAAAAGCTTTGGAAGATTGTCAAAATCTTTGTGATGAATGTATAGATGATAATGAGAAACTTCATCTTATTGAGAAAAATCTTTTGGAAGAAAAAGCTGTGTTAGAGAAAAAGATTGTTGATCAAAATGCCATTATTTTAAAATTTACTAGTGGGCAAGAAAACTTGGATTTGATTTTAGGTTCTCAAAGAATGGCTAATGAAAAAAGTGGTGTTGGATATGATCCATTCACTCACCAAAAACCTTTGAAAAATGTCTTTGTAAAATCAAAAATTTCAAATGCAATTCCATCCTCTTCAAAATCTTCTATCTCTTGCACCTATTGTGAAAAACTTGGTCATGATGCATCTCATTGTTACTATCGTAAATTGTTAGATTTGGGATCTCTTGTGCCAATTTGGAAAAGACCTAAATGGGTCTTAAAAAGAAAATCCACTAACCCTCATGGACCCAATCCTAATTGGGTACCTAAAGCTTAAATTATCGTTTGTTTGTAGGGGTTGAGCATCAAGAAGCAAAACATATGGCTACTTGATAGTGGATGCTCAAGACACATGACCGGAAATCCATCATTATTTACAAATTTATATAAAACTAAAGGTGAGGCTAACATATGGTTTTATAGACGAGGAAGTTTTTGTTAAACAACCTCCGGGTTTTGAGGATCCAAAATTTCCAAACCATGTTTTTAAACTTTCAAAAGCTTTATATGGTTTAAAACAAGCACCTCGTGCTTGGTATGAACGATTAAGCAAATTTTTATTAGATGATGGTTTTAAAAGAGGAAAAATTGACTCCACTTTGTTTATCAAAAGGTCTTCAAAAGATATCCTTCTTGTTCAAATTTATGTGGATGATATTATATTTGGTGCTACTAATGAAAATCTTTGTGAGAACTTTTCTAAAAGCATGCATAAGGAATTTGAGATGAGCATGATGGGAGAATTAAATTACTTTCTTGGACTTCAAATCAAGCAAATGAAAGATGGTATCTTTGTCAATCAAGCCAAATACACAAGAGAATTGATCAAAAAATTTGGCCTTGAAGATGCAAAGGAAATTGGAACTCCAATGAGCACATCCACAAAATTAGACAAAGATGAAGATGGTAAGAATGTTGATGAGAAACTATATCGAGGTATGATTGGTAGCTTACTTTATCTAACCGCTTCTAGACCCGATATTATGTTCCCCGTGTGTCTTTGTGCTAGATTTCAATCTTCTCCCAAAGAAACCCATCTTAGTGCCGTTAAGCGTATTTTTAGGTATTTGAAAGGAACCCTTAGTCTAGGACTTTGGTACCCAAGATTTACCTCCTTTGAACTAATAGGTTATTCGGATGCCGATTATGCCGGTTGTAGACTTGATAGGAAGAGTACTAGTGGTAGTTGCCAATTCTTAGGTCAATCCCTTGTTTCTTGGTCTAGTAGAAAACAAAATAGTGTTGCTTTATCCACGGCCGAAGCCGAATATGTTGCGGCCGGAAATTGTGTGACTCAAGTTCTTTGGATGAAACAAACCTTACTAGATTTTGGCCTAGAGTATGATCGTGTTCCCATTCGTTGTGATAACACTAGTGCTATAAATCTTACCAAAAATCCCATTCAACACTCTAGAACAAAACACATAGAAATCCGTCATCATTTTATCCGGGATCACACTCAAAAAGGGGACATTGTTCTTGAATTTGTCACTTCGGAAAATCAACTAGCCGATATCTTTACGAAACCTCTACCCCAAGATCTTTTTGAGAAAATTCGTTGTGAGATTGGCATGCAAATTCTCTAACCCTTCTTTCATGTCATGTTTTTGTTTAGAGCTTTTTATGTATATAATCTTGTTGCTAATCTTTTCTTGATGTTATAGGTTCTTTGAAGCTTCTAATTGTTATCCATTTATTCCTTTAGTCCTTGTTTTTTACTCAAAATGTGTTTTGACCCCTTGAAATTTTCGAAATTGTTGCTTGTGTTCTTTTTGTTGTTGACAAAGGGGGAGAAATTTTAGTTGAACTTTTTAAAATGCATTTTGTGAGGGGGAGTTTTTATAAAAACTCTAGTGATTAGGTTGAGGGGGAGTTTTTGTTCAAAACTTAATCTTAGGCATCTTCAAAAGTTTATGATTTGTCAAACATCAAAAAGGGGGAGATTGTTAGCCTCACCTTGTTTATTCCCGTTTTAATATTCGACAAATCATCCTTTAAACTAAAATTCATTTTTATATACTTTAGATGTTTTCCAAAACCCCCTCATTAGATTAGTTGTGCTCACTTCATTTGACTTAGCTTAAATATTCAAAAGAACAGTGCCGCGGTGCACCGGAGGAATCACGCGGTACACCGCAGATCACGGACCAGTCACACGGTACACTACATGGTCCGACCAGTAAGCTCATAAAATCTGCACGGTACACCGGACCACTGTCACGGTACACCGGACCACTACACGGTGCAGGCGTACGGTACACTACATGGTCCGACCAGTAAGCTCAAAAGTCAGTCGAACAGTCACGCGGTGCACCGGACCCTACCCGCGGTACACCGCACGACAGGGTTTCAGCTCTATTACTAGAGGACAAAGCTTATATCCGTTGGGAGATTAATAGATCCGTTAGAGAGAAGCTTTATGACCGTTGGACCATCTTTTCAGCTATAAAATGGAGTTCATTCAAGACACAACTCAAGCCTTCCATCTACCAATCTTAAGAGCAATTAATTCTATCATTCAAGGAGGTTTCAAAGGAGCATTCAAGTCATATTTATTGTGAAGCTAATTAGTTCTATCTACTCATTTAGGAGTTTAGTTACAAAGCTTTAACAAGCACCCCTAAACACTTTTCCCTTTCCTCTTAGTTCTTGTAATAGATTAAGAGAGTAGTGTGAGCATAGGTTTATGCTTGGTTCCTTGTGTTGGTGATAACACAAGTGTATTTCCTTCAAAGGGTTTTTGAAGTGGTTGTAAGGGTTTGTATCTCACCCGGTTAAGAGTTACGAAGATTAGTGAGAATCTTGCAAATCCTAAGGAGGCTTCCTTAGGTAGTGGATGTAGGGAAACCGAACCACTATACATCGTTGTGTATCGTATTCTATCTCTACTCTCTTTACATTTCCGCACTCTATATGCTTGATAAAATGCCTACTTGAATAGTTTGATATTATTGTCTATTAGGATTATCTAGTTCTATACTATTTAGTTTGCTAATACAATAGGATTCAAATTAGCTTTTAATTTTATTTACTTGAAATAAAATTAGCCGATTAATTTCTATTGTCCTATTCAACCCCCCTTCTAGGACGCATATAGTATATCAGATTGTTCCAGAAATTATTAATATCTCTCATAATATCTAGTTTAATAATTTCCCAATAGTGTCTAAAGAAATTACCATTATAGCCATCTGGACCTGGTGCTTTATTAGGCCCCAGTTCCCAGGTAGCTTTCTTGACTTCTTCCTCATTAATGGGTTTATTGAGGTTGTCAACTATATATAAATCAATTTTAGTGGATATGATATCAATTGTGCTTCTATAGTCCCTAGGGCCCACAGAAGTAAAAATATTATTGAAGTATTTTGAAATTTCATTGTTGATTTCATTTTTGTTATCTAACCAATCTCCATTATCATTGGTGATGTTTGTGATCTTATTTCTGCTTCTTCTTTCTTTAGTACAAGCATGGTAATACTTGGTGTTTTTTTCACCTTTTTCAAGCCATAAGTTTCTAGACCTAGTTTTCCAAAAGGCTTCTTCTCTTTTCCAAGTTTCTTCCAACTCTTTAATAGTGTAATTATACTCATCCCAATTGAAGTTGGGGGTGTTAGAATTAGAAATAATTTCTAATTTTTTTATAAGTTTGTCAATTTGGATTTTGTTATTGCCAAATTTTTTTCTATTCCAATCCCTTAGTGCAAGGCTACATTTTTTGAATTTGTAGTTAATGACACTATTAGGGTTACCCCTTAGAGTTTTGAAGTCATTCCAGACTTTTTTGATGATGTTGAGACAGTCAGTATCAGTTGTCCAGAAGTTTTCAAAGTAAAATCTTCTTTTTTTATTGTTAATATTCTTATCATGGTGTAATACAAGGGGGCAATGGTCAGAACCAATTGCAGGAATAATAGCTGCCCAAGCATTGGGAAATAAATTATCCCAAGTGGTATTATGAAGGGCTCTATCAAGAATAGCCTTAATAATTTTGTTATTAGATCTTTTATTGGTCCAAGTGAACTTACACCCGTAAGAGGTTGTTTCTTCTAAGTTGTGGTGATTTATAAAATTGTTAAAGTTTTTTATGGATTTTTTAAGGCAAACCTTACCTCCTAGTTTCTCCTTAAGAAATCTAATGCAATTAAAATCTCCTAGAATAGCCCAAGCATAAATATTGGGGTTAAGATTATTTAAAAAATTTAGAGAGAGTTCTTTTTTATTATCATAAGGGCTTAAGTATACATAAGTATAAAAGATGGGGTCACAATTATCATTAAAAATAGTTGTGTGTATAAAGTATTCATTACTTTCCAGAATTTTCATTTTTAAACCCTTTTTAATAAACAACGCTAACCCACCTTTAATCCCTAATGGTTCTACCGTGTGTATGAGTTGCATATCAATCAAATTAGCGAGATTATGAAGCGTATTGAAACAATTTTTGGTTTCAGATAGGAATAGTACCTCTGGTCTGTGTTTGGAGCAGAGGTCACGCGCCGCCTGGACCGTCAGTGGGTTGCCGATCCCCTGACAGTTCCAGGCGATTTGGATCATTGATTGAGATGGAATTGATCGGGCTCAATTCCAGAAAGCCTTTCTTCACTTGCGATTTGATTATCCCGTCCAGTTTCCAGCACTTCGGTTTCGTTCTCCAATTTATCACTTTGGTGAGTGTCTTCTTCATAATTAAGCCCATGTAAATCTCCATTTTTGAATTTGTAATGGTTGAATTCCTTTTTACCCGATTTTTTAATTGTTTCGATATTTTCCTTCTCTTTTCTTTCTAAGCTTTTTTCATTCGATTTGTTTTGTTTATTCTTTGAATTTTTCCTTTTTTCCCAGATTGCTCTATATCTCATTTTGTCTGCTAGAGATGTTTGGTCTTCAATTCAAAAAATTCTCGCCATTGACATATGAATTGTCCAACTGTCTTGATTAATTCTGTCTCTAACTTGATTGGAGTAGTGTAATTTTGCCGAGTCTGATAATGAGGTAAATTTGTCCATACTGTATTGGAAAAGACCTGTAGTATCTACCTCTTCCACCATATTAATTGACTGTTCTTTGTTCTCTGTAGGTAAAACTTGAACTTGATTGGTGGTTTGATTCTGTATATTATGAGGTTGAGGTTCAGATAGCAATTGAGTTTTTTGTGTGGTGTTTGGATTACAAAGAAAGGAAGATTTGGTTGGAGTTGGTGTGAATGGGGATGAGGGTATTGGTGAAGGTAAAGGTGAATTGAGTTTTTGTTTTTCTAAGTTACTGTCAAGTTGTAAGTTGTTGATTAGTGTTGGGTTAGGTGGTGTTGAGTTTGAGGGTTTTTTTGGTTTAAAGGAGGGGTTGATTGGTGTTACTGATATGTGTGTAGGTGTTACTTGTTTTGGGGTGGTGATGGAGTTTGAGGATGGTGGTAAAGTAATGGAGGTTTTAGTACAGATGTTAGGTGGTGGAGATTGAAGAATTTCAGAGTATGAAGGCTTAGGGTTAGTTTCATCTTCCTTAAATTGTTTTTCTATGTTCTGTTTAATTATTTGGGTTGGAATTGTTTTTTGTTGAGGTTTTCCTGACATTGTGAAGTCCATGTCTTTTGCTGAGCTGTGTTGATTAATATTTTGCTGATGTGGAATGTATTGGGGTGTCTCAAGGTGAGGTGGAAAAGGTTGAGGTGGAATTTGTGGAGTTGGTAATGAAACCTCGGATGTGGACCCCATTTTTTCAGAAAAGGTATGGTTTACCTTTTTTCCTTCACTTTTTGAATTATTATCCATAGGAGAATAGTTTGTTTTGATAGCATTAAATTCAAATATTTGTGTGTCAGCTAAATCTTTACCTTTTGCTTTTTTGCTTGTTTCAGGCTGCAAATGAGGCTGATGTGACCTTCTATTGACAGCATTTTGACCTGCTCTTTCGTATGGGCCCACTCTTGGTCTTCCTGAGTTCCTTCTTGATTGTTCATCCATGGATCTTGGATTATTCCTTGTTCTGATCTTCACATATCCTCCAAGATGGGGTGTAACCCTATGAGTATCAGTACAGGTAACTTCTTCATGATAAAATAATCCGCATTTGTAACAGATTTGCCCTATGTCTTCATATTTCATTCTAACCCATTTAGGAGTATGAATGTTTAGCCAAAAGTTTAATCCAGCTACTATAGGCCTATGGATTTCCCAATCAATTCGGACTCTTGTGAAGGTATGTTCAGTAACATCTTGTTCAGTAGGTAGATGAACCTCATGAACTTTTCCAATGTCGTGTAGCATTTCCGAGATACTCTTAGTGTTTAACACAGTGGTTGGAAGGCCATAGAGCCTTAGCCATAGGGTAGTTTTAGTGACTTTGGTGTTGGTTTCATACTCAGATAAAGCTATGTGTTTCCTCATAATGGTCCAAGGCCTGCTGCTCCAAACCTTTTCCTTATCTTCTTCATTCTCAAATTTAAGAATGCATTCATTGTGGCCTCTTTTTTCGGTTTGAATCTTTCCTTTGATACCCCAATGCCTTTGTATGTGGTTTCTCATGAAACCGAAATTCATTGTCTCATTGTTTAGCACTTTAGCAATGAGTTTTGGCTCTTCCATTTCATGGTAGTAGTTAGCACTTTCAAGTGATAAAGATACTCCATTTATTGCATCTGGATGATTGATAGCATAAATGTTCATGATTGCAGGTTGTTGTGTTAAAAGCTACTGATTTGATGAGCCTTAAAGGCTTAAAAAAGGTTGGTGTGAGTAAAAAAAGGTACAAGTTTAAAGATGTTGCAGGAAGGTTATTAAGAAAAAGCTGTGTGTGGAAGGGGAAAATGAAGAAAAGAGAAGGCAAGCTGCCAAAAACAGGAGGAGGAAGGATTCAAGGAGCTGCAAAAATCTATGAAGAGGAAGAAAGTTGCAGCTGTTGAATGATTTAGAAAGTTTTTGTAAAATGTTTAGGTGGTGAGTTGAGAGCAAACACTAGAGAGAGAACCATTTCAGTAGCTACTGTGCTATTGACAATTCCAATAATTCAGAGATTCATGGTCTTTGTTGGGAGGATCCGTAGGTATATGTAATGTAGTTTCCGCTTTTCATTTAAATTTTATGCCAAGGATTGAGTATGACAAATGAACTGGGCTTTGAAAATGTGTCCATGGAAATAGACTCGCTCAACTTACACGTGTTAGTGAAGGGTTGGGTAACTTTTCGCGGATGTCGTGTACCTCTTCATTCTTGTAAGGAAATTATAAGTAATTGTGCCCTTTGAGATTAATCACATGTTTCGGAAAGTTAGTGATCCACGGGGTTTGGCAAATATCAGTTCGCGCCCATCTCATTATGGATCCCTATTTTTAAAATTCGATCTTGCAAATTTTGACAATTTTTAAGATTTTAGAAAACTTGAATCCAGCTCGGACTATAGCAGGTCATACTAACTTTATAATTACGTAAAGCTTTAAAACTACAAATAACAACCTATTTTTTTTTACAAAAGAAGGTGTCGAAACACCAAAATAAAAGATACACGGTAAAATTATCCAATACCGAATTTAAAGAAAAGAAAAGAAAAACGAAAGTTCAAAGACAATGGTCTTCAACAAGTGATCTTTGTTCTTTGCATAACTTCTTTCGCAGCTTTGTCAGCATCTCTGTTGAGAATATTTTTGATGAATCTAAAGGAAATAGGTCAGTTCTCAGTATATTTGCGGACAATACTCTTTAGGATGGGTTGGATGTTCCACCTTACTGCTAACACTTGCTTAATACCTTGGATGATTCTAAGGTTATCATAGATGATAGTCTTATGCCTACCAGGAAAGTTTTTACTTAATTGCACAGCTTTGAGAACAGCATGAGCCTCTCCCTCAGCCGCAGAGTCACAATATCTTGTAAAGGTCTTTGTAGTTCTCCTTCTAACTTTTTTGTGGCTACAAATAACAACATATTATGTTCTTTAAATTGTTTTTATATGTTTGGCGCGTGCACGATAGTGTTTCATTGTTGCTATTCTTTTAGGCTAGTCTATTGTTCCATTTAGTTGTTACCTTTTTTTTTTTAGATAATTCTATTTTTAGGTCTAAAACACATCTTTTTTCAAAAATTAGATCAAGTATAATCTTAAGTTTTATTATAGCCCTAATTTACATCTTTCTTTCAAATTTAGGTCATTATTAATTTTCTTTACGAGAATAACCTATTTTAATTTAAATTTAGAATAAATATACTCGTTACCCCGTACTATGGGCCGAATGACTACTAACCCCCTGTTTTTAGTTTTGTACCTTTTACCCTTTGTACTAAGTTTTTGTAACTCGTTACCCCCACTTTTTTAAGGAATTCGTCAAAAATCGTCGTTAGTTGGTCACGTGCTGGTCATGTGCGCGGTTTTCGTGACATTTTTACCAACTGGACTAAGTTTTCATGACATTTTACCCTATGTACTAAGTTTCCTTTTGGTTCTCCTTACATGTCCTTCTCATTTGCAAATATTCCATTTCATTACCCTACCCATTCTACCTGCCTGTTGAACAACCACATTTGTGTGTTGTTTTCTCCATCTTTAAACTTAAACCTCATCCTAGCCCCTTTTGGTCTGCCAACCAATTTAAAGGCCACATGTGGTTCCACAAAAACAGGCCTTGTAGCGGGATACATAAAAGGTCCATTAACTGGGTAAATCATTAGTGTATATGCCTTCATATAAGTTTCTTATTTGTAACACTCATGGACATACTTTTTTGGATCTAGTATAGGGGGTAAAATGTCACAAAAACTTAGTACAGGGGGTGAAATGTCACGAAAACCCCGCACATGACCAGCATGTGACCAACTAACGACGATTTTTTATGGGTTCTGTTAAGTGGAGGTAACGAGTCACGAAAACTTAGTATAGAGGGTAAAATGTCACAAATCCAAAAACAATGGGTAAGTAGTCAATCAGACCATAGTACAGGGGATAAAATAGGTATTTACTTTTAAATTTATTGTAATTAATAAATTATTTATTTATTTTGTCATCACCATAATTACTGGACAGTTAACATCGCTCAACTCCGGCGAGTTTTTGCTTTTAAATATTCAAGGCGGCCGGCGGCGATCGGCGCCAACGTCGGTCAACTCTGGCAATTTTTTTTAAAACTTTTTTACATTTATCGAATAAAAATATATCATTGTGATTTTTTTAGTTTTTTTTAGTTTTTTCAGCTCCGAAAAATTCTTACAAGTAGTTGTATCGAAACTACAAGTACTATATATATATATATATATATATATATATATATACTAGGTATGAACCCGTGCCTGAAGGCACTCTAATAATATTAATGTTAGAATATAAACATAACACGGGATAAACAAATAATTCTTGAGGTAAAAAAACAAAGTGAAAAATATTTAACCAAACACAAAAAAGTAGGATGCATTTTACACAAACAGTTTCCGATTCTGATTCAGATCTTCAAAAGTTGCTAGTCCTATCAAACTTGAAATTGGATTGAGTTAGAGGTTCAAGTCTCGTGTGAAATACTACGACCAATTCTGCAAGATAACCAGAATATATAGCTATAAAAATGTTGAAAGATTTAAATCATGTACACAGCTTATTATTTCTCATAGGTAAAAAGCTTCTAAAGGTTATAAAATGGGCATTGTATGATTTGCATACAAAATAATAAATAATAGATTAATTAAAAGAAATAGTAGTAAAAATGAAAAACATAACTCACACACCCTCATGTCAACCTCACTTCTCATACAGTATAATCATAAAATAGAATAGTTGATTTGTATATTAAATAAAATAGTAGTAAAAAGATAAAAGAACACAACATTCCTTCAAATAAAATAGTAGTAAAAAAATAAAAGAACACATCACATTCTACATTCCAACCAAGCTCTACGTCCTTAAGCTGTTATAGCTAGCTTCTTATAAACGCATTCTCAGTAGCGTGTCTACTGTTGTTTCTTGCTAATATCCATTAATTATAAAGAGAATAATAATGTGATTTATTTCTAGCATTGGTTCTTGGATGGAAGCTTATTCAGAATCTTGGCTATGCATCAGAGTGATAGAGAACACTGTTTCTGGTCTACGTGTTTTCTTGCATTAGGTCAGTTCCTGCGCATCCGAAAACCTTTTAAAAAGAAAAATCACAGTATACATCACTTCTCATACGGTAAAAGGCTCCCAATGGTCATAAAATTAGGCTAAAGTAAAAAAAGAGAAACATAACTCACACACATCCCCTCCTATCCCATGTCAGCATCACACTTCCAATGGCTGTTGATTTGGTAAAAATAAATAAATAAATAAATTAAATAAAATAGTAATAGAAAAAAAACTCACAGTATCCCCTCTCATGTACATCACTTCTCATGAGGTAAATCTTTGCTTGAAAATAAAAATCACACAGTAAAAGGCTCCCGATGGTCATAAACTGGCCATTTTAGATAATTCTGAAAATTGCAAATATGATAAGATTAGGTTAAAAGTAAATCAATTTTATAGAATTTTAATAGTAAAAATTAATTTTTTACCTTAATTTGATTCTTTGATTGTTGATGGCCAAGCCGGGGTTGATGATGGTGAAGAATGGTCCCTGAAACAATTTAAAAAATGCAGTATAAGAAAATTGCACAATAGGTCCCTGATGCACTATATGTCTGTATTGTGCAAAAAATCCCTCAGTCCCTGTATTGCGACCTATATTGCCATATTGGTCCCTGTATTGTGCATAAATTGCACTATAAATCACTGTATTGTGCAAAAATTGCAATATAGGTCCCTATGCAAAAATCGAATTATAGGTCCGTGCTCTATTATACTAAATCTCATAATACTGAAATTGTAAAAGTGATGAGATTAGGTTAAAACTAATTTGATATTTTAAAGTTTCAATAGTGAATATTAATTTTTTACCTTCATTTCGGTTCTTCGATTATGAAAACTTAAGAGGTAATGGTTTTTATTCAAGTTAATACCTTTAGTGTTGGTTCATGGACAGTTAAATAGGCAGTTCTTTTCTACCCATTTCCTTCATCATAAGCAAACTTCATACAGTATAAAAGTAGATAATAATATACATATAATTAGACAGTAATAAAAGGACTAAACATACCACAACTTTGATCTTAGCCACGTTATTTTCCATGGAATGCTTTCTTTTTCATTTCCAGTTAAGACATCTGAATCTCTTTGTCCTCTTTGGACACGATTAGTAACAAAATCATATTCATTACTATCATATGCTTTAGGTACATCAGGCATGAAAGGTGATGGCTCAAATGGTTCAGACATAGTGTGCTGCTAAACAAAAATCATTCTTCAATCCAAAATGATAAAAATAAAAAAAGTCTTTCATATTATCAATTATCATACCTCAGTTAAAAGCTCTGTATCATCCATGGAATGTAATACCAAAAGACCAGCTCCGAATTCTCCCCTAAAATCAGGAGAATAAGAACCCTCTGATCCTGCAAAACCACTTGAACTTTGTGCAGTAGGTGTATGTGTCTATGCCTCTGAACCAGATTCACCACCAAAATTCAAGTTTCTCATCAATTTGAAAAGCCTCTGCTTCTCTTCTGCATACCAAGATCTAATAAAGGAGATTGAATAGCATTTAATGCAGCATCAGTACAGAGACAGAACACTTTAGGAACTGGTACTAATGTATGAGTGCCCAATGCATGCATAACCTGCATATTCCAAAATTTGGTAAATCATTAACATGAAGCCAGGGGTGGATCAAAATTAGATAAATTATTGTGGTACTTGAAATTCTCTTTCGACAGCATGAGCTGATTGAAGTAATTTTCCAGGAGGTTTCTTTCTCAATTGTTCAATTTCACTAATTTCCTAATAATCATAAGAACTGAATTTCCATAACTTATCTTTACAATTTAACATCCTTTGATCAATTAAACTGACAAATTGTAGCTTAAGCCCTTCCTCACAGGGTGTTAACGTAAGTTAATAATATAATAAGAAAATAAAAATAAAAAATTCGATCACTTAGCAAATAATTAATAATTACCTGATGAATGGTGAAGTCAGAAACGTGGGAGGTAGGTGGGAAGCCATCAACATTAGCTGAAGCGTAACGGAAGAGAGCTTCAGTATCGAAGGTTTGGCCGGGTCAACACGGCCCAAAAGATCCAAGGGCTGAAATAGTTAATAATTATAAATCTATCATGATTTTATTATCAATTTAGCTAGTCTCGATTGGGCAGGAGATGGGTTCTTCGATTGGGCAGGAGAGCGGCTTGGTGGGCAGGAGATGGGTTCTTCGATTGGGCAGGAGAGCGGCTTGGTGGGAAGATTTAATTATTGGTTCTTCGATTGTGAATTAAGAGATGGAGGGTATGAGGGTTTCTCGATGATGGTGGCTTGGTGAAGTGAGAGAGAGAGACGAAGACGGTGTCTCATTGATGATGACGGTGGAGGATGGATTGGGATTGTGAAAAGATGGAGGGCTATTAGGGTTCTTCGATGATGGTGGCTTGGTGATGTGAGAGAGACACAAAGATTGGGATTGTGAAAAATGGTGAACGGTGAAGTGATTTTTTTTTTGTTTTTTGTTTTTAATTTTGAATTTAAAAAATAAGTAATCCAAGGGCTGAAAAATATAAAGAAGACATCAAGACATTTTAAACCGTGGATTGATTTTATATAATCTGAACCATTAATTGAAATCGATCTAAAGGCCGAAAATGATAGAAATTTGATCTGAAGGCTAGAAAATGTGGAGAAAAACTGGAGACATTTCGGGCCGTTGGCCCTTCTCCAATATTATATATATATATATATATATATATATATATATATATATATATATATTCCTGATTTAAATAATGTTGCATGTTTTTTTTCAAGGGATCTAGAGTTTGAAACACCGAAATGTCAGGACCAGCCCTGACTACAATATTGTAGTTGTAGTTTCGATACATCTATTTTTCAAAAAAAAAAGGATGCTGGAAAAATAAAACAAAAAAAAATTCACGGTGATATATTTTTACTCGATAATTGTAAAAAAGTAAAAAAAAAACTCACCGAAATTGACTGGTGGCAACCTCGAAAATTAAAATAAAAAATTTGTCGGAGTTGACTATTGACCACCCAAATTGACCGCCATTGACTTTCGAAATTGATTGTCAATAAATTATAGTGGTGATATTATAAATAATTAATAAATATCTATAGTATATTAAATTAAAAAAGTATTTTTATAAAAAAAAAATATTAACCTAAATTTAAAAGAAAGTCATAAATCTGACTTATAGAAAGAATTATGATCTATTTTTCGCCGATAGTCTTAGGCCCGTTTGGAAGTGCTTATTTAGAGTAGTAAAGCGCTTTTAGAATAAAAATCAAAATTTTAAAAAATTATTAAAAATAATTTCGAAATCTAAAATTATTTTAAGTGTTTTTTTTAAGAAGCACCTATTTGGTGTTTTTCAAAAAAGTGTTTTTCAAAGTCAAAAAAGCTCTTAAAATACTAAAAGCACTTTTAAGTACTTCTCCAAAAAAGCACTTCCAAACGGACACTTAGAAGAAAGAGTGGCAAATAGGCCTAAAAGTGGAATTATTTTTTCTTTTTAATCAAAATTTAAATTGCCGCTGTTTCAGAGATAAAGCCTTCTTCCATTGCTAACAATTTTGTAATTATTTATTATTAATAAAAGCTTTTAAAAGTATAATAAAATTCATATTTAAGTTGGTGTCTTATGAGTTAGGTAGTAGGTATTCATATTACGGCTAATAATATGTAAAAACATATTACAGATACTATGATCAAAAATAAAAATCATATGGAAAAACTACTTCCATCTTGTTCCTTCAAACTTAATGTAAATTTTTGGGATGTTATTTGGAATCTAAATATGCCTTCAAAACTTAGAAACTTTGCATGGAGGGTTATATCTGATGCCTTACCTATTGAAAATAATAAATATCACAGAAAATGTGCTTTAAATAGTACTTGTAAAGTTTGTGGATTGGATATTGTAACTACTGAACATCTCTTACTCTTTTGTCCAAGCTCAAAAGCTACCTGGTTTGCAACTTCTACTGGTCTTATCAATTCACATGAGAACAATATTAGTATAAAGCACTGGATACAAAATCTCATTGAAATGAAACTTAAAAATGATGAAAATGATAGGCCAGTAGTAGAGATGGCATTCTGAATTATGTGGTACATTTGGAAAGGCCGGAATAAATATATCTTTGAAAATCATACCATCTGTCCCTTAATTAACATGAAAATGCTTATAATGCCTATGATGAATTTGTCAAATATAAAAATACATACTCTGAGGCATATACATGCAACACTACAGGTAACACGACTTGTAATAATGTAAACAAGATTACTAATTATCAAAACACTAGAAAACATTAATAATCAAACAACTTATATTAGCGTAGATGCATCTTATCTTAATACAACTAATTGTGCTTCTTCGGCTTGTATTTTTAGTGATAAAAAGGGCCAATTTTTGGGAGGAAGATTCTGGAAATTTAAAGCTACATCTCCTCAAGAAGCAGAAGCTATTGGTATTCGCAACGCTCTACTTGAAGTTTCATCCTTTCAAGGTGCGCATTTTGTTCTAAGAAATGATTGTTTTAGCCTCATCAACTCGTTAATGAAGGGAACAAAGTTTGAGAATCGTCATCTTCACCACGTTTATGAAGATATTCAAAGTTTGATGCGCAACATTGATATAAATTTCCATTTCGTTTCAAGGAAATTCAACAAAGCAGTAGATTATATTGCTAAACAAGGAAGGCTAGCCAACCTTAGGAGTAATTGGATTTCTAATCCAACCCCCTACCTGCTTAATTTACTTGAGCTTGATTTTGTAATAGAATCAGTTTTTCTTTTAAAACCTTTAAGATAAAAAACTAGTAAAAGTATATTTTAACCCGGCTTAAATTTTGTTTTTTTCATTCATATATCTTTTTTTTTCATTACAGGGGAGATCCTAAAGGATCATGAAATACAATTTAAACAAAACCAAGCACTAATTAAGTACAACAGAATTTAGGCCAAGGCTAAATATCATTCTTGGACTCACACACCCAATTTCCGTCCATGTCCCTTATCACACCACCACACCCTCCGCAATTCTTCCATCTATTATAACTCCAATCCGTATTTAATTTAAATCCCATTTCTGGCTTGATCCATCCCACAAAATTGATATGTTGGTGACCCTTAACCGTTCTTCCTGGACCCAAACCCCATACTCGTGAGAAGCTTACTGCAATGAAAAAAGCCTTCCTAATCACCGCTTTCGCTGCTGGAAAAACTCCGTCTTTAAAGACTATATCATTTCGAATTTTCCATATTACACCAATTAGAGCGCCAAAAAACACCTTCCACGGTATCCCTTTGAACATTTTTGTACTCTTTATGTTTTTATTCCACCATTCAGCCCCTGCTAACCTGGTTTCTCCCACTGATACCCCACTAGTCTCTCTCACCAGTCTCGGATCTGCATTAATTTGCAAAGAGGTCCCTTTCTACATAACATCACGTGTAACCCCCCTCACCCATGTACCCTGCTATTCTGAATTATCAACATTCCTCCCATCATTTATTCCCCCCTGATACATCGGACCTGACCCAGCTGCGAAACCCGAGTAACTTTGAAGATTCCAGCTCCCTTGGTGATTTTCTGCAGACGCAATATTATGTGACCGTTGGCCCAAGACAGTAGCAGCTGAGAACCCCCTGATGCTGACCTACTCCCACGGCCCCATCCCTATTCCCCATAATTGCACCAGAAGTCCCTGGCGCTAAAATACTGCAGAAACCCGAGCCTGAAGCTGCTGTACTCACTTTTGTGCCGGAAAACTGATTCACCTCTTCACGAACTAAACCCCAAACCTCACGTACCTTAATACAATCCCTAAATATATGTAACACGTTTTCTTCCGCCAATCCACAACAAGGACACAATCCCGACTCAACCACCCCTCGTCTACTCAAATTTCCACACGTTGCAAACCCATCATGTGCGGCTCGCCAAAGTAAAACACGAATTCTTTGCGGACATTGCAATTTCCAAATCATGTCCCACAATATCGGAACTCGCGCCACCTCAGGTTCAACCTCCCAAAGCGCCGATTTAGTAGTGTAAACTCCATGTATTTCCTTTGTCCAGTACAAGTGATCATTATTACCCCCATTGCTTTGTAAACTAAAACCTGTGATTTCCAATACTTTTGAAGCTGGTAGAAGATGTTGAAATGCATCCCAATTTCAGGAACCATTCTCAAGTAGGTAATCTCGAACTTTCAAAGTACGCTCACTCACCCCACAACACCAGTAGCAAAAATCAATTAGAGGTCGATCACCAAGCCAAACATCCAACCAAAAACTCACCTCCTAATCACGAGCCATCGGGATCCCCGTCTAACTACGACAATACCTTCCACGATGGCCCTACTCACTCTTGAATCTGTAGCTCTCGAAACGTAATGTAAATGATTTGACCTGAAATACTTTTGTCTCATAATAATGGACCAGATAGTCCTATCATCATGAATCGCCTTCCAGACCAACTTACCCAATAACACTCTATTCATATCCTCCGCGAGTCGGAAACCAAGCCCACCCAAATTCTTGGGCTTGCATAAATCTTTTTTACGCAATCCAGTTGATGTGTCTCTGTTCCTCTGTGATGCCCCAAATGAATTCACGTCTGATCTTATCAATCTCTTGGCACACGTAACCCGGTAATTTTTCCACTTGCATAATATACATTGGAGCCGCACTAAGAACTGATTGAGCTAACGTAATACGACCAGCAAGTGATAGAGCATTTTCTTTCATTCATATATCTTAGTTTTCCTAAATTTAAACATTGAACTTTTAATCCTTTAAAATCCTATAATTTTATAATTTCCAGATAAATCTGGATCCAAAATGATTAAGTTGAAAAGATATTTTTAAATTTGTTCTAAAAAAATAAAGTTTAAGGATAGGTTGGCCCGAGTGGTAATAAGCCTTCAAATTTTCTCTCTTTTGATAAAATAGTTAACAAAAGTCAACCAACCATGAAGTTTTCCACGTACGTACTCTCCATGGATGAAAAGAATAAAAGATCGACGCAACTTTGCCCTTTCTCTCCAAAATCTTTGTTCCATCTCAAAGTTTAACTTAAAATCGATTCAAGCTATTAGGTTAACTCCAATAGCCTCCATATCGTGGCTTTTAGCCACACTAAGGAGTTGACTGTTCTTTTTTCCTCCTCCAACAGCAACTTGATTGTAGAAAACCCAATTATTGGAATCCCTATTCATACAACTTTTTCAACATATGTGGCTAACAATACAATTCTTGCCACATTTTCGTTTTGCATTTTTTTTTTTTTCATTTTGTACGTAGAATTTTACATGTTAACATATTTTATATATTTTTTAATTTGCACGCTAGAATTCTTCTTGTAAAATTCTTTTAAAAAAAAAAATCTTTTTATTTATTTAGTTATTTTTCTAATTTTTTTCTAATTAATTTTTTTAATTCACTTTCTATATCAAAACTTATTTCTAATTTTTTAAAGAAAAAATTATTAATTATCATATTTTTAAGAATAATATGTTTTTATAAATTACAAATATATATAAAAAAAATTATATATAGAAATAACTATAAACAAATTCATTGTTTTACTTATTCTTTTCTAACTATTTTTTAATTCATTTTCTATATCAAGTTATATTTAATTTTTTATAAGAAAATTAACATAAATTATAATATTTTTAATAAAATAAAATAATATATTTTTACAAATTATAATGTATAAAAATGATAATTTCAAAGATAATTATAATTAGTATAAAAACAATTACCTTCACAAAATATATATATTATTATTTTTTAATTGAAATAAAAAAACTAACAAAATTTAGTTTGAATATAAAATTTTGAAATTGGGAGTTGAAATAGGGAAGCTGTTGGAGCAAAGTTGTTATAAGGAGTTGATATTTGAGAAAAAGTGGTGTTTGACTCCCAATTCTAGCTAAAAATGTGAGATGCTATTGGACTTAGCCTTAGCACATATCACTTGAGCGATACACCTGAGTTATTGGACTAAGGAGACATCAAGATATTTTTACATCCCAGATAACCTGAATTACTTGAGTTTCTCTTCTATTTCCATATCTATCTTTATTTTCCTGCTTTTTATATAAACAAGACTACTTACTTGAAAAACAATTTAGTAATGGATCAAAAGATAGTAAATCAAATTTGTGATGGTAAATCCAGAGACTGTACATATATATCGGATTTAGTAGCTTGCACATTGTTATCCATCTAAGGCCGTGAAAATTTGATGATGATTGTTAGTTGTAGATGCAATCGAATGGTTGTTTCTATATAAAGTGATCTAAAATTGTGGGGGTGCGTTCTTAACATGTACGGTTGATATTTATACGTAATATAATTTTGACTATTGTCTACATAACTACGATTAAAAATCAACTTTTTGGAATTTGTTTAAACTCAGATTCAAGCTATTATTACATATTTGATTAAATGTTAGAGGAGAGCATGAATCTAGACTGGTTGAAGTAATAAGACATCGAGAAACTTCTTCATCTTCCTCACTTTGTATTTATAAAAAGTAGCTTGACGAAAATATATACATGTCACTACTACCGCGTAAGCCTCTCGCGACTACGTGATGTAGTCGCTAAAGACAAGAAGCATTCGCGACTATATATTTATAACGACTACATGGTATGTTTCGCGACTACTAAGTAGTCGTTAGTAATTTTTGCTTTTTCGGACTACACGAAGTAGTCGTTAATACTTAGTAAGTAGTCGTTAGTGGGTTTTAGTATTTTTTAATTATTTTCCCACCGCCAACGTGTAGTCGCTAGAGGGTTGATTATTTAACGACTACTATATGTAGTCGTTAGTAGTTATTTCTCAGACTACAAGTGAGTCTTTGGTGACTATTCGTGTAGTCGCGAGTAGTGGTAGCGTATATATTACAGCAAGTTGCGAATTGGGATACTCAAAACACCATTATTTTATAGTTTCTCTTTCTTTCTCTCAAAACTCTTCCAATTTTTTTCCACAATTCATCATCAAAAATTATTTCAAGACTTGGAAAAGCTTTCCCGGGTCAAACATCAACGTAGGACCGCCTCAATTGTTAATTTTTCCTTCCAAATTTGCCCAAAAGTAGGTATTTTTTTGTTCCATAAAACTCTTTCAAATTTCTTTTACTTTCATGCAATTGTGTAGTTAATGGTAAATAGTATCACTTGTTAGGTATTTCAACACGTGGACAAGCTCTCTCGGGTCAAACATCAACGTGGGACCGCCTCAATTGTTAATTTTTCCTTCCAAATTTGCCCAAAAGTAGGTATTTTTTGTTCCATAAAACTCTTTCAAATTTCTTTTACTTTCATGCAATTGTGTAGTTAATGGTAAATAGTATCACTTATTAGGTATTTCAACACGTGGACAAGCTTTCCCGGGTCAAACATCAACGTGGGACCGCCTCAATTATCAATTTTTCCTTCCAAATTTGCCCAAAAGTAGGTGTCTTTTTCCATAAAACTCTTTCAAATTTCTTTTACTTTCATGCAATTGTGTTGTTAATGGTAAATAGTATCACTTATTAGGTATTTCAACACGTGGTCAAGCTTTCCCGGGTCAAACAACAACGTGGGACCGCATCAATTATCAATTTTTCCTTCCAAATTTGCCCAAAAGTAGGTGTCTTTTTCATCTTTATTTTATTTGACTACAATTATATAGTTAATGCTAAATATATAGTATCACTACGTATATATCTCTAATAATCTTATAATTTTATGTGACTTATAAATATATATGTATGTATATATTTTATATATATATATATATATGATATATTATTGTATGAGACATAAATGCATAAAATAGGATATATATTTATTTAGTGATGTTATATTTTGTATGCTTTTAATTTTATATTTATGTATTTATTTAGTGATGTTATATTTTGTATTCTTTTAATTTTATATTTATGCATTTATTTGGTGATGTAATATTGTGTGTGCTTTTAATTTTATATTTATTTATTTAATCGGTGATGTAATAATTTTTTTCATTTTATATTTATTTATTTACTCGGTGATGTAATAATTTTTTTCATTTTTATATTCATTTATGTAATCGGCGATGTAATAATTTTTTTCATTTTATTTTTATGTATTTATTTGGTGATGTAATAATTTTTTTTTCATTTTATTTATGAGACATTTATGTTGTATTCTTTCATATTGGAGTAGTTGGTTATGGCTTCGGGTATTGATAAAAGTTGGATTGGTACCGCTCATAAAGTTTCGCGTGAATTTATTAAGGGGATAGAAGCATTCCCGCTTTTGCTCAAAAAAATAAACCTCCTGATGAAGAAACATTTTTTTGTCCGTGTAAAGAGTGTTCGAATTATCGTCGGTATACGGTGGTCAAAGTTAGGTCACATATTTTACAATTTGGGTTTTTGGAGACGTATGATATTTGGACAAAGCATGGTGAGATCGAGGATATTCCCGAGACTCGATATGAAGAAAATGAAATGTTGGATGTATACGAGGATTTGAGACATAATTACGAGGTTGGTGGTCATTCCGGTGACACCGAGATGACAGACTCGAATAGTTCAGCACGTGGGAAATTCGAAACGATGTTTTCCGATTTAGAGACCGAGTTATACCCTTGTTGTGATGTAATGAGTTCATTAAATTTCATTGCGAAGATAATGCACGTGAAGGTGAGAAACAAGTGGACTAACACGTCTTTCACCGAGTTGCTTGATCTTTTGTGCCGTGTGTTGCCCAAACCTCATACCTTGCCCGAGTCATACGAGGCGTGCAACAAAAAGTTAAAAAGTTTAGGTATGGGTAACAATACCATCGATATTTGCGTGAAAGATTGTGCTTTGTTTTACAAGGAGAATGCCTCCCTCGAAAAATGTCCAGTATGTAGTGAATCCAGATGGGATCCGAAGAAGGGTCTGAAAGTAGCGCATAAGAAACTCAGATATTTCCCGATTGCCCCTAGGCTGCAGCGACTTTATGCTTCGAGACACACTGCCAAAAATATGATCTGGCACCAAACAGGGAAGAATACAGATCCAGATTTGTTGCGTCATCCGGTTGACGGCGATAGTTGGAAGAGATTTGTTCAGTTACATCCTGTTGGCTTTTAGCCTCCCTTATTAGGTTGTTTTAATGTGACAAATCCTCCTGTGTTTAGCATGCTAATTTCTATTGTTATTGACATTCCATCTTACACCCTATTTCATCAAAAAGCTCTTTCTTTATCATGTTGATCAACTTTATTGTTTTATCTTAAGGATCTAATTCTTATACAAATGCTATTAACCGTATCTTTATGTATATTGAGAATTAGCCTTAGTGTTCAACTTCAAAGATTCATAGAATGATGTTTGCAACAACTTTCGTGAAGAAGATTTATTGATCCAAGTCATTTTCCTTCAAAGATTACTTGGCGCGGTACACCGGTGCGGTACACCGGACCAGTTGCGGACCAGGGCGCGGTGCAGTGACTAGCCCGTCAGTATGCTAGAAAATCAAACCATTGAAGCGCGGTACACCGCACGAATCTTGCGGTACACCGCAAGAAAGGGTTTTCTGCACAAAAGACAAGTCATAAGAAATATATCCGTTGGGAGATTAATAGATCCGTTGGACTCAAACCTTATGACCGTTGGAAGCCATTTTCTACTATAAATTGAAGCTCTTTGAAGGCTACAACTACACCAACTAATTACAAACATTAAGGGGCTTAATTGCTATCATTCAAGAAGGTGTCAAGAGCTATACATAGTCAAATTCAATCTTAGTGAGCTTATAAATCCTTTCAAGGAGTTAATCAATTAAGCCACAAGGTTCTATCCACTCAAGAAGGAGTATACAAGCTTATAGTCATATCCACTCTTTTAGGAGTTTTAGTTACAAGCTTTAATTAGCAAACCTTTAAACACTTTGTTGCTATCCTCTTAAGTCTAGGTCTTGTAATAGATAGATTAAGAGAGAATTCAAGTATAGGGAGTATACTTGGTGTCCTTGTGTTGTGATTACGCAAGTGGTGTGTCCTTCGTGTTATCGAAGAGTTTGTAAAGGTTATTGTGTTCTCGACCCGGTTAAGAGAGACACGGGAGCTTAGTGAAAAGCTTGAAATCCTAAGGAGGCTTCCTTAGGTAGTGGATGTAGGGAAACCGAACCACTATAAATCGTGTGTATCTTTCTATCCCTACTCTATTTACTTTCCGCACTTTATATGTTTGATTATATGCTTGCATGAATTCTATGATATTGTTTATCTAGGATATCTAAACATATAGTTTTCTAGAGTAGTTTACGATATTGGATTAGCTTTTTACTAGTTATACTTTTATATCAACCCTTACTCTTTCCATTGCATGATCCTATAAGAGTTTGATTTAATTAGTTGACCTAGAAGTTTTCTCTTAAACTTATTATTGTCCAAAAGATTTTTAATTAGGCATTATATTATTAGTAATCCTATTCACCCCCCCTCTAGGACTATCACATCCTGAGTTTGCTAGTGAACCTCGGAACGTCTTCTTGGGTTTGGGTATCGATGGCTTTTGCCCTTTCTCTATGCAGAACAACTCGTACAACATGTGGCCGGTTATATTGACCGTCTACAACTTACCACCGTGGGAGTGTATGAAGGAGACGACATTCCAGCTTTGTTTGTTGATTCCGGGACCCCGTTCACCCGGCAAGGACATGGACGTCTTTCTTCGACCTGTAATAGATGAGTTGGACGAGTTGTGGGATAAAGGGATTATTACTTATGATGCCCACAAGAAGGAAGAGTTTACGATGAAGGTTTGTTTGTTGTCTACGACTAACGATTTTCCCGCTAGGTCATACACCTCGGGATGGTCGGGTCAAGGTTACAAAGCTTGTCCAGAATGCATGGATTCTACTCCGTCATTGAGTGTGAAGAAAGGGGTTGCTTACTTCGACCATAGACGTTGGTTACCTATCGGCCATCGATTTAGAAGCGAAAATGTTTTGTACAAGAAATCCGATTGTAGGGGCCCACCGAAGAAATATAGACCTGCCGATATTTAGACACAGTTAGATGGGCTTCCCATTGTGCTTCCCGGGAAACACAAGGATTTTGGGGGAAAGATTGTGAGACAGACTGGTCCTCGTGTATTCAATTGGAAGAAAAAGAGTATATTTTATCATTTACCTTATTGGTACGAAAACTTGTTGAAACATAACATTGATGTCATGCATTGCGATAAAAACGTGTGTGATGCTCTTCTCGGCACAGTTATAGGTCTTGATGGGAAACTTAACAAAGACAACGTGAAAGCGAGAATTGATCTCAAGGAAATGAACATCGGGCCAGATTTGTGGTTGACAGAGAAAAAAGGTAAACAAATAATGACTCAAGCTAATTATACGTTATCAACGGAAAAACGGAAAGTGTTTCTTGACTGGCTGAAGGCACAGAAGTTTCCCGATGGATTCGCATCGAGTTTGAGAAAAAACGTTCAAAGTGACTTGGGCAAGATTATAGGAATGAAATCTCACGACTGTCACGTGATGATGCAGTACCTATTCGTGGCTAGTATCCCAGGGTTTTTCGAAGACAAAGCGATTAGTAACGCGATTATCGGGCTAGCCAACGTGTTTAGAGTTGTGTGTAATAAAAATCTGAGTAGGAAAGAGTTAGAAAAGGGGAGGGTGAAAGTGGTTGAAGTTATGTGTAGATTGGAGATGATTTTACCTCCCGCGTTTTTCGATATAATGATCCACCTGGTCATACATTCATACGACGAGGCTTTGTTAGGGGGACCGGTTCAGATGCGTTGGATGTACCCGTTTGAGCGGTATCTAAAGAAATTAAAGGAGTACATACGAAACCCGGCTAGGCCGGAGGATTCAATCGCCGAGGGTTACGTTGTAGAGGAGACTTTGACATTCATATCGCGTTACCTTAAAGAAGAAAAATCAAAGTTTAATGATCCGGGTAGATATTCTGAGATCGAAGCTCAACCTAAAGATTTGTCCGTATTTAAGAGCCAATGTATTCCTTTAGGTAAAAAAGAGTATGGTAATTTGCAATACAAATAGAAGGAGCAAATCGACTGGTATATCCTACTTAATTGCGATGAAATCCAACATTTGATGACGTAAGTTTTCAATTTATTTATTAAATGTTTATTCAATATGAAAAATGTATTCAGTTTGATCGTCAAATGTGCAGAGAACACAAAGCCACGCTATCGGGTACTTTAGCCGAAAAAGATAGGAAACACCGGCAAAATTTCCGAGACTGGTTTCTACATAAGGTATAGATCCATTCAAATACAAAAATAATATTCCATTTTAGGCAACATTGTGGTGTCGCCTAAGGTGTGATAAAAAGATGATATAATTTAGATGCAAATAAACACCCTAAGCTAGCATGGTTCTGCAAGTATACAGATCGTATGCAAGTTTTAATGAATAAGTAAGATTCGTTCCTCAGGGACTACGAAGGTTAAGATGAACTTATGCAAATTATTCAAGTGCAGATATTAAAGATAGAAAAGATAATACGCTAGTAGGAAGAAGAGATAGACAAATATTTATTTGGTTTTTAAATAATAAAACTAACCTAATAAAATAAAGACAGAAACTAAATAAAAGAAAAGAAAAGAAGATAGTATGAAAGTTAGCTTGAGTAAATAGCATGCAATCCCCACTAGTTTTGCCGTTCTAAACATGTAAGGGTGAATTATGTAGTATTTCAATAATCGGTTCCAATTCGCTATCGGTAGTTTCAAATAGGATTTACCTGTGTCAATAAGGCTTCCTAAGCAAACTTTTCCTGTAATTGGTAAATAGTCACAAGAACTAAGCCATAGTGATTATCTAGTTAGGTTGATTTGTCAGATCTAAACCGAATACTAGAAGTTATGTGCTAAACATGTAATTAAACACCTTTGTCAATGGTGACCTAATTACTAGATGGTAATTCTATATGGCCTAGGTTCCACAAGAACACAAAATATAAATCCAAACACATAAACAATGAATAAAAACTATAATTCAATTTAAAACATAGAAATTCCCAAATTAGATAGATGTCAATCAAAACTAGGGTTCATACATATATGCTAAAACTCAAGCTAAAAAGAATTAATTCATACTAAGAAGAGAAGAGAAAAGAATTACAAAATAAGAGGTTGAAGAAGACATATGGTTGATGCACAGCTCCTTCCAGACTTCTTCTCTTGTGTTGCAGCTTCCTCTTGGCCTTAGGGTCTGGCCAAGGATGATTTAAGAGTGTTAAGAGGCTGTATTTATAGTGTATAGGTTGACCTAATTCGTTTCTTGGAGGAAAGGCCAAGTAATAGACTCCAAGCCCAACTCAAATTCGTAAGGAAATAAAGATAAACACTGCTGGACCGTTTTGGGCATATCTTCTTCGTTATTGGTCGGTTTGAGCTCCATAATATACCAAAAGAATCGTCACAGAATTATCTATGTCCCTATGAAAGGAATTTACCAAAATCGGCTTCCTTGTAGGAGTAATTTCCACTTCTTTAGGCGTGTGCTGCAGAATCTCAGATTTAGGCAGCTTTTCCTTTTCCTAATTGAACTCTGTTTCCTTCTATCTCCAATTACCATGCATATCTATTTCCATATCTTGTAGTCTTTGACTTGGACTCTAATTAATCTCCATAATTATCTTTAAAGCTTCACACTAAATAAACAATTAAACCCAATATGCTCTAAAAATATTATATTACTAAATCAAGACCCAAAATAGGAAGGTGCACTAAACTAAGCTCAATTCAACCTATAAACTAATAAATAAGCCTAAATGATGTCTCAGAATTATATTATATTATCACAAATGAGGAGACATCACATTGTTATAATTGTTTATGCTTGTAGGTTTATGAAATGGAAAAAGAAGGTGATGCATTCGCTACAAGTGAGATGATTTCATTGGCTAGTAAGTCTCGTGGTGCAGTTTATAAGTACGATTCATGTGTTGTGAATGGTGTTAAATTGGTCACTCGTGAAAAGGGTGAAACAAGGGTGACACAAGATTACGGGGTATCCACCATCTACGATGGAAAACCGTTTTACGGTGAATTAGTCAAGGTTGTAGAGGTCACATTTGACGATGACTGTTCTGTTGTGCTGTTCGAGTGTAATTGGTATAACACGAGTAAACCGAGGGAAGAGAATGGGGTAACTCTTATTAACACGTCTAAATTTTTTTGGGAAACAGGTCCGTACATCTTAGCTACTCAAGCAAAAAAAGTATTTTACATCGATGAGATTAGCCCAAGGAAATCACAAAAAGGATGGAAAGTTGTATGGGAACTCAAGATAGACATGGATGGAGTCCCGAGTTATGGGGTGCAGAATCAATGCCTACTGGAGACTCGAGTGTCACTATCCCATTAGTGAACACCGAGACGATTTCCGATCCGGTGAACTTGGCATCCACCGAGGAGATCGAGATTGACCCTGCTCATTTTTTTGTTGAATTGGCTTTTGATACAGTTGTTGATGAAAACGAGGAAAATAATGATGACACCTTGGATGAATACGGTGATGAGGAAGAACCTATTGAGGTTGATAGCGATGATGAACCTATAGTTGTTAGTGGATATGATACTGATTAGGAGATTTTTTTTTGGGTTTATTTGTATTAAAACATTTTATTGGCTTAAACTTTTTATATTTGAGGTGAATTTGTATTTATATTTGATACGCTCAACTTTGACCCAAATAGTTGACTGAATACCCCAAATACTCAAGTTTGACTCTAAACGTTGACTGAATACCCCAAACACTCAACTTTGACCCAAATAGTTGACTGAACACCCCCAAACACTCAAGTTTGACTCTAAACGTTGACTGAACACCCCAAACACTCAACTTTGACCCAAATAGTTGACTGAATACCCCAAACACTCAACTTTGACCCAAATAGTTGACTGAATACCCCCAAACACTCAACTTTGACCCAAATAGTTGACTGAATACCCCAAACACTCAACTTTGGCCCAAATAGTTGACTGAACACCCCAAACACTCAACTTTGGCCCAAATAGTTGACTGAACACCCCAAACACTCAACTTTGACCCAAATAGTTGACTGAATACCCCAAACACTCAACTTTGACTCTAAACATTGACTGAAGACCCCAAACACTCAACTTTGACCCAAATAGTTGACTGAATACCCCAAACACTCAAGTTTGACTCTAAACGTTGACTGAACACCCCAAACACTCAACTTTGACTCTAAACGTTGACTGAATACTCCAAACACTCAACTTTGACCCAAATAGTTGACTGAATACCCCAAACACTCAAGTTTGACTCTAAACGTTGACTGAACACCCTAAACACTCAACTTTGACTCTAAACGTTGACTGAATACTCCAAACACTCAACTTTGACCCAAATAGTTGACTGAATACCCCCAAACACTCAACTTTGACTCTAAACGTTGACTGAATACCCCAAACACTCAACTTTGACTCAAATAGTTGACTGAATACCCCAAACACTCAAGTTTGACTCTAAACGTTATCTGAACACCACAAACACTCAAGTTTGACTCTAAACGTTATCTGAACACCACAAACACTCAACTTTGACTCTAAACGTTGACTGAATACCCCAAACACTCAACTTTGACTCTAAACGTTGACTGAACACCCCAAACACTCAACTTTGACTCTAAACGTTGACTGAACACCCCAAACACTCAACTTTGACCCAAATAGTTGACTGAATACCCCAAACACTCAAGTTTGACTCTAAACGTTGACTGAATACCCCAAACACTCAACTTTGACCCAAATAGTTGACTGAATATCCCAAACACTCAAGTTTGACTCTAAACGTTGACTGAACACCCCCAAACACTCAACTTTGACTCTAAACGTTGACTGAATACCCCAAACACTCAACTTTGACCCAAATAGTTGACTGAATACCCCAAACACTTAAGTTTGACTCTAAATGTTGACTGAATACCCCAAACACTCAACTTTGACCCAAATAGTTTACTGAATACTCCAAATGTTTGATTTGACCAAGTTTGACTATAAATGCTGACTAGATACCCCAAACGATTGAATGCTTGAAGCTAAATATAATTTATTGATAGTTTGGAATTGAATTTAATTTAAATGATTATCTGGAAGTGAATTGAAATATTGGATTATTGCAAATGGATTTAAATTAAAAAAAAAAAAAATCTAGCGACTACTTATTAGCTTTAGCGACTAGTTCATATTTATGAACTAGTCGCTAATGACTCTTAACAACTAGCGACTACTATGTAGTCGCTAAACGTCGAATTAATTTCCCTTTACTCCATGGCGGTCCATTTTCCCGCCCACGAAAGGACACGTGTTTTAGTCTGAGGTCTAGCGACTACATTGTAGTCGCGAAAGACTAGTTGACGTGGTCAAAATACAGACACGTGTAAGTAATCGACTCTCTGGCGACTACTTTCCTTGTCTCTAGCGACTACACGAAGTAGTCGCTAGAAAAAAAGCCCTATATCTAAACCGAGAGCTCATTCTTCACTCTCATTCCTTATACAAAAAATCTAAAAAACGAGAGCACTTCTTTCAGCCACTCCAAAGGGCGATTCTAGCATCAAATCTTCAACAAAGGTAAACAAATCCAACACAAAATCTCATTCCATTCCATTTTTTATCATTTCTTAAGCTTTTTTTTTTCTCTATTTTTATATTTCTAATCAATTTTTTTTTTTGTGTTTCAATCCGAATCAATATGGCATGGATTCAACACCAAATCAGCTGCAATTTCATCCTATAAGGTAAGTATTCCAACCAATTTTTGACTTTTAATTTTCATGTCTTTTTTTTAATATTTTTTTACTTTGATGATTACATGTTATTTTTAATTCCGAGAATATTAGGGTGTAATTAGAGTGTTGTATGAATTTTTTTAAACCAAAAATTGATGTTATATGGGTGAAAAATCTAATTTGTGAAATCTAATTAAATTTTTTTTCCTTTTTTTGGTGCTTGATTCTTAAATCTGAATTTAAGTAGTGTTATTAGGCTTTATTTTTTGTTAATTTAAACATGTAATTCATGGTTTTTTGAAAAATTAATTTGGATGATTTTTTGAGAATTTTGTGATTTTTGTTATGATTTTTAGGAAATTTTAGATTAAAAAAAATATAGAGGGACCTTTATGCAATTTAAAAAATATATAGGGACTTTTATGCAATTCTATAAAAAATAAATATAGACTTTCATGAAAATTTATAAAAACAAAAAGGGACCTTTATGCAATTTAAAAAAATATATAGGGACTTTTATGCAATTTAAGAAAAATAAAATATATAGGGACTTTCATGAAATTATATAAAACTAAATAGGGAATTTCATGCAATTTAAGAAAAATATATAGGAGATTTAATGCAATTTTAAAAAATATGTAGGGACTATTAAGCAATTAAAAAAATATATATGTCCTTTCATGCAATTTTAAAAAAATATAGGGTTTTTTATGCAATTTAAAAAAAATATAGGAAATTTTATGCAATTTAAAAAAATATATAGGGACTTGTATGCAATTTATAATAATATATTTATTTTACTATATAATAATAGATTTTTAAATATCAAAAAAAATTATAAATTATCTTATTATATGACTAATATAATTATTTTTTGTGTAATACAGATTGTACGTGTGCTATATATTGGATGTTAAAGATTCCCGATGTTTTATTTACGTTTTTGAACTTATTTGATTTATTTTATTTATGATTGTAATAATTTATTTAATTTTATTTTCATGTTTTTATTTTTGGTGATGTAATAATTTAGTGTTTTTTATGCTATTTTTAATTCTGTAACTTAATTACACTACAAAATGCTAGATGGCCAATGTGATGACTAGACAGCACGGAGGGGACGGCGGGGTAGAGAACCAAATCAGAATCCTAACAGAAATCTAGCCGACTGTGCAAACCAGGACATTAAATAAACCAATTTAAATCAATAATAGCTTAAAAAATAAAGTCAACACTAATTAATTCAATGTTAAAACAGAACCCGTTAGACGGAAAAAAGGGGGTAGCACGGCCCTCAAAACTGCGATGAAGACACTAAAAGCTGTAGGGTGGCCTTTGCCGGTCAATTTTTGTATACTAGACGACACGTGGAGTCCATCAGGCAAGTACGGGCACCACGTTGCGCAAGTGATCGACATTATAGTTCGAGAGAGGATTCCACCCTATCACCCGGCTTAGGATAAAGTACCGGACGCTGAGAAACACGCCGTAATTAAGAGATTATCGGTACAAATTAAATTGTTAATATTTTTAAAAATTAATTTATTATTCTAATTTAAATTTAAATAATATATTTTTTTACATAATTATTTTGACATAAAGAGTTGGAGAAAGAGGAAAGACTGAAATTTGAGTCACGGAAACTTGGATGATACGATGAGGATCAGATATAAGGACTACAAACATTACGTGAAGAAGCATTATTGGAGAAAGGGTTTGAAGCCGGATTGGTTGTCTGATGAGGTGTGGGCTAAGTGTTGTGAGTTTTGGGGATTGAGAAAAGCGAAGGTGAACTTTTGATTTTTTTTAATTTAAGTATATATTTTAAATTATAATAGTTTTTATTAATAATTGAATTTTAAATTTTTTCAGCATCAAGCAAGTGAGAATAAAAAGAATAGAGAAAAACAAAAAAACAAGAGTGGAGCGGGGTCGAGGAGGTATTCCCGAACTCGGATATGCTATACGAGGTGGTTTTTTATTTAAGTAAATGATGTCTCCTCATTTGTGATAGATTTATGTTAAGATGAGACATCATTTTTAGTGTTTTAGAAGTCAATAATGTCGATTTTCTTGAGTTTTAGTGCACTTTCCTATTTTGTGTCTTGATTTGTAGAATTAATATTTTTAGAGCATATTGGGTTTAATTGTTTATTTAGTGTGTAACTTTAAAGATAATTATGGAGCTTAATTAGAGTCCAAGTCAAAGACAACAACTTATGGAAGGAGATATGCATGGTAATTGGAGATAAGGAAAGAATTGCTAAAAAGATGGAAAAGGAAAAGCTGCCTAAATCTGGGATTCTGCAAAGATAGGCGTTTTTACCTAATAAAGAGGCCGAATTTGGTGAATTACTCCTAAAGGGTCTAGATAATTCTGTTGCGATTCTTTTGGTATCTTGTGGAGCAAAATCGGACCAATAACGAAGAAGTTATGACCAAAACAACGCAGCAGTGTTTATCTTTATTTCCATACGAATTTGAGTTGGGCTAGAAGTCCATTACCTTAACAATTCCTCAAGAAAACGAATTAGGTCTTCTAAACACCTATAAATACACCCTTATATCACTTGTAAATCATCCTTGCCTCATAGTAATTAGTTCTTAAGGTTTTATTCTTCCAGTTTATTGTAGAGAGCAAGATAATGTCTTTTGTAATTTCTTTTAGTTTATTTCCATCAGGTATGAACTAAACTCCCCATAGCTTGGGTTTTGCATATATATAATCTATGATTTTTAATTCTTCTATCTAAGTTTCTTTGGGAATTACATGTTTTAATCTGATATTAGCTACTTACTTTATATTTGCTTATGTGTTTTGATTTAATGTCTTTCCTAGAATTGATCACTTTAGGATTGTTTTAAGAGTAGTTAGATGGTCTCCTTGACAGGGTGTTTAACTATTGAACCACCACATAATGTCTAGTGTCGATAGCAGTTCTGACAAAACATACTTCTAACTAGATAGTCATTAAGGTTTGTTTTAATCACCATATCACCAATTGATTGTAGTGTGCTGGATAGGGCCTTAGTGGCGTTTGATAACCCTATTTGAGTCCTCGTCTTGGTTGTGCCGTAGCCCCCTTAGTCGCTCTCAAGGTCTAAGGTAGTGGAATTTAGAATCCCGACTAAGTATTACCAAGAGCTAATATTCTCCCTTATGAACTAGATCTATAGATAGAATTAGAAGGATTAGTGCATACTAGCAAAACCTAAGCTATACTTCTCATCTCATATTCTTATCTTTTACCTTATTGTCTTTATTTTCCTAGTTTAATTTAGCTTTACTTCTTATATTCGAAAATCTACATCCCTTTATTTTCTGTTTTCTAATTATTTACTTTTACTCGTTATCTGTTCCTACGCGTTTAACACACTTAAGTCCCTGAGAACGAACTCTACTTATCATTAAAACTTGCATACGTCCTGTAATACTTGCAGTACTGTGCCTGTCTAGGGTGAGAGTGCATAGTTTTCCATACTTAAATTGATCTTATTTTTATCACACCCTAGGCGACACCAAGTTTTTGGCGCCGCTGCCGGGGACTTGTGTCTCGTTAGCGTGTGGGTTATCTATTTCGAGTTTTAGTTTTTAATTAGTTTTTACTTTTCAGTTTTAGTTTAGTTTTAGTTTTTATTTTTTCAGATTTACGCTTGTGGTTTGCTTTAGTCTTTTTCAGGTTTTCACAGTGTTTAATTCTTGGCCTCCCTTATCGGAGCCTGAGAGGAGCTTCAGACCTTACAACAAACGAATTCGTGAGGAAAGAGCCTTGAGAAGAGCTATGGCAAACGTACATAATAATGATCCGGAATTAGTTTACTTTGCACCAGGAGGACCTCCAGCATACATTCCACCTGGTGTACAATTACCAGTGGGAGAAGGTAATGGACCAAATAATCTCAATAATCAACAGAACCGAGTTGAACAAGATCTACCTGGCCTTAACATACCATTCCATGTTCAACCCATCGGTTACCGCCCTCTTGAGATTCCGAATATCAAATTTAGACCCGATCCGGGTATGCTTAGTCAATTTCAAAGTTTCGGACTCTATACTGGTACTGCAATTCAAGATCCGGTAAAAGCGATTCAGAAGTTTATGCAGATTTGTGATGCCTACATTACTCCTGGCATTACACGCGAGCAACTGTATTGTCATATGTTTTCGTTTTTTTTTTACCGGAAGAGCTAGCGATTGGCTAGAAAGACAACCACATGGAACCATTCACTCTTGGAGAGAACTTCAAGCCGCATTCTTTAACCGATTTTATCCGAAGAGCATGAGACTTAAAGATCAAACCGAGCTTGCAAGATTTTCTCAAGAAGATGGAGAAACAGTGGGAGAAGCATGGACAAGATTTCAACAAAAATTAACAAGATGTCCACTCCATGGTTATACACCTGCTCTACAACTTGCTATATTCTATGAAGGTCTTACTGAAAGAGGTAGAGAAAAGGTGGATAACATTGGAAAGGGTAACTTTGTGTCCATGAATCACAATGAAGCTTCCGAGGTGTTAGAAAATATTATGGAACGGGAAAGAAGTTGGCCTTCAACGCGAACTTCTGCTACAAAGACCCGAGGAACGCTTCGTTTAGATACAGAAACTGCGAATTCAGCTCAAATATCCGCTTTAGAAAATCAAATCAAGGAGCTGAAAATCGCGATGGAGAAGAATTTAGCTGCTACAAAGGTAGTTCAAGAAGCACAAGGTTGTCAACAATGTGGAGTGAACGATCATTCATGGGAAGAGTGCGAATCAAATCCGCAATCTGTTTATTTTATATCCAACCGATGGGGCAACCGCAACCATCCGGGTATGCAGTATTCAAATTCACAAGGGGCCGCTAATCCTGGTCAATATCAATCGCGACCCCAGAACAACTCTTACCAACAGAGAGGTCAGTACCAAAACCAATATCAGAATCGACCTGCTCCTCCACAACAACCTGCTCAAGACGCCTATACCAATACTTTAGATCAAAAAGCTTTACCTCAGTATCCGCAAGAAGGATCTATGGACAATACACAGATAGTACAAGCTCTAGACCGTTTGAACACAACTGTAAATGCTCAAGAGGAAAAAGTCCGAGGACACGATGCCATACTTCAGATGCTGAGTACTCAATTAGACCAAATAAACAAGCATCTAAAAGAACAAAAGTAAGTAAAGGCAATCGAAGGAGGTGAAAACAATGTTGGGTTCGAAGCTTGCAAGGCTATATGCCTTGAAATCACAAAAGAAAAGGAGGAAGCACCACATGCTGCCATTAGTGCCGTGGAAGTTCCCATCATTGAAGAAGAACCAACCGAGTCTAACCCCGAGGAATCTGACTGTTTAGAAGTTTATCTGGAGAGCGATGAAGAAAGAGACGAGTTCATAGAGTTACTGAGAAAGGTGCAAGAGGAGATTCGTTCGATGGTAGAGTATGCAGGAGAGTTAGCTAAGGAGAAAGAGGAAGAAGCCTCAAAGGAGGAAGCGAAAGTTGAAGTGGCACCTGCTGTGCTAGAGGAGAAAGAAGAAGAGAAGGTGGAATCGCCACCTAGTGTTCAACCAGTGTCATCAAATATTCCTGATACAAATCCTAAAAATGACACTATTCTCAAGACATTTGTAGAGGCGTACCAACCTGAAAATATCAACGCCCAAATGCTTGAGATTACGAAGAAAGGACTTACACCGCAACAAGTTTTTACGCAAGTTATTCCTGAGAAAGAGGCGAGTGTAGAGATCCCGAGAGATAACCTGAGGGTTTCAAGAAGAAGTGAGAAGGAGCTACCTACAAAACTTAAAGATCCGGGAAGTTTTAACCTTCCTATTCAATTACATGGTAGGATCAAGGTGAAAGCAATGTACGATGTGGGTTCTGGTGTGAATCTTATGCCTAAGTCCGTGTTCGAGAGGCGTGGACTTCAAAAATCAGAGAAAACTCCAGTGAAGTTGCAGTTTGCTGACAACTCAGTGAAGAGGACATGGGGAACAGTGGAGGACGTCTTAGTCCGAGCAGGTAATATCGCCATCCCTACTGACTTTGTTATTCTTGAGTTTGATGCAGATAAGCAGGTTCCGATCATACTTGGACGGCCTTTCATGGCCACAAGTCAAAGTGTGATCAACTTCCAAGATGGGACCATCACCCTTCATGCAAAGAATGTATCCGAGACCTTCTATGTCTTGGGTAAGAAGCCGAAGAAGTTGGATCCCACCGTGCCTATCATCCACAGCCTTTCACATCACAAAGTCCCTCCTGAGGAAATCCACTTAAAACCTGTGGATACTGAGCCAGACATTGAGTTTGGGGTTGGCCATGAAGTCCTGTGGAAAGCTCACAAACGCGAGAATAGGCCACGAAGTTTCAAAGACTCGTGGATGGGACCATTCATTGTCACGAAGGTTGTTTCAGCCAAAGTGATAGAAATTCGCCCCAAAACTGGGGTCAAGCGCAAATTAGTTGACGTTCATAGCCTTACTCGTTGTTGGGGAGGCTATATTCGCAAATCTTGACAGAGGTAACACGTCTAACTTTGAAAGACGTTAAACAAAAGTGCTGTTCGGGAGACAACCCGAAGTTTTTTTTACGTTTTCATGTCTTTTACATTCTTAGTTTAAGTTTATTTTAGTTGTTTTTAGTTGATAATGCATATTTGAGAAAGGTATTAGTGTTTTTGGTGCGTAGGAATCGGAGAAATCAAGTTAGGGAACGCGAGGAAAATTTTTGGAGCGCAAGAAAGCACCCCGCGGACTACCCCCACGGACTACCCCATGGTCCGCAGGAATGGTCCGCGAGGTCAAAACCCGTACCACGGGTTGCTACCGCGGGTTTGATCCAGAAACAAGAAAAAATTCCACGGACTACCCCACGGTGCACCGCACCATGGTCCGCGCCCCAAAAACCCGTACCACGGGGTGAGTACCACGGGTATTTTAACGGAGTTGACAACAGAAGCCGCGGTGTACCCTCCGGTACACCGGACCCTAGTCCGCGAGCCAAAAACCCGTACCACAGGGTCCTACCACGGGTTTAGGTCAGAAAGCAAAAAATTTCGAGCATCAGATGTCGCGGACTACCCTGCGGTGCACCCCATGGTCCGCAGGGGTAGTCCGCAGCGCCGCCAGAGGAGAGAGAAAGTTACGGGATTGAGTTATAAAGGAGGTATTAAAGCTATTATTCCGAATTTATTAAACCTTAACCCTCTCTTTCTTCTCCACAACTCTCCTAACTCCATTGAAGCTCATCAAAACCTTCACCAATCACCAAAACACTACCCAAACATCAAGGAAAACACATCATACCTTCTCCCCACATCATTACAAAAGAAAATCAAGCTACCAATCATCACCAAATTCATTCAAATTGAAGAATCAAAGAGCCAAATTTCACAAATTCATCACACAATTTCTAAAATCCTAGCCTACCCATTACAAATCATCCTCACCCACATAGAGATTCATCACCAATTCACCCATCCTAGGCCAAATCAAGCTTGTTCATCAATTAATTCAAGAGTTAAATTTAAAGGGTTGCTAAAGCTTTGAGTTGGGGGTTAATTGAAGATGACTAATAGAACAACAATCTTATCTAGCAAGAGGGAGGTGAAGAGTAACAAGGGATTGGATTTAAACAAGAAGAAATCAATTGACAAAAGTGCTAGTTCCAAATCAAAGGGTAAAGATAAATTGAAGAGTGGGAAACCTTCGTATGATAGTAATGGTAAAAAGCTTTATTTTTATGCAAAGGAAAGAACACAACCTCAACAAAATCCTATACCTATAGAGAAAGTGGATACTTCAAAGGCCTTGAAGATTTCTGCAGAGAAACAATTAAAAGAACTACCTTTTGCCTATGAGAAAGTATTCAAGGAAGAAATTAGAGATGGAGAATACAAGAGATTCTTGGAGCTTGGTGAGAAGTTGGGTTGGTCTACGTTCATGGTAAGCTGTGCTGAATTATGTCCTGAATTAGTTTTGGAGTTCTATCTGGGCCTTTTTAGCCGAGATAGTGATTGTGTTCCGATTAGAGGAAAGATAGTTCCTTTCACAGTTGAGGAGATTAGGAACCACTTCAAGTTTAAGAAACTGAAAGGTTTTTGCAAATTTGAGGAAGCAGTTGCTAAACGAAAAATCTTTGATAAGGAATTACTTTTTGAGCATGTATTAGACAAGGAGAAAGTGCAATTACATACGGGAGAATTGAAGGCACCTTGGCCTTACAAATATCTTCAAGCAGATGCTAGAATTTGGCACAATTTCCTTATCCCTAATGTCTTTGGAAACACACGAACTTTGGAGGTGACCATGAAGAACGCGCTACTGTTGGACTGTATTTTGAGAGGAGAAGAAGTTGATGTGGCACAGTTGATCTATGAGGAGGTGATACGATTCTCGGTCTCTCCTAAATCGGTTTATAACGTTAAATTTCCAACTATGATCACGTGTCTTGTGCGAAAAGCGAATGTAGTATTGGGTGAAGAAGAGAAACTCGAGTTTAAGACGAGTTATATTGATAATGCTTGGATCAAAGAAAGTCTTCGAAGAGCGGGTTCTACTCAAATCTCGAAGGCAGAGAAGGAGCAATCTTGGCAAGAGAAGATGGAGGAGCGTTTAACGAAATTAGAAGCAGCTCAAACTTCCTTAGTCAATGATGTGGCACAAATCAACGCTAATCAAGTGCACATAATGAAACTCCTTGAGCAATTAACGAAAGGTCCAGCAATTCCAATCTTGGATGTCAATGATGCGAGGCAATAGCCTCGAGAGTATGTTCTTTCTCTTCCTTACCATTTCTGTAAATATGTCTATCTGCTAATTTTAATTTCTGTTTTCGAGTCTTCTTCGAGTCGTGGGGACACGGCTCATTTTTGAGTTGGGGGTGTGGGGATTCGTTGTCTCTCATCTCCATTTTTCTGTTTTTGGGTGAAATTAAAATTTTTGATGCATGGGAATTAGAGGTAGAGTGTGTTTAATAACTTGAAAGCATAAGCTCAGTAAGTTAATGATAGTAAGTGATATGTTTATGAGCTATGTATTTGTATGCTTTGAGTATTTGCAGGAAAACACACGTTGATAGTAAAGAAAAGATTAGTGAGCAATGCGATAGAAAGTATGTTCGATCTCAGGGAACCTTGAAAGTGTGTAGGCCGTGAGATCCAAGCTAGTTGAAAAACCATTTGATGAAAGTGCTAAAGGTAAGAAATTTTCTAAATTACATAGTGTAGAAAGTGATCAAGGCGGTTCTTTCATATCTTTAAGCCTTTGAAGCCTTTTTATACCTTCTCACCTTGTGATTTTTGAGTTTAAAAGTTATATCCTTCTTAGCCCCTTCTAGCCTTTCTAAAGCCTTTTTATTGAAACACATTATAAGCCATATCCTTTAGATTTTAGGACTTTTCCATATGACCCGCACTCGAATCGCGATGCTTAGACAGTTGTTTTAGAGCTTGAGTTTGGGGTGGTGGGTCCACCATTATGGGGATTATTATGTTAGGAATTTTGAGCTTATTAATTGTGCTTTGTGCTTTATATTGATGATGTTTCATAGCATTGTATTGTAACCCTTTGCCGGGGTAATAGTGAATGAAAAAGAAGCTTCGAGCTAATTTTGCCAACAAGGGCATAAAAAAGAAATATATATATATATATATGAGAAAATTAGCGTGATATCTCAACATTAAAAGAGAGTCATAGATATAGAAAAGAGAATTGATTTGAAAAGAAAAGAAAATATATATATTCGGACCGGCAAAGTGGATTTTTATGTGAACATCTTAAGCTAAATAGGGTGATTGGGGATGCTAGAGTGTGCATCAAGGAATTCATTAGGTTGAGTGAGAAACGTTTATGAGAGTAACTCAAGCTCTAGGGCGATTCGTTGATGGCTAGTGAGGAGAGAGCCAAAAGCTCACTCCAAATTATCCAAATATACTATCACACCGTCCCTAAGCCTACATTACAACCTTAAAGACCTTGTGATTCTTTGCTATGTAATTGAGAAGTGATTGAGCCATTAGAGATTAATTAAGTGGATTCTTGGATACTAGTAAGGTTTGATGAACAATCTATAGCTCTCAAGGGGAACTGAGTAAAGTCCCAATCCTTCTTACATTGCGAAACTAATCTGATCTTGAAATCAAGCCGTGTGGACTATGGATATGAGAAGTGTACAGGTATGTAGTTTATAAATATTATTGCATGAGATTTTCTGAGTTATGTGCTTTAGGTTTATTCTATATAGTCTGCTATGCTTTTTCCCTTTGTGTTGAAAATTTTATAAGTGTGTATTTCTAGACTTCCCTACGTTTTTACTTTTATTGTATCGGGACGATACAACTTTGAGTTGGGGGTCTTGATGTCTCCTCATTTGTGATAGATTTATGTTAAGATGAGACATCATTTTTAGTGTTTTAGAAGTCAATAATGTCGATTTTCTTGAGTTTTAGTGCACTTTCCTATTTTGTGTCTTGATTTGTAGAATTAATATTTTTATAGCATATTGGGTTTAATTGTTTATTTAGTATGTAGCTTTAAAGATAATTATGGAGCTTAATTAGAGTCCAAGTCAAAGACAACAACTTATGGAAGGAGATATGCATGGTAATTGGAGATAAGGAAAGAATTGCTAAAAAGATGGAAAAGGAAAAGCTGCCTAAATCTGGGATTCTGCAAAGATAGGCGTTTTTACCTAATAAAGAGGCCGAATTTGGTGAATTACTCCTAAAAGGTCTAGATAATTCTGTTGCGATTCTTTTGGTATCTTGTGGAGCAAAATCGGACCAATAACGAAGAAGTTATGACCAAAACAACGCAGCAGTGTTTATCTTTATTTCCATACGAATTTGAGTTGGGCTAGAAGTCCATTACCTTAACAATTCCTCAAGAAAACGAATTAGGTCTTCTAAACACCTATAAATACACCCTTATATCACTTGTAAATCATCCTTGCCTCATAGTAATTAGTTCTTAAGGTTTTATTCTTCCAGTTTATTGTAGAGAGCAAGATGATGTCTTTTGTAATTTCTTTTAGTTTATTTCCATCAGGTATGAACTAAACTCCCCATAGCTTGGGTTTTGCATATGTATAATCTATGATTTTTAATTCTTCTATCTAAGTTTCTTTGGGAATTACATGTTTTAATCTGATATTAGCTACTTACTTTATATTTGCTTATGTGTTTTGATTTAATGTCTTTCCTAGAATTGATCACTTTAGGATTGTTTTAAGAGTAGTTAGATGGTCTCCTTGACAGGGTGTTTAACTATTGAACCACCACATAATGTCTAGTGTCGATAGCAGTTCTGACAAAACATACTTCTAACTAGATAGTCATTAAGGTTTGTTTTAATCACCATATCACCAATTGATTGTAGTGTGCTGGATAGGGCCTTAGTGGCGTTTGATAACCCTATTTGAGTCCTCGTCTTGGTTGTGCCGTAGCCCCCTTAGTCGCTCTCAAGGTCTAAGGTAGTGGAATTTAGAATCCCGACTAAGTATTACCAAGAGCTAATATTCTCCCTTATGAACTAGATCTATAGATAGAATTAGAAGGATTAGTGCATACTAGCAAAACCTAAGCTATACTTCTCATCTCATATTCTTATCTTTTACCTTATTGTCTTTATTTTCCTAGTTTAATTTAGCTTTACTTCTTATATTCGAAAATCTACATCCCTTTATTTTCTGTTTTCTAATTATTTACTTTTACTCGTTATCTGTTCCTACGCGTTTAACACACTTAAGTCCCTGAGAACGAACTCTACTTATCATTAAAACTTGCATACGTCCTGTAATACTTGCAGTACTGTGCCTGTCTAGGGTGAGAGTGCATAGTTTTCCATACTTAAATTGATCTTATTTTTATCACACCCTAGGCGACACCAGTAAATTCTTTAATTATTAATTTATAATTTATTTTGAATATTTTTTATTTTTATGAAACAGGGTGAAGGATTAATCCCGGGAGGGAACCTGGTGATAAGGGATGAGGCTACCCAACAAGACATCTGATGTCTCCTCATTTGTGATAGATTTATGTTAAGACGAGACATCATTTTTAGTGTTTTAGAAGTCAATAATGTCGATTTTCTTGAGTTTTAGTGCACTTTCCTATTTTGAGTCTTGATTTGTAGAAATAATATTTTTAGAGCATATTGGGTTTAATTGTTTATTTAGTGTGTAGCTTTAAAGATAATTATAGAGATTAATTAGAGTCCAAGTCAAAGACAACAACTTATGGAAAGAGATTAGCATGGTAATTAGAGAAAAGGAAATAAAAGCTAAAAAGATGGAAAAGGAAAAACTGCCTAAATCTGGGATTCTGCACACACGTCTAAAGATTGGTGTTTTTACCTAAGAAATAGGCCGAATTTGGAGATTTCCTTCTATTGGGCCTAGATAATTCTGTTTCGATTCTTTTGGTATCTTGTGGAGCAAAATCGGACCAATAACGAAGAAAATACACTCAAAACGGTGCAGCAGTGTTTATCTTTATTTCCATACGAATTTGAGTTGGGCTAGAAGTCCATTACCTTAACTATTCCTCAAGAAAACGAATTAGGTCTTCTAAACACCTATAAATACACCCTTATATCACTTGTAAATCATCCTTGCCTCATAGTAATTAGTTCTTAATGATTTATTCTTCCAGTTTATTGTAGAGAGCAAGATGATGTCTTTTGTAATTTCTTTTAGTTTATTTCCTTCAGGTATGAACTAAACCTCCCATAGCTTGGGTTTTGCATATGTATAACTATGAATTCTAATTCTTCTGTCTAAGTTTCTTTGGGAATTATATGTTTTAATCTGATATTAGCTACTTACTTGATTTAATGTCTTTCCTAGAATTGATCACTTTAGGATTGTTTTAAGAGTAGTTAGAGGTCTCCTTGACAGGGTGTTTAACTATTGAACCACCACATAATGTCTAGTGTCGATAGCAGTTCTGACAAAACATACTTCTAACTAGATAGTCATTAGGGTTTGTTTTAACCACCGTATCACCAAGATTGCAGTATTTGCTTAGGGCCTTAGTGGCGTTTGATAACCCTATTTGAAATCACTTCTTGGTTGTGACGTAGCCCCCTTAGTCGCTCTCAAGGTCTAAGCTTGGGGAATTTAGAATCCTGACTAAGTATTACCAAGAGCTAATATTCTCCCTTAGGAACTAGATTTATAGATAGAATTAGAAGGATTAGTGCATACTAGCAAAACCTGAGCTATACTTCTCATCTCATATTCTTAATCTTTTACTTTATTGTCTTTATTTTCCTAATTTTGATTATTAATCTCGAACTCCTATTTGCTTTATTTTCTGTCTTTTAATTATTTTCTTTTACTCGTCATTGTTTCCTACGCGATTAACACACTTAAGTCCCTGAGAACGAACTCTACTTATCATTAAAACTTGCATACGTCATGTAATACTTGCAGTACTGTGCCTGTCTAGGGTGAGAGTGCATAGTTTTCCATACTTAATTTGATCTTATTTTTATCACACCCTAGGCGACACCAACATCCCAATTCCGCGAATGGGTGGTTTTTACGAGGTGGTGGGTAAAAGCAAGAAGACGAAACAGTGGAGGTCGGAGGGCTACGAAAAAGCCGATGTAAGTTTTTTTTATAAGTTAATTATTAATTATTATTTTTCATCTTAAATCAAATTTAATTAATTTTTTGTTTATTATGTAACAAAAATTGCTCAAGGACGCGATGAAGGAAAGGGTGACTCAGAGTCAATTTGAGTCAACCGATGGTCAAGGCTTAAGTCAGAAGGAGCAATACGATTACGTGAGGAGCACTGCGAAGGCGATCAGGTCACCGAAGAGGAGCTTTATACCGGGCATTGGTCGTCCGAAAAAATCGAAGAAGAAAGCTAAGACTACCCAAGCCCAGAACGAGCAGCACGAGGAGATGATGGCGGCGATTAACGAGCTCCGAGTATCCAGCGGTCTTCAACCGTTCCGCCGCCCTGAAAGTTGCTCTACTAGTGACGTGCCTCCAGCTTTTTCGATGGCTGTTGTGAGTGATGCCATCGCGTATGTTAACCAGTTGAGGGCAGAGAAAGGCGAGACCCCCTTCCAGCCTATGAATGCGGACCCCACTCCTCCTAGCGGTGATGAAGATGAAGAAGATGATGATAGTAGTAGTGATGATAGTGATGATGGTGAAGAGGGTGACGAGAACGAGAATGAAGAAGATGTTTATACCCGGTTCGGATTCTAGATATCGTGGTTGTTGGTGTTTATTTTATCTATTTTATTGGATATGTATTAAGACTTTTATTTTATTTTGGTGTGGGGTTTGACTTTGACCTGGTTTGACTTTGGTTTAATTATAAATTTTAATTAATTATTTTGACTTATTAATTGTATTTTTATTTATTAATTTTATTTTTAAAAAAAAAATGATTTTCAAATTATTTTTAATTACAGTATTGTAATTAAAAATAATTCGAAAATTGTGTTTTTTTTTTTTAAAAAATATTATTAATAGCGACTACCAAGTAGTCGTTATTGACTACATTAAGTAGTCGCAATATATTGGTATAATAACGACTACAGAGTAGTCGTTAATAAAGCTCTCTTTTCTCGACTACAATGTAGTCGTTGATAACTACTATACTAACGACTACTAAGTAGTCGCTAGAAGAAGCGCTATCTAACGACTACTTTGTAGTCGTTAGTAATGCCACAGTCTCTAACGACTACTCCTTCGCGTGTAGTCGTAAGGGTTACCTTTTAACGACTAGTTTTTCGCGACTAATTTTTAACGACTACTTGTAGTCGTTAGATCCTTAAACCAATTTCTTGCGACTACTTTTCTTATCATCAGCGACTACTCATGTAGTCGCTGGAAGCCTGACGCGGAGAAGTGTGTTATGTGTTATATATTGTTTTGGTGTGAAGTATTTCGGTTGACCCGGTCTTCTTTTATGGTGACATGGCTAGCTTATACTCGTTGATGATCATTTTAATCTGATGGCTGATATTAGTTGCTGCCTTATGTCTCATATAAATAGCAAAGTAGGTTGACCGAAGTCATAACCCTTCTCTTCACGCTTATATGCTCTCTTTCTCGCCTCTCTCATTCGAAACCCTAGTTCTTTGAAGTTTAACCTCTAATTCTTCTTCTAATCGATTTCTTAGCTTCTAAAGTGTAATATCTCTTGTAAATTGTGATAATAACCTTGATTAATCACTAGATAGTCTTATTCCTTTGATAGGGTTAGAAATTTAGATTAGAAGATTGGTTGATTCGATTTGTTTGGGTTTGTATTGTAAGGTGATCTGAAAACTTGTGTAACTCTTGTGGCATTCTAGTAACTGAGCAACTCTCACTGGAGTTCAACCATAGTAAAAATCTTGTGTTCTTTACATTTTCGCAATCTTTCTGTTCTTTGCGTGGTGGTTTGGTTTGAGATTAGATTGAAATTAAGTACATATTTACAACATAACCATCATTGGGTAATAAGACATCGAGACTGGTTGAAGTAATAAGACATCGAGAAACTTCTTCTATCACTACAAGAAATAGTAGCATTAGCGGGGAAGGTATTGCGGCAACAACTAAAATGGCCTCTAATAATATTTTAAAAAACCAAAATGGCCTCTAATTATATTTTTAGCGGCAATATTTGCCCTTAAAGATAAAGTTAACAGAGGCAAAAACAAATAATTTGCTACTAAATGTATCTTTAGCGAGGAACTTATAGAGGCAACAAATAACGAATTATTAGCGGCAAAATTAAGATTTTTAGTGTTAAATTTTTTGCCGCTAGAGATACTATTTCTTGTAGTGTATTTCCTCACTTTGTATTTATACAAGACATCATTGGGTACTTTGAGCAGCCAAACTTATAGTTGGTTTCCTCTTTGCATTACTGTATGAAGTTTAGTCTTTTTAGAGATTACTTTTATCTTTACTTTGCATATATGGACCATTTGTAACCATGTCACAAATGGGTCAATACCCTTTATCAAAATTTTCAGAGACCATATATACGCTATTCAAATATAAGTCAGCGCCACCTTTGTAGATTAAGACATGTGTTTCTAAGTAAATACTTTGCATAAGAAGATGTATTTCTCAGCTTTCCGTATATGTATATTGCAGAAAAGTTACATCAATTTTGATTTCCTTTGCTTTTCAATTTTTCTTGAACAAGAGTATGCTGAGGTAGATAATGATGTCTTTGCTTAGCTTGTTGATTTCGAATGAAATCAGGTAGAAAATTCTATTCCTTGTTGTTTCAAAAGCCATATATACATCTTAAACCCATGACACTTTAGTTGCTAGAGTGTAAAGAGCATCATCAGATGTTTTGAGCAGCCTTATCGTTGTTGAAAATACTATTGTAAAATTCTCTCTCTAAAAGTGACTGCTTTTCTTCTTCTTCTTCCTGAATGGAGCCTTGACCTCCGTTGACCTCACAACATAATGATCATTTTCATCTTTTCCCTTTTTTCTTATGGGCTTACTATGATCAGACAGCATCACTCATGATCCAGGCCCAAAGTATGTTTTGTGTTGTATTTATGTCTCAGGAATGGGAAACTCTCTGGCTTGTGAGCTTTTGTTAACACATGCACAGGCTGTTTTCCATAGCTTTTGACTTATTAAAGGCAAAAGTCTCCTATAATGTCTTTTATTTTACCTTCCAAGATAAAATTGAACACATGCAGAGAGTTTTAGAGGTGAATACGATACTTTTGGATATTGTAGAGTATTTTAATCCTGTTCTAATCACTCTGATCAAGCTATATAATACTACCATCATAAATAAGGAGTGCTATCTACAAGATTACTGATTATAGATATAATTATAATTTATGATATATTTGGCCCGGATCTTCTATCAAGAATACGCTTAAAAAGGTTTTGTATTGTCACTACTTTCACAAGAAACTTAATTTTCATCAGATCTCCAAGTAATCTAATTTTCACATTATTTATATCACAATGAACATACCAAGTACGTTTTATCTTCTCCTTAGCTATTATATCTGCTGTCGAAATGTCTTTATTGCAAATTTATATTGGTATAGTTGGTCCTGGTTTTCTACCTTTTACCTTATTTCTTTATTGGAGGATATGTGGACTATTTACTCTCTAGCAGTCTATAGTACCTGTGCTAAGATTTTTATTGATTACCATTCCGCCTATGAGATGAAATGGCGTGTTCTTTTCTGCAACTTCTTTGCCTATATTATTTTAAGGAGTAATGATATATACCACCCAAATCTGTACCACCCAAATGTCACCCATGACATGGCATCTTACCTGGCAAGTACACGTCATTAATCTATCTTTTAATTTCTTTTTTAATAAATTTTATTTACTTTATTTTTATTATCTTATTAAAATAAATTTACCTAATATATATTTTAATGTTAAATTACTTTTCCCATCGATCATGTGCTGCAATTTTTTTTACTTCTACAAATGAATCTGTATTGAAAATTATCTTTGATACATTCATTTTTTAGATTTCTGGAAAATTTAATAATTAAGATGCAAAAGAGAGAATGATAATACAACGTTAGGGGCATCAAAATTTAGATGCAAAAGGGTTGAGGTTTCTATTGTCTAAGTTATCACAAGATCTCGCCCATAGCTATTAAATCCAACATATATACTTGAGGTGCAGATTAAGAAATCAAAGAAAAGGAAGTCAGAGGAAGATGATGATGAGTATACTGGAGAAGAGGAAGATGATGATGAGTATACTGGAAAAAAGTTGGAAAGAAAAGGCTAAAAAGAATAACAGCCATGTCCAAGGTAGAGGTCGGAGAAGTGATCGTGGAGGAGGTCAGCCATTTGGGCTATCATGATTCTCTTCTCTATCTGAAAAATTTGGTTATCTTATTGGGCTAAATGTGTTACACTGAGTAAGTATTGTATTTTAGGAAAATTAAGAGCCAACGATTGAATGATCTCCCTCCATGTAGTGTACTATGTATGTTGTGATACCTTTAATAATCAAAACCATCTTTATGGCTATCGAACTTCATTAAATTTTCCAGAAATTCAAAAAATGAATGAATGTTTAACATGGCTATCAATCTTTAATTATAGGCAAACGTTGAAAATAATCGATTGTTTGCTCTTGTCCAATAGTTGGGGAAGATAATGGATTGTTTTTCACCATTTGCAGAGGCGATAAAAAAATTTGCAGAAGATCGATAGCCAACCAATGTATTAAAAATAATTTCCAAAACAGAAATATTTGCAGAGGTAAAAAAAGAAGTTGCAGCAAAAGATCGATGGCAAACTTATAAAAAAGAAGTTGCTGCAAAATATTCAATTATGTTTGCCGTAATATTAATAGCCAACGAATGGATAATTAATTTTCAATACAGATTTATTGGCAGAGGTCGAAAAAAAAAATTGCAGTGAGAAAAGTAATTTAACATTAAAATATATATTAGGTAAATTTATTTTAATAAGAATAAAAATAAAGTAAATAAAATTTATTAAAAAAGAAATTAAAAGATAGATTAATGACATGTACTTGCCATGTAAAATGCCGTTATGGGTGACATTTGGGTGGTACTGATTTGGGTGGTATATATCATTACTCTATTTTAAGGACCGAGGTTTTCACAAAGATATGTAGTACACGTGTAATGTTAAAAGTTAACTTTTATCTTGATTCCATCATTATAGCGGTGGATATCTTTACAAAGATTCTATTCCCTTATTATTTATCATTGGATAATTAAGGAGCATTTTGTTTATATAGACGCTTTTCATGGGTGCATTATTATATTGGAATATGGGATGCCTATACTACGTGGGATTGCTCCTCTCTCCACGCTTACCTTGTGAATTTGCCAAAATATATTACTCCCTTCTCTATTTTTATTTGTCCCATTTCTTAAAAGAGGGTGTCCAATATTATTTGTCCATTTTTCATTACTAAGACATATTTTCTCTATTTTTTTCAATATTATCTCTAATTAAATAATAAAAAAAGTAGCGTAATAAATGATCTCATGAATATTGATTAAGGGTATTTATATAAAGAGGGAGAGTATTAAATGCTCTTTTTAATTTTTGTGCACCAAAAAAGTAGAAAAACAAAATGGACGGAGGGAGTATACTTTTCTCTTCATATCCCAGCTATTCTACCGATGCACGTTTTTTACAAGTATTTAATATGGATTCATATGGATTCATGGTATGAGGCGGTTATGAAGAAGTTTGACGCTCTAGGTTTTTTCTTCCTCTGCAATTTTTCTATATATTCTTGGGGAGTTCTATTTCTGAATTACAGTCAGTATACTAAACTACATTCGCAATATCTTCGCACTATGAGTTCTAATATGGCATCAAAGTCCAACCATGTTCTTTCCCTGGCTCGCACCAAAAATAAGAATTTTCTTAAACTTGAATCTATTTCCCTTGCTAAACCTATTGTGTCAGAATATAATTTCTTTGCTTATATTATCTCTGATAGGGCTATTGGATTTGGCACATTTCGAAAAGTAGTTCTTGACTCGTGGGGTATAAGGGTGGAATTATTTTTGAGGAATTGCAGACTAGTATTTTCAAGCTTACACCTGATCAAGAAGAGGAGGCAGAACGCTTATACTTATCATGCCTTGTTTGGTTAATGGGATGCATGTTCTAATTGTCAAGGTTGAAGCAAACTCCAAGCTAAGCGAGGTTGATCTCATTACATCTTCAGTGTGGGTTCGTATCTATGGTTTAGCAGGGATTCAGAATAATCTTAATGCTAGTGAAGCCTTTGGAAGCTACATTGGAGAGGTGGTTAAAGTCGATTATCCTGTTGCAGACACTGATGACCTCAAATTCATCAGATTTAGAGTGGATTTCGATACTAATGAGCCAATCAAATAGGTGTGTACTTAAACTAACTTGATGGCCTTGCTTAGGTGGGCTTTATTTATGAAAGAATAGGACTTATTTGCTTTAACTGTGGGAGATTAGGCCATAATAAAATGGGATGTAACATAGCTATGGTTAGACCTCCTTGGAATGATGATTCAGCTAGGTTTTTTAATTGATCTAAGGAGCTTGTTATTAGGAGCGGGGATAGTGTTTTTCATATCTTACGAAGAAGGGATCAAGGGATAACTTTGATGATATCATCCGTTTTCACCCCTTTAGACGTCAAGATGGTGATGATGACGATGATGATGGTGGCTCCAATAATGGTAATAAGGCTCTTCTTCGTAATATTCAGTTTGGAATTATATATATGCCAAATCAGTCTACTCCTAAGGAAGGTAAATCTAAAAACAAAAACAAAAACTGAAAGTGAATCATCAATAATTTTAGGGAAGAGCTAGGCGACGTGGATATGAGTATTATAGTAAGCAATCAAGCTATTAATGAAGTTTTAAGTGCTCGTATAGATGTTGATGAAATGTATCGTAAACTCACTCAAGATGGGAAATATTCTAAGGAACTTGGTGGTCAATCAAATCCTGTTATTATCTCTTCTTTAGATAATCCTAGTACTAACATGTTGAATTCCAATTCTGTGAACTTTAATAAGCTCGCTCCAGCTGCTATTCAAAACCATGGTGCCACTGTAATCACTGAAAATTTTGTTGGGAAAGTTGATGCAGCTCAAGCTGAAGCCAAAGGAAATAAGATTTTGGAATTTGATGACTTTGAGGGTGAGTCTTTTGAACCAGATGGGAGAGTCTCTTAATTCGCAATCAGTCCACTTTAGTCACTTTGCGAGGAAAGATGATGACAGTAGGAGGACTTATTCTACTAAACCTAGATATTGTGTGATCATCCCTAAAGAAAAATTCTCCTCGGCTAAAGAATTAAAAATTAAGGTTGCTCCTGCGCCTCTTCAAATGGGATTAACTAATAAAGTTCAAAAGATTAATGAGAATAATTTCAACTTGATGGAGAGGCGCATTAACGATATGCAGGTGTTTGTGGAAGAGTTATACATGAGTTTTTACGAAGTTAAAGATCAAATTACAAATGCTAATCATAAGGAAGAGATGGGGTTGATAAGAAGTTAAATAATGCTATGGAAGATGAAAAGTTGTACTTTTGCGAAGGTGCGGGGTGTGAGGGGCACCTTGGTGAAGATTCTAGTGATGACTCTGACTCTGATGAAGTGGCGAGTACACGGGATCCTCTCGTGATGGAAAACCAACCTCTTGTTTCTCCAGTGGATCGCGGCATGTCCCTTAATAGGGTCGGGTTTAATGGATAATTTAATGGTCTGGAATTGTCGTGGAGTGAGGGAACCCACGACAAAGAAAGCTTTAAGTCCCTTGTTTCGAAATATCGTCTTTCAATTGCTTGTATTTGGTGTCGCTTAAGGTGTGATGAAAAGATGTATAAAATAAGTGCAAATAAACACCCTAAGCTGAGCACGGTTCTGCAAGTATACAGATCGTATGCAAGTTTTAATGAATAAGTAGAATTCGTTCCTCAAGGACTACGAAGGTTAAGAAGAACTTATGCAAATATTCAAGTGCAGATATAAAAGTTAGAGCAGATAATACGCAATTAGAATGAAGAGATGGATAGATATTTATTTGATTTTCAATAAAGGAAAATTAAACTAATAAACTAGATGACAGAAAATAAATAAAAGAAAAGAAAAAAGATAGTATGAAAGTTTAGCTTGAGTAATTAGCTTGTAATCCCCACTAGTTTTGCCGTTCTAAACATGTAAGGGTGAATTATGTAGTATTTCAATAATTGGTTCCAATTGCGCTAGGTAGTTTTAAATAGGGTTTACCTGTGTCAATAAGGAGTCCTAAGCAAACTGTTCCTGCAATTGGTGAAATAGCAATACACTAAACCATGGTGATTATCTAGTTAGGTTGATTTGTCAGATCAAACCTTATTCTAGACGTTATGTGCTAATCCTATAGTTTTACAGCGTTGTCAATGGTGACCTAACTACTATGTTGGTAATTCTATATGGCTGCAGTCCACAAAAACACAGAATATAAATCCAAACACCTAAACAGAGAATAAAAATAATAATTCAATTTAAAACATAGAATTCTCAAATTAGATAGATGTCAATCAAAACTAGGGTTCATACATATATACTAAAACTCAAGCTAAATAGAATTTAGTTCATACTAAGAGAAGAAAAGAATTACAGAATTAAAGGTTGAAGGAGACATAATTGATGCACAACTCTTTCCAGACTTCTCTTCTTGTGTTGTAACTTCTTCCTGACCTTAAGGTTTGGTCAAGGATGATTTTCTAATATTAAGAGGTTGTATTTATAGTGTATAGGAAGATCTAATAGTTTTCTTGAGGGAAAAGGTAAATATTGGACTCCTAGCCCAACTCAAATTCGTAGCCCAAAAACATGGAATCAGCGCCGTTTTTTTGGTCCTAGAAGCTTCAATAATCATCTGTTTGACGCGTATGAGTAATCGAAATTCATCGTCTCGGAAAGATCTCCAACTTTTCTCTTGATCGTTTCTCCAGATTCCACACCGATTTTGAGATATAAGCTGATTTGTGGTCGTAGGTGCTGAAATTCAGATTTAAGGCAACTTTTCCTTTTCCATATTTTTAGCTTTTACTTCCTTATCTTCAATTTCCATGTTTATCTTCTTTCCTTTAGCTCTTAGACTTTGACTTGGACTCTAATTAATTACCATATATCTCTAAAGTTTCACACTAAATAAATAATTAAACCCAATATGCTCTAAAAATAATAAATAATCAATTCAAGACACAAAATAGGAAAGTGTACTAAATCATGAGAAAATCGACATATACTCTAATAAATACAACTAAAATGATGTCTCCAAGATAGATTAAATCATCACAAATGAGGAGACATCAGTATTTTAGAAACTAAGCTTAGGAGTAAGAATCTGAAATCTTGTAAGCACTTCAAGTCTTTTGACAATTCGCACTTAGTAGAACCCAGGGGAGGATCGTTTATGTCTGGGGGTATACTCTTGTTGTGGAATAATTCGGTTAATCTTAGGGTTGTCAATTCTACTTCATCTTTTGTAATCGCCCAAGTGGAGGAATCTAATAAAAGTATTTGGTATTTGGTGTGTGTTTGTGGTCCTAACGATGAATCGGAAAAGCAATTGGTTTGGAAATGTCTATCGTCTTGGAACTCTAAAAATAAAAAATCTACCTTATTTATTGGTGATTTTAATGAAATCTCTAAAACATCCAAAAAACAAGGTAAAATTGATCCAAAATTTGACAGAATTATTAAATTTAATGAATTTATCAATAATAATATCCCGAGTAAAGGGTGTTATTATACTTGGACCAATAAAAGGAAGGGTGGCTTGAATATTAAAGAAAGATTGGACCGGGGATTAGCTTCAATTTCATGGTGCAAAGTATTTCCTACCTACTCGCTTCAAGTTCCCCCTCCAATTGGATCAGACCATTCTCCGCTTATTCTCAGTAAATATTCTGCTAGAGCTAATTATTATAAATATTTCGTGTTTGAAACACGATGGATAGAGAATGATAATTGTAAAGAAGTTTTAATCAATCTGGGAATGCAACTAATAAGGTTTCTAATATTAATGAATTTTGTTCTAAAAGGGATGCCACGTGTCTTGCTCTCATGGGTTGGAGTAAGAAAGTTTTTTTATAATAATCGGAAACTTATTGATAGATACCAGAAGGAACTAACAATTTTACAAAATGGTGTGGCCTCAGATGATAACTAGGAGAAAGAGAAAAATATTTATAATAAATTGGAAAAAGTGTGGAAACAGGAAGAACTTTTTTGGGCTGATAAAGCTATTGATAAATGGGTTAAAAGGTGATAGAAATACTAATTATTTTCACGCTGTCACTATAAATAGAAGGAAAATTAATCGCATTTCTATGCTTAATTTGGATGATGGGATATGGACTGGAGATTCAGGTGTTATTAATAGGATGATTAATGATTTCTATTCTAATATATTTAAAGATCCTAGTCCTAATGAAGCTGAGGATATCACTGAATTTATACCATGTAAATTTAATACGACTATGAATGATTTACTTACTAAAAGTCCCGATGTTTATGAAGTTAGAAATGCAGTTTTTAGTATGTCTGGCTCGAAAGCGCCGGGGCCGGATGGACTTCAAGGTAAGTTCTACCAAGAATATTGGGATATATTAAAGGATGATATATATATTTTTTGGTTAATATTTTTCTTTGATCATAATACGCCACTGAATGAACTGAATGATACGTTAATTACTCTAATACCGAAAGGAGAAAAACAAGAGCAGATTAAAGATTTTAGACCTATTACTTGTATCAACTTTAGTTATAAGATTATCGCGAAAATTTTGGCGCTTAGACTACAACCTTTTACGGATGATATTATTTCTCCTACCCAATCGACTTTTATAAAAGTTAGAAGTATACAAAACAACATCATCATTGCCCAGGAGGTAGCTTTTTATCTTAAGAATAAGAGAAAATCTAAGAATAACTATGCGACAGTTAAAATTGACAAGGCAAAGGCATATGATCAGGTAAGCTAGAAATTTCTTATTTAAGTCCTTAAAAGGCTAGGTTTCTACGATAAATGGACGGATTAGATATTTAACAACATTTCTTCTGTTTCACTTCAAGTCAAAGTTAATGGTCAAAGACTTGATAAATTTTATCCAAGCAGGGGGATTAGACAAGGAGATCCGCTTTCGCCACTCCTTTTTTCTCTATTCACGAAAAGTCTTATTAGTCTTATTAATTATTAGTGTAGAGAAGGCAATATTAAAGGCATTTCTTTAGCGAGTAAGTGTCCTAAATTAATTCACCTTCTGTTTGCGGATGACACTATTTTCTTTATCAATATCGAGGAAAATGAAATTAATGCTTTTAAAGATGTGCTTCATAAATTTTGTCAAGCTTCTAGACAAAAGATAAATTTCCAAAAATCATCTATTTTATTTAGTAAAGGAACTTCGTGTGTGATTTGCGACGAGGTTACACAAACTTTAAATATTGAAAGGACTACTTTTTTTTGTTAAATATCTTGGCATACCCTTCTATCTTAAACGTGAGAAATCTGAAAATCTTAATTATATTAAAGATCGACTCCTTTCAAAGTCAGCTAGCTGGATCTCTAATTTATTATCTGACAGTGGTAAAGAAGTTCTTGTTAAAGCAGTTCTACAAGCTATACCGAACCATGTTATGTCAATCTTTGAATATCCAAAAACTCTATGTGAAAAGTTATCTGGAATTATTGCAAATTTCTGGTGGGATTCTGGCATCAGGAAAAGGATACACTGGGTTAAATGGGATAAGATTGCTAGATCCAAAATGATCGTAGGGATTGGCTTTATAGATCTGCAAAAAATGAATTTAGCGCTCCTAGCTAAACAAGCTTGGAGGATCATAAATAACCCTAATTTACTTGTTTCTAAGGTACTGAAAGGTATTTACTCTCCTAATTGTAGGTTGTTTGATGCTAAATTAGCTAAGAAGATATCATGGAGTTGGGCTAGTATTTTTACAGGGTTGCAGTTCATCAAGTAGCATGCTATTTGGCGTATTGGTAATGGTCTTAGTACAAGCATTTAGGAACATAAATGGATAAAAGGTAATTTCAAACTTGAGAGACCTACGGATTGCCAATTGGATAGGGTGGCTCATTTATTTGATAACAATATGGTAGCCTATAATTTTGAAGTCCTTGGTAATCTTTTGACGTCCAATATTGTAAGTGAAATGGCTAAAATACCCATCATGTTACTTAATTAAGATGATAGACTAATTTGGTCAAATACTAAAGATGGAATATACTCAACAAAATCGGGATACCATAAATTGGTTGATATGGATATAGTTAAAGAAGCACAATCTTCCAAACAAGGTGAGAATAATATTAGTCTTCTCTGGAATACGATTTGGCATTCTAATATGCCGAAAAAAGTTAGGAACTTTGGATGAAAAATTTGCAACGGGGATCTCCCGTCAAAAAAGAATCTACATCTCAGAAAATGTTCTATAGATGATTCTTGTGGATGGTGTGAATCTGGAGTTGAAGATGTTGAATATATATTCCTGCGATATCCCTTTAGTATGTTTGTTTGGGCTACCTCTAAGATGCAAATTAGAATCAATCAGAACAATAATGAAAATTTTGCTTCTTGGTTCCTCGAGTCTATTCTTACACTAGAAATGGATAGGATAAGAGAGAGATCACAACTAGTCTTATTCTTACTTGTTGGTTCATCTGGAAAACTAAAATGAAAGGTCTATTTGAAAATAAAGCCTGGAATATAAATGATATTAATTATAAAGTCAAAGTTATGATCAAATATTATTTTGAACTAAGAAGTCAAGTTGGAGGGATAAGGATGATAAGATGAACAATATAGGTATGGAAAAGATTGATAATAACCATCTTATTACAGATGATTCAGACCTTATATGGATGAGTGATGCTTCTTTTACTAAGGATTAGGAACCTACGGGTATTGTTTGTATTGGAATTAATAAAGAAGGTATAATCACGAAAAAAATTACGAGAAGATACATTGTTGATAGCCCCATTGTGGGGAAAAAGTTGGGCTTTGTTACTTGCTATGAGGAAGGCTTCCTTCCTCAATCATCGGAGTATTACTTTTTACTCCGATAACCTTGAGCTTGTTCAAGGTATGTCTAAAAAATCAGGTCTTCGATGGCAGATTTACCCACTTGTTGCCGAAATGAAGAGCTGGCTTTTTAATTATCCAAGTTGAAAAGTTTGTCATATTAATAAAAAAATTAATGGCACGGCAGATGCACTTGCCAAATGCACAAGACGAAACATTAGTCTAGATCAATTGAGAGTTTTTTTGTTTTTGGTGCTTTTAATTTTCTTAACCTGAGGTGTAAATAACACTCTATTGTTTTATTTGAACAATTAAAAAAAATGTTTTGAGCAGCCAAATTTATAGTAAGCTCTAATTTTTTAAACAATTAGAAAATAATGTTTTGAGCAGCTAAATTTATAGTTAATTGTGTGAAGTTGTCTTTGTAGAAACTGTTGTTATCTTTACTTTGCATATTTAAACTGTTGTTATACTCTAGCGTGTAACCTTCACTAGATAATTCTCCTCTCATTACACATAATCTATTTCAATAATATTCCTCATTTTTTTTTTGTCAAAAAGAAAGAAGATTACAACCTATTACAAAGACTATAAAAAAATTAAAAGATCCTACTACTGAATAATCCTTCCAACTGGTTAAATCCGTGTTTTTTCTAACACATTTAGCATATTGGTCCGCGATGAAATTATGTTATCTGCTTATGTATGATATCTTTCACACCGGAAACTTATTAATCCATCCTTTAATTTCATTCACTAGGTATCTTAACTCCCAGTGCAACTTTTTTTTTTCAAGAATACCTTGAACAAGTTCAAGGTTATTAGAGTAGAAAGAACTACTCTGCACTTTGAGAGCACGGCCGTTCTCAAAGCGAGAAGGAGAGCCCAGGCTTCCCCAATAACACTTACAATCATACATCGGCTCCCTTTCCTATAATTAATAATCCCAGAACCCTCGACACCAATAGTAACCACACCCGTCGGTTCCCATTTCTTGGTAAAAGATGTATCACAAAATCAAATAGTCTCGGTCTCATCTTTGATAGCTGGGTTTTCCTCTTGATCTCTAATATTTTCCTTTTTTCCTTCATTTCCTTCAGTATATTTAAATAATTTATCCATCATCAATTTTGTCTTATTACCAATATTTTCCGTAATCCATTATTTTTTCTCAAAAAAACCTTTCATCTGCTCTTTCCAAATATTCCAAGCAGTAATCATTATATTTGCTGTGATTTTCCTTTTGTCTCACCCATTAGTAGAGAAACTTTCAACTGTATTAAGAAACCAATTTCCGAAATTTATCTTATCCTCTTTTTCAATCTTAATTTGCATCGCCGATTCTGCCCACGCTCTCATACTCAATGGACATCTAAGTATTATGTGTTCGCATTCCTCTGCGCCCATTTCACACCATTCACAGCTAGATTCCTTAATGCATTTTTCTGTTTTAAATTAACTTTTGACGGGAGGATCCCATTAGCGACTTTCCAACAGATATTCCTAATTCTAAGGGAAACATTAGCTTTCCAAATTGTATTCCATAATGTGGGACTACTATTTTCCGCGTCTTTAGATGATTGTGGTTCCTTTTCCGCCATTTCATTAATAATAGTGTGATAGCTTTCGTCTAGTAAGTACCATCTTTATTGAATGACCAAGCAATTCTATCTTTCATATCAAGATGTGTAGCGGGAATTCTAAAAATTTCACTTGTAACATTTGGAGTGAAAATCTTCTTCAGAAGGTTAATATTCCATCCAGACATGTCATGATTGAATAATTCAGCAACATATTCAAGGTTACAAACTTACAATTATGCAGGTTTATCAACGCTCATATTATTGCCTATCCAATGGTAGTCCCAAATTTTTGTTTTCAGCCCATTACCAATTTGCCGTTTTGCAAATTATTTAATCATTTGGATTCCTTTATAAATACTAGCCCAACTCTAAGACCTTGCATTTTTTAATTTTGTCTCCCATAAACTCTGATTTGGAGAATAAATTGCTTTGAGCACTTTTGCAATCAAAGTATCTGGATTTTAGTAATAAATTCTCCAAGCCTGCTTTGCAAGAAGAGCAAGATTCATTTTTTGAAAATCACGGAAACCAATTACCCCCATGACTTTTGTTTTAGTTATTTTTTTCCAAGCCAACCAGTGTATTCTCTTCTTGTTACCTGCATCCCACCAGAAATTAGCTACCAAACTTGACAGTTTTTTACATAAAACCTTCGGGAATTCAAATATTGACATCGCATGATTTGGAATAGCTTGTAGCACTGCTTTCATGAGTATTTCTTTCCCTTCATCCGATAAAAGTTTCGATAGCCAGTTTGCTGATTTCGTGAATAATCTATCTTTGATATAATTAATATTTTCCGATCTCGCCCTTTTAATAGTTAATGGGATCCCCAAATATTTCCCCATCGAATCTGTACAACCAATATTTAAGAATGTCGTGACATTTTGTCGAATATTATCAGGAGTATTCTTACTAAAAAGAATAGCTGATTTGTTCAAATTGATTTTTTTTCCCGAAGCTTGACAATACTTCTCCAATATCCCACAAAAAGCTTCAATTTCGTTATCGCTAATCTTAATAAAGAACAGTGCATCGTCAGCGAAAAGTAAATGAGTGAGTTTTGGACATTGTCTTGTAATAGAAATTCCCTAAATATTGCCTTCTCTACATTGAAAATTAATTGCTCCAATAAGACCTTCGGTAAGAAGAGAGAACAACAATGGAGATAAAGGATCCCCTTGTCTAAGGCCTTGTTAAGGTTTAAATTTTTTAAGCCGCTGGCCATTAACTTGCACTTGCATAGAAACCGTTGAAATACAATTTTCAATCCAGTTCACCCATTTATCACAAAACCCAGACCCTTTAAACATTTCAACATAAATTGTCAATTAACTTTGTCATAGGCGTTTTCCATATCAACGTTAACTGCTGCATGATAAACTTTCGATTTCCTCTTGGTGTTGAGGAAGTAAGACACTTCTTGAGCGATAAGAATATTATCCTGAATACTCCTGCCTTTGATAAAAGCAGCCTGTGTGGGTGAGATTATATTATCCATAAATGACTGTAATCTCTTAGCCATAATTTTGGCAATAATTTTATAACAAAAATTTATACATGATATAGGCCTATAATCTTTAATCGACTCCTGTTTGTCACCTTTTGGGATAAGCGTAATAACCGTATCATTAATTGAAGTAAGGGGGTATTGCTATTAAAGAAGTCCATAACCATTTTGACAATATCCTCTTTTAGAATATCCCAAAATTCTTGGTAAACTTTACCCGGTAATCCATAAGATCCTGGAGCTTTTGACCCATCCATACTAAAAACGGCAATACAAATTTCTTTTAAATCTGGAGTTCGAGTAATATAATCGTTCATTTCGACCGGGACCTTTGATGGTATGCATTCAATAATCACATCCATATTGTTAGTTTGGCTCTCTTTGAAAAGGTTTGTGTAATATTCCTGGATAATTTGTTTTATAGTAGCATGATCATTGGTCCATTCACCATTATCTTTTTTCAACATATCAATTTTATTGATTTTCCTTCTCCTCATAGTCTTTGCGAAGAAATATTTTATATTTTGGTCCCCTAATTTAATCGAATCCTTTGCTCTATCTGCCAAGTACATTTCCTCTTGATCCCATCGCTCTTCAATTTCCTTCTTTATTTCTTTTTCTTTTTCCACATTATCCACCGAATAATCACTATCTTGAATTTTTGAAAGTTCCATTTGTAAAGAATTTATATCTTTCCTATTATTCATAAAGATTTTCCTGCTCCACCCTTTCAACGCTAAAGTCGTTGCATCCCTTTTATTACATAATTCACTAATATTTGATATAATACGATTATTATTCCAATTTTGTCCAACTACTTCACGACATTGTTGATGCTCAAGCCAACTTTATTCGAAAATGAAATATTCATCGAATTTAAAGGTACTTTGATCTCGTTGAATAATAATAGGCGAATGGTCTGAACCGATAGCAGGAGGCACTAGAATACTTGCATCAGGAAAGTTGTCGCACCATTGTATATTTGGCAATGCTCTATCTAATTTCTCTTTAACATTATCGTCTCCTTTTCTTCCATTAGACCATGTGAAAAAACAACCTTTACTCGGATAGTCGATTAAATGATTCTTATTTATAAACTCATTGAATTTGATAATTCTCTCAAGGTTAGGTTGTTTATTTCCTATCTTTTCACAGAACTTTGTGATGTCGTTAAAATCTCCAATTTATATTAGAGGTACATTAATCTTTTTGATCCACTTAGTAAGGCTTTCCCAAGTTTCCCATCTCAACTTATCATCCGTTGGTGTGTGAACACAGAACAAAAACCACGACACACCATTATTTTCCACTACTTGAGATATCACAAAAGACTGACACGAATAAACGACTCTAACATTAATAGACTCCTTCCATGGTAATAGTATGCCCCCGGACATATATGTTCTTCCTCCAGGTTCTACTTGAAAAGATTTATTAAAACCACTAAAGTGCGAACAAGACTTAAGATCTTCACGCCTTAGCTTTGACTCGAATAGACATGCAAAAGAGATATTAAACTTCAAGTTGAGGGACTTAAACGATTTTTTTTGTCAGGGGTGCCCTGGATCCCCGACAGTTCCACACTACTAAACTATCCATCACCCCAGCCATGTTACGAGGCTGGCTGCCACCCCATGATTTCTTAATGACATCGCTCGCCATCACGGGACAAACCCAGTAGCGATCATTGTCTTCCGTGTTTTCGCTACTCCCAGAAAATTCTTCAAGATGTCCAATGCAGTCAGCACCTTTGCAGAAAAATCATTTTCTCCGTCTTCAACCCCATCACCCAATCTTATATAGCAGAAGGAGACTATAATTCCAGAGGAATAGAGATTGAAAACTCTAACCGTTCCACTTATGAAGGCCGTCTGTCTGCTATTTGAGGAGGTAAAAATCTTTTGCTTGTGAAATGTGAAGGAGTATTTGAAATTTACAAAATTACAATCTGCACGCCCGATAATCGACTCACAGCAATTTCCCCAAAAAAACCTTTCTAATGATGCAAGTATTAAACAGGTCCCGTAAGAACAACTATAAATTAACCTAGCCCTTTTCCAAGATATATAGAGATGATCAATAGATATATATCTTTTATTCTGCAGACTATTATTAGCATCTCCAACATAATAAATGGCCAAATTCACTTCCGTTAAATTTAATTAACATTTTGACTAGTATATGACCATTATCCTTTTTTATACTAGCATAATTAGTCAATTTCATACTCCCGTTAATGCAGAATAGAATATATCCAAACCAGATTTCATACTTAAAGTTAAAAAACCATCCAAAATTACTTCCAATAATCAAATTTTTTATATCATGTAATCACCAATAAAAAAGGAATTCATAAGCATATAGCTTTCACAATATTCACTCAAAATCATGCTAGTAGTGGACCAAAGCATTATCTGTTATAAACAGTAGAGAAAGAAAGAGAAGCGTTTTGTTGATTATCAGAGAGTGTCTTGATTACATAGTGGGAGCTCCTATTTATAGGTGATAGGAGACCCTAAACCCTAGTGTTCATGGGCTTGACTACTAGCCCATGGGCTGGAATGAATATCCACTAAGATGGGTTTATAACACTCCCCCTTGGATATTCAGTCCCTAAAAATATGCCTCGTTAAAACCTTCCCAGAAAAACCTAGTAGGAAAAAATCTAGTGAAGGAAAAAGAGTGCATTTCTTTATACGCTAACTAAAATTACCTCATTAAAAACCTTTATCAGGAAAACCTATTAGGACAAAACCGTGATGAAGGAAAAGAGTGTAGTGCGTATTTGTCTCCCCCTCTTGTCAGCTTCTTAAGAAAGATCTTGAAGTCGCTGCATGCTAATCTTGTGTATTAATTTCTTGAACATAGATGTAGGTAATGCCTTTGTAAATAAATCGTCTGAATTGTCACCTGAGCAAATTGGTTGAACATCTACTTCACATTTTTTCAAGAGTTCATGTCTAAAGGATAGCTTTGGAGATATGTTTGGTTCGATTATCTTTGATGTAGCCTCCTATGTCTTGATTGATACAAGTAGCATATTGTCCGACTTTGTTTACTTGTTGAAAGATTGCATTCCCCTTAAATATTTAATTTTGAGAATATGCCTCATTAAAACCTTTCTAAGAAAAACCCGATGGGACAAAATCTTAGTAAAGGAAAAAGAGTATAATATTCTTTAATACGCTTATATAAGTTGCCTCATTAAAAACCTTGCAAGGAAAACCCAGTGGGGAAAAAACCTATGCTAAGGGAAAAAGAGTGCATTGCGTAAATATCTCCCCCTGACTTACGTATAACACAATGGTGTATAATTTGAGACATTCAATAGGAGTAATAAATGATACGACATAAATTTGATCGACACTTCATTCATATATAATGATTTAAAGTGCTCGACATACGACTTATATGAAGTATTTCATAAGAAATAATAGCAAATAAAAGTGCATCCACCACCGGAGACTATATCTCCTTAATAAATTTATTACGTGTGCTACAACATACTATATTATATAGTGACTCCCCCTCGTAGCACATTCGTTTTACAATTGTGAAAATTTCACGTCGTACAAGTGAAATTTAAAAAATATTTGCTTTATATATGTCTTTCTACTGATGGCCAGTCAGTTTTATTTAGACATTCAAAATAAAATAATCCTCGATTTCATTCATATATTAATAGTTATTATGCGCATATATAAATATTCGATCATGATCAATTTTTAGTTTGGTTCCAATAATTTAAAGTAGTAAAATAACTGATTGAGATCTCAATATATAATCAGGTATCTGATACTCAGTAGGAGTATTTTAATTCTCAGTTATATACACTACTTTGACATTTATAAGATGTTAAAAGTCTCATAATTAACAACTTGCTCATGTTGTTGCTCCTTTATGCTATCTTTGGAACCAAATATAGCTATTGCGCTTTAAGCGTACAATAGTCTAATTTTATAAGATAACTCTTTTGAGACATAAATTTAATCAGGAGCACTGATATCTGGTTATTGTGACTTAGTCACTACACCTTTACAATATTTGTAATCATTTGAATGATTATACGAGGATCAGTATAAATGGTGTATTCTTGATTCCAGTTATATGTTTTATTTCTTCCCTTATTCTTGAGAATATCATATACAACATGTTCTCAAAATCCATCTTTGTGCTCGGTGGTTGATGTCTCCTCATTTGTGATAGATTTATATTAGGATGAGACATCATTTTTAGTGATTTAGAAGTCTTTCTAATCGATTTTCTTGAGAAATAGTGCACTTTCCTATTTTGAGTCTGGATTTAGTAATATAATATTTTTAGAGCATATTGGGTTTAATTGTTTATTTAGTGTGAAGCTTTAAAGATAATTATGGAGATTAATTAGAGTCCAAGTCAAATACTACAAGATATGGAAAGAGATTAGCATGGTAATTGGAGATAAAGGAAAGAAAAGCTAAAAAGATGGAAAAGGAAAAGCTGCCTTAATCTGAATTTCTGCAGCAACGCCTAAAGAAGTGGTAATAACTCCAAAACGAAGCCGATTTTGGTAAATTTCTTTCATAAGGACGTAGATAATTCTGTGAGGATTCTTTTGGTATATTGTGGAGCAAAAACCGACCAATAACGAAGAAGATATGCTCAAAACAGTTCAGCAGTAATTCTATTATTTCCATACGAATTTGAGTTGGGCTTGGAGTCCATTACTTAACCTCTCCCTCAAGAAAACGAATTAGATCTTCTAAACACCTATAAATACACCCTTATATCACTTGTAAATCATCCTTGCTCATCCTTGCCTCATAGTACTTAGATCTTAAGGTTTTATTCTTCCAGTTTATTGTAGAGAGCAAGATGATGTCTTTTGTAATTTCTTTTAGTTTATTTCCTTCAGGTATGAACTAAACTTCCCATAGCTTGGGTTTTGCATCATGTATAATCAATGACTTCTAATTCTTCTATCTAAGTTTCTTTGGGAATTACATGTTTTAATCTGATATTAGCTGCTTACCTTTATATTTGTTTATATGTTTTGATTTATTGCCTGTCCTAGAACTGATCACTTTAGGCTTTCATAAGAGTAGTTAGATGATCACCTTAGTTGGGTGTCTAATTATTGAACCACCACATAACGCCTAGTGTCAATATTAGTCCTGACAAAACTGATTCTAACTAGTCATTAGGGTGAGATTTAATCACCATATCACCAATTGAAGGAATTGTTTGCTTAGGGCCTTGGTGGCGCTTGATAAACCTATTTAAAACAGCCTCGTGGTTGTGCCGTAGCCCCCTTAGTCGCTCTCAAGGTCTAAGGAATGGGAATTTAGAATCCTGACTAAGTATACAAGAGCTAATATTCTCCCTTATTAACTAGATCTAATAGAAAGAATTCGAAGAATTAGTGCATACTAGCAAAACCTAAGCTATATCTCTCATCTCATATTTTCCGTATTTTATTTTATTGTCTTTATTTTCCTAGTTTTAATTATTAATTTCGAAATTCTATTGCTTTTATTTTCTGTCTTTAATTATTCACTTTTTCTCGTTATTGCTACCCACGTGATTAACACACTTAAGTCCCTGAGAACGAACTCAACTTACTAACTAAAACTTGCATACGTCCTGTAATACTTGCAGTACTGTGCCTGTCTAGGGTGAGAGTGCGTAGTTTTCCATACTTAAATTGATCTTATTTTTATCACACCCTAGGCGACACCAGTGGTGGAGCAGTTGTAATAGAGATTGCACAATCAAATTATCTTGATGGATATAATTTTTGGTCATTTGCCAATAGGGAGTATATAATGAGCAACAATCATAATTTGTCATAGACGATTCAATAAATAAATGTGCTAGACTCGTATTTAACCCTTGATCTTGTCTTAGAAAAATAGACGATTCAATATCAAAATTATTTAGGATAAAAATCTTTGTTTGTGCATAGCCAATTTGCTAATATTTAATAATCTCGATCTTTAATATTATCACTCGTTAATATTTTGGTAGAATTTACAGCCAAATATACATATGATCATGTTGGCAAAAAATAACCTATATCGATATTTTCCAAATATAAGTGATAGGGTCACAAAATAATCCACTCTTCAAATTTAGTAGATTTATTTTGCTATAGTCAAAACATCTCTTATTGAACTCAATGTTTCTAGAAAATGTAATTTTGATTTCTCGAGAATTTCATATATAATTCACATCATCATACATTTATTCATAGAATATCATTTTCGATGAATAAATCTATCACCAATTAGGTGAGAAATATCATAAAATACAGAATCAATAAAACATTTCAATTTTATCGTATATATGATATTGATTAGTTTATCAAAGTTACCAAGAAAAAAAAGTATCTTGTATCATAACCTCGTGGAATATCAGTCCATTAATTTGCAGAAAATTGATCTTTTCCGGTATAAGTTATGCTATATCTGCGGATATGCATAAGATATATATACAACTTGTGTATCTCTTTTACCTTATATGTTATGTTATATTAGGAGATATAACCATATATCGTATATTCCATATATAATATACCATTAAAATTAGCATATTTTTAAAATTGTTTATGCATTATTCATGCTTGTAATATAAGTAGAATAAATAAATAAACTTATTTAAAAAAAATACATAAAATAAAAATACATATGATATATGTAAAGTAAAATAATAGAAAAGAAAAAAAATAAAAAGAAACCATAATCATAATCATATTTATATTTATCAATAAAGCAAATTTTTGATATCATATAATCACCAATAAAAAAGGAATTCATAAGCATATAGCTTTCACAATATTCACTCAACATCATTTAGTAGTGGACCAAAGCATTATCCAAATAAAAGACCGTGTTTGTTTTTAGAAAGAGAATTTTTTTTCATAAGAGTGCGAAATATTAACATTCTCCTAATTTTACGTGATAAAATAAACTTCACTAGTACTCACTACAATAACAATAAAAGTGATTCTAAATAATAATCCACCTAACAACTTCAAAAAGCTGACGGCTTTTTCTGAGACCATTTCCTACTTAGAGACCACTTTTTCACTCCTGTCAGAACCTCCGTTAATTTTGACGCTTCCGTCAACTCCTCCGTTAATTTTGACGCTCTTGTCAGCACATCCGTTAACTTTGACGCTATTGTCAGCACATCCGTTAACTTGACCTCCGTTAGGACTGTTAACGTTACCACCTCCATTAACACTTCCGTTACCTCCTCCGTTACCACCTCCAATATCACTGCTATCTCCGTTACCTCCTTAAAATGGATATAATATTTTAAACAACTAAAATAATAATAATAATATATTAATTACATCATTAAATACATACCTAAGAACATATCCAACAATAATTGAATATTGGTTTGAATCCATGTCCAAATCGGAAGATTTTTCAACCAACTACTAAACTTAGCTACGTTACTAGCTATTCCACTCATTGCGTCACAAAACTCACGAACATAATCGGTAATTTTTTGGATTAGCTCACGTACCTTCTCGACGTGGGCTAATAGTACCGTTGCGGAACCCATTAACAACTTAGACCTTTGAAGCAAAGATGTTTTCTTCTCTGCCTCTACCTCGATTTTCTTCTTCTCATACTCTAGCTTCAAAAGAGAAGCAACCGTAGCTTCTAGAGTTGCAAGCTTAACTTCTAAAAATTCAACTTTGGCTTCTAAGTTTTTATCCTTCTTATCCTTCTTCTTCTCAGAATGCATTTTCACCCAGGAAAACTTCATCTGTTCTCTGCGGTATCTGTCCAAAGAATGATATTTCGCCCATGAGATCTTGATACGCTCCCTCCTGTATGTATCAACGGACTTATATTTAGAGAATTCTAGAGCATCGTTTTGAGGTGAAGGTGGACGGCGATTTGGGGGATGTTTTTCAAAGAAATGGCGTTTTCCGAAGATGACTGAGGATGGTCGGTGGGAAAGTCGGTGAGGAAAACGCTTTGGGAAGGGAAAATGAGGCAAACGCGTTGGAAAGGGAGACTGAGGACGTGTAGACTGAGGACGTTGATGGGAAAAGACCTGAATGATACGGTGGGGTTGGGAGCCGTGGGGTTGGGCGGAAGGGAACTTTCCAGATTGAGAAAGAAATGAACGAAAAAGGCGAGATTGAGACATTTTTAGGGTTGGCAGGTGTAATGTGTCTATTTATAAAGATTTAGGGACCACCCATAGGCCCACAAGAGATTTAAAAAATGTTGTTTTTAGTGAAACGTTTGGCCCAATAAAATATATACGGTCCATGAAAAATACTCCCACTCTTATAAATAATAAATAATGTCCATTTTGTTTTTTACATAAATTAAAAAATATAATAATTATCTTTCTCATTATTAAAATACTCCTAATAAAATATATTAATATTTTAAATATTCATTAAAAACATAAATTTGAATATTTTAATAAGGGTAATAGTGGAAAAATGTGGAATAAAATGTCTTGAAATTCTAAGTAGACATTATTTTTAGGACACCATTTTTAGTAAGGTGAACATTATTTTTGGAACGGAGGGAGTAAGTAATACAAATACTGATAAAAGAGTAATTACATATACCCAAAAATTGTTCCACTCAAATATCACTCAGTGACGTGGTATGAATTGGTTGGTAATAAATCATTATTATATCAAGAAAATAAATAGATTAACGATTTATAGCCAACCAATTCACGCCACGTCATTAGATGGTATGATTTAGGTGGTATATACCATTACTCATGATAAAATTTTGTAATTTTTATATAGAAAAAATTATATATATGCACCTTCAAAATTCGTTATAATCTAACATTATATTTACGATTCTCAAGATATGGGTTAGATGGTGTTGGCACTGTTTCTCCCTAGAAAATTTCATTATTGCATCTAATATCTCATGAAAATACTTATGAATTGTTTCAAATGAACGTTGAAACCTACGTTTCATCACTACAAATCGTTCATTATGACTAATGACCAGTAAAAATATGACCATATGTTCTTCAACTGATACATGATTATTGTTCGTTAACCACCCTTTTACTCTAAAGTGCACAAATAGTTTTATATATATATATATATATATATATATATATATATATATATATATATATATATATCACGTGACATGCGCAACAATTCAGTGCATTTTTTACTTTTTGACTGTGAGTAGCTCTAAAGTGAATTCACGTCAAGACAAGGCCGATGTGTTATTTCTTTATCTCTTATAGATCTTGATCAAACATGATGCGTATACATACAGATTATTATCACGACCAGAAATTGCTCAGCTGCACCTATGTTCAAACTATTAGGTAATTTGTAAACAGTACACAGTTAATATTCAAGGAAGAAATATGTAAAAAAAATAGCACTAAGAAATCCATTACATTCTAACCAAAAATGAAAACAAAATAATTTAATATCCCAACTTTATTTTCATAAATAAATACCATAATGTGAACATTACAAATTTACAAACACAAAATCGACATTATTACGAAATCCAAAATAAAGTCAATGCTTAACAAAAATAAACTAGCCAATAATCATTAATAAAAAGAAAAATCCTATTTAAGAGTAGAGTTTATTCATAATATCCTAACTACTTTCCAACCTTAACAATCTAACCTCTCATTAGATCAACATTCTCCAATGGTAATGACATCCAAATATATCGATGGCTTGGAGTCTCACAAAGTATACCTAAATAGTCAAGTATAAAGCATCCATCTTATCCATCCCAAGTTCATCCAACTTCTCGACACACTCCTCGTATCAAGGTCCATTGTTGTTTTCACTATTGAGGGCCCCTCCCCTCCGCGACGTGCATTGATTGTACCAGGCACGGGCAAAGGAACGAGATACGATCCGCTTCCTCAGCCTCTTCGAGCGTAATTTTGAAAGTGTTACAAGCCAATTTCTCGAATAAGACTCTACAATTGATACCCTATGAATCTAACCTCTCATTAGATCAACATTCTCCAATGGTAATGACATCCAAATATATCGATGGCTTGGAGTCTCACAAAGTATACCTAAATAGTCAAGTATAAAGCATCCATCTTATCCATCCCAAGTTCATCCAACTTCTCGACACACTCCTCGTATCAAGGTCCATTGTTGTTTTCACTATTGAGGGCCCCTCCCCTCCGCGACGTGCATTGATTGTACCAGGCACGGGCAAAGGAACGAGATACGATCCGCTTCCTCAGCCTCTTCGAGCGTAATTTTGAAAGTGTTACAAGCCAATTTCTCGAATAAGACTCTACAATTGATACCCTATGAATCAAATATTGCTTTACGAAAAACACCCAATAGGAATATGTGATTAGAGATAACTTTGGCCACGAAGATAAAATCATCATTCCTAGTTCTATCAGCCGTGGATTTTGTAGTGAGAGAAAACATCACAATTTTTTTGAGCGTATCGATAAATCCACTAGTATATAGGAGCCAAATATATAGCAGATATTCAGTGTTGTTAGCTTCCGCATGATCTGTAATTTTACAGTGTAGTAGTGTACCAAATGGCATACGATAATTGACGCCGTTGAATAAACACATCGAGAATATCAAGTGATATATGAAGAGATGCACGCATTGAGTTATTATATAGTACCTTCATTCCATAATAATAGTCTTCTTAGAGGTTTTCGTACTTATTAAGAAACTTAAAAAGTAGACAAAAATTAGTTTAAAATGACTAACCTATCCTTAATTATAAGAGAGAGAAAATTAAATATTTAGTTAGTGAGAGATTTTAGAAAAAATGTAAAATAAGAAAAAAAATCATTTATTATGTATTGAAACTTTAAATGTAATAAATATTTGTGGAAGAATTTTTTTTTTAGATAAATTAAATAGACTATTATTATAGAATAAAAGTAGTATAAAAAGCGTGAAGGATATGGAGCTAGAAAGACTCACCTTGAGAGAGAGGAACAAAAATACGTCGTAGATAAGTTCAAAACTTGTTGCCGATAATCTCCCTTAAGATTCCAAATATCTTGGAATTCCTGGAATTAGATGCTACGAAATAAAATTATGTCAAGGTATATCTAATCGAAGAACTCGTGTAAAAGGGGCCCATTATAATATTCCACGTTACACGTGTAGATAGCGGATTGATTACAAATCAAAGATCACGTATAGAAATAAATTAAGCAGCCACGTATGAAAGAGTGAAGAAACATCCAAAAAAATCTTTATATTGTAAATATTGGAGATTTTTTACTAATTGTTAACTTTTTTTTTCTTAAGTTGTCGACCACAGCAAAATCAACACCAAAACTGAAGCCTCCTAAGTTGTCATTAAATACACAATGACAAAACTAAATTTAACAACATCAAGACCAAATCCCAAAGACTCCTTCACAAAAAAGTTTACAGCCCTTCAATTTTTATCTTCTGTCTAATCTTCTTCATCCTCTTTCGTCAATTACAGAACGTCATAACCCCAACCCATCTACTTATCATTCCAACACCTAGGCCTGAGCAAAAATTAATTTAACCCGAATTTTAATCCTAACCCGGTTGAAACCAACCCGGATAATTGTTATTTTTAGTTAAACTAAATTAACTGATCGGACCAAGTAGAAAAAAGCCCAAACCGTTCATACACAGCCCGGATTGATAATTTGGACCAAGTTATTTGTTTTAACCCGGTCAACCCGGTCCTAATTTCTTCAAAGAATTTCGATGTGGGATACTTTAGTTTCATAAGATGAACTGTCTGCCCAATTTTCTCGCACAACTTGGCAACTTTGCCCATTTTCTCGCACGCCTTGTCCAGAGTTCTCGCACATCAAGAATTTTTTCCCCATTTCGCACAAAACAAAGCATTCACACCTTCTCCCACATCGAAACTTTACTAGCATATTTAAAAATTTTGTCTATAAATACAAACGCTCCCTTCCTCTTTTTCTTGTGATTAAACACGTTGCCTTTCCTTTAAGGAGTGTAATTAAGTTTTGTCTCTTTATAGTCTATTCGGTTAATAATAATTAATACCTTTTTAGTTTATTATTTTTAATTTACTCCTGGGTTAATATTTAGTACTTATTGACCCATTTTTTAGTTTAATTTTTTTTATTTTTGACCAACAGTGGTTAAATCTAGTATATATATTTGATTCTTTATGGAGTTGAATTTTTTAGTTTAATTTTTCAACCCGTGATTAACCCGGTATTATTAACTGGTGTTTGCTAACCTGGTTAGATTAACAAGTAAAAGCAGGGTTGGATTTCAAATATATGAACCCGAAAGTGTAGTACTCGGGTTGATAATAATCTTAACCCGGTGTTTGCTCTACCAACACCAACAATATTCAAGACCGAACCCCAAAGACTCTTTCACAAATATTCCATAATTAATTTGAGAAATTACCAAAAGAAGAGGCAGAAATTCAAGAGGCCAAAAAAAATACTAAAGTGAAATGTCAGACTCCTTCACAAATATTCCCAATTTTTTTATTTTAATCATTGTTGGAGCATTTTCATGTCTCTTGTATAAAGGCATTGTATCTGTTCATGTTTTAAGAGTGAAGTTGGAAAGTCACGCGTGACTTATGGTTTGTCCCACATAGGTGGGTTGTAGACTTTTTATCGCACTCTTTTACTTTGTGCACCAATAGCTACCAAAAAACTAACACCCATGAACACTAAGAGATAATGTGGAAGCCCACACACGCACCCCACCCGGCCCGGGCCCAGGGGTCCTGGGGAAATAAAAATAAATTAGTTTTATAACGAGCTTTTATTTTTTATTTTCTGATAAAGACTTTGTCTACGCTTGACTATTTCCTCCATGTCGGTCAGCAGTTTTCCCCACGTTTTATCAAACGGCTCCTTTGTTGTAACAACTCCGATTTTCTTGGCATGATGAACAACCACGACTAAGCCTTAACGGCTAGTCTACTGGCTAGTTTTTGTTCTATAAATAGTGCTGCTCGTCACTTCATTTTACACCAACTTTACACAGCAACAATAACACTTACGAAAATCATTCAGCAGCTATTATTCTCTCTTCTTCACTTCTGTTCTTGAGCGAAAATAATATACAGATTCCAACCTACGATTGTGAGTGCACACGAGAGTGGGGTAGTAGTGTTCAATTCTTGGGGAACGTTTGGAAAACAGGGTAGCATCTCGGCTGTCTCGGAATTTCGTTCTTAAAGCAGTGGCTCTTCCACGGCACTACGGTTTTTGAACTTCGTCTTCTCAGCTTCGTTTTTTACCTTCATTAATCGGGTTCGTTTTTTACTTTCGTCTTTTATTTTCGGTTTTTCATTTCCGCTTTATATCTCAGTCTTTACTTTTCGCAACTAGTAGTTAAAGTTTAGTTTCGCATTTAATTTTAAAATTACCATTAGTAGTTACGAACTTTTAACCAACAATCATTAGTAATAAATTATTCTTAATATTCTTACCATGGTTCACCTTTATGAAATTTGAATCATAAAAGAATTATTCTATAGAGGTTTGTTAATTCAAACGTAGGGTATGTGTTTAGGAGGTTTTAGTTTTGGTGTTGGGAGGATGAGGAGCGGTTATGGTACCGCCTAGGTGACTGGTTTGCTATTATGTTTTAACGGGTGATTTATTTGTAAAAAAAATGTTAAGATAAATAAAAACTCCAAATATTGAGATCAGATAAACGATATAGGATCTTTAGGTATCTGATACAGAGGCTAAGTCTAGTATCACTTGTCTTTGTAAAAGAGATTTGTACCTTAAGATAAAAAAAAGAACGTAGAAGAAACTTAGCTTTCTTAATTAGTGGAATATGCAAATATAATTTGCCAATATCATTTTTCCATTTGATTCTCCACCTTGCCATTCTATCAGTAGCAACGAGATGTCTATCATTAACATTGGTATTTTTAGAATCCTTCGAGAAATGGTGAATAAAAGGTCTGCAAAACTCAATACCGTAGAAGCCAAACTCTTGCATGTGATGCATAGGAGGAATTCCAGTTAAAAACAAGCAAGATAAACCTTAGAGCGAAATCGTAAGAAGAAAAACCTGGTTAAACTAAGTTGCGTGTGTTCATAAAATATTTTTAAACGTCATTGATAAAACCATATGGCTAAACCTCATTATATTAGCAGAGAATTGTTAATAGACGACCAAATTGGAAGAACCCAATGATGCGAGGTAAGGTAACCCCGGTTAGAATGATACACAAGTAAAGAAACAGCCAAATAAAGTCAACTGTTCCATGTAGAATACTAAGAAGAAAATTTGAAACCTGAAGGGATTAAAAGCTCCAAAACAAAATCCATCTGCATGTGGGAAATAGAGCCATAGGTAGACATGCAAAAGAAAAACCCATTTATACCCATGATCAGATAAGAGAAACCCGCATAAAGATGTGTTGCATGTGGCCAAAAGTAAGTACTGAAGAAAGCAAACCAAAAAAGCAATAACGAAAACGATGTCTAAAAGGTGTAGCAAATAAAAGCAGATAAGGCTAATATGAGAGAAATAAGATCATAATAAGGCAGAGCATGTTGACTTTTTTTATGTTATAATTAAAGTATAAGTTAGTCACACAAGAAGTCAAACTTTCTTTTCTACTAGAAAAGAAAAAGTGAAACTTTCTGATTGATTTTGGTGTTAGTTTAAAATTGTATAACTGGTCCTTTAATATCAGTGTGGACTTTGTTTTGGCCCTTTAAGTTTTATTGTCACTGTCCTTAACTTTATCTTATATAAACAAAGAGAAATATACTATAACTAGTTGGGTTAGTTCAACTGTCCAGATGCTTGCTATTTCTTTAACACTAAAAACGGGAGGTTTATGGTTCGAATCATCTCTCTAACGGGTCTAAAGTAAGAGGTACAAGGTTCCTGAACATGGGTTACCTAGTTCTGATTTATCAGAGAATATACATGGGGAGACGTGTATATCCCTGTGGGATTAGTCGTGGTGCGCAAGCTACCCGGGATCAAACAAAAAAAGAGAGGAATATACCTATAGGCTTACTTTCTGATGTCTCCACATTTGTGATAATAAAATCTATTATCGAGACATCATTTTAGGCGTATTTATTAGTTTATAGGTCGATTTTAGCTTGATTTAGCACACTTTTCTATTTTGGGTCTTGAATTGATTAATTATTATTTTTAGAGCATATTGGGTTTAATTATTTATTTAGTGTGAAGCTTTAGAGATATATGGTAATTAATTAGAGTCCAAGATGGTAAAGAGAGCTAAAGGAAAGAAGATAAACATGGAAATTGAAGATAAGGAAGTAAAAGCTAAAAACATGGAAAAGGAAAAGCTGCCTTAATTCTGAATTTCTGCACCTACGACCACAAATCAGCTTATATCCTAAAAACGGTGAGGAATCTGGAAAAATGGTCAGGAGAAAAGTTGAAGATCTTTCCGAGACGATGAATTTGGTATACTCATACGAGTCAAACGGATAATTATTGAAGCTTCTAGGACCAAAAGAAAATCGGGGGCTGATTGCATGTTTTTGGGCTACGAATTTGAGATGGGCTTGGAGCCCATAGTTACCTTTTCCTTCAAGAAAACGTGTAGGTCAACCTATACAACTATAAATACAGTCTCTTAACACTCTAAAATCATCCTTGATGAAACCCTAAGCCAAGAGGAAGCTTACAACACAAGAAAAGAAGATCTGGAAGGAGCTGTTCATCACAATGTCTTCTTCTACCTTTAAATTTGTAATTTCTTTCTTTTATTGCATTAGTATGAACTAAATTTATATTAGCTTGAGTTTTTAGCATATATGTATGAACCCTAGTTTTGATTGACATCTATCTAATTTGGGAATTCTATGTTTTAAATTGAATTATTGTTTTTATTCTCTGTTTATGTGTTTGGAATTATATTCTATGTTCTTGTGGAACCTAGGCCATATAGAATTACCATCTAGTAATTAGGTCACCATTGACAACGGTGTTTAATTACATGTTTAGCACATAACGTCTAGTATTCGGTTTGATCTGACAACCCAACCTAACTAGATAATCACCATGGTTTAGTACATGTTACTATTTACCAATTACAGGAACAGTTTGCTTAGGAAGCCTTATTGACACAGGTAAATCTTATTTAAAACTACCTAGCGTTATTGGAACCGATAATTCTACATAATTCACCCTTACATGTTTAGAACGGCAAAACTAGTGGGGATTACATGCTATTGACTCAAGCTATATTCTCATACTAAACTTCTTTCGCATTTAATTTTCTGTCTTTACTTTTCTTAGTTAATTTAGTTTAATTAAAAACCAAATAAAAATCTATTTGCTTTTACTTTTTCTGCGTTTTATCTGTTCTAGCTATTTATATTTGCACTTGATAATTGCATATGATTCCCCAAACCTTCGTAGTCTCTGCGGAACGAATCTTACTTATTTTCTAAAACTTGTATACGATCTGTATACTTGCAGAACCGTGCTCAGTCTAGAGTGTTATTTGCACTTTATTTATATCATATTTTATCACACCCTAGGCCGTACCACTTTCTAAAAAAATTTAGGTCCAGATAAGAAATAAATTATTAAAGGTCTAGTTTCAAAAGTATTTGCTTTTTATTAACCGGAAGTCTTTGTTTTTTCTGGCAATCAATCCCAATCAAATCTGACACAATGTTGCTTTTTGATATGGAAATGATGACACACATTTTCGCTCTTTCTCTCACCTGATGGAAAAAAGGAGGATTATTTCTTTTCTTTACGATATACCACAATAAAAAACAAAATTCATTCTAATCTTTCAAAAAAATTACTTTTACTCTCACCGAAAGAAGAATAAAATGAAGCGAAGAAGGAAATATGGGAGCAAAATAATAGATTTATCATTGAAGGTTTGAAGGCAACATTCTAAAAGTTTTATATTATTGAAACAAATATAGTATATGGTCAATGGGTTATTGGTTTTCTCTGGTGGTTTCTTGTTTTTTTTTTTTTTGTTACAATGGAGGTCTAAAAGAAGACCGGGAGGAATAAACCTCCGATTATTAACTATTCACAATCACTCTAGGTATAGACCAGCCACACCGGTCCAACACAATAAGACGCCAAAGTCCATCTGGAGGATCCCGCAAATACGAATGACCCCCTTCCCTTCTAGCTCCAAATTTAGCAAGCCAGTCCGCACATCTGTTGGCTTCTCTGTAACACGAAACCAACTCAAAACCTGTATTTGATTTCAAAATATCGCGACAAATTCTCACTTTATCATCAACACGGAATCCTGAGTTCACACCGCCCTTCACTAGCGCGTGCAACTCACGCGAATCCGTCTCAACGACTACTGAACCAAGGCCTTTATCTAACGCCATTTTTAACCCAAACATCAACGCATACACCTCCGCTTCAAAAGAGGAAGAAGCAACGCACTTACACGCAAATCCATCTAGGTAGTCTCCATTGGTGTCCCTAAAGATCCCTCCTATCCCCGCACTTCCCCTACTCTCATCAAAAGCACCATCTATATTTAATTTAACCCCACCATTAGGCTGAACCCATTTCACAAGAACATTTTTTGCGGAAGTAATCAAACCACCATCCCTCTCCGTACCCCACGCTCTAATAAAGTCACTTGCTGAGTTAATAATTACCGCGCGAAGCTCACTATTAGACCTTACTTTTGCATCCGGATCAAATATTCTCCTATTACGATCAACCCAAATATTCCATACAAATGCCGCAAAAATTATTCTCCTCTCAATCCCATTAACACATTCCACATTCGTAATCATTTTAGACCACCAGGTACTATCACCAAGCGTGCTCCAGGCCCGAATCAATTGCCGCGCTTCCTGTCCAGGCCCTGGAGAAAGCTGCTGGCGCTGCTCGCCACTGTTCCCGCGAATAGCTCCCCTACTGCTGTCGCTGGAGGCTCCACCAAACTGCTGCAAAATAACGGAATCCTCCTGTACCTGTCCTCCCCTCGTCACTGTAGCTGCTGCAGTCCGTCCCACAAGAGCTGCTGCAGCCTGGTCTGTTCGAGCAGCATTCCCCGCAGTCACAGCCTGCGCTCCTGAAGCTGAAGAGCCTTGCCGTCCAGCCACTGTCCCACTAGCTACCTCCTGTCCAGGTCCTCGATTCCGTCCCACACTCCAGGAGTTTCTTCCACTCGCGCTACCTGTCATACAAGAATCAAACACAGCAGAATATTCTGTACAATAACGAAAAATATGCAATGCATTCTCCTCCCCTGATCCACATCTTTGGCACATCGCGTCCGGAATAACACCCCGCTTATGTAAATTTTTCCGGGTGGGTAAACGGTCCCAAATCGCCCTCCAAATAAGATTCCTAATCTTTTGGGGACAACGAAGAGCCCATACACGATCCCAACTAAAGTTCACCGCAACCTCATCAAGAGTCAACCTATTATATGCCGACTTGACCGAAAACACCCCAGAAGGTTCATGAGACCACCGAACAATCCGTTCCTCCCCAACCATAACTTCCGTAATACCCTGTTGCAACACCACCTTCCCTTCCAGAATAGCTTTACAAATCCTTGAATCCGACGGTCTAGCTTCCCTATCCAAAAAACCCATACGGAAATATTTGTGCTTAAGCGCACTCACCCACAAAGCCTGGTCCTCCACCAATATCTTCCATCCAAGCTTAGCTAATAAAGCTCTATTATAATCCCTCGCATTGCGCAAACCCAAACCACCTTTCTTCTTAGGCTTACACAATGTCTTCCAACTTAACCAATGTATCTTTCTCTGTTCTTCCGACGACCCCCATACGAAATCACGTATAATTTTATCAATCTCCTCGCATACGTACACCGGAAACTTCATAGTTTGCATCACATACGTAGGCATAGCAGAAAGAACCGATTGTGCAAGCGTAACACGACCTGCCATTGTCAAATGTTGACTCCTCCAATGAGGCAGTTTATCCTTCATTTTCGCGATAATTCTACGAAAGAAACCCCGAGGTAACCTTTGAGACCTAATAGGCGTACCCAAGTAAGTCCCAAGAGAATCACTAAGTGTGAACCCACTACGATCCGCAAGCTCCCTAGCTCTCTCTTCTGGGCAATTAGCTGAAAAATAAATAAGTGATTTCTCTTCGCTAACAGTTTGTCCTGCCTCATCACAAAACACCCTAAGCACCTCTTTGATGAGATCAACCTGAGCTTCACTTGCTTCCGCGAAAAGCAACAAGTCATCTGCAAAAAATACATGTGAGATCGGAGGGCCTTGCCTATGGAGACGAATGGGAGACCATTCACCCCCATTACAAAGGTCCTGAATAAGCCTAGATAATCTCTCAACACAAAGAACAAATAAATAGGGGGAAAGAGGGTCTCCCTGACGAATTCCTCTTTGTGGCACGAAACTATCCAGCTGCTCCCCATTTCAAAGAACGTTAACTTCATTAGTCGCCATAGCCGACATAATTAGCTTCACCCAAGCCTCCGGAAGGCCAAAAAACGAAATAGTATCTTCAATAAAACGCCAGCTAAGCTTATCATAAGCCTTGGCAAGATCAATTTTAATAGCCATGAACACCTTTTTGGATACTAGCTTTTGCATACGGTGATCAATTTCCTGAACTAAAACAACATTATCTATGGTAGACCTCCCAGGAAGAAAGCTACTTTGAGTAGACCCAATCTTTTCCGCTAAAAAAGGCCTAATCCTCTCCACCATTGCTTTCATCGTAAATTTGAACGGAACATTAATAAGACTGATCGGTCTCAGTTGCGCAACTCTCTCAGGATCCGGAATCTTCGGAATCAAATGTACTAGTGTCCTATTAACCTTAGCTGAAACCTCTCCTTTCTGAATTAACTCCCTCACCATCTTACACACGTCCGAACCTACAATATCCCAACATTTTTGATAAAAAAGAACCGAAATACCATCGCTACCTGGCGCCTTATTCGGATCGGATTGGAAGACCGCTACTCGAATTTCCTCATCCGTAAACTCCTCCTTCAAAACATCCCTCTCTTCTCTTGTCAACTGAGTCCCATGTGGCAACGCAAAGGGCCCCACGAATTTATTTGAATCCGAATAAATCCGTACAAAATAATCACGAACCAATGTCCCTAAAGCCTCCTTATCCTCCACCCAATTACCCGAATCATCTTTCAAACGCAAAATATGTGTATTTTTCCGCCTCTTCAAAGTAGCCAAGTGATAGTAGCGCGTATTCCTATCGCTCGAACGAATCCATTTTTCCTTCGAGCGTTGAAACCAAAGATGTTCCTCTTGTTTCAAGACACTCAAGTATTCCCCTCTTAACCTCTTCCCTAATTCAAAAAGCGATGAATTATAAGAATTCTGTAAAGACCGCTGAATACCCTCTAGTCTCGCAAGAAGCCTCCTTTTCTTCTTATGAATGTCTCCGAATACCGAGTTCCTCCAAATAGACAACTCCCCTTTCATACCTTCTAATTTATCACCAATATTAATATCGCAACCACTCCACTTTTGTCTCACGAACTCCTTAAAATCCTTGTGAACACACCAAGCCGCTTCGAACCTAAATCTTCTAGGAGGCCTCGGGCCATTCTGAATTAACTGAATAAGAATCGGCGCATGATCCGAGTGGCGCCTATCCAGATGTGTAACTCTAATCTGATCAAAAAGAGATAACAACTCCGTGTTTGCATAAGCACGATCCAACCTACGCAAAATCCTTTGTCCTGTATTCCACGAATCGCACCAGGTGAACCTCGGACCCTCAAAACCTAAATCCGTTAAATCGCAACTCTGACGCCACTCCTCGAAATTAATCATACGGCGTGTAACCCCTGGTTCACCCCCCCTTTTTATCCACTTCCTCGCCTACTTGATTAAAATCTCCAGCAATAAGCCAAGGTACCTGAACCCCACTAAACGCATTTTTAAGTGCACTCCAAAGAGGCTCCCTATCCTTCGCTACAGGCCTCGCATAAATAGCAGAAAACACCCAAGGCGAACAATTATCTCTAGACACCTCTATATTAATAACTTGATCCCCTGCTGATAATATTCTCACCTCAATGTCCGAATCATCCCACAAAAGCCAAATACCACCCGCAAAATTGTTAGCCTCAACTCGCGTAGAATTTGCCTTTCCTAAACCTCTAATTATATCAGTTGCAGTAGCTCCACTCACCCGTGGCTCCACTATCACAGTTAACCAAACCCGATGGATACGAATCATTTCTCTAACCACTCGCTGAAAATTATCTGCCGCAGCTCCATGGCAATTCCAGACAAGAATATTCGGCAAAGGGAGAGCATCCCTCCATCCACCATTACAATTATCCTGTGTACACATAAAAAAAACAATTAAATAGAAAGGACTAGAGGTTTAGGATTATACCTGACCAACGCCCCGAACGCCCTCCGATTCGTCTTCCATTTGTTCATCCTGATTAGCTCTCTCCATCTGTGTTTCTGGGACTAAAGACAAATCCCACTCTCCTGGTTCCGGAGGATCATTTGCCGCCGTATTTACTCCATCTGCCCTTTCACTAGAGTTCAGATTAGAGGTATCTACTTCACCAAAAACCCCTGGAGCATCCCATTCTCCCCTTGCCAACACAGCCCCTCCTGACCCACGATTTGTACTAACATAAGCCGCTGCTGCATTTTCCCTTAATTTCTCGGAAATTGCAGTCCAGGTCCCTGGCGGACCTGCTGCCAAACCGAGGCCAGTACCCTTCTGATCTTCTGTCGAAAATTTCTCTCCAGCAGCTACTGGAGTCTCGGTCCCACCCTTCTACATTCCAGCGCTAATCGCTCCATCCACAGCCCCCTCTCGGATCAGTAAAGCTCCCGAATTATTTCGCGCCCCACCTTGCTCCTCCTCGCTCATCGTACCTTTACCCTTCCCATTTCTACTCTTACTACCCTCTCCCTTCTCCATATTTTTGCCCAACTTACCACTCTTTTTAGTTGACAAAACTTCCATTTCCGGAATGGCCGATAAGCGCTGATGTTGTTCAAAGTTCGGAGTCAATATCACCTTATGCCCGCCCCCTGATCGCGATTTATTGCCCCCCAAACTCCTATTATTATAACCCTTCTTATCCTTATCGCCCCCACTGTTACTAACTTTCTTATCCGCACCTCCCAAGTTCGGGTTAAATTCACCCGTAAATTCCGTCCCATCCTCCATTACCAATGCATTGTATCTCGATCCCAAGTTGTTATTGCGATTATTTCCGGAATATCCACCATTGCTAACACCCTTGTTATTAGTACCCCTGCCCCCCTTCTAACTGTCATCCATTCACCAAACGTAGTATCTTTAGCCGCTTCCGCAAGCACCTTACCCTCCCTAATCTCCGAGCTGACCCCATCTGACTTAGGATCCTCACTCTGAGCTGAATTCATCCCACATTTATCCTTGGAATGACCAAACTTCCCACATTCATAGCAAATCATGTGAAGTCCCTCATATTCCACCAAACACACTTCTCCGCCAATATGTATCTTAGGAACCAGAGCTTTCTTCAGATCAATCTCAACCGCGAGTCTAGCATAATTCCCTTTTTGTCTAGCCTTAGTTAGCGGATCAATACGAATTGTCTTGCCTATTTGATCCCCCATTTTCCGCAAAATCCGCGATGTGTAGTTATGCATCCCCACATTCGAAATACGCACCCACGCCGTTGTATTAGTGACTGAATCAATGTGAGGTTTAAAACTAGGTGTCCACTCCCTCACGATCAAGTAGTGGTCAAAAATCATCCAAGGACCACCACTTAACGCGAACTCACAGTCTTCCCTTAACCCAAATTTGACCATATAGTAGCCATAACCCACATCCACTAACTCAATCAAGCCCTTCGGATTCCAAATTTGTTTCAATTTAGACGAAAGATAACTGAACCCCACCTTAGAACCCAGTAACCGGACTACTACTGTATTTTTCCACAAGTTAATCCCCTCAATAATCTCATCTCTAGAACGTAACACTTGCGGAAATTCACAATTCTCAATAGGTACATCATCCTCAATTGAGGACAAAAAATCATCACTTAAGCCACTAAACCTATCCTGCTTCATTTCATCACTATCAATGATTAGAGGAATAATAACATTCTTACCTGTAAGTGCATTGTGCCACCCGGTTGTCTTGCGCGGAGGATTGCCCAATTGTCCACTACCCCACTGGCGCTGCGCTTGCGGAGGAGGAATTGCCCCATCGGAACCACCCCTGTTTACCAATTCACGCGGCCTCTTGATGGGTTTATTGCCACCTTCCTCCAACGGAGGAAACTCCTCCATTGATGTCTGGTCCACATTCGAATCCGTCACCATATGATCCTCCATGGTTTGCAGCGGAACAACAGTGCCCCCTCCAATGTCTGGCGGTGCCGCCGGTTTTGGATTGCCGGGAATCTCCATCAGAAACGGCTAGAAGGCCGCCTTCAAGAAGAAGAAGAAGACCGTTACTTGTATTTTGTTACCGTTGAGAAGAAAGCTTTCAGCGTTTTTATTTTGGATTTTGTGGTTGTTTGTTAAAGCGAATGATTAGTGTAAGTTAGTGGTAGTAGATGATTGTAATGGTAGTTAATAGGTTTAATTTAGGGATTAAATGAATAGTGAATTGTAATCATTAAGATTTGTAATGATTTGGTTGGATTTTTTTGTTGTATTTAATGAATTTATGGCGTTTTATATTTTCATTAATCTCCGTGTAATTTTTTGTGGGTATGTACCCACTATTAGTGTTTTTACTTTTGCATATTCGTCCCACATGGAACTGAATGTTGGGTAAACACCTATATATAAGCACCTGACTTTTTGTGTATATACCATTTATATTGGGGAGTCTTACCCTCTATATTGTGTATAAGCGCTAGACTTTTTTAGGTAAGCACCCAAATGTATGTGATGGACTTTTTGGGTATATACCCTATATATTGTGTACACACTTTAATGGGAAAGTTGGGGGTATGTACACACTGTGTTTTTTTGATTTGTGAGTATGTACTCACTTATTACTACTAATTATACTGCCTTCTCGAGTATTTTGTCGTCTAGATCTAACAGTGGGTATCTAATTTTGGGTATGTACATACCTATATATAAATCTAACATGTTAATGTGAAGGTACATGCGTTTGTCAAATTTGTAATTGTATTATAGTTTCTTCATGCTACCCATGTCATTAGTTGCTTACACTTCATGCCTTTTTGTGCATCTATTTTTACATTTGATAAATAAAAGGTGTATTTGTTTTATAGCAATCTGACTTGGATTTGTTTGATGTAGCTTCCTAATGGACGATATAATATGCATATTTTATCACAACATTAAAGCCACATCGTCTTTTTTTCTATAGGTGTTATTTTGCATTTTAGTCCTCATATTTTCTAGGAAGTTGGTTAAACACCCACATAAAAGCCATATACTTTTTGAGGTATATACCCCTTGTTTTTTGTGTGATACCCACTTTAAGCCATAGACTTTTCACGCACTGCAATTTTTTATGGGTATTGGTGTCGCCTAGGGTGTGATAAAAATAAGATATAAAGGATGCAACTATCACCCTAGACTAAACACGTTACTCACTGCAAGTATCACAGGTCGTATGCAAGTTTTAATAATAAGTCAGATTCGTTCTCAGGGATTTAGTGTGTTATACGAATGAGTAATCAGAATAGAGTAACAGATAATAGTTAAAGATAGAAAATAACTAAATATGATTGATGAGGAGATAATATTAACTAAATAAAATAAAGATAAGTAAATAAATACGCGAGAATGAGATGAGAAGGTATAGCTCAGGTTTTGCTTGTATGCACTAATCCTTCTATTTCTTCTACTAGTAGCCAGGATTCTTAATTCCACCTAACCCCCTTCCGGGTGGACTTAAGAGGCAGAAAAATTACCAGGGGACTTTAATAAGGTGCTCCTACGCCACTGGGTTCTTAGATGAGACTGTCCTGCATAATGATAGGTGGTTAAATAACAAACCCTAATGACTATCTAGTTAGGCAAGCCCTTCCAAATCACTATCACACACTAGGCGCTTATGTGGTGTTCCAATAATTAGACACCCCTTCCGGGTGACCATCTAACTACTATTAGCACAACCCTAAATTTATCAGATTTAAGACAGATAATAAATCAAATCACATAAGACAAATATATGGTTAAGAAGCTAGAATCAATTCAAAATAGTTCTCCCAAAGAAACTTATATAGAAGAAAATAGAATTCAAAGATTATACATATGCAAAACCCAAGCTATAGGAAAATTAGTTAATACTTGAAAGGAATAAACTAAAGAAAGATACATACTATCAACTTGCTCTCTTAACCAGGTGAGCTAGCTCATCTGGCCAGGGCTCTGTCTCTCAAGTGAGAGGTACAGGGTTCGAATCCCGCAGGCGGCAGAAAGTTATTAGAGTTTAGAAAGATCTCTCAAGTGAGAGGTACAACAACAAGACAAAATTAGTTAAAGGAGAATATTATCGATAGAGAAAATTAGTTAAAGGAGAATATTATCGATAGAGTAGAGGGCAAGTTTGTGTAACAAATTGTGTGTATTGTGTCTATATAAACAATACACTGTTCATATACTTTTACACAACAAAAAATAGAAATACAAAATATATTTTCTCTTTATTATTCTATCATTATAGACTAGGTAACTCAAAATCCCTAAGTAAAACAAACTCTTTGAGAATGTACCTCACATTAATCCGTGAAAACAAGGTTAAGTATCGACATATGCACCATACTTGGAAAATCTAGTAACCTTAGGATTAAACTCATAGACTCTATCTTCTCTAAGAGGGCTTACAGACCTCGACATGCATAAAAAATGGTGAGCTCATTTACATCTTTAAACACCAAAAAGTATCCATAAAACACATAAAACACATAAAACAAAGTAAACAACTACGAACTAGCATAGAACACACCACCAAGCTACATAACAAATCATTCAAGCCAAAGAGTCACTGAGTAACTGCAAAAAACTAGGATTTGCATAAAAACATGAAAAACCCAAAAAAAACTACGGTTAACACCAAACTAACCTTGAGTATGTTGATTATTGGATAATGGTGGGTCTTCAAATGTCAAAATAACCGATTTACATACGTTTTTTGAATTTGAGCAAAGTGCAAAGTCGAAAGAGTTTCTAGAGAGAGAGAGAATGAGTGCTACTCGGCTTTGGGTTTGCAAATGAAGTGAAAAAAGGTGTAACGTTAGATATATATATATATATATACAAGGACTATTTCTTACACATAAACTTGCAATGACCTCTAAGGAGAAAAATTAATCACTTATTTGTTTATCGATGATAAAATAGGTTTCCCTAACCCGTTAGGTAAAAAATTAAATCTTATTGTGCCACGGGCCGGGGAAAGCCGCCCACCCCACCCTTAATAGGATTGCTAACAAATTGGGTGATTTCGTTGTACCTCTTCATTTACAAATTCACAACATTTCACTTGAAATTTTATTATATCACATAAAAAAATGGCCGATTATATAAATATATGGAACATAGTTAACTTTAATGACTTAAAAACTCCTTGTGAAGCAAAGTGCCATGCTTCTATGAATAAAGTTCCCAAATCTATATTTTATATAATTTTTAGAATTTTGATTTTCTCCTACTTTTAGAAAAATGTGTCTTTAATCTTTATAATTCAACCAAAAAAAGTCGAAGGTTTGTTTCAAAACATATTTTTCTATTTTCTTATACGCCACTTCAGCCTCTTTCGAAAATTTTCTTTGTACATTTCATGTCTATTTATGTGTCTTTACTTCTTAGATGCATATACTTCAATGAAAATTTAATGATAATTATTGTGGAATGAGCTGTGTTGAGCTCTCAACTATAACATGACTACTAAGGACTAATTTAAACAATTACAAAATTAGGAATTCCTCTATAATAGTGTCAATCACTAAACTATATGCTAGAAGTTCACCAAAATGATTATATGGTTGTGGTGATAATATTAAGTTGTTAACTAATAATTATAAAAAATGTTGATATAATTCAAGTTTACTACCAAGCGTTAGGGACAACGATATTTTTCGGATTTGGGTTAATACTTAGTGTTAGTATTACTTGCAAATGGTCACAAAAGTTTATGACAATTTATGCTATATAAGTATAACCAGGAATTGTATAACTATAAATCAAAGATCAATTACTTAAATCCATACTGAATTGTATAAAAAAGCTAATAATGTACACTAATCGCAAAATACAACTAACAATGTAATATGCCCAATTTCAAAAAAAATCTTAACCATACTCAACATGGAATATTTTAACTATACAAATCATCTTCGACTCCAACAGAAGTTGCAAACAATTCAGCTGCAGAAGGAGTCAGATCCCACTTCACGGTATCGTCTCTACAAATCAAAATTCCATTCCAAATCCTCGACACTGTGGAAAGGTACTTATGAATATCAACATCACTTAAACTTTTTCATGCATGTTTCATTGACATGATCATGATCCTCTTCCAACACAGTGAACAAAGTTGAGCCACATGTTTCTCGATCACCTTGGCAGCTTCTTGAAGGCCACAGACAGTCAACTGTAAACCATTATTGTCTTAACAACCAATTGCAAGGCGTTCATGATGGTCATTGGCTTACCAAGAACTGGAGCTGAAGTTGGTGCCTATGTAGGAATGATCTCTCACTGCAAACCAGCAAAATTATGTTATGAATAGTAGTATTAATATTTATATTTGATTAGTTTATATTAATTATGTATATATATATATTAAGTAGACAAATTATAGCCGTTGTATATTAAGTAAATATTAATTATGTATATATTATAAATATATAGATTATAGCCGTTATAGCAGTTGTGTTGCAGTTACTATGTATGTAGATCTATAAATTACCATGTACGTGAAGAAAATAATCAAGCAATCAATAAAGTTTCATTCTATTCATGTCTTTTATGTTTCTGCATTTAAATTCCTTGTTTTATTTCTCTGTAAACTAGTTTATTCATTACAAATTGGTGATTTCATTGCCTGATCTCTGCCTCAACCATGGCCGAAGGTACACGTCTGAAAACCCTAGATGATATTGTGAAAAATCTTCAAGAAAAAGTTTCCATTCATTCCACAAAACTCGACAAAATTGAAGAGATTGTTTCAATTCACTCTACCAAAATCGATCAAATTCACGAAACAATCACAAATCATTCCACAATTTTATCAGATCTTGTCACTAAAATTGCTTCTCTTGAAAGCAAACTTGACAGCAAATTGGATCGCCTTCTGAAAGAAAAAAATATACTGTTACTGGGCCTTCTGGTTCACCACAAATTAATCCTCCGCCTATAGTTCCAGTCGTAGCGATTCCACCACCACCTCCGCCAAGATTCTCAAACCCGTCTCCAACTGCTGTACAGGCACGCCAGATGCGTTTAGATTTTCCGCGTTTTGAAGGAATTGATCCATCTGGTTGGATTTTTAAGGCTGAACGTTTCTTTGATTACCATCGAATTTCTAGTGATCAGCGTCTCCTCATATGTTCATTTCATATGGATGGTAAAGCACTTCCTTGGTTTCAATACATGACTCAAAACCGTCAAATTTCAACATGGGAGCAATTTTCTAGAGCCTTAGAAAGTCGATTTGGGCCTCCTGAATTTGAAGATCCACAAGGATCCTTGGCAAAATTAATGCAACACGGATCTGTAGATGAATATCAAACGCAATTTGAAGCACTTGCAAACAGAACAATTGGATTATCATCATCCTTTTTGGTCAGTTGCTTTGTTGCAGGACTGAAATCTGATATTAAAGCAGAAGTCCTGTCTTTTCGTCCTATGTCACTTTCACATGCTATGGGTTTAGCACGTCTACAAGAGTCAAAATTGATGGAACTAATGAAAATAAACTCTGTTTGGTCTGGTTCCCCTGGTCCTCCTACTAATTCAGTCCTATCAAGTTCAGAAACCAGTATACCTTCTCCACAAGTTAAACACACGGACCGATACAACATTCGTCGTTTATCTCCTATCGAAATGCAAGTACGCAGAGAACATGGTCTATGTTATAATTGCGATGAACGATATGTGGTTGGGCATCGTTGTAAATCAAAGCCTCAATTGTTTCTTTTAGATTCAGGAAGTGATAATAATTGTTCTACTTCGGCGGCCGAAATGCTTCCAGATATATCTTCTAGTTCTGTTTATACCAAAGTTTATCAAGTTTAGAACCTTGAGGACAAGGTTCAATTTAAAGAAGGGGGCAATGTTATGAATAGTAGTATTAATATTTATATTTGATTAGTTTATATTAATTATGTATATATATATTAAGTAGACAAATTATAGCCGTTGTATATTAAGTAAATATTAATTATGTATATATTATAAATATATAGATTATAGCCGTTATAGCAGTTGTGTTGCAGTTACTATGTATGTAGATCTATAAATTACCATGTACGTGAAGAAAATAATCAAGCAATCAATAAAGTTTCATTCTATTCATGTCTTTTATGTTTCTGCATTTAAATTCCTTGTTTTATTTCTCTGTAAACTAGTTTATTCATTACAAATTATCATAAACATCGTTGTCCACAATGAGCATAAATGGGATAATACTACACAAAACTCTAATTTGTATCCATGACGAAGTTAGAGTTACATACCCCAATATATTTCTCTTACAAAATTATTCTCCGTGATTGAAATCTGTAAAAATTAAAAAATTACAGAGTATTAATCAAAATAAGGATATTAAAACTACAAAAATTTATTTTACTTTAATTTTATCTAGTTTCTTTATCGTCTAACCAAATGTAAATTAAAAATTAAAAAAGCATGGGCTGCTAGAGCACAAGGGAACAAAAATAACCTCTGAAGGATCAATGACCTGTGTGTTTTGCAAAGATAACCTAACCATAGCTTCATAAAATTTTCAATTTTCTCGCATAATAAACTTGAGAAATTGATTCTACTCATATTGTTATGTAAACAAACCTCAAATCCTTGAATATTTTTCACACAATTTGAAGATACACGGATTCTGAACTATACTCAGCTAGGTAGTTAAAGGCTTCTCTAGATATATTTTCTCTTTTCCTCTATATCAATAGTGGAATCTAACTCTCTCGATTCATTCAACATTTAACTAAAATTTGTAATCAGATTATTTGTAGATTTCATTGCATTTGGTATCGTTCTCATCAACCATAATATTGAAGAATAACACAGAAGAGAGTTTGGAAAAGTATATTTCTCATTCACATATTTGATCAATATATATACATGTACATAGAGTTTGAATTACAAAAGCGATAAGACTGATATTTGAATTACAAAAGAGATAAAGATAGATAAGATAAATATCTTATAGAGATTCGATCTTATCAAATGATATAACCACTCTGCAAGTTTATAGGAATCAGTTGCAGCTATTATTATCTTGTCTAACATCCCCCCGCAAGCTGACAGGCCGAGCAACAACAGGAATTTTGGAGACAAGAAATTTGAAACGTGCAGAAGACAAACCTTTAGTAAATATATCTGCAATTTGATCCTGTGAACATATATAATTTATACACAACTCTCCATGTACAACTTTTTGCCTGACATAGTGATAATCAACTTCTAAATGTTTTGTGCGAGAATGAAAAACAGGATTAGAAGCCAACGAAATTGAAGAGATGTTATCGCACCACATTTGTGGGCTCCTCAAATTTATTTGCAAGTCCCTGAACAAAGATCGTAACCATGACAGTTCGGCGGCCGTGTAAGCTAATTGTCTATACTCTGCTTCAGTGCTTGAACGAGACACCGTCTTTTGCTTTTTCGAACTCCAAGATATTAAGTTTGATCCCAAATAAATACAATAGCCACCAGTTGATTGTCTTGTATCAGGATCTCCAGCATAATCCGCATCAGAAAAAACATTTAATTGTAATTTTCCTGCCTTGTACACCAGTCCATGATCATATGTGGCCTTAACATATCTTAGTATTCTTTTTACAGCAGTCCAATGCGTAGTCTTTGGTGAATGCATAAATTAACATACTTGATTGACAGCATACGACAAATCCGGACGTGTAATCGTTAAATATTGTAATGCACCAACTACACTCTTGAACATTTGTGGGTCAGGATGAGGATCTCCATCACGAACACTCAACTTATGTCCAGAAGAAACTGGAGTTGAAATAGGCTTCACATCTGTAAATTTAGTACGTGATAACAAATCCAGTGCATATTTTGTTTGATTAAGATACATATTATTTTTAAAATATGTGACTTCAATTCCAAGAAAATAGTGTAGAGGTCCCAAATCCTTCATGGAAAATAACGTTCCGAGCTTGAGAATTAAACTCTTAATTTCACCTGGATTATTTCCTGTTATTAGGATATCATCAACATATATCAATAAAATCAAATATACCCCGTTATGATTGAACACAAATAGAGAATAATCATTCATGGACTCTTGGAATCCTAATTGCAGCAAAAAATCTGAGAACCTTTGGAACCAAGCGCGGGGTGCTTGTTTTAAACCATATAAGCTTCTTTTTAATTTACAAACATGATCTGGATGTTGTTTGTCAATAAAACCAGATGGTTGCCGCATGTATACCTCTTCTGTTAGATAACCATGTAAGAATGCATTTTGTACGTCCAATTGGCGAACCAACCACTTATTAGAAACAGCTAAACTAAGGACCAAGCGAATAGTACTATGTTTAACAACAGGGCTAAACGTTTCTTTATAATCAACCCCTTCTTGTTGGTGAAATCCATTTGCAACTAGTCTTGCTTTATAACGTTCAATTGAGCCATCAACACACCTTTTAATTTTGAAAACCCATTTGTTTGGAAGTAGATTAATTGAAGGATTATAAGGAACTAAACTCCAAGTCCCACACCGTTGTAAAGCATTAAACTCCTTGACCATTGCATCTCTCCATTCTTGATGCTTCGCTCCCTGACTAAAACAAGTAGGTTCAAGTAATTTTTCATTAGTATTCACATGCAATGCATATTTTCTATTTGGTTTTTGAATACCGATTTTACTACGAGTGGTCATGGTATGAGTGGGCGGTAGTGTAGCATTAGAAGTGGTAGATAAGTTCACTGGATCCAATTGTTCATTGGATGACACAACTACTTGCTCATTTTGAGGTAAAATAGGATTTACAGAATTTGGAGAGGTTTGTGTTGGCTGTGTTATAGGTTCAGGAGAAAAAGTGGATGTTTCATGAATTGTTGTAATAGGAGTTTGTGTGTGTACAAGTGTTTGGTTATTATTTTCAAGGTGAGGACTCAAGAAATGAAATAATAGATCATTTGATGAAAACAAACCTGGTTTATCCATGCTTTCCATGATAGGTGTGAGATTCTGAAAAGGAAAAGAGTCTTCATTGAATAAGACATGGCGAGACATATAAATTCGTCTTGTGGATAAGTCCAAGCATTTATATCCTTGATGATCAAGCGAGTATCCTAAGAAGACACATGGAGTTTATGACTAGTGATGTCTCCTCATTTGTGATAGATTTATGTTAAGATGAGACATCATTTTTAGTGTTTTAGAAGTCAATAATGTCGATTTTCTTGAGTTTTAGTGCACTTTCCTATTTTGTGTCTTGATTTGTAGAATTATTGTTTTTAGAGCATATTGGGTTTAATTGTTTATTTAGTGTGTAGCTTTAAAGATAATTATGGAGTTTAATTAGAGTCCAAGTCAAAGACAACAACTTATGGAAAGAGATATGCATGGTAATTGGAGATAAGGAAGGAATTGCTAAAAAGATGGAAAAGGAAAAGCTGCCTAAATCTGGGATTCTGCAAAGATAGGCGTTTTTACCTAATAAAGAGGCCGAATTTGGTAGATTACTCCTAAAGGGCGTAGGAAATTCTGTTGCGATTCTTTTGGTATCTTGTGGAGCAAAATCGGACCAATAATAAAGAAGTTATGACCAAAACAACGCAGCAGTGTTTATCTTTATTTCCATACGAATTTGAGTTGGGCTAGAAGTCCATTACCTTAACTCTTCCTCAAGAAAACGAATTAGGTCTTCTAAACACCTATAAATACACCCTTATATCACTTGTAAATTATCCTTGCCTCATAGTAATTAGTTCTTAAGGTTTTATTCTTCCAGTTTATTGTAGAGAGCAAGATGATGTCTTTTATTATTTCTTTTAGTTTATTTCCTTCAGGTATGAACTAAACTTCCCATAGCTTGGGTTTTGCATATGTATAATCTATGAATTCTAATTCTTCTATCTAAGTTTCTTTGGGAATTATATGTTTTAATCTGATATTAGCCACTTACTTTATATTTGCTTATGTGTTTTGATTTAATGTCTTTCCTAGAACTGATCACTTTAGGATTGTTTTAAGAGTAGTTAGATGTTCTCCTTGACAGGGTGTTTAACTATTGAACCACCACATAATGTCTAGTGTCGATAGCAGTTCTGACAAAACATACTTCTAACTAGATAGTCATTAAGGTTTGTTTTAACCACAGTATCACCAAGACTTGCAGTATTTGCTTAGGGCCTTAGTGGCGTTTGATAACCCTATTTTAAATCACTTCTTGGTTGTGACGTAGCCCCCTTAGTCGCTCTCAAGGTCTAAGGTAGTGGAATTTAGAATCCTGACTAAGTATTACCAAGAGCTAGTATTCTCCCTTATGAACTAGATCTATAGATAGAATTAGAAGGATTAGTGCATACTAGCAAAACCTAAGCTATACTTCTCATCTCATATTCTTAATCTTTTACTTTATTGTCTTTATTTTCCTAGCTTTAATTTAGTTTTAATTCATAAATCCGAAAAACCAAATATTTTATTTACTGTCTTCTAGTTATTTACTTTTACTCGTTATCTCTTCCTACGCGTTTAACACACTTAAGTCCCTGAGAACGAACTCTACTTATCATTAAAACTTGCATACGTCCTGTAATACTTGCAGTACTGTGCCTGTCTAGGGTGAGAGTGCATAGTTTTCCATACTTAATTTGATCTTATTTTTATCACACCCTAGGCGACACCAAGTTTTTGGCGCCGCTGCCGGGGACTTGTGTCTCGTTAGCGTGTGGGTTATCTATTTCGAGTTTTAGTTTTTAATTAGTTTTTACTTTTCAGTTTTTAGTTTAGTTTTAGTTTTTATTTTTCCAGATTTACGCTTGGGTTTGCTTTAGTCCTTTTCAGGTTTTCACAGTGTTTAATTCTTGGCCTCCCTTACCAGAGCCTGAGAGGAGCTTCAGAGCTTATAACAAAAGAATTCGTAAGGAAAGAGCCTTGAGAAGAACTATGGCAGACAATGATCCGGAGTTAGTTTACTTTGCACCAGGAGGACCTCCTGCGTTTGTTCCACCTGGTGTACAACTGCCAGTAGGAGAAGGTAATGGGCAGAATAATCAACAAAACCGAGTTGAACAAGATCTACCTGGCCTTAACATACCATTCCATGTTCAACCCATCGGTTACCGCCCTCCTGAGATTCCGAATATCAAATTTAGACCCGATCCGGGTATGCTTAGTCAATTTCAAAGTTTCGGACTATATACTGGTACTGCAATTCAAGATCCGGTAAAAGCGATTCAGAAGTTCATGCAGATTTGTGATGCCTACATTACTCCTGGCATTACACGCGAGCAACTGTATTGTCATATGTTTTCGTTTTTCTTGACCGGAAGAGCTAGCGATTGGCTAGAGAGACAACCACATGGAACCATTCACTCTTGGAGAGAGCTTCAAGCCGCATTCTTTAACCGATTTTATCCGAAGAGCATGAGACTTAAAGATCAAACCGAGCTTGCAAGATTTTCTCAAGAAGATGGAGAAACAGTGGGAGAAGCATGGACAAGGTTTCAACAAAAATTAGCTAGATGCCCGCTCCATGGTTATACACCTGCTCTACAACTTGCTATATTCTATGAAGGTCTTGATGACAAGGGTAGAGACAAGGTGGATAACATTGGAAAGGGTAATTTTGTGTCCATGAATCACAATGAAGCTTCCGAGGTGTTAGAAAATATTATGGAACAAGAAAGAAGTTGGCCTTCAACGCGAGCTTCTGCAGCAAAGACCCGAGGAACGCTTCGTTTAGATGCAGAGACTGCGAACTCAGCTCAAATATCCTCGTTAGAAAATCAAATCAAGGAGCTGAGAATCGCGATGGAGAAGAATTTAGCTGCTACAAAGGTAGTTCAAGAGGCACAAGGTTGTCAACAATGTGGAGTTAACGATCATTCATGGGAAGAGTGTGAATCAAATCCGCAATCTGTTTACTTCATATCTAACCGATGGGGCAACCGCAACCATCCGGGTATGCAGTATTCAAATCCACAAGGGGCCGCTAATCCTAGTCAATATCAATCGCGACCCCAGAACAACTCTTACCAACAGAGAGGTCAGTACCAAAACCAATATCAGAATCGACCTACTCCTCCACAACAACCTGCTCAAGACGCCTATACCGATACTTTAGACCAAAAAGCTTTACCTCAGTATCCGCAAGAAGGATCTATGGACAATACACAGATAGTACAAGCTCTAGAACGTTTGAACACCACTGTAAACGCTCAAGAAGAAAAGGTCAGAGGACACGATGCCATACTTCAGATGCTAAATACTCAATTAGCCCAAATAAACAAGCATCTAACAGAACAAAAGGAAGTAAAGGCAATCGAAGGAGGTGAAAACAATGTTGTGTTCGAAGCTTGCAAGGCTATATGCCTTGAAATCGAAAAAGAAAAGGAGGAAGCACCACATGCTGCCATTAGTGCCGTGGAAGTTCCCAGTATTGAAGAAGAGCCAACCGAGTCTAACCCCGAGGAGTCCGACTGTCTAGAAGTTTATCATCTGGAAAGCGATGAAGAGAGAGACGAGTTCATAGAGCTACTGAAAAAGGTGCAAGAGGAGATGCGATCGATGGTAGAGTATGCAGCGGAGTTAGCAAGAGAGAAAGAGGAAGAAGCCTCAAAAGAAGAATCGAAAGAAGATGAAGTGGCACCTGCTGTGCTAGAGGAGAAAGAAAAAGAGAAGGTGGAATCGCCACCTAGTGTTCAACCAGTGTCATCAACTATTCCTGATACAAATCCTAAAGATGACACTATTCTCAAGACATTTGTAGAGGCGTACCAACCTGAAAATATCAACGCCCAAATGCTTGAGATTACGAAGAAAGGACTTACACCGCAACAAGTTTTTACGCAAGTTATTCCTGAAAAAGAGGCGAGTGTAGAGATCCCAAGAGAGAACCTGAGGGTTTCGAGAAGAAGTGAGAAAGAGCTACCTACTAAGCTTAAAGATCCGGGAAGTTTCAACCTTCCTATTCAATTGCATGGTAGGCTCAAAGTGAAAGCAATGTACGATGTGGGTTCTGGTGTGAATCTTATGCCTAAGTCCGTGTTCGAGAGGCTTGGACTTCAAAAATCAGAGAAAACTCCAGTGAAGTTGCAGTTTGCTGACAACTCAGTTAAGAGGACATGGGGAACAGTGGAGGACGTCTTAGTCCGTGCAGGTAATATCGCCATCCCTACTGACTTTGTTATTCTTGAGTTTGATGCAGATAAGCAGGTTCCGATCATACTTGGACGGCCTTTCATGGCCACAAGTCAAAGTGTGATCAACTTCCAAGATGGGACCATCACCCTTCATGCTAAAAATGTATCTGAGACCTTCTATGTCTTGGGTAAGAAACCGAGGAAGTTGGATCCCACCGTACCTATCATCCACAGCCTTTCACATCACAAAGTCCCTCCTGAGGAAATCCACTTAAAACCTGTGGATACTGAGCCAAACATTGAGTTTGGGGTTGGCCATGAAGTCCTATGGAAAGCCCACAAACGCGAGAATAGGCCACGAAGTTTCAAAGACTCGTGGATGGGACCATTCATTGTCACGAAGGTTGTTTCAGCCACGGTGATAGAAATTCGCCCCAAAACTGGGGTCAAGCGCAGATTAGTTGACGTTCATAGCCTTACTCGTTGTTGGGGAGGCTATATTCGCAAATCTTGACAGAGGTAACACGTCTAACTTTGAAAGACGTTAAACAAAAGTGCTGTCGGGAGACAACCCGAAGTTTTTTTTATGTTTTCATGTCTTTTACATTCTTAGTTTAAGTTTATTTTAGTTGTTTTTAGTTGATAATGCATATTTGAGAAAGGTATTAGTGTTTTTGGTGTGTATGAATCAGAGAAATCAAGTTAGGGAACGCGAGGAAAATTTTTGGAGCGCAAGAAAGCATCCCGCGGATTACCCTCACGGACTACCCCATGGTCCGCAGGGATGGTCCGCGAGGTCAAAACCCGTACCACGGGTAGCTACCGCGGGTTTAGGTCAGAAACACGAAAAAATTCCACGGACTACCCCGCGGTGCACCGCGCCATGGTCCGCGCCCCAAAAACCCGTACCACGGGGTGAGTACCACGGGTATTTTGACGGAGTCTACAGCAAGCCGCGGTGTACCCTCCGGTACACCGGACCCTAGTCCGCGAGCAAAAAAAAAAAAAAAAAAACCCGTACCACGGGGTCCTACCACGGGTTTAGGTCAGTGAGCAAAAATTTTCGAGCATCAGATGTCACGGACTACCCTGCGGTGCACCCCATGGTCCGCAGGGGTAGTCCGCAGCGCCGCCAGAGGAGAGAGAAAGTTACGGGATTAAGTTATAAAGGAGGTATTAAGCCTATTATTCCGAATTTATTAAACCTTAACCCTCCCTTTCTTCTCCACAACTCTCCTAACTCCATTGAAGCTCATCAAAACCTTCACCAATCACCAAAACACTACCCAATCATCAAGGAAAACACATCAAACCTTCTCTCCACATCATTACAAGAGAGAATCAAGCTACCAATCATCACCAAATTCATTCAAATTGAAGAATCAAAGAGCCAAATTTCACAAATTCATCACACAATTTCTAAAAATCCTAGCCTACCCATTACAAATCATCCTCACCCACATAGATATTCATCACCAATTCACCCATCCTGGGCCAAATCAAGCTTGTTCATCCATTACTTCAAAAGTTAAGATTTTCAAGGGTTGCTAAAGCTTTGAGTTGGGGGTTAATTGAAGATGACTAATAGAACATCAATCTTATCTAGCAAGAGGGAGGTGAAGAGTAATAAGGGATTGGATTTAAACAAGAAGAAATCAATTGACAAAGGAGCTAGTTCTAAATCAAAGGGTAAAGATAAATTGAAAAGTGGGAAACCTTCGTATGATAGTAATGGTAAAAAGCTTTATTTTTATGCAAAGGAAAGAACACAACCTCAACAAAATCCTATACCTATAGAGAGAGTGGATACTTCAAATTCCTTGAAGATTTCTGCAGAGAAACAATTAGAAGAACTACCTTTTGCCTATGAGAAAGTATTCAAGGAGGAAATTAGAGATGGAGATTACAAGAGATTCTTTGAGCTTGGTGAGAAATTGGGTTGGTCTACGTTCATGGTAAGCCGTTCTGAATTATGTCCTGAATTAGTTTTGGAGTTCTATCTAGGCCTCTTTAGCCGAGATAGTGATTGTGTTCCGATTAGAGGAAAGTTAGTTCCTTTCACAGTTGAGGAGATTAGGAACCACTTCAAGTTTCAGAAACTGAAAGGTTTTTGCAAATTTGAGGAAGCAGTTGCTAAACGAAAAATCTTTGATAAGGAATTACTTTTTGAGCATGTTTTAGACAAGGAGAAAGTGCAATTACATACGGGAGAATTGAAGGCACCTTGGCCTTACAAATATCTTCAAGCAGATGCTAGAATTTGGCATAATTTCCTTATCCCTAATGTCTTTGGAAACACACGAACTTTGGAGGTGACCATGAAGAACGCGCTACTGTTGGATTGTATTTTGAGAGGAGAAGAAGTTGATGTGGCACAGTTGATCTATGAGGAGGTGATACGATTCTCGGTCTCTCCTAAATCGGTTTATAACGTTAAATTTCCAACTATGATCACGTGTCTTATGCGAAAAGCGAATGTAGTATTGGGTGAAGAAGAGAAACTCGAATTTAAAGCAAGTTATATTGATAATGCTTGGATCAAAGAAAGTCTTCGAAGAGCGGGTTCTACTCAAGCCTCGAAGGAAGAAAAGGAGCAAAATTGGCAAGAGAAGATGGAGGAGCGTTTAACGAAATTTGAAGCAGCTCAAACTTCCTTAGTCAATGATGTGGCACAAATCAATGCTAATCAAGTGCACATCATGAAACTCCTTGAGCAATTAACGAAAGGTCCAGCAATTCCAATCTTGGATATCAATGATGCGAGGCAATAGCCTCGAGAGTATGTTCTCTTTCTTCCTTACCATTTCTGTAATTATGTCTATCTGCTAATTTTAATTTCTGTTTTCGAGTCCTTTTTTCGAGTCGTGGGGACACGGCTCATTTTTGAGTTGGGGGTGTGGGGATTCGTTGTCTCTCATCTCCATTTTTCAGTTTTTGAGTGAAATTAAAATTTTTGATGCATGGGAATTAGATGTAGAGTGTGTTTAATAACTTGAAAGCATAAGCTCAGTAGATTAATGATAGTAAGTGATATGTTTATGAGCTATGTATTTGTATGCTCTGAGTATTTGCAGGAAAACACACGTTGATAGTAAAGAAAGATTAGTGAGCAATGCGATAGAAAGTATGTTCGATCTCAGGGAACCTTGAAAGTGTGTAGGCCGTGAGATCCAAGCTAGTTGAAAAACCATTTGATGAAAGTGCTAAAGGTAAGAAATTTTCTGAATTACATAGTGTAGAAAGTGATCAAGGCGGTTCTTTCATATTTTTAAGCCTTTGAAGCCTTTTTATACCTTCTCACCTTGTGATTTTTGAGTTTAAAAGTTATATCCTTCTTAGCCCCTTCTAGCCTTTCTAAAGCCTTTCTATTGAAACACATTATAAGCCATATCCTTTAGATTTTAGGACTTTTTCATATAACCCGCACTCGAATCGCGATGCTTAGACAGTTGTTTTAGAGCTTGAGTTTGGGGTGGTGGGTCCACCATTATGGGAATTGTTATTATGTTGGGAATTTTGAGCTTATAAATTGTGCTTTGTGCTTTATATTGATGATGATTCACAGAATTGTATTGTAACCCTTTGCCGGGGTAATAGTGAATGAAAAAGAAGCTTCGAGCTAATTTTGCCAACAAGGGCATTAAAAGAAAAAATATATATATGAGAAAATTAGCGTGATATCTCAACATTAAAAGAGAGTCATAGCTATAGAAAAGAGAATTGATTTGAAAAGAAAAGAAAATATATATATTCGGACCGGCAAAGTGGATTTTTATGTGAACATCTTAAGCTTTAATTGGGTTATTGGGGATGCTAAATTGTGCATCAAGGAATTCATTGGGTTGAGTGAGAAACGTTTATGAGAGTAACTCAAGCTCTAGGGCGATTCGTTGATGGCTAGTGAGGAGAGAGCCAAAAAGCTCACTCCAAATTATCCAAATATATGATCATACCGTCCCTAAGCCTACATTACAACCTTAAAGACCTTGTGATTCTTTGTTATGTAATTGAGAAGTGATTGAGCCATTAGAGATTAGTTAAGTGGATTCTTGGATACTAGTAAGGTTTGATGAACAATCTATAGCTCTCAAGGGGAACTGAGTAAAGTCCCAATCCTTCTTACATTGCGAAACTAATCTGATCTTGAAATCAAGCCGTGTTGACTGTAGATATGAGAAGTGTACAGGTATGTAGTTTATGAATATTATTGCATGAAATTTTCTGAGTTATGTGCTTTAGGTTTATTCTATATATTCTGCTATGCTTTTCCCTTGTGTTGAGAATTTTATAAGTGTGTATTTCTAGACTTTCCTATGTTTTTATCTTTTATTGTATCGGGACGATACAACTTTGAGTTGGGGGTCTTGATGTCTCCTCATTTGTGATAGATTTATGTTAAGATGAGACATCATTTTTAGTGTTTTAGAAGTCAATAATGTCGATTTTCTTGAGTTTTAGTGCACTTTCCTATTTTGTGTCTTGATTTGTAGAATTATTGTTTTTAGAGCATATTGGGTTTAATTGTTTATTTAGTGTGTAGCTTTAAAGATAATTATGGAGTTTAATTAGAGTCCAAGTCAAAGACAACAACTTATGGAAAGAGATATGCATGGTAATTGGAGATAAGGAAGGAATTGCTAAAAAGATGGAAAAGGAAAAGGTGCCTAAATCTGGGATTCTGCAAAGATAGGCGTTTTTACCTAATAAAGAGGCCGAATTTGGTAGATTACTCCTAAAGGGCGTAGGAAATTCTGTTGCGATTCTTTTGGTATCTTGTGGAGCAAAATCGGACCAATAATAAAGAAGTTATGACCAAAACAACGCAGCAGTGTTTATCTTTATTTCCATACGAATTTGAGTTGGGCTAGAAGTCCATTACCTTAACTCTTCCTCAAGAAAACGAATTAGGTCTTCTAAACACCTATAAATACACCCTTATATCACTTGTAAATTATCCTTGCCTCATAGTAATTAGTTCTTAAGGTTTTATTCTTCCAGTTTATTGTAGAGAGCAAGATGATGTCTTTTATTATTTCTTTTAGTTTATTTCCTTCAGGTATGAACTAAACTTCCCATAGCTTGGGTTTTGCATATGTATAATCTATGAATTCTAATTCTTCTATCTAAGTTTCTTTGGGAATTATATGTTTTAATCTGATATTAGCCACTTACTTTATATTTGCTTATGTGTTTTGATTTAATGTCTTTCCTAGAACTGATCACTTTAGGATTGTTTTAAGAGTAGTTAGATGTTCTCCTTGACAGGGTGTTTAACTATTGAACCACCACATAATGTCTAGTGTCGATAGCAGTTCTGACAAAACATACTTCTAACTAGATAGTCATTAAGGTTTGTTTTAACCACAGTATCACCAAGACTTGCAGTATTTGCTTAGGGCCTTAGTGGCGTTTGATAACCCTATTTTAAATCACTTCTTGGTTGTGACGTAGCCCCCTTAGTCGCTCTCAAGGTCTAAGGTAGTGGAATTTAGAATCCTGACTAAGTATTACCAAGAGCTAGTATTCTCCCTTATGAACTAGATCTATAGATAGAATTAGAAGGATTAGTGCATACTAGCAAAACCTAAGCTATACTTCTCATCTCATATTCTTAATCTTTTACTTTATTGTCTTTATTTTCCTAGCTTTAATTTAGTTTTAATTCATAAATCCGAAAAACCAAATATTTTATTTACTGTCTTCTAGTTATTTACTTTTACTCGTTATCTCTTCCTACGCGTTTAACACACTTAAGTCCCTGAGAACGAACTCTACTTATCATTAAAACTTGCATACGTCCTGTAATACTTGCAGTACTGTGCCTGTCTAGGGTGAGAGTGCATAGTTTTCCATACTTAATTTGATCTTATTTTTATCACACCCTAGGCGACACCAACTAGTATATGGTCTTAACCAGGGAAAACAGCAACTTCCAAAAACTTTAAACCATTCATAATTTGGTTCTCTGTGAAATATTGTTTCAAATGGTGAAAAATTGGATATTACACGAGTGGGGAGCCTATTTATAATATAAGTAGCTGTTTGAAATGCATAAAACCAATATTTAATTAGAACATGAGCATGAGACAACATAACTAGACCTGTCTCAACAATATGTCTATGTTTTCGTTCGGCAAGACCATTTTGTTCGGGATGTTTAGGACATGAAAATCTTTGAGAAATACCATGTAAAGACAAAAAGTTATTAAAGGCACGACTCTTATATTCACCTCCTTCATCACATTGTAGAGTTTTAATACTACAACTAAACATTTTTTCCACTTTCTTTTTAAATGTGACAAATACTTCAAAAACTTCAGATTTTTGTTTAAGAGGGAAAAATCCATGAATAACGCGAAAAATCATCGACAAATAACAAATAATATTTATATCCTTCAACTGAGCATACAGGGGAACACCAGACATCAGAATGTAATAATTCTAAAGGACTCTTAGAAATAGACTCTGAAGTAGTAAAAGGTAATTTTGAAATTTTGCCTAGCGGACATACTGGACAAAATTTTATATTATTAGTTCCATGAATGGGAACTTGTTTATTTGAAATCAAATACATGATTATTGAAGATGAAGGATGGCCTAAACGGGAGTGCCATTTTTGTACGGAGACTCGAACACCTAGACTCGCTGACAAAGAATACTTGGACAGTCCATCACCATTATGAAATGGATATAATCCATTCTCACACCTCCCTTGGAAAAGCGTCTTCTGGGTCTTGAGGTCCTTGATAACAAAATAATAAGGAAAAATTAGTAGGTAGCAATTGTTATCAAGTGTAAATTTATGAGCAGAAATTATGTTTGTAGAAGCAGATGGACAATGTAAAGTATGATTGAGATTAAATGAGCAAGAAGTTGTATTTAATTTACTTGATCCAGAATGAGCAATTGAAATTCCAGATTCATTACCTACACCTCCAATGTTTTCATTACCATTGTATTGTGTTGGATTGTCCAAGTTCTTATGATCAGGAGTAATGTGAGCATTTGCTCCTGTGTCAAGCAGCCAAGATTCATTATTTCCATGATTAACGGAAGAAGATGCCATTGCAGTCAAGCGTTTTGTTGGTATACGTCCCTCAAACGCAACATTCATGCATTGGTAACAATCAAGGGCTGAATGTCCTTCTTTGCCACATATTTGACAAGTGCGCGCTTGTTATTAGAGGAAAAACGATCAATATTATTACCAGAATTGCACTCGCCATTACCACCAAAGAATTGATCACCATTACCACCAGGAACACGCTGATAGTTATTATTATTGTAGTTGTTACGATTATTAGGATTTTTAAATCCTCCACGATTAGATGAAAAACCACCTCTTCTACCACCACGAGAGTTTACACCGCGCCCTCTTGCTGCTACATAGGCATTTACAGGGGCTGACCCAGCAAGTGGAATACTTTGATCTACCATTCTTCTCTTTGTAGTCAATAAAAGAGCCTCAAGAGTTGGGTATGTGATAGGTGTATCACGTGCTTGTGCTGCATTCACTGTCATCTCAAATGCAGGGCCAAGATTATTCAAAATAATTTGAACAAGTTCGTCATCATCTACAGGCTTACCAGCTAAAGCCAAATTATCAGCAATTGAGTTCATTTTATCAAGGTAGTCAGCAACAGACATTTCTCCTTTCTTTGTTTGGAGTAACTCATTGCGAAGAAAAATAATACGATTCCGGGAAGACGAGGCATACCTTTGCTCTAGTGCTTCCCAAGTTGCACGCGCAGATCGTTTGCTGGCCACCGTAGCCAGAACTGAGGCCGTAAGTGAACCATTTATCCAACTGAGAATCATTTGGTCTTGTTGAATCCATAAGGTATATGCAGGATTAATAGTGTTGTCTCCCTCTTGATTTTTGGAAGGACATACAATAGAACCATCAACATAACCCATAAGATCACGACTCCGTAAAATAGGAAGAATTTGGGCTAACCACAGCGGATAGTTTGTCCTATCAAGTTTGATATTGACAATAGTAGTCATAGATGAAGCCACTGCTGAAATCATGTTTGCAGATGAGCCATTGTTGTTGTTTAGAGACATGATGAGTAAAAAAAAAGATCGTTTGTTGTTGAACTTAAGCTCTTGATATCTGCAAATTACCAGTGATCTGCACACTATACAACAAATGAGAATGATACTTACAGTAATGCAGATGATGACAAATGATCAACGATGTGCATAAATTAAAAAAGGTTAAATTCAATATAAAATTCATATCTATACAACAAATATCATGTGCAAATAGCCAATGATCCTGCACAAATTATTTATCAAAATAAAAAGATAAAAATAGATATTAGAAAATAAAAAAATGTGTTACTTACAGAAATAAGGATACGATGATCCAGACATCCTCTTCTCATATACGCTATTCTCATTGCATCACTTCTCATAACGTAAAAGACTGATAAATTGTGTTATTTAAAAAATATTTGATGAAATATAATGTCGTTAACAGTTTATGTTGTCTCATCTGAATATGGGTTTTTGGATTATTTAATATCAGTATCCCCGAGAAGTAAAGCCAGATATTTTGAGCCATGTTCATGATACTAACCTCAAATTCTCGACATCAAAGAGCAAAGCTTACACCAAATAAATATTTACTGCAAACAAATCAAAAAATGCATCACTCCAACAGTCACAGTAAATCATGAGACCCACAAAACTCACACCCATATACATTATTCTCAGTGCATCACTTCTCATATAGTAAAAGACTTCCAACGGTCATAAAATGGCCATTGTAGGATCTGTATAAAAATAAAATAAACAACTATACTTGAATTAGATAATTCTGAATAACGGCAAAAGTGATGATATTAGGTTTGAAATAATCCAATTCTTTAGAGGTTCAATGGTAAATTTAATTTTTTTTAACCAGTTAGGGTTAGCTCAATTATCTAGAGCCTTGATTATCCTTCTAAGTGGTACAGACTCGAACCATGTCAATAACATCGAGTTTAAAAAGTGGCTCTCGCATATAACAATTTTTTTACCTTATTTTAGATTCTTCGCCAAGCCGGTTGACGATGATGGAGAATAGTTCGCGAGTTGCGACGATTTTCTTGTGCAAGAGAGCGGTGTGGAAGGGTGGGTGTTGGCCTTGTCGGATTTGTATAAAGATATAATCATTAACACGAGGACTGTAATTATATTGGCCATGTCATTGTAGGATTTGTATAAACAATATATATCTAAAGGCTTCGAATTATATATAAATAATATAGAAACATAGAAGACATTTTGAATTGTTGACCATTTTCTAGTATATATATATAACCAGTTTGGAACTGGTTAGAACCGGACCGTAATCGGTCCACCCGGTTCTACTTAGCGGTTTGCACTTACCTATTCACCATACGGAACCGGACCGGACCGATGGACCAGAATGGTTCGGTAAAGTCCAATAACGCTTAGGACCGGACCGAACCGGTACGATTTCCCTATTCACCACGGAACCGGACCAGATTGGATCGGACCGATGACCAGAATGGTCCGGTAAAGTCCAATAACGCTAAGAACCGGATCGAACCGGTACGATTGCCCGGCTGAACTACACTCTATAACTTCTTAAATTTACTACGGCTTCCCCAACTGTTCGCCACCAAGTCAATCGGGTCCGACCAAAGTCACGAACCATGTTTGTGACCTTCTCGAGAGGGTACCCGATAGGTGAGGATGAGATCCGCTTCTTTTTCGAGAGTATCCTTGAAGAGGATTGCATAGAGGCCTGCCACATGCAGGTAGCGAGACGCACCAATCAACATCCCTTATATGCTAAGGTTGTGTTCTGTGACGCCTCAACCATTGACTTAATCCTCGATGGTGAGAGGACCATTAAGTTTGCCATCAATGGCAAACATATGTGGGTGAGGAATTTCGTACCAGTTAGGTACATGTAGATTAGTTTTTTTAGTTTGTAATCAGTAAATGTCCAAATATGGGCCTCATTGTAATAAGCTTTTTAGCTTAGCAATCTATTAATCAAGTTATGTTATGGTGTTGTTGAATGACAACAACTACTTTATATAGGGGTGTGCGCGGGTCGGTTTTGTATGAAAAATGCTCAACCCACAAACCGCCCGTCCTTGTGCGGATTTTGAAAAATAAGACCCGCACCCGCCCAATACATTGCTTAAACCATTGAGTTTCGGGTTAGGCGGGTTGCGGGTGATTTAGTTCGATAAAAAAATTGTATCCATATTCATTTGGCGAGTCAAATTTATATTACAAATGAAAATTATAACGAAAAATATTGTTTAGGATACGCATTGTATTTCAAATCATCTATGATTAAAAGATATAAAATGAGATTTTAGGAAACTAAATATATGAACTGAACAAAGAGTACAGATAATATCATAACTGAAATGAAAAACATATTCATTAGATAAATATTATTGAAATATTGAGGAATTTCAAAATATTTTTGAAAAAGGGGGAGGAATAAAAAATATGTAGAGTAAAAAGCACATGACCCCCACTATTTTATTTGAATAAAATGAGCAATACGAATTTTTCTAATTCTTATACTACAAGGTAATCGAGTATATGCGGGTTTGCAGGTTTCAAGTTTAAAATCCACAACCCGCAAAAATGTGTATATTTTTTCAAAAATGTAAACCGCAACCCACCCAATAAAAAACTAACCCGTATAATTTCGGGTTAGTGTGATCGGGTTGGTCGGGTTATGCGGGTTTTCTAACCCGATGCACACCCCTAACTTTATATGCCTGTTCTTTTTAGTTTTTTTTTTATATATATGAGTCAATTTTCGCGAACCACGACTATTCTCATAGGAAATATACACGTCTCCTCATGCATGTTTCCACTTAATCAGAACTAAGTTACCCATGTTCAGGGAGGGAATTCAGACCCTGTACCTCTTGCTTTACCTCTTTCAAGGGTTTGAAAAATATCAAGGCTCTGGCCAGTTGAGCTACGGGGATTCGAACCCTATACATGTTGCTTTACCCCTTCAAGGGCTGGAGAAATATCAAGGCTCTAGCTCAATTGGTTTTCAAGTTTTCTTTTTAGTCTTTTAAGTTTACTGAAAGATTTTTTTTTTTCAAAGAGATTACAATTGGACTACCAGTCTACCACACAATGCCAATCTGTTCAGTTTATGCCAAGGAAATCCAATCAAATTTCACTCACTTGACTCACTTCTTGTTAAGCGTGGGTTCCAGAAATGTTTTCCTCTAAATAAATATCTAGTAATTAACACCTACTGATAAATATTACCTCCATTCTTTAATAATAGTTGTTTTAGAAATTTGCATAAATCTTGAAAGACATAATAAATAGGGAAAGGTAACCCCATATTTTATTATCCTTACTCCAAAATGGGATAAAACCACACTTTTTGTGCATAATGATGCTTTTTCCACAATTTATCTAACTACCTCAATATGTCAGTCGAGCATTGGCTTTGACCAAGTAATACTTTAACCTCCTAAACGAAATGAAGGCTTTTTATTTACAAGGTGTAGAACTCAACTTAATTTTCAGATTTCAGGAAATGAAGTATAAAACAGACCAACATCTCATAAAACTCACATTAGATAGTCTTATAATTCAAAGATCTGGTAAAAACAAAAATACTTCTACAAAATTGCCAGATGATGTAAAACAAAAAGAAAATTTGGCTAAGAATATTTATCTTCCCTCAAGTGGAAAATATCATTAGAAGCAGCCCAAAGATCCTTAGCTAGTTTTTTATCATACGATAATTTTGAAGATTTAATTGTTCTACCATTTCCTCCAAAGAAATGAACCCCTGATATTTCCTGAAATATAAACTCAACTCATGAATTGCTGAAAAAGAAATAAAAATAAATAAATGAAGAAGAAACTCACAGGAGAAGCTAATGCTGCATCTATAATAGAGCAGACTCCTTTTTCAGGTGACTTTAATAGCCCCAACACTTTCAAAACCAATAAAGCCATGAATGATAAACATCCAGGAATTTCACGCATAATATTTGTTTTTACTGCCCCAGGATCTACAACACTTCATCAAATTAAAATCAAATTAGTCAAAATAAATATCTTGGAACTAAGAGAGTATATAGAGACATACATGACAGATATAGACTGAGTTTTCTCCATTAAAACAAGTTGTCGATGAAGCTCATATGAGAAGAGTATTAAACACACTGTTTTCACGAAATTTGTCATATTATATACGAGTTGGAAACAAATATAAGTATAATTTTTTACTCACATTTGGAATATTCGTAAATATGAGCACAAGGGTAATTTTTTGAAATTGAAGAACAATTCCCAGATATTATAGCTTCTTTATTTACTCGTGCGGAAAATACTGAAGAACAAAGTAGTTAAAGGTAAAGTAATTTATGAAAATAATATCAAAACCTTACCACTTCGATGAGTAAAAGATGTGACATTAACAATGCGAGAAGGAACAGGGCTGTTTTTTAACAGTGGTAAGAGAAGCTTTGTTAGACAAAATGGACCAATGTAATTTGTAGCCATCATCCTGAAAAAAGAATTTTAAACCATTTAAGACCATAAGAGACCTTTACATTGCGGATTTTACATAATAATACAGAATACTTGTAAAGAGTTACTCATCATATCCTTCATTAGTGAGTCTACTTGAAGTTGCAAATATTCCAGCGTTGTTTATAAGTAATTGAATAGAAGGATGCATGTTTGAATCCATTAGCCATTGTTGAAGGGAGGTTTTAAACTTGAGTATTGATTTAAAGCATGATATATCAACCTCAAAAGCTTTCACAAAAGCATCTTTTTTGTGTTTCTTAATTTCTGAAATTCTCTGTCATCATCATAAACGAACAATTAACTTAAAAGAGAAAGAGATTGAGTGGCACAAATTGATAACTAACCTCAGCTAACAAATGAGATGATCTTCCTACTGCAATTACAAATAAAATAGCAATTGTAAGATTTTGCTACTACTTCAGTAGTATTTATTAATATAAACAGATATGTTATAGTTGCAATTCATAAGAATATTTTCTTAAGCAAAGAGGCTCAATTGCCCCCATTGTTTCACGAAGTAATAACCTAAATCAATCATTTCTTGATTAATCTTAATTATACTAGTCTCAGTTCTGGGTATATGAACGCTACAGAGAAAAAGAAAGAAAGATTACCGAGCACAACATAAAATCCTTCATTTGCAAGCTCATAAGCAGATGCAGCACCCAGACCAGAAGTTGCCTAGATCACAACCAAAGAAAAAAGGAGAAACATAAGAATCGAATCTTGAAAGATATAACAATCAATATAATTAAGTCACTGTTTACCCCGGTGATGATACATATGGGTCTTCTAACAGAAGCAGAGATGGTGGTAGGAGAAGAACGCGGGTAGGAATTGGATTTGTTCTTGTTTTTGTTGGTGAAAAGATTTTGGAAAAATAAGTGGAAATAGGAAAAGATGAGTGATAAAGTCCATAATATTGACATCCTCCAGAATTCTGATGAGCGTACAAAAGCAAAAGCTTCCTTCAATTCCTTCATTATCTCCATTTTACCAATGGAGTTTGAGTTTTGGTAGCAGCCACTTCATTCTACCAAAAAGTATGAATGCCGCAAAAAGCTACAACTACGGTGGACTACGCAAAATTTTGTAAAAAGTCCTCAAAGTTCCAATATTTTTTATTAATTTAAGAGTGAAGCCCATTAAACATTACTTTGCCCAATTTTTTTAAATTTTTTCCATTATTATCCTTATTTAGATATTTAAATTTATATTCAATTAAAATTTCAAAACACTCTATATATATTTTAATAATAATGAATATAATAATTATATTATTTACTATTTATGGAAAAGTAAAACATTCTCCACCATCATCCTCCTTGCTCGATACACCATTAACAAAAATAGATCATCAAAAATCCAAAATTCACGGAATCGTTCTCCTCACCATCATCACCATTGCTTGTTACACCATCAACAAAGATAAACCACTGAGAATCCAGGTTAAAGGGTCACGTTCTCTGCTATATTCTCTCCTGTTTGTTACGCCATCAACAAGAACAGACCATCGAAAACCCAAATTAAGAGGTTACATTCTCCAACATCGTCACCCTGCTTGCTCGCCATCAATACCCTGCTTGCTCGCCATCAATAAGAATGGACCTTCAAGAACCCTTCTTCCTATGCCATCAACAAGAATGGACCATCAAGAACCTTGCATCCTAAGTCATCAACAAGAATACACCAACATAGTAAAGATCCACGAGGCGAATACTATAGTGTAGTAGGTGTATTGTGTGAGTACAACGATTTGTCGAGAGTCTTGGAGTGACCAATTTTTCTCTAATACTACATTTTGGATTTTTGGATTTTGCAATAAATATCGATGGTGCTAAATTAGGGAAGGGTGTTGTAGGAGTCTCATGATTTGTTAAGAGAGGAGTGTTGGAGTGATCAATTTGCTCTTATACCGTATTTTAAATTTTCAATTTTTGTACTCCAGTAAATATCCATGGCGCAACTGTCAGAGTGGGAATGGGTTACATGAAAAAAAAAAGTTAAAGTTTTTGGGGGTTAATTTTAATTTTTACAAACATATAGATTAGGTGGGGAGGTGTTTGCAAAAAAAAATTAAAAAACTTAAAGACTAATTTTAATTTTTTAAAATTTGTGGGCTAAATGGGGAGGTGATTTAAAAAAATTGAGGGCTAATTTTGATTTTTTAAAACTTGTGGTTTAGGTAAGGAATTGTTTGAAAAAAATAAAGATTTTGGGGTTAATTTTGATTTTGTAAAACATACGTGTTTGGTGGATGATGTTTGAAAAATATTTTAAAAATTGGGGTTGATTTTGATTTTGTAAAAATTTATGGGTTAAGATAATAATAATTTTTTCAATTTAATCATTTTAACTTATTAAAAATGAAATTTTGTTAGTTAAGGAAAAATAGACGACAAAGGCAACCGCATCACGAATGAATGTTCAGAGAGTTATGAGACTAAATTCTCAATATATGGGGCAAAAAATCAACTTCTGTATAGTTCACGGAGGCAATGAGTGATTTTTTTTGTTTAATTCATATTCAATTAAACCACTCCATAATATGGTAGTATTTGGATAATATGCATTTGGGTCATACTGGGCAGATGGCGTCTTTTAATATTACAGGCGTATATCGAGGGTCATACTGGGCAGATGGCGTCTTTTAATATTACTGGCGTATATCGATAAAGACAACCTGTTTTCCAGATTGGATGAAACATGCCAGAATTTTTCAAACGATTCTCATATTGACGTATATTGATCCAAATTATATGCTACGACGTCGTATAACACTAGATAGATATGATTTGAAAATTTCGAGAACCTCCTTTGTACAAAAAGAAAATGCAAAAGAGACATATTATACGTGTAGTTTAAATTTTAAAAACTAATTAGCTCACCTTAAAAAAATTAACACAATCTTAAATTTATACGTGTAGGTAGCGTATATAAAAAAATTAAAAAAAAATTAAAAAAAAATTAAATTTTGGAGATGCGGGGTATCGATCCCCGTACCTCTCGCATGCTAAGCGAGCGCTCTACCATCTGAGCTACATCCCCATATTGTTTGCACTTTGATCGGCCTCACAACTTACTTTTACTTCCATCTTTAAATCGCGATTCTTCCAAAACTTATTAGGTACCCAACCTTATAGGTTGTGCATTCTTTATTTATTTTTAGTATATTATTTGACCTTATTACTGATATCCACCATGGCGTAATGAAATAAATACGTGCTCTCTTCCATATTACTAATAATCATAACATTGCATTTCTCATAACGAGAAATCTAAGCAGATTACATTGATTTTGCCTAGTTCTGAGAATTTGAGGATCTGGATGAGAACTTCAAAATTAACTTATATGGAACTTTAAGGTAGACCCCGTAACTTTTTCCTAACTAATTGCACCACTTGTTCCTTTGATCACAAATAGTCAAATATTTGTATCAATACACCTTGCCTGAAATACAAGAGATACAAATATCATGGTGTTTCTAGCAAAACTTTCAATAAATATGGTAAAGATCTTAAGAAAGATGAACCAACTTGTTATTGTTGTCACAAGAATGGTTATATCAAACCCAATTTCCATAAGCTCTTCAAACAAAAACATAAGAAGAACTTAATGCAAATTGGGATGATGAAAACTCAAATCAAAGTGATGAGGATAATCATGTGGCCAACTATGCCTTGCTTTCATGGCCACCGACAAATAAGACAATGATAAGGAGGAGAGCATCAACAAAAAAATTTAGATACTTGATAGTGGATGCTCTAGACACATAACGGGAAATGAATCATTCTTGTAAAAGTTTACAAGAAAATAAGGATGTGGTGAAAAATGTCACCTTCGTCGATAGCACAATAAGAGAAGTCTTAGCAAGGAACTGGTGGTAATAAGGGTTTTATCATTATCTAAAATGTGCTTCTTGTTGATGGTCTATCTTATAATCTTCTTAACATTAGTCAATTTTGTGATAATGGTTACAAATTCAAATTTGGATCCTTTAAAAAAAATCATTAATGATGAAAAAAATGTCATTGTTAGTGTCAATCGAGTAAAGGATGACTACAAGTTAAATTTTGAAAATGTTATGTGTCAAAGTGTTACTTGCCTATTGGTTTTTAAAGATAATTCTTGGTTGTGACATAGGTGCTTTGATCATGCTAGTGTGTACTTGCTTGCAATTTTTTTTATAAAATACCTTATTGTAGGCTTGCCTAAAGTCAAATATAATAAGAATAAACTATATGATGTGTGTCAAATCGATAAACAACATGAAATGTCTTTTAATTCTCTCAACTGAGTTATGACTTCTAGAGATTTAGAAATACTACACATGGATCTATTTAATCTGATAGACATGACTAGCGTTGAAGGATCCAAATATGTGTTTTTAATTGTTGACGACTGTAATAGGTACACATGGATTTTATTTTTAGTTTTTAAAAACCATATCTTAAATGAATTGTCAAAACTTTGTAGACGCATCAAAATTAAAAAAAAAAAATTGTTACTTGTATCCATAGTGATAATGATACTGAGTTTGTGAACTCTCCTTTCATGAGTTTTTGTGATGAATTGGAAACTGAACACAACTTCTTAACTTTCCCCAATAAATAGGTTTGTACAAAAGAAACCCCAAACTTTACAAGAAATGACGAGGACGATGTTGAAAGAATATAGCCTGCCTATATTTTTGAGGTGAAACCGTCAATACAACTTTTCATGTTTTAAACTGAATTTTGATGAGACATATCATCTTAAAAAATTTATATGAACTTTGGAATGTGAGACTTTCTTGTATCTTCTACTTTTGTGGTTTTGGGTGTAAATATTTTATTCTTTAGCACTACAGATCATTTGTCAAAATTTGATGATAGATACGATGAAGAAAAATTTCTTGATTACTCTGTCAAAAGCAAAGCATATCGTGTATTCAACAAACGCACAAGTGTTATAGAAGAATCCATGTCCCTTAACTCTGATGAGACAAATTCTTCTGAAATGAAGGGTGAACCTCCCACATTTCATCAACTAAAAGAATAAGTGCAACCTACCAGATCACAACCTCAAATTGGTACTCAAATCAAAAATATGGAGGAAAAGAATGACAAACGTATTGAAATCCAAAGAGCTTCCTAGAAGTTGGAAGAATATTAGAGGGCATTACTTGATGATCATTGGTAATTTCTATGGACGAAGAGTTAAATCAATTTTGAAAGGAGTAAAGTGTAAAATCTTGTTCAAAACCTCTCGTCTTGTTGCACAAGGGTATAAACAAGAAAAAGTGTATTGTTTCAAGGAAAAATATATTAATTTTGGAGATGCGGGGTATCGATCCCCGTACCTCTCGCATGCTAAGCGAGCGCTCTACCATCTGAGCTACATCCCCATAATGTTGGCTACTTAGGTCGGCCTCATTACGTAGTTTTACTTCTATCTTTTAATTGTGATCCTAGATACTCTGTCTCGTAGGTTGTAACATTTTAGTTATATTTTTAGTATATTATGTGACCTGCTTCGTGATATCTTGCATCGCGTAATAAAATAAATTATGCACGGGTTGCCTACGTCACCAATAATCATAACATTGCATCTATAACGCAAAATCTAGGTACATTACATTGATTTTTTTTATCCTGAGAATTTAGACTCTTGATGAAAACTTCAGAACCGAAATTTATGGGGTTTTAGAATAGAATCCACATATTTATAACTAATTGCACCACATGTTTCTATATTATCCAAAATAAATAAATAATAAAGAAATATCAAAGTTCGTATTCGTCAAGACTTATCCCAAATCTATATGTCCACATATTTATAATAATAGTCCGGATACTCACGTATTAAAAAAAAAAAAAAAGTGACCAATTGAATGGCCACCCTTCTTACCACTCCCAAAAGGGAGTCTTTGACAATGCGCATGAAAGAATTTTTCTTTTTTATTTTTTACTTGAAAAGCCACTTTTAAACTCCATGTTATTGATACGGTTTAAACTTGTACCGTCTAAAAAGATTACTAAATTTTTGTCCAGTAAAACTAACCTAACTACTTACGCATAAAAGAATTCACCCTCAAGCAATATCATTTTTCTTTTAATCAATCGTTTAATTTATTTTCGACACAATGTCCTTATCTTTTGCTTTATCAAAGAATAATAGTCATATGAGTCTATGACCATATTTAAACCACATATCAATAAACAACTTCTCATCACCTTTCAATTATCCAAGTGTAGTTTCATTCAAACACCTCAATTTTTTATTCTTACAAAGAAATATCATAGCAATTGTAATGTTGCACATAAATCTCTTTAAGTATTGTTCAAAAAAAAAAAATCTCTTTAAGTCTTTTCTTTTTCAGCCGTACAAAATAAAAAATCATTAATAACAATCATTCAAGCACAAGTCTTACAAAAAAATTCTTAATCAAATTTTCAAGTACCAAGTGCAGTCCCTGAAAAAGAAATGGTTGCTTGTCCCTTATCTTTTGACTCAACTGGTATCTTAGGACAACGGCTACGTGATATCATAGTTTATGTGTTCCATGTGCAAAGGGAGCAACAATTAACAGACTACACCAAAGGCACTTTACTATATCCCAGCCCATTTATTAAGTTCAAGGTCTTTACACTTTTCACAAAAATCCCTCACCTTAGATGGAACGTGGTGGCATGTTGAGCCCCTATTTATGGATTTTTTATTTGCTCAACCTATAAGTAGTATGAACATTAGAAGATATACTTAACATACTACAAGATCGTATAACAATCAACAAAACCCATTTGAGTTAGCTCAATTGGCCAGTGCCTTATTACTTCTTTAACACTTAAATAACCTTTCTGCATTATAACTTCTATAATAACTATATTGCAACAATTTGTATCATAACTTTTAACACTTCCTCTTCTACTTGCGAAGCTGTTAACATGGTGTTAAAGGACTTTTCTTAATTAATATGCACAAACAAGATGGACAAACAAGAACGAGTAATCTTCTTTTAACTTTTAGGACATACTTTTTGACTTTAGACAAAAAAAACAAAAACAACAACATAAATATTAAGAAGTGTTCAGTGTTAAGTATCACAAGCATATAGCATGAGGTTGTGTTATTGTGTAAGTATAAATCTTTCCAGTTGGTACTACTTAAACATACATAACTACTAATTCATTCAGTTAAAAGAACAACCTGAAACACATATAAAACATAGATGATGAATTAAAACCGCTTTTTCATTCTCAAGTTACATGATCACAAGAAGGAACATAAACCAAGAGATCATTACACAACTTACAGTTAAGTCAATATAATAATGAACAAAAGAGATAATTGTCCCAAAACTAAAGAATAATAGATCATATAAATTTCTTTAACTCCTTATTCCATACATCCCAAATTAGTCAAATATAAAAATCAGATGGATGGAAAGCAGATATTAAACAACCATCCATACTATACTGTCTCTTCTAAAATCATAGTCCAACATTTTTTCCAATGCCTTAAGAGAAGAATCATAGGTAGCTTTTGATCTCTGCAATATTAAAAGAAACACAAAAAGTTTGAATCCTTACAGGTCATCTTGCTTCAAGAGAATCTGGAAGCAGTCAATAAACGCAACGAGTATTAAATCAAAACAAATATATAATTAAATAAAATTAAGATGAAAAAAACATACCAGTACCCATCTCATCATCTTCCTTAGCAGGAACAGTTTTCTTTAAAAAGTCTTGAATAGTTTTCCAATAAAGATCACCACCTGATAACCATGTATCCATATGCATACCAGTGGGAAATGTTACAAATAAGCACTGTTTATTCCTTGTAGCTGCTTTAGCATAAAGTAACTCCATGTGAAATGGTGGGACCATCTCATCTTGTAATCCAGAAAGAAAAAGAATAGGCTGTCTTATCTGTAGTCAAATTCCCAAATAATGAGTAAATAAAGATATTTAATTAAATGTTTAATTAGTTAAATATCTCTCACCTCACCAATAACATCAATTGTACTCCATGGTGAACGAACTACACAGTTTAAAAGCTTCGGACCATTTGAAGTACTTTTTCCTATGAACCATTTTAGAAAGGGAAGTAATACTCCAGCCATGTCTAGAATAGATGTAAAAGTGTTTTCCAATATTAAAGCAGAAACCTAACAGTACAAAAGTTCATGTCAAATATATGTACAACTAAATTGAAACTAAATATACCTTTTCAGGATTATTTTTTGTTAGAACAGAACCAACGGCTCCACCAAGTGATCTTCCAAAGACTATTATTCTTTTCGGGTCAATATCTTTCCTCTGAATTAGATGATCCAGTGCAGCCTAGTTAATAAAAGAGAAGTAAGGTTAGCTTATGGTACAATTGAAATTGATGTTAAAGCGAAAATAAAACCTGAGCATCTAATGTAATTCCATGTTGAGAAGGAAACCCTTCACTTGCTCCATAACTGTGGCTCGTAAAACATGACAATTTAGGTTTAGTTAGAAATTATTAATTAGAACTAGGGTTTTACTTGCACTGTTGGTCCCTGTATTATGTAAATTAGTCATATATATGCCCGTGATTCGAATAATAGCTCTACTTTTTAAACCACGGGTAAATTTGCTATTTCGGATAACTCAGGGAGTAATGGTGCAATTTAACCTTGAAACTAAATATAACTACTGAAAAAAAGTTGGTTAAGTTAAGTGCAAACCCTCTATAAGAAAGCATAAAAACGTTGCATTGCAGTCTTTGTAACATTATCCTGACCATTTCAAGACGGTGTGCAATATCTGTTGTTAACTAGTGAAGGGCAAAAACAGAAATTATGTTTGGTTATTATTTAAAGTTAGTCTAGTATTAACAGTAATTAGGAAAACAAAAAAACAATTAACAAATTTTAAAGAGCATAATTATAAAAGGATACTGCCTGCATTTTCCTGGAAGAAGAGGATTGTTGGACCTGCAACATTAATTATAAATTCATTACACATTTAGAAGGAAGAAATTAAAGTACATTTAGGATTTGAAAATGACAAAAAAGTGGATATAAGATATCTATAATCATAATCATATAGTAAATCAAATATCAATCATTTAATCGTGAATTGTATATTGTATTAGCATCTGGTATAATAGCTTCTTCAGATGATTTATAATTCATTTAGCAAGTTTTCAGTTGTGGCGGTTAAGAGTATTATATGTTCTAAAAGAAAACATTAAATAAATGTGACAGATAGCATAGTGAATCATATTGAGCTACGGAATCTTAAGTTGAATTGTTGAATCATACAACTCAGTAAGATTCATGTGGATCTCTAATTCACATGTTAATTCAATCTGTATCATATTGTGAATTGTTCAATACTTAAAATAATGTTGATTACATGATCAGAACATTAACAGAGCATGCTTGAAAACAGGGATACTTGATGTTGTTTCTTCTTTACATTTCTATTCCAAATAAGATTTCAAGAATTCATTTCTAGAATAAATCACATATACATGTATTCAAGTTTAACATTCTTCAGTCAAAACATCTGAGAGATCGGAAAAAGAATGCCTAAGAAATGACATTTCGATACAGCACTTTGGATCCAAACATCAATTGATTGTGACCTTATATCATAGCACTTCATAAGTTCAAATTAGCAACTACATATTATTATGCATGAGGATCTGCACAATATTTACTAGCAAACTGAGATCACATCTTTATTCACAAAGATCTGTTTCAAATAACTAAATCTACAGATACTGGATCCTAAAACACCGAACCAAGCAAAAATATCTCTCTCGTACTGGTTCACTTAATTTATAAAACAATATGTTAAGAGCATAAAATTCCACAACTGAAAGATAACACTAAAGGCAAAATAAGGTACCTATTATCACTAAACCCTATGTCTTAACTCGCTATATTCAGCTCAAATTCAGCTCATGAATTAACCAATTTGAATGCAAAAGTCTAACAAATAGCTTATGTGTGATTAATAGAGGAGAATTTAGGTTTCAAAGAGAAAAGGACCTTCGCAATTAGGGAAAAGCTTGATGAACCAGGCGTGGAGGCGAACGCCGTCAGAAGATCTGAGCCAAACGTCCTCGTAAAGGAGACGGAGACGAGCAGGAGTGATCGGGTAAGCCTTGCTGAGACCAGGAAGCACCGGGACATATACTAGCTTCTCCTGAAACGCCACCAGTAATGCCATACCGGCCATTACTATTCCACCTACTCCGTACATCACTAAGCTCATGTATGAAACCATACTTTCTTCCCTCCTCTCTCTCTCTCTCTCTCTCTCTCTAACAACAATATTCTCTGACTGTATCTACAGATATAAACACACCGTTCTATAGATATTTGTATGTGTGTGCATACATCATGTGTGTGAGGGAATGAAAATGAAAATTGGTGGTGAATTTTATTCTTCTAGAAATTTATTGGGAAGCTGAAAGATGGTGTCAATTAATATAAATTGGAGTAATTGGATTACTCTTTTTTATACAATATTTATATAAAGTATTAATTATTATTGAATACAATTATAAAGGATGTTTCACCTTGCAAAGCTATAAGGTTTAGCTTCGTACATTCCCATTGGTCAACTATGAATTCTAAAATAATAATGCAAATTTGCAGTGAATTTTCCTCCAAGTTAGAAAGAGGTGTAGGTTTTTCTGCCTACTAGTATTTGTTTGTAAAAAAAGAAAATTACAGTATTTCAAAAATAATTGCATCGTTTTTTTATTTGGACAAGAAATAATTGCATTGTTTTTTTTTTTTTTTTGTACGAGTAAAGATGTTCTACGAAATATACAACCAAGAACAAGCGAAAACTAAAAGTTTAGCCTATTCCTAACTTCGAAAAGTAACACGGGAGAGTAGAGGTTGTAACATGGTGTTGTAATGCCCTGTGCCTGGCGTCTTTTGCTAGAAGATCTGCCTCCTTATTGAAACGTCGCGGGATGTGTTTGAAGAAAACATTCCCGGATTCTTTTGTCAATTGATGGATACGCCTGCTCCACGGTTTGAGCTCCCATCTAGCCGCCGACACTTGCTGTATTCCTTGGATTAAATCCAAGTTATCCGAGAAGATGGTCTTCTCTTTGTTTTTCCAAGTCTTCCCGATCTCAAGAGTTGAGACTACTGCTTGGGCTTCCCCTATGCAGCTGGAGTTGCATTGATAATTGCATCGTTAAATATGATATAATGTGAATATGAAATAATTTAAATAAAAATTATTAATTTGAAAAAAGAAATGATATATTGAATTATGGGATGTTTGGGTGATATCTAGCATTATTTTGTAGGGGTGTGCATCGGGTTAGAAAACCCGCATAACCCGACCAACCCGATCGCACTAACCCGAAATTATATGAGTCAATTTTTGATTGGGTGGGTTGCGGTTTACATTTTTGAAAAAATATACACATTTTTGTGGGTTGTGGATTTTAAACTTGAAACCAGCAAACCCGCAAATCCGCTTATACTCGATTACCTTGTAGTATGAAAATTAGAAAATATCGTATTGCTCATTTTATTCAAATAAAATAGTGGGGGTCATGTGCTTTTCACTCTACATTTTATTTATTCCTCCCCCTTTTTTAAAAATATTTTGAAATCCCTCAATATTTCAATTATATTTTATCTAATGAATATGTTTTTCATTTCAATTATGATATTATTTGTACTCTTTGTTCAATTCATATATTTAGTTTCCTAAAATCTCATTTTATATCTTTTAATCATAGATGATTTGAAATGCATATGCGTATCCTAAACAATATTTTTTGCTATAATTTTCATTTGTAATATAAATTTGACTCGCCAAATGAATATGGATACGAATTCGTCTTCTTTATCAAACTAAATCTCCCGCAATGCACCCGCAACTAGGGATGGCAACGGATCGGTTTTTTGTAAAAATTTCAAAAACCATAACCATAACCGTTTTTATAATTAAAAACCATATCCTAACGGTTTTAACCATCGGTTACATTTTTCAAAACCATAACCGTATTATTCGGTTTTGGTTTTTTAAACAGTTTTGCAGGTTTTAACCATATTCAAATGATAACTTAATAAATATATAAAATTTCATAAATAAAACCACACATATAAAAGAAAACTACAAGGTTTATAAAAAATTGTGTTGGTATTTGATTAAATTGCATATTTATTATTTACTTGGTTAAATTTAGTATTTAGGTTTTGCTTTTAGAATTTCAATATATTTAATTTAACTTAAATTACTATAAATTTGAAAATATATATGATAATAAACGGTTTTCGGTTTTTCAGTTTTATTTTTATCAAAAACCATAACCTAACGGTTTTAACCATCGGTTACACTTTTTAAAACCATAACCTAATGGTTTTAACCACGGTTATATAATTCGGTTTTTAATCGGTTTGGTTATCATCGGTTTCGGTTTTTAACCGTAACCATTGCCATCCCTACCCGCAACCCGCCTAACCCGAAACTCAATGGTTTAAGTAATGTATTGGGCGGGTGCGGGTCTTATTTTTCAAAATCCGTACAAGAACGGACGGTTTGTGGGTTGAGCATTTTTCATACAAAACCGACCCGCGCACACCCCTATTATTTTGAGAAAAAAACTGAAATAGTATTTTATACAACATACAAATATTAAATCAAAATACAAGTACTTTTTTAATCGAAAAACATATATGAAACGTTATACAAAATAAAACCATGTTTAACATCTCGGAGGAATGAACAAAAAAGAAAAGCTAACTGAGGAGGTTGAAAAAGACCATAAAGACATAATATAAACTATAATGGTCTTGTTTTATCTTCCAGTTTTAAACAAAAACATAAACAAACAAAGGACGTGAAAAGGAAATTAAAAAACACCAAATCTATAACAAATTTATCAAATGACAAAGCCATCGACAACCAAGAGAGACAATTTCTTTAACCCATCGTGAATAGAACCAATACGCTCTTCAACGTCACGAGAAATCAAAACCAAAGAAACACAAACAACCACCGACCAACATCAAATTCACGAGGTAGAAACGTTCTTCATGAACAAAGTCAGATGCTAATCCATAACTATAAATTGGATCACAAATATACCACAAAAGAAGGTGAAAAGAAAATAGGTGACTGAGACATAGGATTTTGGAGACTAGATTTTTTGTCCTATAACAACTAGTGAAAATCTTATTTCTTTACAGGGGTCTCGAGGATGACCAAATACTATAATACCCTTACCTATACAAAAAAACACTAAAAGACAAAAAAAGTTGGTGAGTGTTGGCACTGTTCATCTACGACCTCCGGCCACCACCCACCGACCTCTGGCCACCACTCACCGCCGGATAATGTATAGAGTATCGGAAAAGAGTATGGAGTATCAGAAGAGGTATATAGTAGAGTATCAAAAATAAAGTATAGAGTATCGGAAAAATAATACAAAGTATCGTAAAAAATGTAAGTACCCAATTAAAAACGTAGAGTATTGTTCGAAAAATCCGGAGTACTCCATAAAAATATATAGTACTCAATAAAAACTAAAGAGTAATGTTCAAACAAATTCAGTTTTATTAGTTTTTTAAAATTTACAACATGGAATAATAAAAAATAAAAAGCTAAAACTAAAAACAATGTTACACCTACTACTACTTCTTCTCGCATCTACTACACGAAGTTACAAACGAACGAAAAAAAAGTACATCTAATAATAATACACGACTACAAAGCTAATACACAAAAATAAAAGAAAAGAAAAAATTGAGAAAAATAAAGCTAGATAGAAGGAAGAATTTGCTCAGAGGTCGCTTTGCCGGAGATTCACGAACGGAGCACCTGAGAATCGCTGCTAGAGATGGCTTCTGAGCATTCTACAAAGCTAATTCACGAAAACAAAAGAAAAATTCGCGCAAAATAAATCTGGATCGAAGTAAGGAGTTGCTCGGAGATCGCTCTGGCGGAAATTCACGGGGAATAAGCCATGTCGATCTGAACCGCCACTCGCCACCCCTTCACCACCTCGAAACTCGCCAGTCGGGATCTGAAGCGGCTTCGAAAGAGAGAGAAAGCACAATATCGTGAATGGAGCACCTGAAAATTGCTACTGAAGATGGTTTCTGATCTGAAAACCGCTACTGCTGGTGGTCTTGCTCGAACAAGATCTCCGACTCCTAGGTCTTCTTCCTCGCGCAGCCTCGAGCTCACGACAGCGGGTCTTATATTCTCCACGTCGGTTTTATAAAGCAGCTCGCCAAAAAGAAGGATATGCCAAGCTCACGGCGGCTTGTTCTTCTCAAAGGTAACTTTGCTGGTTTAGCCATGGCAGATTCAAAGGTCGCCTGGAGAGAGAGAGAGAGAGAGAGAGAGAGAGAGAGAGAGAGAGAGAGAGAGAGAGAGAGAGAGAGAGAGAGAGAGAGAGAGAGAGAGAGAGAGAGAGAGAGTTGTGTGTGAGTGTGAGAAAAGGAAATAAAAATTAGGGTAATATATATAGGAAATAAAAAAGGGGTATTAACGGTAAAAAGGTTTTTGGATTATAATGTAAGATTTTATTTAAGGTCTTTAGTAAGAATAGAATGTAAGTGGGGTTGGAAATGGTATAAGGGGCGTCTTCAAAACCCCGTAAGTAAAAATCTCAAAGAAAATTACAGATTCAACGTAATACTAAAATTTACAAATATACCATGTCCATCGTAGGAAATCGTCACATATACAATCATATAAATTTCTCGAACCAATAAGTAAAGTAAAAATAACAACAAAAATTAAAGATTTTGATACTTAATCATGACCAAAAGTAAGACACGAGCGATAATCATGTCATGAACACAATATTTTTTCTAACATACATCACTTACGTGGATTATGATACGGATCGCATTGGTACAAGATTATCATCCAGACAACACATTAACTATAGAAATAGCACATCTCTTTTTCAAGACAACTTTATTCAACACTAGTCGCAACAGAAAACTGGAAAGTCCATAGATCCAGCAAGAACCCATATAATATGGGACGAAAGCCCATTTAGGGGCCCCGGGGCTACTCATGGTTGGAGTAGCAACCTACTGAAGAACCTTGTTATTTAATTTCTTGACCATGAAAGTAACTTCAGAGGAAAAGGATGAAGCTTAAGGTGAGATAAACAAGGAGAAGATTGAGAATAGAAAGAACACTAAAGGAAAGAGAAAAATATCTAAATATGAGAACTGATTATGTATTTTTTTACCAATTATCTGAAAAAGGGTCTTCTAGCCGCAAGTAAGGAGGAATTAATACACCAGCATAATATGGACTAGGCATTACCACACGTATTCAAATATGCAACCCCCTCTCTTCGAAGACTAAGAAGACAATTAAGACCTCGGAAGACAACGAGGTAAGAAGACTAGTACTACACGCAAAAGGATGCTCGACGACTTTCCTCACACCACTTGAGAATATCGAAGGAGTATTACCAATTATCTCATCGTGACTATTGTCGTCCCCAAGAGTGTGATAAATAAATCAGTACCCGAGGGAGCTGCTACCCACAAGTGTACGATTTTGTTGACAAGTAATAACAAGGTAAGTAAGGGGGTTATCGTTCCCGACGGGGACTATGAGGTTAATGCTTTTGTGTTATAAGAAGTGCAAAGGGGTTCAAGTTGCAATTAAATAATATATAAATGATATTTGTTTTTCAAGTAAAGGACTAGAGTGAATAATATTAAAATAAGATTAACAATTAAATAAACTAAGGGGTGAACGGAAAATACGAAGATTATAAGATGGGAAGGTAGCTTGAGAGTCGCTAGTAACCCCACTAGTTGTTGTGCTTGTGCTTCGATCTACGTACGGAGTAATACTCACCACCAACATCACGTGCGGCAGTTTTCTTGTTAATCTCATACGGAGGTCACGTAATAACACGAACGACGCACGAAGATGACATCCCTTCGTGGCCTTAGCCAAAGAAGGTGACCTTCGTTCGTGGTCTGAGCCAGAGAAGATGACCTCCGTTCTTCGTGGTCTGAGCCGGAGATGAAGAGCTCACAGCTTCTTGGTTTGAGCCGGGTAAGAAGACCTCACTGCTCCGTAGAGGTTTGGTTTGTCTCCGACAAGCTTTTTTTTCCTGAGTATTGTACGTTAGTTATGTATTTGGTTTTTTTTTCTTTATTTTCTTTCTATTGAACATTGTACTCGGTAACGTATATTAGGATTTTTTTTTAGTTTTTTTATTTTATTTATCTTGTAATAATAATTTACTTTTTTTATTTTTGATTTATATCCCACTGTTGAAATATTTTGTTATATATAAAAATAAACCAAGAAAAATAATGATACTCAATACTTTTACCCTAATACTTAATAAAATTTCCAATTACTTAGTATAATTTCCCAGTTTCAGCAAAGTTATTGAGCATACTCAATAAATTTTTCCGATACTCAGTAAAGTTACTGAGCATACTCAATAACTTTTTCCGATACTCAGTAACTTTTTGAGTACTCAGTACTTTATCCGGTGACACTGGCGGTGGTTGATGGTTGTAGTCGAACGTGGAAATTATTAATACTTAATGAAGGAGGAGAGAGGAAATAATTAGTAATATAGGGAAAAATAATAATAAAGAAAGAGAAAGAAATAAACGGTAACTGAGGAATTTTTTTTTATATATATATTACAAGGATAGTAGTTATATTTTAAATTTTAAAGGTCTTTTTAAAAAAGAAATAACACTAATATACTCTCTAAAACTCTGTAAGTAATTTATCTTAATTTTTATAATCGTTTTTTACCTCTACTCAAACCGTATGTATCATCAAATAATTTGGATACCATCGATTTAATAAATAATTTAAAATCTGCGCAAGATATAATAATTTAAACAAAATTGATAGAGACATAGATACAATGCGAACTTTGATGAAACTTTATGGCTTTGACCTTTCTGGATATAGTCTTTCTCAAACAACGATGTGTAGTACAGATTTTCTAGACGATGCTAAATTGTTACTCCAACTGGAGTATTAATTAAGATTGATTAGGATATAAGTGGACCTTATATGGATGTGCACATGATACGTTATAAATTGGCAGGGCCGGCCCGAGCCTCTTGGGTACCTAAGGCGAGATAAAAAAAATGGAGCCTTTTTTCAATTTAATAAAAAAAAAATCAACAAAATCATATATAAATAATTCCATATTAATTAAATATATAATGAACAAACAAAATATATAATTAAATATCTTACTTTATGACTTTTGCTGTGTTTTCTTTTTTTCTTTGCCGTCCTGTTTTTCTTTATTTTTTCTTTGCTGCTCTGTTTTTCTTTAAATGCTCGGAACCCAAAACGTAAAGTAGAGTGAGGAGTTTCGAACAAGAGATCTACCGCATAAGAACACGCTACACTTCCACTGAGCTAAGTACTACGTTACGTTAGGTTTTAACCGTAAGATATATAAACTAATACTATATATATAATTTTTTTTTTTGGGGCCCTCAAAATTTCGGGGCCCAAAGCGACCGCCTTGGCTGCTTTGGGCCCGGGCCGGCTCTGTAAATTGGCCCAGTTTATAGTACTAGTAAAGACGGCAATGAATATGTTAACAAAGACCTATAAACTCCATATTCGTGTGCTCTTTTCTTTAAAAGGTATAGTTTATTTTCTCTTTTTTGAGAGATTTTGAATTTGGATCTTGTCAGTATCTACAAATTAATCTAATATAATGCATTGTACATGTCTCCAATAACATATACCATTAACCATCTAACTACAAAAGAATAAAATGATTAACTTCTAAATTATCAAAACTAAGGTATTTTCAATAACCATGAAAAAAATCAATAAATAGTAAATATTATAGTTGAATTATAAATTTTCGATAATTCAAAAAATTAAGTTATGGAAAAATTCTAATAACTCAAAAAAAAAAAATCAATAAGTAAATTTTTTTATCAAGTTATGGAAAAATCCGCATAACTCAAAAATTTAAGATACGAAAAAAATTTCCACAATTTGTAAGAAAAAAACAACAATAAATGCCACTGTTGAATACCGAAAAATTTCTATAATTCAAATATTGAATCACAGGAAAAAACAACAATAAATGTCATTGTTGAATTATAGAAAAAATCCTATAATATAATTTACACTTAAAATATTTATCAGGTTTTTCAAATATTAAACAATAGTTAATGCAAGTTCACATTATGTTACAATTAAAAATTAATACTTTTGTATTTTGTTCGTTAAAAAATATGATAATATATTCCTATAAAAAAATGATTGTAGTAAAAAATAAAAAAAAAATTATCAAATATTATTCCTTCTTTTTTTGAGTTAGATCATTGAATATTTTTTTGTCAAATATTATATTGAAATTACTATCACTAACTGTTATATAATATTACAAAAAACTAAAGTAAACAGTAAAAGTTATAATATCAATTTATCCAACATAATCCCCCGATTTAGATTTAATATATAAAGTTTCTGTTCCGAAGTGCTTTTAGAATTTTGGGTCCCATTTAGAAGTTCTTATTTTAGTGTAAAAAAATATTTTTTGAATAAAATTTAACTTTTTAAAAAATTAATAAAAATAATTTTGAAATCTAGAATCACTTTAGGTGTTTTTTTTTTTAAGAATCATCAATACGGTATTTCTCCTAAAAGTGTTTTTCAGGGTCTAAAACACTTTTAAAATTCTAAAAGTACTTTTAAGTGTTTCTAAAATTAAAAAAATAAACACTTCCAAACTGGCACTAAAAATATTTTAGACCTTGAAAATCACTTTTAGATGCTTCTAAAGATAAACACTGAAGTGATTTTAGATTTTAAAATTATTTTAATTTTTTTTAAAATATTTAAAATTTATTCAAAAAATATTTTTTACTTTAAAATAAATATTTCGAAACTGATCCTAAATATATAAATCACAAAATGTTAATAATTCTCCCAACACATCTAGATATTGCGTATGCCAATGTAAGCTTTCATCTGAAAATATAATAAAATTAATATTAAGGATTAAATCTAATCATCTCCAAAAATCTTATTAATAATAGATTGTAATTTTATTTCTTTGAAAAACTTTTCACATAGTTATATTTTTAAGAAAATTACTAATATAAGTCCAAATATCTAAAAGTTTAGTGACAAAAGTCTAACTGGAAAAACATATTTATAAATGCCTAAGTTTGATTTTCTTATTTGTTTTTTTACCCTTATACTCCTATTTCAGTTTTCGTTGGTACGTACCAATAATCTCTGCTTGGTATGTACCAATAATTTATGTTCGTTTTATGATTTATATACAACCAGTGTTGGTACGTGCCAATCTCGAAACTACTATCGTGTGTTAATTCATGTTATAAAGTCCACTTGGTACGTACCAAAGTCGATACATACCCATATCGAAACTACATCAAGAAGCAAGGTGTGCATTATAGACATCTACATTTTGGTTTATCAACAGTCAAATTCCTTTTCAAAGTATAGGTAAAGTGTGTAAATGTAAAAAAAATCAATATCCAAATCAAATTGGGGCATCTTTGCTCCAGCAATTATTGAATTCCAATTGATACGTATCAACTTTGGTACATACTACTTTCTACTTAAGTCATAGTCTATTTAGGTGCAAAGTAACATGTTAGGTCCATACCAACTCCGCCTTTATACCATATCCAACAGCTGCAAAAGAAAATTAAAAAAATAATAAAAGAAAAAAAGTGCAACAGAAACATAAAGAAATAATAAAAGAAATTAAAAACAAAAAATCAATGGTCAATCTCTTCATCAGTGCAACAGAACAAAACAAAGTGAAATCTCTTTACACTTGCTGGAATCTGAAAAAGGTGAAAATTGATTCGCGGCGGTGGCTTGTGCAGGGATCCAACCGGAGCTGAAAATGGTGGCGGATGTCCCACGGCCGCGGAGTGTAAGAGATCCGGCAGGATCTGGAAAAAAAGAAAAAAAAAAGAAAAAAAAACAATGAAACATGATACAAAGTTCACCTTCTAATGATGAAGGATGGCCATGCAGGGCGGCGGGCTTCTGGTGGTGGAGAATGGTCACGCACGGCGGCGTAATGGCCACGCACGGCGGTGTAATGGCCACAAAGGGAGACGGGGTTTGGGTTATGGGAGATCTAGGTGTGAAAAGAGATCTGAAGGTGCAGCGGGGTCTGAATCTGATAGTGGTAAGATGATGAGAACTGCGAGCTTCTAATGGTGGAGAACGGCCACGCACGAGGGCTCTCCAAGCGCAGGTGGGCGCTGAAATTTTTTGTGCATGAGAGTTGTTGTGAATGAAAGAGGAGAAAGAAGGTAGACAAAATCTTAACAGGGTAGAGTTTTTTTTGTGATAAAAACTTTTACTATATACAGATATAGGTAGGGTGTTTTGGACTTTTTTTTCTTTTTTTAGTTGATTTAGTTAGGGTAGGGAATTTGTGAGTATTATGAAATGTGTTTGAATCTTTTAAAATAAAATCTCCGATATTTTTTTATAAAAACTATCTCGACACAAATGCAAGAATATCACGATCATCAAATATCAAATAATTTTTATTCAATAATATCAACAATCATAGCTTGACAAACATGACTCCTATTACACGAGGCCACGGCCCCATAGTCTTCATGTTCATTTCTCTTTTTATGTACTTTAATCTTAGAAAATGCCATTCTCCATTCCTACTTTTAATTTGCATGTTCCAAATACTTTAGATTGGTCTTTTGTATATGAAAAAGCAACATACTGATCGACCTACAATAGACTTTTGAAACAGTATACAAACACTTTCGATTATAGATTGCAAAAGGAGATCAAAAAGAAAGAAACAAAATTGCACTAAGAAAAATTAATGAATCATTTTAATATAATTGCACTATTATATTGAATATTCCTATGAAACTTCATGAATACGAGTAGGACATAGGCATACTAACAATAAATAAGAGAAAGTAAAAAGATCTTACATTCATCTATTTGTAAAATGAGTAGACTGTAGATAATTAAATAGTTTCAAAAATTTTGCAACTACGGACACTAGACCCGAACCCCCTCCTCCACCACCACCACCACCACCACCACATAAAGGACAACTACAGTAAATTACATTTACAACAAGTCACCAAAATCTATAAAACTGCTCTCATCTTTCAGACCTTTCTTCTTTCTGGATTCGATTACTATGTCCCAATTGCAATTAATATACATATAATTCATCAACAATTCTGCACAGAAAAGAATAAACATCAGGTTTTTTGTTTTTGTAATTAATCAATATATGAAAAAGAATACGCACCATTAAATCTAAAGATCTAAATTAATCCTTTCAGACCACTTAAATATATCAGAATGTACTTGATCTCCACCTATATCTTTTCCAGTAGCTCCCGCCGCTACTCTAATAATATCCTCGATTAACGCAAAGTTTCCCATGATATCAACATGAGCACCACTCTGTGTACCCCTCCCTTCCAAAAGAGTAGTTGGAGGTGCATGATTATACTCCCTTACATAAGCTTGCATACCCGATGGATTAAATCGTGTCTTTCCTCTCCAACCTTTCGCAAACATAAAACCCGCACTTAAAACCGGTACAGTTTCATCTCCATCTACTGAATAAATCCCACCTCTTAAACAAGGATCCTCATCTCCACCATCAGCTGATGTATCAATTTGAAACGGAATGTAACACTCGAAACTAGGGCTAAGTTTGTATACGTAAGCTCGTTCGGTAGGTATTCCGACACCGTATAGTGAAAAGATTTCCATTTCCGGAGCGTCAGGTAATTTTGTTTCGAGTGGATTTGACCAATATTTATAATGTTGGTATTTCGGATCATCTAAATTATCAGCTATTCCATGTGAGAAATGAGCTTCCCCACGTTTCATTGTTTTAGGAGCGACAAAATGAAGTAAATCCACTACTGAAGCGGGTGAGTAAACTTTGTAATCCGCTACAGCTTTAACTCCTCCGATACCCATATCATGATATTCCGTCCATGCATCACGACAAGTTGAATTTGCCATATTGTTACCCTTATAAGCACCCTAAATGAAACAATCAAGGAAAAAAATAAGATTCAAATTACATAATAAGAAAATAATCAAATCATTATTACCCTAAAATCATCCTGCTCGATCTCTGATGAATGTAATTTAGATAAATGTTTCCCGAAAGATATAAGTCTTCCATATTTATTGGTAGTATAACTGGTACTCGTTTTATCATTATTCTGCTCTGGTGTCTGAGTTTCATTATTTTTAAACTTCTTTGCGTTACAATCAAAGTCTTCTTCGGGAGACCAATCAAGATTACCCCAAATAGTTTCTCCACCTTTAGGTATCATGGACATTACCGAATCCCATGAACGCATCATTCGCATCATATGTTGTAATGTTTGAAAACCGAACACATCCTTATCCAAAAAATTCGGTGCCATAACCCTGCATTATTAACAAGTAAATTAATCACTTTTTTACAAAATATAAACACGGAATTTAATATATTTAGCGGAATTTCATTAAACCTGGCTACAGCTACATCTTTGGCTTCGGAAGAGAATAATCCGGAAACAGCTTTTGGAACACCTAAAAATGGTCCACCAATATTCATAACAGCCTTTATATGTTTATCGCACCAATTTGGTCCACCACCACCACCCATTGGAGCAGGTGCTTCAACCCATTTCATAAAATGCAAG